>CM024469.2:9044690-11444690 GCA_014182885.2 Eucalyptus caleyi | reverse complement strand
TGGTGAATGATGCCGATCAAGTCCTATTATTGGCATTCAAAGAAGATGAAGGAGGTCAAACTAATACATGGTATTTGGATAGCAGTGCAAGCAATCACATGTGTGAGAGAAAGGAGATGTTTACTGTGTTAGATGAGACAATTAAAGGGAAAGTCTCTTTCGGTGATAACTCCAAAATTCTTGTCAAAGGCAAAGGTACAATTCTAATTCACTTGAAGAAATGGTGCACGTCAGTTTTTTACTAATGTTTGTTCCGAAAATGTCAAGCAATATTTTGAGTTTTGGGACAACTTTAGGAGAAAGGCCATATTGTTCATATGAAAGATCTTAGTCTTATGCTAAGAGATAGGGATAATAAACTGATTGCCAATGTGTAGATGTCGAAAAATAGGATGTTTACTCTCAATATAAAGAATGATATGTCTCGATGTCTAAAGGCGTGCATGGATAATCCTTCATGGTTGTTGCATTTGAGGTTCGACCATCTCAATTTTGGAGAACTCAATTTGCCTTCTCACAAGAAGATGGTCTATGGCTTACCACATATTGATCATCCCGATCAATTATGAAGGGTGTGTTATCTGTAAGCATTCCAAAACTAGCTTTCCAAAGAAAGCGACTTATCTAGTGAAGAAGCCGCTTGAGTTGATTCATTTTGATATGTGTAGCCCAATTACTCCTCACTCATATGGTAATTATCCATATTTTGTTACTTTTATTAATGATTTTACTCGAAAAACTTGGGTGTATTTTTTGAAAGAAAAGATAGAAGCGTTTGATATATTCAACAAGTCAAGAACCTGGCTGAAAAGGAGAGCAGCTATTTTATCAAAGCTTTGAGGACTAATTGTGGTGGGAAATTCATCTCAGTCATATTCAACAAATTCTGTAAGATCATGGTATTCGGCATTTCTTGACAACTCGCATTCTCCTCAACAATATGGCATAGCTAAACGAAAAAATAGAACCATTCTTGACATAATTCGAAGCATGTTAAAGAGCAAAAATTTGCCCAAAAAGATTTGGGCTGAAGCTGTTTCGTGTGCGGTCTATCTCCAAATTAGATGTCCCACATTCGAACTCAAAGGCGTAACTCCATAGGAAGCATGGACCAAGAAAACACTAAGTGTTTCACACTTGAGAATTTTCAAGAGCATTGTGTATGCTCATGTCTCGGACTAGAAAAGATCGAAGCTAGAAGACGAGCAAAAAGGCTCATTTTTATTGGGTGTGACTCCTCATCCAAAGCCTATCGTTTATTTGATCCTAGCACTTTGAAAGTGTACATAAGTAGAGATGTCAAGTTCGATGAAGATGGCACAATAGAAGACAACCCCAAAGATGAAGTGAATGCTCGTGATAATATCAATCAAATGGAGTTAAGGATCATTCTACACCTTCTTCTCAGGTAACATCACCAATCTCTTCAAACGGTGTCGATAAACTATTAGTGCCAAGATCAAAGAGATTATCTAACATTTATGAAGCCACCAGTGAGGTTCACCTTATATGTCTTCTTGCAGATTATGAACCACTTGTCTATGATAATGCGGCCAAATAAGAAAATGGAGAAAAGCCATGAATGAAGAAATTGATGCCATTAAGAAGAATCAAACATGGGAGCTTGTTGATCTACCAAAAGATAAGAAATCGATTGGAGTCAAATGGGTGTACAAGGCCAAGAAGAACGAGAAAGGAGAAGTGAGAAGATACAAGGCTAGATTAGTCGTGAAGAGGTACAAGCAAAAAGCTGGAATCAACTATGATGAAGTTTTCACCCCTATCATCCGCATGGAAACAATTAGATTAATTATTTCTATTTGTCACGCCCCGAACCTTTACAGTCGCACGACAACCCGCACCCCTCAAACCTTAACCTATCCTTTGGTCATTTGATTGCGACATCCCAGGAGGTGTCACTAACCCAATTTGTAATAACATTAAAATGCACAAGCGAAAACGTAAACAAATCTCCAACCATCAAACAGCAGGGATAGTTAAAAACATATTCATGTATATACAAAAGCATTACGAGTCAACGTCTCATACAACACAAATTCAAGGGTTAATCAACTAGCTTCTTCACCTCCAACACGCCTAACCGCTTCGTCACAACCTCCTTCAAAAAGGGCCCGGGGGTATACCTATGCCTCTAATACTACGAGGGTGGTTCAAAAAGTTCTAACACCCCACGACTACCTAAATCCCAATGGCCCTCTGACTCGGCAATCAACGCGGGGTCTATCACGCCCCAATCCTCCGAGCACGTGCCCATTCCTCCTTGGTCGATTAATAGCGATGTCCCAGGATGCATCGCCGACCCATTCATTTTAATATACGCATGCGGAAGCAAATATAAATCCCAGACAATAAAACAAAGAGGATAGGAAAGTAGGGCAAATTTTTCACAAAATGTCCTTTTATAAACACACAGGTTTATACAGAGAAGCCTACAAAAAGGGATCAGCTTTTAACAAAAGAGAATTGTCCTATGACTGACTAATCGGACAAGTTTGCCGGGTTTCAAGCTTCACCTCCTAAACTTTGGGCTTTTGTCCTCCACAACCATCACCTACGAACCTGAAAATGGTTATACAATAACCAGTGAGACAATGTCTTAGCGAGTTCTACACCCTAAGACCCGATTAGGAAGGAAATATGCCCTAAGGGCTGCCTAAGCACAACCAAGCGTCAAAGAACTTACCTTGGCCTTAGTTCCTTCCTGCAAGTAAGTTCAAACCATAATTACCGACAATCACATCAACCCATCAATTCAACCAATAGGATCGACTCAACGATCAATCAACTCAGTCAATTACATGTCATCGAAGCCATCACATAGTCATTTCAACTATTCATTCTTGACTCTTGATCACGGCTCTACAGGCATAATTTATACTTAGTGGAATCACGGCCCCACTCGGCAAATTTAGACTTTAGTGGCATCACGACCCCACTTGGCAATTTTCGACTTAGTGGCATCACGGCCCCACTCGACAATTTTAAGACTTAGTGGCATCACGGCCCCACTCCATCACGGCCCCGCTCGGCAATTTTAGACTTAGTGGCATCACGGTCCCACTCGACAATTTTAAGACTTAGTGGCATCACGGCCCCACTCCATCACGGCCCCGCTCGGCAATTTTATACTTAGTGGCATCACGGCCCCACTCAGCAATTTTAGATCCAACAACCTCACACAATTATTTTCCCATCAAATACCGACATTCTCCAATTTTGGAATAAATCCCCATAATCACCAATTTCACTCAATTTTCACAACCCAGTACTCAAATAAATAAACAGATAGCACCACAATAATCAGCACGAAATTCCGATCACCGCCATCCTAATTGAATTTCCGGAAAATAAATAATTAATTAAATAATTACATAAAGTATTAAATAAATGCAATAAATCCAATTTGGGCCTGTAATGCCTAATTGGATGCCAAAAAGGACCCGGAAAATTTCTGAAGTTCGTTCAATAAATACTAGAACCTATTTACTTGCTAATTGCAATAACTAACCACCTAACATACATCGGCAGATAATTAAATTAACTAATCTAATCTAATCTATCCACCTAAACATGCTTAATTTAATCTAATCAACCCATAAGCATAATTAACTGACTAAGGGAGGATTAGTGAATTCAACTCACTTGATTAAATACGAAGACCAGATCACCATGACGACGATGCGACGGCGGTCGAAACCCGAATTTTCGGCAGTGTCGACAGACACTTGGACCGAGCCTACAAGCCTCACAAGCCCACAGCAAATGCTAGGCTTGGGCCTGCTTCTTGGGCTTGAGAGTCGCTGAGTCGGGCTTCACGAAGTTGGGCTGAACGGGCTTCAAATGGGCTTGACCAAAACTGAAAATGGGCTGCTGATTTCACTGGGCTGTTGGACTTATTTAACGGGCTGGGATGGGCTGAATAATTACTTCGCTGGGCTGAACTCCAACATTGAAGAAGCTGGGCCGAAGAATTTCTTTGTGCTTGATTTGGGCTGACCTTGGCAAGGACAGAAACTTGCAAACTGGACCAGGACAAAGACGTGTTGCTGGAGAAGACCGAAGCTGCTGAAGGTGGGCCAAATGCTGGGCCTCAAACGCGCTGTAGGTTGCTGGGCTTCTCGCGGACGGTTGGCGGCTTCGCTGGCTTGCAGTCAACGGTGGAGCAGGTGTTCGAGAGTCCTCGATGGCCAGAGCTGCTGGCTGCTAATCACGCGTGGAGAAGCGGCAAGGCCAGGGGACAGAGGGAAGTGGGGAAGCAAGCGGTAGTGGAGCAGGGCGAGCTGCAGGGGAAATGGACGCTGGCTGCTTCGGTGGAAAAGTCGTGGGCCGGCCGTGAGGAAATCCAGCGGAGGAGAGGAAATTTGGTGGCTGAGTGGCGTGAGCTAGCAGGTGGAATTCGCTGGCAAAAGGGGGAGCATTCGGTGGCAGAAGAAAAACCAACGAAGATGGAGTTGCAGGTTCGGTCACAGGGAAATTGGGCAGAGACGGAAGGAGCTGAATGCCAAGGAAATGAAAGAACGGTAGCGAAGGAAATGAGGAACCGGCAAGGAGTGCTCGAGAAGATTGGTGGGGGGAAATTAAAAGTCAAAGAAAATAACTCACCATTAAAGCTTGTCCCCTAAAGTCCTTATACTCATCTCTTATGTCTCCCCCTATTACTTTCTAGCATGTAATTTCCACCAATAATCCAATTGAATGCCCAAAAATGCTGCTTTCTTCCATAGCTCTGAATGTCTCTAATTTTAGACTTCAATTTCATCCTTGATTTCTCCAAATCGACGGCCAATTTCGACGAAGAAAAATCCCGTACAATTTTCTGCCAGTCCCCAACGCTCAAAGACTCGGCTTGGAAGTCCAAATTTCATTTAATTTGGCCCGTCTGAAATAATCATTAATTTCCACAACTTTTGAACCGATTTCCCGCAAAAATCTCGGAATCTCCGAAAATTCTTCGGAGGATAAGTCGACGTTCTTAAAATAGATCGTGACACAACAGAACTTTCAATTTCTGAAATCGGTTTCAAATTCGTGGTTAATTTCAATCTGACACAATTTTAGCGTGACCTAACCTACCCAGTAGCTTTTAGGAATTTTTGGTGCAATTGACCCGTGGTCGATTTTCTTCGAACTACACGTACCTCTCTAACACATTGGCGAATCTCGGTTGTCATGAAAACCTCAAGGTTTCAAATACGGACACAGGGCGCCAAAATGACAGAAAAATCAGTCTAGTGCCGATCGACGAGAATTTTGCAAATTAGTGGAATCACCCATATTTAGCCACACATCTCAGTCGAACCGACCTATCTCTGATCTCTTATCAATTTTTAACTGTGCCGTAATGACCCTTGCAGACTAGCATGGTCGAACAATCGATTCCTAGTCGAATTCACAAGTCTATTGCGTTTAAAATCCCTTAACGGCTTCACCTGATAGGCTAGTTATCTCATGAGTGGCCATCTCAGAGAAAAATACTATAGTCGCGTCAATGAAAATCCCAACTTATCCGATCGAAATCAGATTCTGAGTTTTTAGGATGTCACAGGATCAATCTTAGGGTCAGACATTACCCTATTGGGAATGTCCCCATCCTTGGCATCCCAAAGCCTCCGGCACCCGGCGGACTGTCAAAGCCACGTATGGGACCGTGGCTCTCGCCACCTACCCAAAAGCACCAGGCCACGAATCAGTGTGGCACGAGGTTAGGTAGACCCTCATTGACCCACATGGTCGTGATATACGTGTATAGTGCGCATCGGCTGCTCCCACTACCAAGTACTTCATCGTCTCCTAACTATGCTCGACAGAGAGGCCAAAACGAATCTGACAGAATGGCTCAGCCATTGTTAGGGCTTGAAAATATTCCAAAAAAAAAATATGAGATAAACTCAATTAGTGAACTTCCCAGACTTCGCGTAAGGAAGTCGTTCATCTTGGAAGCACCCTAAACATGTAATTATCTATCGATGGCAAAACATGGCAACACACTTCTCGCTTTACTCTCATTGATCTCATAACAACTTGTCTACCATACAAGGCCATCAATGTAGATGCGTAGACAATTTCATAACATAAACTTCATGTTCTCGAGCCAAACATATGAATACGCATTATGGTCTAAGTTATGTGCTCATGCCATGCAATAATTCAGACATCATCACATACGAATCTCATGCACTTCCCATACACATTTGTCCAAATTATTACGGCCACTCAAGGCTCAAGGCCAACCCGAAGGTTTGCAATCATCCGGCATAATCGGGCATTGTCTCACCCCATTGATCACAGCATCCCGTTGACTTGGGGGCATCCAAACTTAATCGGGCATCGTCCCGCGTAAAACGCCTCAAGACGGGTTCACACCCCGCATAAAATGCATCAGGGTCTTAGGTTATCACATGGGCATACCATCACACACTTCATTTCTTATCTTCCTCATTTAACCCATGTGATGCTCATGTGATATGCAACTTCACTTGTCATATGCCATTATTCCATACACATGCATTACTTATATCACACACATATGTACCATTCACTTCCAAAACTCATGGTACATAATCCAAATATTGTATTTAATTAGTAAACCACATGGCACATCATTCAGATATCATGTTTAACCACTAAACCACATGGCACATCATCCAAATGACATAGATAAGCACTAAATCACATGGCACATCATCCAAATAACATGTTTAATCACTAAACCACATGACACATCATCCAAATGACATGGATAACGACTAAACCACATGGCACATCCTCCAAATAACATATTTAACCACTAAACCACATGGCACATAACCTAAATAATATATATAATCACTAAACCACATGGCCCATCCTCCAAATAACATGTTTAACCACTAAACCACATGGCACATAACCTAAATAATATAGATAATCACTAAACCACATGGCACATCATCCAAATGACATGTTTAACCACTAAACCACATGGCACATAACCTAAATAACATATTCAATCACTAAATTACCCTAAACTACTCCATAAATGCAACAAAAGTCCTAATCAAAGGCTAGAAAGCCACTCACGGACGACTCAAGTTCCGAAACACATTGGGGGAGAGGACTACAAGGCCAGACAGCAACTGGATGGCAGTCTAGTGGTCACATGGCATTGATCTGGTGGTGGTACTGGGGTTCAAGAGGGCGGTCCGGCATTGGGGGTTCGACGGGTGGTCACTAGCAAGGAAAACAAGAGGAAAAATGGAAGAAACCAACTTGAAATGGTAATGAAAATGGCTATGGGGTTCGGTGGTGGTGAGGGGAGAGAGAGAGTAAGCTCGAGAATAGACAAGTGAGGAAAAATGAAAGAGAATGAAGGAGAGAGAGTGCCAGTGTGAGGGGGAGAGAAAGGGAGGAGAAAGAGAGGTCTTGTCTCTCATTAAAGCCCCATCACTTCCCTTGTCTCTTGTCCATCAAGGCTATCAAAAGAAGAAGCAAGATCTAGCATTAAATAGGATTTGCACTCAAGTGGCTTGATAGGATTAGATTAGATAGGTAGGTTGGATTCAAACTCCTCCTTTACCGCCCACAAGCATGGCCGCCCCTTCCTTAGCCTTCTTCCATTCTTGCCCTTTTGTCTTTAATCCAATGGAAGGGCATTTCGATCGTTTTACCAAAATCTCACACTATTCATGCATGTTGACACCTAAATTTTGGCGACCCAGTCATGGATTTTTTGCATAAAAAAGGGGTTAATTTTAACCCCTAAAAAAAAGCATCAGAACAAATAAAATGAATAAAAGGAAAAAAAAATGAAAAAATGGGGGAAATTGATTTGATTGATTATGCATGGAAATTTGAAATTCTGATGAATATTCGGATTTTGTTAAATGCAAAAGCAAATTAAAAATCAAGTGAATAAATGGCAAGAATTTTTACAAAATGGAAGAAATCGAGCAAAATCGAGCGATTGCGAAACTATGCTCCGATTTACAACTTTGATTTAATGTGACAAAAAATGGAAACTCGAAAAATGCCATTCAAAGTGACCATCTCGAATCATTATAAAAGAGAGCTTCATTTTTCGTAACTGAGGGGGCGAGAATAAAAAATTGGAGAGAAAGTTCGTGCAAAAGGGCCCTTCTTCGTTTTTCTCTCAAGTCAAAAAATATGGGAGACAAAAGAGGGATTTGACTTCTATAGAAAAGGACACCAATAGAGGGAGAGAAGACCTGCGAAGGGACGTGAGAGCAAATAGAAGAGAAAAAAAAAGTTAAAAAAGAGAGAGAAGAAGAAAGTTCTTCTTCTTCCTGGCGAGGCTTCATCCGCCAAACCCGCCGACCGCGACACTGCCACTCTTCACTCCGCTAGCCACCGTCGCACCTCATGACACCAGTAGCATGCCCAAGTCCTCCACGACGCCCCCGCAGCACTCGAGCCTACGCCGGTCATCACCAGTAGCCACCGTCGCGTCGGTCTGCACCGCCGGTCTCCAAGCTGTGCCGCCGGTCTTCAAGTAGCACCGCCGCTTCGCTCACCTCCGCCACTGTCGCCACTCCACCCGACGACCCGCGATCCGTAGCTTAGCTCCATCACCCCCGCGCTGCTCTGCCACCTGCCACCGCATTAGCAGCCTGTGCCACCTCTGCCCCCTTGCCGCTGTCGTTGCATCTCTGACCGCTTAACGATCGCTCCACCAGCTCGCCCACAACCCAACACCCACGGCCAGCCTCTACCTCTGTCCTCGGTGACCACCCAACGCCAGCAGCCGAGCCGCCGATCCCCGCGACGCTCCACCAGCCCGAGATCCACCCGATGATCTTGCAACACTCCCACTGCTATCTCCGCTTACCAGCCTCGGCGCCCAACGACGATGCCCCCCTTCTCGCCAACGCCACACCACCGCCCCAGCCCTCGCTGGAGTCCTAACGCCGGCCACCGTCCACCCGGCACCGACCAACCTGCTGTCCCCACTTTCCTTAGGTTGTTCAATTTTCTTTCATTTTTATCTTTCATTTTATATTATTTTACTTTATTTTATTTCTTTAATTTTTGCTATTATTGTACAAGTTTGAATATTGAGAGGTGGTTTACAGGTTATGAATATTATAGGCATTATCCGCAGGGTTTTACCTAAAATTATCATAGTTATTAATTTGATCCATAAGACATCGGATTATTTTTTTAATTATATTAATTTTTGGGTATTTTTGTAGAATTTCAATTGTTAAATCATTATAATTACTAATTTGGTCCGTAAGACTTCGGATTAGATTTTTAATTATTTTGAACTCTTTGTCGTGATGATTATGGTTAGAATAATCGTTAATTTGACCTCGTGAGATAACTGGTTATTTTTTCAATTACTTTAATCCTTTATTTGTTGATTATATTGACTGTTTAGATTTCATATTTAATAATTACTCATCTTTTAAAAAACTAAAAAAATCAAAAAAAAAAAAAAAAAATCAAAATCCTGCATGAGCATATAGGTTTAGTAAATTAGACATCTAGGTTTAGTAAATTAGATTTTTTTTTTTTTTAGGATTGCATTTTTAGATATTTTTAAATAGGTTAGGGTTGGACCTAAATACTCTTCTTTTTTTTTTTTTAAATAGGGTCTTAGATAAAGTTGGCATATTTTTATAATCTCATCCTTTTTAAAAAATAATAATAATAAAAATAAAAAATAATTTTCTAAGATAGGATAGGGTTTAAATCAAATTAATCCCTAAAATAAATTAGAAAATTATTCATTTTAGATATTTTAATTAGGTTTTTTATTAATTCCGAATTACTAATAAAAAATAAAAATTAGGTCATGAGATGCATATTAACTAGTTTGCATAATAGGATCATTTAATTAGAATTTGTTTGTTAGTAAAATTAGGACATGTAGTTAAAAATGCATTTTCAAAAAATCTGGGAAAACCCAAAAAAAAAAAAAAAAAAAAAAAAAAAAATTGTTTGTTTTGTGTGATGCAGTTCATTTTATTTGTTGAATGTTTAATAATGGTTAAGCACATGTGTGATCACTTTTTGACATGATAGCAATTTAGGTTAAAATAAATCCAAACTGCCTGTAAAAACATTTTGAAATTAAAAAGAAATGGTACCGAAAGGGCATTAGAGAAATCTAGTGTAACCAAGTCCTCATACCCTTAGTCTCTGGTTCGTAGGAGTAAAATAATTCTCCCATTATTTTACTTAGGTGTCTAATCGACTTATCGTAAACCGATTAGTGGCGACTCTTAGATAAATATTTGAATCTTAAGTCGTGAATTGGTATGGGTTTGGGAGAACCCAAGCTAAGTTTAAAAACTTAGTAGTCCATTAACCTAGTTTTAGGTGATACACCCGAAATTTAGGTCGCGACAATGCACTATTCATGTCTTTTTATGCATTTAATGCTAAGATTGTGACAAAAGGACTTGATGGGCTTTGAATGGCCCATGGGCCTTCTTTGGCCGCCCACCCCTTCGGCGTGTGGGCCTTTGGCCACCCACTTGGGCTCCGGCCCAACGGGTCTTCGTTTGTGGCCCATTTCCACTTTTCCGCACTCATATGCCATTTCTGATGAAAAACCAAGTTTTTGCCCCTAAATGGCCTTTCCTGATGTCCTCGTGGCCTATCGATCCTCAAGACACTCTTGTCTGACGATTAATTGCCGGAATAATTCCATCCTGAAAAACTGGGTTGGAGCGAGGATGTCACACTATCGCTCCTCAAAGTAATTGGCGAATTTATCAAATGGATGTCAAAGCAGCATTTTTGAATGGCATTCTTGAAGAAGAGATTTACGTTGAACAACTTGAGGGGTTTGTTGTGAAAGGTCATGAAGATAAGTGTTAAAGTTGAAGAAAGCTCTATATGAACTTAAACAAGCACATAGAGCATGAAATTCTAGAATCGATGCATATTTCAATGAGAATGGATTCTCTCAATGTCCATAGGAGCTTGCACTTTATTTGAAGCACAAAAAAGGTAATGTTCTACTCGCTTGTTTAATGTTGATGACCTTGTTTTTAGAGGAAATAATGCGGCGATGATTAATGCTTTTAAGGCATCGATGGTGAAAGAATTTGAGATGACCGATAATAGTCTCATGAATTATTTCCTTGGGATTGAAGTGAAGCAAAGTGTCGATGGGCTTTTTATTTCCCAAAAAGGATATGCAAAAAATATCCTTGAAAAATTCAATATGAAAAATTGTACTCCGATCAATACACCAATAGAGTGCGGAACCAAGCTTTCGAAGTTTGATGATGGTGTCGATGTCGATTCAACAAATTATAGAAGCTTGATTGGGAGTTTGAGATATTTGACATGCATGAGATTGGATATTATGTATAGTGTTGGAATTGTGAGTCAATATATGGAGAAGCTAAAGTCATCTCACCTTAAAGCTATAAAGAGGATACTTTAATACATCATAGATATTACTTCTCATGGTCTACACTACTATCATTCTGAATGCTCCCAACTTAGAGCTTATTCAGATAGTGATTATGGTGGAGATATCGATGATCGAAAGAACACTACAGGCTTTGTATTTTTCTTGTGTGACATTGCTTTCATGTGGTCATTGAAAAAGTAATCCAGTGTAACTCTATCAATATGTGAAGCTGAATATGTAGCTGTATCTTCATGTATTTGTCATGCAATTTGGTTAAGAAAACTACTCAAAGATATTCTTATGGAGCAGAAGAAAGCAACTGAGATTTTTGTTGATAATGTTTCTGCCATTACATCGTTGAAAAATCCAATTTTTCATGAAAGAAGAAAACATATCGATGATAAATATTACTTCATTCAAGAACGTGTTAAAGAGAATGAGGTTGAAGCATTGCATGCGAAGACGGGAGATCAAGTAGTAGACATTTTTACTAAACCTCTCAAGATCGATGCTTTTCAAAAGTTTAAGAGATTGCTTGGAATGATCAATGGAAGAGAATTTGGTTTAGGGGGAGGGTTAGAAATTAAACCAAAGTCATCGGTGTTAATAACTGTTCAGTACCCGCATTAAAGGAGAGTTATAATTGCAGTGTTATCTTTAATGAGTTTGTTCGTATTTTTAGATGTGGTGATTGTTTTTAGAGATAGTAATTATTTTTAAAGATAAGTGAGATATGGTGATTATTTTATTCGTTTCTAGATCTTATCCAGAATGCTAACTTTATCTATTAGGAAGAGTAAAGGTCATGTAACAAGTCTATAAATAGAGGAGTCTTGTAATTGTTTGTTGTGAAGGTGAAATAAATGTACAAGCCTATCTTCTTACTTTCTTTGTGTGAGTTGTGAGCATTTCACCTTCAAATTACTTTTATCAGTAGCGACACTGGCTAGAAAATTCGCAGGCGCTGCTCGAAGGAACAGCTTGACCTCCACTCGTGGGCCGTCGGCCACCTTGTCATGGCCAGCTGGCAAACCATCGCCGACATCGTAGACTTTGAGGTTTGACGGCAATAAAGCGGCTCTGGATGGAGGAGGGAAAACGGAATCGTTGGACTTGGTCGTGCTCAGGAAAGAAAAGCAAACGTTCGGAGTGGCAGCTGCAAGCTTGCAGACTAGTTTGGCGAGAGTCCCGGGGTGGCTGCTGAACGGGAAATTGCAGACCGCGACATGTTTCTCCGATGGCATGATGGTTGGATTTGGTTGTGCATTTTTTTATGAAGAACTTGGAAGTGGAGAGAGAGAGAGAGAGAGAGAGAGAGATTGCTTCAGACACCTACGTTGCGCTCTATCATTGGTTTATAGAGAAAAGTTTTAATAACAAAGGACGTGCCATAGTCCCCGTCCTGACCATTTAGTCAAGAAAAGAGTAATGCATGCATAACCGAGTAACAGTGTCATGGTCATACCTCAACTATAAATATTATGAATGACAAAAACAATATATAGAAATTATGGGGGATCCACCTCTGACCTTGTGGCCAGCATTCCACCGTGACACTATTACACGGTTATGTAAGAGGTGCTCTTCAAGAAAATAGAGTTCTCCATGGATGATTGAGATTTATTACTGAAATAAACAGCGAGTGCTGTCCCGGAGGCCGCAACTTATAGTTTGTCTTCTATTCTCATCAGTCGAATATGGAAATGATGTGTAGGAGAATTCAAATTAGGTTACATATCATAATTCGCATTCGCATATTATTCATTATTCCTTTGTACTATAAATTAGGTGGCGATTTTTAATCTATTAGGGAATAACAGTCTATTTTGGGTTATAAAAAATAATAAATAATTATAAATTGTTGCAAAGTCCATTTCTTATCAGATACGACTCATAATAAGCCATTATTCTCAAAATATTCCAGCTCTTGTCAAAGAAATGAATATTTTCGGGATGATCCGGCCAGACTTGGTAACTAAGATCACCTGGACTGACTAACATTCACAGCTTCTGTTCAATCAACGACCATGTGACATCCCAGATTTTCACTCATGTTTTCTACTGAATAAATCAGGCATTTAATTGACGCGCCTATAAGGGTGTTCTTAAAGCTGATCACTCTTAAGATAACTAGACTATCTGAGGAAGCTATTAAGGACTTTAAGGCAAATAGACTTGAGAATTCGACCAAGAATCTGCTTCTCGACCGTGCTCATCATTAGAGGTCATTACGGCACAGTTAAAATCAATTTGAGATCAGAGATAGGTCTGTTCGACTAAGAAGTGTGGCTAATCATGGGTGACTCCACTAAATTAGAAAATTCCCGTCGATCGGCACCAGTTTGATTTCTCTGTCATTTTGGTACCCTATGTCTGTATTTAAATCCTTGAGATTTTCACGACAATCGAGAGTCGCAATTGAGTTGAGTGGGTTCATTGTGGCTCAAAAAAAATCGACCACAGGTCATTTGTACTAAAAATCTCTGAAAACTACCCAATAGTCTAAGTCACGCTAAAAGCGCGCCAAATGGAAATTAACTGTGAATTCAAGTCCAATTTCAGAAATTGAAAATTTTGTCATGTCACAATAAATTCTAGGAGTGTCGACTCAGTCTCAGAAGATTTTTCTGCAACTTGAGACTTTTTGGGAAAAAGTCGACATAAGACCGGTTTTGTTTAGAAAAAGGGCGGGATTATTTTTTATTGCAAAATAAAGACGCAAGGTGGTTTATTGGGTGAAGAAAAATGTCAGTTGAAGCATTGAAGTGTCAATTTAATTTATGGAGACCAAATGAGGATAAATGGAGCAAGATTGAGCAACCAATTGAAGCCATTTCCTTTAAAATTTGCGTGCCCCCTTCCCCTAGCCATTTTGGACCATTTAGCATGTCCAAGAAGCATTGGTGGCTCCATGGCAGCCAAGGAAGTGTGCATGACCTAGGATGAGTTTGGAAGACATTTTTGTGGAAAAATTTGGCAAGTGACCCCTCCACCTCTCTCTCCCTCATCCTCTTTCCTTGGCCGGCCAAACCAGCAACCATTCTCTCTCTCTCTCTCTCTCTCTCTCTCTCAGCTTATTTGATGCCACCACCAGTAGAGGAAGAAGACCAGTTGCCGTTACCGCCTCACGCCGCCTCACACTGCCCGCGCTGTCGCCGTCCACACGCGCGCCACCAGCCACGCACCGTCTACCCTTGCTCCACCGTCCAGCATCCTATCCTGCCATTCCAGCTCTCTTTTCAGCCGCTGCAAGGGGCTGAGGAAGCCGCCGGAGCCGTCGTGCACCTCACTGAACCACCGCCTGCCCTTCCTCGAGCCTTGCCGTCCATCTCAAATGTGTTCCCTTCTGTTTTGTAGCCAAACCAGCAAGCCAAAAAGTGGGTTTTCAGCCACCTTCCAAGGCCGTTGTGAGGTGGTTGTAGGTCCCGGACCTTAGGCTCGCTTTGGAGAAAAACGTCCCCTGTGACGTTCCCGACGTTTCGATCCGAGCGGATTGTTAAACGGGTGAGTTTAGCTCACTAATCCCTTATTAGTATGCTAATGATACTCGGGGGTTGATTAGATTTAATTAAATGCAATTAGGTGGATAGATTAGATTAGAATAATTAAATTAGGGATTTACCAATATATGTTAAGCAAATGGATAGTGTAGTTAGCAAGTAGACATGCTCTATTATTTATTAAATGAGTCTCGGTAATTTTCCGGGCTCGTATCGGCTTCCAATTAGGCATTATGGGCCTAAATTGGATTTATTGCTATTTAATAATTAATTTTCAAAAATTAATTAATTATTTATTTATTTTCCGGAAATTAGACCGGCATGGTCGACGACCGGAATTTTATGCTAATTATCGTGATGTAGTCCATTTAATTTATTGAGTGCTAGATTGTGCTAAATCAATTTATTGATGATTTTATGATTATTTCCTAAATTAATTGGAAAATAAGCGGGCATCGGTTGACAGCACCAAAAATGTTTTGGTGGACTATAGAAAATGGTGGGATTTGTGGAAAGGAAATTATTATATTTTGGCTAAGGCCGATCATGTAAACCCAAATGGTTATTTTTATCGGGTGTGATAAAAATGACAAATTAATTATACAATCAGAATACCATATTATACCGGCTCCGTGACTCTATGTGTCATTTTGGAGAAAGGACGGTATGCAATGTCGGCTCAGTGACTTTATAGGTCATTTTGAAGAATGGACAGTATTGATTGAAATAACCAAGAATGGTCTATTTGACATGTAAATCGACTAGGTCGATTGACTAACGTTTTGATCGGTAGCATTTGATTGGGTGCCTGTTTGAACTGTATTGATTTGCAGGTGGAATCTGAGGCCAAGGTAAGTCCTTTCACCCGTGTGTGCTTAGGCAGCCCATAGTATATTGGTTTCCTAATCGAGTCTTAGGGGGTAGAACTTGCTGAGACGTGGTCTCATCCCGGTTGTGGGACAACATTTTAGATTCCTAGATGGCAGCACCTCCACCTCCTCGTCCTCATATGCATCTTGGTATACCCGAAGAAGTCACCGAGATAGAAACTCACTTCCCGATACACCCTCACCCGGAATGACTAGAGTATGTTTTAGTTCAGTCGACCGTCTGGGTTGATGTGGGTAACGATGCCTTGAGGCCCCACAAGTATCAATCGTGGTATTGTGAATATCATGATGGGTCAAGGGAGGGTCCCATGCCAGAAGGTGATGTGCCTATGTTCGTTCTGGAGGAAGCGTTCGGAAAGGGGACGACTGATCATAAGGATGGGTTAGTGGTGGATGCACAGGACCCTAAGCTCGAGAGTGATCACGACTCTCCCGTGCAATCAGCAGTAGACTCCAGCTGGAGCATGCAAGAAGGAGAGGTCGATCAAGAAGAGGTGTACCCCGAAGAGAATTGGGAGGAGGAACCTGAGGAGGAGCCTGAGGTAAATTTTGAGGAGGAAGAACTCGAGGACAAACCTGAAGAAGAAGAAGAAGAAGAAGAATCTGAAGAAGAGGAGGATCCAGAGTACGACCCAGATGAGGACTGAGATCCCATCCTACTTGCAAACCTGGGTTGAGAACTGATGTGTGATAGTTCAACCTTTAGTGAATAGTATTGTATCATATATTATGTGGTTTGCTTTGTATAAAAGTGTGGTTATGATTTTTCGTGTTCGAAAAATATGGCCCTACCTTTCTATCCCAAATATTTTATTGTCTGGGGATTTATTTTATATGCTTCCGCATGCATATTAAAAAGAAAGGGTCAGCGATGCGTCATGGGACGTCACTATTAATCAACCAAGTGAGGGATGGGCACTCGTTCGAGGATCCGGGCGTGACAGACCATGTGCAATGACCATTGGGGCAATCGAAGTTTACCGTAGAATGATTGTCTCAACTACCCTCGGCAAATAATCAGGGAAACAACAAAGAAAAAGGTCACTAACTACCGCAACAGCAGTCTTCAGAGGGCATTATCACTTGTGGACAATACCGACGAGGCAAGACCACCTCATGATTATGTAGCGTTATGGTTAGATAACTAAAGACGGGTTATCCTGTCAGGTCCCCAACATCAATCGACATTTATCATGGGACCGATGTTTGGTTGGTGTCTGATTTTTTTTATTTTTTTTTGGTCGAGGTTGGTGTTTGATAGAATTATCGATTTGTTGAGTTATTTCGTCAGAATTGTCCTCGCGATGAAATTTTTAATTGAAGCAAATCAAGTTTCTATAGCAACTGCAGACAAAAAAAATATCATGGATGATTAGGAATCAATGACCTTATACAAATTAAGACAACACAGAAACACACCATGTCCAAATTTAATCAACGACACAATTTGGAAAATATAAACTCGAGAAGGCAGTTGGATGCAAACAAATTATATCAGAATTTAATCAATGACACAGCCTAAGAACGTAGAAGTAATCGACGACACAATACCCTTGATAAAGAGACAGAATTTAATCGGTGGTGCAAATTTAAAAGTTACTGTGACAGCCCAAGCGACGGTGCGCGGGGAGGAGGGATGGTGGTGCGTCCGCGCCTCAGTCCCCGGACGTACGCAAGGAAGGGGAAGGGGTCCTCTCTAGTCTTACATCGCTTGGGGGGGACTCCCGGGCTAGTTTATAAAGGCTTGGGTCCTTCTAAATCTGTGTAACGCGTTTTAAAGCCATGAGGACTCAATGTTCAAAGCGGACAATATTACACAGTGGGGCCTGGGTCATTACAAATGGTATCAGAGCCGACTCTCGACCGCGTGTGAGGCCACAGGGTGGAAAGTGTAACAGCCCAAGCGACAGTGCACAGGGAGGAGGGATGGTGGTGTGTCCGCGCCTCAGTCCCCGGACGTGCGCAGGGAAGGGAAAAGGGTCCTCTCTAGTCTCACATCGCTTAGGAGGGGAATTCTTGGCTAGTTTATAAAGGCTTTGGTCCCTCTAAATCTGTGTAACGCGTTTTAAAACCGTGAGGACTATCCAAAGCTGACAATATTACACAGTGAGGCCCGGGTCGTTACAGTTACAGCTAAGGAAAATAAGGTGCAATGCAGGAAAGATTAAAGTTAGTAAATTTGTTTGATTTGTGAGGGGTTCTTAGTAGATGATTAATGGTATTTATAATAGTTGCATGGTAACCGCTTTCTAGCGGTTTCCAGCAGTTGCATTCTTCTCGACTGGTTTCCAACGGTTGTCTCGATGCCCGTCCACTTCTGAAAGTCTTTTGCCCATATCTCTTGATCTTGTTCCCACATGGTTGTTCCTTCGAAAATATATGCCACCTATCCCTCATTGTCCCACTATCTTGCTCCAAAACGATAATTGTTTCATGATCTATTGTCAAGTGGTAATAGGTAACTGCTCATCGGTAACTACCTCGTGATTTTGTTGCTCCAAGATTTTGCCTCTGAATGATAATAGTTTTATAACCCTGCCTCCAAGTAATTGTCCTAAAAAATATGCAATAATATGCATGCAGATTGCTCTTATATCCTCAATTGCTTCGTCCCCTTGTGATCCTGAACAACTATGTTCCTGTGTTCTTCATGCCTCCAAAGAGTTCTGATGGTTTGATGTCCTTCGCTAATCAGTATCCATATCAATAGTTATTAGCCATTCATCATTGTATATCAACAACTGAATGGTAATTCCCATCAATATACATTATCGGTGTGTGTTAATAATGATCGTTAATATCAATTTTAATCCCTGTGGCCAACGACGGGATGTAACAACTCGGTCTGATAAGAGCGGGGAGTGGTTGTCGAAACAAAGAGGGCCTGGACAAGAAAAGCCTTTTGGCAAGCTGTTAAGATGGCGAAGGGAGTAGAAGCAAATCGAACGATGCATTGAATAGGGGGAGAGTGATTTTAATATATATATATATGAAAACGAGAATTAACTCATGGAGATGCCTTTTGACGTAATAATAATATTTAGCTTTGGAACGCCAAAGTTGAGTATGCTTAGGTTTTAGCACTCCCAAGATGGGTGACCTCCTAGGAATGTATCGACTTGTACGCTAAAGGTCAAAACCATAAGACTCGGTATGAGATAGGTCAAAACGGACAATATCTCAGTAAGTTAATCTAGGGCACAATATAATATTAGAGTGGGACCCCCTCCGAAAGGTGTCTGGTTGGGGGACGAATCATGTGGAAGCTGGTGGGCCTATAATGACTCGGTTCGATGAGGGCGAAGAATAGTTGTCGGAGCCAGAGTGCTTGTACACGAAATGGCTCTTGGTGGGCTTCTTGGTTGGTGAAAATCGTAGAAACAAACCAATTATGCACCAAACAAGGGGAAATGATTTTAAAATATATTTGTGAAAACTAAAATTAATCGTGGAGGCACCTTTTAACGTAACAGAGGAATGCTTAGCTTTGGAACCCCATAGTTAAGCGTGCTCAAGCGCAAGCACTCCTAGGATAAATGACCTACTTGACAAGCACCTGCTTGTATGCCAAAGAACAAAAGTGTGAGACCCGATATGGAACGAGCCAAAACAAACAATACTTAAGTGAGTTAATCTAAATGTTATATAAGATGTCCCGGGCACGATAATTCTCATATGAATATTTATGTTCACGTGCTTGCCCGTGTCAACGGTCTGGTCAATTTTAGTGTAAACACATGCATCATTTTAAAAGAACTAGAAGAAGCTTTATATTTTCTTTTTCAAAAAATACCTTCAACGTACCCATCCTCTTTCTAAGGGGGCACTGGGATGCGTATTGTTTTTCTAACGCTTCGTTTTCCGCATACACTCGGATAGTTCATAATATCCTGACACGTTGTCTCGACCAATTCTGCTTGCAAATCGTCATAATTATGGATCATATCTTTCGAATTGCCATCTTTTGAATAGCTGTCTATTATGAGAAAGTATATATTTGGATAGAGATTGGATTTTTTCTTTATCCTTTGTCTTCAACCTTGAACCTTGATCCTCTGTCTCGTCTAAAATCCTTAGGCTGCGTTTGACAGTCGGGATAAAATTCGGGATATGATATAATTTATCTTATCTTACGTTTGGTATTCGCTTATGATAGGATAAAGTCGAATATAAGGGGGATATAAGTAAGACAAAATTATCTCATGGGGAGGTGGGATAAAGGTAAGTAGGATTTCTAATGTCCATTATAGAAAAGTTATCTTTCTCGAATAACAAACTTATTAAGTTAACAAAATTGAAATTATATTTCAATATAAATAATATTTGAATTCTAATTTAAGAAATTAAAAATGAAAAAAAATAGAAATTTATTTTTAATTAATCTTATTTTAATTTATATATTCAACTTTAATTCTATCTTATAATAAACATTCAATCTATAAATTAAATATTTATATTTATTATATATTTTAGGTATGTTAGTACAGTTTACTATTTGATAAAATTTTATTAAAAACGATGAAAGGGGAAAAAAAGAAATAATAAAGAAAATAATATAAAAAGAGGAAAAATAAAATAAAAATAAAATAAGGAATAGTGTTTCAAGATATTTTAACAATCTCTGTTTATGAACATTTATGTTCATTTACAATTACATGCTATTTATATAAAAAAAAAAAAAAAAATGTATATGATATGATATGAATATATCCAACTTTAATACCTAATTCACCAAACAAATAGACGTGATATAAAAAATCACAAGTGATTTCATATTCTATTTTATCCAGTCCTATTCCAATTAAATCCAGGATGATCAAACGTAACCTTAATTCTACGTTTTGGATTCTATCGTTTTCCATGGCTCTTGATTCCCCCAAATGCTCTTATGCAGACTATGTCGCCAAATTCGATAGATTGCTAGAGGACAAGTACCATGACAATTGTTGCCTTCCATTTCTGAACGTGACCGATAAGTGCCCGCTTTTGCTTATCCTTGGTCTCTGCCTTGAAAGACACTTTCGCGTTCCTGCATCCGTTAGACCCTATTTTCCTCGGAAAAGTGGAGAGTTGCTCCCTGTTCAAAGATCCTCTATTGTAGACGTTTGGACCGCCGAGCCGTCATGATTCAAAGATCCTCGATCTTTAGGAATTGACTTTTTCAAGTGATTTTTGTGGATGAAGGCTGATGCTCGGATACCACCTATCTGGGAGAAAGCCGGGATTAACACCGTTCTCCAGTTTAACAGCTTCAGCTGGGATTTGAATTCGAGCCTTTCGGGCGTTGCCATCAGCTTTTTGTCTCCAACTAATTGCTTCTTTTCTTTATGGGGTCCCGGGAATCGCTTTTGCTTTCTTTTCCTCTGGCTACTAAGATGTTTCAGTTCGCCAGGTTGTCTCTTGCCTACCCATGGATTCAGCAGCAGTTCGAAAGGTTGACCTATTCGGGAATCTCCCCCATAACAATCACTCTTTTGGACGCTATAGCCGGGTTCCTTCCTATTGGCACGCCTGTGAGAGACACTGGTCCTTTCGAACTTCTTAAGCCTACCGATGTATTTGACGGCATTCTTTCTTATGGAAGGTTTCTACATCGGTTTGAACAAAAGTCTAGTTTATTCACTGACATCGAGCATGCCTCCTTGTTATTCTGGTTTTCTAATTATTTATTCTTTCATCCGGCCCTCAAAAGTGTCAAGGGACGTTTTCAGCATCGCTTCTAGTCTCGCAACAATACACCGGTTGCTTTGGGTCCGCTTATTCACGCTGCTTTATCAAGGGGTTTTGCCCATGCCTCTTTGGCTATGGGGTCTAATGGGGAACGTACCTATTTTGGCTCGTTTTGGTTTCTTCAAGCTTGGATTGATTCGTACTTTCTGTCTTTATTTGGTGATCAACCCCGCTTTCTACCTCGACAGTCAGTTGAATCCTTAACCATGAATCCCTGACTTTGCCTACTGTTAAGTCTTTCTCCTTTGCATGTGCCGAGGGACATTTCTCCCTTCAAACTGTTCTTTCGAAGGTTCTTGGGATTGGAATCAAAATTTATGTTATCATATCGTCATCAACAATCGAAATTTCTCAACTATTTAAGCTATAATTTTCGTGGAAGATGGAGATTCACAATCTTGACAAATTGTAAATTGATCCTTATGATAGAACTGATTTTCATCTGTTAAAGAAACAATATGATCCCTTTTTTTATCTGAACTATGTATTTTTTACATCTTAGATCCCAACTTACCAGATATTCCTACTCCAAATAATAATGATTATGATATGAGATCCTGATGGAAACAATCCTTAAATTTTGATTTAATGTGTAATTTTGTCTCTGAATTTTTAATTTGTTCAATGTAAAAATTCAGGAATCATATTACACATTGAGTTAAAGTTTAATGATCATATTGAACAAATTAAAAGTTTATGGATTAAATTGCACATTTGGCTAATGTTTAGAAATTATTTGTGTCATTTTTCTATTCTGATGTAGTCAAGACAATAGGAAAAAGGCATTAGGTTGATGAAATTAGGTATTGAGGAAGAATTCTCAATACTTCATCGAATTTTTCGGTCTTACAAAAATAATGAAGACACTTAAATTGTCTCGGTGACCAAATATGATATTGGCAAACTAGAAGGTCCACCACCGATCAAGGATTCAACATCATCGGTGGATCCATCTAAGAGACAGATGTCATGGGGGGGTGGGCTGGGCTGGTAGGGCTAAGCGGCGGTGCAGACGAGTCCACGTCTCCTATTGTCCTTTCCGCTACCTCTGTCGTACTTCTCATGTCGAAGGAACAACAAAGATTGCATTATTCTCTTCTAGCAAAAAAAAGAGAAAAAAGATTGCATTATTCTCTACCAATTACGGGTATCTAAGACGTGATTTAAAAGTTGGGAAGTAAATTGCAAGTTCAGTTATATTTATCCAAGTACTATAAAATTGACATGTTATCCATGAATAAGTTGTTATGCTTTCAAAAGAATGAGTATTCTTTCCGTAGGTTAAGTAAGCATGAAGAAAAATTGGGATTCACATTATGTGCACTTTAAAATAAATACGAGTTTTTTTTTTGCTAATAGAACACACTGGAATTGAAGTACTTTTATGCCGGTATGATGCAACATGTGCTCTATTTGTGTATGTTTCGGTTTACTGCAAATGAACATGTATTTTTCTGACCCACCCATGGGCAGCCGCATTGGTATTCGTTCTCTCCTGCTTTGATGCGGTCGAGAGTTCGAATCCCCACGTTACTAGTGATTTAAGTGGAGGGCCCGGCGGTGGGTTGCTGGCCCAGCTTCCCCCGAGGTATAATCATCCGAATAGCTCTAGTGAGATCCGTCAGTGCCACCGGGCACCGAAGGGCCTTATGACCTCGAATAACGTAAGCAAAAGGGGGCTTAGGGCAGATCCTCAGTTACAAAAAAAAAAAAAAAAAAAAAAAAACATGTATTTTTATATAAATTGAAAAAAAACAAGC
The DNA here is from genome assembly GCA_014182885.2 of Eucalyptus caleyi. Taxonomy (NCBI): domain Eukaryota; kingdom Viridiplantae; phylum Streptophyta; class Magnoliopsida; order Myrtales; family Myrtaceae; genus Eucalyptus; species Eucalyptus caleyi. The sequence continues at coordinate 11,421,421 of CM024469.2, read as the reverse complement.
AAAAGGCATAAGTTTTATTGAAAGACACCACTCTAATGTATATTTAGCCAAGTTTGTACATTGTGATATTGTATATTCAACTCATCAATCGAATATATAATTGGAGAAAATTTCTTACAACTAGGGTTTACGGAAGGAGAAATAATTAGGTGACGGTACTTAATTTACTATTAAAATAATAGTGTATTTTGGACTATAAAACATTATAACAAATAATTACAATTTATCGTGGAGTCTACTCTTTCTAGAATTTGTGGTTCACAATAAATTATTATTCTCACAATAGCCCAAAGATTGTTATACTAGCAAAGCTCTTAACAAGGTTGTACACTTTTTGGAAATGCTTGATTTGAGCTAGAATTACTTGCACCACCTATGACTAGAGACAAGAATCAAGGCTCGAGGGGCCGATGTTATGAACTAATCACGTGGAAGTAATCTAGTAGAATGGAGTTATAATTGTCCATCCGGTTCATGAGAGCTCAAGCCCCACGAGTTATCAGTTCATGTAGATCTTTCCATGCGAGACATCCTAGTATCAGGACCACCCAAGAAAACAACTACAATTATTTTGACGATACTTCGCTATGTCGCCATCCAACCCAAAAGTCGTTGGACGCGTCAGCGTCATGTACTTTTTACTCAACCAAATTAAAAGCTAGTCCTAGAGTGAGTTACCGGTGGGCAATAAATTCTAGATTGAATATTCATTGAGAGTAGTTTCCGGATGCATCTGGTGCATCTGCGTCCAAAGCATCTTGGTCGTCAAATGAGGTGTTCACTTTACTAAAACATGAAATTTAGGGTCGAACCACAGCGTGCATTCTTAAATCCTTCTTCTCCTTCTTAGTACCAGGCCTTGGCATAGACCACAAACTGTGCACTGTAGCTCATAGGGTCATTACAGATGACAACAGTGTCTGATTTGTCGATGAATTACGTGAGAAATACGACTTATATAATTGATTTAGGAGCCGATGTAACCGGCCGTCATCGGAAGCTTGAACTTGACCGGATCCTTCGGATGCGGGCTCATCAGTAGTCCATCCATTCATCGGTACCTCATAAGGTTTCAACAGATATCTATCGCTCACTACCGTTGCCAATTTCTTTTGCTTTTTTACATAGCAATGCAATTATTGAAGTTGGAAATACATCAAACACGCCTAAAGAAGTACTTTTTAGCAATAATCTTCCATTTTATGTCTTGGCTTCACAAGGTAGAGATGAGCTCCACAAGAGTCTTGAAGTCAGCTTCAGCTCGCCCTTCTGGCCCAGCAGCCACCAGAAGCCTCTGCCTAAACTCACCAACCTTCTTCCTCATCTCCTTCCCTTCCTCACTCCTCAGCACCACCTCCAGCGCCTTCACCATCCCACTCTTCGTTATCGCCCGTCCCTCCACTCCAATTCCGATCTTCCACACTTCCTCCACCGCCCTCGCGGTCAGCATCTGGTCCACCGCCACGGGCCGGCATATCATTGGCACACCCCCTGCCACGCTCTCAAACACCGAGTTGTGCCCACATTGCATCACGAAGGCCCCGCAGGCCGGGCGGCTGAGCACCTCCCTCTGAGGGGCCCAAGGCACAACTCTCCCGAGTGAGCTTGTCCGCTCCTCGAAACCTCTCGGGAGGCACCGGGCCTTCAGCTGGTCGTTCAGAGACCATAGGAACGGGGTCTGAGTGGACTCTAGGGCTTCGGCCAGGGCCGTTATCTCGTCAGGAATCAGGTTTGCCAAGGTTCCAGACCCGAAGGATATGTACACCACTGTTTGCGGGCTTTGCGAGTCTAGCCAGGTCAAGCAGCCGGTCTCGTCTGTGGCAGGGGGGCTTGGCCTCAAACCCAGGAAGAGCAAAATGCTCAACTTGGACTTAAGGCCGGCCATGAGGGGCTCGGGATACATCTCCATGAAGGAGTTCAAGATGATGGCCGCTGCGCGTGGGAGCACATTCCCCACCTCACGCAACGTGCGGGAAATCATCGACGTGCCCGGGGCCTTCACTAGTTCCTCAGGCAAATCCGCCATGCGCATGACGGACAGTCCTGGGATCATGTCCAGGGTCTTTTCTTCGTCGGCGGCGGCGTTTTGCCTCAGCTGGAGGATGAGGTCAGCGTGGACGTGCACAGATAGAGCGTACGGAGCTCCAGTCCAGAACGCGACCCACGGGACCTGCAGTTTCTCCGCCAATTCGCATGCAATCAATGATACCAAACCGTCATTCAGCAAAAGGCTGACTTTGCTTCCCGTGTCTCGCGCTGCAATATCGATACCGGCTAGGAAATTCACAGGTGCTGCTCTAAGGAACAGATCGGCTTCGACTCGTGGATCGCTGGCCAACTTGTCATAGCCAGCTGGCAACCCGTCGCCGATGTTGTAGACTCTGAGGTTCGACGGCAATAAAGCAGCTCTTGACGTAGGGGGGAAGACGGAATCGTTGGATTTGGCCGTGCTCAGAAAAGAGAAACGGACGTTTGGGGCGGCCGCGGCAAGCTTACAGACGAGTTTGGAGACAGTCCTGGGGTGGCTACTTAACGGGAAATTGCAGACTGCGACATGTTTCTCCGACGGCATGATGGTTGGATTTGGCTGTCTGGTTTACGAAGAACTTGGAAGTCGCGAGAGAGAGAGAGAGAGAGAGAGAGAGAGAGAGAGAGCTACAGAAAGAGAGTGCTTCATAAAACGACCTCCGGCTAAACCATTTATTTATGGACGATCGGACTGGAAATGTACCCAAATAAACTCATTTAATCTTTAAAAAAAAAAAAAACTCATTTAATCTATTTCGACTAATTTTCATTTAGTGCAACTATCGTGACTCATATCCAATTTAACCATACACAATCCATACTCAATCCGATTCATATTATTAAAATACTTTCATATTTAATTAAATCTAAAAGAACCTGTATCCAAAACGAAGCGAGTGTGGAAAGAGTGAAAACAAGATCGAATGAAAGTTAAAGAAAATGAAGAGAGATTTGGAGAGTTGGATTGGATTTAAATAAATTGTAAATACATTTATGATATATTTAACACCTATATTATGTTTAAACTTATTTATGACACATTTACTGAATATAATCAATCTACATAACAACTCAACTCATCATATATAAATTAAGGAATAGATTTATTATCCATTTTGATAGATCAAATAATAGATGACATGCCATAATCCCTACTCCAACAATTGATTTATGAAAATTGAGTTCTCTGGAGAAGATCCTCTATGCTCCCATTGTTGAGAAAATGAATACTCTTGGGATGGTTGAGCCAGACTTTGGGGCTAAAACCATCAAATTGACTTAAGAGTTAATATTACAAAAAAATTCAATATTGTACTATGTAACAATTGAGTTATTTTCGTGCGTTATCCCGTTCAATAATTTGGTACTATGTGACAATTTAACAAAAGCTAACGGACATTAAATATAAGTTTTTGGTAATTCAAAAATTAATTTGAGGGCACATATGTTATAAGTATATTGATTTGGAGTTTTTGGTTATTTGAAAATTAGTTTGAGATAATTTGGTTGCAGACCTATTAAATTGGGATTTTCAGTGATACTAGCCGTTATTTAAAGCTTTTTAGCTTCCGTTCAACTATCTATTATGCCCAGCGACTAGTCGGGCAATTGAAGTTTACCGTTGATTGATCAGTCTCAACTACCCGTGGCCAAAATGGGGAAACAGCGGAGTAAAAAGGTCGTGCACGGCACCGACAAGGCAGGTCGCCAAACCTCGTACAGCCGCGTACAAGTCATCACCACCACAAGATTTTGTAGCGTTATAGGCAATGGAATTGGCCACTTAGCAAAAAAAAAAAAAAAATTAAAAATTAAAAGGTCGTTATTTAAAGCTTTAGCTTCCGTACAACTATCTATTATGCCTAGTGACTCCTGGGCAATTGAAGTTCACCGTTGATTGATCATCTCAACTATCCATGGCCAAAATGGCGGAAACAACGGAGTAAGGTTGTGCACGGTACCGACGACGCAGGTTGGCGGACCTCGTATAGCCGCGTACAAGTCATCACCACCACAAGATTTTGTAGCGTTGCGGGCAATGGAATTGGCCACTTGCTCGACGGGATCAGGTTCTCATACATGTCGTTGGTAAGGATGGGGCCATATGAGATGCAGAAGGAGATCAAGTTCATTCTGAGTGCGACCGACCTTGTGGGGGCCGGAGTCAAGCTGAGAAGAAGTGAGAGTCGACCTTTGTCGTTTTGTTTTCTGAATGTAAATGATGTTCGATCCTGTTTCGTTGCTTATTTGTTTCCTTCATCCTCTATCAACAATGCTCTCAGATAAAAGCAAGTGCTTGTTCGACATCAGATTCAAGAACGGAGTTCTTGAAATCTTGCCACTCAATTTTTACGACATGACAGAATCGTATTTTCGGAATGCCATTGCCTTCGAGCAATGTTACTACAAGGATGACAGTTGTCTGATCGACTACTTGCTCTTCATCGATCACCTGGTCAATACCCCGGCCGATGCAAAGTTGCTAATCGACAAGGAAATCATTGACGACTGGATCAATAGTGTGCGGACCTAATCAACGGCTTCTGCAAGGATGTTGATCTTTGGACGAGGAATGCCTACTTCGACAGCCTCCAGCAAGAGCTCATCGAGCATGCCTTATAACAAGTGGAAGGCGACTTTCAAGTGCGATTACTGCAGTAGCCCATGGGCGGCCCTCTCCATCATCGCTGCAGTGGTGTTGCTTGCGCTGACCGTTGTCCAGACCGTGTGCTCGCTCCTATCTATGAAATAATTTTGCTTTCTGGATGGGAAAGTGCCTCTGTTATGCTCCAAGTGGATTGAATTACATGTGATCTATCATAATCAGCGAAACATCCGTTTATGTATGTTCGTATGGGGCGCAGAACAATTAGCTTTTCCCTATCCTATATATTTCACGACGAACTGGCGAATATGAGTTGGATGAGGCGACTCAGCCCCTGTCCTAGGGAAGTAATATCGTGTTATTATGAATTGGGTCATGTATTATTCATCAACGAATGCGGAAATTGCACAACTTTATTTTGTGCTTTGCACTTTCTAATAATTGAGTTAGCGGTGGGCCCGGAAAAAAAAAAGAAAATGAATGGAAGACTTGGAAAGTCAAATAAAGAAAAAGGAATATGAAGATATGAAAGGAAGAAAAGGACAGCTCAAGGGTTGAAAAGTCAAATAAAGAAAAAGGAAAAGGAAGATATGAAAGGAAGAAAAGCACAGCTCAAGGGTTGAAAAGTCAAATAAAGAAAAAGGAAAAGGAAGATATGAAAGGAAGAAAAGGACAGAAGCGCACGTTTGGGGAAAAGAGGAAGAAAAAACGGAGAGAACAGAGGAGGAGGAGGAGGAAGAAAGAGAAGGTTTTGTACCATAAGGACCTCGTTAAGTCAATTTGACTTTGATTTGCAAATGCTCAATAAGTGTGTACGCTTCTTGTTTGTTCAATCGAAGTAGTTTTCGGATTTAGGACTTGAATTTGGAATAATGTGGGATTCGAAGTGTCCAATTTTTGAGTCGTTGAGTTGTGTGTGTGCATATAAATAATAATTTATAGTGTTGTAAAGCCGTAAGATTTTACGAAACTTGATTTAAGCCTATGATTTGTTCGAAATAAAATTTCGAAATTTCCAGCACATGATGACCAATCTGTGTCCAACAAATTCAATGCTGTATTTCATTGGTTTTAGCTCGATTTTAGGTCATTCAAATTGTGGGTTTATGATGCTTGGAAAGATCTTCATTTTGATTGTAAAGTCACTTGGAATGGGGTTTGGGTGAGTAATATGTGAGCGCGTATGAGTTGTTTTGTTAGTATTTAAGCGCACTTAAAGCCGTTTCACAGTTGACATAGCATTTTCCTTGGTTTTAATGTTGATTCTCATTTAAATTGCTAGGATTACAAGATCATCAGCTCATTTAGCTTCGCATTCTTTGGTTTTGGGCTTTCCAGGTGAGTGGTGTTATTACTTATTTGAATTTGTAAACTCATATTTTGAAAATGAAAGGTATGAGATATATTATGTGCACATTGCGATATGGCTAAAGAGCAAAAGTAATGTTCATAGCATATTTGATGTATAACTTTAGATTGGGCATTTACTACTTTTTATTCATTTGAGAATGGTTTGAGGATCGTGTTATGGAGGGTTTCATGAAAGTTTAAAGGTTTGTATTACCTAGAGAACTAATTTATGGAATGGCATCTTTGATGATTTAGGAAACGTTTAATAATAAAAACATTTCAAAATATTCCTGGTTTATGAAATGAATGGTGAAATTGTGTGAGAAAGGTATTGTGAAATATGTATATTCTCTTTAATAAATGTAGTTAGGAAAGATGACATATTTTGGGTTTGGAAAACTCTTTGTGAAAGAATTATATTGACTTTAAGTATGTCATATGAAAAATGATTTGATTCGATATATGAAACTGATTTATACATGAATTCTGGGTTGGTATTATGGAAAGAATTGATTTGTGTAAGACTATGTTATTGGTTTGTGAAACCAATTATGATATGGACAGGTAAATGATTAAGTATTATACAATAAGGTAATTCTATAAAAGCCACCTCTAAAGCCTTGTAGTTGTAGTCAAGGGTTAATTGCTACATAATGGCGTAATTTCGTGAGGGTCACCTCTAAGGCCTTGAGATGTGATGTGCTATGAGATTGATCGGTGTAGTAGAACATTGACGTGTGATACTAGTTTGATTAATGGAATGAACTATTGAGATGATGAGATATGACGAGTTCAATTATTGAACGAATCAATGATACTTGTTATAATATTATGGACGAACGGGAAATTCTACAGCTAGGTTAACTACTATATAAAACTCATTTTATTCTTGAAGTTGTTATATGGTGGATTGACAAATGAGTCATGTCTTTGAGTTCTAAATGTGTAATGTGGAGGCTTGATCTGTTTATAAGATATGTACTACTCACTTAGCTATAATTGCTCACCAATCTTTTTCCCACTCTTTTCAAGTCCTGAGTTAGTGGCCATTAAAAGGAGAGCATTATCACAGGAACCTTTGGAGTTGGATTTTGTTAATTTGAAACTGCATCATTCGGGTGGAAAGATAGCCGTGTCATCCCATTTTTGTTTTTGGAGTTGGATTTTCTTAATTTGAGACTGCATCCTTCGGTGGAAAGACAACCATGTCATCCCATTTTTGTTGGGATACGAGATATGACATCTTGTGATATCAAAGCTTAGATTATGATATTTGGGTGTAAATTTTATCCGGACGTCGATGATGGCTTAGCGACGCTAGAATGTCGGACAGCGATCTGATTTGAATAAGCGATCTGATTTGAATAAGCGAACTGAGAGCAGCAACGACGTTGCGGCAACAGGTGGCTGAGCGACGTTGTGGGGGAGAGAGAGGAGAGAGAGCACTCATTTCGTTTAACCAGGCGCTCGTTGCGCCCTTCGTAGGGTCTCCTCTGTTGACCGATGGCCTTGTCCTTTGGCGTTTCAGTATGTGCAGAGCGTGGAAGCCACCGGAGTTCAAAAGCAGGAGCTGATGGCAGAAGTCAGGGGAGACCCAGCGTTGCCGAGGCTGCTGGGATCAGTGCAGGAGGCCTCGCTGGTCGTTAGAAAGTCACTATGATACTGGGAATACCGCCGCCGCATCGGTGGCGCTCGTGATGGTCAGCATTCGCGTTGCATGGAAGTAACGCCGCGGACGGCAATCAGCAAACGTCTGGAGAACGGAGTCCCCGTCAGGAATGGGCCAGCGATGGGTGTTGCTCCCTCCGTTCTCTTCAGTGTATATTGCATACATCCTGCAGTTTCTTGTTCTTTCAAGCTCTTCTTTTGTTCAAAATTCTCCCTTTACCTCCCCTGCTTCAGGACTGCTTCTTCCAGGTTTCAAAACTCTTCACTCGCTTGGCCGTATCCTGATCTTGCAAATTCAGTTTTCTTGGAATCAAATCAGATCTTGACCACCACTTTCCTCTCTCAGTACCTTTATTCCACATTTCAAATCCAATTTTGAAAGTCACGCTTATCGTGAAATTTTCTTTGAAAAGTACATCAGAATCCTAACAATATCTGTTTTGCCCTTGCAACATGGGCGATGCAAACGAGTTCATCCTAAATGCTATTAGTACCTAAATATAATGGGATGCAATATATGTTTAGGGGTCAAGTCCATTCCTAATTTTATGGAAAAGTCAAAATTTAGATATCAATAACAAGGAAACTATCTGATCTTGTCATCTGAGTCGAATGTGAAAAAAAAAATTATTGGAGAAACCTTCGAGGAAAGGCGAAAAACACAATAGAATTGCACTGTTCGATCAAAGTGTCGACACCATTTTACGAGGTGCGCAAGACGCCCCTAAAAATTCTACGAATTCAAAGTTTACAATCACCTAATCAATCGGGTATTTTCCAGCCTCCAATTAAGCCCAAAACAGATCAACAAATTATTATAACTCAATAACTCAAGAGAAAACTTACAAAAATAAAAACCCAACACCCTCCTTGTTTGCCTTGTTTATGTCCAACTAATAAAATTTCATGTATACCGTGCCTGCCGGTCCTAAAGATTTTGGCCGTCGAAACTCTATGCAGTTAACGGTTGTAATTCATAAAGAGTAATTTCTTGCTTGGCTTGTTGCTAAGCTTTCTTCTATTTTCCCTCCAAAGTCCAAAGGGCTTTTATATCTCTTAGCAAAAGCAAGAACAAGGTAATTATTTAGTCTATTTCAGTTGTCTCTGCCATTTGATTGTAACAGGTACTGTGCATTGTTCTCATTCACATAAACAAGCAGCCCTCTCACGCAACTTAAACTGGACAGGACAATACAAGTCCACAACTTCATGTGACAAGTAGAATCTTCCCGACATGCTTGCTGCTTTCCATGAGCCGGTGGCCCTCTGCCGCTTCGGCAAGAGGAAGATACTTGTAAACCACAGGTTTCACTTTGCCTTGCTCGATGGCTGGCCACACTTTCTTCTCTACCTCATCTACGATCGCATCTTTATTCTCTGGGCTTCTGGTACGCAAGCCCGCCGCTGCATATACAAACACATAAGTTTACAATGATTTTGCAAAAAGAATATTGCCAATATCACCGTTTGACCTGCTCAATTCACATGCATGAAGTGCCCAAGTTCCATAAGGTAATGACTTCTATGGCGCTAACTGTATCAGAAGAATCCTCAACCAATCCAAATATCCAATTGCCAACCACATGAAGCTCAAGAACCAACAAAATGCATTGAGCGAACCTTGCACAGTGAGGCGTCTGGCCAGAATACTTCTCAGATCCACTTGCGTCACTGCTCCACTCTGAGTGCCGATGATGAATAGCCTCCCATCAAAATTCAAGCTATCAAGGTTTCTCTGGAAGTAGGATGCACCAACGCAGTCCAGAATCACATCAACACCTACCAAAATGAATTTTTGGAAATAAATTCCTTTTGCAGACCAACATAGCGTTGCATGGTTCATCTATAACTTCATGGTTTATGTGAAATCTCATTTATATGCCTCAACAATCAGAACGACTGGATCTGTGTTTAAAAGAATGATTTCTATGTCAAGACATGGCTTTGCCAAGTTAAAATCACCTCATAATGCTTGGACACAACATCAGTCAACTTCTTGTGATTCAGGGTGAAAAGGATTAACTTAACTATACATCTACAGACCTTCCCCTCTAATCAACCAAAGTAATAAGATGCAGATAACACCGTGAAAAGGCATTCTATTGCCTCTGTAACAGAGTGAGAATGTAACAAAAAAGCCAACACGAATAATAAGTTGCAGGAAATGCAGAAAGAAAGTGTAGCAAGATTATGTGAAAAAAGGTTTAGTAATTGCTCCCTCCTGTGTTTAAAATAATATACCAATCATCTTCCATATGAATAAAGAACACTTAACTCCCAATCAAGTGATTATGTCGGATGACTCTGCTCAATATCAAGAACAAAAAATATGCATGATGCACCTTTTCCTGCAGTTTCTTCTTTCACTCGTGCAACAAAATCCTCTGTTTTGTAGTTGATGCAAACATCTGCACCCAGATCCTTGCAAGCAGCTAACTTTTCTTCACTTCCTGTGAATCGAAGATGGGACATAGTTATAGTTTTGAAAGGGCCAAGTTTGTAAAAGCTACAATTAGTTTGAAAATACCTGCTGTTACAAATACCCTAGCACCATAGTATTTTGCTATCTGAATAGCAAATGTGCCGATTCCACTAGAGCCACCATGTATCTGCAATTTTCATTAGCATGCTAATGGATGAAAACAATGGTAGAAGAAATTGGGATAATAATAGCCAAATGAAACTAAGCAAATGGAGATGTTACTTTCCATCCCATGAGAAATTTGCTTGTTCTCATTAAAAGAATTCTACTTGTAGTTATGATTCTAGGCTTGGCCTTCCCAAGCATCACTGTCAGATGCCCTTGGATGCCGAAGTGAAGGGCTGCTGAAGTGTTGCCCGTACTTATGTATTTCTATATTGATCCATCTTAGAAAATTGTCAAGAGAAAAGAGGGCAACTGAAAAAGTGAGAAAGATCAGGTACTAAAGCTAATTGCTCCCAAGGCTAAGCAGCAAACATGAAACACCTTCACTAAACATTAGTAATCACATGACCACATAAGATGTCCACACTCATAGCCTCAAGCCATTACCAAGAATGTTTCCCCTGCAGAGAGGTGACTCATCATGAAGACAGTGGACCAAACAGTGCAAGCCACTTCTGGGAAACTTGCAGCATCCTTAAGCGAAATTCCAGCAGGAACAGGAAGAACTTGCCCAGCTGGAACCGCTACTTTCTCTGCATAACCTCCTCCAGCAAGCAGAGCACAAACCTGCACATCACCAAATTATCGCATTGCCACTTTCTTGTAATCGTGTTAATATTAACTTTGACATCTCAAAAGCCAGCAGTCCTCAAACAACTAAAACAATATAAAATCATCACGCTTCAAGCTTATAAAAGTTCCTACATAAAACAGCTTCAAGGAATATTAATATCCTCAGTAACCAGAAATCCATGAATATCCACCCATATTCTGGGTAGATATTAAGAACATTCACTAAATTCTCGGATCCAAAGTATATACAAATACAGTTCCCAGCTGCAGTCTCTTGCTGATATTGTAATTAACATCCCTCAATCATAGGGTGTGGCACTTTGAACCCAAATTCAAAAGCTTATTGTTCCAGTGGTTTAAATGATCTCCTCAACACCAGAAAATTAGTTGCATGTCTCCCACTAAAAAGCTGCTAAGCCAAAAATTCTGTCAGGAAAGTTCCATTTACATATAGCAAATTGGAAATGTCTGAAACAGTATTTTTGCATAATATTCTACATAGGTGGCGGTACCCTGCCACCCTCTTGGCACCTTCCTGACAAAATTTTATTGATCATTAAAAGAAATCGTTTTTAGCAGGAACAAACATGAGGTACCGTGTTGAAGATTATGGTACGATTGGCTCACCATCAGATAGGTTTGTCCACAGGCCATCCAATCTCAAAACATGTGACTACCTTAAACCATGCAGATTGTTACAGAGAAGTAGTCTGTCAGCATATCTACCGCATTTCCCTTACAAGCAAATCTTCCACGCGCACGTACTTCCTAATACGAGTGGTTTATGTCTGAATTGCAAGAAAACATTGCAAAGAATTCTACTTTAAACCAAGTGCATATCCAGAAGCAATAATATACAGCAAAATTCGCGATTGAGGCACTAGGATACAGTACTGAAAAACCCAAGAAAAGGGGACGCTAATTACTACCCGGCATGATTAAACAAAGCAGCTTTCCTCAATTACTACACCCTCAAACTGTGAAAAGTCAAACCTTTCAATCTAATAGAAGAAAAAGCGATTGTGTTCACAAACAAGTCCCAGAGAGATCCACACAACAACGCCCAGATCACATAATTCGACCCTTATAACAAAGACCCACCAAGAAATTCAACTCTTTTCACCCACAAATCCAGCTAACAAAGCGAAAGAAAAAAAGAAAGAGGCAAAAAAGATCACCTGATCCCCAACTTTCCATCGGGACACGCCCTTCCCGACGGCCTCGATCGTCCCGGAGCACTCGAGGCCCGGGTACTCGCTCGCGCCCTTCGGGGGCGGGTACATGCCCCTCCGCTGCAGCGTGTCGGCGCGGTTCAGCGCGGTGGCCGCGACCTGACGAGGACGTGGCCGTCCTCGAGCTTCGGGTCCTCGACTTCCTGCAGCCGGAGCACTTCCGGGTTGCCGGGGGTCGTGATCACGACGGCCTTCATCGTGGGTTCCCGGCGAGATGGGTCGAGAGGGTAGTGAGGGGAGTGGGGAGCGGAGGTGTGGAGCAGCGCAGTGACGAGCCGCGTGGAAACGGACGGAAGGGTCGGCGCTGCTCGGCGGGTAGCGACGCCACGTGTAAGGAAGGAAGGAGCAAAATGGAGCAAGCCAACGTTCATGCCTTGCTGGTTAGGTTCTCAAATTGGACTTCTCGACTGCTCTTTTTGGCATGTTGCTCGGCAAGAACTTCAAGAATCCCTTCGAAACGGATTATTCATTGTTTTTTGGGATAATACTCAAAAACCCCAAATTGATACACTTATGATAAATTTATCTCAAATTATTTTTTTGATCACCAAAAAAAATACTTTTAACAAATTTATCCCAAACTAGTACACTTGTGATAAATTTACCCTATGTTAGTTTTTGTTAAATTTTATTATCAAATTATTAAGTTAAATGACACGTGACAGTTAACCAGGTATATCAATTTAGTGATTTTACGTTCCGTTTGTCACAGTTTACAATTTTTATGATTTTTGTGATATTAATCCAATTTAGCATAGGGATATATTTGTCACAAATTTACCAGGTTTAGGGTTTTTGCGATCGAATAAATTAGTTTGGGGCAAATTTGTCATAAATGTATCGGTTTATGGTTTTTATAATCAATCGGGGTAAATTTGTTATAAGTTTATCAGTTTGGGGTTTTTTTTTTGTCAAAAAAATAGTTTGGGGTAAATTTATCACAAGTGTACCAATTTGGGGTTTTTTAAGATATTATCCCTTGTTTTTTAGCCCAAAATCTACCATGTTTATCCTAAAATATAAAACCCATCATATCACGAATTTCAAGATCTACTCAAATTCCACCTATATTATTAATTTAACAATTATAGTAAATTATCATATTTGATTATCACCTCTTATTGTTACAATTCATTTACCACAATTTATATTTAAATATAGGAAATATATGAATATTTAAAAAGTAAAAAAAAAATTATCATAAAATAAAAGTTCAAACTAATAGTTCATATTCATCATCGAATGTCATGAAATATTATAGTCGTATGAAAACATAAGCAAAAAAAAAAACACAAAAACTTGTTCCAAGTTTTAGGTTCCTAGAACTTAAAATCTACATGTTAAAATAGATTCTCTAATTTATGAAATCTAGAACCAATGACGCATACTTTAAAACCTAAAACTGGATAGGTTTCCACCGGTTCAATTATTAGGTTTTGGATTCTATCCCCGTACCATGCTCATCCTACTTCAAAGATGCACCCTTCTTTCGAAGTTCCCTTTACATTTTGGCCTTAGAGTGGATTTTGTTTCGAAATAGGTTTTAAAGTTGAGATTTTAACATCAAAAACTTCCTAAGCCCATCACCGGCGGAATGAATGGTCGGCCGACGAATAACTACTTGTCATTTGAACGTGTTATTGCGATTGCTCAAGGCATTTTTATTCAAAATGAAAACTAAAAATAAACCTTAAAAGAGAGAGAGGGAGGTTGAGTGACGACAGTGCTCGAGGTCCCAACGAAGTTCCGACGTCTCTCATCGAGCTCAAGCGAACCAATCTGCAGCCCTTGCCGTCACCCCAATCTTATTAAGATTAAGTCTAAACTCTCCATTTCATTATAAAGAAAATTTGGACTTGGGGGTAAAAAGCTTGGACCTTTTGATTCCGATGATCAAGGCTTGTATGTTCTTAGATGGCCATGACATATGTGGTGACTTACCTTGTTGCCCTGGATCTTGAACCAGGTCTCTCCACAGCTTGCTGGGCAACGACCAATCGGTTGCCCTTGCAAGAGCAACCCAATTCGATGGCGACTGCGGACTCTCGACCGCCTTGATTTCCACTGGCCGCTCCGGACAGCCTTGCAATGCCATTGCCGAAGCATCGCTCCCCTTGCCGGCATCTTGATGCAACTATGAAATTGCAAAGATTCTAAACCATTTTCGGAATAAAATTTTGATTGCCGCTGAAGAAAAGTTGAGAAATTTATAGAATGCTCGAGGGTTATTTCGAATTCAAAGTCAAGAAGTAAGAACTTTATTGATGACTCGTGAATCATCTTGGTGATTACAAATTATGATTTTATGCACCTATAATTATGCGTGGTTGGTACTTTCTATTTACGCATGGATTTTCTATTGACTTTCTTTTTTGTGAAGGTTTGCGATTAAACCATTGGGTTTGCTTAATAAGCAGAATCAATTTGAATCAATTTTCGTTTTAGTAGAAAGTAATTATCACTATAGTAATCTGTTCTTATAAGATCACCTGTTTACGTTGTTTGAACTGCCGAAATCAATTTCATAATCGCATTCCTTACTAACTAGACAAAGGTTGAGCCGAATGATGGTGCTTATTTTTATGTCGACTTTGTTCTTTAGTGAATTGGAGCTTCTTAATTTTCATTTGACAAAAGTTATTTGTAAGTGAATAAACCCGATTGGCTATTTAATAATATTGTTCGAGGCCATTTGTTTTTTATGTTTAAATAATAAGATGATGATGGTAAGAGGTCGAGGTCATATCCGAAGACGTTTTGGAGGAACTATTAATGGAAAAGTGCCTGAAAAGTTTCATATTTATTACATTTATACTAATTTAGCCATAAATCTTTTACTTGTCTCAAATTTATCTTAAATATTTTCACAATATGCCAATTGGGTCTTTTCGATTAATTTTGGCCAGAAATCATTGATGTAAATACCGGTCAGCTTCTTGTTGCTGTAAATATATTTTTTTAAATGGTTTTTTAAATTTCTTTTCACTTTTTTTTTTTTTTTCCTTTCACTTGCTAGCCACTCTCACAAACCATTGAGCAAGGTGACCCTAAACTATATGAAATAGCATCCAAAATGTTCATAATTGCTCACATCAGTAGTCTCTTAATTATATAAAAATGTTTAATACTATCTCTGAACTTGAATTAATGAAAAAAAAAATATTAAACATTTTCATATATGTTAAAACTAGATTAAGCATCTACTAAAAATTCAGGGAACTCACGAGTGATCACAAGCTATCATGGCCAGGCTTCAAAGGTTGCAATTGCCATGACTGCTCTAGCTCGAAGCTTGGCTTTATGTTTTGACCTCGACCTTCGAAGCTCGAGGGTGGTCACAAGCCACCAAGGCCAAGCTTTAAAGCAGCTTGAAGGTCGAGCTTTGAAGCTCATGGCAACCATGGCTGCTTGAGCTCAAAGCTTGGCTTAAGGGTTTGACCTCTATTGTTGAAGCTCACGAGTGATCGGACAAGCATCAACAAGTGCGGACGGATGTCGAGGTGGCGGTGGGCAGCAAAGCAAGAGTGCTAGAGGAGTTTGGCCAATTGATTAAAGACGATGATCAATTTTTCGCGATGAACAGTTTCACAAAGTCTTGTAGAACCCGATGACCGGTGCACTTTTTTTCTTTTTAGTTTTTATTTTTTTTCTTTTCCAATAACATCAAAGCCACTTGTCCCTAAACATGCCATGTCAAATCCACGTTAGCTTTTTATTGGTGACTTTGGACGGAAATTTAACGGAAGATGTTGGAAATTATATCAGAGAACACACAAACTGTTTGTTGTAATCGGAACATCAATGTAAAGAAGACGATAACAGCTATATAATATCATTCTTTTTATGTAAACTTACAAATCTTGAAGAAAAATAAAATAAGATATCACTGAAAAATAACATAAAATTGGAGGTGAGGTACAGATAACCGAATCTCCTTAAGGCGATTAGTTCCTACCAATGGTGCTCCGCAGATTCACGAACTATGCCTCTCAAGATACAACACCTCGATCCTGTTTGGATTAGCACTATGCAAATAGGGCTCAGTCGAACCGTTCAATTGAACCAACATACTCTGAAAAATCAAAAGAGTAAAGCCTTTTGGAATCAAGTCGGAAAAACCAAAACCAAAACCGTAATGAAGCTCTATGCTCCTATCTATTTATAGAGCTTTTTAGTCCATGTACTACAGAGATACATGAATTAAATAGACGCATGTATCCACAAGATTCATGAATAAAGAGATACGTGAATCCAAGAGATTCAGGTATCCAAAGATACATGAATTCAAGATATTCATGAACTCAATAAATACATTAACTAAAAAATAAAAATCTAAGAAATTCATGAATTCAATAGATACGAGAACATATAAGTTCATGAATCCAAAAGAGATACGTGAACAGAAAATACGTATCTTAATTTATTAGCTTTCTTTGATCCATTAACCATAATTATAACCATAATTACAACAATCCCCCACATTAATGGATCAACAAAACATTTTTGACTCGAAGGAATCTGAGCATGCCTGTTGAAATACACCGCATCAAGATAGGTAGCTTTCGCTTTGAACCTTCTTTAGTGAAAGCCTATCGGACTTACTTAACTAGTCGATGGACTAAGCCTTGAATCACCAATTGTTTGTGTAAGCCTAGACAATAAACCTCACATGGAGTATTTCCCATTCAAGATTGGTTCTCGATTGTGTTCATTCTTTCGGCCCTGAACCTCTCGGGATTCATGCATGCTTTAGAAAATCTAGCCTTTAAAGATTTGCATAGAGTCGACTAGCTCCACGCATATAGGTGCATTCCTATTAAAGATATCCTACCGTATCTTACTTGGATGTTATATTGTAAGTTATAGGAATCATTAAACGCATAGCGTACCCTTAATAACGCTGTAGGAAAGCACTATTGCATCATAGGAATAGGAGACAGTGCTCACACTAGAGTTTCCAAAATTTGTGTTATCCTATTGAACCTAGTCCATGGGATCTCCAATCGCATAGGTTCGGTTTCCACCCTGGAATCTCTTTATTGGGTTAAGGCTTTTAAACCCATTCCCCTCGATGCGCAGTTTATCTGCTCTTTTGACAAATCTTTGTCAGCGGATCTATAATATTTTCCTTTGACTTTACAAAGTCTAAAGAAATGATTCAATTTGAGAGCAATTGCTTACAGTATTGTGTCTACGACGAATGTGTCTAGACTTACCGTTATAAATCACATTATACACCCCCACACTTTTAGAAAATTGTAGGATGACAACTTTTCATTTTATAACTTGTATGAAGTTTTACCTGTCTTTTTGTGGGGTATTTTATTAAGAATATAATTTGCAGTTAAAAACTGTCTCCCCCCACAAGTTCTAAGGTAAACTTGAACTCAAAAGCATGGCATTAGCCATCTCCTTTAGTGTCCTGTTCAATCGTTCAACAACTCCATTTTGTTGTAGAGTATAAGGTGCAGTCGTTTGGAAAATTATTCCAAAACTAGCACAAAACTCCTTGAAATTAATTGAACTATATTCTCCTCCTCTATTATGAGGCATAGAATGAGATCTTCAAGGCTCATCTCCTTCCGTTTGTGCTTCAAATAATTTTTGAAGTTTGACCAGCCCAAAGGCAATTTGTCAATCATAGCCGCCACTTGGAATGATTCACTAAGTATCATCCCCTCGGCAAAGATGTCGCTCATAATTAATTGTAATTCTTGGACCTGACTCATGATGGATTTAGAATCCACCACCTTGTAGTCCAAGAATTTGGCAACCACAAATTTCTTGGTGCCCGCGCGTCCTCAGTCTTGTATTTCTTCTCTAAGGACTCCCATAACTGTTTAGCATATTAAATATTCCAATAAACGTTATATAGAGAATTCACTAAACAGTTAAGAATATAATTTCGGCATAAGAAGTCTCCATGCTTCCAAGCCTCCAATGCACCGAGCGTCGTGACATCTTGCTCATTTGGACTGATTATCGGGCACACCTCCGATAAATATTTTGTCAAATTGAGCATGGTCAGATAGAATAACATCTTCTGCTGCCATTGTTTAAAGCCCACTTCGGTGAATTTCTCCAGTTTCTTATTAGCTATAACTGGAGGTGTTGCCATCACAGTAGGCAAGGTTCGTTGAATCATCCCTCCAAAAACAGAGCCAAAAGCCATTTGGCCTAATACTATTCTGAAAAACAGTCCCGGGCATACCAGTCATATGACTTATACCCGCACCACCAAAATTGGTGTTAGCCCAAGGGCCCGTAGCATTAGCCGCTACAAATTCAGACCCTAAGGGTTGAACATCTTCCATAGCAACAGTCGAATCGACCATAGGAACGTCTCTTGAAACATTATGAACATCCAATGGCACTTGATTGTTTTCAGCCATCTCAATAATCTAACAAAAATAACAAACAATGAGTGATAATAATCGCCTTAAGATTGTTGGAAATTATATCCAAAGAACACACAAACTGTTCATTGTAATCGGAACATCAATGTAAAGAAGACGATAATAGCTATATAATATCATTCTTTTTATGTAAACTTACAAATCTTGGAGAAGAATAAAATAAGATATGACTGAAAAATAACATAAAATTGAAGGTGAGGTACGGATAACCGAATCTCCTTAAGGCGATTAGTTCTTGCCAATGGTGCTCCGCAGATTCACGAACTATGCCTCCCAAGATACAACATCTCGAACCTGTTTGAATTAGCACTATGCAAACAGGACTCAGTCGAACCGTTCAATTGAACCAACATACTCTGAAAAATCAGAAGAGTAAAGCCTTTTGGAATCGAGTCGGAAAAACCAAAACCAAAACCATAATGAAGCTCTATGCTCCTATCTATTTATAGAGCTTTTTAGTTCATGTACTACAGAGATACATGAATTAAATAGACGCATGTATCCACAAGATTCATGAATAAAGAAATATGTGAATCCAAGAGATTCAGGTATCCAAAGATACATGAATTCAAGAGATTCATGAACTCAATAAATACATGAACTAAAAGATACATAAATCTAAGAAATTCATGAATTCAATAGATATGAGAACATATAAGTTCATGAATCCAAAAGAGATACGTGAACAGAAAATACATATCTTAATTTATTAGCTTTCATTGATCCATTAACCATAATTATAACCATAATTACAACAGAAGATACCTTTAAAAAAAAAAATAATAATAACGGATGATAAATGTATTAGAACGTGCACAATTTGGAGCTTTTAATGTTAATATATATAACCCAAGTTTGAGGTAAATGACACGGTAGGCAAATTTTAGGGTTTTTGGTAATAATTTTCCTTTATTATAATATTTAAATATTTCTTCTTTATTTTCCTTCTTCCCTTTTTTTTGGGACTTGAGGGCTTGCCAAGGTCAATGGCCAACCCTCGCCTCGCTAGCCCCAGAGCGCTCACTCAAATTTGGCACTCGCCCTTAGCCAAAAAAACAAGAGTGAAAAAAGGAAAAGAAAGAAAATCGTAAAAATTATAAAAAATAAAATATTATTAAAAAATATTCACATCAACATCGGCTACATTACATAAGACGTCCAGTGTCTACATTAGCAATTTCAAGCCAATATTAGCTAGATGAATTTAATTCACACAAATGCAAAAGATTTAAAACTGAACTGACTTAATTGAAATTTATGATTGAATTGGTACCAATGTAATAGCTTTATGACTTTTCTAGCGCTTTTTTCCTTTTTCACTAAGTATACTACTTTGGTGAATATATCTGCTTATTTATAGATACCCAATCAATTACTACATCAACTTTGTTCCATACATTCATTATATATACTTGCTAAATTTATACATTGAGGAATTTTATCCCTTTTTCCCAAGTACCCCTGATAAACATGATAATTCACTAGTTGATACCTCTAGATATTGACTCACTTAATGGATCCAAAACCTGCGGTTTCCTCATATAACGAAACTGCACGCAATATTTGTTAGATCGATGTGCACTATTTCATGTTGTGCGAAATACCAAGCAACCAGTTAGGCAACTCAACACTCAATCCCCTTCCATACATATTAACAAAAAGATAACAGATTGCAACCTATGGTCCCTCAAGTTGGGCATCTTCGCGTTATAGGCGGCGCATCTTCTGAAAAATGGGATTTTAGCCCTAAACTTCCCGATTTTGTTTGCTCACGAGGTCTTGCACTCGGCCAAGCTAAACCGCGGCGTATTTACATAAGCGACACAGACTTGCGTACCGAACCATGTGACTCAAATGTAATCTCGGCGACAGTCTCCTACATTCAACAGACGCCAAGACTTCAAAAGCAGAAATCTCAAATTTTCAGGATCGTAGACTAAACTTAGAAAAAAAAAAAAAAAACATCGGAAATGACTAAACCAAGATTTTGAAATTGGTCAAAACTTCAGAAATCGGGATCGTTGTTTTCCTTAAAAATATTGATATTTAGTCTACTCTTCTACGATCTGACCTCCAGCAGCTAGAACTTGCCTAACAACTAGCAAAAACCCACTTCGCGCAAGAACTTATTTAAAGAACCCCAGGCTGCTTCCTTGCTTCTGTATCTCTATCTCATAACATCTGCAGTTATACAACTCCAGAAAAAAAGAAATCATGGAGTTCGCATCTGTCAGTGTTTGTCGTTCGATGTCGATCGTGATGTTCGTGCTGATGATGAGTGCTTCTCTGGAGGCGATGGCAGAAGCGGGCACGACAAGCTCGGCGAGCCAGGCGAAAGTGAAGCGACAGCGCGTGACGTGCAACAGCCGCCGGAGCAGGTGCTTCATGAGGTACGTGACATGTCCGGTCGAGTGCCCTCAGGTGAAGCCGAAAGACCCCAAGGCCAAAGCTTGCTATCTCGATTGCTACTCGCCCAAATGCGAAGCCGTCTGCCGAAGTAAGTAGTCGCAGACAACGTCCGAATCATCCTTCGTTCTTTGATCATTCAATGTAGCTAACGCGTTTCCCCGTGAGCAGAGCGCAAGCCGAACTGCGGAGGGATGGGGGCCGCATGCTACGACCCCCGCTTCGTCGGCGGGGACAACATCGTCTTCTATTTCCACGGCCGAAGCAACGAGCACTACGCGCTGGTGTCCGACACCGACCTCCAAGTCAATGCCCGGTTCATCGGCCTCCGACCCGTCGGGAGATCCCGGGACTTCACGTGGATCCAAGCCCTGGGTCTCCTCTTTGGCTCCCACACGTTCACTCTCGAAGCCGCTAGGGCTGAGACATGGAGCGACGACATCGACCGCCTGCGGTTTTCATATGACGGGACATCCGTAACCTTACCGGAGTCCCCCGACTCCGAATGGAGCTCGCCGGGTGACGAGATCAAACTCGAGAGGACCGCAAGCAAGAACAGCGTCACGTTGATCGTGCAAGAAGCCCTAGAGCTCTACGTTAGTGTGGTTCCGATCACTGAGGAAGACGACAGGATCCACGGCTACGGCATACCGAGGAACGACAGCTTCGCCCATCTGGAGGTGCAGTTCCGGTTCGTCGGCCTCTCGCCGAGGGTCGACGGGGTCCTGGGGAGGACTTACCAGGCGGACTTCGAGAACCCAGCAAAGCCCGGGGTCGAGATGGCGGTCGTCGGCGGGGAGGACAGGTACAGGACGAGCTCTCTCCTCTCGTCGGACTGCGCCGCCTGCGTGTTCGCTCCCGGGGACGACGAGGAGGTCTCGTTCCTGAGGCAATACGCGATGCTGAGCTGCACCAGCGGAGTGGCAGATGGCATTGGAATGGTATGCAGGAAATGACATAATCCATCGCCACGTGTCTAAAAATACAGAATTTCTATATATATTGTCGAGAAAGTACGAGAAAGTACGATGATTTCTCGCATGCAATAACGAGGTTGGAGTTTGAACTACAAATCCACCCTTTGATATCTTTGTAATGATGTTGTGTTCTTCTATGAAATTGTGATATTTTATATGTAATTCGGTCAATAGAAACTTGATTTGTGTTCGCATTCCTTTTCTTTTGGTACTTCTTAGTTATGAATCTAGCGCTGTAACTAGTACTCGAGTTTGTCTACATCACGATTCACAAGACTAATCTGGCTGTCGAAGTTTGCGTGGTATGATGGGGAACATAGTTTAAAAAACAAAAAACCTGAAATTATCTGCATTTTTTCCACATCATGACAGTGATATCAATGAATTCATTAAAGGAATTATTCTTTTAGGGCGTGCATGGAAAAACGTTTCCGAAACACTTCTGTACGGAAAGTGTTTTCGGGAACAAAAAAGGAACAGAAACGCGTTTGGTTGCGTTTCTGTTCATTTTTTATTTTTTTGTTATCGGAACAAAATAAAAACAGGAAAAAGAAACATAAAAAAGTTGTTTCTTTTGAAAAGAAACACTTCCACAAAAGAACAAAAACCAAAAGAACAAAAGAACAAAATCGGAACAAAGGCGAAGCTCTTCTCCTTCGTGCGTGCTCGTCGCTCCTCTCGTCGGCTGAAGCTTCGTTCTTCCTTTTCCGGCGTCTCTCCCATCTCTCCGGCGGCTCCCACTCGGCTGACTCTCCGGCGACTCCTCACTCCGGCGACTCCAGGTACGTTTCTGGTGCTCCTCCTTCTCCGGTCAACGTTGCTCCCCGTTCGGCGCTCCTCCTCCGGTCAGCGTCGCTCCCCCTTCGGCGCTCCTTCTCCGGTCAGCACTGCTCCCCCTTCGGCGCGACAGATCTGGGACGACTCGCTCGGATTGCTCGCCCAGATCTGCCGCGCCGAAGGGGGAGCAACGCTCGCTCGAGAGCGAGCTCGAGCTGCAGCTCGATCTGCAGCTGCTCGAGCTCCCCCTTCGCTCGCTCGAGAGCGAGCTCGAGCTGCAGCTCGATCTGCAGCTGCTCGAGCTCGAGCCGCAGCTCGCTCGAGCAGCATCTCGAGCGAGGCTCGAGCGAGCTGCAGCTCGAGCGAGGCTCGATCGATCTGCAGCTCGAGCTGGTTTTGGCATTATGATAAACCAGATGTTGAGCTTACAATCTGAAAGTAACCCTTGAAGTTTGCAGCTGAAACGATGTTAAAAAGACCTTTCTTTAGGGTGATGTTTTTAACTTTATTCTTGGTTGGTGTGTAGGGATCTCATATGAGTATAAAGCAGTGGATCTCAGGAAAGAAAAGCAATATACTGCTGGTAATTTCAGATCCTTCTTTTTAGTCGTAGATCAAATTGTTCTCGAGATTTCAGTAGGTAGGCCTCGGAATGGCAATGGAAAGATTTTGTATGCATAATACCCGCTGGCACGATTACCTCAAGTCTGTGAAATCTAGTGAAGTATTCTCTAGCTCTGATCGAAGTTGTGTGCTTGATTTTGCAGAATTTGACAAGTTAAATCCTATGCATTTGGTTCCAGTGTTAGTGGACGGAGATTTCGTGGTTTCAGATTCTTATGCAATTTTGCTGTTGGGTGTTATTTAGGCTATGCAGCAGAGTTTGCAATAGATAAGAGTTGGATGGACGCGTAACTTAAAATACCAATACGTATGAGGTCATCATTTAGGAGCCTTAAATAGAAGCTCTCTAGCTCCTTTTTCAACTCAATGCATAGTTTCTGGCCTCTTTGCTTGATTTGATCAGTTTGATTGGTTTGAGTGCATTTCGATTTTGATTTTTTGCTAAAGCACGTGTTATCTTTGTTCAGTATTTGGAAGAAAAGTATCCTCAGAAGGCTTTGTTACCTCGTGATCCTCGATTGAAAGCTCTCAACCTCCAGGTCTCTTTTTTCTTTTCTTTTTTGCACTTTCCATTCCTTTAAAGCTGAAGTTTCCGCAGATTTTGATGATCATTTACATGAAATTTCTGAGTTTTTGCTGAATTACGCATGATCAAAACTGATTAGATGAGATCTTCCATTGTAGTGCTCTTCATTCCCTATCCTCTCTGCTTTGTCACTTCACAACAGACTCTAGGTTCAATTTGGTGGGTGTTTTCAGTAGAAAAACAACTGGCGTTGTCATTTGTTTTGGCAGGCTGCAAGTATAATCAGCTCGAGCATACAGCCTCTTCAGATGCTGACTGTGCTGGTATAGTCCTGTTCATAATGCTTTCTCTTTAGAAGATCTTGTTTTTGGGGATAGTTGTCTCGCTGGGAGAACTTTCACATTGCAATTACCAAATAGGGGTATTAAGATCTTCAGATGAGAGGCCCTTTACTTCTCAATTTACAGTTCATCATATGCGAACCTGCTGCCATGTATCGTAACTATAGATATGTCTCGCGAGCAAAAACATATGAAAATGTATTCATGGTGCACCTCGAGTCCGGGACATCTCTATGGTATAGCACTGCATGAGGGCTTTTGAATGATGCACATTCTGTATTGGAATGGTTAACGTCGGAGTTTTGTGATTCTCGAAACCCATCATTGGTGCCGCACTCATGGATCGAGCATCCATGCATGTTGTCTTTACTTTGATGCTTGAGTAGCCTAGCTGAGTCCGTATTCTTCTTCGTTGCAGGCCAAGTTCCCTACTTTGAGGAGGATCCATGAATCGTACAAGACTTTGCCTGAATACGAAGCATCATCACCGGAACGTCAACCCGATGCCATGATCTGACATGGGTATCTCCTCTCCAATCTCAAAGTTGGAAGCCGAAATGTCTCAGGTATCAGGCCGTGTGATGATTCTCATGGTCGAAAGTTCAACAAATTGCCAGCCCCGCGAGGGTCGTTCTCTCACTTTTTGTTGCCCCGTCCGTGCCATGTCATGTGAGTCGACTGTAAACATCTGTAATAGTGACTTACCATTTTTTATGCCTCAAAGGTATGCACGGTGCAGTGCAGCAACACGACAATGAGGGCGAGGGGATCTCTTTCGGAGATATGAGCGAAGATGAGTGGGTACTGTTCCTTGAAATCTTCGAGAAGCTCTTGCCCGAGGTCACGGAGAACGCTAGATGCAACAGCTCGAAGCAGAGGTTGGGAACTTCTTGCTACTTCTGAGGAATCACCAAAGCAATAGACGATTTAAAGATCAGCAAAAAGATAGAAAGAAGCTCGGACACAGATCGCTTGTAATTATTGTGGACTAATTTTCATTTTTTGTTTCCCAAATGACTTGCTAGTATAGATTGTAGATAATGACCATTTGGGGCCCGACGTGAGAGGAAAAGCGATCGGCAAGTCGCCGTCCTTTCCTTTTTCTACTGTCTCACGCGGTTTCGTCCTCATTTTGTAACTATCACCATGCAATTATATCAGTGTGTATTGTATTGTGTATAAGCTCATTGCCCCGTTTACACCAATGTGTGTATGTTCACTCTGATCTGCACAATCAAATTTGAGGGGTCTGGTTTTCTGGAGCATGGCAGTAAAGCTACTCCAAAAGTCCTGTCAACTGGTGTTGGTGAATCTCTAGCCCTGTTTTGACTTTAGAATGGCAAACCAACTAGACAGTAGTTGATGAAAACATCGAATGTTTTTGCTTCCTTACCAGGTTACGGCGCATGTACGGGAGAATTTTTGTCGTATTAAGAATAAATTAAATAGATGACTACAGAAAATTAATGAGCATTTCATAAGAATGAGCATTCAATATCAATTTTAAACTTTATTAAAAAAATTAAAAAAAAAAAATTTTTTTTTGTTTTACCAAACGTGTTTCTATTCTTTTTATTTTAGGAACAGAAATCGATCGAGCTACAAACATGTTTTTCTCATTTTTTTATTCCAAGAATAGTTTTTTTTTATACTTACCAAACACGTTCTTTGCTTTTGTTGCTAGGAACAAACACTTTTTTTATTTTCATTGCGAACAAAAAAAAAATGTGAATTAATTAAAGGAATTATTCTTTCAAAGAACAGAAATTTATCATATAACCGTCTAGACTAGTTTCATAGGTTCGGTGAGAAAAAAATTTTAAAATTTAGATGAATTTGGTGACCATTTTATTTTTGAAAATAACTTACATTCGAAATATTTTTTTTTTTAATTCTGTTCCTGGACGAGTTTTTAAATATTCAAAAGCATTTAATAACTACACAAAATTTATATTACCGAAATAGAAATAAGTTTAGTACTTAAATTTCATTTTTTTTTTATAACTTAGAATTTCTTTAATTTTTTTGATAATTTTATTACTTTTTTTTTTTTTTTTTTTTCTTTTTCCTTTTACTTCTCTTCTTCTTCTTTTCTTCTTCTTCTTCTTCTTCTTCTTCTTCTTCTTCTAATCGCACGATCATGGCCACGACAATGGCAACCAACCAAAAAAGAGAGCCGATGGGTTGTTGGCCTTGGGGAGCCTCATCAAGGTTGGGATGAGGCTTGGCAAGGTCACCTGAACCTCGTTTAGCCAATTACTGGCCATCGTGGCTAGAGTAAGAAGAAGAACAACAACAAAAAAAGAAAGAAAAGAAAAGAGAAAAAAAATGGTTTAGGCTTAATTATGGAATTATTCCCAGTAGCAAAGAAGCAACATTCGTTTACTTCTTGATTTTGTTCCAAATCTATTTTCATGAAGCAAATTTGTTCCATAAAAACAAAAATAT
The DNA here is from genome assembly GCA_014182885.2 of Eucalyptus caleyi. Lineage (NCBI taxonomy): Eukaryota > Viridiplantae > Streptophyta > Magnoliopsida > Myrtales > Myrtaceae > Eucalyptus > Eucalyptus caleyi. The sequence continues at coordinate 11,394,803 of CM024469.2, read as the reverse complement.
TACCAAACGGATTTCCATTTTTTTTTTATTTCAAAGAATGAAAAAGAATAAAATTATGTTATTTGGCATGTTATCAAATAGGCCCTTAAACATGAACGACAACGTTGGATTCAAAATACTCGATTTGAAAATGTAATTCAATTTAGCGATTTTAAGATTTAAGCATTGCATAAGATAAGAAACTTATTAACTAATATTATGATAAATGGTTACAATTAGCTATAAAAAACATACTTAAGGTATTAGGGATATTTGTAGGGCACGTTTGGGAATGACTTTCCTAAGCCACTTTGGGCTAAAAATGGGCATTTGGGAAAAAATTTTGTAAACATCATTGAAGGAAATTAAGCCTTTGGAAGGCTAAAAACTCAAGATAGATATGAGATTGCCTTGAACATTTCAACAGCCTCACATGCAACTGGGAGAATTAGTAAAAAAGTTTCTTCTAAAACTATCCTCATTGACTTTTTGTTTTTCCGGTTTTGCCATCATATATTACACTATTCATCTTTTTATCCATTGAGGTTGGCCAACATGGTTGCGTGGGGTTATGAGGGCTTGGTGATGGGCTAGAGAGAGGCTGGCATGGTCATAGCGACCTAGGCAATTTGTTGTCATTCGCACCCAACATGGTCACGTGACCAACTAGATGGCACATAGGTCGTGGCGACCTCCGATCTTGGTCAAACGACCTCCACGAGGTCCACGTGACTTAGGCAAGGGGCTGTTTGGGATCGCATGACCGAATGTAGATCCACACGACCCTTGAGGGTCATGTGACCCCAAATTGGCCCTTGTTGGGGTAAATGATCTCCATGAGCTAGACAGCCCTCACTGATAGTCTCCGGGGGTTGCCGAAAATCTTGCAACCTCAAACCATGATCGCCTACCCTTTGCCAACCAATTGCGTTTTTTTTTTTTTTTTTTTTTAATGACAAAAGCCCTTTATAAATATAATTTATTAAACACTATTTTGCTCAAAAGATATTTTTTTTTTATACTTCACAATAAACTTTTATATTATAATTTACCAAATACAATTTACATTTTAAAAACTCTTTTAAATTAAAATCTTTGCATTTCCCCAAAAAATTTCCCAAAAATTCCAACCAAACACATTGAGTAACTTTTTTTCTAATTTTTTTAATAACAAATGGGCAGTTTGCGACGTAAATTGCAAAAACTTCAAAATCCAGGGATAAATAGCAATTATGCAAACAAAAAATTGCCATAGATTGAAGAAACAAATCACTTTCTCCGAAAACAACATGTGGTTGTCGCTTCGTTATTATTACCTGAATGTTTTTTCTGTTGGGATTTTATTTCTTTCCCACTTCCGTTATAAAAATGGACAACGACGTTGGATTCGGCGTGCTCGGCTTGAAAATGTATTTTAAGCGAGCGATTTCAAAATTTAAGCACCGGGTGATATGAGAAGCATAAAAAATAATTCATGTATTAGGTATATATGCAGTAAGTCAGGGACATTTTTGCAAATTTTTTTCAAAACAAACGGTGAGTTGGGGACCTGAAACAAATTCCAGGGACAAAAACAAACTTTCTTCAGACAGAAACCCAAACACGCGAACGTCGTTGTCGCTTCATTATCATTATTTTTTTTAATATGTTTAATCTCTGGGTATTTCATCGTGTCTTTCGTCGTTGATCGGCAGCTTCACCGGAAACCAGCAACCGTCCCCACCTGGAAAACCGTGATTATCTGAAGAATCGGGTAATCTTTCGTAACTGAAATTTCGGTCTTCACGTTGGTCTCTGTTGATTTGATTGCCCGGACGAGGGTCGATGACAAATTCGAGTTCTTGAACTGAGAACAGTTGCCATTCCTCGTTTCTTGAAGAATCTGAAAATCAGAACTTTCGACTCCCCATTTTGATCTTGAAGTCGTGTGCTCAGCAAATTAAGTGGTGGGTTCTCTTGATATTAACGCAATGGTTGATTACCTACTGAATTGAATTTGATTTTTTGGCTTTATTTGATAGGCACCAGTTTCAAGAACTGTTTTTTCTTCTGGGGTGGTATGGGTGGAACTGGGTTGCTTTGGGTTTGGAGGTTTGTCGTGCTTCTTCAGTTGATCAGTGGCGTTCTTGGTTGGGGAAAGGAAGGTCACTATGCAAGTTGCAAAATAGCAGAGGTACGTTCACTACTTTCTTTTAGCTACTACGATTCATTATCTTCCATGTCTGGTCCTTTTTATTGATCTGCTTCGGTTGAGGACAATCCACATGGCTTTTCGAAAAGAGTTACTGAATTCATTCGCTATGATCGTGGTTTATCCTTTATAAATAAGGACTGTCGTGATAGCGTAAGTTTTAGCATCGATTTGCCTTCTCCAGTCAAAATGTTTTCCCTGCAGACCAGTTGGAAGAGTTGGTTTCTATAGATAAAAGTTGTGTCTTTGGCTGGGTGGTGGGCTACGTTGTGAGGAGGCTTTTAGCTTTCTCCCTGATTAAGTTACTTAATTTTTAATGAGTTCGGTTAAGCCAGTCTGCTTTCGAACTCTAGTTGGTGCATTACACGGATATATCAGCTAATTGAAAACTTTGGAGGTGGCTGCACGGAGAAAGGTAGAGTTTGTGGTTGATAGATTCAGAAATAACTTTTGTGAGGTAAGGAAAATTGCAATAGTATATGAAAGGGGGTGTTTGGAAGGTAAGTTGTATTTGGATCTGACTTTAATTCTCCAATAGATTGCCTTGATTTGATATCACATCTGATTGAAAATAAAGGGGCGATTCACTCGGTTAGATGGGAAGAGGTGGAGTTGTTGAATGATAATGGGTTCCAATTGCTATCATCATATACTTATTTAAAGCAATGTGCATCAAGTGATGAAATTGGAGTGTCATTGGTATTTCCTTTTTGGTTGGAAAATAATTGATTTTGACTTTTTAAATACGTAAGGAGTATCTAATTGAAGATGCCAAGGTTGCGGTGAAACGGTTACTTCCTGATTATGCTGGAGGGGATCTTGCATCTCTTTGCTCCTGGCCCGATGAGATTCGTTTCCACTATCACTGGAGTGGTGCTTTGCACTATGTTGACACACCAGATTTCAAGTGTAACTATGAATACTGCAGTGAGTGGTCTACAATTCCTGCATTGTGAATCTTCTTCTCTTAGCCACTATATTTTTTTACAGTGCATGCCAAATTGTTCTTGCTTTGAGATAGCATTAAGCTTGCGTTGAACTGATTCTAGTACTCTTTATGCATCTGATGTCATGCTGCTTTTATATGTGTATCAACAGTGTCATCAATTTTAATGCTCTCACATCATCTAAGCTATGCTGGATATCGCAAGCAAGTTATTGCTTTTTCTGATTTACCAAATTACGTAAAGCACATTCATGAGGCAGAGGAGACTGGACTAATTCCAAATCTTGGTGCTTGAGTCACTAAACTAATTATGCTATTATCTCTTGACATGTAGGACATATGTTTGCTTGTAGTTTCTTATGTGCAGTATTAAGTGATGAATATTAACACTGGTTGCCTTGCTGTTGAAATTTATCTAAAAGCTTAGGTGGCAAAAGCCTCATTATATTGTGCAAAGACTCCTCTGTATCACTCTAGAGTCTATGTTAGAGATCAGAATAGGTGAGTTTAAGCTATGCTTAATTGGCCTAACGTACTATACTCCGCATGTCTGTCATTAGGCCTTGCCTGCAGTTATTCTTAATAAACGTAATGCTGAAAAGGGGATAATAATACTCTCTACCTTCTTGAAGGAGATTGCCATGATTCTTCTGGACACAAAGATATGTGTGTTACTGGGGCAATCTACAATTATACAAGGCAACTCGAAGCAGCTGGCAACTCCTATGCAATAACAAATTGTAAACATCATTTGCTTTAAGGACACATCATTACTTGTCCATTACCTCGTCCATGTATTTCCATCTTGGGTTCTCACTCATTTCCGATTATTACAGACAACTTAACAGAGGCACTTCTTTTCTTATCGCATTTTGTTGGAGATGTCCATCAGGTTTGCACTTCTGGAATCTCTTAGCTAAGACGAAGAATGAGATGTTTAATAGCCGTCAGATAGATAGCCTTTGCATAATTCACATATTTTAATTCTTTCAAGAGTAAATTTTGTGGTAGTCATTGAGAAACATCTTGCATGGTTTAGATATACTACTGTGGGGATGGAATTCTTTATTGTGTATGACTTTGTGTTTAGCGAATCCATGGTCCATGTCAACCGTAAACTATGAAAAAATCTCAGGTTAAGTATCTACTTCTGTCTGGCAGCCCCTGCACGTTGGTTTCACTGGAGATTTAGGTGGAAATACCATCATTGTTCGTTGGTACCGGAGGAAGACTAATTTGCACCATGTAAGTGTTTCTTCGGCTGATCAATCCCCATGGCCTATCTAGTCTATTGCCAATGGAGTAATTTGAGAAAATCAAGTGTGCAGACAAGGAGCAATTCCTTCCTCTAAGATAGAAGAAATCAAACTTCTAAAATGCCTTACAAATTGACTACTTTGGAAATTTTATCTGAAGAAGTGTAAACGTTGAAGCCTTTGGATGTTCTATGTTGTTGATCTCTCCTCATCTTTTAACATGTCTTCTGAAGTATGAAGCTTGTGGGAAACTAAGTTGATCTATGCATGATGGAGCACACCTACTAAGTGAAAGTATGCGACTTATTCATGTAATGATTATTCTTAGGCAGGATAATGATTTCAATCTGTCTAATGTAATCGAGAGTCATGAGAACTGACTGACCTTATGTTCAAGGGACGAGGTCAAGTTCATTTTCAGATTTACCCAGCTCTTGACTATGCATCCTTGTAATTTTCCTGTTTGTCAGCTTTGCGAATTTGCAAGTAGCGACTGCTCTCATCTAGTGGGAAGATCTTGTTGTTGTGACGACATAAAATTAAACAAAAATCCTTACATCTGGCTAAATGATGTCATTTCAGGTGTGGGACACCATGATTATTGATTCTGCATTAAAAACATTTTATCAGTCTGATCTTTCTCAGATGATCCAAGCCATTCAGAGAAATATTACGGTATGCTTTTCCAATTTTAACTGGGATTATTGTATTTTTCAGTACCTTCTGCTTTTCTTGTGAAAATTACAGTGTTGTAGTAACATGTCTTGCTTAAGTAAAGAATGTCATCATTTTCTTTAGGCTTATGATACACTGAGCTCCATTTTGTTTCTTTATTCTAGGGATTAGAAAGTAAAAAAGTAAATCACAAAGTGCATTTGGAAGCAGACGATGTTGTATCACGGGATGCGACTGATAGAATAAGTCTTATCTAATAATAAAGTGCAGAATATGGCTTCCCAGTGGTGTGATCATATAAAAATATGGTAGCTGTGTAAACTGAAGTTTTCTCTGTTTCTTTGTTTGATAACAGTAGCATGTTATAGACCTTTTTATGCCGTTGCACCCTAGAAAAGCCTGATTTTGATCATATTGAGGACACTTTGATAGTCTTATATAGGGTGGAGGGGTAGCAATCTGTCTTTGTAGCTGTTAGCACTTTCTCATTTGTCCAACTAATATTTTGTACCTAATTTTTAAATGATGCATATTTTAAAATAATCCAAGTTTACAATTTCTATAGTTTGCTTGCCATTGGGGTAACTTAATTTAGAATTTGGTGAGAGCATGACCCGTCATGCAAAATCACACATGAACAACTGTTTTATAACTGTGTAACTGTCTTTTCTTTACCCTTTCTATATATCTTTTGATGATGTAGGATGGCTGGTCCAATGATGTACCATCTTGGGGAGATTGTGCATCTAACAAAACAGTTTGTCCTGATCCGTAAGTCTTCTCTTTTTCTTTTTCGTGTGCTGATCTTAGTTGAATTGATTGTTTCACTGGGACACCATGTCACGCGTCACTGCAGAGAGTATTATAACATTTCCAGTCATGCATGTATTCTCCACCTATTATATGAGTGTAGTTTTTACCCTGCAAAGAGTATCCCAGAGTGAAGCTGACCTAGCAAAGTGAGATACAGTTTTCTCATTGATCGGATAAAATGTCAACTTTTTTATCTTGTCATTTGGACAAGCATCAGCACCATCTTTGTTTTTGCAGTTATGCTTCTGAGAGCATCAAGTTGGCATGTAAATACGCATACAGGAATGCCACACCAGGAAGCACTCTAACAGGTTTTGTCTTTCCTTTTTTTCCTTCTATTGCTTTTCTGGTAGGTGAAAATTGATTTTCTCAATAATGAATAATTACATAAATATTTCATCATTTATTACCTTCTGGTAATGCCATTTTATTGATAGATAGCATTTCCTGTTTGAGAGGTATGAAATGTCTCGAACATCTGCTTGCTGCTTTATGTGCTGTAAAAGCTATGGCATCAAACAGGTCAAAAGCTGTAACATGTATTGTAATGGAGATGAGGAGGCAGAAATGTCAATTGTTTTACAATAAATCCACTTCAACATTGCTTCAAGAGGATATCTCATTCTAATTTGTTGATCTTTTTCTTTTTTTTCCTACTAGTATCCTATCACGTTGATTGACCCAGTACCCCTTGGGGTGGCACTAGACATATCACAACTTTAATTTCCTCATTTCTGTTTCATAGTTTTCTTCATTTTACGTACTAATAGTGTATCAATCTTCTTCCATGTAGATGACTACTTCCTCTCCAGGCTGCCCATTGTAGAGAAGAGAATAGCTCAGGCAGGAGTTCGCTTGGCATCAATCCTCAACCGGGTGTTTGCTTCTCCGAAGCAAGCTGCACATAAATGAAAGATGATTGGAGTACATCAACTTTTTTTTTAAGCAAAGCGCGTGGGGACCAGATTCTTCAGTTCGGCCACATTAATGATCTTCATCACCGAATTGACTAGCTATTCTCTTCTTCTGTCAACCTTTTAAGGCAAAAAACAATTGCACACTCCGGCCACCTAATCGTCTCACTCCTATTTTATATGTTGATGCTATGCTTATCCCGGAATATGCCTTATTGTCCATGCAATGTTAGTCAAACTTTTGGGACAAGCAAAAAAAACAGTTACATGTGCTTTCGTGCAAGCAATGGAAATGTGCTCAAAAGTTGTGTATATAAATCTTATTGTTCTTCTCGCAATCATTTTCGTCTTTCCGATATTCATACCATTGTGTTATAGCGAAGAACAGTTTGAGAGGAAGCTTGTGTTGTTTTGAGATACGATGAAAATGTCTTCTCTTGGGTTGTTGGCATCAATGTGTATGGTTTTCATGTTGGTGGCTGGGGTCCATTGCTGGAGCAAAGAAGGGCACATCATGACATGTCAAATTGCACAGGTAATGCTTTTTAGTAAGTGGCTCCGGGCCTTCTGTTTATCCATTTCCGCAGGGGAAAATCCTCACCGAACTGGTCGGAAAGTGGGCGAATTGAAGTCATCCATGGCATTTTCGCTATCTGGGTTTTCTATAAGTATAGCACTTTTCCGACTAGGGTTTGCGCCGACCTTCGCTTGTTGAATTTGAAAGAAGACCATCTCCCATTAAGTCGATGTTTTAAGCTCTTGTTAGCCTTTGACAGGCTCTTAAGAGCTCTAGTTGCCATATGGTTGTTCGAACTTTTATCGGGTAATCAGCTGCCAATTTATAATACGATCACACCAGGAACGAACAAAAAATAACGATTTTGATAAGCTGCTCAAATTCGATCGAACTCCAAAAAAAGCCCTAAAAATCTACCCATTTGTAGTGCAGATTTGTCAAATGAAAATAAACATTCCAAATTGTTTCCGCCATGCCGATTTCATCTCTTAGATTTAAAAGTTCCACTATCCTTCATCCTGCCTGTTATCATCTGTACAAGAGGTGCGACATCAGATGCCCTGAGATTTTCGATGAGGAGATCTTCACTAATTGCAACTGCAAAAAGCTTGATGGGTCACCTGTACCCGTAATTAGCAAGTCAACTGTTGCTTTCTCTTTTCCAGTCTCTACTGAAGCCGGAGGTGGACGAAGTCGTCCGGCATCTATTACCGCCATACGCCAAAGGTGACCTCTCGTCGCTCTGCGTATGGCCGGATCAAATCCGGCACTGGCACAAGTACCAGTGGACAAGCCCGCTCCACTTCATCGACACCCCGGACGACGCTTGCAGCTTCGACTATGCTAGTAAGACACTTTTAAGTTCAATTTCTATGGCCTTGGAGCTTATACATGGATAGAAAAAATGCATTATACTAATGGAAAATTATTTTCGCATGGTTTCGTTAGGGGATTGCCACGATCCACATGGCAAGGAGGACATGTGTGTTGCTGGTGCCGTCACAAACTTCACTTCTCAACTCTTGCATTACAAAGAGGGAACTGCAGATCGGAGATGTAATTTAAAACTTCTAATTTTTTCTTTTTTTCAAGAAATACTCTTTGTTCAATTTATTTTAGCTTCTGAACATGATGTCCTAATGTGAGTTTCTTAGCATTACAGATAATATGACCGAAGCCTTGTTGTTCTTGTCACACTTCATGGGAGATCTTCATCAGGTAACCCAGCCTACTTTAAAAGTTATTGCCTTTTTGATTTATGATCTTTATAGGTTAAAAAGATATTAGCAATCTTTTCTAAATAATATTCACTATTTATCATGCTTTCTGCCAGCCGATGCACATCGGGTTCACAAGCGACAGAGGAGGGAACTCTATCGAGCTGCGCTGGTTCAGGCACAAATCTAATCTTCATCATGTAAGCGTTAACTTCGATTTCAAATTTCCCATTTTCACTCGGCGAAAAGAAAAATGAAAACCTATTTCATTCGCTTACGCTTTGTTGCTGGACCATCAGTTTGTTTGGACTCCACTGTGTTTGCTTAAAATAGGTTTTGCGTTGCGTCTAAGCCAAAAGATGCAGTAAACTAAAAGGCTAACGATAGCTAAAGCCTTGCGTTGCTTGATACTCATCCCCTCGTCAGCCTTTGCCTTGCGCGTGCATGCATGTGATGTGCGCGTGCGGTATCCCGAAAGCTAGCTGAACAGCTTATAATATGAAATGTAGATGGTATTTGACTCTTTGTTTTCTCTCTTGGATGATCAGGTATGGGATAGGGAGATCATTTTGACAGCAGAAAAAGATTACTACGAGAAGGACATGACCCTCCTCCTTCAAGACATCGAGGCCAACTACACTGACGTACCCTCTCTCTCTCTCTCTCTCTCTCTCGTTCAAAGCCATCTCATAGCACCATCTTAAGGATTATTTAAGAAAGAATTCAACCTAGATTTAAGTCTTGTCGTATATGGAAATACCTCTGGAATTAATTCTTGTTGCCTCTTTCTGTTGTGAAATAAGGGGGCTTGGTCAGATGATACTTCGTCATGGACCCACTGCGACGACCTCGACTCATGTCCGAGCAAGTATGCGGCTGAGAGCATAGCCATTGCCTGCAAATATGGTTACAAAGGCGTTGAGCCCGGCGTCACTCTTGCAGGTAAAAGATTCATAGCCTCGATAGGGTTCCTGACCATAAGCTGAACATCTGCAGATTGTGTTCGAGGAGAGATCATTTTGCCTGAGTTTGATCTACTTAACTAAGCTACATCACATCTCATAAAACGCGTCGTCGTTTGCACCGTTAGTTAGGTGACACGAAGCATGATTTTGCCCACAATAGTTAGTGTTATCGACATCAACCACATCAACAATTTACTAAAATGTGACGTGTTTTGAAATGTCGCATGATGACAGATGACTACTTTGACTCGAGGATGCCGATCGTCATGAAAAGAGTCGCTCAAGGTGGGGTCCGGTTGGCGATGTTTCTGAACCGAGCTCTCGGCGATGATGATGGCCAAGAAGAAAGGGTTGCATCCCCAACATAGGCGTCCTCATTTTCTCATGACTAGGAAAAACATTAACCTAGAATAAAATAAAATCAATTCAACTGGGTTAGAAGGAAAGCCCATCACATTGATATTTTAAGTTATTAATCATGAATTATCTTCTAAGCAGCCGAAGTAATTAGTTAAGATGAAAGAGACATGATTAGAGCCAAATGAGGACATGTTCCCTAATGCTGCAACACCATGAACTGATGTTCCCAAATTCCTTGGAAGTTAATGATGTCTTGTTTATGTAATTTCTCTAATTATTCCTGAAGAGGCGTAGCCCTTGATCCTTGTGTATAGACTAAAGTGTACTTCATTCAATAAAGCAGTGGTTCTCAAGTTATAATCTTGTTGGGTAATGTGATTGATCTTTGGGAAAATGACATAAATAGTTCATAAATTTTGTCCCAATGTGCAATGTCATTCATAAACTTTTAATTTGTTTAATATGGTCCATGAACTTTAATCCAATGTGCAATGTTATCCTTGTACTTTTTGTTGAACTTTTTGTATATGTTCAATTTAATCTTTAAACTATATGAAAACATTCAATGTTGCCCTGAAACTTATATCAATCAAATGATGACATCAGATATTTTCAAATAATAGGAGGACTAGATTGAATATTTACTAAAAATTCAAGAATTACATTAAACAAATTCAAAGTTCGGAGATGATATTGTATATTGAACCAAAATTCATATTCACTTGTGTAAATATCTTTGAATATAATATAATTCCCATTAATTCCTTCTGATTTTTTGCACGTTTCTTCTTACATATGTCTACGTCTACATTAATTTCCTACATTGGCTTTCGTATTTTTCGTGGTTGACAGGGCTGGGTGGTCTGTCATAGTGCATTGCGAGCGTCCCCTCCCTATATTCCTCGATTGTGTTGTTGACATCGGGTCCTCATATAGGACCACATCCAGCCTAAATCGATTGTGACTTTTGTTTGACATTCGTAATCATCCTCCCCGACAACGATTTGCCCGTCATGTGTGAAATAAGTTTTTTTTTTTTGGTAGCCGTAAGTTCTATGAGTCTGATGATTCGTAATATTCCTCGAAAGAATAGTAATATCCCTAGTTAATAGTAAATTTCTTACTCTTTTGTTAGTAAAATATCTAATTGGCCATTGCTTTTTTCACTCTCTCATGTAGGAAGATTCGCTTTATATTAGTTAATAGGATTTCGATACAAAACCCATTCCATTATAGATGGTAAATTGTCCAAAAAGTCATAAGACTATTGGGTGATAGCCAATTTAATTTTGAATTTTTCAATTATGTCAAATTAATCCTAAACATTTTACGATTTGTCAATTTAGTTGTTCCAGCCAATTTTAATTGAAAATTGCTGATGTGAATGTTGGTTATCTATATGGCATACCCCGCGCTGACATGAATGATTTTTTGAGTTTTTTTTTTTTTAAATTTGAATGTTTCTCTTCTTTTTAGTACTCCCTTTTCCTTTCACCAATTGCCAGCCATAGGTGATGGTCGGCGAGGGCTAGTCTCACCTGGGGGAAGGTCGGCCTTGCCCAATCTAGTGAGGCCACTATATACCAATAGTCGGCGACTAGCCACTTAGGAAAAGAAAAGGGTAAAAAGGGAAAAAAAAAAAGTTTAGAAAATATTTAGAAAATTACAAAAGTTATCCACATCAATACCAGCCATGTCATGTAAATTGGCTAGTGTCTACATTAGTGATTTCCGGCCAAAATTGTCAAAAATGACTAAATTGGCAAATCATTAAAAGGTTTAGGATTAAATTGACACAATTGATAGATTAACAACTAAATTGGCTAGCATACTATAGGTTTAGGACTTTTTAAACAATTATCCCCTTTACAAAGGTCCGAACACTTATTAGTCATGCCTATTATGGAAATATTTTTATGTTTAATGCATTGATTATGCATAACACAATATTAATGGTTCATTGAAAATGAAATGTTTACAATAATAAGGTATTTAACAAGTTATCCATGGCACTTATTAGTACTTTTAATTTGGCTCAAATATGTTTATTAGTTGTTTGATTTGCTTTTCTTTTTGGGAAGTGTTCTTTTCCAACAACCACCTACTTACCTATGAAAGTGTCTAATTACTCAAAAGAGATCTCATATCCATAGAGAAATTTTCAATAAGGGCATGAAATGGGACCGTTTTCTTAAAAAATGACTCAATGTGGATCTTGTCTCAAATAAAGCCTTAAAGTGGCCAACCTAATCTTAAACCAAGCTCCTCGGTTGGCTAAATCTTCATCAATTGTCAAACCCCTACATCTCATGTTAGATGCACAAAAGATGCATGTAAAATGCCTGTCATGCAAAACAATATTACAAAAATTGAGGAACTAATAAATTTAGGATCATTAAATCTAAGCAACTGCCATAAGCTTTGGACAATCTAGACTAGACTAAAAGGCTTAATTAACTTGAAGAGTTAAAATATGAAAGGAAGCTTTGATTGATGGATGGGAGAATTGAATATTATCAAAATTGTATGATGCTAAACTTGTAGAGTTAAAGAGTATATCATAGTTAACCACTTTGGAAATATCAATTTGGGATTCCACCATACTCTTGGAGGATGATGACCTATTATTTGGGAACTTGATTAGATTTTGGATCACACTAGGAAATGTTTACATGAGGTTTGGGGACCAAGGAGTTCAAACTAAAAGTGTGAAATAACATTATTTGAAGAGAATGAATGTAGAATACTCTACATAAAAGGCTCAATACTTGCATTTGCATAGTTTGAGAGATTTCAAAAATAACATTCACAAGTTGTGCACCTAGAGGATCTCGAGAATTGAAGCAACTTGACATTCACAATGGCCCCTTGATCAAGTATATTAACAATTCATCCAATGGCCTCCCACTCATTGCTTTTATGTTAGAGTCTTTGTCCCTTAAAAATGTTATTAATCTGGAGAAAATATACCATGGCCTTGCTGCATTAGAGTGCTTCAACAAATTGAAAGTCGTGAATGTCAAAAGTGCTATCGATTGAAAAACATGTGATTTCTTTTAGAGATGCAAAGACTTATACAAGTGGAAGTTATGCAAGTATGAGAATACAAGTCAATGCGAGCCATTGTTGTAGATAAAGCAAAAGAAGATAAAGTTGTTGTCAATGTCATAGTTGAATTGTTTAATGTACCTTGTTTGAAATTGAGTAAGTTACTAAATATTATGAGCTTTTGCAGCTTAGTTGAAATCACGTTAAAAGGTTCTCCAATTTAGGTAACTTTTTCATTTTCTTCCAATGTTAGTCCGTCCTATTGACAAGGCATGAGTTTCCTTAATTCTTAATCTTGCAAACGCTGTTTTAATCATAATATTACAAGGAGATTTATGATAAGATGGTATTGGTATTGGTTCAACATTAGTGCATATTGCATTAAATCTTGATTATTTATAAACGATGCACTTTAATTAGAATCAACCAAATTTTCGGTTTTGATTTGGTGATAATGTGGAGTTGCACTTGAATGTGAAAAATAAAAAATATAAAGAAATAGAGAGATTTAGGTTAGAGCACTGCCGAACCTCATTGACAAACTTGTGTTTTTTATGTGCATCATGCATGAGAGATGCATAGGCTCTTCGAATGGAGAAGATTTTGCTAACTAATGAGTTCGAAGCATTCTTTGAGATTGGGTTGGCTACTTTAAGACCTTATTAGAAATACTCTGAACCTTCTTTTGAGGAAACGGTCCTATTTCATACTCTCTCTTTCTTTTTTTTTTTAAATCTCCCCTTGTGCATATTTTGCAACAAATTGTCCATAAGCCCACAAAATAAGTATGAATCTTGTGGATGTGATCCACAAGAAAACCGATATCTCTAGCAAAAGATGATCTTAAGTCAATCTTTTCTCTTGAAGATGAAACTTCCAATAAGACTATTTGTGCCACAAAAATTTTCTCAAAAGATAATTAACATGAAGGAGATGATTCTACCCATGAGGGCATGTTCTTTTTGATGAACCATCATCCCCTCTAGCAAGCCATGACCAATTCTCATCCATCCAAGTCACTAAAGAAAAACTTGTTTCTTTCAAGCCATATATTTTCTATCCAGCTCCTTTGATCCCAATCCTCTAAACCCATTCCCCTCATCACACTCATAGATAGTGGTGTAGACTCTTCTATCCTTGATCCAAAACTTCTTCCTAAAGAATATTGGGAACCTCATACTTTGTATTTTACTTCTACATCTGGAAACACTTTTTCCACCCAAATAAGAGGTAAACCCATCAAAATCCAATTCTTTCCTCAATGCACCATTACTACCCAAATTATCAAATCCCCATTCCTAGATCAAGACATCATCATTGGTAGGGAAATCTTAACTCATATCCCGGATCTTAGGATTATGCTTAATGGGCTTAAGTTTTAAACATAGTTATGAGAATATGTAGAGACTAAGAGACTTTATTTAATCCAACATGAAACTCTTATTCCAATCCTCCAAACCTTTCTAGAGTCATGCGCCAAAAACCACTCAGAGTTTCTTACCAAATGTTCCAATCCTTTGTAGAAAAATTCGGTGTTTTTCATCAAATTGCCCTTCAAGAAGAATGAGGATGTCAACCCATCCAAAGCAAACCACACATGAATGAATCCATCAAACCTCCAATTAGCCCGGAAAGAATGCAAAGATCTCATGTAGTGAGGACTTAATGAGCCCACAAACTCATAATGGGCATGTGAAGCATTTTATGTGGAAAAACATGTCAAGCAAGTCAAGAGAAAAAAAACCATCAGTCATGAATTACCAAATTCTTATTATGTTCCTCCAAGATGATAAGTTTCCCTTACCCAACAGGAAAACTTTATCCTCTAGTCTGTCAAATGCAAAAGTTTACTCCAAGTTCGACCTGAAGGTAGGTTTCTGGCAACTTGGAATTCACCTATAAGACAAACAAAAGATGACATTCTGCATACCAAACCAACAATTCTAATGGAAGGTTCTTCCTTTTGGACTAAAGATAGCACCCTCATTGTTCCAAAAGGCCATGTGTAAAATATTCCATCCAATCAGTGCGAGACACAGATCTACATTGACAACATATTGCTTTACAGCAAAGATGAAGAGTCTCATTGTAAGTTGCTCACTCAATTTGCTCATATTGTCAAGCCGCATGGCATTGTGTTATCATAGAAAAAGATAAAGATTGCCCAGACGGAAATTGAGTTTTTGGGCATGTAGCTCAAGGATGGCACATTCCAATCAAGTAATCATATTGCAAAAGAACTACTTAGTTCCAAGATCAAAATCTCTCCCACAAAAAAATCCAACAATTCCTTGGAATCCTTAACTACTTAAAGGATTTTGTTCCTAAGATTACTAGGTATATTCTTCCATTGCAAATAATGCTGAAGAAAGACCCACCTCCTAGGGACTTTCACAAATTAAGGCAATCCAACCACTCAAGCAAAAACTGCAATCTTTACCTCCTCTTCTAATTCCCTCTAAAAGAAAAAAAATTGTCTAGACTGATGCTAGTGACAAATATTGGACAGCTATTCTTTTTGAAGAACAACTTGACGGTAAGAGGAGTATTTATGGACACAAATGTGGAAGATTCTCCCAAACACAAATTCATTACCATTCTACATTCAAAGAAATCTTGGTTGTTAAGTATGGAATTATAAAATTCAAATTCTATCTCATAGGTCACCATTTTCTTGTCGAATAGAACATATCTTCCTTTCCCCAAATGTTGAAATTCAAGCAAGCCACACCTATAGCTTTTGAGATGGGCAGAATGGTTTTTTAATACTCATTTGAAACCAAACACATTGCAAGAAAAAGAATATGCTTGCAGATTTTCTATCATGCCAAATCAAGCCCTAATGAGTTCCATCAACATGTTTGCAAGTACAACAGCCAGTGGCCAAATTCGAGCTCAACCAATGGTGCCAAAGTGGCCAAGTAGGAAATATTCTCCGAAAATCCTAGGACTCATTCAAGACAATGTTGTCTTCAAAAGGTTGATTGATCTACTATGGGTTTATCATCTAAGAATCTTAGTAGATATGGTGGATTATGTTTGAGACCCTTGGATTACATCCTAAATATCCATTCATATATCCTTTGACCATCTCACTCATAGACCCATTTTCCTAAAGACCTTAAATGGCTCCTTTGGTATCTACTTAATTTCTACATATAGTAGCTATTGAATTTCCTATAGTTCAAATGCCTCACCTCATTAGCCAGATTATCCAAAGACAATTAGATTTTGCACATTTGGGAGAACTCCTATCATGGTTTAATCCTTTAGGAATCTAGAGATTAGTTTTCAAAGAACAATTGAAAGTTTGCTTGCCAAATCCGAAACTTCACACCTTAATCATCTTTCACAAGTCTTGGATGTTTCTTAGGCCAAGTGGAGATCTCTACTAGACTTCGGCAAAGGTTGGTGTCTCTACTTTCAAGTCTCAACTAGGAATGAATGATATTTTCAAAACCCTCCTAGCAAAAATTAGACAAATTCCACATGAATACAAGGAACTTTAGAGAATTTTGTGCCAACACAACAAGGTGATTCCTTTAGAGATGTGGTGAGAAGGAAACACAATCTAGTAACACACTAATCCAAAATTTCCTAAAGAAAGTCACCAAATTCATCAAGCCTTAAGAGAATACCATGGACAAGATCTCAACTCCAACCCAAGATCCATGGGGAGGGCCACTAGTCAAAACCCACACTCATCTAAATCCATATCCACCAATTGATAGTTGGCTTCCACCACCTTCGAAGATTGGTCCCACTAACCATAACCCTAAGCAAACCAATCCTCTCCCTTTAAGAAAAGAAGAACAGATGATACATCTTCATTAGGAATCCCTCATGACCCTGTTACTAATCAACTTTTGTCACAATGGGAGATTGACAACCTTATTTGTGCCTTTCGCAAAGCAAAAGACGAAGAGAGCTGGGATAACTTGGCATACAACACTGAAGAGGGATTTAGTAATAAGATATGATAGTGTGATTTGCTAGTGTACGAGATATGGAGTGTGCTTTATATGCTTTGTGCTTCATGACGTGCTTTAGCAAGCTTGTACTAGGTGTGGAGTGTGCTTTGTATGCTTTGTGCTTTACCTCGTGCTTTAGCAAGCTTGGCATGGAGTGTGCTTTGTTTGTAGTGCTTTAAGCATGTTTTGTACTTTGTGACTATCATCTATAGCATCATTAGAAGGACTTGTCCTCTAGATGCCTCGTGATGTTCAATGTAGCTCATGCCTATATAAGGCAATGTATTGTGTATTGAAGAGGCAAATTAGCCTTCCATAGATAAACCCGTATTGTAATATCTCTCATGGCTTTCTAAGTCATTTTTCTTCCTCTCCCAAAATGGCTTCTTATGATTAAGAACTTTGTTGTTAACTCGGTCGGATGGTATGATTTTAAGTATGTCATCCACTTGCCACTTTGTGGAACCTGTGGATTAGAATCTGAGACTTTAAGGTCCAAATTCAATAGTAAAGGGTTAGGAAACTAAGAGGCGGTCCGTTTCTCTCGAAATATCAAAGTCTAAATCATCTCCATAATTCATTCGTTAATGCTACATTAATTGTTGATGTGGTCGGCTAATGAGGTGTCCCAGTAGCATCAACAAGACAAGGACTTCAAACAAATGAGATTTAAACGATATCAAAGCTCAATGCCTCAAATGTAAAATTTTCCACGCATCCCTTCCCCAAAAAAACTCTTGAAACATCATATTCGCCACACCAGTGTCCTTATTTTTTTTTCAGAAAAATCTTAGGGAAAAGAAAAGATCAAAGAAGAAAAACAAGTGATTATGATCTACTTGACAACAAAATAAAAATGAAAAAACATATTCGGGTTCGTCCATCAACATCAGACCTATCACACCATTCCAACTTGCAACATTTCACTAAATTTACTTGTATGTATAACCACGGTGAGGTAGAATCGAGATCGACATTAGAATCGATAGTTACATAAAAAAAAAAAAAAATCAATCGTAGCCATAAAAGAAGAAGAAGAAAACCCTAAAGCACAGGCTCCTCTTTATCATAAATTGGGAGGGAAGGAGGGAGGGAGGGAGGGAGGAGGGGGAGAGAGAGTACGGATAGAGACAAAATCCATCCATTGACCTTAACCGGTCCAACCCCATTTAACACTCATTTCCTCAATACCCATTTATTTAATTTCCCCATAATATAATCCAACAAGCAGAGCCTCACTCTCCCATGACATCCCATGCTCATGAACTGTGAAAACACATGGGGGGAGCGACATATAAAGAACAACATTAAATCCATTGCATTGACCTTCAACTTAACCGATCCCCAACACCACTCGCTCCCTCCCCCTCCTCCTTCCTTCCTTCCTTCCTTCTTCTTCTTCTTCCCTCTCGCATCACCTTCAACCTCAACCATTCCATCCTCAACTTTCACCTTCCCAAGCTCTCAAGCTCACGCTGAGACAAGAAGAAGAGTCCCGGAAATGGGTTGCTGCGTGAGCACCCATGATGCTCCATCTTCCTCGGACCACAAGAAGAGAGCCCAAGTGAACTCGGCCGACAGCAGAGCCCCGCCTCCTCCTCCTTCCGTGGACGAGGAGACCGTCAAGGAAGTACTCTCCGAGACACCCACTTGCCCGAAGCCCAAGCCCGACTTCCCGGCGCTGGCGCGGCGGCACCAGAAGAGCTTCGCCGCCGACGAGCTCTCCGAGGAGGTCTCGGAGGTCTGCAGCCTGAGCGAGACCATGTCCACCGCCACCAACATCACCGACGACGGCGGCGGCGGCGGGGGCGGCGGCCGCGCCAAGCAGAGGGCCGGCAACAGGTCCCCGGCGAAGCTCCGGGGCCCGCCGGCGGCCAAGTCCCGGTCCCTGCCTGGCGGCGACGTCGGGGGCCGGAACGATCACGGGAGCAGATCCCGGGTGCCGGGCGGCTCGCCCGCCAGGCGGTCGGACCGGTCTCCGGGTCGCGCCAACGCGGGCGGGTCGCTGAGGATGGTCCAAGGCAGGGACCCGGGTTCGGGTTCCTTCCGGGCGACGCCGGCCCGAGGCGGAAGGCAGGACCCGGGGGAGAGGTCCGGGAGGAGGTCGATGTCGCCGGCAGCGAGCCGCGGGGAGAGCCGGGGAGTCGGCTCGGCCGGGCCGGCGGTGGGCAGGACCCAGTCCGCGCGGAGGACGAACCCGTCTCCGGGGCGGGTCAGGCCGGCTCCGGCCGAGGGCAGGAACCGGGAGGCGCGCGGCGGTGGCAAGAGGATGAGTAGCGGCAACGAGTCCCTGGACAACCCGCTCGTTTCTTTGGAGTGCTTCATATTTCTATGAAAATTGCAAAGATGGCCAAAAAAATATTTACGGGTGCACGCAGCTCCTCTTTCTACTTTGCAATTTCCCCCCACTTTTGTAATTTTTTTTATCCTTTTCGTGCTTTAGAGTATGTGAATAGGTAAGTCAACTTCGAGAGGTCAATTTGTGGGTATGGGAAGATCGTAACGCAATCAAATTGACCTTAATTTTGTTTTTTTTATTGTCCTTTTCCACTCAATTTCAATTCGGTGCATTGTCACTTTGCATGCAGGAATCACGCAAGTCACTTTTCCGTGAGCAATATGATTTACTTGGGGAAGTTTGGGAGCAGGATTTACCTCCTCTTTTTGCAAATAAGGACAAGAAAAAGTGTAGTTGGACTAGGGGTGTGAATGAGAATTTAAGAATATGTGCATGTGAGGAGATGGGAAAAGAAAGGGTTATTTATGTTGGTTGGTGACAGATCGGTTAGGCTGGTTAATGCATTGATTCACAACCTGTGAGTCGTATCGAAACAGCAATTCTGTCGTATCCTATGTTCACACAATGGTCATCGGCATTCATTGCCCGACGGGGCCTTACCGTAGGTAGGCAGAGTGAATTTTGTCAAGTGACCGCGGAGGAAACCCACGGCACCCTTACTTTTTTTTTTTTTTTTTTTTTGGCCGAAAGATAGTAATTTCCATTGCTAGCCCACTAAAGGGGCACCATTAGTTCGAAAGTCTAAACTAGGGCGTCCTTACTTAGGATTTGAAATTAAAGGCTGAGGAGGATTTGAAAACCACGGCATCCTTACTTAGCTCGTACTGATTGCGGTGGTGAAACTCCCCCATGAATGTAGCATCCGTCCCGCACCTGTTTTAAGTCATAAAAATGATGCATTGAGAGGGATTCAACCTGGAACAATAATATTTTTCATGCATGATCCGGATGAATTTGAATGTTTGTCTCTCCTCCATCTGACCCCAGAGGACTAGCTTGGCCCCTAATTAATCGCTATTTATATAGAAAAATTACCCAATCAATCCTAAACCGGTTGTATGCATATCAATTTAGTATTAAACTTTTCAATTTTATCAATTTAATCCTAAATTTTTACCGGAATTTAAATGTAATTTCTCTTATCAATTTTTGCCAATCATTGACGTGATAGTTTAGTTTCCGCTGGCTATCCTATGTGACACTTTGTCGTATCAACAATTTTCGGTGAAGATTTGCCAAAAAGAATATATTGAAATTTCACGAGAAGGTTGAAGACTAAATTGACAAAATTGAAAAATTTAGGACTTAATTAACATCTGTACAATAGATTTAGGGCGTAATTTGACAAATTTTGTGCATTTAGATTGGGTCCGTATATGATGTTTTTATGTTTAGAATATAATTGTTGCAAGATGAGAGAAATAGAGCAATATAATTTTTGTTTTATTTGTCTATTTAGTAAACATTTTGGAGGACTCGTTAATATATAGAATAAATATACTGAAAGTTCTAAAACCTTGTTATGAAAGTGCGATTAAGTTCTAAAACTTTCAAAAATAACAATCAAGTCTTAAAACTTGTCATAAAAATACAATAAAATCCTACAATTTATCGAGTTAGTCCAATCAAGTTTTAAAACTTATTAATATTTTCCATTTGTCAAGTTTGATGGAGTTAATAGAAGGATTTGATTACACCAACTTAACAAGTTTTAGAATTTAATTGCACTTTTTATAAGTTTTAGGACTCCATTATATTTTCTTGACAAGTTTTAGAATATTCAGTATATTTATCCTTTTGATATTTAATATAATTCAAGAAGAAAGAGAAGAATGTCTTCCGAAGAAGCCTTGGATTCATTTCAACTCATGCTGTCCACTTTTCCCTTTTGTCCTTCTCTGTTTGGATCCTACTTTGCTGTGTTCTTCATTGTTGTAGGCCACCAGACAAAGCAGCTTGAGTCTTACACAAATGATCATGTTTAAGCATTTTTTAACGAAAGTTCTAGGCCCCCCAAAATAAAAGCGATCACCTTAGAAAGGGATAGTTATGTAACTTCGGTCAAAGCATACACCATCAATGTAAGAAAAGAGATTACGCAATGCAAGCATCTTTATATGCTATTTTATTTGAGATGGTGTATAGTTCATAATCCTCAAATCAATGGTAGGTAATGCTATTTGCGTAAAATTTCTTTGACTCGGTGGTGTATCCTTAATTTTCATTCAAATCATCTTTGAGATGAAGAGATTGCTAATTAGTATTCCGAGTTTTCTAAGTTCAACAGAGGGTAAAAGAATTAACAATTGTGCAAAGTTATTAAGATATTTTTGGATCTTGACTTGGAATTTCATGTGCATTCATCTAAAGCTAAAAGATTATAACATGGGGATCGGATCCAATGATAGATGTGAATCAAAGCTTCCATCTTAGGATGGCTCCATTGAGTATTCAATTTCTCCCTACATTATTAATAAAGCGGGGTCATACGGTGTTGAGAACACAAGGTACAACCCTACCATGAGATTTGGGTCCACTCTATCATCTATTTTTCCAAATTATTTAACCTAGCCACCCCCCCCAATCAAAGCTTAGGGTACATGTACCCGTCGAATCAAAATTTTAGCTCAATTTTGAAAACATGGAAAAGTACCAAAAACATACCTCTAATTTCCATTCGATGACCACTTACATATTATTACTTTTGAAAATGACGAATACATACAAAATTTTTGCAAGACCACTTTATTCATTTTGGCATTTTGTTGCAAGCTGCTCCCCGAGTTTTTAATCTTTACAATGTCCCCTGTTAAAGCCTTGAAATAGGTTGCAACATTACTCTTGCGGTATATATCCTGCTGCCATCTGTCAAGATACTCAAAAGGAGAAGTAAATGTCACATATCAAGTGTCAAAACCTTGTCACATCATTCTTTTTCTGACGATATCTATATAAAACATCTGATGACATTTACTTAAGGACGGTGCAAATAGTTTCATCATCTCTCTCTTTTTCTTTTTCTTTTTCCTTATCTCATTCTCTCATACTATATCTATTTACTTACTCGAGCAGGAAATGGGTGGTGCCATTCATGCAAGTGTCATAATCTTTCTACGAATATCCGTCTATAAAATTCTATATCTTTCATGTCCACTCTAAACCAAATAAAAATCAGATCCCCCTAACCCCAACTAAATTAGTAATAAAAGTTTGCAAGGAGAGACAATGTGATCTCTTCAATATGAGGTTTTGTTTGGAGATTCATGCATAATGAAAATTAATGACATTATAGAATCTCAAACAACCAATGATTTGGGTCTTTTCCATCATTGGTTGTTCGAGATAAAACACTTTAAATTCAATTAAAACTAAGTTAGTCATATTATACCATGAGAAGCAAGCAAATGAATAATTTGGCATCATTCCATTTTAAAATCTCACAATCCATCAACCAAAAACCACATCAGGCTCCTATTACTTAGATTTCTTTTCTTTTTTTCTCAATACCCTTTGCTATCCATCATGCCGTTTCACAAACTTGAATGGAATTTCCACGACAAATGGGCGAAGGGAGGGGGGACAAAGACACCGTTATGGAGCCGTTGGGAGCATAGGAACAAACTTAACGGAAGAAATGGACATTTTCCTTATTAATTGCCAAAAAAGAAGAAGAAATAAACCCCCAAAAATAAAAATAAAAATAAACAAACAAATAAAATAATGGGCTTAAATTTTATATAGCTGTTGAGCTATTTACTATGAAGACAAAACCCAAAACTGGCAGTTTCGGTTAGACTTGGACTCTTCTTTCCCCCATATTCGCTCTCGTCCTCCCCGACTCACGTGATGTTTTTGGTGATCCAGAACCCATGATGTTGGGATCAGACTTGGGCAGGGAAAAAGAACAATTTCATGGCATCCGGACGTCTTCCCATTTGTTGTATTGTCCGAAGATTTGTACAATTTCCATCATTTTCCCTGCGCCAGCATTTATTATTAATACCTGCAACGTTCAGAAAGAAATTGAAGCTGTCCCGAATCACGTGCCCAGCACGTACTAAGATGCAGAATGTGTGGACGGATATTAATTTTTTACCTGGGTTTCATGTTATTTCGTGATCGCCGTGGGAGTGCCCGCCGAAGTTATAGGTGGGGTTGAAAACGGTTGAACCTCAAATTAATCTCTTTTTTTTTTTATAATAAAAATTTAATGACTGGCATTCGATCCAACTCATATTAATTTATACTCAAACTAATTCATTTACTAAAACATTTGCATATTTTAAAACAACTTAAAATAACTTTTACTCAAATTGAACTGAGATGAACGCGAGCTCGAGATTAAATGAGGGAAATAAAGAGTGAAAAGAGAGTTATAGAATTTGTTGGATCTAAATAAATTGTGAACTCATTTAATATTCATGTTATTTTAGGTTTTGTCATTTTAAATTAATTTATGATTTATTTACTAAATATAGCTAATCAATACAACAACTCAATTAATTTAATATGGGTTAATAAATGGATTTATAATTCATTTTGACTGGTTTACTTGTAAGTATTAAACATGCTATATGACTGACTTTACATTCAAGACACACTCGAGTGTTTTGCGATCAATATAAAAATCTTGTGATAAAATTCATTCAATCCATTTATGAGACCAAGTCATTATTTGATGAGAAATTGTGAAGAAAAAAAAATCCATCACCATATATGTCTCATATTATAAACTTTTAGCCAATACTTTAGGAGTTTCAAGAACACTGTTGAAATAAATAACTATGGGACCATTTATCTTCTATTCACTTAATTTTGAGAAGTTAGGAAATGGAAAATCGACAAATTACATATTTCTAAGACCCGGTAAAAGGAACATTAGACAATTGAGAAAAATCGACTTTTGTAGAATCAGCTCATAACTTTGATGCACTTCCTCCAGTGTGAATGTATTCTGATCGCCCCTTATTGGCTCTTTCACGAAAACCGCATGGAATTTTTTTTTTTTTTTTTTTGGTGTTCTAAGGAACAAAAGAATAGAGCAATTGGCAAGTTATCATACGTATCCTACATCACATGTCAACTCATGCACAGATGAGTAGCCTCGAGCTAATTGTCGGTGTTCTTTTCGTGTGTAAAAAACATGTGACTTTCAAGCTTTTGGGCGAAATGATTTGGCGAAGTGTACCTTCAAGGAAGCACCCGCAAGAATAAATCCGTCGATATCATCTTTGCTTTGCAAACTTTGCACGGTTGCCTCCGATTACCGACCATGCAATGTTCATTCTGTTCAGTCTAACTAACGTCACGCAACTTCCATTCTTTGCTTATAAAGGTGACCGATTCGATCTATTATCCTTGCTTTCTGAACAGATTAACATTCCACCGTTAAGGCCCTTTGGGCAAAGCATATATAAATAGTGAGCAAATCTACCAAAAGGAAAAGAAAATACAAAATTTCAGCGTTGCTATGAATGAATTTGCTCAAGGTACCCGTTCCAACCAAACCTCACAGTTTTGTCATTTAGCATATAAGTAGACGTCTTTTTTCCAAGATGTCACCCATTCTAGTAATGCTCTAATCTAAGTGCACTTAATATTAGAGTTTCAAAAAAAGTTTGTCGTTACATCATAAGACGTCTTTGCAAGTTAATTTTACATCTATATTCTAGGCATGCTCTCTTCCTTTTCAGTTTTCACATACATATCCCAAGCACATTTCTCTCTGTTTGGTGCATCATTCGGTTCATTTCTACCCCTTTCATTAGTTGAGAAGCCCATTAGGAGCAATTCCTTATTTAAGTCCTTTGGCCCCGATGACCACTTCCTACCCTCATCGGACCAAGTCGTTACAAGAGGCGCCCATGAGCAGCCAGGAGGAGAGTGGGGCCACATTTCATCTGTCATTTAAGTTTCATAAGGTGTGTATGCAGCCATTTTGGAGTGTATCTAGGGCCGCCCACATACTGAAGTCTAAACTCATAGTCATTTTAGAAATTGAGCTGGGCATAGAATATGGTATGGGCCTGGGCCATGCCTCTCTTTATGGGTCTGGCTTTAAATCCTAATGCGCTTCGGCTTTCCAGCCCCAATATTAGATCATACCTAATCCATCTATTTGCTTATTCGTTTATTATTATTTTTTTTTGGAAACCTCAGAACTAAGATGAACCTGAAGCCTTAGAAATTGGCAACTCATCCATTTCGTCATTGGTCTTATTTTTTCAATAATAGCACCGCAAGCACTTGAATTTATGTCAATTTTGTAATCTGAGTACTTAATTTCGATTTTCAATCAAATGTCTCGACTTTTCAAATATGAGTCAATGTAAGGCATGTATCAAAATTGCGGAAGAAAAATGAAAACACCATTATAACCTCTCGAGATGATGTCACATCAATAGAGACATGGAGGGGCTAAAGTGATCCAAATGGTACTCTCTCCTCTCATCTTGCAACACCTTAGTGGAGATGACATAGGTTTTTACTGAGCAAGCGAGTGACATAAGTAAATCATACGACATGGCAAGATTTAAGAAAGTTCTGATATTGACACAGATTCGAAAAATCGAGATAACTTGACTATAATCAAAAACAATTTAGATACTTGATTGTAACAGGGGCAAAAATCCAAGCACTCGCTATATCATTACTTTTTTGGGGGGCATAATTAGTAATTTCTTCATGCTTTTTTGTTTTTTCACCATTAGCCAATAAAAAAGGGAAAACAGAAAAATGCCCAGAACCCGAAATTGCGATTTCTTTTTTTGGAAAAGTAAAGTTTTCAAGACTAAAGATCAAAAGAAGAATGGCTCACTAGAAGAGAGCTAAAAATGAAGCCCAAAGCAGTACTTCGTTTGCAAACTCTATGATGATCTGTACAGGAAATCAGGGAACTCGTCACTAAAAGAGAAGACCCCGAAAAAAACCTCTCATCCTTCACT
This sequence comes from Eucalyptus caleyi, assembly GCA_014182885.2. Classification (NCBI taxonomy): domain Eukaryota; kingdom Viridiplantae; phylum Streptophyta; class Magnoliopsida; order Myrtales; family Myrtaceae; genus Eucalyptus; species Eucalyptus caleyi. Next base: position 11,368,708 of record CM024469.2, on the reverse strand, counting down.
CAAGAATGACATCAAAGCCCAATATCCTCACAGCTCGATGCCGTGGTAGGTACTGAAAGTGGGCCGATCGTTTGGTGATCGAGCATGAATTTTGCAAGGCGATCAAGCCGGGGTGTCGGGTCGGTGAGGAGGCCACGGAATGTTCTCCCGGGGACAAGGCACCGGAGCTGGATGGGCGATGTACGACGGAATGTCGTCCCCGGGCATGAGCACCGAAACTCCATCATCATACACAGTCATCTGCATCCACAAAAATTGCAATCATGTTAGCCTGTTTTGCAAAATCGCAGCTGTTCGCTCGCATTACCGATCACTTCACTGTCGTCATATTGCAGCTATGCATTCATACTGTTGGACCGATGGTATTCAAGCCATCGGAACACAGTCCAATGCACATAGTAAACATAAACTTTTGACACGCAATCTTGCAACATGACATCATTTCGATTGCAAGATTGAAGGAAACAAGATCTCATCCAGACAGACGAACCACTGTAGCGCAGGTCATTGAAGATGTTGAGAAGCAAAACCAAATAAAATTAAGTGAATGGCAGCAAGCAGAACAGATAAGAATCAGCAAAGCCCCATAAATAACAATCACATGGTAGTGCTATTGATGATGCATCTTCTCTTGTTCTTTTTCAATCAAATCCGACTTGTTTAATAAGGGGACCAGTGTACAGGAAACTGAAATTGATCGACAAATTTTGACCTTTTCGCAACATAAATTGAGAAGGCGTGTCACAGAAGTCAGATTTCTACGGGTGCTTAGCCGGATAAAATTTGTATGCCTTCGCTTGACATACTCTTCAACCAAGCTTTCAAATATGGAATTGTCGAGATTGGTCGATGAATCACCAAAGTTCGACCTATTTACTTAATCCACAACTCATTCACGAAATTCCCATGAAGGCATTTCGTGGCTGAGATCAATGCATCAGGTCGCAGGATTACTTTCCTAAGAAACTGTCGCGATTTCCTGGCATCTAAAGAAACGAAGTCGGCGCTGCATAGATTGAATAAGCTGATCGTCTGACGGACGACCGAACAGTGGATCCTTGCATGATCCTTCATGGATTTGTGTGTTGCAGGAAGTGGCAGAAACTAGAGTGTAAGTACATGGGAGGTGTACAAAGTTCGTACTTACAATAAAGAAAGACACATGGTATCTAATTAGTAGGTGGAGGATATAGAATCCACAATGGAGTAGGCTCTTTATTATCTAGAATAATGCTACAACACAAAAGGCTATTATACGAGTTTTGTGGCATATTCTCGTCCGATTCTTGCATACCATCCAATTACAAAATTACTCATTCGTAACATGACAATATAAATTAATCTTGTATATCAATCTTGTATATAGTCAGCCAATACTTCTTAGCACACAAAATTTTCCACAAATAATGAAAATTGAACATGGAGGGTGAAGAATTGCCAAAAAGAAAATAGAATTATGCTAGGAGAGAGAGAGAGAGAGAGAAAAAAAACTGAAATTCTCTCTCTCTCTCTCTCCCCAAAGAAAGAAACCCTAAATTTATTTTCTCAAAACTAAAATCGCGAGCACAGGAGAGATGATGAAAGAAAGCAAAAGCGTGAGATATAGGCCAAAGGGTAGGCACCAGCACCAGAGCCTCTGTGTCAGAATCACAATCATCACTCTAACCCCAAAATTGGTCAAAAACCGAAAATATTAGGCGTCAAAAGAAGGCAGAAACATCATCCAAATTATGAATAATTCCACCTTTTTCTCTCGTTGAAAGTCGGAGAAGCATTCAAAGGCGAAAGAACCAGACGTGCCCAATGAAAAGGTTATAAAAGAAAAGCTACACGACCTTTAAAATGGTCCCCAAAAAGAAAATTTACAAAAAATTACAAAAAAGAAAAGAAAAGGAAGCTCTCACTACAAGAACTCCCCACATTCTAATTATCACAGTCACAATTTTCACTTTAAAGATGGGATTTTTTGAAAATCTCTTTTACCGAGTTGTAATGATTTCAATGATGCATTGATACTCTCAAACAATCTCTAAATTCGATTTTATATCCACGTCGAATGGCATTGTACTGAGCTCGACATAATTTTCAGGAAGGGATTTTTTTATAAAACCTCATAAAGATCTCATGCAAAATTTGAGAAAAGCAATCGTCCGATGAAATGCTCAACAAAATGAAAAATCACATGAAAGACGAAGCAAAAACCGTTTTTTTTTAACCTTAAAGTACACGAGAGACGCGTGATATCTTTTTGGCTAAGCCGAGCAAAAGGGACTTACTTTCGGGGAAGGGTGGCCGAGTTTCCCGGCGACGCCCCGGGGCGCGAGATCCGAGCGCCGCCGAGGGCCGCCGGGCGAGGGGGAGGGGCGGAGGAACTTCTCGAAGATGGCCATGACCAGGAACATGGAGATGAGGACGGCGGTGGCCACGAAGCCGAAGGACACCGCGTTGACGGAGTCGTACTCGAACTGCCTCCCGCCGCCGCCGCCGCCGCCGTGGCCCGGCGGCGGGTCGTGACGGTGGTGGTGGTGGTGGTGGTGGTAGAGAGGAGCTCCGATTGGCGGCCATTGATGACCGCCCCAGCTCAAGCCTCGCTCTCTCGCCATCGTCGTCTTCAAAGCATTGCTCTGCTCCCGGATCACTGTAGAGAGAGATAGAGAGAGAGAGAGAGAGATTTTTCTGAGGCTTGTGACGAAGCAGCGTGTGGGCCTGCGTGCAAGCAAGTACTTGAGCTTTTCGAGTTTTTCTAACACAGTAGAGAGAGAGAGAGAGAGAAGAGGCTTTGGAATTTGGAGAGCTTGTTTTGCCCGTGTGAACATGTAATTGTCTATATATATACATATGTGTGTGTGTATGTGTGTATGTATATGCACAAGATGACCGGCAAAAAATATATAAAAGAATCGTATCACTTCCGCTTGTTATATGCTTTTTGACCCCCTCCAGAAAAATACCTTTTTATATGCTTAAGTGATAAATTAGATACGGTGACAAAGAATAAAACCGCATCAATAAAGTATGCATCCAGAATAGGTGGGGTCAAATTAATTATGTTAATTTTTAGTTTTGTTGGTAAAGGCTTCTAAAGTATTTATATTGACATATTTATATAATTATGTTATTGAGTCCCACGAAAATATTTACCGTTCGAAACTCTAGGTGATGATGCCTTTTTTTTTTTTTTTTTGGCAAAAAATTATAGGACACTGCATATGAAGATTACAAAAAACTAATTTTTTTGGAGTTTTTTTTTACAATGGAAAAATCCAAGGATAAATAAAAGTAGGCCCATGGAATATCTTTCGTGTATAATTTCCCCGGAAAGCCCCCGGCAATAATAGAGTATAATTCCCAGACAAAAAGTGAATTTTTATTAAAGATGGGACGTGATATTTGCTTGTCCATTCTTTGTGTTGCGCTTTTCATGGCTGAGTTGATTGATCTGTTTAAAATAATAATAAATAAATAAAAGAGAACAAGGGGAGAAAAAGCATATTTGCCTATATACACATTTTCCTTCTAATATTTTAAAAATTCGAAATTAGAGAAAATGGGCAACCAATCATATATTTAATAAATTACCCCAAGGAACAAGCAAAGCAACAGAGAAGTACATGTACCCCAATTTTGATGTCTGGACAGCGACAAGGCAAGCCTTCCCCACCCAACTTCAGAAACAAAAGAATTAAAAAGAAATATATATTTTTAAAATTTATTTTGGAGGATGAAAATTGAAAATATATATCCCATAAGTTGATGTCCTGAATTAGGTGCATCATTTGGCCATGCCCCTCTCTCCTAGCACCCATGTTTATCACCATACTAAAAATTCAATTAGTTTTATAACAGAAGTGTTCACATAAGTCATTTTACATCATAGCACTTTTTAAAAAGTCCTGTTGACTGTTTAACTGATAAGGGTTGGCCCACATTGTTTGTTCTAAAACATAAATTCTTTAATTTATCAAAATGTGTCAATTGGCTTACTGTGTTTAGGGAGAATGGATTGTCATCATTATGAATGATGAAATTAGTAAGAAATGTTTTTAATTTTTATGTTTTCTTGAATAGGACCAATTTAATTTTGTTCCTTTGCATGGGAAAACATGGATCCTAACGCATGACGAAATCATTAAAAGAGAGAGAGAGAGAGAGAGAGAGAAATAAAAACACCTCTAATTGAGTTTCGAGAAACCCCCAAAAAGTACTTTTGAGTGGACCCCCATTAGGAGGAAACAATGCCCCACATGTTCAATCCCCACCAGCTTTCTATCTTGTCCATGCAATGGCATGTCAAACAAGGAGAGGACTCTCTGCCTTTTCCTCTCAAGGCAAAAGGGCATGGCCACTTGACCTTTTCCCTTTTTATTTTTGCAAAATTTCAATAAGAAAGAGTTAATTAAAGTCATGCCTTATACATATAAAGGTGTGATATTGTCAATCCAATCAAGTGGCCATTGTTTTATAACTTATGTTTAGAAAGAATTATAAACATACTTTGTCAAATGAACGAGAACACATTTATTCGTTAAGTAGATTATGTTCTTTATTGGTGTCTTAAGTTATTTAAAAGAACAAACTTTGAAATTTTTATTCCCCTGAAGTAAGTGTAATTGGGCTTTAATATTTCTATGTTTAAGCTATGTATTGGGAGGAAACATACCAGGTTGAACTTGTTTGATAGCCATCCAATGACAGTGCAAAGTAATCAAAGGTAACAAAGAGAACCAATGGCCGTCCCTTCATATAAAAAAGAGGGTCCTACAGATGTCATGACTTTTTTGTCAAGAGACCAATCACATGTTAATGGACGTTATCTTCTAACTACGAACTAATTCAAGCAATAAGTAGAGATTTTAATTTTCAAGAAAAGCATACATAAAACAAAAAAAAAATTGAAAATTCCAACGTTTCTCAGATATAATAACTTAGTAAGTTTGCTGAGAAATATTTTTAAACACAAATCTCTTATGAACAAAATTTTACCAACAAGTGTCGCAAAAAGTTACCAATATAGACACGCCCTTTTGGGTACATTGGCTTTTCTTTCACGTTAGAATAATCAACACTTTAAAAGTCAAATTATTCATTATTATTGATTGGGCATTCGTGAATATGGTCCCCATGAATATTTTGCAGCACTTCTTCTATTATTATTATTATTATTATTATTATTATTTTGTCCTAGGAAACTTGAGGGCATACATGCCATTAAGAACTCCCCTCTCACATGCCCCCCACGTTGGGCAACGCGCCCAAATGCTTCCCCAACCTCCACAGTGGTCCCCACCGATCCACCCCTCCGCCCTCCCCCCTCACGCCACGTGGCGCCTCGCGGGCCCCGCAGCTCGATCGAGCTCCACTTCGGTCGGGCTTCGCATCGATGCCCAGAAAAAGAAGGTAAGTAAAGCAAAAAAAGAAGAAAAGAAAAAAGAAAAAAGAAAGAAATTCCCCGAAAAATGAATATTAAAAAAAAATGGGGGGAAAACAAGGCGACAACGTCAGGCGTCCCGTGTCGGACTTTTCCAGGTCCGCACCGGCATTTCGGGCCACCACCGGTCCTCGGGATTGTCCCCCCCTCCAACACCCCGACCCGGGATCGGACGGCCCCGATCCCGTCTCGGGATTGGGGCGAGATCGGGGCCGTCGACTTGAGTGAGAGTACTCGGGCGGTGGGTCAAAGAAAAGCGACCGGACACCCGCACCCCACCCACGTACGAGAGTACGGGCGCGCGTGCGCCTCCTCCCCGACGCACGTGCGGCCGCGGCTTGGTGCGGGCAGAAGCGTGCGGTTCCTCCTCCTTTCCTCGGGAAGTCTCAGCAACGCCGTACGTATTATCGTATTTGTGGAGCTTTATTAACATAACAATTTTTTTTTGTAAGATATTACTATAAAATAAAAATTGTTACTATAAAAATTAACTCGTTATGAATCATAAATTATTAAAAGAATAGACTTATAAATATTTATAATTTTTTATTATTTACTTTTGTGATCCAAAATAAATAATTATTTTCACAGTAAATTAAAGATTATAACCGAATTATTTCTCAAATACATATCGATATATGGAACATCACGGACTGAAACTTAATGTTTGACATGGTGGGTATGGTTTGATTAGGCTGCTAGAGTTGGGAAAGCGAAGTGGACCGAAAAAAATGGCAAATGACGATAAATTTTGTCTCGATATTTTCTATCAAGATCTCTCTATTATCGTGAAAACTTGAATAATATTAGAAGCTTGAAGTTTATTATGGGTAGACGTTTTAAATGTTACACTAGTGTGGAAAGAATTTGAAAGGTCATACTTGATTATGTTTCAACCAATTCATTCCGCCTCAATTGCTATACTTGAACCAACATTAAATGCATGAAACGAAAGCTTTACAATGCAAGCGTCGGATTGATACGAGTTTCAGGACTCCTGCTGCAATTGTCCCTTTCAATATTTTTCAAGACCAAAGAATGTGTTCGTTTTTTTCCTTTTTCCAATGCCATTAATCCGGCTTGCACGAACAAGCGACATGAGGATTAAAACGGGGAGCATAATGACATGGGCACTTCGCGCCGGCAAACAATGCTTATGAAAATTTATGAAAGTATAATAACTTAATAAGATTAAAAGTACGTAAATTCGATTAGAAAAAAGAGAGAGAGAGAGTGCATGGACGAAAGATAGAATTCTCCCTTCTGTCAAGTGGGATTAGTGGATGACATTATTTTAAAACTTATGATTATTGGTCCGAATCTAAGCAAACAAAATACACAATCATTGATCTGGTCTATAATTCCTTTGCCATTTTTGGAAAGAATTAATCAAATCGCATTATGGAGAGCTTTCCCTTCTAGCACGCTCTACTATATCTGTTGAGCAGATTAAAAGATGCTCGATTGTTTTTTGTTTTTTTTTTTTTTTTTAATAAAGTTGATATCATGGAAAATTTAAAATTGATATACTTGTGACAAATTTATTTTCGTTAGTTTTCGTTAATTTTAACCATTAAATTGTTGAATAACACGTGACAATTGACAGATGTATCGGTTTGGAGTTTCATCATCCGTTTATCACAGGTATATTTATTTGTGATTTTTCGTTATATTAATCCAATTTAATGGAAACTAATGGAAGGTAAATTTGTCAGTATCATCAATTTGAGGTTTTAAGTGGTTAAAAACTTGTTTAAGATAAACATAGGTATACCAATTTGAGTTTTTGTGACATAAACCCTTTTTTATATGCCTTGAAGAGTTCTAGACTTGTTTAATTCCAGAAAACATCACCAAATTTTGTTTAAAAAGACTAAAAAAATAATCAAAATTTGTTAAATTAGGAGTTCCTTTTTTTCCCTTGAAAATAAATTTAGTTTACGGCTAAATTATCCCTTTCACGAAACTTTTACGGCTCAAGCATCAGACTGATACAATTGCAGGATTCCTACTATAATTATCCCTTTCGATATATTTTTCGAGACCAAAGAATATGTTATTTTTTTCCTTTTTCCAATGCTATTTTGCCTGAGCACGCGACATGAGGATTCAAATGGGGAGCGTAATGACATACGCCAGTAGTGCCGGCAAACAATGCTGAGGAAAATTTATGAAAGTAGAAAAACTTAGTAAGACTAATTAAAAGGGCATGAACTCGATTAGAAAAAAGAGAGAGAATGCATGGACGAAAGGTAGAAATTCTCCCTTTTCTCAAGTGGGATTAGTGGATTTACATTATTTTAAAACGTTTGATTACCTGTCCGAATCTAATCAAACAAAAAACACAATCATCAATCGGGTCTGTAATTCCTTTCCATTCTTGGAAAGAATCGATCAAATTGCATTATGAAGAGCTTTCCCTTATAGCACGCTCTAAAATATTTTGTCGAGCAGATTAGAAGATGCTCGATTGTCCTTTTTTATATGCCTCGAAGAGTTCTAGACTTGTTTAGTTTCAGAAAGCATCACCAAATTTTGTTTTAAAACAGGCTAAAAAAAAAATAAAAATCGTTTTAAATTAGGAGTTCCTTTTATCCCTTCAAAAATAAATTTAGTACAAGTTGCATGATTGTGTTTTGGCGATGCAAGTTTCCCGATTGATCAGATATTTTTATGTGCACATTATTTCTGGGGTCATGATTTGAATAAGGCTACACATCAAGGTTTCGACGAGAAAGCTGGGGCTAGAAATGATTCTGCCCGTTAAATATTGCCAAATCTGGCAAGACAAGGAAAGAGCAACAGCAATTCAATTTTGGGTAAAGAGATAAGCATTAGGGAAAAATTGGATTATAATTACATGTCGAATTCTTGCCAAACATGAAATGAAGGATTAGGTCAGTTGATTCATCATCAGAAACCCTAATACAGAAAGAACTGCAGACCTGACAATCTACCGCGCCTGCCTTTTCTTCTCTGGCATGCTCCTGAGATCTGTTTCCATCATCTTCCTGTTCACTCATTGACTCCATTTCTGTGTGAAAGCATGAACTCCACCATGTCATGTTTCGCATTCTCCTTGTTTTTCTTTCTTGAAGAGAAGAGAGAGTGAGTGAATATGTTCGCAAGAAAATAGTTTCTTGGAGGAAAACCTTGTGAGGAGAGTATGGTTGTATCTTCTTTCTTGTTGTTTGATGTTTTGTTCCTTAACTGAGAACATCTGGAACAGTTTAGAATGTTAGACCTGGAAATGGACAGTTTAATCTAAGAATTAGAGTTTACGGATTGTCAAAACATCATTAGGATACAAGAATTGGAGTTCATGGATTGTCAAAACATCACTAGGCACCAGTAGAGTAGATAGATTTAACACAGACCACGAGTCTCTTGGTTTCTGATCTTCTCACGATAGCTGAATGACACAACAATGACTACAAAACTCTCTCTCCATCCTCTTCGGCCTGCTCTAAACTTCTCCAGCACTCAGCATTTGGAGACATGTCGAACACGTGTGCCATTGACACCGTCCTTGGCAAGTCCCTGGAGGCCCAATACCCGACCAAGAAATACAAACGGGTCCCGATCGGTGTGTTTGCAAAGTATGTTGGCTGGGATGGGTGGCCGCCTGCTGTTGTCGGCATCAGACATGGCCACCGCTGAAGACAGTCTCTTGTAGCGACCCAGGGACGGTTTCCCACATGTTGAGCTCGGGATCATGGGCAATGATGTAGCCCTTCCAAGACCTGCGGCGATCTCCTGAGGTGAACAGCCTCCCATCATCAAGGGCAAGAATTTGGCTAGGTGGAACATCCAATTGCCACTGTCGCCATCAGTTCCCATCTCCCCATCTTCTGATTGTACACATCGACCAAGCCATGCTCCACGATGAAAGGGATTGTGTGGCCCGAGTCTAGCCTCTCGTTGTATCCGCCGATCACTTGGACTTTACTGTTCCAGGTGACCACCACGCATTCTTGCCTCGACGTGCTCCTGCTAGGCAAAGAACTCAGATCATACACCTCGGCAGACGGGATTCCCTTAGCACTAAACGAAGCGGACTGGCCCCCAGTGACGTATATTTTGTTGTCGCACACCTTGCACGCAAAATCCTAACGCGGGGTCTGAAGAGGTGCACAAGTAGACCATCGATTGGTTCTAACACTATAACGGTGGATAGGACTTCGACCTCCACGTCCACCAACTCGGCCAATTCGTCCGAGGCATGAACCATTTCCTTGTAGCAGAGTCGGCCACCAATGATATTGATTGAATCTTGGAGTGAAACCATGGCGAAACCCTTCAAGACATGGCTCTCAATCATCCTAGGAATAAGGCTAACGTAACCCCACCTGTTGTTAGATGGGTCATAACATTCTATCCAGTTGGAGATGTTTGTGGTTTGTGTCGGTCGCCTTAGGCAAAACGAGAAGTAAACCTGGTACCCAAAAGGGATCGAACTCCCGGGATGGCTCCAGCACTATGGGCCGTGGTAGAGAAGTGATTGAACCCATTGAAGGGGTACGGGAAGGTAACAAATTTGAGCTGATCTTTATCTAGCTTCCGTTGTTCTTACAATTGCCGATTGATAAATTTCACGTAACGATGTGGTTGAAATGTATGGTGTGGAGGCCACTGGATAGCATTAGTTTTGTGGATCTCCGCTAGGAATGTCAGCCAGAAGGATGAGGCGGCATCTGAACATGTAGGTGAAATCAAGTGAATTTCCTTATTGTTGATTGTTGAATGGAGAGTTCGGTCGGTTATTGTCGAACACTTTGTCGTTTTCTCGCATCATGGTTGATGGTACACGGCAGGGTCAGGAGGATCCAAGGAGCTTATCAATGGAGGATTAAGAGAATAATCCTTATCCAAAACGATGCGGTCCTTCTTGTCCATCTATGACTTTTGAAGAACCGATTGTCCCCACTTCCATGGGGTTGTCGCCGGCCGTGCTGGGAGCTGATAATGACATAAGATGGGATTTTCAATTTCAGAACCAAAGCTCTTGACCCAACATATGTACTGTAAACAAAGAATATAGAGGCCTTGTACATTAACTGGATGGTAACCTTGCTCTCAAGATGCCTGAAACTCTGAAAATCAATGAACTCTGGTGATTAATCCGATGACTTGATCGCAACTGTTCAAACAAACCGTGGGCTTTGACTCTAGTTTTTCACTCCGATACTGCAGATATTTAAAGAAAAATCAGCTAAATCTCTTAATCAACAAGTGCTCAGCGGACAGTTACTGCAGTAGCATATCATTGCTCGAAGCATGAGTTTAATCCTAACCATGCTACCACCACATTTATTTTAATCCGAGGTCATGAGAGCTGAAGCCCAGCTACTTGGAGGCTCGTGAAACACCTTACAAGCCCCACAAACAATAATACAATTGATAACTATAATTTAGGAGACTTGGTTCCGATGAACATCATCCATTAACGAAAGAATTAAGTCTAAAACATCCTCTTCACTGCTAAAATCTAATCAAGGCCTCTTTCAGACCATAATGTCATATATGTGAATGCTTACCTGAAGGAAGCTCAATAAAATGAAGCATCGATGTGAACTTAGTGCAAGGCATTTTGTCCCGGAATGAACTGGCTAAAGGAAAACAAAAACTGAAGAAGATAAATAGATGAGAGAGGAGAAAGAGAGCTATGCTTAGCAGGAAGACGCTGTGTGAAAATCATCTCAGCGACGGGAGAAGTCACCTACATATTCTCACATAACCTCTCATCCAGCGGATTTATGAAGCTCGATAACTGTTCGAGATATTGTTCGATTCAGCAAGAAAGGAGAGAAGTCAAATCACCTGAATGGGTTGCAGCATCATTTGCTGATGGTTTCGCGTGTTTCGCGACTTGTGAGTCTTGCCCATGAGAGCATATGCACTGCTTTGTGGAGGGGCATATTCCTTTCATCTCCTCCAGCCTACGGCTAGCAATTCTTCCTCGGGTTTCTTTCTAAAGTTATATTGATCGCCCATTTGTCCAGAAAGGATAAATATCAACATAATTCTTCCTTAATAAGAATTTGTGATCCCTTTGACAATCTTTATGAGACGAGAAGCTGCTTCCATACGAAGAACTCTACTTATGGATGTGGAAACCCAACCTTTATTGTATGGGCAGTGAAATCAAGTCAGACTCAAATCTTACGATCCTAGAGGCAATAAGATCTTCTTGTATCATTCAGGTTCAACAGATTGATTGTTTTTTAACCGGTTTCGCAGTCGACCATTTGATAGCCCTGTTCCTAAATTTACAGAACTTATAGGGCTTCGATGAGCCCTAGATGTAAAGGAGTTTGTGAACCCTTCTAAGCAATTAGAAGAGCGCGGAATTGGACCTCCCTCAAATGGATGGATCTGGGATTGATTGTGGAACCGAGCAGAGAGAACCCGGGGCGGGCAGGAGGATACGCTAGGCGGAGTAGTCGCTCTGGAGCAGGTTCTCCGACTGGATCAATGCATGTATGAATCCTAAAAAAAATCCCGAAGGTCTAGTCTAGAAAAAACCCGATGATCCACACCTTAGGGCCGAACCCACAAAGATGTCACTTTCTTTCAACTTGCGAAAGTTCTTCGAGGTCAAACCATCAATCTTAGGGCAATTCTCAATTGAACCCAGACAAAACTTTTTAGCTTTTCACAGAAGGAATTAGGTATACTCATAGGTAGTCCCCTAGCTTTTTGGTACTATATCTTTTCTATACCTAAGAGGGACTTCTCGAATGAGAATGAATTCATACCCGAACTAGGAGATCCAGCTTGACGCAGATTAGCCTTGTGGCATAGATAGCGATTCCTACAGAGAGAGGGCGTTTGGTTCAGTTTAACTCTGAACAATGTCCTTCTCTCTTTCTATTCCATCCTTCCGCTCCTCACTTTGGCAAGGAAAGAAAGCTCTTAGCGCGCAAAGCAAGCAGCGAAGGAACGGCTTCTTCTCTTTCAATATTAGCTACCAGTGAACACTCTTCTTGTTAACTTTTCAGGCATAGTTGAAATCATGTAAGTTAGTTAGCCTTAGCCTCTCTGTTCTCCTTTCTTTACAGAAGGGGATTAGAAAGCGCATTCAAAGCTGCTTAAACAAAGCGTAAACGTACAATCAACGGAAGGCTTCTTTGTCTCGTCTGTCCTTCTCTGCCCTCAGCCTGTCTTTGAGCTCTATCCCGCCCTTCCTTTCTGTCTTTGGCTTGCTAGCTAGAAGGCGAAGAGCGCACAGCGCAATAAGGCAAGGGAGTTTTCACTCGGTTGACGTCGAGAAAGACTAAAGATGGGAGAGCACGCACAGACATCCTCGGGAAAGCACTAATGAACTACGACATCCCTGACACTTATGCGGTGAGATACCAACCATCCGATATCGCCTACAAAGCTAAGAGGCCACTGGCACCGAATAAGACCAATAAAGAACGCTAACCGCCACCAGCATTTGATGCCTTCCGAGAAGGGGGACCTCTTTCGGCAAAGAATTATACCAACGATTCGAATTATTATGCTCCTTAAAAGGAATAAGGGAAGCTCCAATAGAAAACAGCACTACTGCTAGTAAGATAGCGATCCAGGCAAGACGCGCACCTCTTCCGCAGCGAGGAACTTTTCCTTAATAGCCGCCTAATCCCGCCGCTATCGTCTTTAGTCTCTAAACCCTCGTAAGGCCACTCACTGCAAACTCTCCTAGGAGATTGCCAGGTGTGAGACGATCCCTTCTCGCCAAGGAAAGAAGTCCAATAGCAGCTGATCTTAGCTTTGAGCGCTTCTTCCTTTTGTTCCCAGCATCCCCTATAATCAAGCTCCTATCCATCCGATTCGGTCTCGATACGTATCCCTCTTTTTGTGCTATGTTCTAGTTACGTCATGAGCTCTAGTAAGGATCTCTTGTTTGCTAGTTGTAAGTCTCAGACTAGAGTATTTAGTATATATAACCTGCTTTTCTCGCTTCCTCCCCCTTCATTCAGCTGGAGCTGGTGAATTCAATGATATATTCTTTAGCCGAAAGGTGGGTGGCATTTTCCGGAGTACAAGGCTCTTATATGACGTTTCTAATGTCCCATCCCCGGCCCATTTGAACGCTTTGTTTATGAAAACTACACTTCGTATATCGTATAATAGAACACAAACGAAAGAGATTTCTTTCTTCTTTTCCCCCGCAGCTATTCCTCCTTTAGACTTATACAAGCTAGTACAAGAGGGTATTGGAAATAGAGGAAGCCAGTATATGGTAGTTAGGTAGTAGCAGAAAGCAATCGGAACTAGGAGAAAAAGCCTATGCAGGAGTGGCGTGGCGGAGATGCACTCTTTCTTCTGAATTTGAAGAAGAAAAAGTGAAGCTTTCCTAAAATGCAAATCCCTAATAGACTTTTCTTTAAATTTCAATTTAAAGACTTTGATAAAGGTGGGAATTTTACTACTGGGCTACGAATGAATCCTAAAATGAAAACTAACTTCTATTAAAGGTCGACGGAATGAAATTCTTTCTGCGAGCTAGTGCTCCGGATAAAAGGCAAGGTATACAACAACAATTTACATTTTTTCCCTTCCATAGAGTTGTTAAGCTCTTTTGGCCATTTTTTCACATCTCGTGCCCTTCTGTAGGAGGTCCAGTTCTTTTCTATCTTTTTATAGTGGGAATCCAGGCAGTTGAATACAATGTTCTCTCATAGGCATAGGAAAAAGCGCAGAAGGAGGACTCTTTCCGACAAAAGAAAAAAATTCCTTGCCGCTATATGGAGAGAAACTTCTTACACTTTTTTATATTTAATATAATTTCATTTATAAATTTTAATTATATTTAATATAATTAATAAAAAGAAAATCTAATAAAAATAAAAAAACGGGATTGAATCTCTTTTTAATTAAGGGATTTCTCTTTTGAAGATGGTTAGATGAGTGAATGAGTAAGCAGGCCCTTTTTCGCAGTTTATTTTTTTTATTCTTTCATTGTACATCCCTTTCCCGAACTCTTAGATCGATTTGAATTGTTTCTTTGAAATAAAGAGTAGTAGAGTACAGATAAGAGACTACTACGTATAACTAGAATAAGAACAATATTGATATGATAGAATCCGATCGACTTAAAACTCTTTCCTCCAAGCAAAAAGCACTTAGGCTTCGAAAGCGAACAAAATCATGGCATGGAAGGAACTCAAATGCTACCCTTAGATGTAGCCAGCCTTAAAACTAGAAGGACTTGCTCTTGTACGTGAATCATGATTTAGCATTTTCTCACTGGCAAGGAAAGAGACACACACATGGCAGAACCCTAAGATCAAGCCCAAGCCCTATTCTAACATCAAGGCTAAGCATCTATTTTAGCACTAACAGATATGGAAAGACTAGGGCGGGAAGATGACTTCACTTAGCCGCCTTAGCCTGGGGCGATCTGGCCATAGTGACAAGAGCTGGTCAATCCCAGAGAGAGGGGAGATTGGTTGGAAGGCGGTGGGTGGGTCAAGCCTGGAACGAAGTCACAGATATAGAATAACCTGGACAAGTACGCTACTAAATTACAGCACCCGGAGTACTACTAAGATCTAGATCGAGACTAAGCTCCAAGCCAAGGATCACTTATATATATGGGCATCTTTCCACTATGAAAGATGATGAGGAAAAACGAAAGCTCCGTTTTCTATACAGAGATCTAGCCGCAGAATGAATTTGCTTGTCTCCAGAAAGCGATTGACTTTTTTTTATGCCAAGATTGATAAATAGCACGGGGCTAGCCCTTAGCCCATTCCTTGATCTACGAATGCCAGGCATGCTGTATTACGATCTTAGGCCGATGGGACAGCTTTCAAAGGCTAGAATAGCTAAAAAAGAGGCTAGCTTCCTTCGCTTTAGTTTACTATGCTATCTTTCGTACCCAAGGTGCATAGCGTCTCTCTCTCTCCTGCGCTAGTTATAAATCTCCCTTCCTCTCTAACGAATGAAGTTTTAAGGGTGGCTTAAAAGCTCCTTTATTCATAATTCGAGTTTCTTCTCGATAGCCAGAAAGCATAATCATTTTCGAACTAAGAAAGTTTTGTAGAGTTTTCAGACGATGTGAGATAAGTAGAAAAAGAATTCCTCATTCACTTCCAAGCTAACCGAAAAAGTTTTACTCCTAATTCCTATTATATCTCGATGGTTTGAAGCCCTAGTTCCAGAAGGAATTTATATCCATATTTTAGACAACTAACCTGGTATTTACTCTATTTAATGTCGGACTTTGCCTGGTGTTAGAAATAGATTGAATCGTAAACCAAATCAATTTGCCTGTGCTATCAAGAATAGGTCGTCCCTTTACTCTACTTTCAGGAATGGCAAGACGCTAAAGAGATAGCTATGGCTATGAGACTAGTGCAATCAGGTAATCGACCAAGTAATCCACATACATGATAAAAGAGCATTCCTGCCCTAGTGTACTTATCCACTGACATTGAAGGAGAAGAATGACAAGGTAGCTAGTAGCCTTTTTCCCTATAGTCTTTTCCGAAGTTCCCTAGCCGTAGCGCTTTCTGTTATGATTCCAAGTCTTGCTCCCACTCGTGTATTGATTTCAATGCTTTTTGCTTTATACGTAAGTTTGGCTTAGCCCATTGGCTAGTTCGTAGGCCCCTCCCCGTACCACCTTGTCTTAGCTTCAAGTTGTTTTCTAACCTTCGTTCATTCGCTTGGTTAGATCTTTCTTTCCTATTTATTTAGTAATAGTGATCTCCGTCTGGGACTGAAGCGAAATAAGCTCCCCCTTGAAGCGGGGTCTTCTCCGATCTAGAGGATCTTTCGTTTTTTGGGCTGAAGTCAGAGGGAGCGGCTCAACTTCGCTATGCATAGATCTCTCTTTGGTTATACCGATGAAAGAAGTGGCTACGATGGTTCAATAAGAGTCTTCGCCGAGCCGTCCCGGAGAAATGGGAGCAGAAAGGGATTTTATTGTTTAGCAAATACCACAATACGCACTATGAAAGGTCCAGCTTTATTTAAAATTTTATTATTTTATTTAATGTTATTGAACATAGGTGATATTGGGGTGAAAGCCCTCTGGAGTAATCAAAGCTGTTTCGTGTTGATCTTTTCTTTTCATTGGCCGATCCGATTAACACGGAAAAATCCATCAATAAGAAATAGAACGGATTAAGATGTTTGGCAAAGCTTTGGAAAATCTTTTTTTATCTCCATGTTTCCTCGGCCACTGGGACAAGGAGATCCAGTTCTTTTAATAATCAATGGGACGAATTCCTGTCTTTTTTAACCGAAAGAGCTCAAAACTTCAGGAAAAAACCTCGATTCCTGCAACACCGGCTTGGCATCGGACCGTACAACCAAGCAGTGCTACTCTACCAAGGAGGAATTGGGACCGGCAGCATAAGACCATGCAAAAACATCTCTGTATTCAGCCAGAAGAGAGGTAAGCGCTGTTTTTTTTCTCGTCTGAAGATTGCAGCCCTCATGAGTCGTCTTGGGTCTGTCCTCGCGAGATTGACATCAACTGCCTCTTCGACTAGCAAGGAAAAGCCGGATTTTTTCTGAGTTGGTGCTGGTGATAAATGAAACTGATTTTCCAAGATCGAAACTTGTAGCGAAACAAGACCGACCAGCCTGTTTTATGCAAGTCATGAGCAAACTGTGGCTTTTGATCGGGAGACATAGATTCTATCGGGGAAAGATCCCAACTCGAGGTACCGAAGAAGCCAACTCCATGATTGAATGACTCTTCAGACTAAAAGTAGCTATTTCCCCAGCTGAGAACAGCTAAGGTCCACTGTGTTGGAAATGCAGCATGGATGATAGGACTTTTCCATTTTCAATGGAGCTATGGGTCCTCCCGCATTCATTGGCTACCGGTGCCATGCTCAAAACGCATAGAATACTTATCCTTGATGTGTTGGTGGGCTGCACTTCCCGACCTGAGTCCGAGTCAATCCTTCTTTCCGGGCCTATGATATTGAGGAGCTAAAGCAGACTATGAATCCTTCTATTTTTAGTCAGAAAATAGGGGAAAGCACAGGCCTATCCACCGATTTTCGCGAAGGGGCGAAGAAAAGAAAGAAGCGCTCTAGCTCTCACTTGAAGTACAGGAATGAGAATTGCTCGGCCAACGGGATCAAAGATGCTCTTATTTCGCCAAGTCCATAAGTACCATAAGGCATATACAAATAGGATTGAACACACCAGATTTCACAAGATGTTAGAAGGTGCAGCTCTTGGGATTGAGGTTTCTGCCTTGTTATCAAAGCATATTGCCGAGCTAAGGGAACTGAGTTCCTTTATATCTCTATCTGTCAAATTCTATCTCTTTCTTACTTGGAAAGCGATTGTGCCGAACAAGGACCAATTAACTCGCGGATGGCGTGACCACGAACGTCCTTTCGGTTGAATCGGGGGAACAGCTCGAGGTTTTTTTTTCCTTACTCCCCTCTTCCGCTGCGCACCTTCCTTGTTGCTTTCTTACGAGCAATATATTAACTGATCTTGTCCCCAAGCTGCTCCTTGAGCCGATTTACCAAAAAGGTATGCTTCTTTATTGAGCCTTTCGGGAAAGGGAAGAGCGGAAGTCGAAAAAAAGTGACTGCTTGTCCTGAAAACGCTAGCACCTTTTATTTAAAAAATTCCAGCGCTACTAACCCTGCTATCGTACTCCCCTAGTGCTTCCATCAAGCCGACTCACTATACAGGAGAAAGAAAGGCAGCATGGCAATCAGAGACAGCTCAAGAAATTCAAAATCAGATGGAAGGCGGGATTGAGTCGGGCTAACGAGTTACTATTTCAAAAGCGGGAGAAGGAATTGGATGATCAATCTATTTCCCCTACTGTTCTACCGCTAGGCGAGAGGACCCCCAACAAGGGGATGTGAAGAGTCGCTTTCCGTCCCGCGATTTCTTACTTTAGGAAGAAATAGAGTAAGGGCGCTGACGGATGGCTCGACTGAAAGGAGAGGAGGGGAACGAGTTACATACCTGGAACGAGAAGGAGAGAGGGGAGGGTAAAGGGGTTTACTAAAAGATGGAGGTCAGGGATTTTGAACTTACTTGTTTTAGTAAGCTACTCTTCGTCCCTTCCTCGGAACCACTGGCCGTTCTAGAAAGTCAGTCCATCAGCGATTTATCTCCTTCAATTGGTTATGGTTATAATTAGCAGACCCACTCTTCTACCTATTGCAGCTAAGCTAGTGCTTGCAAAATTGCATCGACCCTTCTGCGAAAGGTCAAATTTCTCTCCGAACCGACGTAGCATGCTCCCTTCTAAGGCTTCCGCTTCTCTCTAATAACGAGAAAATGACTCTTTCAGAAAGCAAAGCTACAACTCTTCAGTCTAAGCTATCTAAGCTAGAACTTAAGGCCGACCTCTTTTCAAGAGATACCCCACTTCCCGGTCTAGCTTCACTAACTGTATTCACCGCTTTCCAGATCTCGGAACCAGATCTACTTTCTCATCGGCATTCTCTAAATGAATTACGTTATGGTCTTGAACTCTCGATATATCATATGTAATGACAGATCGAGGTAAGCTTGTCTTTTCGGAAGAGGTGGGAGTGGGGCAGGAGTAATCCTGGATGTTAGTCCAATTACTTTACTAGTAAGGCGATGCCTGCTACTAGTCGAGCAAGGTTATTAAAAAAAAAATGTCAATACAAGCAGGGCAAGAAAGTCACAATCATACCCGATATTCAGAGCGCCGGAGCTAGAAAGCGGCAGCCATAAAGTGGAGAATTTCCATCCATTTGCTGTCTCGTTCGCTACCTCAGGTCAACATTACGCAATTAGTCCAGGTTCAGTTCTGACTATAGCTGCAACCTATCTCATATTGGGGAAAAGTTACCGCCCTCGATCACAAACTAGAAATTTCATAAGAGAAAGTATAGAACGGATTTCGGGCTAGGTTCAAGGTATGCCCAAAGGTATGCCAGTTGATTGATTCAATATCATAAGAAAATAAATCCATAATTTGAATTCTTTCAATTAAAGAAAAGGAACGGAAGGAACGAGAGAAAGAACGAGCTACATAATGTTCACGAGTTAAAGAGCGAGTAAAGAGAGGGATTTTGGGTTCTTCAAGCGCCCTAGACCACCAGCTAGCGTGCTCTTTCGTGAAAGCACCTTTTGGCCATGCTTTCTCGATCCGATTTTTGTCAATCTTTTTCTTTTTTTCCTTCGGGATTCTATAAAGCAGACTTTCTTCAACCAAAAGGAAAGGAAATCTCCAAGCAAGACGGAGAGAGGTACGATTGAAATGAAGTTCAATCCTGACCTCGAAGGAAGGGATTGGTTCGGGCAGGCTCTCGAGGAGTATATCGAACCGTGTTTAGCATCTTCTCGTCAGGCAAGGAAGAGATAGGTAGCAAAAGAAGGAGTAAGGAGCAGAGCTAGGGAGCAAGGGAAGCCGGGCAGGTCTTGAGTCTTTAGGTCTTTCGTTTTGTTTCTCGTGAGGATAGCGATGAGTCTTGAGTAGCCTGAACAGCTTGAGTATCGAGTTCAGTTCGTAGTTGCTCCCGGGCAAGAACAAGTCCAGTCTGGTCGTTCATCGAGGGAAGCAAGCCGGTAATCCTCTTTCGGAATTTGCGGAAGATAGTACAGATGCTCCTGTTCTTTCTGCGGCAGTTGTGGGAGCCAGGGAGAGGGTTTTGGAGAAAGATAGGTAAGCGGTAAGCCGCAAAGGAATTCTTTTTTCTATTGATTCTGGAGAGAGGAAAAAAGAAAATGTTTAATAGTTATAGAGCCAGAGGCTATAGTGCGTTCCCAAGCGCGCAGGGGTAGAGAGTTTGTCTAGAGAGGGTTAAAAGGGGCAGAGCAAACAAAAACGGCCTTGAAGCGAACTTCCACCTCTAACCCTAGGCGCTAACTGAGCCGTAGCTGATGAGCTTACTGAGTCAAAGCTCTCACGAGATCTCGTTGGAATTCCCTGTCAAGTAAATGAAAGGCAAGTCACGGGATGGGAGGATTAGACCGAAGGAAGAGAAGGCTTAAACAAGCAGTCCTATATTGCATGTAGGAAGGGAGATGGGTGGTTCAGGGCATACTTCGATCAATGTTTTGGAACCATCCGAACGAATGTAATTTAACATGGCGACCTATGTGGAATGCCTCGTTAGGCAAATACGATGCAAGACCTGTCACATCAAGGTCAAGACGAAATCGACTCTTCATTTTATTATTTTACTACTTAAAGCACACGGCTCCCCGGTCAGTGGCGGGTGCCGGTTTCGATGCAATTTTTTGAAACGACCCGTACGAGATTGCTTTCTGTGCGCGTACGGGTGAACCGAAAGCGATCCAACTCCTTCCATGTGGCTATCGGTAGACCATTGTGTAGGATGTCGCCCGCTCTGACTCTTTAGTATACTCTCATACGGGAAGGAAAACCAATACTATTAATTTGCCGATACCGAGCTGAGTGAATGAGCGCAGGAAGGAATGCTTTCACAAGTGGTAGAAAGATACCCTGTTCAATACTCACCTAGATGGACAACCAGTCAACCTCGATTCCCTTAGCAGTGGCATTGTGAAAATGGAAAAAGGAGCTCCAGTACTTTTTGCCATCTTTGAGGGGTAATTCACGAAGGGAGATCCGATGTAAGAAAATTTTCCCGGTCTTTTTTAAAAATGGCACGATTGAAATGGACGGCTACGAAGGAAAAAGGCATTTCAGCCCAAAATCCCGACTCAAACGATTTGAATTAGGATATCCTAATGTCACACAATAAAGAGTGCAGTTGGCGACTCCGGTCCGCACTTTCCCTTCCTGGTCCTATCGAACCAGACACTTCATACCTCTTACGTTGGTTAAGGTCGAGCTACTTCCTTCTCTCTAACTCGACTCTAGTAAAGTATTCTATTCGTTCTATCGCTTTTTCACTCTATCTACTCGCTAAGTATGTAGCTCGTTCGTTACAAGTATTCCCCTCCTTCCCTATCTTTCCAGCTTCTTCATTCCTGTAGCTCGAGGTTAAGAGGAAAGAGAATAGGGGAGCGAAGCGAGAGGGATGTGTTCAGTCTTTTTCAAAAGTAAAGAATATTTTTGGATAGGTAATAAGATCATCCCCAGTGCCTTAATTGAATATGAATAGAAATAGAATATGTCCCATTACCAACATAAACTTGATCCTTGCTTCCAAATGAAGTAGCTTTGAGTGGTGTGGCTAAGAAGTGCAACAACTTCATCAGTTTGAAAACGAGCAGGCAGGGATTAAACACCTCTAATTCCCTTCTTCATTAATAAGTATACGTGGACGCGCAGATCAGAGGGCTTCTGGCTTCAATAGCATAACAAAGGGAATAAGAATCCGGATGATTTGCAACCCGTTGAGTGTGCGAGTCAGGAGTTCTGAATCGGGGATAGGCTTTCTAATGGCTGCAACTTTATCAGCAAGACCTTTCAAAAAAGCAAGATAAGATTGTCTTCAGCAGAAAGAGTACCATGATGGGTTGGGTGGAAGCCGGTCTCTGAGAAAAGAAAGAAAGACGGGTTTCTTCTTGCTTTTCAGAGTCTCAGTGCAGCCCAAAAGAGTTTTTAGGTTTATAAACCAAACCAAGAAGACCGCTGGTACTTGGCGAAAGAGTTGCCAAGATAGAACTCAATTCAATAGAAACTTCTTTCATCAAAATCTCTGGATTTAAAATCTCCTTTTGAGTGCTTTGATCTATTACCTGACCTTGGTGGAGGAAGGAAAGTAAAAAGTACGGTCTTTTTCCTACATTCGCTCAGAGTAAGAGAGGGTGGCTTAGATAGCTTAGACTGAGACTTTTGGAGTTAAGAAGCGAGAATTGAAGAAAGGCTTTTTTTCGTACTTTTAGCACCCGAACTCCTTAGGAGAAGAGATTTATGATACGCTTGAACCGGGTGGATTCGGCTTCCGGAAAGAAGAGAGAAAAAACCTCTCTGTCGAAAAAGAAAAAGAGATTGGATGGGCGATTTCCCTTTTTCTAAGCTAAGAGAATAGAGCACTGATTCTTCTCCAATGCGTAAGAGAAGAGATAGGCTCACCCCAGTCTTTCTTTCCCTGGCCACCAGACAACCTGGCCCCGGTAGGGACAGACAGGCATAGAACTGGAGTGCTCTAAAAGGTAATTCCAGGGCAGACCAGGTCAGGCTAATTGGAGTCAAGGAGTCTAAGCGGGAATAGCTACTCTTTCAAAAAATAAATGATTTATTCAATAATGGAAAATCTCCTTCATTAGCTCGTTTCGTTGCGAAATTGTATTAAAAAAAAAGGGGGGAATAACTATAGACTCTTGAATTATGGATCATCGGGGAACGTCCCACCACATAGAATAGATCTATCCAAGATGACTATACTCAAGTCAAGAATTAGGGCTTGAGCCCGGTCATTGCTTTGAATCTAGAATCGTCTTCTCAAAAACCTAACTAACTGGCATTTCCTTTCCGCTTTCATCGAAAAAAAGACGTCTTTGGCTCTAGCTCTCTAACACTCTAAAGTCTTCCGCGAGTAGAGTAAAGAAAAGATAGGGGAAGAAAGTGCTGTTCTAAAAAACATGTTTCATATATACATATTCTAAATAAATATATCTAATTAGATATATAAGTGAATCTTTCTTCTCCACCATACTGAACAGTAATTTCCGAGTTTTTTTATTCTTCTTTCAATTCAAGGCATACCACATCAAACTTCTTTTTCTGAAACTGCCTTGACAATGATAATCTGGGGACATCTTTATTTATGAATTCACGAAAGAAGGCAAGATTCCGCCAGCAACATTACCGACAACTGCTAAAGCCTTCCCCCTCAAACCCCTCCAATCAGTCTTCCACTTTTTTTCTTTATGTAGCTTCGTAAACGAAATGGTCCTCTCGAACCTGAACTAACTGAACCACGTCCTACCCTCCCTAGACCTGAAGGTCGAGCACTCCATTTTTACGGGGCTTTGCGAGAATTTACTCGTGACAAGGCCTTTGGTCATATAATCTTATGGCGCCTCCGTTTTCTCGGATGACTCTCCCGCTGGTAAACATGGGATAGGATCCACTCTACTCTGGCAGCTGAGCTTCTTTGTCTATTTAAACCCCGTATCTCTCTTTACTGCGCCCGAGAAAGAAAAGATCCAGTTCGGGTCCCCGGGGGAAGCTCCTGCTTTGATGCTGGCCAACTGGGAGTAGCTGCTCTTTCTGTGATGCTATTTCGACCTCGTCAAGATAATAGGACTTTCACACTGACATTGAGACAGAAAACATTCGATCAGTTTCCCAGCGTGACACGCTATGATCACCGTCAAAGACAGGATTCGAGGCCTTTGTCCCCATTGCTTCTTAGTTAAGTAGGCAGCCCCATCTCTTGATTATGAATATCACTTTCACAGCAAGCACGAATGCGCGAGAAGCAACACTATTCTTCAAAGAAAGAAAGGGTAAAAAGCAAGTTCCCTGCCTATAGTCATTCCTCTCTCTGGTAGAAATTCCTTCTCTCCCTGCTCTCAGTCAGTCCAGGCCAAGGGGAAAACTGAAGCTTGCGAGATTGCTTGGTACCCTTTGCTAGCTTACAGCCCAAGCTAAGTAGGCGCATTAAACTCATTAGAATATCAAATTATGGGATGCTTCAGGAGTGCCCTAATAAAGAGGCCATTGGAATCGATAGCAAGAGACCACAGAGCAGGCAAAGTACGCATCCACAGGTGAGACGGGGAGCCTATAGAAGCAGAGCGCTGACAAATTAAGGTGGAGAGCATCCAAAAACGAAAACAAAGGCCTCTGAAACTGCCTCAATTAGTGTAATTCACATCAGTACTTCGCATGGAAACTAGATGAGTAAGAGTCTTTCTTTCAACCAATCCCATGAGCATGTAACCAGATGTGGGGGTAAAGTGAGGGTCGGAATTCGCCCGTGGTAGAACTGTCCTAAGGCTGTGGTAGAGCCAGAAAGCGAGTACCAAAATGAGACGGCCGGAGGAAAGAAGAGTGCCCATCCACCCGGGGAAGATCTAAGCAAGGTGTATAGTGAGAGGGAGAGATGACAGTCCGCATCACAGCTTAAGAATATGGGTATGGATCTCTACCTGAAAAAGCTGCTACAACGCGCGGTTGCTATTAGCTTTTTTATTTACTTGATTTGAGGCATAGGCGGGATAGAGATAGGGCTAAAAAGAAACTCTATAAGCTGAAATATAGTACCCGTAACACTTGGAAGCAACTACTAACGTGCTTCTTGGGCAAACGAAAACGAACGAGCGAGTAGTAAAACGAGCACATGAGCTAACGAAGTTAGCGAGCTATAGAGTAACAAAGTAAAAAAACTGCTCAGATAGAAGATCTTCCCTTCACTGGAAATGCTCTAGCAGCTATATCTGACAATCACCTTAACAGCTTGTAGCACCAAAGTAACCTAAGATGGCCGGCTTTTTTCTTAAAGTGATCTCTGGATAAAATGTACTTACAAACGAAGCATCTAGCGTTAGCGAGTATATAAGCTAGTGGAATACCTGGAACGAGCGTGAGCGTACGAACCTCCGGTGGGTGCCGATGTGCCTTCCAGAACCACTCCTGCTCATACTCGTACCACTTGAAAGATTTCCTGGTTTGAAACGGGACGGGGACACTAGCTGGCTTAGCCTAAACAAAACAGTCTACCTCATACTTGATTAGTCCATCGAACTACATGCCGGTAGCCACTCATTATCTGGATAGCTTTTACTATTCTCCCAGGCCGAACTCGGAATTATCTAGGCGCCTACAACAAGTGCTAAGTTCGGATTGGAGACTGAAACTCGCCTCCATGAAGTCGTAATTTCGAGTAATAGAAAATCAGCCAGTGAATACGTTCTCTACACACCGCCCGTCAAGTCACGAAAGTCGGCAATGCCTGATAACCCACAAGGGAAGCGGTTGACGATTGGGGCTAAGTCGTAACAAGGTATCCGTAGGGAAGATGGAGAAATTGTTTTATAACAAGTTCTGTCTAGTTGTGAGGCTATCTTTCTTTGATAACTGAAAGAAAAAGAATTTTTCCGAAAAAGTAAGCTATTTAAGGATGAATGCCTTGGGACTAAGAGTCGAAGAAGGACGTGATATCCTGCGATAAGCTTTTGGGAGCAGGAAATTAGGCTGAGATCCAGAGATTTCCGAATTGTTACCAGTAATGTGGTATCTTACGAGCTCAAGGGCGAACCTAGCGAACTTAAACATCTTAGTAGCTAGAGGAAAAGAAAACAAAGAGTGATTCCCTTGAATAGCCCAAACCAGTTATCTCGCACTGGGTTGAAGGAATTATGGTCATCATAAGAGTTACCAAAGCGACTCATAGGATAATTGTCTGGGAAGCCATACTAAAGAAGGTGAGAGTCCTGTATTCGAAATGAGTCTCTCTTTCCTAAACACGTGAAATTTGTTGGGAAGCAGCGGGGACCACCCTGCAAGGTGAAATACTACTTAGTCACCGATAGTGACCGTGAGGGAAAGGGTAAAAGAACCTGCATCTACAAGAAGTGAAAGCCTGTTTGCAGAATGAGCCTGCGAGTTATGATTGTTAAACGGAGCCGCAGCGAAAGCGAGTGGGCGTTAAGTCAGTGATTTTAGACCCAAACTAGGTGAGCTAACCATGAGCAGGTTGAAATTAGGGTAATACCTAGTGGAGGACCGAACCAGTTTTCGTTGTTGGATGACTTGTGGTTAGGAGTGAAAAGCTTATCGAACTCCCGAAATAGTTTTAGGACTAGCGCAAGAGTTAAAATAAGTGGGGATAGAGCACTGAATAGAGAAGGGCTCCAAACCGGGTACCACCTCTAATCAAACTCCGAATACCCTTTCAGTGTCGCGAGGGAAACCTCGGCGAAGGTCCCTAAGTAGTATTAGGAAGACGAAAACAGCTAGAAGGTTGGCTTAGAAGATCCTTTAAAGAGTGCGTAAAAGCTCCATTTTCAGCGCCGAGAATGTAAGGGGGCTCAAATCCTACACCGAATAGGCTAGCTAGTCATTTTTGTAGTGATAGCTAGCGGTAGGGGAGCCTAGTAATGACAGTGAAGCTAAACTGGGAGGATCAGTGGAGTTTTGACTAGTGAGAATGCCGGCGTGAGTAACGAAAGGGGGTGAGAATCCTCCTGGCCGAATGACTGAGGTGGTTAGTCGATGGATAATAGGTTAATCTTCCTGTACTCACCGTAATTACCGAGGGAGTGACGGAGTCAGCTAAGATAAGCTTAATTGGTCTAAGTGTAAAGAGGGTGTGGTTGGCAAATCCGCCACAGGGTAACCTTGAAGCATGATGGATAGGGCAACCGAAGTATCTTAATGCCTTGCTTCCAAGAAAAACTTATAAGGATATATTTAGGGTACCCGTACCGCGAACGAACATACGTAGTAAATGAGAAGATCCTCAGGCCCGCGAGCAAACTATAGTTCAGGAACTCGGCAAATTAGCCCCGTAAGTTCGCAAGAATGGGTGCCTAGGGCAACCTAGGTCGCAGTGAAGAGGCACGAACGACTGTTTCTCAAAAACACAGCTCTATGCTAAGGCGCAAGCTATAGGAGGGGGCGACGCCTGCCCCAGTGCTCCAAGGTTAAGAGGAGGGATTCACTAAAAAGAAAAAATTTTGAGTTACGTTCTGAATTGAAGCCCGAGTGAACGGCGGCCGTAACTAGAACGATCCAAAGGTAGCGAAATTCCTTGTCAGGTAAGTTCTGACCCGCATGAAAGGCGTAACGATTCCACTATAGACTCGGTGTAATCTTAGTACCGGTTACCCGGAACCCGTGGAGCTTTACTGCAACTTGATATTGGATTTTGTTTTTTAGGTGGGAGACCAAGACAGTGTTTAGTGGGTAGTTTTACTGGGGCGGTCGCCTCCTAAGGTTTTAATAAGGTATCCTAAATAGGTAGTAAGCGTAAAGGTAAAAGGATGCTTAACTGCGAGACAAACAAGTCGAGCAGATACGAAAGTAGGACTTAGTGATCCGGCGAAAGCGGTTACCTGGTGGTAGGGCCGTCGCTAAACGGATCAAAGTGACCCCGGGGAAAAAAAAAAGGCTAATACTTTATAAGAGACCACATCGATGTCGACTCATCGCATCCTGGAGGTGAACAAGCTTCCAAGGTTGGGGCCGTGAGTTGGGTTTCTTGAACTCCTAGTAAAGGCGAACAGCTATTTCAGGATTATATAAGCTATAAGCACTGAAGTGCGAAACTAACTTAAAGATAAGATTTCCCATCCGTTAGAAGTAGTGCGTCATTTTCCTCATTTTCGCACCAAAACCTACTAATTGTTCTAGGATAGATTAGGAAGGGTTTTCTAATATACCACCCAATACCCAACCGCAAACGAAAATGAAGGAGCCGGTGAACTTTTTCATGTTGTGTTACCAACAATAAGGATCCACTTTTAAAAATGAGTGGGCAATTGCACCCTAGAAAAAGTGGAATCCGAGCAGAAAAGCTCGCCATCTAGCTTAATTGTGAATGGTAGAGAAAGGATAGCAGCGGCGAACGCTTCGACCAGGATACGGAAATTATGGCCATTCTTTTTGTTATGAGGATTATGACTACCGAAGGTGGCTGGTCTTTCCTTCTTCTACCGCTTCGCTTCATCTCTTGCGTCGAAGATGGTTTGGTACTTTTCATCATATAAGCTAAGCCGAATGCCCCGCGTCGTCTTTTTACTTATTTTTTATGGATGAAGACGGAATTGGCTGCTTGGCAAGTCAGCATGAAGCTTTGGCTCTCAGTCATATCTTTCTTCTCCCCGGGGAGTTAAGTTAGCATAGAGGGAAGGGGATACCATAAATCAACTCTGCTACAGGCTATTCAGCTAACCTTTTCAAAAAATGTCTTAAATAAGAGAAGCAAGCCTCAGAACGAATAAAGAAAAAGCAGAACTTGCGTAAGATAGAAAGATCGATTATCCCATTTCTTGCGGGGACCTACTCTCTTTTCTAAATCCAATCAATAGCCCTGTTCACCATAAGGAGTGTGAGCGCAAAACATTTCGGAGATACCAATAGGATGATTCACCTCTTATTCAACCAATAAAAATGGGTGCTTCTACTTCACTTCGAAAAGAAAAAAGTAAGCAAAATGAATTTCAATCAAGAAACGAGCAAGAAAGGTTATCGTATCATCCATGGCGAAGTGCTATCGTATATAATAGAACGGTTGCATTTAGGAGTGATCTTTCACTCCTTCTTCAAGCCAGTGGTGATCTCACTTTCGAAAGAAAGTTTCGATGCGTCAATGTACATGTAGTCGATAAGGAAAAAAGATATAGAAAGTGTGCCGTGAAGGTGGTTTAAGATGATGTTACGCAGCGTTCAGAACCAGCCTTGAAGTGAAATTGAAGAAAGAGAAGAGAACATGAAAAAGATTTTTTCAGCTATATGTTTTTGCTTTTTGAGATTTCTGATTACTTTCACCGTATTGTTGATAAGTCAAGGCCTTGGGGACTGGGCCTTGACTTGGTGCCCCCTATGGTTTCTATTTGTGGAATGGATCGATTTTTTACTTTCAACCATGGATGGAGTTCCTCTTTCCTTCGGAGGAAATGGGAGTGGTGGTACTAGCTCATCGAAGCGGCCGCAATTTGATCTCAATTTGCCGCCTCAAACAGATCCGGAACCCGCGCCCCTTGAACCATCCTCGGAGGAGGAATAAAGTCGAAGGACTTGGACATATGACTTTAACCAAAGATTTATCCTTTCTTCTTGCTCATGGCAATGTTGGTTTTTGCAAGAACTCCAACGAACTTGCAAAAGAAAGTAGTTTGAGTGCGATGAGGATTACGACCGATGATCTTTTGATGCTGTGATGCGTTGTTTGTGACTAGGTTCAACGGGGTCGAAAACCTTTGTAGTTATTTTGATGAACAAGCATACTTGTATACATAAATTAAGATCGAATTATGATCGCAGCAAAAGTAAAAATGCTTATACACATGGCATTTTCATGCATTTTAATAAAAACACACAGAAGAGATAAGGGGTTAATCATATTAACCTCTTACCGTGCCCCAAATTTCGTTTTGATGTTCTTCGAATACTGAGCAAGAATGTCTAATGTCCTCACAACAGTGGTTATGACATTCTTTAAACTCTGACCACAAATGTCCGACGCTTTCTAGTAACACCAGTTATGACGTTCTTGAAATTTTGACCACACGAATGTTTGTTGTCTTCTGGTGATACTGGTTTTGATGTTCTACAAATATGAAATGTGTGATCTCTTCATACTGTAGGTTCATCCGGCCCCACAAGTGTCGAGCCTTTGGTTCAAACATACCACCAATCTCACTTTGAATAGACGAGAGAAATTAAGAAATCTCACGACTACAATTGTGCTAGTAATTGCTGTGAATGATTTAGTTGATCATTATTAAAACTCTCAATTATCGATTGTCAATCATCAATCATCCTGTGACATGCTCTCTATATTACCTTTTGTAGTTAGTGCAAATCACATTTGAATCAGCTCATTAACTCTAAAACCATTTTAGAATTAATTCGGCCATGACGGACGTAAGTTCTAAAACTATTTCAAACATTAATTCAGGCATTAACTCTGTAACTATTATAGAATATTATTCTAGACATTTATTTATAACTGTTACAAGTCTTCATTCTGGGTATTAACTTTGTAACTATTACAAATATTTAATTTGACCGTTACATTTGAAACTGTTTTATAGTATTAATTAGTTATTTAATTTGAAACCATTTTGAGATCATTAAACTGCCTATTGACTTTGAAATCATTTTGGATCATTAATGTGACCATTAAGTCTAAAATTGTTTTAAATAATTAATTTAACTATCGATTTCGAACTCACTTTAGATCATTAATGATGTCATTGATTCTAAACTCTCTTCAAATCATTGATGCATTTATCAATTATAAACTCGTTTCAGATCATTAAAGCATCTATTAATTCTGAACTCACTTCATATTATTAAGTCGATCATTGAATCTAAAAACACTTTAAATTTTTTATTCGGTCGTAAAATCTAAAACCCGTTTCAAACTTTGTAAGATCTATGCTCATATATAAGATCTTTTATCTTTTAGCTCGACTCAATCTGATTGGCTCAACTTGCAAACATATTTGCAATATTCTCTCTCTCGTTCAAATGTCATTCTAATTGGTTATGATGTGTTACATCCCTAGATTTATCACTAAGCTGGCAGTGAGATTTGTGCTAACACATTAGCACAATCAAGAGAATTGATTATCTAGATCAATCTCATGTTCCTACAAACCATGAGTGACATCTAGTAATAGAGTGCGGGACACCTGAGTCATAACTTCAAGACGAGGACACTTAAGTCCATAACTTTAAAATGGTACACTTAAGTGCCATCATCTGAGTAAAATGGGACACTTAAGCCGCCACTCCGCGAAAAAATCCGGCCAAATGGCTGACGTGGCGACTTTCCGCGAGCTCGGTTCAAAACGGCGTCGTTTTGCACGCCGACGTGGCGGAGAAAATGCAAAACGACGCCGTTTCGCGTCTACGTGTAAATAATAGTATATAAATTAATTAAATTAGATTTAAAATATTCAAAAATTAAAAAAATTAAGAAAATTTTAAAAATTTTAAAAATTAAGAAAAATTTAAAATTTTAAAAATTTTAAAAATTTTAAAAAAAGAAAATTTAAAAAAATTTAAAAATTAAGAAAATTTAAAAAATTTTAAAAATTAAGAAAATTTTAAAAATTTTAAAAAATTTTAAAAGTTAAGAAAATTTTAAAAATTTTAAAAATTAAGAAAATTTTAAAAGTTAAGAAAATTTTAAAAATTTTAAAAATTAAGAAAATTTTAAAAATTAAGAAAATTTTTAAAAATTTTAAAAAATTTTAAAAATTTTAAAAATTTTTAAAAATTTTTAAAAATTTTAAAAAAATTAAGAAAATTTTAATTTTTTTTTTTTAATTAAGAAAATTTTAAAATTTTTAAAAATTAAGAAAATTAAAATTAGAAAAAAATTATAAAAAAGGGGGTGGGAGGCCGAACGGGGCGGCTCCCTAGCCGCCGCCGCCTCCCTCACCGCCACCACCTCCGCCGCCGCCTCCCCCACCCCCTTTTTTTTAAATTTTTTAAATTTTCTTATTTTTTTTAAATTTTTAAATTTTCTAAAATTTTTAAATTTTTTTAATTTTTTAAATTTTTTAATTTTCTAATTTTTTTAATTTTTAAAATTTTCTTTTTATAAAAATTTTTATAAAATTTTTAAAATTAAAATTTTTAAAATTTTCTTATTTTTAATTTTTAAAAATTAAAATTTTTAAATTTTACTTTTTAAAATTTTTTTAAAATTTTTTTTTTTAATTTTATCTTTGATTTGACTCCGAGTACGTAGAGCAAAAAATAATAATAAAATATTCACGCGTAGGATTCCGGCAAGGGTCGCGGAGGTGGCACTTAAGTGTCATTCCACTCGAAAAAAAGTGGCACTTAAGTGTACCGTTTTGAAGTTTATGACCTGTTAAATGCTTGCCACCAAGTTATGGCACTTGCTGTGTTCTTCTACCTCTAGTAATATATTGTAGTTACCCAAATAGTCTAAAATGTTTCAAGAACGTAATGAACCTGTCAGTTTTTGGCGATTGTGTAACTTGATCCTTCTAATTCACTATATCCCAATTGAACAAAGGCCATTGAATTATTAGTCAAGCCACAAATTCAATGGTAGAAGAACACCACAAGCGCATAACTCTAAGCACGGACACTTGGCAGCCATAACTTCAAAACCAGACACTTAAGTCCGCCACTTTTTTTCGAGTGGGACACTTAAGTGCCACCTCAGGCGACCCTCCGGAATCCTACGAAGAATATTTTATTATTATTTTTCGCTTACACGTCGCCGAGCTCCAAATCAGACATCAAAATTAAAAAAAAAAAAATTTAAAAAAATTTTAAAAGTAAAATTTAAAAATTTTAATTTTAAAAATTAAAAAAAATAAGAAAATTTTAAAAATTTTAATTTTAAAAATTTTATAAAAAGAAAATTTTAAAAAATTAAAAAAAAAATTAGAAAATTAAAAAAATTAAAAAAATTAAAAAAAATTAAAAAATTTAGAAAATTTAAAAATTTAAAAAAATTTAAAAAATTTTAAAAAATTTAAAAAATTTTAAAAAATTTTAAAAAATAAGAAAATTTTAAAAATTTTAATTTTAAAAATTTAAAAAAATTAAAAATAAGAAAATTTAAAAATTTTAATTTTAAAAAATTTAAAAAATTTAAAAATAAGAAAATTTAAAAAATTTAAAAAAAGGGGGTGGGGGAGGCGGAGGCGGCGGAGGTGGTGGCGGTGAGGGAGCCGGCGGCGGCGGCTAGGAGCCGCCCGTTCGGCCTCCCACCCCCTTTTTTATAATTTTTTTCTAATTTTAATTTTTTTTTAATTTTTCTTAATTTTTAAAAATTTTAAAATTTTCTTAATTAAAAAAAAATTAAAATTTTCTTAATTTTTTAAAATTTTTAAAATTTTTAAAAAATTTTAAAATTTTCTTAAAATTTTTTAAAATTTTCTTAATTTTTTAAAATTTTTAAAATTTTCTTAATTTTTAAAATTTTTAAAATTTTTAAAATTTTCTTAATTTTTAAAATTTTTAAAATTTTCTTAACTTTTAAAATTTTTAAAATTTTTAAAATTTTCTTAACTTTTAAAATTTTTTAAAATTTTTAAAATTTTCTTAACTTTTAAAATTTTTTAAAATTTTTAAAATTTTCTTAACTTTTAAAATTTTTTAAAATTTTTAAAATTTTCTTAACTTTTAAAATTTTTTTAAATTTTCTTATTTTTTTAAAATTTTTTAAAATTTTAAAAATTTTAAATTTTTCTTATTTTTTAAAATTTTTAAAATTTTCTTAATTTTTTTAATTTTTTGAATATTTTAAATCTAATTTAATTAATTTATATACTATTATTTACACGTAGACGCGAAACGGCGTCGTTTTGCATTTTCTCCGCCACGTCGGCGTGCAAAACGACGCCGTTTTGGACCGAGCTCGCCGGAAAGTCGCCACGTCGCCCATTTGGCCGGATTTTCGCCGGAGTGGCACTTAAGTGTCCCATTTTACTCCGATGATGGCACTTAAGTGTACCATTTTAAAGTTATGGCACTTAAGTGTCCCGGCGTGCCAAGTTATGGCACTCCAGGTGTCCCGCACTCCAAATTCAATCATATGTCTAAATCTCATTGACATATATTTCTTTAAGACATGAACCATTCATTCTCAATTATAACGTCAGTCAAGGATTTGAATACAACGTCATAATTAGATCGCATATGATATCAATATTGTATATCTATACAAGACAAGAAAACAGATTCCATATTGCTCACGCACGTACCTTCGTATGTGAACAAATTATGACCATCAAGTATAAAGACGGTTCGACGAAGCATCAATATGTGCATTTGTGAACCATTGCCATCCAACATACAAGTCAGTATCGTGCCTCAGGTCTAAGGATCTTACACTAGACCAAAGCGTGAATGATTAATCATTGACTCCGCTAAAAACTTCCATGTTGTCAATTGTTATATGTATGTCATGTTCAGTGAACTTGTCCAAGATAAGTCCCTGTGTTCTAACTCAGATATTACAATATCCAATGACTCGTGACTCATCATCACCTCAGGTATCCAATACTGAATGGTGAAACTTGAGAACAACTGATCTCAACAAGATCATCAATATCCTCTTAATGATCTATCGACCGGGAACGGTTTAAATATTCAACATAAATATAAACCTGTCACACATATTCTTAACCCTTTAACAATAGGTTCAGTCCTAACTACTTATGGACTCATTCATGGGATGATGAATGATTATTTCTCTGCCATTAAATAATCCCTAACATGTAACTATTACGTGATTGTTTTATGACATATAGCTAACAATCTCCCACTTGCACTAAAGCTAACCTATTTTATGCCTCAAACCCATCTTGCTAAGATATCTTTCAAAAGATGACTAGGGCAATGCCTTAGTGAAGGGATCCGCCACGCTTTCCACGGATGTTATTTTCTACAAGGTGACAATCACCTCTTCCAATGATCTCTCTAATGAGATGGAAGCATCTGAATATGCTTGGATTTCTAGTAAGACCTTGATTCCTTAGCATGAGATATTATACCATTGTTTTCACAAAACAATGTAATCAACTATTCAATGGAAAGAACCATTCCAAGTTCCAAAATGAACTTCTTCATCCAAGCCGCTTCCTTCGTTGCTTTAGAAGCAATTACGTACTCTGCCTTAGTGGTGGAATCAACAATTATGCTTTCTTTGGAACTTTTCCAACTAACCGCACCATCATTAAGCGTAAAGACAAACCCAAACATTGACTTATAATCATTAGGATCTTATTGAAAATCAGAAATAGTATATGCTTCAACTCTAAATTCTCCTTTTCCATATATCAATAAAAGATCTTTAGTCATTTTCAAGTACTTAAGGATAGTCTTGACTAATATTTAGTGTTCTTCACCTAGATCAAACTGATATTTGCTAGTAATGCTTATAGCATGCATAATATCAGGTCTTGTACATAGCATAGCATATATTATGCTATCAATAATGGACGTATTAAATACTTTTACCAATTGCTCTATTTCCTCAGGAGTATTTGGAAACATATCCTTTGAAAAAAGTATCCATGCCCAAAAGGCAATAATTCTCTTTTGGAATGTTGTATGTTGAAACATGTCAACACTTTATCTATGTACGTAGATTGTGAGAGGCCAATCATTTGTCTTGATCTATCTCTATAAATCTCGATACCTAGAATGTAGATTGCCTCTCTCAAATCTTTCATGGAGAACTTTTTGTGACAAGAATATCTTGATCGATGATATTATAAGTATATCATTTCCGATCAATAATATGTCATCTACATACAAAATAAGAAATATAATTGCACTCCCACTGACCTTTTTGTATACATGATGTTCAAACGATTTGATTTTGTGTATTAAAAGCTCCCATTAAATCTGAGATATGCATTTGAATCCGAACAAATTTTACGTTAGAACCTCTCACTGAATCTAAGATTTGTATCTAAACTTGGTCAGATGCTACTCCATTGGTTTCTTCTTGTAAGTTTTACTTTCTGCCCAACTCCACTTTCTTGGATGAACTGATTCTCTAGAAATGAAGCATGTTTACTAATCAAAACTCTTTGATCAGAATGAAAATAAAAATAATAGCCAAGAGTTTCTTTGAATATCCAATGAAACAACTTCCTTTAGAAGTTGTTCATCTTCAGCTTATTTGATATAAGCTAGATAACCCCAAACCTTAATATGATTAAATCTTGGTTTCCAACCATGCCATATCTTATAAAGCATAGTTGGAAAGGAATTAGTCGAAACTCTATTAAGTAAATATGTGGCTATCTCAAGGGCATATTCTAAAAGATATGGGTAAATCAATATAACCAATCATAAATCACACCATAGCTAACAAAGTGTAATTTCTTCTTTCAGACACTCCATTGTGTTCTGGAGTTCCCAGAGGTGTCCATGATGATTAAATGCCATTAATCTACCTACTAATTCTGAAACCGTTTCAAAACATTACACATTTATTCTAAAACTATTTCAAAATATTAATTTGGCTTTTGATTTTGAAACCATTTCAGAACATTAATCTTAGGCATAGTTAGTGCCAAATAGTTATGGCATTTACATTACTTTGCTTATTGACATTGGTAATTACATTATTAGAAATTGTAATGGTATAAAGATTATTGGCCAACAAATCAAAACCAACACATCTTTTATCACAATACAAACTGCATAACCTAGAACCCATAAGCTAGATTTAGAATCAATCTTAAGGTTAGTTTTAATAAGCATGAACACCTTACCTTCATAAGACTAACACTTCAACTTGACCTTCAGGCTTGCGAGGTACTTCTCACAGTTCCTCTTCTAATGCCCCTTGACACCATAATACTGATAGGTCCCTTTTTCAATCTTGGGCTTTAGACATATAGGTTATTTTATAAGCTTCTTCCATTTCTTTTTCTTCAAAGTAGTCTTACTCTTTTGAAGATGAAGCCTCAATTATAACTATTATAGTAGGATTAGTGTTGTGCATTTCCTTCTCATAAACTACCAACATAACGTGTAACTTAGCAAGAGTTTTCTTTATCTTATGCATGTGGAAGTTCTAGACAAATCCAAAGAAGGATTCAGGCAAAGACTAGAGTATCATATCCATTGCCAATTCATTATTCATAATAAGATTTAGCCTAGCTAACTCCTCAATTGTCACGCCCCAATCCTCAGGCACGCACACATCCGTCTCGCTTAGTCGATTTTATAATGCGATATCCCAGGACAATGTATCGCCGACCATTTCATTTTTAAGCACATGCGGAAGCAGTTAAAATCCCCAAACAATAAAATGATGGGATAGAAAAGCAGGGCCATATTTTTCATATTGAAATTTATAACCAAACTTTTATACAAACCACAAATCACTTTATAACTATTCACATCAAAAAGAGATCTCAAAAGGAGATAGGATCTCAATCCATCCAGATGATACTCGAGGCCCCTCTCGGGACTATCTTCTTCTTCCAAAAATCCTTTTCTTCAGATCTCACCTCCGAGTTCTCCTTCTCGGATTCCTCCTCCTCAGCTCTTCAGCGGGGTTCTGAAATGGTTTTCCTCAAACTGGGATGAGACTACATCTCAGCGAGTTCTACCCCACTAAGCCCGATTAGTAAACCATTATACTAAAGGCTGCCTAAACACGCATAGGGCAGAGGACTTACC
Organism: Eucalyptus caleyi; assembly: GCA_014182885.2. NCBI lineage: Eukaryota > Viridiplantae > Streptophyta > Magnoliopsida > Myrtales > Myrtaceae > Eucalyptus > Eucalyptus caleyi. Next base: position 11,331,569 of record CM024469.2, on the reverse strand, counting down.
TTGGCCTTAAATCCCACCTGCAAGTCAGTACAATTCACAATAAGCACCCATTCACTTCTAACAAATCGAACCGGTCGATTACATGTCATACAATTCAATCCCCACTGTGAGATATTTAAAAGCTAGGCCACGTGCATTCTCCAGGACGACCTTCCAAGTCTCCGAGCCACGTGCCTCAAACCTCGGACCCACGTGCATTCTCTAAGGCGACCTCTTCGCCAAGGTGGTACATCAAGCCACCGAGCCACGTGTCCTTTTTACGATGCCCGGGCCCACGTGCATTCTCTAAGGTACTCGCTACCAAAGTGACGCATCGATCACCGAGCCACGTGCCCTTTTAGATGCCATTCCGAATACTGGACCCACGTGCATTCTCTAAAGTACTCGCTTACCAAAGTGACGCATCTAATCACCGAGCCACGTGTCCTTTTAGATGCCTGGGCCCACGTGCATTCTCTTAGGTGCTATCTCACCAAAGTGATGCATCAATTCACCGAGCCACGTGTCCTTTTAGATGCCAAACCCTGTCACCGAGCCACGTGCATTCTCTAGGACGACATACCGAGTCTCCGAGCCACGTGCATTCTCTCAGGCGACCTTTTCGCCAAAGTGACATATTCAACCACTAAACTCACGTGCATTCTCCAGGTGACATTCCAATTCACCGAGCCCACGTGTCCTCTTTCAAGTGGTTACCAATCTCCTTTTAATACCGACAACCAATGCCAACGATTTCTCAATCAAATAATTAAATCAACTCCACAAAGCATTATAAATACTGAATAACATACTTGGCCATTTACCGATCAACAATTCAATCTCAATCAATTCCAATCAATTAGGTAAATCCCTTAAATATCACAATTTATTCAATTCCATACAACGTGGAGCTCAAATAAATAAACGGACTGCGCCATGACGATCAGCACAAGATTTCGGTCGTCGGCCATCAAAATCTTAATTTCCGAAAAATAAATAATTAATTAATTATTAATTACTAAAAATTCAATTTAGCTCAAAATAAAGCCCGATTAAATAAACGGACTTCACCACGGTCATCAGCATAATTTTTCGGTTCCAGGCCATCTCAGTTGAATTTTCGGAAAATAAATAATTATTTAATTTAATTCCGAAAATTAATATTTAAATACTAAAAAAATCCACTTAGGCCCGAAAAGCCTAATTGGAGCCCACCAAGGGTCGGGAAAATTTCCGAGGCACTTCCAATAATTAGTAGACCACGTCTACTTGCTAATTACACATTCAATTTATCTAATTTGCATCACAATTGGCTAATAATTGCTAATTTAATCTAATCTAACAACCTAAACATAATTAATTAAATCTAAACCAACCTTAAGCATAATTAGCCACTAATCCTAGATTAGTGAGATTACTCACCAAATCGCGCGCAAATTGGATCAATCCGACGGCGGCGACGCAAGGAACGATTGTTCCCAAAGCACGGCTCGGGTTCGGGGCCGGGAAACGGCCCAAAAGCGGGCCTGAAGTGCTGGATACCCACTCCGTGGGCTTGCTGGTCGGGGCTAAACGGGGCCGCTCTGGCGGCTAGGGCGGCGAGGGGAAGCCGGCGGAGGGCGAGGGGGTCGCGGGGGAGGTCCGGCGGGGCTAGGCGGTGGCCGGAGGTGGCCGGACAGTGGCTGGTCGGTGCGGAACAGGGGCTGGGTCGGCTGGATCGCGCGGCCTGGGCGTGCGCGGACGGCGGGACGGCGGCGGGAGCGCAGGCGCGGGCGGTGGGACGAGCGGCGAGCGGCTGAGGGGCGAGCTGCGATCGTGCGGCTCCTGCTCGAGCTTCCTCTTCTGGTTCGCTTCTTCGGATGAGAAGGAAGGAAGAAGAAGAAGAAGAAAGAGAGAGAGAGAGAGAGAGAGAGAGGGAAAAAGTAGGCTTGACCGGTCAAAATGAGGAGAGAGGAGAGAGAAGTCGGTGGGGGAGGGGGAAGGTGGTCCGCACGAATGGGGAGGAAAAAGGGGAGCGGAGAGAGAGAGAAAAGAGAAAAGAAAGAAAAGAAAAGAGAGGGAGAGAGAGGAAAAAGAAAGAAATATCTAATTTTTTCTCTTTTCTTTCCCTTTCATTTTTCTTTTGGGCTTCAATTTTCTTCCGATAATTTCTTTATTGATATATCGGACTCGTCGATAAATTGACGAGCGATGAGACGAGGATCCAAAAATAAGAATTATGACGCGTTTAAAATTCGATTCCCGAAATCGAGTTGATTTCGTCAGTTAAAAATCGATCGACGTGATTTTACCAATCCAACCAATTAGGTAGCTTTTAGGGATTTTACAGCTGATACATCCCTTAGCGGCTTCACCCAATAGGTTAGTTAACTCGTTAGTGATCAGCTCAGAGAAAAAGTGCCATAGGCACGTTGACGAAATGCCCATTTCACTTTATCGAAACGGGGTCGAATTTCAGGATGTCACATCAATGTGCTAAATCATCTTCAAAGCATGATCATTCACCGATAATCCCTCAATCATTCTCATACGGTATAATCCCTTAGATATATTCAACCGTTCTTATTGGGAAAAAAAAATCCTTCAAATGCTCGATGATCGAGTAAGCACTTTCTATTGTCTCATACTTCTTCTAAAACTCATTATTCATAAAAACAAACATGTATGACCTAACTTTTAGGTTATCTTCGCGTCACTTCTCATAAGTTTCACACTCTTTTCGGTACTATCTGGAAAGTCTTTTCTAAGTTTCGATCAAGCACATACTCGATCTTCTTAGAATTGAGAATAATTCTCAAATTCCTTACCCAATCGCTATAATTGGGTCCCATCAAACAATTCTTGTCAAGAATAAAAGCAAGTAGGTTTGTCATAACCATTTTCAGAGTAATAAAAAAAAATCATTGTAGAAAAATAAGTTGTTAGCCGTTGGCTTTCAACAAATATTTCATTTTGTCATTTGAATGAAATATTATATCCTACTATTTTTTTTTTAATCCCATACTCCTTAGCATGGGAAATTGCAATCTTCGTTGGAAAAAGATCACTAGTGGGGATTGGAGTCCCATCGGTTCATAGTCACCTCACCTAACATTTATTGGCATCCTATAAACTTAGTGAGTGGATCATCATATCCAACACATTACATGCGAGTTCCTATCATACTTCGACCTTTAGATCACCAAAGCTTCACCTAAGAATTATTGGCCTCGTGATCATAGTTAAGTGTACCTCATCATCTCATACAAGTATCTAAGACAAACGATTCCTCACCTAACAATTATTGAAAATCATTCAACCCAAAACCCCACATCATCAGATGTATAATGGAGTGATCCATATTCTTGAATAGCAATTGACTCCAATATATCCATAATCAGCCGATCAAGCATCAAAACATAGGAATAAACCACGATGATGATATGTCATGAGTTCAAGCACTCGCTACAACTTAACACCAAAAATAAGGAGGTTTTCTTTATTATCAATGGTCTCACCATACATATCAACCAATTAATATGCATATTGAATAAAAATCCAAAAGTCACTTTAAAAGAATTCTCATAACAAATGAGAATTGATCATCAGAACATACAAACAATATAAGCCAATTAACAATTAAAAGCACGAAAATGTCTAAGGATTGGCTCTAATACCACTATTGGTGTTTGTTTCAATAAACATGCATACGTGTATATGTAAACTAAGATCAAAATCCAATTGCAGCAGAAGTAAAAATACTTATACACATGTTTCAAAAGCATTTTTGTGCATTTTAATAAAAACACATGGAAGAGAAAGGGACCAATCATATTAACCTTGTACCTTACTCCAAATTTTGTTCTAACGTTCTTCGGATTCTGAGTATGAATGCTTGATGTCCTTGCAGCAGTGGTTATGACATTTTTCAAACTCTGACCACGAATGTCTTACACCTTCTAGTAACATCAGTTATGACATTCTTGGAATTTTGACCACATGAACATCTGTTGTCTTCTAGTAATACTAGTTCTGACGTTCTTCAGATGCGGAACATCTGATCTCTTCGTATTACAGGTTCTAATGTTTTTCAAATCTAACCCCACAAGTGTCAAGCCTCTAGTTCAGACATACCATCAATCTCACGTTGAACAAAAGAAAGAAATTGAGAGATCTTACAACTATAGTGGTGTAGATTACCTTTTGTAGTAGTGTAGATCACATTGAAATTGGCTCATTAACTCTTAAACCATGTTAGAATTAATTCAGCCGTAACTTCTAACAAACGTAAGTAAGTTATGATACCATTTTAGATATTAATTTAGGCATTAACTTTGTAACTATTTTACAGAGCATTACTCTAGATATTTATTTGTAACCATTACAAGTCTTCATTCTAGGTATTAACTTTGTAACCGTTACAAATACTTAATTTGACCATTACATCTAAAACTGTTTCAGAGTATTAGTTAGTCATTTAATCTGAAACCGTTTTCAAATCATTAAATTGTCCATTGACTCTAAAATCATTTCAGATCTTTAATGTGACCATTAAGTCTGAAATTGTTTCAGATATTGATTTGACTATTGATTCTAAACTCACTTCAGATCATTAATGATACCAATGATTCTGAACTCTCTTAGATAATTAATGCATCTATTAATTCGAACTTACTTTAAATTATCAATGCATTTATTAATTCTGAACTCATTTTAAATTATTAATTCGGTCATTGAATCTAAACACCTTTCAAATCTTTGATTCAATCGTAAAGTTTGAAACCCGCTTCAAACTTATAAGATGGGATGCCCCTTTGTCAAATCTTTTATCTTTTAGCTCGACTCAGGCCCCCATTTGGTTCAGCATTCTCAAGGGGCTTTGAGCTGGGAAAAATATGAGGTGTTCGGTTGCACATTCTGAGGTCGCATTGGCCAAATGCTGGCCTTGGAAATGCTGATATAAGGTTTAATGAGTTTTTTTTTCTTTCAAATATTGCCCTCATTATAATTATGTTTTCCTTTTTACCCTCATAAGACATTGTTCATCGTCTTCTTCGGCCTTACTACTCCACCGCGAAGCTCAACCAGTGGGCGTGGTGGGCAGCGCTCAACTGTGAGTGGCTAGATCTGGCCGTCAGGGGGCCAAATCTGGCTGCCGAGAAGCCTTGCCTGTGGTCACGTGACCTCAGGCGAGGTGGCTTGAGGTCGGGCGACCTCGGGCAGCGTTGCCTAGGTTGCTCGACCTCTGGCGGCGTCGCCTAGGTCGACCTAGGCGACCCTGAGGTTGCGGTGGCGTCACCTGGGTTGCTCGACCTCAGGCGGCGTTGCCGAAGGCCGCACGACCTCGCGCGGTATTGCCGGAGGCCGTGCGACTTCAGGCATCGCCTAGGTCGCGTGACCCAAGCTCGCTTAAGGTCAGCACAACCGCCCCCCTCAACCGCCGTCATCGCCACCGCCGCCACCAGTCGCCTCCACGCCGCCACCAACCACCTCCCCACTGCCACCAGCAACACTGTTGAGCCACCTCCCCCCACGATTTTCCCCTCTCCACCCAGCTGCATCTCCTCCATTTTTTCTTTTCTTCTCTTTTATTCCTTTTTCTTTTCAATCTAAAGTTTCTTTGCAAAATATACACATTTTTTAGTGTCCAGACAATCCTACCTTCATAAAATGCCCATTGAGTCAAAGATACTTGGGGAAATGCAAAGCCATTTCCCCAAAGTTGAACTAAACAGGGCCTCAATCTGATTGGCTCAACTTGCAAACATATTTGTAATATTCTCTCTCTTTTTTAAACATCATTCTAATTGGTTATGGTATGTGATATCCCTAAATTCATTACTGAGCTAGCAGTAGGCTAATATGTTAGCACAATCAAGAGAATTGATTGTCTAGATCAATCTCCTACTCCTACAAACCATGAGTGACATCTAGCAATAGATCATGACTACACAAATAGTGTGAAATATTTCAAGAACACAATGAACTTGTTAGCTTTTGGCGACCATGTAATTTGATTCTTCTGTCTCACCATGTCCCGATCGAACAAAGGCCATGGAATTATTGGTTAAACCACCAATTCGATCATATGCCCAAATCTAATTGACATGTATTTCCTTGAGATATGAACCATTCATTCTCAATTATAACCCTTGTCGAGGATTTGAATACAACATCATGATTAGATCGCATAGGACATCAATCTTGTATATCTATATATAACAAGAAGACCGATTCCATGTTGCGTACGCATGTGCCTTCGTATGTGAACAAACTATGACAATCAAGTATAGAGACAGTTTGACGAAGCATCAATATGCACATTTGTGAACCATAGCCATCCAACATACAAGTTAGCATTGTGCCTCAGGTCTAAAGATCTTACACCAGATCAAATCGTGATTGATTAGTCATTGACTCCACTAAAAACTTCCATATTACCAATCGTTATATGCATGTCACGCTTAGTGAACTTGTCCAAGACAAGTACCTATGTTTTAGCTCAAATATCACAATATCTAATGACTTGTGACTTATCATCTCCTCAGGAATTCATTACTGAATGGTGAAGCTTGAGAACACACCGATCTCAACAGAATCATCAAGTACCTATGTTTTAGCTCAAATATCACAATATCTAATGACTTGTGACTTATCATCTCCTCAGGAATTCAATACTGAATGGTGAAGCTTGAGAACACACCGATCTCAACAGAATCATCAATATCCTCTTAATGATCCATCGATCGAGAATAGTTTAAAATTTTAGTATAACTATAAACCTGTCACACATATTCTTAACCCCTTAAGAATATGTTCAGTCCTAATTGATTTTATGGACTCATTCATGGAACGATAAATGAATATTTCTTTGCCATTACATTATCCTTAACATGTAACTATTACATGATTACTTTAGGGCATATAGCTAACGCTGCAAACCGCCACAGTTATAGGGATGAAGAAGATTGGCATAGTGAATAGCGACAAAACTTGTGGGACTTCCAGCTTGGTCGACAGCAAGCAAACCCAGTAATTGATGTACGACAGTAGAGTTGTGGCAATCAAGCTTGGATTGATTAAGGCCAAGTTCGCTGCTAGTGAGGAACCAAGCTATAGCGTGGAGTTTGGATCAAGCCTTCATGATTGAAGATGGTGGGAAAGCGTAGTGAAGCGAGACCCAAGCGAGTCATGAGTTTTCCTCTCTTTATTTTAGGGTGCCATGGTCCCCTTCAATGGACACCCTCTCTCTCAATCTCAATATATATAGTCCTACTTTCCTCTCTCCATCTTTCATGCTCTCTTCTCTCCATGGTGGCTCTGCATATTGTGGCCATGTATTCTCAATCGTGTGGCCTCTCCTTTGTCGTGTAATGAGTCCCTTTTATAGAGAAGGGGCTTGAACTATCAAGGAAAGTTAGCAAATTTTATCTCCTCTACTGTTGGACTCTCAAAATATTTTGTCCATTCCTTTTGGGCTCATGCACAAAATCTCCCTACCATGCAATCTTTCTTGTTTTGAGACAAAGAATATATCACTCAATATATCTCCCACGTGCAATATTCTCTCTTCATATTTCATCTGAAATCTTACAATCTGCTACGAAAAATATCACTCAATGTATATATTGCATAAATATATAAAAAAAATTTACCAAATATCATAAGAACAATACGAATCCTTTCCGAATAAATCACCACTTCTCATAGGTCAATTTTCAGTCTTCAAAGAATAACGGGCTTTGGTCATTTCGCTCTTTTTGTGTGCTTAGTCAAACTCGTCAAATTAAAGCTCAAAAACATCAATTCAAACCCATATGTCAATGGTCCAATGCAAATGCAATAATAAAAATGCTCCTAAAACTATATGCTATGCAATTTAATTCTAGTTTCTTTGTTTAGGGATCAAAAATTAATTCCTAATTTTCCATATAATAAATAAATGATTAGGTCACTAAAATTTAGGTATCAACAATCATTATCATCTAAAAAAGAGGAAGATGGCAAAGCGCCTGCAATTGAAGCACTGTGTGATGTGGAAATAGCCAAAAGAGAAGTATTATATGCAAAAGTTGTTTATTCACTATATTGTGCTTTATCCCCTGCTGAATATAATTGAATTTCTTCATGTGAAACAAAAAAAAAAAAAATGGGACAAGTCAAGTTAATTTGATCCCGCTATATATCAAATACCCTAATCGAGTTAATTTCTACTAATATGAGATCGCAAGCTAAACTAACATTTGTAATTGAAATTTATTTGGCCAATTTGAAGCTTAATTACTTCAATTGGATGTTAGTCTAGAATGGGCCAAGTCGAATTGGCTCAATTGGAACTCACTAACTCGATTTCGTAACTTTTGACTAGAACCAATCTATAAAATTGAGAAGTTCATATGTGAATTTGCCAAAATTAATGCTAGCCATGGATATCGAAATAGAAGACTAAGGATGATCGGGCCTATTTCTCATTCAAAAATTATGCTAGCGGACTTCGATTTTGTTCAACTCTTTATGTTTGGAATTAAAAAGATCATGGTGCAACTTAATCAAAGGGAGATTCAGTTGCCCATATAAATGAAGTTGGATTTCCCAAATAGAGTTCTTAACTAGGAAAGACTATCTTGTCTTTGGATCTACAAGGAAATAGTATCTCTCACTGCAATAAGATCTTTAAGGAAAGAGTATCCCTTCCAAACGGTCAGCTTGGAAATAAAGGAGTATAAAAGGAGGTCATGATGCTGAAGCAAGTATAAGATCTTGAATCTAAGATTTCAAAGAAAGCTTCGATAGTACACACTTGTTTTTGTGAGGTGATCATCATCAGTCTTCACTAGTCGTAGAAGCAAAATGGCCGGAATGGACAGCATTGTCGCTGGAGTTTCCCCTACAGATTTGAACCAAATCGACCTATCGAGCTCCGACCTTCAACGATTGGCCTCTTTAGTGAAACAGGTTTTCCATTCCCTCGAATTTTCTGCTATTTCAATTTATTTTCCGTTACCGAAACCAAGAAAACTTATGTTTTAATTTGTGTTGACACTGACGGACAAATCCATTTCATTGGCCGCAGGCGTGCATGGATTCAGGGTTTTTTTATGTCATCAATCACGGAATAAGCCAAGATTTAATGGACGAGCTCTTTTCCCAGAGCAGGCAGTTTTTTGATCTTCCATTAACTGAAAAGATGAAACTATTAAGAAACGCAAAGAATAGAGGATACAGTCCTATGTTCGATCAAACCATAGACCCTCCAAATCAGAAAAAAGGTTTGATTTTTCATAGCTTCCTGTAATTAGCTGGCAATTTAATAGCAGCACTTAGAAAAGGAAAGGGGGACTAAAAGGAAGTGGGGACTCTTCACCACAAAAATAGGAGCTAGTTGTTTGAACTTTGAAGTACTAACACAAAACGGGAGAAGTACATCCCAGCTGCCAACACTTTTTTTGAAAAGTAGGACACTTAAGTGGTATTTTTGACGAACCCCATCAAAAATCTTATGTGGTAATTTTTTATTATTTTTCTCGCTTACGTGGCTCACCGAAGAGTTGACTCAGCAAAACATTGCAAAACGACGTCGTTTTGGTGTGGATTTAAATTTTAATATAAAAAAATTAATTAAATTAAAAAATTAATTAAAAATTAAATAAATTTATTTATTTAAAAAAATGAGGAAGGAGGCAGCTGAGGGTTGAGCCCCCATCATCGCCGCCTCCCCGCCGTCGCCGAGAAGGGTCTGCGACCGTGGGGGGTTGGATGGGGTCATCGGGCCTTGGCTAGGGGCCGGCGACCCCGGCCGACCCTCCCCCCACCATCGCTGGCCCTTCTCGGTGGCAGCGAGAGCTTAGCCCTCAGCCACCTCCCTTGGCTTTTTTTTTTAATAAATTTTTTTTTTAAAATGTTTTAAATTTAATTTAATTAATTTTTAAATTAATTTTTTACCACGTCAGCACCAAAACAACGTCATTTTTGCATTATCTAGCCACGTTAGCGTGCAAAACAATACCGTTTTGCACTTACTTCGCCACTTTAGCATTTTTGCCGGATTTTATTGCCGTTGGCACTTAAGTGATCAATTTTGCTCCGATTTTAGCACTTAAGTGTCATTTTCCTAATTTTTGGCACTTAAATATCCCTTCGTGCCAAGTTTTGGCACTCCGAGTGTTTGGCACTCGACACAAAACCATGAATTCTATAACAAAGATTTAATTGAAGGTAGAAGAACACCACAAGTGCCGCATAAAGCACGCCGACACTTTGCAGGTCATAACTTCAAAATCCGCACACTTAAGTGCCACTTTTTTTTTTCGAGTGGGACACTTAAGTGCCACCTCCGGCGACCCTTGCCGGAAATCCTACGTGGCAATATTTTATTATTATTTTTTGCCTACGTGGCTCATTTGAGCTCCAAATCAGCATAAAAATTTAAAAAATTTAAAAAAATTTTAAAAAAGTAAAATTTAAAAATTTTAATTTTTAAAAATTAAAAAAATAAGAAAATTTTAAAAATTTTAATTTTAAAAATTTTATAAAAAATTTTATAAAAAGAAAATTTTAAAAATTAAAAAAATTAGAAAATTAAAAAAATTTAAAAAATTTAAAAAAAATTTAAAAAATTTAGAAAATTTAAAAATTTAAAAAAAATAAGAAAATTTAAAAAAATTTAAAAAGGGGGTGGGGAGGCGGCGGCGGCGGAGGTGGTGGCGGTGAGGGAGCCGGCGGCGGCGGCTAGGAGCCGCCCGTTCGGCCTCCCACCCCCTTTTTATAATTTTTTTCTAATTTTAATTTTTTTAATTTTTCTTAATTTTTAAAAATTTTAAAATTTTCTTAATTAAAAAAAAAAAATTAAAATTTTCTTAATTTTTTAAAATTTTCTTAATTTTTTTAAAATTTTTAAAAAATTTCTTAATTTTTAAATTTTTTAAAATTTTTTGAACCGACACAAAACCATGAATTCTATAACAAAGATTTAATTGAAGCTTTGTTACTTTCTATCTAGCTATCATCTTCAGAAGATCTTTAAGTAGTACTGATTCCATTGCCGTTTTATAGGAGATCACAGGGAGGGGTACTTCTTAGGAGTGGACGTACCAGAATATGATCCCAACGCGCAGAAGCCTCATTTTGGACCAAACGTCTGGCCTTCTGAGGGTAACCAATTGCTTAATATTGTCCAACTTAAAAATGCTGCTGATGATTCCTAGATATGTTGCCAGGGTGGAGGCAGACTATGCAGGAATATCATAGTCAAGCATTGTGAGTCTTTGTTCTAGATGATTTAAAGCTGTACACCTTAATTTTTTCTGTACAAAGATCCCCTGTTTTCTCTGGCGTGGTGTCTGCGACCTTTTCGGTACCGTAATAATCCCCACCTTCCCTTCCACATGCATCAGATAGTGCCATGTTCTTTTTTATCAAAGCGGCCTAAGGGGAGTTAAATTGCCTCTGACTTCTTAACTGCATATGCCTTCTTGAGCTGTTACCTATGTTGGCCAAAGTATAAGTCTCTTCTAGTAATTTGTAACTGCTGATTAAACAATTTTTCTGGGGGACTTTATGTAGCTATTATGCCCGAGATTCACTATTAATCACATTGCCTAAGAGCCTTAACTCAATTGTCTACTTGCTTACAGTGGTAGGGCTGATATTACAGTCACAATTTTCATTACATAAAGTCTCCAACTCAAAATTAGTTGACTTTTGGATACAGTTATACTTTAAGAGCAATGCGCAGATGATCTATGTAGCAAGATTCAGTGTAATTTGTTGGTATCAAAGTGATGGTAATCAATTTGGTAATATTTTGATTTGTAAAATGCGCATTCAGGAATGTGGCGAAATTAGTTGCAAGGATTATTGCTATAGCACTTGATCTGGAAGCTGATTTTTTTGAAAAGCCAGAAATATTCGGTGAGCCTATTGCGGACTTGCACTTGCTGCATTATGAAGGTAGATTTTACTTTGCTAAACTACATAACAAAAATCCACAATTCTTTCTTCTCATCCTGTTGATATTCCCTTCATTGTTTAGGTGTAGTCTTTGATCCCTCTGAAGGAATATATGGAGCTGGGGCACATACAGACTTTGGGTTTCTTACCTTGTTGGCAACGGATGCTGTCTCAGGTCTCCAGGTATTTACTATTCTCCTATAAACCCGTTGGTGCAGATTTTATGCATAGTTATGGTGCATTGAACTGATCTAACTATTTCAGATTTGCAAGAACAAAGATGCGAAACCTCAGATATGGGAATATGTGCCACCTATGAAAGGGTAAAGCCCACCTGAATTTCAATTGTGAATTTGGGATTATTATGTTATCGATCTCATATTTAGAGTAATTTGGACGCTTTTGGTGGAAGATCATCATGTTAGGATTTATATTCCAGTGATTTATGGTTTACAAATAAAACTTGGAATGACTTTGTTTCAAATCTTGCTCTTCTTGTTTATTGGGGCATGGGCACGACAATGTGTTTCCCGTGATACGCATGATTGGAAAATTGCTTCATGCCGATGTTGAGTGGAATCCATCACCACTATTAGTGAATACATTTTTTACGATAGTCCTTTGTCTGACCTGATCTGCTATTGTGGTTCTTCTTCGTACAAAGGCAGCGATAAGCCAGTTTAGAGAGAAAGTATTATCGTGAGATGGGGATAAAGATGGATTTCCAATTAGAAACTTAGAGAGGCGCCCTCATCCACTTCTCCTTTCCTTTCTGCAATTTGCATCTATATAAGTATACACATTAACCTTGATCAATTTAATCCCTCTGGTGCCTTGCTGGACAACCTCTTTCTCTCTCTCCTCAAATACTCTTAGACCAACGCATATGATGGTATTCCGCCATTCTTTCCTGGTTAATCAGGTGCAAGTCCACAGTCATAGAACTACCATGCATCATAGACATTCTACAGTTGTTTCTGCGATTGCCCTCTTTTAGTTGTTCAGTTCATTGCGTAGATTCATTTTTGCATAATTGTTTCAAATACTAGACAGAAGAATTTCATGATAATCTTCAAAAGTAACATTCTTTCCATTAATTTCTTGTACAGAGCATTCATAGTGAATGTTGGTGATATGCTAGAACGATGGAGCAATTGTATTTTCAGGTAATATGCTTTAATAAAAGTCTATACAGATAAATTGGTGTGAGTAAAGCTTTGAACATGAAGGTCAGAGATTTTCTTATGGCAGCCTACTACGGATTGTGTAATCTGTCCCAAATTCCACCAGACTATCTTCTGTTGCACCCTCATGGCTGTTGCTGATATTAGTGGCCCATTAGTAGTACGAGGGCATCTGCTCTTGACATTGGTTAATTATAGCTGAATTGCCTCAGAAAAGAAATCCTACTTAAACTCAATTATTGAAGATGGCATGATATGTTTGATAACCTGTGTTAATTTCTAAAGAGAGTCCTCTTTATGAATGACAAACTATAAAATTGGTATGCTAAGTGCTCTTATCAACACTCAACTCTCACTGGTTTAACTTTTGGATACTAATCTTTGTATGTGTTCTGGGATTGCTAACAACCGATAAGGTTAACATGCATCATCATGATGCATGAAAACATGTTTAGTGATATACGACATGAACTCTTCCCATGAATCTGATAGGTGTCCTGCAGTTCTCCATATTTAGCAAGGTCATTCCATATTGTTTCATTCGACTTGCCCTTTTTTTGCTTCTTTTTTGTCAAATCTATACTTTTGCTTTGCTTTTCAATCAGGTCCCCGCTTCATCGAGTTATAGGGAATGGTCAAGAGCGGTATTCTGTAAGGCCTTTTTGCTCTCTCTCTCTCTCTCTCTCTCTCTCTCTCCCCCCCCTCTCTTACCCCCACATTTCTGCTCATCTTTTAAAAAAATTCTGCAAAATCATCAGGAGATCTTGAAGCTTTGTCGATTAAATTTTAAAAAGGGCAGTAATAGGAAGATTAGAGCATAATTGAAGCCAAGCTTGGATTGCTGTAAGTTGATTCCGAAAATGGTCCTAGGTTTGCTATCACGCTATAGTGGCAAGTCAGTTGGAGTAGTGATCAAACTCGTAGGAAATTCCTCTCAACTCGAGATTATCTTCAAGGATGATCCAACCTAAATTTTTACAAAAGAAGCCTAATTGTTTTTCTATGCCTAGTTAGCATCTTCAATCATTACCTTTTCCATTCTCAATGATTTTTTTTGCTGATATCTCTGTAAAATAAATCCTTACGCACATGTTCTCACAAAATGCAGGTTGCATTCTTCGTGACGCCCAACCATGATTGTCTTGTCCAGTGCTTGCCAACATGTACTTCAGAAGAAAATCCTCCCAAGTAAGCTGCCGGACACATAAGTTACTTCTCAATATAACAACAAGACGATGCTATTGTACTTTCTCTATCATCAGTTCTTAGTCCTAGCATTTAACTTCTTCTCCTCCTGATTCAAATTGTCTTTTTGCATCATGTTTGAGTGCCGATACTCTGCTTTGAACGTGCATCTCCAAGGATCATCGAAATGCATATGCTTGGACATTTTGTTTGTGTGTTCTCGTGAGGCATTGATATGATCAACTGCATTTTTGCACGCTCTCTTTATCAGGTTGGAACCTTTTCCTTTGGGGATTTGGGCGCTGTATTTGTAATAGCTACTCCAATAGTTATTAGACGTGGTACACATTAGCAAATTGATGCTGGCAGTGAATCCTAAACTTGTTCGAAATTGCATCATGTGCAGATTTCCTCCTTTCCTATGTCAGACCTACCTGTCCCAAAGTTGAACGATACTCTTGCTGATTTGAAGGAGTACAAAAGGGAAGGAGAATGAGAAGATGCATCCATTTAACGTGAACTTCATCGGTTATAGATACATAAGCAATGTACAACATCACATGATGTTTGTTAATGGAAATAATAGTTCGGTGGATTGAGAACTTTATATTACTTGCCTCTATGATTTGGCTCCTATATTAGCTATTTATTTGGCCTTTTACATGATCTTGTTTGGTCTGAATAGTTCTACAAATCCAACCAGAAGCAACTCTTTAAGAAAGGAAAAGAAAAGAAAATGCCACACGATGTCTAAGCACCAATGTTGACACCTAAACTTTGGCCACCCGATCATTCATTTATTGCATAAAAATTAGGGATTAATGTTTAACCCCTAAACAAAAATATTGGAATTAAATTGCATAATATATAGTTTTAGAAGCATCTATTATTTTTTATAATTGCATTGGATCAGCGATGGTTTGAATAACAAACCTTTAGTTTTGCAAGTTGGACTTGATTTGCGGTGAGAGAATTTGGCCAAGCTCATTATTTTTTAAATGGGCCAATTTAAATGCCATGGTGGCAAATCGCTAAATAAGGTTGACATCATCTTAAATTCAATTCTTAGGAAACATTGAAGCGAATTCGAGAAGTAATATCAAGAAATCTTTTAGTCACCTGGCAAACGCTTGTTATAATTCTCAAGATATTCACGTGTGTGCTTAAAAGGGCAAACAAGCAAGAGCCGATTCTGGAAGAGGGTTCTTTTTATCAGCTAAAACGGCTTTCTTCGCCATCATCAAAGCTCCCTCAATTCTCTGCCAGATAGAAGGAACGTTCGAACTCCTCGTCGAAATTTACAATTATACATATGTTAAATAAATAAAAAAAAATCAGAGTATTTTTCGAATTAGTAATTTATTCTAAAATAAAGGAAAGCCATAACCAAACAAGTAGTTATGCTTCGTTTATTTTTGGAGAGATTTTACTTTCTGCCCACATGCTTTTATTTATTTTCTTATCCCGTTTTTGTATTTTTAATTTGTCTAATGAAGTTCCTATATTTTCACAAATTTTCTAATCAAGTCTCTTCGACACTAAATCTGATAAAATCTAGCTAGCCATAAGATTCCGTCGTAGCATGACATGGACAACATTTTTCCAATATAAATGTCAAAATGACTAAACTTTATCCACATCGTATTCCGACATGGCCTGCGTTTGCTACATTTTTCCATCACTATGGCATCGTCTAACGGCCATGTCAACTAAATTTGGTCGGATTTGGTATCGGAAAAAATTCAATTAGAAAATTTGTAAAAGTATAAGAACTTGATTAGGCTAATTAAAAGTCCATGATCTAGATTTATATTTTATAAAAAATAAAAATTTAAATAAATTTAAAAAAAAAAAAAAAAACGTGGACTGGTGATTTATGTGATTTTAAACGTTTGATTACCTCTTTGAATCTAATTAAACAGGAAATGATTCTACCCTTCAAATATTGCCAAATTTGGAAAGACAAGGAAAGAGCAACAGCAACTCAATTTTGGTATATTGATTGAGCATTGGAAAAAGAAGATTATAATTACATGTCCAAATCTTGCCAAACATGATAAGAAAGATTAGATTAATTGATTAACAATCAAAACCATCATACACTCAAAACTGCAGTCTTCTTAATCTCCCATGATGAAAAAATAGCTCAACGTCAACATGATAAAAAGCTTTTCATAAATATTGGAAAAAAAAAAAAGGTCGTTATATTTTCTAGCATGCTCCAGATTTGTTTCAGTCACCTTCTTCTTCTCTCATTAAATCCATTTCCGTGTGCAAAACATGTGCTTCACCATCTCATGCTTCACATTCTCCTTGTTTTTGTTACTTGAAGAGAGAGTGTCTATGCTCAACAAGGAAATAGTTCTGCTGGAAAAACCTAAGGAGAGATTATGGCGGTATCTTCTTTCTTGTTATTTGATGTTCTGTCCCTTAGCTAAATACATCAGAAGCATTTTAGAATGTTAAAAAGGAAATGGACAAAGCAACGTAGGAAATGGAGTTCATGGGTGGTCGAAACGTCAAAAGCGACAGGCTTGAGGAAAAGGATTCCACACAGACCAGGACTCTCTCTTTGCTTCCGATACTCTCAAGATAGCTGAATAACACAGCAGTGACTACAAAACTCTTTCTCTCCATCCTCTTCGACCTGCCCGAAACTCCTCCAGTAGTTAGCATTTGCGAACGTGTCGAACATGTGCACCATCGACACCGTTCTGGGCGAGGGCCCAGAGGTCCGATATCCGACCAAGAAATACAAACGGGTCCCGATCGGTGCAACTGTAACGTACGTTGGTTGGATTGGTGGCCAAGTGCCGTCTGCAACGTCTAAAGGGTGGGTAGGCGGTGACCATGCTCCATCTGCACCATCCGGTGGGTGCCCCGCTGGGGATCGAGTCGTTTGTTGCGATCCGGGGACAATGTTCCACATGCTGAGCTCCGGATGGTAGGCCTCGATGTGGCCTTTCCATACCTTGAGGCAATCCCCTGAGCTGAACAGCCTCCCATCATCAAGGGCGAGAATCTGGTGAGGTGGAACATCCAATTGCCACATTCTCGCCCTCAGTTCCCATCTCCCGGTCTCGGGATCGTACACCTCGGCTGAGCTCCGCTCCGCAAGGCCAGGCGACGAGCAGCCCGAGTCTGACCTCTCAGCGAACCCGCCGACCACGTGGATCTTACCGTTCCACGAGACCCCTGCACATCTGTACCGCAACGTGCTCATGCTGGGCAAAGAAGTCCACTCGTCTAGAGTCGGATCATACACCTCGGCGGATGAAATTCCCCTGGCATTAGTCGAAGTGGACTGGCCCCCGGCGACATATATTTTGTCGTTGCATACCGTGCACGCGAAATCCGAACGGGGGGTATGAAGAGGTGCACAAGTAGACCATTGATCGGTTCGAACATTGTAGCGCAATACTGTGGATAGGACCTCAACTTTCACATCCACCAAGTTGGTGAATCCGTCCGAAACATGAACCCTTTCCTTGTAGCATAGTCGGCCGCCAACGATGTAGATCAAGTCTCGGAGCGAAACCATGGCGAAACCCTTCAAGACATAGCTCTCGGTTATCCCGGGAATAGGGCTAACGTAACTCCACATGTGGCTATACGGGTTATAGCACTCTATCCAGTTAGATATGTTGTTTGTGGTTAGTGTCGGTTGCCTTAGGCAAAACGAAACGTACACCCGGTAGCCGTAGCGATCGATCTCCGGGGACGGCCCTGGTGTTAGGGGTTGTGGGGCGAAAGGAATCGAACCCATTGAAGTGGTAGGGGGGAGGTGACGAACTAAAGCTAGCTTTGACTAGCTCCTGGGGTTCTTATGATTGGCAAAAGGGAAATATCAAGTAACGATTCGGTTGAATTATATAGTGAGGAGGGCGACCGGATAGCACGAGAGGAGCGTTGGTCTTGCCGATATTGACTAAGAATATCGGCTAGAAGGATGAGGCAGCATCCAAGCGTGTAGATAATAACTAGGTGATTTCCCTTGTCCTGGCGCATGTTTTGCGAACTGTGGAATGTAGTTTGGTGGGTTATTGCCTAATGCATTGTCCTTTTCTCGTATCGTGGCTGATGTAACACGGTAGGACTAGGAGGATCCAACCCAAGGGCTCCATCAGTGGTGGCTCAAGAGAAGAATCCTCATCCAAAACAATGCAAACCTTCTCGACCATCTTTCTTGGATGGGACCGTCGCCGGCCTTGCTAAGAGCTGATAATGACATCACACAGGATTTTCAATTTCGGAATCATAGCTCTTAACGGAATGTACGTATTGGAAACAAAGAGAATGGACGATATGTTCTCTGCTCTGTCCGTTCGCATATGCATAGAGTACGCATTGCAATATTGGCAGGAGTGTAATCCAACTCCCAAGATGCATGAAACTGAGAGATTCAATGAACTTGGTGATTGATTCAATGACTTCATTGCAACTATCCGCACAAACTGTGGGCTATGGCTCGTTTGATAACGCTTCTATTCCTGGTAACAATTTATGATTATAAATAATTCTTTTTTATTCTATTCCAGGAATAATTTCTAAGCATTTTAAGCTGTTTGGTAACTGTCCAAAATTTCAATTATTGGAATAGAATTGTGTTTGGTACTGTGTTCAAAATTTCTACTCCAAATCATTTTCTTTTAATTTTTAAATAATTTTATTACTTTTTTCCTCTCTTTTTTTCCTTTATTCTTCTTTTTTTTTTTCCTTTCTTTTCCTATTCTTTTTATTTTTTTTCATTTATTTTCCTATTCTTCTTCTTCAAGTGGCTGATCGCTAGCCTTGGGATGACCCGAGTCACACTTAATACACCTAGCGCCTCCCCGGGTTTTGAACCCTTCACCTTTCGTTGAGGATAGCCAAACGAGGGCCGGCTTTCTCCTATTCTTCTCCCAAAGCGATCTCCCCAAAGCATCATCGGCCCTCGATGAGGCCAGCCCTCGTCGACCGAGCCTCGATGAGGTTGGGCAAGTCTCAACCAAGCCTCGGCGTGGTTGGGTGAGTCTCGGCCAAGTCTCGGTGGGGTTGGGCAAGTCTCGCCAGGGTTGGGCGAGGCCGAGCTCGCCCAGTCGCCGATGGGGATCTGGCGAGGCTTGCCTGGCCACCAGCGAGCTCACCGAACCTTGCCCTAGCCTGGTGAGCCTCCCGGCAAGCTCGTCGAACCGGTTGCCGGCAACCCACAGCAGTGGGCGACAAACAACAGACGGCAACAGACGGCAACCGCAGTAGTGAAGAAGAAGAAGAACAAGAAAGGGGAGGAAGAACAAGAAAAGAGAAAATATGAACTTGATTCTAAAATTATTCCCGGGAACAAAAATTAATTTTGTTTTTGATTTCGTTCCAAATATACTTCTGGAAATAAAAAAAAAAATAAAAATGTATTCATTGGATTAAAAGAATATAAATTTTTACTATTTTGCTGATTACCAAACAGGGCCTTAGAGTCCTGTTTTTCACTCCAATACTGAACCTGTTATGAGAAAAATCAGCCAAGTGTCTTAATGAGTAAGTGTTCAGCATACAATCATTACTTAAAACTAAAGCCATATAGTTTTTGGCAGATCATTTTAAGTTACTGCTCTTGCATATCGTTGCTCAAGCACTAGACTAATCGTTATAATGCACGCATGCAATGGTATCATTACGTCGCAATTTCTTTAAGGGAAAATGTTATAAATAGTCCATCAACTTTCATCTAATGTTCAATTTCATCCCAGGACTTTTAATTTGCTCAATTTGATCCTTGAACTATCAACAAATGTCTGAACTAGTCCCTAGACTATTTGGAAATTGACCAATTTCGTCCTTACGTTAGTTAAAGTTAACGGAATTGGCTTACGTGGCTTTTTTAGTCTCTTTAAGTATAAAATAAAAAGGACATGTGGAAGAATTATGTCTATTGTTAATAGCTCGAGACCACAGAGGAAAAGTTGATGGAGGGAAGAATTATTGATTGAATTCAGAAATCATCTACTTTGCTCCTTGGCACTAGTATGGTCGAGCCCCTCTATTCCTTCTCCCTTAGTGAGTGCTCAGTTCATTGAACTACACGGATATCCTACCTATGCCACTTTTGCCACAGGGTATCAGCTTCAGGTGTCAAATTGAGTGTATTCATCTCCACTTCTTGCTCTCTTTCTTTCTTCAATTGTTGTACGTCTTCTTGCTTTTTCGGTTCCAGAATTTTGCTTCGGGTAGAATCTGGTATAATCGGTATACAAAGGTGAAAATGTCAAAATAGACTCAAAAGATAACCAATTAATCTACTTTTAGGAAGCAAGTCCTTCAATTGCAGAATTATGAGTAATATCCCATTAGTAAATGCCTGGGTCATCCATAGCGTTCGAGGTAGGCCAAACACAAGCTCTTCAAAGTTTTCAGTTGCGATGCTCGCACGGCTCTTCACTTATTCCTCACTTTCTGAATTCTGATTGAGCATATTCAAAGTTTTCACCTGCACGAGCGATGGCACACCCACCAAGACCCCAAGATCCGAATCGTCGCCAGTGTCAACCTCAACCCAACCATCTTTGCTCCAATCTCAATTCAAGCATTTTGGGAAGTCTGATGTTGAGGAGGAAGAATCGTCGATGTGAAAAAGAGGATCGCAAATGGATAAGCTATTATGACCAAAAGAAATTAAATGAAAATGGACAAGCTATGCTTTCTACTTCCCCAATCAGATTAGTTCATCTCTTCCGATCCAAGTGTGTCGCCAGGAGAGAGGAGGCTTCTTTGAGGGTTAGGGCTTCAACGCACTCAATCGAGGACACGCCGATCGATTTCGCAAGGCCGGTGGCCGAATTCCCCTGGGGAATCGTGACGTATGCTGGCGATGGTACCTTCCGATTTTCCCTCAAGGATGGATCCGTCGATATTAAGCTTCGCGGAGCCATTCTTCGTTGGTTTCCACTGTACAAGTTCATCTTCTCTCTTCTTCCATTTGTTTGGTGTTGCTGGTTCCGACACTCAAAAGCTTTTGTTCATCACGGGAGATTATGCTCAGATCTGATCACTTTTAAAAAGAGGGCTTTTGAAGCCCTAATTTGTTCTCCTTATTGAGGTATATATTGACTCATAATTTTAGTAATCCAACACAGCTCCACATCATCAATCAATGCTCCACTTCATCACTTAACAATTTGAACAAACGAAAGGATTAGATTGAACATTTGTCAATAATTTAGGATCAAATTGAACAAATCAAAATCCTAAGGACGAAATTGGACATTAGATAAAAATTCAATAAATCATTTGTGACATTTACCCTTTCTTTAAACCTTAGACATGCCCATGAAACACATATCGAAAGCCCCATTTACAATAAGGAAGCAATACTTTTAAAGTTTACAAGATTTAGTTTCAATGATCACCAATTCATGAAAATATGAAGAGTTTATTTGATAATATTTTGTTTCGGGGAAAAATAATTTCTTTTCAAAATAATTTTTTTATTTTTATTCCTAGAATAATTCACAAGTAAAAAACATGTTTGATAAATATATAAATTTCTAATCTCATAATAGAAAAAGAATAATACTTTTGATCTACAATTTATTTTTTTGTAATATAATATTTCTTTTAATTTTTTAAGAATTTTTAAGAATTTTTTTATTTTCTTTTCTTCGCCGTTTGTCACTAGTCACTACCCATTGTCTTCAAGCAAGGGGCGAATGGCGGTCGACGGCAACAACAGCCAACAATGGCTAGGGGAGAAAAGAAAAAAAAGACTTATTTTTTGGAATTATCCCTGGAAACAAGTTATTTTTTTCTACTTTTTATTTTTATTCCAAATTTATTTCTCAATCACTTTTCTATTTCAAGGAATAGAAAATTTAATTGACATTACTAAAAGATTTCTATTCTTTTTTACTCCGAAAATAGAAAAACAAAAAAATAGAAGCACCGCCAAACATAGCCTAAGTCTAAAAATATCCACTTTTCTACTAAAGTTCTAATCAAGGTCCATTGCAGAACACTATAAAATATGCGAATGCTCATCCAAAAGAAGCTCAATAAATGGAAGCCTTAATACGTGCTTAGTACAAGGGATTGGGTCCTTCAATGAGGGGTAAAATTGGCTATACCAAAACAAAAGTCGAAGAAGATGAATGTAGCGTCTGTTACATTTTTAACATAGTCAATGAGCATGCATGTAACTCAGCCTTCCATATGTTTCATCGCCTTATCCCATCAGTGTCCGGTAATCTACAAAAGAGGTCAAGAAGCCTGCCCACCAAAGGGGTACTAATCTCTGAATGGGTTGAGGACTAATCTTCTATGTTTGTGATCCCTCGAAAGCACAAGCAGGCCACGTTCGAGGCCAAGTGATTAGAGCCGGATAATGTACAACGTGCTCTCTTCTCAACTCAAAAGTTTTTCCTTAATATTACAAGCAGTCTTCAATTTCATCTGGAACGTGCAACTTTTCTATTGCAGCCTGTCAACAAATTAAATAGATGAGAGGAGAAATCAAGCCATGCTTAGCAGGAGGTAATAATGAAAATCTTCTCAGCTGAAGGAGAAGCAAATTATAAGAGTCAACCAAGTCACCTGCATATTCTCACATAACCACAAATCAAGCAGATTTCTTAAGATCAAGAAGTGTAGGATATTATATTCAATATAGCTAGAAAAGAGAAGTCAAATCACCTTAAGGGTTGCAACATCAGTTGCTGATGGTTTCAAATCCAGAGCAAGGCCAAAATGAAGCATTGCCTGAGAATGCATGTTTCGTGACTTGTAAATCTTGCCCATGAGAGCATATACACTGCTTTCTCGAGGGGCATATTCTTTGAGCTCCTCTAGGACTTCTAAAGCTTCATCAAGCTTTTCCAGGTTCATGAGTATATTAGCCTTCTGATACACAGGAAGAGGGTTCTTTCTATCAGCTAAAATGGCTTTCTCCATGATCATCAAAGCTTCCTCACTTCTCTGCCAGATGAAGGAATTGAAAATTCAGACAAAAGCAGAACATAAATTGTTCCTCTTAAATCAAAGTATCAAATGCTTCAATGCAATTAGTGATCCAACCTTCGAGGCATGCAAAGCTGTTCCAAGATATGACATTATAACTGAAGAACAGGGATTTATGTTGAAAGCCATGCGGAAGTGATGCTCTGAGAACTCAAACTTCTCTTGGTGAAGATAAACCATTCCAAGCCCATACCATGCATTATAGTGTCTTGCATCAATCCTGAGGGCAGTCTGATAACTTTTGATTCCATTCTCATAATCCTCTAAAGAAACAAATCTGTAATAAGCATTAAACTTAAGATGAAATGATATGTAGCTGGAAACAATTAATTAGCAGTTTAGAAGATTTTGTCCTAAATCTGTAGGTGGATGAAAACTACAAAGGGGCAAGAAAGGTGAAGACATACTCATGACCACACAGAGTGTGGGCATAGGCAAATTTTGAATCCAATTGCACTGCCCGCTGGAAGTTCTTCAAAGCAGTTTCGTGATCGTTCTGCAAGCTGAAGCAATTACCCATGGCACACCTGCATTTCATTGAACAAAGGAATAAGCCTAGGGAACTAAAAGTGCTTGTAACTAACAGCCCATTCCTAGCAGAGACCCACAAAGGTCTATAAAGCATAGTCTTGAAAGTCATAATTTTAGATTATTTGAATACATTTATGCAACAGAATAAAAAATCGCCAGTTACAACAACCGGCAGATCTATATTAGGTACTCAAAGCAGATCTATAACAGTGAGCATCAAAGGAAAAAAACCACCATGACCATTATGAAACTTTTTCATTCAATTCTCCAGAAGTGGAAGGAAAAGCAGCAAAGTTACTTGGTTCAATCAGTACAAAGCAGTCTCAAAGAAGTCAATCTTCCCACACTAGAGCCAGAAAAATATGCAGCATTTTACAAGGCCATGCCCTCTATTGATGGTAAGAATCTTATGCTGAAAGTAGTGACAATCCTATCCTCATTCAAGAGAAAATAATAGTCAAGTGATGCATCGGAACTGATACATATGTGAATTGCTTTAAGTACTGGAGAAATATTAATGTCAAAATCAGTATCTAAGGCGCAATGCTACTCATGGAACAGTTGCTTCTGAACTGACAATTAAGTTACTTGATCTAGGGTAAAAATACCAAGCTTGAGGAGCTAGACGATCTGTCGCTATCAGCTCTTGAGCTAGGTAACTTAACTTCATATCTTCCTTTAAATGCTGCAAAGAGAGGAAAAAGAACATTCTAAGAAAACTCAATCAGGTGAAGAGATTAATTTACCGATAATCAGGTGTCTTAAGAAACGGAACACCACAGATAGGAACCAGACTAGGGTTACTTGAATTTGCAAAGCTGGAAATTAGACAGGGTCAGAATTTTCAATCAGACAATGGAACAAAATAGCTGAAGGATGTAGCACTTACGTAAAGAACAGTTGAGTAAATATCCATCCCTTCTAAACTGTAAGGTGTAGTCTATGAGCGAGGTTGAAGGCTCGATCCGCTTCCATATAATCAACCAACTCAAAATATGCTTTGCCAACCTGCGTTTTGCCATGCTTATTCACAAAATATATCTTTACTGCAACTGCAACAAAGTTGCTGACAAGAAAAAAAATGTCGATGTGCAATGTTTCTGCTTTTTTCCATCGCCTGGCAGCAAAGAATGTTTCATCTTCTTACTGAATTCGAACCACCGAAGCACCACAAACAATTTAATTTAAACAAATTCTCAAGATCTCACTGTAATCTATAAACCATAAGATTGCAGTTAAAAAGAAAGCCGATGAAAAAATTCTTCTTTAATTATATATCCTGTAGTTTCTGTATTCATCTAATTAATAATTACGTAAAACCAAACATGCAGAAAAAGATGATAGATCTCACAATGGGCCACTTCCATAAATATTACCTGTGAAAGCACCCAGCCTGTATTGTAATGCTTGTGTGTAAGTCTCGAGTAAACATCTAGTGCATCCTGCACAAAAGAAAATTACATTCAGAAAATGAAATGCTACATAGAAGATAAGAATGCCATCTTTTGCTATTACAAATGCAATTCAGAAGTACCTGACATCTGTACAAGCAAGAAAGCCTATAGGCCTCTCCAAATAATCTTAGAAGACCTAATACTTCTTTCGTGCCTGTTAACACTCTTGTACTAGTCAGTACAGACCCAGCAACAGACATACTTGCTCCTTCTTGATCAAGAGATTTATTGTCCCCTGAAGGACAAAAACAATTCCCTGATGTAGAACTGGAACGAGAATCATCAGAAACCCCATTCCGTACTCCTAAAGAATGTGATAAAAAAAGGGGTTATCAGAACAAAATAAATGAGGACTACAATTGAAGTAAAAGCAGCAACAGTGGAAGCCGCGTGAATGAAGGAGTAATTTACTGTGGATTTGCCTAAACAACCAAAAAAGAAAAAAGGCTCCCCCAATCTGAAGGAGGATCTAGAGCAGGTTAAAGATATTCCGGCAGCAATGTGCAAATTTAGGACACAGAATGAGCTCTTTCTGATGCATCTCCCTCAATGACACATGTAAACATCAAAATGAGGAGACTTGAGAAAATAGCACCACACGAACATTTTCAATATGTTTAGTCATAGTTTTGGGACTTAACATCCTTTTATTGACCAGAACATAAATAGGAAAAAACGTTGAAAGATCACAGGTGCTCACTTCTCTAAACATTTCTGAGCTGTTCATAAGAATAAATTCGGTTTAAAACCCTTGCCAGCTAATGCGATGCCTTTCAAAATCTTAGCCCAGCTAACCAAACAGCCTGGACTCTCAAAGGCGTCAACCATTGTGTCTCTGGGTCTTGTTCCCATTCTTCAATGGGCACTAATCCATTTTCTTCAAATTCAGCATCCACCACCATTTGTTAAGTATCCCACATCGCTTGTTTATAGGGTTTAAAATGATCTTATATATATGTGGTCTCTCTCCACCAAAAAGCTTAAGCTTTTAACAAGGCTCCCGATTGTCAATTCCATGTGCTTTTCTCAATCTTTTTCACATGTGAGATGGGGTGTTAAAGTATCCCACATTTCTTGTCTTTAGGGATTAAATTGGCCTTATGCTCATGTAGTTTTGCTCCATCTTAGAGCTTTAACTTTTGGATCAGACAGTCTTCCAAATCCCTAGCTGTTTCAAGCATGACATCCATTATCACAACCCCCATCCATACTTCTTGACATTTCACTATACCAGAACATCTATTTACCATCCTTAGTAAGCTCCAAACAATTTGCTTTACACAATATCTCTATTAACATACCTAATATAAGAAACTGGAAGGGTTTATCTCATAATACCCAATACAAAAATAATCTAGATTCCTGTATCTAAAAAACCTACAAGTACTTGTTCTGGTCCCATCAAATTTCAAGGCACCTAGTCAAGTACGCTTCATATTCACCAGCATTCTGAATTCAAAACCATCATATCATAGATCCATGAACATATGGGCCTTACAAGATCAGAGTAACTAAAACTTAAATTATTTGATCATTTCACTATACCAGAACATCTATTTACCATCCTTAGTAAGCTCCAAACAATTTGCTTTACACAATATCTCTATTAACATACCTAATATAAGAAACTGGAAGGGTTTATCTCATTATACCCAATACAAAAATAATCTAGATTCCTATATCTAAAAACCTACAAGTACTTGTTCTGGTCCCATCAAATTTCAAGGCGCCTAGTCAAGTACGCTTCATATTCACCAGCATTCTAAATATCATATCATAGATCCATGAACATATGGGCCTTACAAGATCAGAGTAACTAAAACTTAAATTATTTGATCATTTCACTATACCAGAACATCTATTTACCATCCTTAGTAAGCTCCAAACAATTTGCTTTACACAATATCTCTATTAACATACCTAATATAAGAAACTGGAAGGGTTTATCTCATTATACCCAATACAAAAATAATCTAGATTCCTATATCTAAAAAACCTACAAGTACTTGTTCTGGTCCCATCAAATTTCAAGGCGCCTAGTCAAGTACGCTTCATATTCACCAGCATTCTAAATTCAAAACCATCATATCATAGATCCATGAACATATGGACCTTACAAGATCAGAGTAACTAAAACTTACATTAATTGATAAAACTTGAAACAGAACCATGCTTTTACCATCAAAGTGGTCGACCATGCTCTCTTTCTACAAATCCGATGCAATTCCATCGATGTTAAGTAAAATTAAATGGAAAAAAAATCATTCATTGACCAGAACATCACCTTCATCAGAATTCTCATTGGCCCAGGACTGTCCTTTTCGTACAGTCACAGCACGGAGCGCCACAGAACTCAGTTTTGAACTTCCAAGATACTTAGAGGAGTTGCTAGTGCCATTTCCAGCAACTGATGTTGCATTTGTACCTGCATTTGCCCCTGCATCTCCAACAAGTCTTGTACTTCGTCGAGGACCAGAATCAGAGAACAATCTTCCTGAAATCTGTAAAGAGAAACGTGATTTACAATAAAATCGACTTGGTCTCAGCTTTATTAGTCAGACCAGATATGTTCCCCCCAAATCACTATTCTATAGGTAGACAATCATCAGAGCACAAACTCTGAAGAAGCATGAATTCATCCAAATTATTCAAAAGCAGAAAGCCCAGAGAAATGACTGGTACCATCCAACATTTGAAACATAAAAAATATCCTCTAGATGACTAGTGGTCTCAAAAGCCATAAGATTCTTGCTAAACAAGTGAGATCTCACTTTATTAGCCTACTTTACTTGTTCTCTTATTTTCGTTTTGGAGTGGGATACTACTCAGCCTATTGTTCTGCCAAGGACTCCAGAACATCTATAGTCCACCTCTTGTACCTCAATTCACCTGTCAAGCCCAAGAAATTGAGTATCTAGTGAAAATGATAAATCAAAGCCTTAACAGGAGGCACTCAAGCAAATATACACCTAAAACTTGTTTCAATAGGATGATAATACCCTTTTATTAACTTAAGACGCAATCTTCATATGGTCAGCCAATCTAAGCTGTGGTACAGCCATACAATTATAAAGGATAGAAGCTTCTAACCTTTCGAAATTTTCCTTCATCTACAAACTTTCTTCGAGGTGCTTGAATTGTTGAGTTCACGGTTGACCGTGAGGAACTCTCAGCACCAAAAGCACTCACATATGGTCCATTCGGCAGTAAATTTCTATATGGTAAAGGAGGTGCAGCACCTGACAACTGCAGAGATTTTAAAACAAAGACATCCAAATGATCTGTACAGTACTAATGATCAGAAGTTAAAAGCCAAAACTGGATGAGACATAGCTTTATAAGCTCATGCTCATTCCAATGAAGAACTCAACATGAGAAAAGAACTCCCTATTCCATTCGTATGAGGACAGTAAGAAAGTGAAGATAGTGAAACATGGCTGAAAATTTAGACCAACATATCATGACATCCTTTGAATAGTGTCTGCCAGCACTGCCTGCCATACACTATAGCATGTCGCAACTTTTTTCCCAACTAAAACATGACTCCAGCACACAGAGAACGAATGAAGCATGTACACACAACTTTCATTGAGATGAATAACAAAATGAAGAATCCAGACCTACTCAAGGATGACACAAGTTACCTGGACCGTACCAATACATCGAATAAAAATGGTTAAAAAAAAAAATGGCACAGTAGGGGTATACTTCTTTGGACATGGAGTTTGAATAAAACATGATTTTTCATTTAAAACAATTTAGATGATACAATATGATTAAATCATAATTAAAACAACAAGTTGTGAGCCACAAAAAAATTTTCACGGTTTGATAATATATTTTTACTGAAAATAGTACCAAAATGAATATATTGTGTGAAAGTAACATATCACTTGCATAAAAACACTGGAAATGTTCATTTTCAAGTTGTAAATCTATGGTGCACCATAAGAGGGTATGTGCATTTATTCAAAATCACAGATTGCCAGGGAATAAAGTTTAGTTGGCATGGTGAACATCAACTAATAAACCAATCAAATTTGGAGGAGGTCAGTTAGAAATTACAAATAACAACAAACATTACTTCAAGTGAAATGAAGCTCTTAGCTCGTCACATGTTTTACAAGACATTCATTTATTTATGATTGGGGCTGGCAATTTATGCAACATCATCATATTTGCATCAAATATTCATGTCATTTCATATTGTTACTAATATAGTATGAATTTTGTTTTTTCATTAAAAATTGATTAAAATGTGTCTATGCCTGCAGTTTCACGTTAGACAAGTTAGATTTGGGCTTCTCAATAGATTTGCTTTATCTTTTTATTACACCTCCTTAGGCACTCATCAACTTCCTGTTGTGCGTCTATTGCCATCCTTGTATTTGCGTAGTATTAGGGCGCATTTGGTAACGATTCTATTCCCGAAAGCTGATTCGACTAAAAATAATTATTTTTATTCTATTCTCTAACCGATTCTCGAGTAAAAAAAACGCGTTTGGTAACTGTCCAAATTTTTTTATTTTGAAATAGAATTGTGTTTGATACTGTGCTAATTGATTCTGTTCCAAATTAATTTATTTTGATTTTTAAATAATTTTTTTACTTTTTTTCTTTTTTTCTTTTCTTTTTTTCCTTTTTTTCCTATTCTTCTTCTTCTTCATGTGGCCGGTTGCCGGACCGGCAACCAGCCAGATGAGGGCCGGCGACGCTCATCCGAGCGTCGCCAGCCCTCGGCGAGATCGACCCTGCCAAGCCTCGTTGGCAGCTAAGCGAGGCTCGCCCAGCCCCACCAAGCCTCGCCGATGGCCAGGCGAGGCTCGGCCTCGCCAAATCGGCGAGGCTGGGCGAGCCTCACCGGTGGCTGGGCTTGCCGGACCGGCGACCGGGCGGGCAGCGGCGGACGGTGGCAGGCGGTGGCGGACAGCAATCGCGGGATGATGGAAGGAAAGAATGAGAGTTTCATTGTTTTGATTCTTTTTTTTGATTCTCGGATGAAAAATCATATTTTTTTTATTCTCAATTCTCTTCCCAAATTTGTTCCCGGGAACAAAAATTTTACTAAACGCGATTATCGTCCCAAACTGATTCTAGGAACAAAAATTAAATCAGGCACTGTTTGGCACGTTGCCAAACAGGCCCTTAGTGTCTGATATGTTGCGTTTAGGATGCCCTCCCAAGCCATGTCAAATTGTCATCGCTGGCTATGGTAAGTAACAAAAATATGGAAGTATTAACTTAATTACACTACACATACTTTAACCTATTAGGACCAAAAAAACATTACCTTACCTGTGTAGCTATTGGGGAAGGAGTATTATATAGAGATAGCTGAGCAGATCCACCATTTAGAGGCTGACTAGCAACTTGGGAAGATGCAGTACCTCCATGGTAACTTCCAGCAAGATCCCTTGTATTATTGCCTAACGTCTGTTTCAGTTGCTTAGGGCTAACATCATCAGTTGAGCATCTGGCAGAATTCAAGTTTTGATCCTCACAAGACATATGTGCGTTTGGAGGCGCAAGCCCATTGTGCAGGTACTGCTTATGGATACAAAGAGCAGCTGCCTCACCAAAAACTGCAGCCGCTTCTTCAGCAGAACCTACACAGAGTAATGAAAACATGATGAATAGGACACCTAGGTGGAGAAAATCCTATTAGAAAGAACCCGATAAGAAGGTTAAGATTCATGAAGCAAGTGGCAGTCCAATTTAATTGATAACTAGCATAAGATCAAGTTGCTGTAAATAGAAACAGCCACTATCCAAGAAAGGCACATGCTTCAAACTAAGGTCCCGTTTGGTAACCATCCCCAGAACAACCGATTCTATTCTTTTGTTCCTCATAATAAAAAAAAGAACAGAAATCCGTTTGGTAAAATTTTTGTTTCCGGAAATAAAAATCTATTTTTTTGTTGTTGGGAATAGATTTGGAACAAAATTAAGAAATAGAAAAAGTTGCTTCTTGTCACTAGAAATAATTTCAAGAATCAACCCCAACTTTTTCTTTCCTTTCTTTTCTTTTCTTTCTTTTCTCCTTCTCTCTTCTTCTTCTTCTTCCTCCTAGTCCCAGCTGGTCACCGGCGACCAACTTGCCCAGCTAGTTACCAGCCACGGCAGCCAGCAACTGGCCACAAAGAAGGAGGAAGAAGAAGAAGAGAAAAGGAAAAAGAAAAAAAGAAAAATAAGAAAGATATAATAAAACTATTAAAAAATTAAAGAGAGAAAAAAATTTAAGAATCCTACCAAATGCATTTCTATCCTGGGAATACAAATTTTGTGCAGTTACCAAATGCGTTCTTTTGCCTAAAAATTGTTTCTAGAAACAGAATAAAAAAAAAAAACCATTTCTGATCAAAAATTATTCCTAGAAATAGAATGATTACTAAATGCGTCCTAGATAGACACGTACATCAACAAACTCAATCCCACTTATAGCCTCATGGCAAAAAAATGCGCACTTGCCACATACATGTGCAATTTAAATTTAAAATAATACACTTGACACAGAATTTACATAATGTATGCTCGTTGGTTGTCATCGTACCCCACACGAATTTAAAAATACACATATGGGAAAGTCAGAAATTGCTTAATAGTCAGAAAAAGGTTATCGCTATGCACATGAACCATTTTTGGGTTTTTTTACACTAAACAGGAGAACTCATCTTAAATGTGAGAAGTAAGAGCAGACAAGATCAAATTTATTTTCAAATTGTTCATAACTACTTCCAAGCCCATCGACAAAGTACTTCCCATATATAACATCAAACCAATCAATATTGAAATATGCCAATTATTATCACCAAACCTCATAGTCACATGAGATAACTAGGGTACTTTAATACAAACCTAAGGCACAGAGCTCCTCGTATGCAGACCAGAGTAAAGGATCTATTGACAAAGCTTGCTTGAAGTGATGGACAGCACCTCTCTTTCTATCAGTATATCTATGAGCAGAAGCAAACTTAGATGGATAAGGAAGCCTCATATACATACACAGAACAATTAACTAGCATCCATCGCTGTATGTCGATAAGTCAAAATTTATGCCATGTGAGATCCTATAAGACTAACAACAAAAAATGTAATTCTGAACGATTCGACAAATAATTAAACATAATTGACCTGGAAAACCACAGAAACTACAATTTATGGAGATGCTCTGGTAGAAACATGAAAGAAAGGAAAAGAGAACTTTCGTAACCTTAAAGAAAAGCCTAATACTGGTGGCATCATTGACTCCGTATATCGAATTGTCGGTGTGCCGTGAGTCAGAACATGTGTTCAGATCGTGAAAGAACGAGTGTTTTATGGTTCCTATCATCGCACTGACGATATATCATAAAAACTAATTTAGCATTGCTAATACTTATAGCTCTCAATCATGTAACCTATATAAGCCACCTCTAGACATATAGAAGTCAGGATTTGCCATGGTGCAAGTACACCGTTAAGAATCCCAACAGTGCAGCGTAAATTGTGCCCAGAAGAGCTAAAGCTTCAGAATAGATTGTTAAAGGGTAAAGCTTTTCCTTCCACTAGCTTATCCACCCTAGCACTTTCACATTATTAATTTATAGAGTGGACAATATGCACATGCCTACTTCCCTTCTATTGTGCTGACAATAGTCCATCCTCTTACCTTTTCTTTCTTACAGAAACTCATTACAATTTCACTTTCCGACTAGAACCACAGCTACAAGTTACTGCCCTTTAAAATGCAAATTTTGAACATAATTTTTTATAAATAGGTGGTTCCCCATCTGAAACTGTTTTATATGACTATAGCATCCCTTGGAACCTTATTTTTGAAATCTAGTTTATTTCTCAGGAAAAGAAAAAAAAAAACTCCAAAGAAAATTATATTTTCAACTTTTTTTGCTTCTTTCATATGTGTCCACACCTTGATATGACCTATCTCTCTTCTGCCAACTACAAAATAGCAAACCATCTTAACGACTTCGGACGGTGACAATGCAATTAGGAAAGGATGTTATCAGGATGACTCTGCAGAAAACACAAGAGCAACCTGTAGATAAGCCCGAGAAGGTAGTGACCAGCAGCACCATTAGGAACCTGCCAGGAGACCAGAGCAGCAGTCAGCAAATGACCACATCCATTAACCCAAGCCGTATGCAACAAAATTTCCATCAAATAACATGGGCTTAGACTGACATAAACTGAAGATGCTTTTTAT
This sequence comes from Eucalyptus caleyi, assembly GCA_014182885.2. Classification (NCBI taxonomy): domain Eukaryota; kingdom Viridiplantae; phylum Streptophyta; class Magnoliopsida; order Myrtales; family Myrtaceae; genus Eucalyptus; species Eucalyptus caleyi. The sequence goes on along the minus strand of CM024469.2, from coordinate 11,298,120 downwards.
CGCGAAACAAGTTGGGACCAACAGCTCCATTTGCATATGCAGGTCACGTACCTCTGCCCCAGGCTCATTAGCATTGCACAACACCGCCTCCGCCTCTTTAAGTAAATCCATTTGGAAACACGATATTGCAAACAAGTAGCGCGACTGAGGCATTTGTGTCCCTTCACGTGAAAAACACTTCAATCGATCAGGAAAACAAATTCCCCCAGAAACATATTAAGTAAGGATGATGCCCCGGAATCACGGGTCATTCAGCAAAATATACGTAATTAGCGAAACACGGAGGCATGGGGGACAAGCCCTACCTTTTAGAACATGGTAAGCACAGTAAGTTTGATTATTGTGCAGATAACAGCCAGCTAATAGCTGCAGATTCACCTGAAAGCAACCAAGCGACCCAAAAAAAACCGAACTTCAACATAACAAATCGGGAGCAGAATCAACTTAACAGAAATCAGAGAACAATGCAACACCATCGCGTAACGACCCGAGTAGAAACGGAGGGAAAATCGAAAAACTCGAAATTAATCATCCGAAGCTTCGTAAACCGATGCGAAGTTTCTAAACAGCATTCCGCAATTGCGAAATTCACGCCGACAACTGCACCGAAAAGGTGCGGGGGGGACTCCAGGGAGGGAAATCGGACGCCAGCATCGGGAAATGCGGCTGCGACGGATTGCGACCCGAAGTCGAACCGAACCGAACCGAACCGACCCGGTGTTGGAGCTCTTCCAGTGACCAATCGGACCGGAGGAGGATGGGCGGGGGGGGCTTACCTCGAGGGGAACTCGGCGCAGAGGCGCTCGCACATGAAGACGGCGTTCCGGTGCATGAAGCCCCGCAGGCTGCTCCGCACGCACTCCGCCAGTATTGCCTCCATGGCCGCCACCGCCGCCGCTGGTCGCTCCTCCTCTCGCTCTCGATTCGCCCGCCACTGATGCCGTGCTGCTCCGGCGGGGCCTTCGCTTCTTCTTCTTCTTCTTCTTCTTCTCCTTCCTCCGCCGGAGGTGCGCCTGCAGCAGGTTCAAAAAATTTGCGCCGCACGTGCCTTTCCCTGCCCCGAACGCCTCCGGTCACGTGCGTGAGCCCGGGCATGGCTCTAGCACGGGTCGGGTCGGTTCGGGTCGGGTCATTTTGCCCAGAATTTTTGGGCTTCGGGCTCATTCTGGGCCGGGCTGGCTTGGACCGTGAGTTTTGCACTGGCTATTTTGAGAGAATTCCAAGTAGACCCCAGCATTCATACTAGATTCTCCAAGTGGCCCCTTGACCGCTCTTTACGGAGTTAGGTGCGATTCCGGAGCTAAAAGCAGGAGGTACCGCAATCTTCTCCGAAGGTTTCCTTTCCTCTTTTGTTAAAAGTTCAGTTTGGCTTAGAAGACTATGTACCCTTCATTCATTAGGTTCAAAATTAGAAGGGAGCGACATCTCATCGATGATAAACAAAAATGTCTGATACGATTATATCAACACATAATATATGCTAATAGAAGTATTTTGACTTATTTTGGCTAAAAAGTCAGTACGAGGGCTGCAAAAGCATACTCCTACCTTAGTGGTGAAGTGGGGGATAGGAGATTGTAGGCTTTACGTTGCACAATTGTCAAAATTTTACAATCAAAGAAAGGGACTTGATAGTGCCGCATATTATCAAAGTCTCATTAACCGATTTAATTGCATACAATTTAATGGAAACTATTTTTCTTATACATTTCAATTGGATAAGGATGAAACACCGATCAATTTTCGTTTAGTTTGATGGTATACTAAAGATGGAAGTTTTGGAGATCTTGTGGTATTTGATATTACTTTATGTAAAAAAAAAAAAAATACAATAATATTGTGCACCTTTGTTGGCTTGATTCATCAATGGAAAAATGTTATCTTTGGTTGTGTATTTCTATTTGATGAAATTATTACTTCTTTTTGTGAGGGCATTTCAATCCTTTTTAAAGATGATGAGCAACAAAGCACCAAAGACTATTTTCATTTATCAAGATCATACAATGGCACGTGTCATTAAAACGGTCATTTTGAATACTAATCATAATTTATGTGCATGGCATATTAGAAAAAATGTTGCGCATCATATAGCACATCTTCTCGGAAAGTTGGCCTTTCATGATAAATATTGCAATAAACTTTTATATTAATGCGAATCAAAACTTGAAAAAGAGAACAATTGAAAAGCAACGTGTCACAAGTGAAACTTGGAGGATAACAATTATTGGATAATATGTATCGCCTGCATCATAAATAGTGTCTTGCATTTGGCCGAGATATTTTTATGGGAATCAGATCTACACTAAGAAATGAAAACACTAATAATGCCTTTCAATATATGGCTTGTAAGATCATGATTTTATTTGAATTTATAAGTCATTATGAGAAACAAGCGAAAAAAAAAAAAAAAAACAAATGTGTACTACTTAAGTTATAGATGATTTTGAATGTGCTCGATGAAAGCCGTAGATTATGGCTGAAAATAATGAATAGTAAAACACGTTGCACATGTCTATACTAATGTCATTTATAGGTTTTTCTAGGATAAGTTCATGCATGCTTTTATCTAAACACATTCTTAGATCAAGAGTTAATAGATTGTCGCACACTTATATCGCGGGAACTGAAAATAGTGAAAGACAACATGTTGCCATTTTGACTTGAGAATTCTACCATATATGGAGCTACAAGTTATTTGAAAGGCAGGGATAGTTATGTAGGCATACTTTTATGCATTGTAAACGTTACAAGCATTCCCTTATAATACATTTTGAAGAGGTAGACAAAAGCTGCAAAACAAAGACTAATTGTGATGATGCTAGAGAAAGCTTTCACAATGCAATAAAGTCAAAGGCATTTTGCTTGAAGAGGTTAATTTCTTAATGGAAAATGATCAATTTGAATATGCAAAAAATTGTGAAATTCAAATACTTGATCCCATTTGGAGAAGGCCAAAAGATGTACCAAATTCTTGGTCGAAGGGCGTTAGTTAGGGAGAAGGGAGAAGCAAAAGAGATATGAATCTTCATGCACAAGAAGTGAAACGAAAGAAAAAGGAATCTTTATGCAAAAGAGGCACCTCATACTAGATCCAAGATAGGTGCAAGATATGAGAAGATCATTTTTCATATCGTCATTTTGACTAATTCTTATCCTTTGAAATTTGTCCTTTTTTTTTGCACATGAAGATGGCAGCAGGGGTTAATGATGTTCTATGACATCAATAAAAGGAAGAATTCTTAGTTGATGCTTGTTCCGTGCTCAATTTTGCCTATTAGAGAGCATACTTGTATACTTTAGAAAGCTTCGAAAGCGCAATTTCCTTTTTGGCATAATATGCGCCTCTTTCTCTTGTTTTGACAATGTTGATTTTTGTGAATATTGAGCTTTGTTTTGTTATGTATTGCTTTCTTTTTTAAAGAATCTGCTGTTTCCACTCCCTTTTGAGTGCTTTTATATTTCACCGTCCTTCAATCAGAAGCAATTTCAACCGAATAAAGGGAGTACATCCACCAGAAAAAGGGGTACAATTGCTGCCGCCCCCATTCTTATGAGTACGGTCATCTTTTAATTGCTTACAAACTTCCTAAGGGTTTCTTTTCTTCTACCATCTAGAACATCTTCTGAATTTGCAATCATATCAAGATTTCAAAATTTTGAGGCATTTCTTTTATTGCACCTTTTGCATAATCTCCTTTAGTAGATTTTGCTTTCAGGTGATTACATTTGATGAGTCACATGATTAATCAAATGTTACGTGATCTTATTAGATAATTGTCAAAATCAAATAAACCAATCTTAAATAATCATCGATCACATATTTGTCTTCAAGAAAGAAAAAAAATCATTATACTCTAAATTTTTTTTAAAATCATATCTAAGCTAACCATCAATATTGACTCTTATAATTAGCTACATACATAGAGATCACAATTCCACTAAAGAAAGATACAATAACTCCATATGATATTATTAATGACATAATAAAGCCCATTCTTCTTCTAATTAACTTTCAATCTCATTTCATGATTGCCAATTCATCATTTTCATCGAAAGCCTATTTAGAATCAACTACATCCACATTTATAGGTGAATGGATTTGACATTCCTCAATTTGATCTTCAACCCATTGTACAAACCCTTGATAATTATTTGTCTGAAAAAAAAAATCAGCGTAAAGCAATATTTAGTATTACAACATGTCATTACATGTACGATATACTAAATTGACATACTTAAGACACAAGTCAAGGTATAATATAATATTCCTCAATTAATAAGATTCTTTAAACTTTTTTTATTGTGCCGTGCCCTGTTTCAAATTATTTCGATGACGTGCGTGAGTTTGGGTGGGGTCGGGCCGAGCGAGCTTTTTCCCAAATGTCTGAGCTCTTTTGGCTCGGACCAACTTGGACTATGAATTAGCACAGACTATTTTGAGAAAATTTCAAATAGACCCCAATATCAACAATAGATTCTTAAAATGCCCCCTTAATAGTTTTTCTCCCCAAATCGCACCCTGTACCGCACAAAACCGTCTTAAAATGCCCCAAATCTCATTGGATCATTCGGGTCGCAATGCTCCTCTATCCCACAACTTTTTCCGCCGCAAAAATAAAAATCATTTGCGAAATGAACGATCTATACCCACCATCTTGCACCAAAGAACATTCTCTAATAAAAAAAAGGAAAAGGAACCCCGACCGAGCAGCACGGATCTCACATAAATCGGATCTCAAAGAAATCAATTCGCAAGAATGGAGCACTTGAGAGAGCGTTTCGACGAGATTTAGGACATTTCAACACGGGCTTTGTGTCACTAGAAAGCCCAATTTGGAAAAAGTAAATTGCTGTTTTCTTTTCTTTTTCTTTTTTTTTTTGGGAGGGGGTTGGGGAATTTAATATTCAAGTACCACTATGGCGGACGCCGTGGAATTTTCCACCGACTGACTATTCACGCATCAATTTCCGCATTGGCTCGAAAACTTTGACCCGTCAACGCACTTTCATTAAAAAAAAAAAACGACAAAAACAAAAAAGCACGAACATCGGCACGTGCGAGTGGCGCGTGTCGGAAACTTCACGTAAGGTGAGCGGACGAAACATGGCGCCAACCCCCGCCCCCGGCAAGTCCACCCCTAATTTACATCGCTATTTAATTCCTTACTTTTTCTGACCAAAAAAAAAAATCCTTACTTTTAAAAAAAATACATTTTTAAATTTTTTTAAAATTTCTTATTGGCTGGGTGGTAGTGTGATCTAAGCGCAACCGCAAAACCGGTGGGGCCCGCCCCGCGGACCCAGCAACCTTAAAATCCCAATTCGGTCGCTCGAATTAATTTTTTTTTTATTATTTTACTTTTTGCCGTTTGATTGTTTCGGCATCACCGTACATTTCGGTTTCCGCTCCCCCAATCAATGCCCAAATAATTGTCCGCCCAATAGAATACCAGGGGCAAGAGGAAATTATCCCTATGTAGAAACAAAAATAAAAAAAGGCACATGCCCCTCTTTTTTTTTTTTTGGTTGGCCCTAAAGTCTTTGCGAATTGACCGGTTTCTCGATTTGGTCGGCCGGTGAGACCGATTGTTCTATATTTCGAGGTACAACAAGATCTATCGAGTATATTGAATGGGAAATAATTGGGAGGAGAACGCGGTGAAAGGGAGAGGGGTTGAAAAATCGAATCAGATGAGATTGATGAGGATTCGACGTTTGCTAGGAGCGGATCGCACATAAATAAAGTGACTGAGTAGAAGAGATCTCTGTGGTACGTAAGAAAAAAATTAGTAGGACAATGGTCAATTAGATCGCCTAAAAAGTTACCTTGGTGGTCTTGAACTTGAGTAATTTGTGATCGGATATAAAATTGTTGAATTCGTGCTTTTTTTTTATTTTATGCATGTTAATGTAAAAAAAAAAAAAAAAAAGGTTTGGCATGGAAAAAAATGCATAGAGATGTGGACTAATTTAGGAAAGAAATTCAATTTGGGATAAGGTGAAAGATTTATATTCAATTTTGGAAAGTATAGTACTTATGGAATTAGTTGACAACAATCTCCACCTTTTAAAACACTGCAATTCTATCCTAAATTAGTTCAATTTTGGAAAGTAATGTATTTTGCTCCCGATGCTACAAATTTCACACGCTCTCTACATCAACATTATTAACGTTGGCTTCCATTTTTGATATTGAGAATTTAAGCGCTCAACATCCCCAATTATATTTCCCTTGTTAGGATTTCACACTAATGTTCGCCGACATCAGGATTTTCTTGATAAGCTTGACAACGACACAACGATCTTATTCAACGGTTTCGAGATTTGAGAACTACCCATGTGGCAATTTAACCATCTAGAGGAAATTTCTCGCACAGTTCTTTCCTAGTCATTTCTCTAGAAAACAAAACAGTCTCAAGATTCGTAACTACTCATGCCGCAATACAACCATCTAGAGAAAGTCTCTTGCATGGATCTTTCCTAGTCATTTCCCTAGAAATAATGCAAAGATTCTCGTGGGTCAACGCAATCAAATAAGTAAAAACTTCATTTCTGCGTCTTTACCCATTAAGGCGACGGCCCGATAAAGTGTCCACCAAGTAAAAACCCAACCAAGGAAGCATTCAAATTTCAAACCATAATTCCCTCGTGAAATCGAAATCTCAATCTCGCATATAAAAAAAACCGTTTTCTATTTGGTCAAATTTATCCAAAAGAAAATCAGTAAAAAAAAAAAAATACGTACTCGAGAGGAAACCGCCCGGTGTGAAAACGAGCCGCCCGAGTCGCGCTCGCTTTTTCTTTTCTCTCTCCTCGTAGGAAAAGCCGAAAAACCAAACCAAACCAAATCAGAGAAGGAAGGGAAGGGAGAAAAAGTCCTTATCCTGCGCACCCCGCAGGGGCCCCAAACCCTATTTAAACCTGCGCACACCCCTCACTCCTCACGCTCCACAGGAACTTTTTTTTCTCTCTCTACCACCATTTTCCTCCCCCCTTCCTTCCTTTTTTAACCTCTTTCCCCCTCTCTCTCTCTCTCTCTCTCTCTCTCTCTCTTCTTTCTCTCTCTATCTCTACACGTCGAGCGAGCGAGCGAGCGAAAAGTCGTCGTCGCCTTCTTCTTCGTCTTCGTCTTCGTCGTCGACCTTTGGCGTCGCCGCCGAAGCTTCCTGGAAACCTCGCCCCGATCCGCGCCCGTCAAAATTTCCTCGCCGCGGTTGCGTGTGAAACCGCGCTTTCCCTCTCGCTTTTGTGATTGATTGGCCGATCCGCGGGATTTGATTGGGGTGCTCGTCGTGTCGGCCGCGCGGAGGAATTGGAGCTGAATTTGCATGGAAGATTCGCTGCAGTGAAGTTTCGCGAGCTTTTGCCCAGCTAAGGAGGGACAGGGGGAGGGGGGTGTGTGGCTTATTTTGGGGGCCTCGAGGTCGAGCGATGTTGATGGCGGACAAGAGCTGCTCGGGTTCTTGGGGCGCGGCGGCGGAATTCGGTCCCGGGGAAGAGGATAACCTGACGATCGGGTACGAAGAGTTGATGGATTTGATCGAGGAGGCGCCGGGCGGTCAGCCTGATCAGGTGCGGCTTTTCTCCCCACCCTGGATCGTGTTTACTCTGCTCGTTTACGGGGGGAGGTTGTGGGTGGGGGTTTAGAGCTGTTTTTTTTTTTCGGGTTTTTCGAGGGGGTGGGTGTGTCGGGGGTTTCGGATCTCCAATTGGGTCGGCGGATTCTAGAGCTAGAGATGATTTTTAATGTGGAATTTTGTCTCTTGATTTGTTTTGAGTGTGCTGCGTTGATTGTCAGTGTTGGTTGTTCACTGTGCAAAAACCCAGATGAATGTCTCGATGTTGCATCGCTTGGTGGGCATGTTTCCTTTAAGATGGTATTGTGATTTGCTTTTTGTGACGGCCCGAGATAAGCACAAGGAAGCAATAGAACAGTACGATAGAGTAATTAAAAGGAAAAAAAAGTCGGCAGGATTAGAATGGAAAGAGGAGGGAAGAGCGCAATGCGCGAGGTTAAAAAGAATTTAGAGGGAGGAATCTGACGGTGGCGAATTCTCGTATACGCGTGCATTCCAGGCATATATTCTCCATTATGAGACTCTGTCCCAGCATAATAAGAACGGCATGACAACACTTATTAGGTTTTCTCAAAAGTCTGCCGACTTAGCTTCTTGCATGATGGGGATACTTGCTGTTGATGACTGAGCTTAGTTGAGGGTAAACCCCCGCTCTTGATTTATCCATCCCCAGATTGGTCTTGGCAAAGTCCTTTAGATCTCCTCTTTGTGTAATGACCATTACCTTTTTAGACAAAATCTCCCTGGTCCTCAAGGAACCTTTTATATCAACTGTTGGAAGTGTTAGAAACAAATTATTTTTCTGCATAAATTAGTATGAGTGGCTTCCCTTCTGAGAGCCATTTTGTATATGGGCAGTACCCGCTCAGTGCTTTCCTGGTGGAAATGTGTTTGTCGTTTCAAAAAAGATTAATTGTCCAAGGTTGCTTCCAGAAACACCGTGGCAGATAAGTGTTAGACTGATGAGTCTCGGGTTACAAAAATTGATCAACATTTGGTGCCAAACCGAGCAAAAAAGCAGTTCGAAGTAAGATGTGCTAGGTTGTGGTGGAGAACTCCCATTTCATCTGCATCATCAACTTTGGGATCATTTATTTTGGGAATGCTAGGTAATAGCAGTACTTGGTCTTCCATGTTAACACTTTTTTACAATAAGTTTTGGAGAACTAAACGTCTTTTTAAACATGAAAGTCACTTCCACTCCGGCATGCCAGTCGTCTATATAGATTGCTCGAGTAGAGTGGATCAGAAGGTTCCCAAGAGTCTGGTTAGATTTCCCTTAGGACAATAAAACGTCAAAGAGCCTTCTCCCCCACTCGATTGGCCAATCCAATTGATCTTAGCTTTCTCCAGAACTTCAAGACAAGCATGGAAAAAATTACTCAAATGGTTAGATCCTTTATCAACCTGGACCCAAAGCGGTCTCGTAGCGGTCTCGTAGTTCTTGGTCGATGGTCAATCCCCAGGCATCAACCAACAGGAAATCCACCTCAATGCTAAAACCTCATACTTAAGCATGCCAGAGATGGAGTATGTCATTCCGGTGATGTCCATTCACTTCCATTGCTGAATTATTCTGAGGGGTTGCTGTCTGATTGATCTCATATACCATCTACAGATCAATGAGGACAACAGAAGATGTGCGTTACAGACATGGTATTCAGGTCCACCAAAAGCTAACATTTTAGATCAGTTTATGAGGAAGGGGATAGGGATATGGATTTGGATGCCTCAGTGGATTCCCATCCTCGATTAAATACACCTGTTTTTGATGAATGACTATTGAGGGATGAGGTTTAACCCCCTTATTTTTTTTTGCTTCTTTTCCTTCTTTCATTGAATTGATAATTTTCCCACTTAAATGTGCCTGTGGTCCTAGTGGGCATGAATTCAGGTTGTTTCCTTAGTGGTCCCATTGTGTTAATGATGACTATTCGTCATTGTGTTGTGGTCGGAATGGCTTATTTTGTGCAACGATATTTTCAAGAGAGATTATGAACCCCTGAATGTCATTCTGCAGGGTACTTCAAATTATTCATCTTTCATGGCGAGCAGATCGGTTCCTCGTGGTGGCACCCACAATGATTCTCAGAGTGAAAGCTGTAAGTAATTTTTATAAGATAATCAGGTGTTGGAAGGTGCTGCTTATATCATCTGTGCTGTTAGATTAATGACATTTTGACTATGAGCCGAGTGACTCAGACTGTGGAAGGGTAAAACCTTCTGCAGAGTGAAATATTCCGGTGCACTTTGTTTTGTTTGAGACTATGGACTTCTTTCCAGATTCACAAGAGAGTATGCTGATAGACAGGTGTCTTGTTGCTGTGCATGCATTGTCTACTATTGCTTAATCTGATGCTAATTAATTCTTGTATTGTCAGAACTATATGGTTCACAGTTCTAGGAACTGGAATTAGGATTTAGTATAGAAGTGGGCAGGAGTTCTATTCTAAATTTATATCTGTCTTTTTGGCACCCATTGATGTATCTGCTTATTTTAGTATGAATGTATATATCCTAGCTGGCATCTAACACAGTTCTTTATGCCTTTAACATATGTCTATTTTTCCTGCATTTTTAAAGCCTGTTTTTGGTTACTTTATGACTATTGCAGATGCTTCCCGAGCTCCAGATATTGGAAATCATGATTCATTCAATAAGACTAGCAATGGAAATTTTGGGGCTCCTGAATATCGAAATTTGCACACGGAGTTGCCTTTCCCCTCTTCAGATTTTTCTGTCTTTCAGGACCGTGATAGTTCCTTTGGAGACAATGTTTCCACTTTTGGTGATCCTCCGTGGCTTCCTATGTATGGTGGCCATGGTAGTTTTTCCCCAATAAATCAAGGATCTATGATTGACGAAGAAGATGAGATGTTAAGGTTTCCAATTCACAGTCCATACTCAACTTCTAATCTGCCATTTAATGCGATGGGATGCAGCTCTAAGTATGAAGATCAGATGTTACCAAATAATGGAAATTATGTACTTGGTGTACAGGATGTTGCACCAGAACAGCCATGCCAGTGGCCTCAATTGAGCTTGTCTAGAGAAACGGACATAAATTGCATGAAAGATGAAAAATTTGATTCAATTTTTTCTGTGAATGATTCAGTCCGTTCTTCTGGAGTCACTGATGGACCCATTTGTGAAGAAAACTTCTGTGTTGCTGATGGGAAAGCTGTTTGGACCAAAGACTTTATGCAGGGTTCCTCTGTTTCAATTAATATGGTGAATCTGAATGATACCGTATTTGAAAAGGTTGAGGACGATGCCATTGCTAATGCATCTAAAAGGGCCCGTTATGCTCTGGATACTGCTGATGGTTTGACAACTATATCTTCCACTCACAATGTTTCAGAACAATCTTTTGCTTATGCTCAGCCATTGAGATTTGGCGAGAAGCATGTTGGTTGCAGCAAGAGTGAAAGCTCTAGTACATTGACTAAACCTAATAATATTGCCTCTCGGTCTTCGAGTTTCAGCCCCGAATCAACCGAGAGTAGCTCAATTGATTGCAGATCACAAGGTGATGATGACCCTGATATTTGTATCATTGAGGAGATGAGTCATCCTGCGCCAACCTTTCCATCTGCAGCACCTGTAAATGGACTCGTATCTGACCAGGGAGGCTCTTATAGTCTCTCTCTCTATAACAATGGAGTGGGTAGTACACCGTGCCCCAAGGCAAATGCCGAACAGTTAATTTTCCGAGCGGCATTGCAGGTATGATTAAATTTCGTAGCTTGTTGCAGGACATAACTGAAACATTATAATTCTCTCTCTGTATCCTGTTGTGTTTTGTCTTCCACATACTTTCCGTGCAAATGATTTTTCTTCTACTTTTTTGTAGTTATAAACTGCCTTTCTTCTAAGTGTCCTAACCATTTAGTTTAGTGGTGAGATGAATTGATGAAAGCTTGTTCAGTCGGTTGAACTTTCAGTCTTTGGTTTCTTTGCTACCATCTCCTGAATATTTTATTTTTTATATTATTCCTCATTTGTTGATAAAGTACCCAAAAAATGCTGTTGGCCTGTCTGGAAGAACAGAATAAATATTATTGGAGTAAGTGTAATTTCAGGGGTTGATGCCCATGGAGGGTAGGTGGTGGCATTGTCATATTGGTAGATTTGTATGCTAGCATCATTTGGACTTTAGTAGGTGGTGCATGATGTCCAAGGGGTGAGGTGATATAATGGTTAATAAGGATCTTTGAATGGGAGATTGAATGGTAAGGTTGTCAAGTCAAGACACCTGAAGATTGTCCAGATAATAAGAGCTGTATGGAAGGGATATATAATATAATTTAAGAGTTGCCATTAATGGATGTCTGGTATGGAGTGTATAAAATGGGGGAAATGCAAATCTAGCCAAGGGAGAGGTTGACTCAATCTCTTTCTAGATTGGGGATGAAGAAAGGCCAAACAGCGAGTGATATAATTAGCTGCTGTATCAATTGAGCTATTCTTGGTTGATTGGGGGCTGTTATATCAATTGTGTAATCAATCCACCATGCCGTCGATGGCCCAGCACCTCCCCTCTGAGCTCGACTGAGAGCAGAGTTGTCAGTGATGGAGATCTGTGGTGAGGGGGCGGTGGAAAGCATAGTTAGTGAGAGTGGTGAGGGTGGAGACAATGACAGCTGACTATGGGGGTTGTCTTCGCGCAATGGCCAGCAATGCCATCACTGTAGGTGGCAAAGGGCCGCAGGGCGGCACAGTTGCACATACGAACAGATGATGGGGAGAGGAAGGCCACGTGGCGGTTGAATCGCTCCGCGAGATGTTGTTAATCAGGCACTGGGATGGTACAGGGGTACTGTACGTAGGAACAGTAGCCGCATGCCCTTTGAAGAGAGATGAATATTCCTTGGCAATTTTTAGAGAGATGCATGTATTTATCCTTCCTTTTAGCTTCTAGGGGACAGATGTACTTTATAGGCCCTTCTTCATAGTCTTGGTTCTCTGAACTGCTCTTCTTTTTTTCCAAAGAACAAAACAAAATCATATCTATTTGATTCTTTGTGGTGCACTTGAAGCTTTCATAAGATGCTTGGAAATTGTATACATGGGCTGACTTGGACTTGATGCTCCCTGAATGTAATCTGATCTCTTACTCATTAAAGTGACGTGATAAGTAGCCCTGCTACAGTTGTAGACTATTTGCTTGCTCTATGTTGTTCCAGCATGCCACTAGCAGAAAGCTAATAAACTCTGGGGGTGGACGTTATTTAAGTGAATAAAAGGATTAGTTGTCTTTTGCTTCCACCTGTTCTCTTTACATGAGACTATTGTTTGGCATGTTTTGCAGGATCTCTCTCAGCCAAAATCAGAAGAAACTCCACCTGATGGTGCTCTGACAGTTCCTCTTTTGAGGCATCAGGTTGGAAATCCTCCTTTCTTTAAGCCCCTTTTCATGTGTTGTTTCATGGAGATCAATATGTTTAAATATATGTCATGATACATGTGCAGTGGGCACCGTTACGTTTCAATTTATGTTTCATTGAGATAAGGTTATTGTAGAGTTGCTATTTCTATTTTTGGGCCAGGCTTGTAGCAAGGTGTAACAAATGGCAGGGTTGTTGCATAAACTGGTGATGCCACATCTTAAAATAAATAGCCCTATAGGCATCTGTCATTACGGTGATTGTGATAGTTAAAAGCATAACATGTCAATAGAGTAATGTAAGATGCTTGCTTTCTTAATTTTCTTCTATTGCTTCGCTTTGCCCAGGATTTGAACTCAGGTCTTCGCTGCCATCCCAGGCTATGTGCCTGCTGGCTCTTCCTTAATTTTCTACTTTCTGATTTTAATTTCACCGATTTTTTGGTCAAGTACTTTAGTTCCTTCAAATGTATTGTGACATGTAGATTGTGTCATAATATTGTGATGGGCTTTGGCTTGTGCTACTTCAAAGAGAACTCGATGACTGTTTATCTTAATTTCTGGTTGGGATTGCACTTTACATGGATATTAGCACTGGAGAAGACTAGAAGCATGATTTAGTTTGACTTAGCAGTCAGTTTCATGCTGTAGGACCAAAATCATCGTCCAGTTTTCTGATTGATGATTATGGCAAATATCACTTGACAACCCACAGTAGATGATCTTGGGGTGCTTTACTGCTGAGAATATTGGTCTCTTAAATAATGAGAGACCTAGAAGTCATTCTCATGACTCCACGCCTGTTATGAAGTTCTAGGAACAGAAACAATTGTTATAGAAGGCAAATATTCAGCAATGGTCCTTTGATCAAGTCCAGTGTCATGTTGTACCATGTTGTAAAAGAAGTCCTACCATTTTGATGTTGTATATTATTGGAGGAGGCTATAATGGCTGTCATTTGCTGTTCTTCCCGCATAAATTGTTGTTTCCATGCAACTCTCTAAAGAATCTCCTCTAGTAAATATCGAACTTTTGCCATTTGGGTTTTTGACTATTTGTTGATTGGCAAGTTGTTTGTGAATCACAGATTATTTAGTATTTTCTCATATGCTCATGCAGAAAATTGCCTTGTCATGGATGGTGAAAAAGGAAACCGCCATAAATTGCTGTGGGGGAATTCTTGCGGATGATCAGGTCTTTATCTATCTCGGGTCCATTTCCTAAGACTGCTTATGGTGATTCTCTTGATGACTTTTTTTTATGTCCTTGTGCAGGGACTAGGGAAGACAGTATCAACTATTGCTCTTATACTTAAGGAAAGACCTCCAACCTTCAAACAATGTCAAGAGAATCCAAAGCAGGAGTTACAAACTTTTGATTTGGATGAGGATGAAAATGTTGATGGGGCTCCTAAATTAAACAATGCAAAGCTTGGCAGAGAGAACTTTCAAGCTCCACCAAGTGGAAGCTCTTTGGCACAAGGAAGAGGGAGGCCAGCTGCTGGAACTCTTGTGGTTTGTCCCACCAGTGTTCTGCGACAGTGGGCTGAGGAGTTGCATAACAAAGTAACAAGTGCAGCTAGCCTTGCTGTCCTAGTGTACCACGGGGGTAATCGGACAAAGGATCCTCTTGATCTGGCCAAGTATGATGTTGTCCTCACAACATATTCAATTGTTAGCATGGAGGTCCCTAAGCAGCCTCTAGTTGATAAAGATGATGATGAGAAAGGAAGACCAGCAGATCATGATCTTCCTCCTGCTGGACTTTTATCCGGCAAGAGGAAGAAAGATGCTCTTAATCACGGTAAGAAAAGATCAAAGAATGGAAAGAAGATGGAGAATGAATTGCTTGAGTCTATTGCTGGACCTCTTGCGAAGGTCGGATGGTTCCGTGTCGTCTTGGATGAGGCTCAGAGTATTAAGAATCACAGGACTCAAGTAGCTAGGGCTTGTTGGGGTCTTCGCGCCAAACGCCGGTGGTGCTTGTCGGGAACTCCTATTCAGAATGCAATTGATGACTTGTATAGCTATTTCAGATTTCTCAGATTTGACCCTTATGCTGTGTACAAAACATTCATTGAAAGAATAAAAACTCCAATCCAGAGGAGTCCGAAAGGATACGATAAGCTGCAGGCAATCTTAAAAACAATAATGCTCCGGCGTACTAAAGGTTTGCTGCTTAGTGTCAAAATGTGTGTGCATTTCTTGCTTTTGCTTGAAATAAATCTTGCTTTGGATTCTACATTGCGCTTTTTCCTTGTTTATATGTTTTATTTTACTTGCAACTTAATGTTTCTTTGTCTTTGTGGTGGTTAAGTTGGTTTTATAGTAATGATGTCAAAACCTTTTATCTTGGTGCTTATATGGGACTCCACTATGTTATGTATCATGTCATATTTACTCTCCAATATTTTTCTTTTAGACTTACTAGTTATCTTGCCACTGGCATCACCGTCTTTGATTTGTCCACATTCTTTGTTGCAAGGCTTTAGGTGGTGTAGTTCACTTAGTTAAATGTGTTCTTTGTGGGTTCCTTCTCATTTTCACCTTTGCTTGTGCTTCTTCCCCTTAACATAAGTAGGGTCAAAGCTTCCCTGAGTAAACAAGGATTGTCCATGTTGAGTTGACATCGTGGTAAAATTGTTCAATATTTCTATGTTTCTGTTTCAAGAGAACGTGCTAATTTCCCTTTCCCATGTTACGTGACGTGTTTACTTCCATCTCTGTTTTTTTATTGCCTGAGAGGCTGAGATTAACTTTATATTCATGGTAGTTGTTATCTATCAACTTCTTACAATGTGTAGGTATAATTACCGATTAACCATGTAAATGTTTACCCTGTTTTAGGCACACTTCTTGATGGTAAACCTATCATAACCTTACCGCCAAAGTCAGTGGAACTGAAAAAGGTGGAATTTTCGAAGGAGGAGCGAGATTTTTACTCGAAATTAGAGGCTGATTCTCGTGCTCAATATCAAGTATGTGTTAAGGAGTTACTTTTCTTCATTTTTGAGCTTAACATTGTGAAGGATGACATTCATGTACAATTCTAATATGGCGTAGCTTCTGCCCGTTTGCCCAATTGTGTTACTAACTCTGGAAGATATGTTCTTCTACCAGGAATATGCAGCTGCTGGGACTGTCAGAGAAAACTATGTGAACATTCTGTTGATGCTCTTGCGCCTTCGACAGGCTTGTGATCATCCCCTGCTTGTGAGGGGATATGACTCGCATTCTCCGTGGCAGTCACTTGAGATGGCAAAGCAACTTCCTCAGGAGAGACGAGTTTTTCTTCTGAATTGTTTGGAAGCTTCTTTAGCAATTTGCAGCATCTGCAATGTGAGTAATATATCTGTCTTTGTGCGTTTGTGCTTGTGCATGCGTGTGTGGATATTTGTGCAACAGAGGCAAATACCTGGTGTACAGTTAATGACGTTTATTTATTTTTTTCTGGTCCTTTGAGCCCCCCTGAAATAGGATTGCTAGGTTTAGGAAATGAATCACATCATAAGACTTCGGGGGTTTTTGACTCTAGATTGATATAAATGCTGGAATTAAAATACCTTGATTGTGCTCTCTTTTCATTAAGACATAGTGAAGGCGAGGCAACTATAGGTAACTTTAAAAGGCTGCTGCTGCTGCAGTGACATTTTGAATGGAGTAGCAGGTTATTTAAATGGAAAAGATTATTTTTCATAAATTAGTAGTTATGGGCCTCCTCAATTCCTGCTGTAAACTGGTCAAGTGACATGTCGTGTTTTATAATGTCAAGAAGAATCTTATCATAGAACAGACAAGGGTGAATGATTTCAATCCCATGTTATCTGAGGTCATTTGTTTGTGGACTATAATTCTTAATAAGAGAACTGGTTGTTTTCAAGTTTGGTTTATGGTCAAGCACATTCAAATGGTTGAGTTAATCCTTAATTTGTAGGATCCACCTGAAGAGGCTGTTGTTTCGGTATGTGGTCATGTATTTTGCAACCAATGCCTTTGTGAACACCTCACTGGTGATGATGGACATTGCCCTGCCACAAAGTGCAAAGAGAGACTCAGTATGTCTCAAGTGTTTTCCAGAGCTTCCCTGAAGATTTCCATTGCTGATCATTGTGCACAGAACAGTCACCCTAGTAATTTGGGGTCCGAACTCCTAGCGACGGTTGACGATCGTTCTGGGGGTCATCTGCATGATTCCTCCAAGATCAAGGCTGCTCTCGAGGTCCTGCAATCACTGTCCAAGACACAGGACGGTGCATCAAGAAGTAGTGATGAAGAGAATTCTTCCAATGTGGGTAGCAGTTACTCTGACGAGACATCCCCTCCTAGGAACATATGCAAAGATAATTCTTCTGAAGGAAATGTGTCTGTGAAAAAAGGCCCGGGTCTTTCAAATAAGCCAGCTCCAGAGAAAGCAATAGTATTTTCACAGTGGACAAGGATGTTGGACATACTAGAAGGTCGCCTGAAAGATTCATCTATTCAATATAGAAGACTTGATGGTACTATGTCGGTTCTTGCGAGAGACAAGGCTGTGAAGGACTTTAACACTCTGCCGGAGGTATGAGCATGCTGTTTCACACATTTATTTTTTAATATACTGATGCAACACATTCACTCTGTATTGGCTGGAAGTCTTTTCTTACATTATCTGTTGTCCTTTTAAACCTGTAGGTTACTGTTATGATTATGTCCTTGAAAGCTGCGAGTCTAGGACTTAATATGGTCTCAGCTTGCCATGTTCTCTTGCTGGATCTTTGGTGGAATCCTACGACAGAGGACCAGGCTGTTGATAGAGCACATCGTATTGGGCAGACTCGTCCTGTTACAGTTTTGCGACTAACTGTCAAAGACACAGTTGAAGATCGCATCTTGGACCTACAGGTCAGATAGCACCCCTAGCTTTTATTGTTGCTTGTCGTGTCCATGTAATTTCTGGGTTTACCAGGCAGACATATATTTATATTTCGTGAATTAAATGACAAGTCGAGTGATCTGGAGGTGGATAAAAGTGGTCAGTTGGTTGTGTGGTCAGGAATAGGATCGGGTGTTGGCGTCATATACACGTTAAACTTTCCTCACTGATGTGCATGTTCTAGAAACATACAAGATAAAAAAAAAAAAAAAAAAAGGCCCCTGGTCTCTTCTTTTTCCCCCCAAATGAACTTGCCCATGTCACGCATGCTTTTCAGTTTAAATTTAACCCAAGTAACTTTGGTCACGCTTGCATTTTGGTCACTGAAGAAAAAAAGACGGAATCTATTCTATAGAGCCTTTACATAATGAACTGAGTGAGTTTGGCCATTGGAAGTGTATATCACCAAATATAAATTTGATATGTTCTGAAACAAATGGTTTCAATTCAATAATACATCATCAGTCGGTGCAGTTTTTATGGGTAACCTTCATCTCGACTTGCAATATCGTTTTGCTATGTTAGAGAATTTACTGCATGGGTATCAGTATATTAATGTGCTTTTCGTTACTCATTGGGCATGGGTTTCTTTTACAAAGTAGAGTCTGGTAAATGGTTTTTTTGTTTGTTTTGTCATCAGCAAAAGAAGAGACGAATGGTCGCATCTGCATTCGGAGAGGATGAAAAAGGGGGTCGTCAAACCCGCCTAACAGTGGAGGACTTGAACTACTTGTTTATGGCGTGATTCGGAAGTCTAATTTTGCGGATCGCAACACATCATTTACTAACCTTAGTGCTGCCTGATAAGAGTTTGTTCTGAGTAGTGGCGGCGGCCTTATACTTAGTGATTTCGACAGAAGCGATTGACTGGAGATTGATCAACTTTCCTGCTTCACCATTATTTGTTACTGTACAGCGCGCGACAGATAGCAACATCTAACAGTAAAGATGCAATTTTTTTTCCCCTGAAAATGTAAATGATATAGGGTTTTTGTTCTATCTCTGTGCTCTCCTCCATTCCTTATTTGTATACGGAGATCACAAACTTCAGGTCAGTGAATTTGATAATTATGTCTTGCCTAGCTCGTATTCTGATCTTTTCTCGTACCCTTTACGAGGGTCTGCTCAGGGCAAACCAAGCCGACGATCCTAGATGCCCCTGCAGGATAACTAGACCTAACAATGACTTCATTCCTTATATCTTCAATAAGTCGCTAATGCCCATCAACTGCCTCAGGAACTAAACTGAACAAACATTCCTAGATGCCGCCGGAGGCGATCGATTCGACTCAGCGGGACTGCTCCCCTATAGGGTAAAGTAACAATCGGTTCCATAACAAAAACACGGTGGAAGAGAATGTTGCCTTGGTAAACTTCTTATAAATGTCACGAAGGCAAATTGTCCCTTCGATCAAAATAAGGAATTGAAATAACAAAAGACTTGAGAATTCTCCAATCATCATTGAATCTCGACACGGCAGTCGCATCTTTCCTCCAGCCAAGCCAGGATGTCGCGGCGCACGGTGGCGATGTTCTCCTCCGTCTCCCCGAACAGCAGCGAGTGCATCATCCCGTCGTAGATCCGGATGGCCTTGTCCTCGCTCTGGGCCTCCTGGTACAGCGCCTGGCTCACCTCCGGGTCGGTCACCGCGTCCTCGCTCCCGTGCAGCACAATGAAGGGGATCCGGACGTCCCCCAGCCTCCGGTTGAGGCAGTCCGTGACCCGCAGCAGGTCCAGCACGGTCCCGAGCCGCGGCTTCCCCCGGTACCGCATCGGGTTCATCTCCGCGACCGCCTTCTTGGCCTCGACCCGGACCGACTTCCTCATGATGTCGGCGGTCGGGACGATGGGCAGCGTCGGCATGACCCGGGCGACCAGCGAGAGCACCTGGGGGATCGGCCAGGCGGGCCGGACCTTGTCCGAGATCTTGCACATGGGCGCGACCAGGACGGCGCCCTGGTACGCCGCCGGGTCCCGGAAGTGGATCAGCAGGCAGATCGCGCCCCCCATCGACTCCCCGTACAGGAACCGGGGCAGCCCGGAGAACCGCGGGTCGTTCTTGACGGAGTCGAAGTAGTCGATGGCGTCGTCGACGACGAGGTCGACGTCGGGGACGAAGGCGCGGAGGCCGGCGGAGCGGCCGTGGCCCTCGAGGTCGAAGGCGAAGCAGGCGAAGCCGTGCTGGGCGAGGAAGATCGGGGTGGCCTGGAAAGTCCAGGTGACGTCGTTGCCGTAGCCGTGGACCATGAGGACGGCGGCGCGCGGCGGCGGGGCGGCGGCGGGGGGGAGCCAGGAGCGGACGAAGAGGGGGAGGCCGCGCGGGGAGGTGCGGAAGGAGCGGGTGCCGCGGACGCCCTGCTGCTCGAAGTAGGCGTCCTCGTCCTCGGGGGAGTTGCCCCAGAAGTTCTTGAGGTTCTTGTCGTTCGGACAACCACCTTCCTGCAGCGCAGCATCGTCGCCCATGAAGAATTCTGTGTTTGCGTGCGGTGTGGGGTGATGATGATGGAGGGGAAGAAGGGGGAGGGCAGATATGTGGTTGGTTGATGAGGGCGGATGGGAGGGTCCCCTCCTCTGTGCTTTCATTTTTAATGTTTGGACTTTAACTTTACGTTTTTGGTCGGCTGAGTATTTAATGTGCTCTACTCTTACAAGTTGGGAGACTATTCTTACAAGTTGGGAGACTATTCTCTAAGCTTTTTAGGTTTTTTGTTTTTTGATTTCGCGGGAATTACCCAAAACCCCCCCTGAACTTTGGGACCATCGGGCATATTGTCCAAGAATTGGACTTTCATTTTACTGTGGGTAACGACTCGAGTGATTCATGAATTTTGATATGATGTGCAATGTGATTTATGAAATTTTTGATTTGCTCAATTTGATTTATAAACTTTAGCTTGATATTTAATGTGATCATTGAAATTTTAATTTATTCAATGTAGTGGTTGGATTTTCGTTTATAAATAAATTCGTTATACATTCCATTGTTCAAACCCTAGAGGAATAATGTATCGGAGTTGAAAATTCAGGGATAAATATGTATGGCTCTCAAATTTTTGAGGGAGTTATTGTGTTATTATTACCCTTTGAATTTATTTTCATTTCAGTTTTTATTTCCTTTTGGGTTGTATCATGAAAAAAATTATTGAATTCTCTCTCAATTTCATATTGTAGATAAAGGAGACCGCTTCATTTTCACATACACCAATGTGAATAAGGGAGTGGTTTCACGATCCACCTCATCATTTTAATTGTTTACTTTTAGCTTGACCTAATTCTTGTGGCAGACTCATTTTGACTTTTTGCTAAATTTTTCTTTTCGGTCAATAAGTAGCATTCATTACTAAAATGTTACTGAAACACAATTAAGTCTGAAATCGTTACACAATAAAGACCATAGTGGCCCCGCACGGCCCGCTGGGGGTTTATGCAGCCAACCATTTTGAAGAATATTAACCCAGTGGGCTTTTGCGGCCCAATCGGTAGACTTGGTGGCCTCCTTTGGAATATAAGACATTGATATATTTGGAGCTAGGCCAGCAAATCTTTATATTCCTCTTAAATAGCGGCAACTGCCCATGGCCTTGGCTTTTGGCCTAGTACTCACTCCACAACTGATAAGTTATTCAGTTTTTACTTTGATGTCCTCATGGAGATCAATTGAAGATGAAGCCGAAGACTCTCGACCAATTGTTTTCAGCAGCCTTGACAGAACCGCACGGAGGGACACAGACTTAATTTTAAGGGCTGAATCGACGTGAAACTTCAGCGCCAAGGCATCGGTGATGACTCAGACCACGTTCCTGCCTATCCTGACCGTCGCTCCTTCTTCCTGTTCGCTTTTCTAAGACTTGTCGATGTTGTATTTCAGAGAGCCCTTTGCTGGAGGAACCCATACCGCAAGTAGGTGTCCAACACCTGTAGGTCGAGCTTTTGTTTTTGGATTCCATATGTTGAATAACTCAAGTTCTAATCTTGCTTCCTCCACTATTCTTCGTGTCTTGGTGTGCTACCTTGGAAGACCAAGGTGTTATGCCTCTTCCAGATTTGCCAAAGGGTGCCGGCCAGTAGATCCTTCAATGATGGATTGTTGTTAATGCGAGGGTTTCAAGAAACCATTTGTTGATTCTAGTTATTTTTGGGGGTAGGGTCGATTCTTTAATCCAGATTTGACCATACCTTTTTTGTCCATTGACACAGTAAAAATAGATGCTCTGGTGTCTCTAGTTCACGGTGGCATATTGGATAAAGCGGGTCGGGTATCATCTTTCTCCTGTAGAGATTTTCCTTCGTTGGGAGTGCATTAGTACACATACTCCATGTAAAAAACCTGATTTTTGGATAGGTATGGAGCTGCCATATCAAGTTCCGTAATTTCTTGGGTGGTTGGTATGATGAGGAAGCTTGGAATTGATTGTTGTGGTTGTTGGCTGAATGTAGTGTGTTGTGTCCACTTTTGACGGAAGAGGCTCCAAATCTATTTTTTGTCCATATGATTTTGTCGGTCCCCATAGGAATCAAAGGAATTGCAAGAATTTTATTTACAAGACTCATGCCAAATAAGCTTGATATTTCTACATATTCTACTGTTTAGACTCTTGGTCGATAGGTCAAACACATATTCAGGATCTCCTTGGTTCGTAGGTCCTCAGATGTGTCCTCTCTCTAACCATTTGTCTTCTCTTAATTAATTTACGTGCCATCTCCCACAGACCACCTGATTTGTTGCTCTAATACCTCTCTTCTTGAAAGTAGGCTTTGCCAACCCTAAGATGGTCTAGATCCTTTATTTGTCCTGAAGAATAGTATAGCCCTTTCATCAACTGACTCCATAAGGTTGAAGGGGCTTGTATGAGTCTCCAAGCCTACTTTCCCAACATGGCCTTATCGAAAGCAATGAGGTCCTTCAATCCCAAATCTCGACAATCTTTCTTGGTTTTCGGCACTTCCCACTTTTTCTAGTAGATTCCTTTTTTTGCACAACTTCTTTTCCACTAGAAAGATGCAAGATGTTTTTCAATTGCTGTACAAATTCAAATAGGAATCTCGAATATTGACATAGTATATTGTGGCAATGCTTTTACTACTATTTTAATAAGGATTTCCTTCATTGCCTTTGTCATTAGGCTTTCTTTCCACCCCTTGAGTTTCATATTTGCTTTCGTTAGGATCCAAGTAAGCATCTCTTTCTTAGATTGTTCCCAATCCGACGGAATGCAAAGATATCTCCCTATTTTTGCAATGATAGGAACTCTTAATTCTTTTACCATATTCCTCCTCAATTGTTGTGAATAGCAGTTACTAAAATATATACTGGATTTGTTCAAGTTGATCGCTTGACTCGAGGCATAGCAATATTGGTTCAAAAGGTTTGCCAAGTTTTGGCATTCATTAATTGTCCCATCTAGAAAAAATATCGCATCTAGAAAAAATATCGCATCATTAGCAAAAAGTAAGTGTGAGAGAGATGGACAGCTTCTATTTAGTTTTATGTCTTTCAAACTTTTATCCCCTAGTGCTTTGTGTATGAGCAAAGGGAGCATGTCTGTCATAATGATAAAAAGGTAAGGAGAAAGAGGATCCCATTGCCTTATGCCTTTAGTTGGTCTGAAGACTTGGAGAGGTTCCCCATTAAGTTTGATATTGAAAGTGATGGTAGATATACATGTTTTCACCAAAGAAACCCAACAATCGCCGAAGCCCATGCTCTTCAAGCATTCGCATAGGTAGTCCCATTCCGCTCGATCATAAGCTTTCTATGTATCGAGTTTTAGTACCGCCTAAAATTTCCTCTTTCTTTTTCTGATTTTGAGTTGATGCAACACTTCTTAGACAATAAGGATTTTATCTTGTATTTGTCGTCCACTAATGAAAGCACTTTGTTCCATTTCAATCACCCTGAGTAGGCAAGATTTCAGCTGATTAGCCATAACTTTGGAAATGATTTTATAGCTGAAATTACATAAGATGTTGGGCCTATATTGTGTTATAGATTCAGGGTTTGTAACCTTTGTAATAAGGGCACTATGGGTTTTGTCGAGAGAAGAGTCTAAAGTACCTGAAACAAAGAACTTTTCGATCATTTGGTGCACTTCTTTTTGAATTATCTCCCAGTGATATTGATAAAGCTGTCCGTTTAGTCCATCTGGACCTAGTGCCTTTGTAACCCTCAATTGGAAAACTATTGATTTTACTTCTTTTAATGTCATTGGCCCTACTAGAGCTTCATTCATTTCATCTCCGACCATGCAAGGACATTGGTCTAAAATCGGCTAAAGATTTCTAGGACCAATTGTGCCATAGAGTCTATGATAGAATGTGTTTACATGTTGTTTAATTAGTGGACGCTCCTTGCGCCAATTCTGGTCGTCTACTTTCAGCATGGATAACTTGTTTCTTTGCCTTTGGTGCACCGTCGTAGCATAAAAGAACTTGGTATTTCTATCCTTCCATTTTAGCCACTCTATTCTTGATCTCATTCCCTAATACATATCTTCCTGTCGCCACAAATTTTCAATTTGCATTGTAAGTTTCCGCTTTTCTTGCTTACTCAACCCCCTTTCCCTCCTATTAATTAGCTTGGAAAGCTCTATTTTGAGGTGCTCAATTTGTCGAAATGCATTGGAAAATTTCTGCTTACTCCACTCAACTAAGGCTTTAGAGACTTCATTCAGTTTGTGTGCCAAGTTCAACTGTGATTGTTGCTGATCGTTTCACATGTTCTTAACTACTTATTTGCATTCAGCATCCTTTTTCCAGTAGGCCTCAAAACAGAATTGTCTCTTCATTTTTTCCATCGGTGGATATAAAGACAGTAGTATAGGGCTATGGTCGGAGCCAATTGCCGGTAATGCAAAAAGATTATGCATTTAGGAACATCACGCTCTACTCTATATCACATAAAACTCAATCTAGCCTCTTTGGGCGCGTTTGGTAACGTTTCTGTTCAAAATTTGTTCCATGGAACAGAAATAGAAAAAAATGTTTCTGTTCGGGAGAACAATTTTTGACCGAAAGATGCGTTTGGTAAACTTGTTCTGGGGAATAAAAAATGAATAGAAACATGTTTGGTAAATTTATATTCTTTTTTTGTTTCTTTTAATTTTTTAATTTTTTTTAATTTTTTCCTTTATTTTTATTTTTTTCTTCTCTCAGCCGGTCACTAACCTCCGGCAATCGGCTGACGGGGCCGAAGCCTCGCCTAGCCACGGCGAGGCTCGTCGTGGTTGGGCGAGGCTCGGCCTCGCCTTGGCTGGGCGAGCTCCGGCTCGCCGGATCTAGGCGAGCCCGAGCTCACCCAGCCACCGGCGAGGCTCGGCCTCGCTTGGCCTCGCTGGATCTGGGCGAGCTCGAGCTCACCCAGCCAAGGCGAGGCCGAGCCTCACTAGCGTGAGCGAGGCTCGGCCTTGCCTTGGCTGGGCAAGCTTGGCCTCGCCTAGATCCGGCGAGGCCGAGCCTCGCCCACGCCGGCGACGCTTCGACAAGGTCGCCGACCCTCGACGGTGTCGCCAGCCCTCGACGGCCGGTCGCCGGCCATGGCTGAGGCCGGTGATCGGCCAAAGAAGAAAAGAAGAAGAAAAGAGGAGAGAGAAGAAAAGAAGAAGAAAAGAAGAAGAAAAGAAGAAAAAACCGTTTCTTCAAAAGTGTTTTTGGAGTAAGAAACAATTTTTTTTTGTTTCTTATTTTTGTTCTTTTTGTGTTCCGAAAACAAAAAATCTGATTTTGAACAAAAACGCAAACAAACGCGTTTCTGTTCTTTTTTTGTTCCCGGGAAAAAAAAAACAAAATTTTTGTTCATAAAAAAAAAAAGAACGAAAACATGCAGCCCCTTTTTCACCAACTCTTCCCCCTCTTGGCTGTTGCCCCAAGTGAAACTTTGTATCAAGAGAGACTTCATCGATGGCAGTAGCTTCGGATGATTCATTCTAGTGATTCTTTATCGTGGATTTTTATGGAGACTTTAATGAAACTTTGTATCACTAAGAGAAGTACTGAAAAAAGGAAACAAACTACTACCGAGTAGTTTCCTTTTGCAACCCACAAAATGATTGTGCTTTTATGGACGTAGAGAGCAAAGGATATGACTTTTTGTTAATTCAAAGCACCCAAATTATCAAAAATATAAAAAAGTTGACACGTATATTCGTATACGTTTTTTCATAAAATTTTAAAATGTGTAATATTTTAGATTTTGGCGGGAAAGTATTTTTTTTTTTTTTTAAAGAACGGCAAAAATGTCTTGAGTTCAATTTTCAACATTTATGGAAAAATAATAATTACGCTGAAATTAGTGTAATGGACGGATACTACAAAATAAGCATGTAGATATGATGGATTTATAGCCATTCTAG
Organism: Eucalyptus caleyi; assembly: GCA_014182885.2. NCBI lineage: Eukaryota > Viridiplantae > Streptophyta > Magnoliopsida > Myrtales > Myrtaceae > Eucalyptus > Eucalyptus caleyi. The sequence continues at coordinate 11,271,897 of CM024469.2, read as the reverse complement.
TGTTCAAGAGTGATGGGTTTTCTCTTATGTAGCACTGATACGGACACGCAACACTCGACATGACACGACATATTATTTCTAAAAAAATAGAGAATGCCGACACGTTATATATTAAATATATATTTATATATAAATGCAAAAATAAATAATAAAAAGAGCATATAATTAATTTATACTAAAAATATTAATTCAACATTTGTTAATATCATTCATTGTTTTAATTTGATAGAGATTGAATAAGAAATTCAAAAATTGCAAACACAAAACAGTAAATTTGAAGGAACATGTCATGTTATTTGTTGGAAATTAGTGAGATTTCTTATAGTCCCAGATAGAGTTCGGAGTTCATGATATAGACTGACTTGGAGCTCCTTTGCAAAACAAGGTTAGAGAAAAATGAAAATCTAGGACAAGAACTCTCTAAGTACGACCAAAAGAAAAGGAAATAACTAAATTCTTCATGGAAATTGTAAGTGATAACTCACAAGTTAATGACGTAGACCAAAAGAGATAACTCACAAGAGACGCCTACGAGAGGTGAAAAGAAGCAAAAAAAAAAAAAAAAAAAATCACAACTTTAAGTTTGTAGGGGTGGCGGAGCGACGCCGGCGAGAAGAGAGGCGTTCCATCGTCACTCACGAGAATGTCAAAACTTATAAATGAGAAACTTGAGAGAGAATTTTTTTCTTTCCCCTTTATTTTTTCTTTATTTTCATTATTTTTTCATATATTTATATTTTGACCCCTCAAGTATTGAAATTTTTAAAATTGATCCCATGCATATCGGAATCGCATGTCGGAATTTTAGACTCGCATGTCGGAGCGTGTCGAGAAGAGTTGACCACGTGTCGGATTTTCCGACATTCGTTGACCGCGTGTCGGAACGTGTCAGAGCGTGTCGGACACGTGTCAGAGTATTGAACACGACATGAAAACTTTCGGAAAGTGTCGGTGCTTCTTAGATTTTCTCCATTTCGATTCAACCAGCGTGCTGATTGTGAGAGTGGCGCTAATTTGTGCCAAGAGTTCGAGGATATGTCATGATTACTTTTATAGGAGATCATCGAAGATGAGATTGACTCTCAGCAAAAGCTAATGACAATGGATATCAGTTATTAAACAAAATTCCAGGTGTGAGTGCCACAAAATCTGTAAAAATTAAACAATAATAATAGAACCCATCCCATATAAAAAATCTCATACATAAGCTTAATCAAATTCACAATCAAGTTAAGCCGAATGTTTAACTTTGGCTCATGCAATTTTGGTTCTCATAAACGACCCGTCATTGAGGATTTCCAGTGTCCAATTGGAAAAAAACTAGTCCATCGGAATAGTTTTGTGGGCTTTCGGGCTATTGTCGGGTCTCTCAACCCAAGAAGTGTTAATTGGGCAATCTCAATCTTTGAGGATATGACAAATTAATTAATGGGGGTAATAACATAATTATACTCAAGAAAGTTTGAACTTCAACCGTAGATAGTGTGATAATAGATTACAAAGGAGAATCTACATGAGCAGTTTCGAGATTTAAGTGCATGACATTTCGATATCATGTATAATTTATTGTGCCTATCCAAAATTGTAGATTGGTATTAGTCGCTTTGATATTGAAATTCTGTGTAGAACTACTAGCTTGAACGTCGGAGGGATTGTAGCCGGTGAATGATGGTTATTGAGGAGAGAGGTGGTGCTTTTTGAAGGACTAGGATCTGTTCTTCGGCTAGTGAAAATGGGTCATTTGACTCGTTAGTTTTTAAAGTTGTGACGTATGAATAGAACTCAATTAAGGCGTTCGAGAGGATTACTGTCTTTGAATATTATTATGCTCCGCTTTTTAGCTAATGCTAGCACGTTTTGGACGAGCCTGGATAGGAGTATTTCCTGTTGGGCCTGGGCTCACGCATTTAGACCCAGTTAGATCAGCCTAGACTCGACCATTTGATGAAGAAAATGTGATTTTTATGGGCTGGTTTGACATCAAGCCAGGCCAGCCTATGGATCGGGAGAGTTAGGCCATCTTGCTTTTTGTGTGCGTGCCAGACAATTTGAGAGTGAGGGATGTCCATATCATATGCTTGCATTGAGTGCTTTCATGCACAAAGGAATCATCTAATGCATTATACTACCTTTCATCAGGCATGACTTACAGATTAAAAAAAAAATCAGGCATGACTTAGAAGCGGAAATTGCAAACATGTCAAACACTATTTCCACTTTTTTAAAAACCTACAATTTGCATTTTGGAGAAATCAAAAAGATCCATATGCTCTCAAACCCTACACCCATCTCTCCCTCTCCATCCCTTTGCTGTCGCAATCTCCGGCAATAGGACCTGGAGCTCGTGCGAGTTGCAGCCTCAGCCATGTGGGGCCTGCGCGAGCCCGACATTCTATGTGAAAAAGCTCGAATTAATCATGTGAGCTTTGTCATAGATAGACCTCCATTTGGTCCCAATCGGATCGCCCCACCTCGATCTAGATTAGGGGTGTTAGAACCGAATCGAATTGAAATTTTGTACATTTTTGGTTCGGTTCGGTTCATGAAAAAAACAACTTTTTCTTAGCTGGTTCAGATTTTTTCAGTTCGGTTTGGCTTATAAACCGATATGAACGGCTAAAACTAGTCCTGAACTAAAATATACCTTACGCTTTTTTTCTTCACTCTCTCGTCTTGACTCCTAAGCTTGAGAATGTAATACCTTAAAATGACAAGTGAGAGGGAGGAAGGGTGAGCGGCGACGATTGGGTTGTGCCCACGACCGCTTCAGCCTCAAGGCTCTACAAGGCATGAGTGAGATGATTGAGTTCGTGCCTCTCTTTGCTTTGTCTCGACACTCTCGGCTTCCCGCACGATCGCCATTCTGGCTACCACAAGCGACCCCTTGACCTCTAAGCTACTGGTGAGGGCTAGCCTCGCTTGTGGTTGACGAGGTCGCCTTTGTTGGTGTTCAATTTTGGCGCCCCTTGCCAGATCTCGATGAGGGCGACCTCCCTTGAGGTGGGCTAGGTTGACCCTCATTGGTTGTAGCCTCTGGCTCGTCACCGGAGGCTGGGCGATTGGCCAAAGGAAAAAAGGCCCAAAAAAAAAAAAAAAAAAAAAAGAAGAAAGAAAAGAAAAATTCAAAATAATTTAAAAATTAAAAATTCAAAAAATTAGTGAATGTCGATCAAAAGTGTTTACAATTGATGGAAAAAGATTGAATTGATAAAATTGAAAGGTTTATTGACAAAAATACAATATATTTAAGAATTTTTGGAAAATTTTCCCTTTTAAAACTATAAGGCTACATTTGGTGATCGAGATAAAATTCAAGATATGATAAAATTTATTTTGTTTTACGTTTAGTGTCTGTTTAAGAAATGATAAAGTTGGATATAAATGAGATATAGATTAAATAAAATTATCCCATGGAAATGTGGGATAAAAATGGATAGCATTTTTAACATTCATAATATGAAAGTTATTTTCTCGAATAACAAAATTCTTAAATTAACAAAATTAATTAATTTAAAATTATTCAACCAAAAAAAGCAAATAAAAATAAAGTAAACAAAATTGGCATGAGAGATTTTTACTATCTCCATTTGTAAATTTTTTGATTTATTTGATACTAATTTGCCGTTTATATTAAATAATGTACATGATATGATATTAATATATTCGATTGTGATCACCAAACAATGGATATGATATAGTAAAATCCATGGATTTCATATCCTATCCTATCATGTCCTAATCTAATTTATTTGATTGCAAAATTACCTAGCACGTACACAAACCAAATGAAGGACATTGGTGACCACATTAAATGGGAACAGAATCTAAAATGAATTGGCCAGAGTTTGCTTAGATTTCCCACTATGGATGCCGCCGCCAAGTAACCATTGTTCAGCTCATTTGCAGGGATGATTCTTTCTACGTGCACATTAAAATTTTCAGGAAGGTGCAATGCTTTCAATGACATTTGTGAGGTCATCAAATCAGAGAAAGTGGACTGACTGGAGAGAGGGAGAAACTATTTTTCTTTTAGAGATAAAAAGGAATATTACATCTGGGCCCGTAGAGTTACATTTTTATGAAGCACTTGAAAGTTTAAAATTTAAACCGATGAACCGTGGAGGAAAAAGCTAAAAGTTCTTAGTACTTCCTTGTAGTTGTAAATAAAACTTATCATATTCTCGTGACTTTGTCATGTACCACATATGATTGATTGCTAGTGGCTGCACAGTGCTGATGTAAGACAAATGCATCTTTTGTGATCCAAAGGAGAGAATTATCTATCTATGCATCGGCTTCTATTATATGCGTATCAATTTATTTGTATTTTTTTTTTTTTGCTAAAATTCAAAGAAAATGGTTTGCTTTAAACCAACAATTGTATGCTTTATGTAGGATTTTGGACATGTCATGTCTTATCAAGTTGAAAAAGATCACCTTACCAGGAAAATTACTCTTATAATATATGACAGCAAAAACAAAAAGCAAAAAAAAGAAGAAGAAAAACCGAAAATCCAAACCGAACCCAAATGGGCTCTCGGAAAATTACTCTTATAATAAAATATAGCCAAAAAAAAAAAAAAAAAATAAAAGTGAAAACTGAAAATCAAAAACCAAAGATAAAAATTCGAATTGAAGATTTGGTTCATATTTAGTTCGGTTAAGCAGCTTTTCCTAATAGTTCGATTTAGTTCAGTTTTTCAATTGACACCCCTATTCTAGATCAAATGTAGAGCAGGAACCGTTGCCGACTTCAAGTCCATGGTCGGTAGTGGCCGGGTGGCCAAGAGGAAGTGGGGATGGCAGGTGGGTGGCCAGTTCGTGATTAGGCAGGACAGAGATGGTGGAGGAAAGAGAAATTTAGGGTGGGGATTGTGGGTTTGTTTATTGGATAAGGGCATTTTAGGAAGTGAAGTGGATTACGAATTATAGGTTTCAAAAGTGTGGATGTTATATGACGTGCGAGAGTAAGCATCCTGTTGCCTTTTGTAATTATTCCTAACTTATCTATGTTGGTAAATCAGATATTTTGGATATTCTTAAGTCTTATTATATTGGGGTCTAGACAAGCCGTAGGCTCTATCTTTTTCTTTTTGGCTTGCCTTCCCATACTTACTATTTAAATAAAGCAAAAGTTACTTTGGAAAGGTGTAATCACATGATAAATATCATCGATTATGTTGTAAAGTTTAGCCAAAATGAAATAGACTTAATTCATTTCGTATATTATCTTGACACGACCGAAGCTAGGACAAGCTTTTAGTGTCACCTGTTTAGATCTATTGTTGCATTCATAGTCGAATTTCTTATTCAACTTGCATTAAGAAGATGTAAAAAGCTAAGATGTCATATTATTTTTCTTTAGTGAAAGGAAAAGTGTTGGTGTAAGCTTCAAACATAAGAGGCATCTTATATTTGACTCACCGGTGTTTTTGCATCTTCCCCAAACTTTCTACTTTCTAAAGTTAAGTTCACATGCATGACTATGATTAAAGATACACCTCCTAACACGTTTCAACTCACTAATGTTTTTTAATCAGCCAGTAAATTTTATTCATGATATCATCAATTTGGTATCGCGTGTCCAAAACATTCCTGTTGGGTGGATATGGTTGGTCTTGCGCATTTACTTTTGATGCACCCAATAGGACCCCAATCCACAATGAAAGTTAAAGATAGAGAAAGAGAGAGAGGACGAACATATGGAGATTAAAGTATAAATCATTATATCTAAGTAAGTGTACCTCTTATTGGGGAGATGGCCACTAAGGCTAAAATTGCACTTTTCTCAAAAGGGATTACGCGAAAAAATGTAAAAGTTGATAAGAAGAAAAAGAAGATGATTGTGGTTTGACTTGATATGCTTAATGGGAGACTTGGCATCACTAATTTAATGAGCATGTGGCTTTAGTTTATTGCTTAAAAAAAAAAAAAAACAAAAGAGAGGATTTATCCTTATTTTATCCATGATTTTCACAGTTCAAGTCCATCAACGCGTTGATCGAATTGGGTTGGTCAATTTGGGTCATCATCACATGATTCGGAGTGCTTCTGGTATTTGTAATCTTACTTTGCAAGAATTTGATAGCTATAGTTTGTCGCCCTTGGATAAACAGAATACAGTATGACGCAACTTGATCATCTAACTCTCTGGAAATTATGCCGAGACATTGTAATATCCAAACTAATGGAGAGCGAGATATAGAAATTTCAAACCATATATTTGTTTGCTAAAACTCTTATCAGGCACCGAGCGATTGGGACGTTGGGTGATCATTGACATTTGAAATCTGTCTAATCTGATCGCATATACGCAATCCCACTGAAGTCATTTCCGCGAAACTCACCATGTGTTCCAGTATTATGTACTCGAGTAAAATTGAAGTGGATACTAAAGTTTCAAGATGGAAACGAAAGTTCTTCTAAAGTCGAATAGATTTTAGGCAACTAGAGAGGGAAACAATCATGGAGGTGATCACTATCGCGATCCCCCACGAAGAAGAAGAGCACTAAACCCTAGAAAAAATAAAAAAGGTAGATCTCCATTCAAACGTCAACTTTCGTTTCGGGGAAGAAAAAACAAAAGAAATGCAATAAGATAAACAAGAACGTGATTCATGCAAATCAATAAAAGAATTTATGCACAGAATGCTCCATTTACAATCGAGTGTCAACCTTTTAATTTTCTTGATTACGTCGGGCTATTTTTTATTTTTAAATTACAGAATGCTCCATTTTACTACGTCATAATAATGAGGTAATCTCCTTTCTTCTATTCGGAGCGCAGTGTCCTCGATAAGCTGATATATATCAAATACTGACGTCATAATACCAATATGGGCATTTTTGCAATCGACGTTAACAGCACGATGTGGCCGAATCTGGACGCTTTAGTTGATAGTTGATGTACCAATTGTTCAGAGGGAGTAGGCTTATAGATGTAAATTTATCCCTCCGAATGTAGAAAAACTTTATTGTTATTCTTCCAACAATTCTGAATAATAACCTCAGATTTGAATCTTCTACTTTTTACGTTTTTTTTTTTTTTTTTTTTTTTTATCTACTTTTTTTCTTGGAGTACCTCATAGAATACTCGTACAACATCTTTAGCAAATCTCCAACTAGATAAAAAAAAAAAAAAAATGTAAAAAGTAGAAGTCCTAAAACTTGTTTTGAAAGTATGATTGAGTAGGAAAACTTTAAAAAGTGTATTCAAATTCTCAATTTTGTTAAACTGGCACAATCAGTAACTCTATCCAATTTGATTAACTAAAGAAGCTGATATGGTTTTATTAATTTATTATTTTTTTATCTCGTACAAGGTGTTAATGTTATTGATGCATTAATCAAAATATTAAAATGACGTTGTCTTGGTCCAAATCTTAAAGCCTAAATCTTAATCTCCATAAAAAAGGCCTAAATCATAATTAAATTAACTTAAAAAAGGCTAAAGGTTTTTTTTTTTTTTAATAGCAAAAGGCTAAAGGTTTTTAAAAGAACACAAAAAGAAAGAAAAATACCTCCAGTGGAGGGTCGTTGCCCCATCACCAAAAAGAACGATTGAGGGGCAGTAATCCCTGACTTGTGGTCAGTGAGGGTCGCCAAATGAGGCCCCGCTGACCCCCGACACCCCTGATGAAGGTGGGGGCGGCGATGCCTCTAAGGGAGGGTTTGGGTTTTTGTTTTTTCCTTATTTTCTTTGTCTTTTTAAATCTTTTATCTTTATTTAGTTTTAAATCCAATTTAACTAAAATTTGGGTAAAATTGTGATTTGGACCAAAACGATATCATTTTAGTCTCATGCTTGAGAGAAATAATCGAAAGTGCCACATCAACATTTTCTGTTAATCGTTTTGGATGAAGCTAATAAAATGACTTGATTACATTAATGTGACAAGTTTTAGAAATTGATTATACTTTTTAAAAAATAGTATTTTTCTGACAACTTTTAGAATTTTTAGTGTATTTTAACTTCGTCAGTTGAACTTCTATTTTCAAGACTTATAGTATGTGGCACTTAAATCTTGTGGCTCTCGTCAATCTCGTATTGTCATATAATACTCTGATAAGGTTACAGCTGTTGACATCGAATGAACTAAATATCCAATTGGTCTAGATGCCAGAAATAAAAGTGCGTTTTATCTCGAAACTTTGGGTCGTGGGATTGATCATTTCTCACCTAACAAGGGACCCAAGACGAGAAAGAAGAATTTGGATAACATGCACAAAGAAACCCTAGAAGCCCATCGTGCGCTTTGCATGCTAACGTGTCTCTTCACGGTTCAAGATTGTTGCAAGAGACCGAGCGAAGCACCGAATTCACGCATTCAACATTCGCCTACCTTCTCAATGGAGGTAAAGGCGGACCCGCATCAAAGTTAGATAGAGCTTTTGAATTCGCACTTCTCACTGTTTGCATTGAAGAGACACCCACTTCTTTTTTGGTGAATCTTTTGAGCGGCTGGTTTGACAGATGATAGGTAGATGCACGTCCATTGACCAATGAAGAGCACTTTTTTCGGAGTAAAAATGTTGAGGAGTGCTCTTTCTTTCGAGCAAAAAAGGTGAACTTATCTGTTTCCCCCGATCGGGAGACAAGGTCTACTGTTCACGTGGTGGGTAATTACGGTGACTACACGGGAGTATAGTGTGCGCATTATCCATGACGATGTGGGAAATCGTGTTCACTGTTTCTGTGCCCATGACAAGTATGCGGAACCACAGCAACATGGGACGTTTATAATTCGAGTCTTGAAACTTGTACGTGCATTTTGGATCTTAAAACCATTACGATGACCATTTTGATCCCACATTTGCAATTTTGATGCATTTGAGTGCTTTTATTAACTTCGTTAATTTTAAGTGGATCGAAATTTCCCGATTTAGGGTCACGAGAGATCTTTCTTGAATGCAAAATAGCACCGTTTCTCGACACCACATAAAATTAATGAAAACCAGAATTCGGAAGAATAAAAAAGAAAATTTCTAAAATAAAGAAGGAAGGCAAAACAGAAAGAAAGAAATAATCACAGCCGTCCTTTACCAGTGAGGGTCATGACCCTTGTTGGTGCCAAGCAAGGGTTGGCTGCCCCAGCAATGTGAAAGTTTTAGGGCTCAATTCAAGTGTAGTATTGTGACAAGTTTTAGGATTACTACTATAATTGTACTTAGTAACATGAAATATATTTAGTTAAAGTGCTAATTGCTAGGGAAAAACCGTTAAGGAATGTGGCAAAAATATATTAGACTCGTTTTCCCACAGTTCAAGCATTTAAGAAAGAAAATTTGTCTTAAATGATATTAGAACACCAGTGGAGAGTTCGAATTTCGACACTGCCTCTCATCTTTATACTGCCATCGTTTCATAATACTTTGTTTGTTTCCTTGTATCTAGTTATCTTCGGTGTGGCTATATCAATATCCTATGTTACAAGAGTAAGACACACCTAACCCGCAAGTAGGAGGGGATAATTATCCAAAAAATCATAAACCTATTGTATGACGGCCAATTTAGTCATAAACCTTTCAATTATACTAATTTAGTCCTATAGCTTTTGATGTTTGCTAATTTAGTCATTAACCTTTCGATTGTGTCAATTTAGTTTTCAACCTTTTGAAGATTTTCCAATTTAGTCCTAAAATTATTAATTGAAAAAATTGGCCGGAAGGACTATATTGATAAATCGTCAAAAGGTTTAGTTTTGAATTGACACATCATTAAAATTTTAGGACTAAATTTGCACATTGAATGGTTTAAGATTACTATGGCAAATTGTCAAGAAGGTTTAGGACTATATTGACATAAGTAAAATGTTTATGATTGAATTAGTTGCCATCCAATATAAACTTTTTGGACAATTTTCTCAGTAGGAGTGACAACATATATATGCCAGAAATAAATGGTTGGCTTGCTTCTTGATAGCTCAAATTTTTGGGAAAAATGGTTTGATTCATTGCAATTTACTTGTTCTAGTAGTGCTGTCACAGAAAACCGAATTTTACTCCTACAATTTAAACTTCTAGAACAAAGGATTGCAAGACTTCATCTTGCCACAGTATGATTTGATTAATTGTAATATCCTTGTTGTAATATAGTTACTGAGCTTTGAAATATGTTTAGTCGTACTCTAACAATTTATGCTCATAGAATAATGGTTTGCACAACTTTATACTAGTATAGAGGTGTCGAATTTGTTTCATGATACTTGCATAAGATATTTTTGGGTTTTTCTTTCATTATGCAGAATGGGTTTCAAGAATTCTTTCACCCGCACATGTACCGGGTTCTCACGCTTAATATTGTTATCATAAGGCTACAATCGGATGATGGGGACTTTCAAGATTTAAGATATATCTTTCATGGTGCTTTAACAACTTTAGTTTTTGGAGATGACGGTTGCCGAATCAACTCCTCAATTAGTATCAAGGTCAGAGGTCTCGAATTCAATTCCTCCCATCCGGTTCACCTACTTAGGGGCTCACTTTTTTGTATATGCCTTGTAATTCAGTAGTCTTCTCCCACATAACATTCATTGGTTTTTGCATGATACTTATAAAAACCAGAGATTGCAGCTTAGCTGGGGTATTGATCCGATCATTTTTTCAACTGAGGAGTCTTCTACTTCGGCAGGGCCCTAGCTTGGTGTTTGTTGTCTGGATGCTCTTCCTTCGTGTGGGTGCTTCCTTGATGGCTCTTCACTTTTGTCGTTGGTGGATGCAAGCATAGATTGTGGTTCATTTGGCCTTCTATGGCCTCCTGTTGCTTTCCTTTTCCTTTCGCCATTCTTTCCTCAGGCTCGCTCTTGCGGTCCTCTTGTACATTTGGCTCCCTTCCACTCACTCTGACTTGTTGTCTTGTTCAGTGCAAGTTTTGTGACACCGGATATTTTGTAATTGTTGGTTAAAGCTATATATTCTTACCCTTTATCCAAAAAAAAAAAAAAAATTCTCATCCTATCACCCTTATTGTAAGCCCGACTGTCAAACCGTAACTATATTGACCACCATGCTCTAAACATCGACGGTAAAAGTTTTACCTCAACTAAGGTAAATCAAAGGTTAAGGCATGTTCTTCTTGCGTTGCTGGCTCCCATCTGTGCTCATTAGTCCGTGTACATGTTTCCCTCTCGAAAATTATGCTCGTCTCCATCCGAGTAGTTTTGGCGTTTAGCAACTTGGTTCATCGTAATTAGGCAGATGGAAATCAAAACTGTGAACTCTTGACCTAAAAGCTAAGCATCTTTAAAGCTCATGGCGGGTTTTGACGAAACGAACCATGATTTGAATGAACACACTAAATGAAATAAAATACCATTTATACGTTGAAACGAGCATAAACTTGCTTTCGTGGTTTTTCTCATTAAATTGAAAAGACACAAGCTAGCGACCGAGTAGGTACAAAGCCAGCGACATTAACTTCAAAAAATTTGTCTAGTTCAAGTAATAAAGTCAAGAAAAGTTTGGTTACGCAAAGAAATTCAAGTTTGAGTGGAGATCTAAATCAATTTGGGTCCAAGCTAAAATATATTAGTAATGTTAAAATATTCATAATATCCAAGAAAATACCTTCGTAATGGCTCAGATGTTAAGAGGAAGTAATTATTAGACATAATGATGAGAGGAAGGAGTGAGACACCCAGATTGCACGGACTTGATAACCAATTTTATCAGCTGATGCGTAGAGAAAATCTTATAAACCCTAGAAAAGTACCTCCTACAAATAGTATTTTCTTTCATTAGTTACTTCCAGGCAATATAACACCTAGAAGCTAAACTCATTCTAAATCAGGGATACCCAAGATAGAAAAAACTAATTAGGACATAAACGATGTCATGGACATCTATTCCTTAGGAATGTAAGATGAGGGCATTCTGGGGATAATTTATCTATCTGACGTGGGCTTCTTTGTCATTAACACAAAAGACCTTCGCCAGCTTAGTTTTATCGGGTCAAGATATGCATATGTATATTATGGCTTTTGCTTTTAACTTTCATTTTCTTCAATTTGTAGAGCTGAAGTCAAATTTTTATTACATTAAACTCCTCAAGCTACATGTAACACATATTTATTAGAATTTAAGGTCATCCTCGTTAATATTTAAGTATGACTTAATGAATTTACTCAAGGCTAAAAGAAAAAAACCAAACCTTCATACGACTCCTAAAACCTCCTATTCAATTTCGAATTCTGATTATCAAAGCAACGCAATATCACATCTGGAGTCCTTTTGCTGGATTAATTATTGAGCTTTTCTATTGGTACGCATGAGACGAAATCCAAAATATAAAAAGCCGAAATTAGTGCTTGTAGCATCTTGAATTTGTCATTTACGGAGGCTTAAACGATTAACTACTCAAGATAGATGATTTCCATATCATAATCAACTCAAATAAAAGTTGGAATCCTACTCATTATTCAACAACCAACATGGGTTTTATCTTTTTATATTCTTTTTTCTTGGTTTCCTCGCATTTTCTTCCCACCACAACGTTGATATCATCAAATTCCAGTAATCACAACCCACAAGGTTCGCCACAAAACAGAAACTTTCTTCGGTGTGATGATGAGATTCTTTCTCTTTGTCCTTCAATTTGCTTTCTATATCGCAGAGACACCGCCAATGTGGAATATATACCCGCAACATCTTTCTAAGCGTAGCTTTCTCATGAAGGGACATTTGACTACCCAATGACGTGGGTCGATCCATTCAAAGAACTCGCAACACGTGCAATGACATGCCAAATCAGCTTTTTGCTGATGGATGTGAAAGTTTACTGGCGCCTAAAGACTGCCTAACAGTAGATTTACGTCACAAAATTCTTATATTCTCCCAAATCGAAGAATATATCTTCTAGTGCTTGTACTTAGCTGATTTAGATTAATCCACACACCTTATATCAGAAAAGGTTAAAAAAGAAAATATAAACAAGGAGAGATATACGATCTTGATGGTGGCAACAATATCCTAATATTCTTTTGATTAAAACGGTAGGTTTTTTTACTCGAATAGACCCTCGATATAGGATGGGCTGTTTGTAGCCCTAGGTTGGAAACCATGGATTCTCCGACATTCTTAATGGATGATGAAAGTGAGATAGAGATGAACAAATGCCCGGGGTTTCCGCTTTTGTGCAGGGAAGAGCTTTTTGAATATGTAAAACCTAACCATCACGACCTTTCTTACCCAAGAATGAGAAAAGAAAAAGAAAATAAACTGATCAAGAACTGCTTGTGCTCCACCTTGATAGGCAATCTTTGTCCAAGAAACTTATTTCAAGAATCTAGAGAAAGTTAAGAAGCCATATCTAGGAGGAACCTGTTACCCGTCTTTATGCTAATCGTCTTCTTCGTGGAAAAAGTGGCCTTCTTCGCGTCCTTGCCCCTTATATTATACCCAGCGTGCTATCTAATTCCTAATATATTAAATATGAGGTTTGACTACCCTTTTGGCGATTTTGGTCCCAGGGTCTCGATTATCGGTATAGATTATGCGATCGTGTTATGGTCTTGTGCAATAATTGCAAAACAAGTTCAAAGAGATATTGGAGTCAGGGATCGAAGCTCCAGGAAAAAAGATAAGCTAGGGTTAGACCATCAATTTCCATAAATTGGAGAGTAAAATCAAAATGGTCATAGTTTATAAATCATGAGTGAAGCTTTTCCAAGAGAGAAACTCAAAATTTTGTTGGTAGCATGACCTATGCTAGTGTTTATTCTCAAGGTCACAAAGATCGACAGAAATTTAATCAACATAAATTGAGACACAAGATTTTATTCTGATTCACCATTAAACTAATGTTACATCGAGTAGATAATTCTACTATAATTAGCACATTACATCTCTCTAGTGATTACATATACCTAGTGGCTATTTATGGCTCCAAACTTAAACTACTAATAAAATTTGGGCTCAAACGATAAAAGTCCTTTGATGGCTTGAGGGCGTTGCCCTTGTTGTCCCTAGATGCTTGTGTTATCTCGTTGATGGGGAGTATAAACCACACCTCAACAATAATGTGGATGGAAATAAATTTTCCTATACTAATAAATATATACTCATATGCCAATCTTGCTCATGTTCAATTCTTTGGGAAAATTATAAAAAAAAGTCATAAATCTATTGTATTTGTATTAGTTCAGTTTTGAACATTTCAATTGGCCTTAAACCTTTTCACATTGGTATTAATTGAGTCAATTTTATCAATTTAGGTTAGAATTTCTCACGTGGACAATTTTCGAATTTTTAATTTTTTTTCCCTTCTCTTTTCCTTCTTATCTTTTTTTCCCCGCTGTGGCTAGAGAGGCCGGCTCATCCAAATCTAGGTGAAGTTGGGTGAGGGCCATGACCCTTATCGACGGCCGGTGAGGGCTTTGTGGCCCTCGCCCATTGGCTAGTGAGCTTTTGCAAGCCTTGCTAGCCACAATGGAAAGTAGAAAAAAAAATAAGGAGAAGAGAACAAAAAAAGAATTAAAATTCAAAAAAATTCAAAAAAATATTTAAAGATTAAAAAATTGTCCACGCCAAAAATCTCCAATTGTGCCACGTAGGATGACTGACACCCATGATGGTAATTTCTAGTCTAAATTAGCTAAATGAAGTCAATTGGTACTAACATGAAAATGTTTATGATTAAATTAGTTTAATTGAAATGTTTATAACTAAATTGATATTATTGTAATAGGTCTCTAACTTTTTTGATACTTTTTCCTCAATTCTTCCCACGACAATTGGCAACTGACCAAATTAGGTGTGAAGCACGACCTTGATTCCTAGAGCTGATTTCATCATCTAACATGTCCAAGAGAAACTGAAAAGAAGATTCCTGATTATATCAGCATGACTTTTTATTGCTTTTCAAAGGAAATATTATAAGGTCTTGCCACCGTGACCACTGCATAGGCATCTTCATATCAAAATATTTATACAATGAAATGACCAGACGCAAATAGTAATGAAATCCTCATATACTTGACTTGGTATGTTGCCATATAATTTGACATTTTCCGGGATTTCTCACCGATCTTCAGAATATTGCGTATATCTTGTAAGTTTTCACATTAATTTGGGGACTATATGATATAGTCAAATATAAAAACCCTTTAATAAATGTTTTCTATAGCTAACGCGGTAATCAAATCGAAACTTCCACATCCTTCATACATAATAATTCCATGGGTTTGAGGAAGGATATTAGATAATACATGACGTGTTGCAACTTGATTTGGTATGTTGCCATTTAGTTTGATATTTTCACGTTTTATCGAATCTTACAGATACTTAAAATATCGTGTATCTTGAATATATGTTCTGACATTCTATCTAAAGGATCAGCATTTCCTTATTCTGGTGAAATACAGAATCCATTCATTACTTCTCTTTCATCGCTAACACAATCTTTTTATTTGCTCTAACTTGCTTGATAAAGGATTCACACATGAACTTCCATGGAGTATACACTAAGGCTTTTCCTTTTCTTTTCTTTTTCCTGGATGAGGATGAGGCGAGATAGAAATTTGTTTCTCATAAAAATCTTACTTATTACTGCACAAGATTTTATTTTTCCATTTTAACTTCTTGCGAGGAGGAGTCAGGTCAGGCTATGGCTGTTTAAGTAAGCTGGATTTTAAATGAAAAATTTAACGCTGGAATAATTTTAGCTATGTTTAGTACGTCAAAAAGGAAAAAAAGAGATTATTTCCAAGGGAAACATATTCCTTTCCAAGGAAACATATTCCCTCAACTTTGTTCCAATATGTACTTCCTTTTGATCATTATGTTTTCCTAAAATATTCTCATTGCTTACCTCAAATGCTCAATCTCAAACTTGGCGTTCTCGTCCACTAGCAACATCACAAGCGTTATTCTTATGTTATGTTGATAATCCTCTGATTTCCCATAAGTGTGTAGTATAAATTCATTCTATCACTGAAAAGTGAAGCACAAAAATATAAAAATAGAAGAGTAAGGAATCTATCTAGCTTCATATTATCGTAGTTAAGAATCAAAGCATAAATCTTCTCCTTTTGGTTATGCAGTTAAATGATTATAACTTGTGTGTAATCACAATTGTAAATGGGGCTACATATTCTCTACCATATATAAAATGAAGATGTTGCCTTAGCTCCACATACCACTACCTGCAACTCTCCCCCTCTGCTTTGCTCTGTTCTGCTTTGCTCATGGAAGAATTGTCTAGAACATGACCAAAAAGTCACGTCAAACGGCACACCGTTTTGCCGACCAAATCACAGTGAAAACACCTAGCCACGTAGGATCCTCTTCTCCCACTTCTTTTTTTTTTTTTAATTCTTGTCTTATTTGCAAACCCTCCATGAGTGACCAGTGATTACTCCTACTTCCACTATCTCTATATATAGGAGCGTCCCTCGAGTCTTTTGGGTGTGGAAACCTTCGTGTTCAAACCACTCATTGCAGAATTCAGTGTCTCCAATTCGCAAAATGGGGTTCTTCTCAAAGGTGATAATGAACCGAATTCTGGCTTTTATAATATTTTCACTTTATTTCGAGAGTGGTTTCGCGAGGGGAAGGCATGGGAAACATCGGGAGCATGATCCAAGTAAAAGTAAGGTTGTGGACATAGGAGAGGGAGTGGAGGATCTAGTGACGGACTTGCCTGGCCAACCGGCGGTCAATTTCCGGCACTTCGCAGGTTACGTCCCGGTGGATGAGACGAATGGAAGAGCGCTCTTTTATTGGTTTTATGAGGCAGACGCTTCTAGCCCTGAGGAGAAACCTCTTGTCCTTTGGCTTAATGGAGGTAAACCTAATTTGTGGATACTCTCTCTCTCTCTCTCTCTCTCTCTCTCTCTTCTCTGTGTATGTTTTTTGTGAGAAAAGACTCAACTTAATTTTTCTTCCACCCCCTCCCCAAGATGCTTGCCGTTTGTCAATGGTAGCTGTCGCTAAATTATTTGGAGAGGAAGGTTAACTAACATTTTTGACTCAGTCAAGGGACAATTATTTGGTATAGCCGAATCCAAAGTCTTCAAACGAATCTGTTTGTTGAATATTATAACCGTACAGAAATGCTAAAAGAATGATTTTTATTTGTCTCAATAGTTAATTCATACATTAATGAAAATATCACTCGCCTATGGAACAAATGTAGCTACTAAAAGCGAAAAGTACATGCGTCGCTCTTTGGATCGTACTTATAATAATAAATTTTCTAAGTTTGATCGGCACAACATGAAAGTATGTTGAATAAATTGTTCTGTGTGAATGGTGGACTGGACAGACGCATGAACTACTTGTTCATATTCAAACAAGCACTTACACCATTCAACACTGTTCATGGAAACAGTAACTCAGACCAATGATACTATTGCTTGGCATAAAGCCTATCTTTATTGAACTGAGCATCACCAATTAGGTCGACTACCATAATCTCCACTCCAATTTGTTGACCAAATCCACGAGGAGTGAGTACGTGTAATCTCTCCCATCGGTTGTTGTGGGTGGGTCATGGTTCGATCATAGGGGTTGGCGCTAATTCTAATGAGGCTCATCTCTCTAGGGTTAATCGGGAGAAAAAAGACAGTTTTAGGTGGTCCTAACCCTAGCTATCCCACGGAATTTTCTCGTGATAAATTTTCTAATGAAACTCACTTTTATATGCTGGTGAGGAACGGATTAATCAAGTCCATACCATCACGTGCGGTAGATCCACAGCTGCTGAGCTTATAGATAGGTGCTAATATAATAACCTAATACTTTTCCCTCTAGACACTCGAGTTATTATGCTGATTAAATATAGCATTATTCAGTGATATTCAGTCGATATTTTCCTTGTCCGATGGAGAAAGAATACAATACAAAAAGCCATGATTGCCATAATCATCGCAGAAGACCTGGAATACACCTAGAAATCATCTCTTGATATATTTTAAATATTCTTGCATCTAGACAAAGCTCTTCTTCCCTTTTTCCCCCTTGTCATTTTCATGATTTGTTGCCGCACAGGTCTTTTTCTAAAAGGCTCCAATTGGCACTTTATGTGCACTTTGTTCTCTAGTAAGGTGACAAGATGCTCGTTGCGTGTTTCTGTGGGTGGTTTCAGGTCCTGGGTGCTCCTCTGTGGGATATGGTGCAACACAGGAAATTGGACCTTTTATAGTGGACGCTAATGGTCATGAACTAAAGTACAATCCCTACGCTTGGAACAAGGGTATGGTTAATAGGCATCTCTCTCTCTCTCTCTCTCTCTCTCTATAATTCGATCATGCATGCACGTGATTGAGCAGTCATAAAAAGAAACCCTAAAAAAATCTTTAAATAAATAATTACTTATTTCACGACAAACTGTTGAGAGATTCCTTGACAGAGGCCGTTGACACATGTCAATGCATGTATCGAGGAAAGACGTTTGGAAAAATCCATGTCAACCTTCCCCCTAATGACCTATTTTCGTAGTGCTGCTTTTGTGATGGATAAGAATATATAAGATTGATTATGGTGCAGAAAAGGATGCGTGTTAGTGCTTGTTTGATGGTACAATGCTATGATGAGATTAATGAAATGATTAAACGGGGAATATGATATGTTTTATTCTTTGTTGATGACGCAGAGGCCAACATGTTGTTCCTGGAATCTCCTGTTGGTGTGGGCTTTTCGTACTCAAACTCAATCAACGATTATGATATCCTGGGAGATGACTTTGCGGGTGATTTTCATTTATAAGACTCTCGATGCGATTACGCAGAAACTTGTGGCTGTGAACTTCGCTTCTTCCTGACCTCTTTTTTTGCACATAAAGGATCTTCTGTATCTTGTTCTATAGATAGAAATCCTTTTTCTTAATTTCTTTTCCTTCTCTTTTAATTTCTGTTTTTCGAAACCATGAAATACTTCTCTAATTCTAAAACTTCTTGTTGATTGATCAGCGAACGATTCTTATAGTGTCCTCCATGCGTGGTTCACAAAGTTCCCGTCGTATCGAACACGGGACTTTTACATTGCCGGAGAAAGCTATGCAGGTATTCATCGTCTAAATACATTGTTGACTTCATTTAGCAAAAAATAGGCAATAATTACTTTTGGGGCTTGGCCACAGGAAAATATGTGCCGGAGCTGGCTGAGCTCATCCACGACAAGAACAAGGATCCTTCCCTTCATATAAATCTCAAGGGTATTCTGGTAATTAAGTAATTATAACCTGTAAGATCTATTCCTTTTTGCTACGTATAAAAACATATATACAATGAATATGTATTAAAAGGAGAATTTTAAGAGATGGTCCATCTAATTTGTGTGCGCGCGCGATTTGCAGTTAGGTAATCCTGAAACATCTGATGCTGACGATTGGATGGGACTAGTGGATTACGCATGGAGCCATGCGGTGATCTCTGATGAAACCCACGAAGTGATCAGAAAGACATGTGACTTCGCCAGCAATAATACATGGAGCAACAATGAATGCTGTGAAGCTGTGGAAGAGTTACTTCATCAATACAATCAGATCGACATGTATAGTCTCTATACCCCGACGTGCATTGGTGATTCGGCGAGCTCGGATAACAAGTCATACCAAGTCATGATGAAACGTTCATCAAGAATGGTGAGTCGTTGGAATTTTTTAAGACCACAGAACGATGCGTCCTCTGCTTGTGACTTTTCTCCAATAAGATGTTTTCTTCTCATTTTATTTAACATAGTGTATTACACTATATAAATCAGATGCCTAGGATAATGGGTGGTTATGACCCGTGCCTGGATAAGTATGCACAAGCTTTCTACAACAGGCCTGACGTTCAAAAGGCCCTCCATGTGAGTGATGGTCATCATCTCAAGAATTGGAGCATTTGCAAGTATCTCTCTCTCTCTCTCTCTCTCTCTCTCTCTCTCTCTCAAGATTTACACCGATTTTCCAAGTCAATGATCTTGCACTTTCATGGTCTCTTCTATTCTTTTCAAATAAACTAACCCTTTATGTTGTGTGATGGGCGACGCACCTATTGCAGCTTTAAAATATTCCACGACTGGAAAGACTCCAAGCCATCTGTTATTCCAATATACAAGAAGCTTATTGCGGCAGGGCTTAGAATTTGGGTCTACAGGTACATAAAATATTCAGAATTTGCCACGATCACGAAAGTACGTTCATGAACCTTCTACTTTTTTGTTATCTTGACTTCTTTTTCCCGGTTGGTTGCATCAGTGGGGACACAGATGGAAGAGTCCCAGTGCTGTCCACGAGATACAGCTTAAGTTCTTTGGGTTTGCCTATCACCAAGGCTTGGAGGCCCTGGTATCACCAAAAGCAGGTAATCATATAGTACCTTCGATAGCTTTTCGGATATATATCCCAAAAGGGAAGCTCAACTGATGCAAAATGCAGGTGAGCGGTTGGTATCAAGAGTACGAGGGACTGACATTTGCGACGTTCAGAGGGGCTGGTCATGCCGTGCCGGTCTTCAAGCCAAGTGATTCGCTCGTGTTCTTCTCTTCTTTCCTCAACGCACAAGATCTTCCATCTGCTCGTTGAGGAAACAGCAAGGAAAAGAAGACAAAAGAGAAGAGTCTTTCGCATGAACTCGGTGTACGAAATAGTCAAGGGCTACATATAGCAGGAAGAGCTAAAGTAGGAGAATAAATAGGGTTTGGACTTTCAGTTTTGGCAGCAGTGAATTTGGAGAAAGTTATTGCAGTTCTACTCTTCTTTCAGTCTTAAGAGGCGGTCTTAGTCTAATTGAAATGTGTTAAATTCAAAATGGAAAACCTCAATCCTCGATATGATTCAATAGAAGTTAATGAATTCCTAGATCAAATCAATCGAGTAAGAATGATGAATGTTTTCCTAATCTTGGAGTCACTTTGAATCCCTTTTGATGTGGGAAAATATTGAGACCGCTGAGGTTTGAAGTGAAATAGTGCAAAGAGATTAGGATGTTGGGACCACATATGCTTACTCTTTTTTATCATCTATTTTTATGAGGGTATCAATTATTGGTTCCTTTCACTAACTACTATATTCTTTTTAAGTCATCAAGCAATAGCTATTACTCAAATCGAATATTCCAACCATGGGTGTGTATGGTTGCTAACACAAGTCGCCCCTCCTTCTTTCATGTTGTGTTAGGCAGAAACCAAGTAGAAAAATAAAATTAAGGTTTATCCCACTATTTATTTTGGCTTAATTGTATAAATTCTATTATGCTATTAAACATAATTTTTTATTAGATCCTCCATAAAGCCTAAATATTTCATAGTTTTTAATTAACCCAGTTTTCATTCCTTGTTCACATCTCCTCACTAAAGCATCCGACGGTCTTCGTCGAACATGGCCCAGAACCCTCTCAATCGACACTCATTTTCTTTTTCTTGAATATGACATCTACTTTTCGATTACATTTGATTCATGACCTCGTCTTTTCACATGTGGCCGAGCCCACAGTTCTAATTTCCACCAATCTCCCACAATTCTAATTTCTACCTCTCTCTCTCTCTCTCTCTCTCGCAATAATATGACTAGTTGCCATTACTATTTTGACCTTAATTTTAACTAGAAGGTTCCAAAGCGCTCAAAACTTCGACGTATTAAAAGGTGGACATGTACCAATTTCCACAAGGCCAACAACAAGATTGAAGCACCAAATACCATTGCATTTAAGTACGTGGAGGAACTGTCCATGAAAATTTTTCACATTTTTTTTATTAAATCATGTCTCAAGTTTAAGCCATTAAGCAAAGTCCAACCTGATGTTAAGTAAGAAAGTCAAGGCAATAGAAATTGGCCCATCTCCGGAATATATCATAGAAGAAGTTTTATTAAAAAATTAGCCATTTTCCAATTGGGACTCACATTCTTTATATTGAATAGAGAAATGCTTACGTCGGTGGGAACTTTCCTTGTTCGGTCAGAAGAGAGAACACCTATCGTAAACATGAAGAGCTGTTCGGAGGACTTTTACATGTAAGTTCCGGTATAGAGGACGCTCTCGGCTGGTTGGCCGCACAATTAGAAGAAGATACTAAGTTGGACCGCCCGGCGAACTCAGGCTCACAGATCCCGGAATCGCATCCTCCTCCGGTTTATCCTCCCCGGCCCGGGTCCAGATTGCTGGCTGGGCACCGACTCAAGCCCGGTGATGAAGATCTCGTAGGTCACTTCTTAAGGCGCAAGATTGATGGCCACCCGTTGAAGTCTTTGATCCCCAGGTTCGATGTGTCCGGAATTGAGCCGTGGAACTGGCCAAGTACCATGAATATGGTGTTTTATGTGTTCTCGGGTTCCCCTCGAAATTCTCAACTTGTATTTAATGCATGTGATCTAAATCTACATATAATTATAAAGGAAAGGAACACCACAGAAGTTGCAAAACTTGTCGGGGATACACAATCGAATCCTAGAACATACATAAGTGTCTCTAATATCTCGCTGAGATGCTAGAGAGCTAGGGAGGCTCAGGAATGTAGATCTACAGCTAATCCAGCCGGGAAAATTGTTGATTTCAAACTCAAATCACATATCATGTAAAATTCCAGTGTTCTTTATTGTTGTTCCTTATTTGATTTCTATGGTGATTTTGTTTTCTTGCAAAGATTTAATTGTAAAATCCGTTCTCGCATTGATTTTATGATGTCTTTCTAAACTACTTGGGGTGTGTACTCTAACCTTACATACTTGTTTCATTATTAATTTATGCTTTACATATTCTAGAAAGGAATATACGTGGGAAAACCTATACTAAATGGATCTTGACCATAGTAGACGAACATATAACACTGCTATAACTAAAGGAAACACAACCTAAAACTAGATGGCTTGTATATCTTCTCCCATCTCTTCACTGGACCACTGTGGGAAGACGTTCGAAACCTAATCAAGCTATTCCTTGGGAAAAATTCGAGGCCAAGTTGGCCAGACCAGCTCTTTGCTATGAACACCCGTGGCTTCGGTCCCGTTGCTCCGGCAAAGGCCTCAGGGGCTTGAATTTGGGGACTCGCGGCGGGACCACGAGTGCTTTTTGGATGTCGTGGAGCATGTCTGTGTCCGAGTAGTAGTGGTTGGAGGAGTTGAAGAACGTGCGGAACACTTTCAGGCAACCAAGGTGGAGCCGCCTGCTCGACTCCGGCAAGTCAGAGAGCTTCTTTTCGAGGACGTGTTGGACAAACTCTTTCTTCATCTGGTCGAGCAGCAATTGCATGGATTTGATGGAGTCCTCGATGTTGGCTTTGGGGTTTTCCTTTAGCTAGAGCAGCACAAAGTTCAATTGCACTTTTTTCTTTCTGGAATGTGAGACAATTGTAAAAAGAGGGAGACAAAATAAGAGTGTACATAGGTGCACAATAAGAGCAACAATGAACAAGCGCCACTTAGGGAGGGAGCAGCGGCCAGACTTAGCTCTATCATACTGAACGGTTCAAATAGCCTCAAGACGCATGCTATCCAACATTAGAAACTTGACCTGGTAGCTTTGGATGTCATTGAGCAACTGAGTGATGACCATGAGCAATTTGGTGAGGGGCAAATTGGGTTTGGGCCACAGCTGATGCAATGGTGTCGTGGGGCTTGCGAGGCACGAAGTGGGAAGGACTAAGATGTGTGCTGCGATAGACGTCATGCCCGTGCTGATGTACTCTTGTGTCGGAGGTGCATCTCCGCTTCTACTCCACTTCGCTTCCATGAGCCATGAACGAAATGTCTCACCCCACTTGTGAACCATGTTGGAATATAATATGTGGAAACGATAGGATTTTGCAATTTATGTCAACACGAAATTACTAGAGAAATAAACAAAAAATAATAAGAACATTATAAATTTACGTGGTTCAATTCGAATATCGGTACGTATGTCCACGAGAAGAGCTAGCAGCTGTTGGAGAAAGCTCCTTGGATGTTTTGAAGTTGACAAAACTTATCCAAAGTTTATTTTGAAGATTTTCAGACTTCTATGTCAAAGTTTGAGGATGACTAGATTTTGTGTCAAAGTCTGCCCACACTGACAAATTCCAGACTGAATGCTACTGAAAAATGAAGACGTATCCAGATGCGAGATTTTGTTTATCTCTTCAGAAGTTCAATTCGTATGGCTCATGGATGGCTTTCTGGATGGATATATTACCTACAAGATTGATTATCTTTATTGAAATCAATTTAGATAAATTAAATCTTTTCAGATTGCAAGTAAATATGGAAAGATTCTACTTATGGAAACTAAGATCCTATTTGTATGGGCGGACGGGATTGACGGGCTTTCATCATAATTTTCAAACGACTCGAGATCTCCTTGATTGATTCTGTCTAACGGGTAGATTTGAAAAATTCCTTTGGAAAGTGCCAATGGTCGAGAAGACATAAATGGGTATTTAAGGTGGACTCTCTAGTTGTTCAATAACGTGTGTGAAAGATAAATTTCAAAGTCTGAAGTTTACCATTTTTCTTATCATTTGATATACTGAGCACAAAGTTGTATTCAAAAGAGAGAGAGAGAGAGACTCATTGTGAGACTTTGTGAGAGAGCAGTAGAGACTCTTCACCATGAAGTTGAGATTGCAAGTCTGTAAAATCTCTTTTGATTCTTAGTGGAATCCAGCAAGAAAGTTGTCAATGTGGAGAGTAGATGTAGGTTTGATCTAAGCCAAACCACTATAAATTCTATGTTCTTATTCTCTTCTCTGAACTCATTTATTTTATTTGTAGTTCTATTTTATTACTAAAGTCTGAACATACTCAAAGTCTATTGTTTTTCAGACTCAGTTTTAAAAGCGAAATATTTCTATTGTTCCTTGCAAAAAATTGTCTTCACACCTATCCACCCCCATCTAAATGTTAATACTAGCACTTACAACAGCAAATAAGCCACTATAATCGGAGAATCAGAGTTTACAATAATTCATACGCTCGAGTGTTTTCCACATCTAGATTTAAGCTTAAATCCAAAGTGTTTATAAATAAACAACTTACTTGGATATAAATTTACCGCACAAAATTACCACGCATTCAAGCTCAAAACAAAAAGGCTCTACGTACGCCAAAATCAAGAACTCCAGCATTCGTCTTTAGTCCATGTACGTAAGTCTTCACGTTCCTTTTCAAGGCTTCTCGTGGCTTCTATGTGTAGCTCCTATGTGTGGCTCCTTTTTCTCTCATAGGGCTGCCTTTTTCTTTTCGGGAAGAGCACACCTTTTGTATTGTGTGTGTGCCCATAGTCAAAACTTTGACTCTGGGCCCCACCCTTGATTCTTTTTCTCCAATATGGATTCTTCTTTTGCACATACAATAAAAGAAAGATAGAAAATCCTCATCTTTTTTTTTTTTTTAATTCTCTTTATTTTATTTCCTCCTTTGTGTAGCTTTAAGGAGTCCAAGAAAAGAAGGGCTTCTTCATCCAATTGCTAAACTGTTTAAGAAATCTTTCTCAATAAAATTCAGTTTAACAAATTGTTATCTGAATTCAAACTCGAGACATTAATTTAATAATTATCTACCTTGGCTCGATGTTCAAAGCCAGATTATAGTGCCCATCCATGTTGCTCTCCCAACGCCTCGACGGGCGCTCACTCTCCACAGACGCTAATAGAGCTCAAGCAGAGCTTGAGCTTCGCTAAAGGAACAGACTTAGTCATCATGTCTGTTGGGTTATCTGCTGTAACAATATTTTTGATAATAACATTACCTTTAGCTAAGACATCTCGGATGAAGTGATACCTGATGTTGATATACTTTGTTCGCTCGTGATAAATTGGATTATATGCCAAATATATTGCACATTGGTTATCACAGTGCATATTCACATTTTTCTATTCTAACCCAAAGTTTGAGAGCAAACTTTGTAATTATATCGCTTTCTTCACTACGAAGGTCAATGCCATGTACTTTGCTTCAGTCGAAAACAATGCAATGTGATTCTATAAGGACGCTTTCCAACTAACTACACCACATGCTAGCGTAAATACGTACTATGCTAAAGATCTGCGATCATCTAAGTCACCGGCGTGATTCGAATCCACAAAACCAATGGTCTCACTGTCATTGCTGTCCCTCTGGTATACTATACCAACGTTTGTTGTCTCCAAATATCTGAAAATTCACTTTACAGCTTTTCAATGAGTTTATCAAGATGCTTCATATATTAACCACGCTCATAGCTTGTAAAATATCAAACCTAGTGCATACCATATTATACATAATATTACCCACGGCACTAGAATAAAGAACAAGAGATATGCTCATCCTCCTCCTCACTTTGTGGTGATAATTTATCTGAAAGTTTAAAGTGCTCCGTTAAAGGTATACTTACAGATTTTGTTGGCTGCATATCAAAACGTGCCACGATATTCTCAATATATATTTTTTGAGATAGACGTAAAACTCCTCTAATACTGTCATGCAAAATCTCCGTATCCAATATTTTCTTTGCAGCACTTAAATCTTTCATCTCAAATTTAGCATTTAACCGCCTGTTCAACACATCAATATCAGACATATTCTTAGTTGTTATTAGCATATCGACAACATATAAAAGTATATAAATCAAAGAACAATTATCCAATTTCCTAAAGTAGACACAGCTATCCATTTGACTTTTTGAATAGTCTTGACTAGTCATGAAAGCATCAAAACGTTTATATCACTACCTAGGAAAATGTTTAAGCATATATAAAGATTTCTTCAACAAGTAAACATAATCTTCCTTACTTGGAATGGCAAATCCATCTGGCTGTCTCATGTAGATCTGCTCCTCCAACTTACTTTGAAGAAATGCAGTTTTCACATCTAGCTTCTCTAACTCGAGATTCTATGAAACAACTAAGGTCAGTAAAACATGAATAAAAGTATGCCTTACCACAGGAGTGTCGTGACCTACCCTTAGAGGGAGGGAATAGGTTTAGGGGTACTGTCTAAAGGATGGGTTTATGGCCCTTGATTAGGCATGGGCTCTCCCAAGCCCATATCCCGCGTGACATTTGGATATTTGAAATAATTTCGCAAAAAGAAGTCGCCACTAGCCTATTGGGGTCGATTAGAAATCAAGTGAAGTATGGGAGTATACCTCACTTCCTATGCAACCATAGCATCTAGGGTCGGGACTTGATTACACTAATTAACCAATTAGTGTCCTTTCGGTACCTAATCTTGTTCATTCTAAAATAGATGATTTTTGTCAGGCAGTTTGGATTGATTTTATATCTATCCACTAAGGTGATCATGTGAGTACGTAATCATTAAAGTAACAATCACAGCTACCAAGATTCTAATTGCAGTAAAATTAAACACGTGTAATTAAACATAATTAAATATTCAAATTAAACATACGATATAATCAAAATACGAGCAGATAAAGACCTAATTACACTAAGAAGGCAAGACATAAAAATCCTAATCAAACCCTACAATTTTTGGCTTTTTGATTTTTTTTTTTTGAATTTTGAATTTTTAAATAATAAAATAATAAGAAAATATTTTTTTTTAATAATTTTTTTTTTTTTTCAGGTCGGACCGGATCGGGTCCGACCCTGTTGGGCCTACGGTGCGCGTCCGCAGTACAGGCCCGGCCTAAGATCCTCTTTTACTTTTTCCTCCATTTTTTTAAAAAAGAAGCCCGGTCCAAATCGAATTAGCCCATTTACTTAAAAAGGATGGGCCCAGCCTAGGGATGTGTGAACCCATTCGCGTAGGCCCAGCCTAGACGGATTAAAACCCTACCCAGTTCGGTGGCCGCGACCCGACTTGTACCTCCTCTCCCTAGAGTTTCTTGGTGGCGTTGACGGTGGCGACGACGGGCTTGACGACGGTGGCACGAGCGGCAACGGTGCAGTGCTGGTGCTGCGATGGGGCCAGACTAGTGCTGCGATTATGGCATAGGGGTTGGACTACTGGCGTGATGGTGTTGCGGGTTCGGCGTTGGAAGCAGTGGCAGCGAGTACTGTAGGTTGGTGCTCGGAGGGTGGCGACGGCGTCGGAGCTTTGGGCTGCAAACGTCGCAGAGGCAGCGGTGGCGCGACAAGGGCTGCAACGGCGATGGCATACAGAGTTGGAGGGTGATAGCTCGGATGGCGTGGGGTTGAGGTGGCGAGCTTGGGATAGCGGAGCTCGTGGCTACTAGCTGTAGGAGCGGCGGTGCTTGGGCGAGTTGCTGCAGCGGTTCCTACGGCGTTGGCGATGGAAGATGGAGGCGGCTGCGGGTCGCGAGCGAAGCTGAAGCAGCGGCAGCAGGCGGAGGTGCTGGTTGTCGAAACTCTGGCAGCAACGACGACCAAGGCAGCAGCGGGGGTAATAAACCCTGTCACTCTCTCCCTCGAGCTCTCCCTCTGTCTCTCTCTTTCTGGTGATTCCTGATCCTCCTCCCTCATTGCTTCCTGTGTTGCTCTCTTTTCCTTCCTCGTTTCCCCCTGTTCTCTCCATTCATCCCCTCCTCCTACTCCTCCACTTTAGGGTTTCACATGCCCTCTGGAAGAAGCCAGATTGGATGGGCTGTGAAGGAGGAAATGATGCTGGCAGCGAGCTAGGCCAATGCCAGATCCAGCTCGACCCGACCTCTAGGCCTTTTTTTCCTTTTTTTTTTTTCGTTGTTTTGTTGTTTTTTTATTTTTTTTTCTTTTTCTCCTTTTTTTAGTGATTAATTCCTAATTTTGTACACGATTAAATCCTAAATAAAAATGTAAAATTTAGGTGTCAACAGTTGCTCCTTTTTGAATGGGAGCTTGAAGAGGTTTCATTCAAAAACAGAAGACACCTAAATTATTTTGGTAGAAGAGAGACCTTGGGTGCATGAGCATGCGCCAAGTCGAGCTATGGAAGTGTGTTGTGTCAATAAGAGGGAGAGAGACTTCGAGCTACAGAAGCACACCGTGTCATAGGAAAAAGACCTCGGGTTGTAGAAGCATGCCGTGTCATAAGAAAAAGACCCCGGGTTACAGAAGCATGCTGTGTCATAAAAAGAAGACCCCAGGTTATAGAAGTATGCCGTGTCATAAGAAGAAGGAAAGACCCTAGGCTATAGAAGCACGCCGTGTCATAAGAAGAAAAAGAGACTCCGGGCTACAAAAGCATGCCATGTCATAAGAAAAATGAGAGACCTCGGGCTACAGAAGCATGCTGTGTCATAAGAAGAATGAGAGACCCCGTGCTACAGAAGTACGTCGTGTCATAAGAAGAATGAGAGACCCCGTGCTACAGAAGCACGCCGTGTCATAAGAAAAAGACCTCGGGCTACAGAAGCACGCCGTGTCATAAGAAGAAAACTTTGGGCTACAGAAGCACACTGTGTCATAAGAAGAAAGAAAAGACCCCAGGCTACAGAAGCACGCTATGTCATAAGAAGAAAGAAAAATGAGGTTTCACAGTGTAACAACGGGTTTCGACCGGATTGGAAATACATGATTTAAGGAAAACCAATGAACCTTTGTAGATGACATGGTTTAAGGTTGATCATGAACCTTTGGAGATGGCATGGTTTAAGGCTAACCATGAACCTCTGGAGATGACATGGTTTAAGGCTGACCATGAAGCTTTGGAGACAGCATGATTTAAGGCTAACCATGAACCTTTGGTTTTTAGGGAAGCACCTACTAACTCCTTGAAACTGCATGGCCTTATTGAGAAATCCTGTTAAACTCAACTTGAGCAAATGTCATTAGAGACGTATTGGCAATATTGCAGTATTAATTGAACAAGTTAATCAAGCTAAGTCTGATTGCTTTAAAAAAACATTCGATGTTAATCAACATAATGTAGCGCAAAATTGTCATCTTGCATGGGGATGTATTATTAATCATCAAATTTTCTAGGAGTCAGTTCTTATCAGAACGGCTACGACTTGTGAAAAAGGCTCATTAAGCATGCCAAACTAGAGCTTCTTAGTCAGAAAAGGTTTCTCACATACTCTTAATAAAATGGCTATTCGATCCCATCCATTCGCGTGGGAAGTAATTGATTGTTGAGGGTATCTCACATAACCCATGTCAAAGGCCTTCAGAAACATTCGCAATGAGGACAATCTGATCAATCAAAAAGGTCTTTTGAAAAGATCGCAATATAGGCTCGGTTAGGGCTTACACAAAGGAATTATTGCTTTGAGGCCAATAAAGGAACATTTGTCGCTATTTTCATCGGGTTTACAAGTTAAGAACTTGGAAGATAAAACAAGATAGAATTACCTCCACTTCTTCAAGCAGTAGCTTCTTTGTGGCATTCTTATTTTCACTCAAATCATCATAATCAGAAGAGACTTCGGAAGGGGGATGTAATGTTGGCTTGGGAGAGGCTTGAAAGGCTTAAAATTTTTTAGAGGGTTTTTAAGAGTCAGTGATCATCATGGCATTGTGATCAGGTTGCTCAATTGTTCGAAATCATTTGGCTTTTGAAACACAGCGCATCTCGAAAGTCCCTTGACTAATCATTTATGCATGGGAGTTTTGTTTTTGTTTTTTTTTTTTTTTTTTGTAATTTCCTTTGCACTTGCGATGATTTTTTTTATGCAAGCACTTGGACTTTGATAATTTTTTTTTTCACATAGGATGCATCATTTTTGCTTTTTTTCTTGACGGGCGTTGGCTTTGGTTTTGCTTGGCACATTGCTTTTTTGTGCCCCCTAGTTTGTTGAACTTTTTGCTTTTTGAATTTTTGTAGCTCTTATGACTTTCAAGATATTTTTCACATTTTCTCGTGACTGTCAATTGTATTTGGTCAATTCTTATGTCTTGCCCAAGTGAAAGGAGATGATCACTGCTCAGGGTTCAAAAATGAATAATGAAGCCCAAATTGGTTAAAGCAATGGGTATTAGTGTTTGGGTAGAAAAGAAAATGCTCTTTTTCACCTTGGGATGAGTCAAGCTCTGATAAGAATTCCTTTGAAACTATCACCAAAAGATTGATGCAAGAGAAAGTAATAGGATTTTTCTCAATCATTCGCTCTACAATACGATTGTAACCTCCTATGCTACCCTAAAGTAGGGTCGTTCTCGACAGGGGTACTTTGAAGGATCATCTTTTTTCGCCCAAAGGGGTGGCAAGAGATTAGTGTAATGCTTGGGATTGATGAAGGAAACACCTTTATCGTTTCGATCTTTGTGCTCAATGCAAATGGATCATTTGTCCTAAGAGAAGGTCACCTTTTACTCAACTCTCAAAAGTGTTTGAAGGACGTGTTTGGAAATGGCTTGCCTTTCTTCATCCTAAGTACTTCTTGTTTGGCATGGTTAACATCTCCATCTCACTCTATCGAGATTATCTGAGTAGGTCAATCTCCATAGGGAAATTTGATTCAAAATGAATAATCCATAAAACGAGAAAACAATTTTGAGATAAAAATGATGCTAAAAAAGTTTGTAGAAATTTTTTTTTCTCAATTATTCATTTTTGTGCTTGTCTCTAGGAAAGCGCTAAAAGTTCTTTTTTATAATGAAAATTCTCCGTCTTTTTCTTCTTCTTTTTTTTTTCTCCTTTTTTTTTTTTTTTTTTTTTGAGAAGAAGGGTACTTACCCGCGGCATGGTGACTTAGTAACCCTATAAAGAATGTGAAAAAATATGTTAGTGCAAAAATATTTATGAATTGAAATGTTGGAAACGATACATTATTACCCTTTACTTGCTTTTATCCTTTGAGTGCTAACAATTCTTGGATTCACCCTCATGGATATATGGTAACTCAACATTACCCTTCACTTGCATTCGCCTTTGAATGTTTGATGTCTTCCTTTTTGGATATTTGGCAACTTCCTTCATTTGTCTTATCATGCAAAGTGAACGAGATTGATGGGCTATTTTGGCACCTAAGGCATCTCAAGATAAAGAAACTTCCCATAACGGAATTCAACCTCATTCTGCCTTTATTGGAAGATTGGCACCGACGAAGCCTCAACGCATGCTTGCTCCTCCAGTTCCATGAGCCTACACTTTTATCTTTTAGAAGGGGCGGCACAAACTCCTCATTCTACATAGTTAAGAGAAAATCAACTTGTCCTAGCTCTAGAATTCACTTCTCCATGTGGTCGAACATGAGAATATCAAGGAGCATCACGCATAACCTGCAAAAAGGCAACAATGTCCGTATGTGAATGTGAAAATGATCTCTCAATGAGGTCACTTTTTACAACAAAATCGAGGCAATGGTACATGCCCCATAGTTTTTATTACGAGGTTTTAGTATTTCACCAAGATTAGTCATAAGAGAAGGGGCATAATTAGAAGATCGATCGACGGCTATCGATCAAATGTCTACTCAATATCAAAAGTTTCAAATGCAAAAGTGACATTGATTTTTGAAAGAAGTGACTTCTATTTTGAGGAATTTGTACACCAAATGTGATTTGCATTTCGGTCCCAAAATGTGAGAATGAGAGAATTTGATTAAAAATGCAATTTTAATTTTTGTGCCCCAAAATATAATCTTAACTTGAAAGAATTTTCTAAATAGAAAGCGGTTTTGAGCCCATAATTAAAAATTTAAACAAAGTCATGTTTAGCAGGGTCAAATCAAAGTGTTTAGAATTTGCATTCAATGTTCACTTTTCTCAAGAGTGATTGCCAATTTTTCAATCATAAGCCTACATCACCGAGGGTATTCGATTAATTTCTGCGAATTTCAAGATGAAAATTCAATAAAAAAATTAGTAAATAAAAAGGAAAATGATCCTTACAATTGGTGTTGACTTTTGTCTTTTTTTTTTTTTTTTTTTTTTTTTCAATTACATAGACATGCACATGAGATGTGGTTCGATTTCTACTCTATACGACCCAAAATAGAGCCATAGGATCACCGGACCGAACCAACAAGGTCGCGGCTGGGTTGAGTTACCCATGATTCCGGCTTCATCAAAGAACCGACTCGTGTCGCGCGATTGCAGATCAGGGTGGGTACCTTCGACATGAAGAAAGAAATTTCGGGGTAGAGATGGGCGACTCATACTACATGGTTATAGTCGGAGTGGTATTCATCTCAACACCATCCTAAGTGATCCTATGCAGCCTATGTCTAGAGGTAGGTAGCATGTGCTATGGTGTAGTGTAATGCATGGGATGAATGCATGACAATTTATAAGCAATCAACACTTCATTCATAAAAATAAATCATACATTCCTACACCTCCCTACAAGACAAATGTGAGCAAACATTTCCCATTATACCTCCCATTTTGCAAAAACATTTAACATCTTTAATGTTAGGCACGTACTTGGAATTCTCGCTGCCAAACAAAAATATTTTTGAATAAAATTAATTTTGGCCTAAGTTCTCTAAGGTTTAAAACCAAATTCCTAGCGGAGTCGTTAAGCTGTCGCAACCTACTATCGAAGGAAGGAAATAGGTTTAGGGGTATTGCCTAAAGGATGGGTTTATGGCCCTTGATTAGGCACGGGCTCTTCTAAGCCCATACCCCGCGTGACATTGTGATATTTTAAAAAATTTCGCAAAAAAGAGTCGCTACTAGCCTATTGGGGTCGAATAGAAACCAAGTGAAGTATGAGAGTATACCTCACTTCTTACGCAACCAGAGCATTTAGGGTCGGGGACTTAATTACACTAGTTAATCAATTAGTGCATTTTCGGTACATAATCTTGTTCATTTAAAAAGAAATGATTTTTGTCAGACAGTTTGAATTGTTTTATATCCATCCATTGAGGTGATCATGCGAATGCACAATCATTAAAGTAACAATTACAGCTACTAAGATCCTAATTGCAGTAAAATTAAACAAGTGCAATTAAACATAATTAGATATGCAAATTAAACCTACGATATAATCAAAATATGAGCAAATAAAGGCCTAATTACACTAAAAAGGCAAGACATAACAAATCCTTATCAAACCCTATGATTTTTGGATTTTGGATTTATTTTTAAATTTTTAAAATTTTAAATAATAATAAAATAATAATTTTTAAAATAATTTTTTAATTTTATTTCAGGCCGAACTTGGTTGTGTCCGGTTAGAATGGATCCGGGTCCGACCTAGTCGGGCTTGCGGCATGGGCCTGCAGTGCAGGCTCGGCCTAAGATCCTCTTTTCCTTTTTCCTCCTTTTTTTTTTTTTTTAAAAGAAGCTCGACCCAAATCGAATTAGCCCATTTCCTTAAAAAGGATGGGCCCAACCTAGGGATGTGTGAACCCATTCATGTAGTCCCAGCCTGGACGGATTAAAACCCTACCCAGTTCGGTGGCCGCGACCCGACTCGTACCTCCTCTCCTTAGAGTTTCTTGGCGATGTTGACGGCGGCGGCGACGGGCTTGATGACGGCGGCACGGGCGGCAACGGTGCGATGTTGGTGCTACGATGGGGCTGGACTGGTGTTGCGACGGCGGCAGAGGGGTCGAGCTGCTGGCGTGACGGTGTCACGGGTTCAACGTCGGAAGTAGCGGCGGCGGGTATTGTAGGTCAGTGCTTGGCGGGCGGCGGCGGGTACTGTAGGTCAGTGCTTGGCGGGCGGCGGTGACGGCGTCGGAGCTTTGGGCTGCAGGCGTCGCAGAGGTAGCGTTGGCGCGATGAGGGCTACAACGGCGATGGCGTATGGAGCTGGAGTGTGGCACCCCTAAACACCTAAGGTCGCCATAGGTACCTATCGTTCCACCTAATGAATACCAGTTACATCTCTTCGTTTTAGGATTAAAGAAGAACTGTAGTTCATGGGCATATATATATATATTTTTTGAAAACGGTCCTAGCGCAGCTTATTAGTGGAAGCATAAACAAGTCTCACCATTTTTCCCTCCAATGAATATAATGCAATGCACACCAACTACGCACCATAAGAAAAGATAAAGCCGAACCACTTTTATTTATATTTTCATGATGGATTTCTCGGGTCGGTACAACCAAAAAGTAAAGCGAAGAATTTTAACTAAACTTGGCCACAACTCAAAAAGAGAGATCTCGACCCCCTATATCGATCACGTATCATCCTCCATCTACAAGTGGTGGCTATCCCAAAAAAACGTATGCTCCCACTCCTCACGCGGGCCATTACACCCATCCTAGTGCATCAGGTAGTGGCGGTAGCAACATTCCCCGAATCTCTCCGCCACGACGAACGTGGACCGACAAGAACTCCTGGATGACCGGGCTCCCAGCTAGGCCCACATCATACATCACCAACACCCGCACCCGTATGAACGTCAGACCATGGATGGTGACACAATCAATCTCTGAACACTCGACCTCCACATTAGAAGGAAGGTCGTAAAAGGTACCCCGCATGACCGGAGGGAGAGGCATTTTTTTATTATGAAATGTTGGTCTCTAAAGGGGTGAGTACAACCACTCAACAGGTAAAATCCATTAAACTACTCAATGCATCAAACAGAACAGCCAAGACATCATAAACAAGCGCGTATCATTCATGCATCCAAGTATAACTTACCTTGCAGCTATGCATATGTCATCATACCATATGTGCAAACACCATCATGCACTCATCATCAAGTATTCATGTATATACCATCATGCCATAGGTGCAAATACAACCATGCATTCATCATCAATCATTCATGCATATCATATCACACAGCCATGCATACATGCATACCATGCATGATTCAATTTCAACTTTTTATCCTCCAATTGGATCATCACATTTTTCTTTTCCGGGACTAGTATTTGCATCCCACATTTTATTGCTCGCACCCAACCTGGCGTCACGAGGAACCTCCAGCACACACCACTGGGCATTTGGCACCCCCACATTTTGGGCATCTCGTATCTCAACTAGCATCACGAGGTATCCTCTTGGCACACACTTCCGAGGCTTCTGGCACCCCCACATCCCGGGCATCTCGAAAATCCCGAGGACATCCGGCACCCCCATATCCCGGGCATCCGGCACCCCCACATTCCGGGCATCCTGACACTCCCAGGGTATTGTTGGCTCATACCTCCAATGGTATCCTCATTTCCCATAATTCATTTTTACATTTGTATCTCAATATCAACATGGCACATGATATAATGGCAACAAAGTCAATTCAACTTTTGATCTTATATGTAATGCCAAATACCACCACATGTGCAACAAGATTCAATCACTTAAACAATATAATTCATGGGACTCATACAAAACAGAATAGTCCATGCATTACAACTTTTGAAATTCGCACAATCCAGCTTGCACAATTTTTGAAAACATTTTAATTAAATACCCAAATGACCTTAAAAATTTATGAAATTCAAGCATGTAATATTAAAGACATAAATGCAGATATTTCATGAAGAAAACTACACCAAAATACCCTCATAAAATTCGGTATAGACCAAGCATCACAGCTCTACTATTCTAACAATTCAACTTGCACAGTTTTTGAAACATTTTTGGTTAAATAGGAAAATGAACTTCAAAAATTACAAAAGTTGAATATTTTCTAGGGAAGATATAAAGAGAGATATTTCATAAAGAAAAAAATTACCTAAAGAGCTTCATACAAAACGATATAGCCCCATGCATTGAAACTGACTAAGTCCGAACACATCAGATTTCACGGTTTTAGAAACATTTCCGATTAAATACCCTAATGACCTTCAAAAGTCATGAAATTCTACTATGTGGTATTCAAGACCCTAAGGTAGATTTTTCATGAAGGAATAAAAGTCAGATTTGTCCTAGATAATTAAATATAGGCGGTTAAAACTTCTGTTCCTAGTACCGAAATTTCCAGATTTAACTACCTCCGAAAAACCACGATTTCACCTACCTAATGTTGTTGGTTTTCTCTAAATTTTTGATATGTTACACCTCAGGATGTCTTTTACATCTTTTGTTAAGAAATCGAAGTGAAATTTCAACAAAAAGTTAACCTTACAGTCCATGCATTCATCAAAGGTAGTTACCAAAATTTCCAGATTTAGTCTTTCCAAAGAATAAAGATTTCACCCACTTATACTTGTTCGTTTTGTCCCAAAATTGAGTATATTATACTTCAAGAAGTCCTTAACAACTTTTATTTAGAAGTCACGGCCAAAATCCAACTCAAACATCACATGCAAGCCACTAGAACATCCAAGGTTGAACTGTTTTCTCAAGAACAGTTTACTAGCCTCAAACACCCCTCTTGAAACTTCAACTTTTCACACCCTAAACATCTGAAATTTATCGCCATTCAAGCACACATACTAGGCACAACATGCAAGAGTAGATCAAGGATCCCACTTGCCTCTAGACCGAGCAAACACAGCAAGCACGAACGAAGGGCGAGGCGGACTCGACGGCGGTGAACGGCGGCGATCAGCTTCCTTCCTTCTTCTCCCGCACGCTCACTCTCCCTCTCTCTCGATTTCTCTCTTCCTCTTGGTAACTCTCTCTCTCTCTCTCTTCTCGGTCGACACTCCCCCCCTTCATCATCAAACCGGTTCTCCTATTTTCTTCCCCTCAATGATGAGCAATCATTTGATTGCATGCATGACACTTGGACTTAGGGGGATTAACACTTGTCAATTCTCCCATGCACATGATGGGCTTCATCCAGCCGGGCTTGGGCCAGCCATGGGCCGACGGCTGCTTCTTTTCCTTGGGCTTCGTGGGCCGACCGAAGATGGGGTGAGGTAATGGGCTGGTTTGGGCCTTTAATTGTCTAGCCCATCCTCATCCTATTAATTCACCTAACTCTTAATTAGATAAACACCTAATTGAGATTTATTATTCACCAAAACTTTGTGACCTAATTTAATAAATCCCAATCCATAATTCACATGGCCAAAAGTAGAATTTTTCCTATTAAATAATTACCCACCAAAAGCTTGGCCAAAGTTTTAATGCAAGACATGAATTAGAGCACCCCTAAAGATTGGCAAGAAATTCTAGGATGCCACATGGAGGACGACGGCTCATAAGGCGTGGGGTTGAGGTGGTGAGCTTAGGACAGCGGAGCTCACAATTACTAGCTGTAGGAGCGGCGGTGCTTGGGCGAGTTGCTGTGGCGGTTCTTGCGGTGTCGACGACGGAAGATGGAGGCGGCTGTGGGTTGTGGGTGAAGCTTAAGCAGCGAGGGCAGGCGGAGGCACTGGTGGTTGTAACTTTGGCGGCGACGACGACCAGGGCAGCAGTGGGGGCAATGAATGCTATCACTTTCTCCCTCTCTCTCAAGCTCTCTCTCCGTCTCTCTCTTTTCGGTGCTTTCCTATCCTCCTCCCTCGTTGCTTCCTGTGTTGCTCTCTTTTCCTTCCTTGTTTCCCCCCGTTCTTTCTGTTTGTCCCCTCCTCCCTGCTCCTCCACTTTAGGGTTTCACACGCCTTTAAAAGAAGCCATATTGGATGGGCCGCGAAGGAGGAAAGGATGTTGGCAGCGGGCTGGGCCAATGCCAGATCCGGCCCAAGCCAACCTCTAGGCATTTTTTTCCTTTTTATTTGTTATTGTTTTGTTGTTTTTTTTTTTTTTCTCATTTTTAAGCAATTAATTCCTAATTTTGTACATGATTAAATCCTAAATAAAAATGTAAAATTTAGGTATTAACAAGGAGAGAACACCTCATTGTAGTCAATGCCTTCACGCTGTATATATCCCTTCGCCACAAGTTTCACCTTATACCTCGTTGCCTCAACACCGGGAATGCCCTCTTTACGTTTAAAGACCAATTTACTTTCGACAATCTTTTAGCTCTTGGGTACTTTGACCTGCTCCCATGTCTAATTTCAATGGAGTGATTCCATCTTTTTACTCATAGTCCCTAGCCATTACAACGACTCAGAACTAGCCATTGCCTCAGAGTAAGATGAAGGCTCATATGTCTCCACCTCATCATCTACAGTCAATGCATAAGTAATATATGTATAACTATAACGTACCGGTGATTTAATTTGCCTTCTATGTCTATTTGCGGCTATAGTGTGCTATGACTTTGCTGGTTGGTTACTATCACCGACTTCAGGATTTGCAGCCTCATATGTAGTCTCAATTTTTGATATCTTAGAGGTCTTCGAAGTCTCCACCTCACTAATGACATCATGATCTGTCTTCTCTACTGGTTATGTCTCAAAACTCCTCTGTTAAAGCATTGCAGTCTCGTCGAATATCACATCTCTACTAATTAAAAAATCTGGTGATCTGGGATCAATGTACCACAGTCTGTAGCCTTTCACCCCATGTGCATAATCTAGAAATATGCACTTCTTTGCCCTCAGCTCAAGCTTACCATCACTTGCATGAGCATACATAGGAAATCTGATTATACGTAATCCGGAGTAATCAACAGGTTTCCTTGACCATACTTCCTCAAGAGTCTTCCACTCGATAGCAGATGATAGAGATCGATTAATCAGGTAACATGCCATGTTTACTGCTTCGGCCCAAAATTCCTTGCTAAGTCTTGCATGTAAGCATGCATCGAGCTCGCTCAAGTATTATGATTGGAAATAGTGGTATTTCCGAGGTTACTGGCATGGGAGATGTTTATTTGGAAACTAATGTAAGATTTAATTTGCTTTTGAAAAATGTGAGACACGTTCTAGATATTCGCCTTCACTTGATATTCACGGGTGCCTTAGATGATGATGGTTATTGCAATTCATTCTTTGATGGCAAATGTAAGTTGACTAAAGGTTCCATGATAGTGGCAAATGGTAAGAAGATAGGTTTTCTCTACACCATGCAATCAGACTTGATTAAATAAGAGGTAAATGCAGTGGAGGATTCCTCGGTTGATTTATGGCATATGAGGCTAGGTCATCTTAGCGAGAAAGGTTTTGAAACTTTGGCTAGAAAGAACCTTTTACCTTTGAAGGAGAAAAATTTAAAGGATTGCACTCATGATCTTATAGGTAAGCAACATAGATTCTTATTTCATAGTTCCTCTCCACACACAAAATCAAATGTACTTGATTTAGTTTACATTGATGTTTGTTGTATGGATGCTAGAACTCTTGGAGGTGCATTATATTTTGTGACATTTATTGATGACCTTTTTAGAAAAGCGAGGGCTATTGCTTTGAAATTTAAAGATCAGGTACTTGCGGCTTTCAAGCAATTCCATGTCAATGTGGAAAGAGAAATCGAGAAGAAGCTGAAATGTGTTCGGGCTGATAATGGTGGTAAATATAAAGGCCCATTTGAACACTATTGTAAGGATTATGGTATCAAGCTTGAGAAGATTGTTCCAAAAACACCACATCATAATGAAGTAGCAGAGAGAACGAACTAAACAATTAATGATCGGATTCAGTGTATGCTTTCTCATATAAAGTGCCTAAGTCATTTTGGAGTGAAGCAATGAGAACGGTAGTGGACTTGATAAATCTTTCTCCATCGATTCCTCTTAAGGGGGATGTTTCACAAAGAGTTTGGAGTGGCAAAGATGTTTCCTACATCCATCTAAAAGTGTTCGGTTGTCGAGCATTTATGCATGTTCCAAGAGATGAAAGATCCAAACTTGATGACAATTCTAAACAGTGTATCTTCTTAGGTTATGGACATGAAGGGTTTGGCTACAAGTCATTGGATCTAGTTGCAAAGAAAGTCATTAGAAGCCGAGATGTAGTATTTTGTGAATATTAAACTATTGAAAACATTGACAAGGCGGAGAGACCAAAGAATATAGCTCAGTGTTTAGTTAGTTTCAGCCAAAATCCTTATAATGTTAATAGAATTCATGTGGGAGAAGTGAATGGAAATCATGAAGATGGTGAATCCTCACATAATGTTGATTCTTCAGTTGAGACAGGTGAAATAGCTAAGCAAGAGCAATCTATCCTATCTCAAGTTAGAAGATTTGAAAGAGAGTGTAAGCCTTCTCAAAAATATTTGCCGCATTAGTATGTGTTACTGATGCAGGAGGGCCAGAAACTTATGAAAAAGCTATATCATGTGAACAAAAAAATGAGTGGCATGAAGCCATGCAAGAGGAGCTTAAATCCTTACATGAGAACCACATATTTGAATTGGTGAAGTTGCATAAGGGTAAGAGAACACTCACAAATAAGTGGGTGTACAAGTTGAAGATAGAAGAAAATAGTTTACAACCACGATACAAGGCTAGACTTGTTGTGAAGGGCTTTCGTCAAAAGAAGGGTATACACTTTGAAAAGATTTTTTTCAACGGTTGTAAAATGTCTTCTATTTGAGTTGTTTTTGGGTTGGCCGCTAGTTTGAATTTAGAAATTAAACAACTTGATGTAAAGATGGCTTTTCTTTGTGGAGACCTAGAAGAAGAAATATATATATGGAGCAACCTGAGGGTTTTGAAGTTGAAGGTAATGAGCACCTCGTATGTAGATTGAGGAAAAGCTTATATAGTCTCAAGCAAACCCCAAGGCAATGGCATATGAAGTTTGAATCATTCATGGAAAAACAATGATACGGTAAGACAAACTCCAATTCTTGTGTATTTATGAAAAGATTCTTAGATAATGATTTTTTTATTCTCCTACTTTATGTGGATGATATGCTGATTGTTGGGCATGATGCCAAGAAAATCAAGAGCTTGAAAAGTGAGTTGAGTAAAGTTTTTGCAATGAAAGATTTAGGTTTGGCTAAGCAAATTTTAGGCATGAGAATTACTTGTAACAGGAAGAATAAAAAACTGTGGTTATTTCAAGATAAGTATATTAAAAATGTGCTTGAAAGATTCAACATGAGCACATGTAAATTGGTAAGTACTCCACTTGCAGGCTATTTCAAGTTGAGTAGTAATGAATGTCCTTCAAGTGAGAAAGAGAATGTAGAGATGATGAAAATTCCTTATGCATCGACCGTTGATAGTATGATGTATGCCATGATTTGTGCAAGGCTCGATATTACTCATGCAATTGGTGTTGTGAGGAAATTTCTTTCTAATCCAGATAAGGAGTATTGGATCTCTGTTAAATGGACTTTGAGATATCTTAGAAGCACTTTTAAACTTTGCTTGTGTTATGAAAATGTGAAGCCTGAGTTGAGTGGTTACTTGGATGTAGACTATGTCAGTGATGTTAATTCTTGGAAATTTACATCGGATTATATAATAATCTTTGCAGGGGTAGTCGTTTCATGGTAATCGAGATTACAAAAATGTATTGCTTTGTCTATAACTGAAGTGGAGTGTATTGTTATTATCGAAGGAGGTTCGCTTTCCCTTCCTTTCTGTGGTAGCTAGGCCTGAGGTAAAGAACTTTTGTGGATGCAAAAATTCCTACAAGA
The DNA here is from genome assembly GCA_014182885.2 of Eucalyptus caleyi. NCBI lineage: Eukaryota > Viridiplantae > Streptophyta > Magnoliopsida > Myrtales > Myrtaceae > Eucalyptus > Eucalyptus caleyi. The sequence goes on along the minus strand of CM024469.2, from coordinate 11,229,842 downwards.
GTTGGGCTTGAAATAAGAGAAATTTGTTCTATATTACGATAGCATGAGTATCATCTATCTTAGCAAGAATTCGATGTTGCATTCAAGATCGAAGCATGTTGATGTGAAGTATCATTGGATCTGAGAGAAATTAAAAGAGAAGCTTTTTCTACTTGAAGAAGTCTACACCGACAATAATAGATCCGACATGCCCAAGGCATTGCCCGTGATGAAGCTTGATGCTTGTAGAAGAAAAGCGGGCATGACGAACCTTCCCACATGAGGTGGAGGGAGAGATTTGTTGGCTAGGTCCACCTTCATGTGGGGCCCATCTAGCATTAATTAAAAGAAAAAAAGAAGAAAAAGTAAGAGAAATGAACAAAAAGAAATGGAAGTGGTGGTTGTGCAAGTATGCGTCCAAAAAGTGAAGAGAAGAGAGAGAACAAAAATTGCTGAAGCAAGGGAGAAGAGAAGAAAAGAAGAGGGCTACAACTTTGCGGCTCCGATTTGAAGGCCAAATATTGACAGAATCAACTCAAATTTCTGTATATTGTTTGTGAGACCGAGGGTTACAAGTTGATGGTTTTTGTTCATCGAGAACCATTTCCGAATTTTCCAGTTGCAGTTAAGGTTTTCTTGCTCTAAACTTGTTTATCAACCTATGTGGTGAGATAAAGATGATTGTAATGTTGATATTGAGCCTCTAGTGTGTGACTAGAGAAGAATACTTTGTGTATCCTACTATTCTTGGTGATTAGTGGATGTTTTTGGGCGGTCTATTGTTTTTCTCGCATAAGGTTTTCCACGTTAAATCTTTGGTGTCGTCATTTACTTTGTCTACTTATCATTTCAGCATTATATTTTCAAATTGCGAGGCTATACATTGCTGGTTGTTGCTGGGGTTAAGAGAATTTTATTTGATTTAGTTTCGGGGGAGAAATTGGTCCTAGATTGGGTTTAATTTGTGGTGAATTGTGTCACCGGGTTCTCCCCAACATTAATCTACACTAAAACAGTCAAATCACTGAGGGTCCTTTCCCAAAATTGTTACTAACTCACTAAAATCTAAATTACTGTTGTACTCTCGTATAATAGTGGGTAATTTATTAACATGATACAGGTTAAATACAATGCTAGTCAAAGTTTAGTTGCTAACAGGTTTGAAATTTAACAAAGCTTAACATGAATTATTGGCACCGCATAATGTCCTATATATTCATACATGGAACGCCAATGATTTGATTGTTAGGTTTTATATATGGGCAAAAGAATGCTTCAAATGCCATAACTTTGTACAAAGGGACACTTAAGTGTCATAACTTACAAAAGGTACACTTAAATGCCACATTCATAAAAAAACGAATCACTTAAATGCCACTCCAGCCAAAATGCCAACGTGGCATTTTTTCGGTGAAGTGAGCCCAAAACGACGCCGTTTTGCATGCTGACATGGCCAAATAATGCAAAAACGACGTCGTTTTGAGTTGACTTGGTAAAAAAAAATAATTTAAAATTAAAATTAAATTTAAGTTTAGTTAAAATATTAAAAAATAATAATTTTAAAATTTAAAAAATTTAAAAAAAAAAAAGGAAAGAGGGGGAGGCGGCTGAGGGATCAGCCCTCAACTGCCGCCGTCGTTGGGAAGGGTCAGCGATGGTGGGGGGAGGGTCAGTCGGGGTTGCCGGGCCTTGGCTAGGGCCTGGCGACCTCGGCCAATTGGTGGAGGGGTTGTAGCCCTCGCCTAGATCCAGCGAGGATCGGTGGCCCTCGCCCAGCCGGGTCAAGGGCCGCCGCCCGTCAGGGGTTGCCCTGGCGGGCGATGGTCCTTGGCTCGGCCGAGCAAGGGCTGCCAACCCTCTCCGGATTTGGGCGAGGGCCGCGACCCTCCCCAGATCTGTGGCCAGCGGCGAGGGCTTGCGGTCCTCGCCTAGATCCGGTGAGGGTTGCGACCCTCGTTATCAGTCGGTCGGGGTTGCTGGCCTTGGCTAGGGCCCGGCAACCTCAGCCAACCCTCTCCTCGCCGTTGCCGGCCCTTCTCAACGGCGGCAGGGTAGCGGTAGCGTCGGCTGAGGACTGATCCCTCAGCCACCTCCCCACCTTTCCTCGTTTTTTTTTTTTTTAAAATTATTTTTTTAATATTTTAACTACAATTAATTTTTAAATTAGTATTTTAAAATATTTTATCTAAATTTAATTTAATTTAATTTAATTTTTTTACCACATCAGCTTAAAAACGACGCCATTTTTGCATTATTTGGTCATGTTAGCGTGCAAAATGGCGTTGTTTTGGGCTCACTTTGTCGGAAAAATGACACGTCGACGTTTTGGCCGGAATTTGGCTGGATTGGCATTCAAGTGATCCATTTTACTTCGATTTTGGCACTTAATTATTTTTTGTAAGTTATGGTACTTAAGTGTCCTTTTGTGCAAAATTATGACACTCCAGGGCTTCACACGTCCTTATTTATGTAGCCCTTCTTGGGCTTGTGGTTTGAGGGTCTTCACAGAGGAGGGCAGATGTGGAACCGCCTGAAATGCGCATATAGTTCCAATGACTAATGTCCAGAACCAGACGCTATAAAATATCATGGACAGCAGAAGATGCTCCAAGAGCAAAAGAAGCTCCAAATCTGGCCAAGACCAGTCATCTAGAATCGACAGAAGCAATAACTTAATTAACTTTTGTGGTGCATCTACATAACAATCCAACTACCAAGAGAGTCTACCATTCCGTGAAGCTTCCCAGAGAGGTCAGAGACCAGTGCCATAGCTCAGAAAGGGAGGGAGGGAGAGAGAGAGAGAGAGAGAGAGAGAGAGAGAGAGAGAGATGAAGTTGGTGTGCGTGACAGGAGCATCAGGCTATATAGCGTCATGGTTAGTGAAAGTCCTGCTCCAAAGTGGCTAACACCGTCAAAGCAACCGTTCGTGACCCCAATCAGTTCAAGACTTTTGATTACATTCATGCATGACATCGTTTATGGCTCCACCATTCCAAATCATTACCAGAAGTTGTTCCAATTTACACGTAACAGGTGATACAAAGAAGACTGGGCATGTGCTTGCTCTAGGTGGAGCCAAGGAGGGACTTCATCTTTACAAGGCAGACTTACTGGAAGAAGGACCTTTTGAGTCCGTTGTCGATGGATGTGATGGTGTCTTCCACACTGCATCACCTGTGCTTCTCACCCTCAAAAACCCCAAGGTTCTTTTGCTCTCTCAAAGGCTTGTGTCATGGTCTCTCAAATGTTCTTTTTTCCTTTGTTTCTTTGGAAACACGAAGTAGAAATTTGCGTTTAAAAATTGTGCTGCCAAACCAGTGGTTTTGTAATTTGTATATCGTTTTGGCCATAGCAAAGTAGGAGCCAATTTCAAACTATTAGCAAGAATTCAATGGCCAAAAAGAAAATAGAACGCTTCAACTCATGGTTTCTGCCAGGGCAACAAATCTAACTCTTCACACAATGCATTTATCCATATTGCGGTTTCTTCATCTCTATATATGTGCTCAACTTCAATAAATGCAGTAGTTCATACTTGTCTTTCCATGTCTCAGATGGAGCTGATAGATTTTGCAGTGAAGGGAACAATTAATGTTCTTTCTTCTTGTGCCAAAGTCCCTACAATCAAGAGAGTGGTGATAACATCTTCTATGGCTTCGCATCCAATGGAAAGTCTTAAGACTCTTGATGTGACAGTAGATGAGACTTGGTTTTCTTATCCAGTATTCCGTGAGAAATCAGAGGTAATTAAACATGACACTCTAAATTCAACTAAGTTGTCAGAACATGCTTTTCTTTCACTTTTCTTGCATCATCAAGTAAATCTTAGAAAATGTCAGAAATGCAGAACATTTTTCATTTTTGTTTATTGGATGAACTGCATAAAAAATTCTACTCAGAGATATACCTTGGATCTGTTGCAAGTTCTTCTAGCAACTTTAAACCATCACATAGGAGCTAGCATGCATCAACTACTCAAATTGATTTCATTGTGCACTTCTTGCTTTTCTGTTTCAGCTTTGGTATCCAGTTTCGAAAACCTTAGCCGAAAAGGCAGCACGGAGATTTGCAAGATAGAAGGGGATTAATTTGGTCACGATGCATCCTGGGTTTGTCATTGGTCCCCTACTACAGTCTTCGTTTAATCTCAGAGCAGAAATGTTTCTCAACCTCATAAATGGCAGTCAAGTAACTGATAAATTTATTATATTGTTTATTCTGATGAGATTAGGATTTTTATAAGTACTTCCCGTAAATAGTACTTTTTACACGGTTTGTCCTCAGTAAGTTGTCCACAACTTAACAAGCAAATGTCAAGAGGATATATATGTTGATTCATTTTATAATGGACAAAAGATACTCCTTACCAAAAAAAGATACGTGTGATGGAACTCATTAAACTGATACAAACGGCGATCCATGTGATGGAACTTGCTGCAATGAAATATGCAAATTTATTGGAACCATCTTTATAACAAGAGGAGACTTACGAGTGAAGTTGTTCCCATCTGATGCTGAGATATTTGCTGCAGGAACTCACACTTTTACCGACACAAACTATAGATTTGTTGATGTAAGAGACGTTGCACGTGCACACATTTAAGCTTTTGAGTCCCCTTCCACCAACGGCAGATATTGTCTTGTTCACAAAGTTGTGCATTCTGGCGATGCTTTCAAGATTTTGCGAGAGCTCTATCCTGCTCTACACCTTGCTGAGAAGCAAGATTTGCCCATTAAATGTCCAGTTATAACATTCATATAGTGAATTAAACTTGTCTGCTGAAAAATTCTTGGCCCTCTTCCTATCCCTCATGATTTGAGTGATGTCAACAAATCCAATTTCAGCAGTCTCAAATCTTGGCAACATCAAGTATAAAAGTTTAAGGAGTAACGTCTGGAATTCTTTGAACAGAATACCGAGCGACTGTCTCAAAAGCATTTCATGTTTTCTATATTTTGTGCAAAAGAATATAACAAGACGACTCATATTTCGCTTTGCTAAAAGCAGATGTGAAGATGAAAAGCCTTCTGTGCCAACCTATAAAATATCAAATGAGAAAGCCAGAAGTCTGGGCATCAGCTTCACTCCTTTGGAGGTGATTTTTAAGGACACTGTGGAGAGCTTGAAAGAGAAGGGTTTCTTCAAGGACTGATGCTGCAACAGGCAACTTAAAGAATAAAAACCATGCCAAAGTCAATTAGATGGGCATTTTCTGCCGTAATACACTTATGACAGATTTTTCTTCGGGTGATCCGAAGTTTTCTAATTTCTCACAGAATATTTACAATGCTACCTGAAGCTTACAGATGCATCTATTGTCATTGTCAGACAAATGTTTGGCTGTTTTCTTTATTGAGTAGCTTGAAATCCAGGAGTTTACGTTTGCATGGCAGTGAAACTCCAGTCTCCTGTGCCAAGGGGAAAAAACACAAAATGGCAATAAAGCCAATGAGTTTTTAACAACCAAAATTCTACGTGCAGTAAAGGTGCAAGTGATGCAGTCAATTACAGTAAATAGGAAGATGTTCTGGCCTGCTATGCCCTAAGATGTTCTGGCCAGCTATCCCAGGGCAAAATGCCAATTAAGCAACCGGTGCCACAGCATACAACTTACCCCCTGGTTCAAGAACACAGCGAGCAGGGAGATGTTCTCAAGTCTCTTCATCGGCTCATAGCCTCTCAATGACAATATATTACCACGAGACGACATATATTGGTTATTTGATGATGCGGGAGCATCCAACGTAGCTCCATGGACCAACTCAATCACTCACCCCATCACGCATCATTTGTCCCTTTCAATTTTTTTCTAGAAACATATATAAAACAAAGAGTGAACGTCAGTGCCTCACACAAGCCGATCAAATAAATGATCTTGACAAAGCCAGTCATAAAAGAGAATTCCAACTTATAAATGTATTGCACTCAGTATCCCTCTCATCCCCAGTTCCAAGGAGAAGAGGAGAGCAGACATGAGTACAGCAGATAAGGTGGTGTGTATAACTGGAGCGGCTGGTTACATAGCCTCCTGGCTTGTCAAGTTGTTGCTTCAGTGTGGCTACATGGTCAAAGCAACTGTATGCAATCCCAGTAAGTTCGTGACTTTGTTCATGCTCCGTTGTTCACAATACTGGATTTCTGAATCTTTCGTTTGTCCAATTTAGTAGTTGAATGGTTTACTCTTTCTTAGTTGGAAACTTGAAACGTTCTAGATAATACGGAAGTGGTACCAAAATCTGTTACTCAGTTATGATGAGAAAACTACTCTCTTGTAATATCTCTTACCTTTGCAATTAACTCATACATGCATGTGTGTACTTGTTTGTAGGGGTTTGTGTGCATGCCTATACATATACGTTATGCTTAGGGTACATATGATACGATAGCATCCAGAGCCCACTAGCTGAATATATCTGATTCCATTGGCTTAACTATTCAAGTTTGGTTTAACACATAATCTTATGCTACCTCTATAGTTAGATCCGATGCATAGCGTACATTAGAAATTTATATTTGTGGTCTTCTTATCTGTTGATAACATTTCATGTTATGTGACTGAAAGCTCCCAGAGTTTCATTCTATCAAATCAAATTCTCCTTTTTGGAATGCATAAACAGATGATCCAAAGAAGACACAGCACCTTCTGGAACTTGAAGGGGCTAAGTAGAGACTACATATCTTCAAAGGAGAATTGCAGGAAGAAGGGTCTTTTGACTCAATAGTTGATGGGTGCGAAGCTGTCTTTCATACAGCATCACCGGTTTTTTTCTCAGCTCCCAACCCTGAGGTATCTGCATATTGCAGTTTTACATTGTGATTTCATGTATTTGTTAAATGTAAAGCGTCGCATTTTTCAAATTCTAGTTCCTTTTCCCTTGTCATCTGGTGCAGTTTATCAGATAGGAAAGCATTAGGCCTATTTATCATGAAGCAAGGCTGTCCAAAACAAGGGAAGATTGTCCACAGCTGCACCACCTGCCACGAGTTGATCAGTTGAAACCTCTTGGATGAACAATTTTTCTCCGTATCTAATGCTCTCAGCAAGAGCATGTAAAGTGCCTTAGTGGCAGCAGGTCATGACTATAACAAAACATTTTCTTACTGGTGTACGATACAAGAAAAAGCTGATATAGCTGAATGATGTCCCTGCAGTACAGGAGTTCGAAGCTTACCTTTAGAGCAAACATCCCAAACAAAGAAGAGCCCTTGAGAGCATGATCAACAGAAGTTGGTACATCAGGAGATACATTACTGATAAATAATCCATACAAGCCCATACCAAATATCAGCATGACAGTTCCAGCTAGATAAACATCTGTATCAAACATATGTATTATTGGCATCAGCTTGACATGGGAGGAAAAGATATATGGAAGAGACGGGAAGAATAATCAGTTCAAGAAATAGAACACATGCTTTACAAGGATGACACAAGAATACAATGTCAGTATTTGAAACTTCATTTTTAAAAACATTGCAGCATGATTGTGGGAACCAGTTTTTTTCAGACTCTACTTGCTCGATGGAACTCGATGTACAAGGCCGTGATGATTGGAACACAGTACCAAAGATAAATTGCTAATATCAAATTTAGTAGCTTTTATTCCTACTGAGTATACATTTATTGTGGAGTAAAGCAGCTAAACGGAACTAGACATATGAAGAGATGAAACATAGAATTACATAAAAACAACTTTTTTCTACTGACAAGTACAGCTCTTCAGCTTGATGACCAAACCGGATTATGAAACATATTGAAATGTAGACTCCAAGCATGGACCTAAAGGTTGAGGACCTAAAAAAATTAGAGAATTATAAGAGGACTTAGATGAATTATTTCTGCCATGTCAATGGCTAACTCAAAGGAATGATATGGAGTACTTAAAGTTTACAAAAGATTTGATACAAGATTAAGCAAAATGGAATAAAAGGATTTCATATAGCGAAGCCCACTGTGTGGAATAAGGCTTAGTTACAGTACTTGTTGTAATGGCTCACTTAAAGGAAGCTAACCATCGTGCAGCCTCTCCTCTCATAGAGATACAGTGCATGGGAATTAACTAATTAATATCCTCAGAAACTAAGTTAATCAAGATCAACTACCCTATGTTATACATCAATTCTGCTGTCGAGATGAACGTGTGGAAAATATCAGTGATAGAATTGCTAAAAGTTCAATGAGCTCCCTTGTTATAGATGATGCTTGTCCAATGCAGGAGATAATCCCAGGACAAAGTATCTATCAGGCTCTTACCAATGGCTTCAACCAGTCAAAGAACCATCTGTCCAGTGTGAATTCCTTTCACGCAGCTTGTCCAGTACACTTTATACACATCAACAATGTAAACACTACCCTATACAGATCAGAAGCAGTCATATTCTGCACCACATCGAGGAGAACAGTATCTTGGCTTGAAAAAAAAAAGGGATCTCAGCTAGAAAAGGATCAAAACCTGTCCTCTGGGTTAAGACAGCAAGATTGTGTAGAAAGGGGTTTGAAAGGGCCTCTATTTAATCAGCAAAACACGAGTTAGTAAGTGAATCAAATAAATCTACGTCAGAAGAGGGTACGTAATGGATTTTATTTAGAGACACAGTGCTAAATGTTAAGCACTGAATTAATTTGTTCCAAATCCCCAGAAATAACAATAGAAATTGCGTAGCATATAGCATCTTCAAGTGTTATGTATTACATGAGGAAGCATGATGAGCTGCCAGTCGCTATATATCTGTCAGTCAAGAACTTGGTTAATCCTTGGAATACAGATAGCACGAGCAACTCAGAACATCTAGAAATGCATCATTCCCTTCACCACTTTTACTGGGTTGGTGGATCAAGTTCTTCCATTAAGTATCTATAGTTTGCAGCCTCAGTGATATTCATTTCAGCATACTTTGAAAACTATCGCTGAAAACGCGTAGTAGGATTTGGTAATTTGCGATTTTAAGGTTCAAAACATTTAACCAACATGGGCATTAAAAGTAGCAGGAGGGCTTACATTTAGGAAGCACAAAACCGAACCAACCAATGAACCTCCAATAGCCAAAAGCGCCAAAAACCGGAAGTCAAAGATCACCTGCTCAGCAATGGAGGACTACTCTTTGAACATACATGCACTAATAAAGGCAATCAATACGAAAGAATACATGGTCAAGAAATCAGAATTAAAGAGCCACATCCAGTAAAGCATTACAATCAAGTACAGCTCATTACAAGTCCATTGCAATAGCCATTGCAGTTGATGATACAACCTTCAATTCATCAGGACCCTCCAGCAATTAGGCATATATACTCAGTATGCAAAACAAGATCTCAAACATTCAAAACCACCAAACCCAAATCATCGAAGCTCTTTCTAACTCTCTGTAGCTGAGCAATAAACAAACTTCCCACGGCTAAGGATCAACATTTGATCGAAGAAAGAGCAAACAACGGAGTGAACGGACAAGCTAAAGAACCGGGTCGGTTCGGCTCACTTTTTCGATGTTCGACTCAGCGGCCTGAACGAAACGGACGAGGGGACTGCTGTTGGGACCAGCGGATGCGTACTTGAAGCTCTTGTCCGCGCTCTGGCGGAAGACAGGACGGTCCCGATCGGGTTCGTGGCCGTCGACGGCGACGAGTCGGGAGACGTCGACGGCGTGCTGGAGGCGACGGGATGGAGAAGGCCACGTCGTTTCCATGGCGGTCGGCCATGAGTTTGCAGTCGTACGGACAGAGACACGGGTGATGCAGAGACCGAGGAGAAGAGACGCACGATCAGACACAGAAACAGAGAGATACTTTTCAGTCATTGCGGCGGGTAACCGTTAATTTATCAACGGTGGAGATCGCATCCGGACGCACTGCGCTTTTCACCGGCCAAAGGTGCAAGTGCAGCTACAGATATTTCTCATCCGGCCGTTAAAAAGTTTACTGCTCCCTGTATGAACTTACATATAAATTGCTTGGAATTGTAAAGAAATGTTTGATACTTTTCTGAATCCATATCAAAAGTTAGTGAATAACTAAAATTAGTTGGTATCTAATGGGATCCACATCGGCAATTCAATCATATTAAGATTGGTAACTTTTGAACAAAAGTCTCTAACTTTAAATTTTTTTATTTTTTTGTGACCCAGGAACCCTGTACAGTTGGCAGTCGGCGAATAAACCTAGGGGGACACGTAAGCGAGAGAATCCACCACTCCCGGCGTCCCACTTAAGATGTCAAGCGACCGTGAGGGGATTCGAACTCGTCCCATTCAAAAGGGGAGCTCTGACTTTAAAGTTTTTTTTTTGGTAAAACTGACTTTAAAGTTTTGATAAGTCATAATTGAACAAAAGTCACTAACGTCATTAAAGCATTTGGTAATCTTAAAAGTATATAAAAAAAATGCTAGTAAATGATTGGAATTGGAATCTTAATGTGATGGATGTCAATGCACCAATCAAATCAAAGTCAATAATTTATTGTATAGGTTAGTGAGTTCCATTGGGTTGATAAGCTATAGATAAAAATATTTGTAGATAATTAAAATACGCGAGAATTTATCCTGTAAGAATGAATGTCAGATACTTGTCAAAATTTGTTAGTTACTAATGCGTGACTTGGTAACAAAATAGACACTTTTTGTTGATATTTGACATATGCAATTCCATAGATAGATACAGATAATATAGTAATACAGCACATGGTCGTGTTCATTATTTCTTGGCATGTCCCTAAACGTGGATGCTGGACCAAATCAAGGGTTTAAGTCTTCTAGAATAAGGATCGAAAACCATTTACCTTCGACCTTGTCGCCTATTTCTTCGAAGCTTTGCCCTCCTGTTTCCAATCGGCAACCACCTTTCGGCAATTCTATCTATAAGATCAAAGTATGCCTCCGCCCAAGAACTTTTGATGTGCAAGACAATGGCTGGAACTAAGGTACCAACAGCATATCCAAGGCCGACGCTCAAGTAAAACCACTGATCGATGAACTCATCATCACCGCCACCATCCTCGGTTGTCCCTGGTTTGTCAGGTTCGTTGGCTGGACAAGTGACATTAAGGGGAGCACCGCAGAGTTGCGGGTTTCCATAGAATGAGGAAGGGTTGAATGTCGTCATCTGTTGTGTGTAAGGAATCTTGCCCGAGAAATTATTATTGGATAAGTTCAAATAACTCAAAAATGACAGTGACGGCATGCTTTGGGGGATTGCATGAGAAAACCTGTTGCTTGAAAGATCAAGGGATGTCAATTGGCCCATGCTTGAAATGCTTTCAGGGATTTCACCACCAATGCCATTCCTTGATAAGTTCAAAATGAGCAATCCAGCAAGTTTAGTAATTTCTTCTGGAAATTCTCCATCTAAATTATTTCCGGAGATGTCTATGCTAGTAACAAGGGAAAGAGTCTTGGTGTACAGTTGGGGTTGGCTTTTTGTAGTCACTAGGAAGTTCTCTTCATAATACACGCCATCGAACTTCCCATAGAATAGGAACTCGTTTCTTTCTCGCCCTTCCACCATTGCTTTAAGATCTCCAAAGCTTGAAGGAATGTTACCTGTCAAATTGTTTTCTGCGAGATCCAGCACTTGCAATGAGCTCAAACTTGAGAGCTCATGAGGAATTTCTCCAGAAAATGCATTGGATCTCAAACTTAAAATTCTTAACTTGATGAAACCCTCCGCCATCCAGCCAGGTATGGTGCCATTCAATTGGTTGTTGCCAATATCTAGTGTTTCTAAGCTTGACAGATTCTTGAATGAAGATGGAAGGTCTCCTGAAAGCTTATTGTTGCCCAGGTGTAGAGACCGAAGCTGTTGTAATTGGCCCAAAGGCGCGGGTATCAACCCAGATAGAGAATTGTTTTGCAGGTCGAGTACCTCTAGTGTTGAGCAGTTCCCTATGCTTGGAGGAATGCTTCCACTCAAATTGTTGTTTGCTAAGTCTATGACCTCAATGCATTGCATATTCTCTAAAAATTCTGGGAGCCCACCTGTTATTCTGTTAGTTGAAAGGGAGAGGAAGAACAAAATTGACATGTATTTGCCTAAATTTTGTGGAATGCCACCTGAAAATTGGTTATTAGAGAGGTCTAACGAATTAATCTCAAAAGTGGGAAGGGGTAAGGGTCCCTGAAAAAGGTTAGAGCTGAGGTCAACTTCTGCATAACGAGGTACTGGCAATGGATTAGGTAATTGGCCTTGCAACCGATTTAGAGACATGTTTAGGAGAGAAAGATTGGAAGAAATGTCCCAAAACCAGCTTGGCACAGGCCCCGAAATGCTGGCATTTGAAAAACCAAGATGCTTGATCCTATTTTGATGTCTAAGCCAGGCAGGGAAAGACGGACCAATTTTGCACGATCCCATGCCAAGTTCCCAGACTTGGAACGGAGGCATCCAATCGGCACTGACATTTAAAGTGAAAGAGTTGGATGAGAGATCTAAGGTCTCGATTTTGCGTAGATTTGCAAAATGGTCTTCCGATAGTATACCTGACAAATGATTGTAAGACACGTCTAAATAGCCCAACTTGGAAAGCTGTCCCAGATCAACAGGAAGAGTCCCATTTAATTGGTTCCTACCAAGGCCCAGATTGGTGAGGTTCTTCAGAGTCCCAAGAGGAGGAATCGGCCCTTCAAGAAAATTATGGTCAAGGGTAAGTTTCTCAAGGTTTTTAAGTTGGCCCACCCAACTTGGCAGATAACCCCTTAGCCGATTGTTGCTCAGTCTCAAGTACCTCAAATTAGGCAGAGGACTCTGGGAATCACAAGTTTCAGATCCCCCCTGCAAAATTTCCGGCAAAGTACCTGTCAAGTTATTGTCGGATAAATCAAAATTAACTAAACTGCAAAGTGAACCAATTGAGCTCGGTATTCCTCCCTTGACAAGATTCTCAGAAAGGTCAAAATCACTGAGAGTGGTCATTTTCCCAATGGAAGTGGGAAGTCTTCCATGTATTTTGTTACCAGCCAAATACATAACTTCTATCCTTTTCCACGATCCTTGGAACAATTGAGTGCAACTGACTGAGAGATTATTGTTACCAGATAAAATTAGGATTTGCAAACGTGGCAGCTCGCTTAGACCAAGAGGGATCCTTCCATATAGACCACTGTAACTCATGTCAACGCCAACGAGGCTGCTTGCATTCACAAGCCATTGAGGGAACTCTGAAACGAATCTGTTGGATTTAAGGTCCAGAACAACGAGTGAAGTGAAGTTCACCAAACCAGGTGATGATATCGAACCAGATAGGCGACAATCGGACAGATGCAACCCAGACAATGACGGAATCTTGTTTAGCACATTGATCCACATGGAACCGACCATTGAGAGGTCCACTTTATCAAGCGCAAGATATTTTAGAGAACCAAGACCAGAAATCCACCCAAGATCATTAGTACTTAAGCCAGAAAAGTCAGAAGAAAGATCAAGATATTGCAAGTTTGACAAATTTCCTAGATTTGGAGGAATTGCACATTCAAACCCGGCTTTTGACAAGTTTAGGTACCATAGGTTCTCCAAAGAGCCAAGAAATTTAGGAATTGGAATGCCATAAAAGTGATTCGAACTCAAGTCCAAGAATCTCAAAGACTTGAGTCGCACTAATGAAGGTCTAATTTCTCCACTCAGTGAATAACCACACGTACCAGAGTTGCCATGAAGATCAATGCTTATTACCCCTCTGGTCCTCTCATCGTAGCCTATTCCTCGCCACTGGCAACAATTGCTTCTTTGCCACGAGGACAGGCGATTATCGAGATCATGAAGGCCATTTTTGAAGTCAATTAGAGCTTCTCTATCAGACTCTGAGCAATTCCCAGTAGGGGTGTTGCCATCACAAGGTGATAGCCATGCTAAAATGGAGATAGAGACTAGTATGATGCAAAGGGATGAATCTCTCGCCATCTTAATCAAAAGATGTAAAATTGAGGGTAGCAGTACAAGGACCGATATCTTGGGACTAGTTTGTTTTAAGTATTGCTTGACAAGTCAAGCGGGATCAGCGGGGGATCGGCGGGATAATCACGAGATGTCCAAAGAAAGTTAAAGAGATGTCGACTGGCTAAGTCTTTGTGAGTAAAATATTCTGGCGTGGAGTGTAAAAAGGTTCAATGACTTGAAAAAACTAAAGCTTAATACCCTGAGAAACCCGAAACTAATACACTTACGATAAAATTATCTTAAATTAATTTGTTGATTACGAAAAATCCCAAACTGGTACGTTTATAACAAATTTACCCCAAATGACACAAAAACCCCTAAACTAGTATGCCTATGATAAATTTATTCCTAACTAATTTTTCAACCACCAAAAACCCAAAAACTAGTACAATTTTAACAAATATACCCTTCGTAAAATTGAATTAACACCATAAAAACCACAAAAATGATACAATTGTGATAAACAGAAAGTAAATCCCAAATTGGTACACTAATTAACTATTACGCATCATCCAATTCAGTAATTTGACAGTAAAATTTAATGAAAACTAATAGAGAGTAAATTTGTCACAAGTATACCAGTTTGAATCTCTAGCCATCTTGATCAGAAGATGTAAAATTGTAGGTAGCCGTACAAGGACCAGTATCCTAGGACTAGTTTGTTTCAAGTATTGCTTGACAAGTCAAGCGGGATCAGCAAGGGATCGGCGAGATAATCACGAGACGTCCAAAGAAAGTTAAAGAGATGTGGACTGGCTAAGTCTTTGTGAGTAAAATATTCTGGCGTGGAGTGTAAAAAGGTTCAATGACTTGGAAAAACTAAAGCTTAATACCCCGAGAAACTAGAAACGATATACTTACGATAAAATTATTCTAAATTAATTTTTTGATTACGAAAAATCCCAAACTGGATACGTTTATAACAAATTTACCCCAAGATGACACAAAAAACCCTAAACTAGTATACCTATGATAAATTTATCCCTAACTAATTTTTTCAACCACCAAAAACCCCAAAACTAGTACAATTTTAACAAATATACCCTTCGTAAAATTGAATTAAAACCATAAAAACCACAAAAATGATACAATTGTGATAAATAGAAAGTAAATCCCAAATTAGTACACTAATTAACTATTACGCATCATCCAATTCAGTAATTTGACATTAAAATTGAATGAAAACTAATAGAGAGTAAATTTGTCACAAGTATACCGGTTTGAATCTCTAGCCATCTTGATCAGAAGATGTAAAATTGTAGGTAGCCGTACAAGGAACAATATCTTAGGACTAGTTTGTTTCAAGTATTGCTCGACAAGTCAAGCGGGATCAGCGGGGGATCGGCGGGATAATCATGAGATGTCCAAAGAAAGTTAAAGAGATGTCGACTGGCTAAGTCTTTGTGAGTAAAATATTCTGGCGTGGAGTGTAAAAAGGTTCAATGACTTGGAAAAACTAAAGGTTAATATCCTGAGAAACCCGAAACTAATACACTTATGATAAAATTATCCTAAATTAATTTTTTGATTACAAAAAATCCTAAACTGATACATTTATAATAAATTTACCCCAAATGACACAAAAAACCCTAAACTAGTATACCTATGATAAATTTATCCATAACTAATTTTTTCAACCACCAAAAACCCCAAAACTAGTACAATTTTAACAAATATACCCTTCGTAAAATTGAATTAACACCATAAAAACCACAAAAATGATACAATTGTGATAAACATAAAGTAAATCCCAAATTGGTTTGTTTGATTAACATTACGCATCATCCAATTCAGTAATTTGACAGTAAAATTGAATGAAAACTAATAGAGAGTAAATTTGTCACAAATATACCGGTTTGAATCTCTAGCCATCTTGATCAGAAGATGTAAAATTGTAGGTAGCCGTACAAGGACCAGTATCCTAGGACTAGTTTGTTTCAAGTATTGCTTGACAAGTCAAGCGAGATTAGCGGGATAATCACAAGATGTCCAAAGAAAGTTAAAGAGATGTGGACTAACTAAGTCTTTGCGAGTAAAATATTCTAGCGTGGAGTGTAAAAAGGTTCAATGACTTGAAAAACTTAGTGTTAATACCCTGAAAAACTCCAAACTGATACACTTATGACAAAATTACCCCAAATTAAATTTTTAACCACGAAAAACTTCAAACTGGTACATTTGTAATAAATTTACCCCAAATGACCACAAAAATGAACTAGTATACTTGTGATAAATTTATCCCTAACTAATTTGTTCGAGAACCAAAAACTCCCAAACTAGTACAATTGTAACAAATATACCATTCGTTAAATTGGATTAATACCATAAAAACCAGAAAAATGATACAATCGTGATAAGCAGAAAGTAAATCCCAAACTGATATATTGATTAATTGTTATGTATCATTTAACTTAGTAATTTGATAGTAAAATTTAACAAAAACTAACAGAGAGTAAATTTATCACAAGTATACTGCTTTGAGATAAAATTATTAAAGGTGTACCAATTTGAGATTTTAGGTGGATTGATTGAGTCTTTGCAAGTAAAATATTCAAGCTTGGAGTATAAAAAGGTTCAATGAGTTGAAAAACTAATAGTAGTTATTGTATTTAATTCATTGTTTGGTTTTGGAGTCAAAGAGACGGTATTCATGGATTCATTCACATTAACTGGTCATCCCATTCTCGTATCAACGTCGGATCTTATTTATGATATTGTGCCATCTCATACGTCAATCTAGATTCTCAACTATCACATCAAGTCAGCTTTTGAAATTGCATTTCTTTTTGACCAACAACGAAAAGAATTTCTTGATCGGCACACTTCCCGTAAGAAAAAAGGTTCATCTTGAGTCCAGTTATCTTCATTGATGGCAAACATGAGTGCAGGACTTGGAGACTTGGAATTATATTTATCTTTTCGTAAGTTTAAGTCGAGGGAAAAAAAGAAGAAGGGGATTTAGAGAATGTTGGGAGTCTGATTTGCAATTTTCTTGCCCATGGATCTATAATTTGCGAACTGATTTCTTGACCTTATTGAGTCCCAACAAGTCTTTACCCCTTCATTTGTTAGACCAATATCAGAAGGCCTGATGTAGAGAAAAAACTGAGTTTGATCCAATTTTCAATTTAGTCCCACCTTTCGAACTTTCTCACCTTTTCATTTCGCTTCAAATTTAGCTGACCGCCGATGCAGGATAATGTTGTCTGGATAACTTCCTATCTTTTTCTCTCTCAATCATCTTCCAAGCATAAAAGAACTTTCCACAAGTCTTAGTTTTTAGTTGACAGAACCTATATAATAGGTACAAAGTGGTGCTCATGGTTAGGCTTATGAGGTCTTGACACGTTTAATCGTCACTTGAAGACAAGTTATTGTTCATGAAAATGTTTCACTAAGCAAAACGACCGGAGAAGAACAGGCAGAAGAAATAGATGAAATCAAAGCGTATTTTGACTACACATCTGTCTCAGCATGTGAAGCATCATGGAAATACCTCGGTTCGATGTACATTTAGATCACCGTCAGTCTAAAGATTGACGTTTCATTGGCCAGATATGCTGCTTATCACATTTTATAGATATGGAAAGCAGCGAGATAGGGAATCGGGAAACAATGGTTACAGAATGGATGAAATCTAATGAACTCTATGAAGAGGCAAGAGAACTTACATATGCGGAGTTCCGACAAAATACGTTGGCAGCCCATAACAGTGTTTATAATGTCTAACTTACCAACTATAATTTTTCTCGTATTAATTTCCTCCATGATATCCTTCCATTCGTAAGCTATGAAGTTAAAAAGAGGCGGAGCCGCCCTCGGCCCGGTCTCGCTTTTCCCTCTTCTTCTTCTTCTTCTTCTTCTTCTTCTTCTTCTTTCTCTCTCTCTCTCTCTCTCTCTCTCCCGATTAATTGTTATTATTATAATAATTTTTAATTATTATTTTTGTAATTAATTTTTAAGTTTTTTAATTAACTGATTTTTTAAGATTTTGATTTAATGCTAGTAATGCAGATGTTCCTAACGTCTATATGATTTAATGAGAATTTTTATGTAATTAATGAATGATTAAATTGATTGGTCAAGTAAATGTCACCTATTTTGGTAAGTATAAATGACTCACTTAATCAGCTTAATAATAAAATTTACAACGGAGAGTAATATCTTACCAATTATATTATCAATTTTTTTAATAGTGCTCACTATTTACTGTTTGATGAGTAAAAAAATAGAATTTAATATTTAATATTCATATGTTATGAAACAACTTTTAATTCTCAAGTTCGATGCTTAAAAATTTTAGAGCTTAATAATTGGGAATTTTTAACACTTATTTTTCAATTTTACCAAATCAACCCATAACAGTGTTTATAATGTCTAACTTACCAACTATAATTTTTCTCGTATTAATTTCCTCCATGACATCCTTTCATTCGTAAGCTATGAAGTTAATAAATAACAAAAGTAGCATGTTGATTTCTTTATAACATTCAAAAGCTATTCTCTATTGAAAAATAGTATCATTAAGACATAAGAAAAATTTAAATATTATTGACGAAAAAATATTTTTAAGATGTTAATTGCTCTTTTGACATGATATGAGAGAGAACACTAATGTAGATGCTATTGATTTTAAATTTTCAACCTTTCAACCCTCGCAAAAACATAATTGTTAAAGGCATTGAAAGCTCTAATCAATTTTGTGGGGGAAAGAAGAAGAAATAAGTTTTTAACCTTAAGAGATCTGCAGTCATTTCCCTCTATTAATCTGTAATTGAAGATAACCTAAATCACATCCTGATTATGAAAAAAAAAATTGAGTTCTATATACTAGATTATGTGATTTTTGTTAATTGATTTTATCCATAATCATCCAAATGGGGTTTTTGCATAGAAAGTTATATTTCTTTTCTTTTAAAAATAGAAGAACTGCTTATGTAAACGTAATCAAATGGCCTCTTAATTATTATGCATATGTTGCCATAGACATGACATGTTCCTATAGTGAATTAACGAAAAGTTCAAACAAATGAAATTATTTCAAAAACTAAAACTTCAATGTGATAAAGACCTATACATATGGCCCATTTGATTAATACTAAGTTGGTTGGGACCGACCCCTAGGCATTTAAGTCCTTATGAACCTAGTTAGATAGTGTTGTAGATAACAAGAGATTTGAATAATAAAATAATCAGAGTAGGAAATAAATCGGATACCAGATTTACGTGCTTCAATCATTGTGACGTACATATACAAGGAGGGCAACATATAATTTCACTATAGATTAAACGTTATAACAAAGATTATGACCACATTCAAATTACTCAAGTACTCACAGTATTTTCTAGCCTTCAATTGCATCACATAACTCACATGGTATTGGACCTCATAATTTCTCACGAAATAATCTCTAAATTTCACAAAAGTATTAAATCCCGAAAGCATTGTAGCACTGTAGCCTACTGTTTAAGGGCTTTAACACTCTCGAATTTCACATGATGTAATTTGATGAAGAAGAATCCTGAATTATGAACAAAATAGCTTACGGCCACAACACTAGTACACCCAGATGATGTGAAGTCAACATGTAGGAATTATCCTACTTGGACCATACCAAAAAGGAATATGATTTCCACGGTGCACCGCCGTAGACATCCACAAACCTTTAACTTTCGGACTTTCATTTAATAGAGTGGGCTTCCTTCCAATTGATTTGGGGTTGGAGTTGGGCTTAAACTTGAGATATAAATTAATAAATCGATTAATGGTGAGAATTTAATTTCTTTGCTTTGCCTTTTCCCTATTTTCATAATCATTAAAGAAAACATCATAAAATTTCTTTTACCAATTGAAAGGTGATGACACATGACTTGATGGCAAGAGCTTCAAGAGTTTCGAATTGCTAGGATTTTGGGCATGTAGAAGTAGGGGTGTGTAAAAAAATTGGGAATTGCCTAAAATCAGATGGGACCGACTCAGAACTAGTGGTTTTCATGGGATCAGTCTAATTTTCGGTTCTAAATTACTAGAATAGGTGAATATTGGTCCGGTTTTAGTGCTATGTGTGGATTGCTCACTTGAACTGGACCAATACATATATATAATTTTTTAATATATAAGTTTTAACTTTTCACATTGAAGCCCCAATTTCCTCTTTGCCTCTTTATGTCTCTTGCCTGAATCATCTCGTGGTCTTATCTCCGTTTCTCACTCTCACTCTTGGTGGTCCTTCACCTTGTCAATCCCTCTTTTTCTCACTCTAGATCCCCTATGGCCTCATTGCTCCCTTTGTCACTATCGTTCTTGGTTGCTTCCGGCCTCTGACCTCGTAGTTCACTGGGGACATTTTGACCAGTTTTTTGGACCCACCCGAGAACCGAACCTTGCTGTTAAGTTCCTAGGTGGGTCCATGGAACCAATGGGCAATTTTCGATTCTAATTTTTCAAAACTCATTCATAGTGGGCGTTCCAAGGAACTGATGACCCCTATGTAGCTCAGTGTTCCAAGATAAGACTAACCTATCTCTTTAATTAATTAGTTGATTTTGATTTGTCGTTTGTGACTTATCCATTAAATTGAGATACTTTAAAAAAAAAATACTTCCTTATATTTAATTTGCGAGTAATGGAAAATGAACTCACACACGACAGATTCCATTATCCTACATCCACTTGGCTACATTTGCCAAATTTAGTAATGTATGCTTACATGTGACAGGGCTATGGAAAAGATCATGAATGTGTGAGACAAGTATCATATCTTACAAAACATGGTTATTTCAGCCCATAATTAGGGATTGCCTTTTAGCCTCCAGTCCTCATGAACTTGCTCCATATACTCTTTAAGTTTCAAACGTTTTCTGATTCATAGAATCTAGAGAGTGGTAAGTGGAGAGCATATTCATGACCAATATATATATTTCAATTTTTATCATGTCTATAGTTAGAGACATCACCCAATAGAGTAATAAAGTGAGTGCAACTCTCCATGTATTCAGTAATAGTTTGGGACCAAAGTCCCATTTCAATATTAATAATCCACCAATAACGGGCTGAAGTCCCCATTCAATATCAATAATCTAGTGACGATTTGGACCGAAGTTTCTATGCAATATCCATAACCAACAGAAGTCACAATTCGGTATCAGTGTTTCTGATATCTAACTGCATCGAAATCCCATTTCAGTATAAAAAAAATTCACTACCCATAACAGGGCGAATTCTTGGTTTAGTATTGGTGACAGACCGAATCCTCAATTGAGGGGAAATGTGTTAAAAAAAGTCCTAAACCTTTTGCATTTGTGCCAATTTAGTCCTAAACCTTTTTTTAGTGCCAATTAAGTCCTAAACCTTTTTACGTTGTGCCAATTTAGTCCTTTTCGGCCAATTTTGCCTGGATTTTGCTGACTGGATGTCAACCGACTGACGTGGCCTAATCGGTACTAACATTGACAACTTTTAATAATATTTTAATATTTTTTTGATTTATATTTTATATTTTATATTTTATTCTTATTCTTTTTATTTTTTCCTTCTCCTCCTTCCTCCAACTGGTCGCTAGACCTCGATGACTGGCCAGAGGTGATGGCCGGCGAGGTTGAGGTCAACTTCGCCAGTGGCTGCGAGGGTAGCCTAGGCAGCAAGGCTTGCCCTTGCCAGATCTAGCGAGGGTCAAGCCTTGCCCATGGCCGATGAGGGCGAGCCTCGCCAGCTCGGCATGAGGCCGCCCTTGAGGCTCGCCCTCGCCAGATCTCGCAAGGGCGAGCCTCGCCCATGGTCGGCGAGGGGAGCCTTGCTAGCCTCGCGTGAGGCCAACTCGAGATGGCCTAGGTTGCGAGGGCGGCCTCACACCGGGTTGGTGGGGCTCGCCCTCGCCACCCAGGCCTTGAGGGCGGCCTCGCGCCGGGTGGGTGAGGCTTGCCCTCACAGCCTAGCGTGAGGCCACCCTCAACCTCGCCGGCTGTCGCCTCTGGTTGGTCGCCGAGGTCCCGCGACCGATTGGAGGAAGAAGGAGGAGAAGGAAAAAAGAAAAAGAATAAAAGAATAAAGAATAAAGAATAAAGAAAAAAATAAAAGTAAAAAGAAAAAAAAAAATAAAAAGAAAAACAATTCAAAAATATTAAAATATTATTGAAAGTTGTCTACATCAACGCTGACTAGGCCACGTCAGCCGGCCGACATTTAGTAAGCAAAGTCTGGCCAAAATGGTTGGGAATGATTGAATTAGCACAATGTAAAAATGTTTAGGACTTAATTGGCACCAAAAAAAGGTTTAAGATTAAATTGGCATAAATACAAAAGATTTAGGACTTTTTAAATACTTTTCCCCTCAATTGAGTATTAGTAATGGGTTGAAACCTCACGTAAGTTGAAATATACATAACTTTAGACAAAATAATTGAGTCATCATTTTGGAGGCTGATAGCGCGAAATCAAATACTAGTGTAACCGTACATGAATAAATATTTCTACACCCAACCTGGGACTTTCCGTCGTGGACTTGTCAAACACCAGTCTGGTCAAATTTGTTGAAATTTGGGCGAGATTTGAGGGACCAAGCAGAATTCAATTTCTCTCACTAGAAGTTGCAACGCCTCTCTCTCCTTTCTCTGTCTAAAACCAAAAGAACATGGGCAGGCTCATTGACTTCTTCAAGAAGCAAAGCACGTGGCTTCTGGCCCATTTCTCCTGTTTTTTTAATTTCCTTTGTTATTTTTACTCTAAACATGTCTGGCATGTGGCGTATTTGAATCCCTTCCTTTATTTCATGTTTATATAATTTGACACGGATATAAACTATTCTCACGGTGTTCCTTCAATTACCACCTTTATCACGTGATTTCTCTGTTCACATTCATGTAAAATCTCAAAATTACTCTCTCACGATACTCTTAAACATTCTCGTCTGATTTAATTTTCCACATCTTCTATCCTGTGAATTTCTTTCATTAATGGAAATTAAATCTAGAGAGTTGATGGCATGTTGCTATGCATGAATTTAACAATGTAATTGCAATTTTTTTAGCAAATTTATTACATATATTAAACTGAGTTTTTTTTTTTTTTTTCGAAAACATAACTGAATTCGAACGGTCAAATCTCGTGAGATATACCCGGAATCAACATGTGTTCCACCATCTCTAATTATCCTAATATAGTTGCCACACTAAATTTAGCCACATTGGCGATTTGTTTCGTCACGCGGTCCCTCTAGGAAAATTGTTTCCTGGTCCTCCTCCTCCTCCTACAGGATCTCGAATCTGGGGTAGGCTTGAGCTCATATGAGATCTGAGGCTCGAGCACAAAGGCTAAACTCGGGTCCAGCCTCCTCCTCCTCCTCCTCCTCCTCCTCCTCCTCCTACTGGATCTCGAATCTGGGGTAGGCTTGAGCTCATATATGAGATCTGAGGCTCGAGCCCAAAGGCTAAAACTCGGGTCCAGCGACAAAATGGACAAGTAGTGGCCATGCGAGTGGAAACCAGCGGCAAAGGAGTCAGCCTGGATTTGAGGGGTTGGTAATGAAAATCTATGGCGAGCGGTGGTGGAAAGCGGATGTCACAACTGTCGCCAAGGGCGGAAGCAACGATAGCCGGCTGAGGTGGCAGCGGTCCTCGTACCATTCAAGTGGCGCATCCGAAGTTCATGATCTCGTTTCTTCTCATGTGCTCAAGTCAACAATTTTTAGTTTTCACAATCAAAAGTGATATCTCTCTCACACAAAAAATAATTCAGCCAACCTAACTAAGTCACTAAAATGAAAGTAGACAGTCATCACATTCAACTCACTATTTTCAATGGTTCAGATTTGATTTAATGTATTTATCATACCCATGGAAACTTAATCTCGATCAAATATGACCGTTGACCAATTTTTTTGTAACACAGAATTAGGAGATGGACTTGCAACTCTTTCCACACGGACAACAATGAGATTGAAGCACGAGATACCATTGCTTTTTTAAGTGAATGAACAGTTTACACATCTTTCTAAGCTACTTGGGGTGGGGACTCTGCTCTTACACACTTATTCATTATTGATACAAACCAAAGCAGCTTCAGGTGGGGGAACCTATAAGATTGGTTCATGACTATGGTACATGAAGATTTGCCACTGCTATAACTAAGCGAAACATAACTTAAAACTGGATAACTTGCACATCTTCTCCCATCTATTCGCTGGACCACTATGGGAAGGCATTTGACACCCAACAAAGCTCTTCCTAGGAAAACGCCCGAGTCTGAATTGACCAGACAGGTCCTTGGTCACAGACACCCGTGGCTTCGGTCCCGGTTGCTCCGGCAAAGGCATCGAGGACTTCAGTTTGGGGACTCGTGGTGGGACTACGAGTGCTTTCTGGATGTCGTGAAACATGTCCATGTCTGAGTCATAGCGGTTGGAGGAGTTGAAGAACATGTGGAACACTTTCAAGCACCCGAGGTGGAGCCGCCTGCTCGGTTTAGGTAAGCTGCAGGGCTCCTGAAGGACGTGTTGGAGGAACTCTTTCTTCAGTTGGTCTAGCAGATGTTGCACGAAGTTGATGGAGTCCTCAATGCTAGCCTCGGGGTTTTCCTTTAGGTATAGTAGCACAAAGTTCAATTTCCCTTGCTTTTCTTCTTTCTGTAATGTGAGAGAGAGACAAGCAGGAGGGGCTTGTGAGGAGACAATCGTTAAAACAGGGAGACGAAATAAGATAGAGTGTACATAGGTGCACAATAAGAGCGACAATGAGCAAGTACTACTTGGGGAGCAGTGGCCAATTATAGCCGCTTGGCCAGCGGCCAGACTTAGCTCTATCATATTGAACAGTTCAAATAGCCTCAAGACGCATGCTACGCAACATTAAAAAATCTACCTGGTAGCTTTGGATGTCATTCAACAAGCGAGTGATGACCATGAGCAATTTGGTGATGGGCTGGTAGGGGCTAGACCACAGCTGATGCAATGGGGTCGTGGGGCTCGCGAGGCACGAAGAGGGAAGGACTAAGATGTGTGTTGCGATAGATGTCATGCCCACATCGAGGTACTCTTGCATAGGAGGCGCACCTCCGCTTCGGCTCCATTTCGCTTCCATGAGCCATGAATGAAATGTCTCACCCCACTTTCAAACCAAACACACTATTTTAGCCCATTTAATTGACACATAGTGGTTGCTGTAGAAAATTAAAGAAAGAGAAGTATAACGTGAGAACATGAGAAGTACTATATCTTGGAGGTTTTTCTTGATGTCCTTCCCTGATTGTTTGAAGCATTTCACTCTGAAGTCGGTGACGAGATCAACGAGGGCTTTGAATATGGTCTCGGCATGCCCACTTAGTCCTTCACCATCCCACCTGGTATAATGTTCATCACCCACGAAAAGAGACCATCTTGAGGGTAACTAATTGAATGGACCGTGATGCTATGGGAGATGAGTATAGAAACCCAAGAAACCGTACATACACTAATTTGTATCTTGACACAGTCGCCTCGGTCCTATGGTTTAGTGAATGCATCTCTTGGTATAAATTGTAGATATAGTAAGTTAGAGTTAGACAAATACTAATCCTTTGGTGTAGGTCCAAATCCTATTAGACGCAGTTTTTTCCATCTATTTCTTATCTTAAGAAGGATATTAATATTTTGAATGATATTAAGGTAAAGATGCTTATAAATACATCGTTTAGTTGATAAACATACCTTTGAACTGCATCGGTAAGCTTCTCTAGATCCTCTAGTGAACCCTCCGTGTCGAAAAAGTCATCGGCAACGGTTACTATGATCGCACTCTTAGCAACCACTTCTCGTATGTCGGAGTTGCAAGGTAAAGAAATGGAAGTGGCGACAGCAAAATAAGAGTATGTTGTCTTCTCCCGACAGAACTCCATCTTGCTAAGTCCGGTTGTTTCAGACCACCTAAACTCATCCATTAATGAAGAGTCGTTAGAAATAATAATTTGCTAATTAACAACCTATTACTAAACCGTATGCATATGTACCCTTTTACTACATCAAGCTCCATTCTATAAGCAGATTGTCTCAGTACGAAGTCCTGCAGAGCAAGTTGCAGAATATCTTGATTATGAACCAACGATGACCTAATAAAATCAAAGAAAAGCAAAAAGTCAATTGCATGTCATAGCATAGTAATAAATCAATATTATAACTTTCCCTTTTAAGACATTACTACCTATGCCAAGATAATTTTCCCATCCATAGTACACACGCATCTTTTTCCTCCAACCACATCCTATGTTCTAGGTGGTCTAGGCGAGCCATCCATGGAAGACCCAGTTCGTGCTCAATCTGCACGGACATTTCAAGCATTAACTGATGCCATAACTTATTATAGAGAACGAAAAGAAGCACCAAATATTTACACTAACCATTCTGCGATGACTCGAAGAGATGATGCATTCATCTCTTATTTCTTCCGATAAGATTTTCTCAAGAAGCTTCCTTGAGAAAGTTCTCGCTCTCTCTAGTTGTTGTTCATCCGAAAACATAAGATTGCTGGCTCTATAAACATTAAGGAGCACACTGGAGAAGTATTCATAATGTTTTTCGATGTGATCTCGAACTTCTTCACGATCTAAAAACCAACAAAAGCTTGCTGCAAAATGTAGAGTATAATTAAAATTAATGGAATCACTTCAAGATATCATCCATGAAAGACCCCAGGGAAAAGGAACTAATGGAGGAACAAAGTAAAAAGCATTAGAAAAATTTTAAACCTGTTGTATTTGTGTTAATTTTGTCCTAAATTTTTTTATGGTGCCAATTGAGTCTTAAACCTTTTGACCCAAAGTCAATTTAATCTTTTGTGGTTATTTTTTTGCTGATCATGCCATGTAGGTCGGCTGACGTTGACATGAGCAATTTTTAATAATATTCTAATAATTTTTCAAACTTTTTATTTTATATATTTTTCCTTTTTTTTTCTTCTATTTGTCTTTCTATTTCTAATCTTCCCCTTCTAATAGCTAGTGGCCGCCAAGGCAAGGGACCTTGCCAACTACATGCGAGGTGCCAATCCATTGAGGATAAACCTCACAAATGGCTAGTGAGGAGGACTAGAGGTTGGTGAGGTCCCTTGCCTTTGGCTAGTTGTTGAGCTTCAATGAATTGCTAGAGGAAGGGGAAGAAAAAAAAATGCAAAGAAAAGAAAACCTAATATAAAAACTATTAAAATATTAGTAAAAATTGTCCACATCAATGCTGGAAGTGCCACACAGGCCGGCCGGTGTTCACGTCAGTAATATCTAACCAAAATTAACCGGAATAATTGAACTGGCTCTAAGTTTAAAGATTTAGAACTAAATCGATACAATTGCATTAGGTTTAGGGCTTTTTTTGACTCTTTTCCTAATGAACTTATATAGTTTGCAACTCATACATGGCGATACACTATAGCCATGCATGCGCAAAAGCCAGAACTCCAAGCAATCTTTGTATAGCTCGGCGGCGACCCAGTGAATTGTTTTTGTGATTGGCTTTTCCTGCTTGTAGTTCCTGAAAAAAAGAAATGTCATTATGCTTGAATTAGTTAGAGATGTCATACGGACAATTCAGTACCTTAAAAGCAATCGGGGGACGGGCTTTTGGGTTTCTAAGGACAGCCTTGCCCGTCCCTTATTCTCTCTGTTTCTTTTTTCTAGTAGTGGATTTTCTAGGGAAAAAAACATAGAGACTAGGAAATTTTACTAACCTATAGATTTGTGCCAAAATATCATCCTTCTCCCGGTCAAAGTACTCGGTCAACCCTAGTCTCACTATTTGATAAACCAAGGAAAGTTTTGCAAGATCTTCGTCCACGAGATATATAGATGGAACTGTTTTAATCATGAAGAAAAGCCAAAAGATATTCAAGGTTAAAATGGTACAAAAGACAAATATATAAATTTAATACATAAATTTCAAACTTTACACTGATATATGCTATAATTGCACTACTCCTACAAAATTAGCTTTTAATAATCTAGCATTTGAAGAATTGTCTCATTCCAAGCACAGCCTAATTAATCTAAAAGCATGATTTGAGTTTCAACTGTATGTCCCTATAGAAGGAGTTGAAAGATTTTGCCCATTTAATTATCAATATCTTCGATTTTGAGTTTACGGTCCAAATTTTCTGAAAAAAAAAAAATTATAGTTGCTGCCCCTATGTGTGCAGATGGGTTCCAGTTGAGGCCATCAAATTGGCCAAATATGTCGAGCTAAAAGAAACCAAAAAAGATACAAATAAAGTTGATGCAATCTTTGTCATACCTTTTATACAATGATAGAATTTCAATGCTCTCAATACGTAACATTTCCTTCAACTCATCCCAATCACAATTTGATAATACAATGCTCTTTTCCGAAAGTAACAATATACAATTTTAGTGAAGTGAAATTAGTTAGGGAAACAAGAGGGACGTGCTTGAAAGTAACTAAAAATCTCTAGATTGTAGCGTTCACTTACCGCCGTTAGAAGCACAATTTGAAGCAAGAGATTGAAGATAAGCAAGGCATGCTTTGTGACCAGTGGATAGGTATGCACTTGCTGTTGCAGAGGGTGATTGAAATAAAGAGCCGTCACCATCTACATGCTTCAATATGGTTTCATTGCTGATTTTGTATGTTGGAGGCAATGCCTCAAGATATGACAACAATGGGTAATATTGGTTCCTGTCCACAAGTTTCTCCCTGCAAAAGGCCAAAATGCTAACTGGTATGATCAAGTCTTTTGGGTGGTTTTAGGGGAGAAAATAATGCCTGTGTCTTGTGTAGCTAGCGCAACAAGAAAAGGTCATTGAAAAGTGATACGTGTCGCATGTGGACCCAAATGTTAGATCAAAATTTGAATTCAGAGGCAAATGATTTGGTTATGGCAGAGGTCTCATCGATCAAACAAGGGCTCGATGGTTCATGGGACGGAGAGAGAGAAGGGGCAGAGTCGGACGAAGAGAAAGAGCGTGCAGGATGAGCTGGAGCTGGAGGGGCAGCATAGTCGTTCGTTGGTCGGAGAGGGCGGCAGAAAGAGAGAGTCGGGCGTGAAGAGAGGTTACGTGCGGAGGGGGGGGGGGGGGTAGGGAGATAGAGAGCGTTCTCTCGAGAAGAAGGCCTGATTGCTAGTCCAAAATTTGGTCTGACATTTGGATCTTACACACAACATGTGTCATGTTCTCAAGAGCCTTCTTTTTTGTTGTGTTAGTTACATAAGACGCACAGAATATTTTCTCGGCTCAAGAACTACGGCCCCAAAAACTTTTTCCCAATGCACTTCTTACTGTCCAGAGCCTTTTCCACATGCACTTCGTATTGTCCATAAATCATGAAAAGAGAATCGATCAATGAGTTAAAATGTTGACATTTCTTGTATTCCTTATTTAGATATGAGGGCTTGAAAACCCTTTTGTCTACTCTTCAAGACTTACTATCATTGAGCCCAAATTCCGGTTGGTCTCATTCCATGACAAATAATCGTTGTTAAGTAGGTCGACCAACGAAGAGATCTTTATATAGTAGGTTCCTTCAACAAAACAAGAAAAGAAACCTAAACGGTAATTGACAAGTCAAAAGCAAAAGTCAAAAGTCAAAACTAGCACAAGCACACCGATCGAAGCAGTTGGGTCACCCATCCCTCGTGCGACTAAGTTTTCAAGTAAAAAAAAGCGAGACTCGAAAGTGGGGGTAATTCGGCCAAGAAGGACGAGCGCAATCTAATGCCGATTTGGTCGAGAGATTGAAATGGTTGGGGCTATACGAGTTAATATTTTCAAAGTATCGTGCTCGAATGCAGAAATACGTTAACTTGAAAGAAAAACATACGATAATATTGGACCGATAAAGAAGGGAAAGCATTAGATTTACCTTTCGAGAATTTGTTGTCGATTGCGGAATAAATCTACAATGGCACTTTCGGTGCTTTCGGGGAATATGATCTCCAAGCCAACAGCACGTGCCAAATCAATTATTCCAGGCAAGATGATAGCTATCCAACGAGGAAACTTTCCACGCTTGTTTCTTGAAAGAAGCAATTCCGCATTTCCATGAATGAACTTTAATCCTGAAACGTGAAATTTTCAGAAAAAAAAAATGGAGAAATATTAGAGGAGAGTTTGTAAAGAACTATATGACTATTGCATTTCAATAAGGAAGCGAATATAGTAGTTACTTGCATCATCTATTATATACTTTCATAATATTAGAGGTCTCACGTCCATGTTGACTTAAGTTCGACTTTCATTGATGATCGATGGACTTTATTTTAACAAGAGACCACATTAGATTTGGTGGGTTAGATTATGAGTTGAAAACTTAATGAAGTTACCTGTGCAAAAGTCAAGTACAGAGTTTCTTGTAATCACAAAGTTAATCTACTCACCAAAGTAAATTTTATCTTGGAAGGGAAAGCTACGTTCGGGATGGCCATATCTTGACGTAAATAAAGAAAAAATATGCATTCAATGGCTATATTTTAGTGCTTATTTGAAAGTCAAGCACATGGTACCTTTCTCTATTAAGGCTGAACCAACATGCCACTTTTTGAGCACAATCATGCAAACAAGGGTTGAAGCAAGACACTCCCCTCCATCGGAGATTTCATGTTCTTCATAATCATAATCTCCCCAAAACCCTTCTTCATTCTGATTATGGAGCACCCAGTTCAAACACACTTTAAACATGGGACAATCATGCTGGTGAGGATCAGGAATCATCGCCAACCATGCCGTGTTATATGGTGAAGGGGAGAGGAATGAGCTCGAAACTATGTTGGGAAGGAGTATTTCTCTTTTGATGGTATCGACAAGAGATTGAATCAAGGATATTTGGGCCTCCATGAAGATTTTGTTGAGAAGAATTTGGCTTGCTTCTTTGAATGGGAGATTGCATGGTCCAATTAGGTCTATTTATACATGACTTTGAGCTGGCTCCGTTGGGGAGCTGTCTTGTCAAAATGTGAATCATGAGCATAGAACTAAGTTTTATTGGATTCCATCTTTAATGTAATTGTGATTAATATTTTAGGCATGAAATAGAAAGGGCTTCTCTTGTTTAGAGGTTGAAAATAAATTATACTACATTTGAGGAGACCTAAGTAGCATTGACACGGGACACGCGACATGACACGACACGACACGCTGACATGTCATTTCTCAGAAATTTTTTTTTTTGACATGTTGGTAAACGTTGTATATTAAATGAATATTTTTTATATATACATGATAAATTATTATATTTAAATTAATTTATTCAAATTCATAAATAAATAGATAATAAAAAAGAGCCTATAATGAATCTACACTAATAACATTAATAAATTTATTCATAAAAAATTGGAAAGACATTTTTGACTTTAACAAAAGTTATCGATGAAATAAATGACTAACGAGAGATTAGAGTCAAAATAAATTTATATTTTTCTATGGTGATCAAAATTTATCATTATTTAACATTTAGTGCTTGTATTTTTCGAAATAAATTTTTAACCTACTTATTTATTTATTTTTTAGCCTTACCATTTATTAATAAATTTAGTTAACATTCGATATTTTTTTTTTGGGGCTAAATGGGTCCCACCCATTTATTTCACCCTCTGCTCTCTTGCCCCACCCCACCCACCACCTACATCTATCACTTCCCAAAATTGAAGTCACGCTACACGAGGCTCCATCCTCCCCTCCTCCAAAGAAAAAAAGAAAAGAAAATCACCTTGCACAAGGCTTTCGTTTTTTCCCCAGCAACCGTCGCCTCCTCTCCTTGCTCCTATGAAGCACTAACACTCTTCAAGAGCCTTCGTGTTGTGTCGGACATTTTGACACGTGTCCGACGCTCTCTAACACTTTCCGACACTCAATCAACACGTGTCGGAAAATTCGATACTTGGCCAACTTTCTCAACACTCTGATACTTGAGTCAAAATTCTAACATACGAGTTTCTGACATATGATTATGATATTGAGGTTAATTTTAAAAATTCAATAAATGAGAAGTCAATATATATATATATATATATATATGCAAAAATAAAACACAATAATTTAAATAATATAAATTGGGAAAAGAAGAAAAATATAGTATTATCTTCTCTTCGACTCATACTTCCCATGATACACAATTCACCCCTTAAGTTTTTTTATTCTTTTCTTCCAACATATCTAACATTCGAGTCCAAAATATGGATCGCTTGGTATTTTTTCCAAGTTTTATGAATTATTAAAATAGAGTTTAATTTGTCAAATTGAAATAATGAATAATATTAATAAATGACAGATTAATATTTTTAGTGTATATTCATTCTAGGGTTTTTTAATTATTTATTTATAAATTTGATTCAATTTAATTTGATTTAAATAATCATAAAAATGATGATTTATTATGTATATATAAATATATATTTAATATATAACGTGTTCTAATGTGTTGGAATTCTCTATTTTTTTATAAACATCGTGTCGTATCATGTCGCATGTCACGTATTAGTGTCGGTGCTACTTGGCCTTGCTCTTCTTCTTGAAATTGAGAAAGCAACCTCAGTAAAGTAATAGCCCAACAATCCTAGTAGTCACCTTCTCCTCTCCCTTGCTCGGTCTCTACCTCTTGATCTTTGCTCTCTTTCGGGCGCCTCATCATACTCGCTCGCCACTGCCTCGCCTCCATTCCCTCCCCCACTTTGCCATCGTAGCCTTGCGTCTAGCCCTCCATTGCAGCATTGTGGTTCTCCATCTCGGCATTGCAGTCAACGATCGCAGCCTTCTCGATTGTCTCGGTCTTTGCTCTTCCTCTACCCTCCCTTGTCGTCGCTCGCGGCGTCGCTTCCGCTCCCTCACCCTTGCCTCCACCCTCCATCATCTTCTTCCCTTTGTACCTACAGACCCACCCACGAACCTCCAGACATGCGCGTTGAAGTGTGTTGGAAAGAGTTGACCACGTGTCGGATATTCCGACATGGGTTGACCGGGTGTCCGAGCGTGTTCGACACAACACAGAGGCCCTCTGAATGTGTCCGTGCTTCATAGGAGGAGACACTTGAAAGACATGTGAACAAGGAAAAAATGAGATGAAATTGGGATTATGTGCGATGTATGAATAAATGAGGTGGTATTTATATGACACAATTTGTTTGGGAAGTAGCTCAATAGATATTTAAGGATAGAATTGGAATAATTCCATCATGAGGGACGTTACCTAGAGAATCCAATTTGGACCAATTGATATCAATCTATTTTAGCTTAAAAGAAACATATAGATTCATTTTTACTTAAAAGCTTAAATCATTAAATTATGAGCTTACTAAATATGTTAATTGTGCCATAAATGAGATGAAATTGGGATTATGTGCGATATATGAATAAATGAGGTGGTATTTATATGACGCAAATTGTTTGGGAAGTAGCTCAATAGAGATTTAAGGACAGAATTGGAATAATTCCATCATGAGGGACGTTACCTAGAGAATCCAATTTGGACCAATTGATATCGATCTATTTTAGCTTAAAAGAAACATATAGATTCATTTTTACTCAAAAGCTTAAATCATTAAATTATGAGCTTACTAAATATGTTAATTGTGCCATAAATATGAATTCTTCAACTAGCACTTCTTTTATTAACATTTTTATGTGTACAGTTTAACAAACAAATCTTATGCTAATTTTTGAATCTTTTATGATTGGCACTTTCTTCTTCTTCTTCTTCTTCTTCTCTCTATCTCTCTGTCTCTGTCTCTGTCTCTCTGTCTCTGTCTCTGTCTCTGTCTCTCTCTCTCTCAACACTCCTCCATGCTTGTCAAGCTTATGGCAATCGAGATCTCAATGAGCTGGACGACCATGACCAACAAATGCACTGTAAGGTGATAGAGCAAAACACACATAGACAGAGATGGGAAGAGTTAAGGGCAAAGGTGGAGGGGCAAACGGTGGCTTCAACAATTGGAGGAGGGGCAATGCATGATCCTAATTTGGATGGTAAGGGTGGGTGGCTTTTGAGCTTCGCATTATCATAGAATTGGGGCCTCCAGGCTACTAAAGATAGACAAACCAAATCGGCTCGAAACTTGTGCTGACCACGATCGAGCCTATAGATCTTAGCAAGCTCAACAACTCATCCTCCAAGACTTGCACAAGCAATTGTCAAGCCTTCAAAAAAGCCTAGCTGCCCCAAGCCAAATTTGGTGAGGCTGACTCTCGCTAGGTGACGATGGCTTTGTTGGGCCTTGCCCTTACCAAATCTTGCGAGGGGAGCCCTCATTGGCACTCATTCCTACCCAAGCAACGGCAACTCTCGCCCAGGTGAGGCCAACTTGTCCAACTATTGACAAAGAAGGAATTGAGGAAAATATAGAAAATATCAAAAAATTATTAAAAATTATTCAAGTTAATGTCGTCGTGCCACATAAGAGGGTTGGTATTTACATCAACGATAATTGGTCGGATAGACTTAATTGACAAAATTTAAAAAAATTTAAGACACAATTGGCAGAATTGAAAGATTTAGGATAAAATTGGTAAAAGTATAATAGGTTTTAGACTTTTCGAATAATTTTTCCAAGAAAATGCTAGCAATCACTTTTTTGATGAACTAGGTTGTAAGGAGTATTAAGAATTGGTCTATTTTCTTTCCTTTTCTTTTCTTTTCACGATGCCCTTGTCAAGGGCTCATAAAGGCATTGCGGCCTTCGCTTGGATCTAGGCAAGGACTTGATCCCCTTGCCTAGATATTGGCAAGAAAAGGTGGCCCTCGCCCATGGTCGTGAGGGCATTGACCCTTGCCTACATTTAGGTGAGGCCTAATGTCTTGCCTACAGTCAATAAGTTATGGCCGACGACCTTGCCAACCTAGAGTTGTAAAAGAATACAAAGAAAGAAAAAAGAAAAACAACAAACAATTAAAAAAATCAGAAAATATTGAAAACTTATAAAAATTGTTAATAGTAACACTGGCAACCTGTGCCACATAAAACGACGAGCATTTACATGAATAATTTTCGATTAAAATTGACTGGATAAACTAAATTATCATAATTAAAATGTTTAAAATTGAATTGATCTAAGTGCAATGAATTTAGAATTTTGTTGGTATTTTTCCCAAAACTTGCATTTATTGATGGGATAATTCCATTTGCAAATAAAAACCTTGATCGGCATCAACGCCTAAACCGTGCTTATTGAGGATCCTTTTTTTTTTTTTTTAAATTAATTAGCACCAAATCAAAGTATTTATTATATAGCTAAGATCAATGGCAAAGTCAAGTACGAACTCTTTTCTTCCTAAAGCATTTATGTCATCTGTGCAGTGATATATTGTCTTTGTTTATGTTCAACCCCTCTGCTCGATCCTTGGCATATCAATTTTGAATGACTTGGCTTCCTCCAGGAAATTGTTCTCTCAAAACCTATCAGAATTAAGAATTGGTGGTTGAGGAATCCAAATGCTACACAACCAAGCGCTAGTCGACAATTTCAACCATTGTTTTCAATTATATCTTCGACACTGAGTGATATTTGCATGTTAAACGTGTTGGTGTGATTTTCTATGTAAAATCCACTGCGTCAACTAAGTTTTTTTTTTGTGACCCGAGAACCCCCATACAGCCAGTAGCCGGCGAGGTAAACCCGAAGCGGTGCTAGCGCATGACCCACCACCACGACACTGCACTTAAGACTATTTACACGTTAAACGTGTTGGTGTGATTTTCTACGTAAAGTCCATTGCGTCAACTAAGTTTTTTTTTTTTTTTTTTTTTTTTTGTGACCCGAGAACCCCCGTACAGCCGGCAGCCAGCAAGGTAAACCCATAGCAGTGCTAGCGCAGGATGCACCACCACGACACCGCACTTAAGACCACTAGCGACGCCTCTAGAATATGAACTCTTCCCCTTTCGTGAGAGGGAGGAAGCTCAAGCTAGCAATGCCACCACATGGGGTGGTTGCGTCAACTAAGTTGCTATAGTATAAATTGTGAATGCACCGTATGACGATTATATTTAACGAGTATTGTGACAGATGTACAACATTAATTCAATTCTTTTTTTTTTCATTGCATACAAGTAATTTTACATTTCATTTCCATTCTCATTTGTGTCAATAATAGCTTATGAATATGCCACATAATTTACTAATTGGACACTATTTACATTACTAAGATGTGTATAGATTGACACAAGTGAGTTCATGATAAATAAATTTCCGCAAATTATCAAATTTTAACTTCCTCTTTTGATAGACTTCCTCTTGTTTCAACAAAAAGTTCCATATTGCTCCATACTATGATGAACTTGTGCTTAATCCTGTTTCATGAGTTTTCTAGAAAGCAATCACAACTTTCGTAAAAAGCGGCACCGCTTTTAAGTTCTAAACATCCAACATCTTTATCCACGGGATATAGAGATGCCAGTGTTACAATCATCAAGAAAAGCCAAAAGATATTCAAGGGTTAAGACCGCTTAAAAAAGACAAGTACAAAAACTCAGTACATTAATTTTCATATCAATGATGAATGAGGCTGCTTTGCATGTGCTATACTTACTCTACTTCCATAAAATGAGATCTGGTTAGTTGAACGTTTGGTGCTCCAGCACTTGAAGCCTTGGGTCATGCCAAACACATCCTAGTCAATCAAGATGCAGAGTTTGAATCGCTAGTTTAAGTCTCTATTACGAGGACTTAAGGATTTCACCCATCGAATTATCAAAGTCTTGGGTTTTGTTCCTATGTCTTGATGGCTTCCAGTCTGAGGCCATCGAATATGCCACAAAAGTCAAGCTAAAAGAAGAAAAATGATTGAGATGAAGTTGATGCACTCTTTACCGTACCTTTCATCATAGAGAGTGTTAATTTCGATGTGTCTAGTACCTAATATTTCTTCCAATTCAAGTCCATCACGATCCATGAAGTACGGCTATTAGTTAATTTTCTTTTCCGAAAATGACCATATGTAATTTTCAGAATTTTTTGAATTTTTGAATATTTTAATTTTTTAAATATATTATTTAAACATTTTTAATCCTAAAATAAAGGTCTGGGCTGGGCTGTTGAGCCCAGCCGAATATGGGCTGAACTTGGACTCTCGGGCTTGGGTCAAGAATTTAAAACATTCTCAAACTAAGCCTAAACCTATCAATCTAACTTCAATCTCACATCTACCAGAGCCTAAGCACGCCCCTTACCTACTTAAACCCATGATTAGTTTTCTTTTTTTGGGTCAGAAAACCCATGATTAGTTTGCTCCTCCCCATTTTTCTTTTCTTTTTATTACTTTTTTATTTCTTTTATTTTCACCCCTTCTCGAGCGATGTCCTTCACCGGAAGCTCCTACGTTTTTAGACAAACCTTGGGAAATCTGAAGCCACCGCCGAGCTACCACCCTTCATCAGTCATCCACTCCGAATGCCACTCGCCTACCAACTTCCCCACCGTTGGTCAAAGATACCCTCCACGGCCAAACACCAAACAATCAATGGCGATGCTAGGAATGTAGCAAATGTTGGAGATTTGTTTATCAAAACAAGCTAAGTGCATTTTCCTTGACCTATATAGAAAAAGTGGGAGGAAGTGGGGCCATTTATATGTGAAGGGTTCCTTGTGTACCTCAAGGAATGATCGGGTGGGGCTAGATCTCACATATACCGCGTGCGAGTGTACGAATAATTGCGCGATTATTTGGCACACTTAGCATTCTACACGCCCGCAATTTAATTAGCACTAATCTCTTTGTTATTTATTTTTTTTTATGTTATTAATTTTTAATCAATTCAAAGGTTGGCTTTTGTTTTTGAGAATTTTCAGAAATAAATATAAAAAATGAAAATTCGAAATTTTATTTATTTAAAAAAATAATTATTATTCCGAATTTTGTTTGTCTTTTCAAGAAAACCTTTGGAAAAAATTACTTATTTGGTTTGCAACTTTTCTTGAAGGGTTATAATTGTTCAGTTTTCGACTTCTTCCGAAGAGTCGCATTTGT
Organism: Eucalyptus caleyi; assembly: GCA_014182885.2. Taxonomy (NCBI): domain Eukaryota; kingdom Viridiplantae; phylum Streptophyta; class Magnoliopsida; order Myrtales; family Myrtaceae; genus Eucalyptus; species Eucalyptus caleyi. The sequence goes on along the minus strand of CM024469.2, from coordinate 11,192,014 downwards.
TTATCCGAACAATTTATAAATGACATGTTTGTTCATATTCTTTTGGAAATTTTTTACGAAGAGTTGCATGTAAGACTGTTTAATATATTTACTTGTTGTTTTCAGAAGAAATGGTGTGATCATTTTCCGAACCTTCGTTCAGGAAAACTACAGCCAATTTTTCAATTGTTTCCTAGAGAGAAAAATACTAGAATTGTTACCTAGTATTTTATTTGAGACTTTGTTGTAGATTTTTGCTGGTGACTATTAGTAACTTTGTGGAGCAAATAAATCCTTAAAGAAAGTGATATTACGCCTAAAGTCCGATTTGAGTACTTTGAATATCCGTTTTTATTGTTTTACCCAATTCGAAGCCATATTTTCCCAACAGCGAATGACTACACGGCCAACATCCAATGTCGCCCAACACCACTAGAACATCTCAATAGAACGTGATGCGCATGGACAACTCGACTTCGGCCAAAGACAAAGGCACAGAGAGTAGATCTCGTTCAGACATTTCATCGAGCAGTTGGAACGTGCTATAGAAGCAAGAGATGCCCGTCTCAACCGAGAGGCAAACTTGGACAGGGGCTCCCGAAAAACGAACAAAAACACTCATCAACACAATAGGGGATTGATGGGGCGGAAGTTCGCGTGAGCTGGACAGCAGCAACCTTCGGCTCGGCATGCCCAAGACAGGGCAAGAACAGGCCGCGAAGAGGGCTTACCGGTTTGGCTCGGGGACGCCAGCTGGGAAAGATCGCCGAACGGGGGTCGAGCGCGGCTAACTTGTTGGTCGAAGTTCCCTCGTTCTCGGCCCTCTCGACTCTCTCGTGGCTCTCTTTCTCTCTCCCCCCCAACCCTCCAAAACGAACCCCTCCAAAAGCCCCCCGAACCTCCCCTCTCTCTCCCTTTTAAGCTTGGCCGACGAAAGGCGCTCATGGCTTCTACCACCGCCAGTCTGCCGCGGTCGGCTTGATCCCCGACTCTGGGATCACGTTGCGACCTGCTGCTTTGCTCTCTCTCCCTATGTCCATCCTGGTACGTTTCCCTTCGTGCAGAGGTGTGAGAGCCGTGAGAAGAAGAAGGAGAAAGGAGGGAAAAGGGTGGGCTGTAAAAAGGGTTGGGCCACGTGAGAGAGAAAAAAGGAAAAAAATGAAAAGAAGAAAAGAAGGCCGAGCCGCCCTCGGCCCGGTCTCGCTTCTCCCTCTTTCTTCTCTCTCTCTCTCGCTCTCTTCAATTGATTGTTATTATAATAATAATTATTAATTATTATTTTTGTAATTATTTTTAAATTTTTTAAATTAATTATTTTTTAAAAAAAATAAATTCTAATGCTAGTAATGCAAATGTTCCTAATGTCTATGTGATTTAATGAAAAAAATTTCTGGGGTTTAAAAATTTAATCCATAATTTTTATGCAATTAATAAATGATTAAATCAATGGCCAAAATTTAAGTATCAACAGTGATTATCTTAATTTAATAGATTCAGGGAGCTTTGATAACCAAATTAAATGCTGAAATGTCATTAAGTACGTTTGATACCAACTACCTACACACAACTTAATTGATTGGTTTAAGTAAAATATCACCTATTGTGCTAAGTATAAATGACTCACTTAATTGGTTTAATAATAAAATTTACAATGGAGAGTAATATCTTACCAATTATGTTGTCAATACATTTTAATAGTGCTCACTATTTCCTGTTTAATGAGGAACCGCCACCGCCTCCATTAGAACCAAAAAAATAGAATTTAATATCTAATATTCATATGTTATGAAACAACTTTTAATTCTTATGTTCGGCACTTAATGATTTTAAAGCTTAATAATAAGGAATTTTGAACCCTTATTTTTTAGTTTTACCAAACCTACCCATAACAGTATTTATAATGTCTAACTTACCAACTATAATTTTTCTTGTATTAATTTCCTACATGATATCCTTTCATTCGTAAGCTATGAAGTTAATAAATATCAGTTAGTTTGAATAACAAAAGTAGCATGTTGATTTCTTTATAACATTCAAAAACTATTCTCTATTGAAAAATAGTATCATTCAGACATAAGAAAAATTTAATTATTAAAAGATGAACAAATATTTTTATGATGTTAATAGCTCTTTTGACATGACATGAGAGAGAAAACTGTTAAAATTTATGTAGATACTATTGAATTTAAATTTTCAACCTTTCAACCCTCGCAAAAACGTAATAATTAAAGGTGTTGAAAGCTCTCATCAATTTTGTGGAGAAAAAGAAGAAGAAAATTTTGTGGGGAAAAAGAAGAAGAAATAAGTTTTTAATGATAAGAGATACGTAGTCATTTCCCTTTATTAATTTGTAATTGAAGATAACCAAAATCACATTCTGATTATAAAAAAAAAAAAATTATGTTCGATATACTAGATTATATGATTTTTGTTAATTGATTTTATCCATAATCATCTAAATAGGGTTTTCGCATCGAAAGTTACATTTCTTTTCTTTTAAAAATAGAAAAACTACGTATGTAAACATAATCAAATGGCCTCTTAATTATTATGCATATGTCACCATCGACATAACATGTTCCTATAGTTTGACACCTAAATTTGGCCTTTTAACTTAGGACCTAATCGAGTAAAAAATTAGGAATTAATCTCTATAAAAAAAAAAAAGAAGAAGTAAAAAGTAAAGTAAATAATTTTTATTAAAACTCATTTTGTTTTCATTAAATTGCATCGCCTATAGAAATTAGAACGTTTGCATTACAAGTATTAAAAAAAATTAACTAATTCAAAAATTCAAAAAAATAATTAAAAGAGTTTTAAAAAAAATACCAAAAAGCAGCAGGGCCAGGCTAGAGACAGCCAAGCCTGGCCCCTTCTTCTTTTCCATTTCCTTCTTCCCACCTAGGCCGGCTCAGCCCATTCCGTTTCTTTTCTTTCTGAGCCCAGCCACTCCCTCCTCCTCCTTTCCCTTCTCTTGGACGCTAGCTAAGGAACGACATGAAGAAGAAAGGACGATGTACAGGATGAAAGACAGGGACAGCAGGGCGAGCAATCATGCGAGATGCTCGGTCGGGGGGCAGGCTGGCCAGAGGCAGCTAGCACACCGCATCCCATGCGCGCCGGTACATAGAAGGAAGATACCAGAGGAGAGAGAGGGGGCGTTTTTTAAAAGGGGCTGGTTTTGGAGAGACAGAGAAGGTGAGAGTTCCGTGCGACTGAGAGAGACTTTGAGCGAGTGAGAGGGAGCTAGAGAGAGTGAGGTTGAGAGGGTGGCTAGCCGTCACCGGAGGTCCATCCATTAGCTGCCGTCCACCGCAGCCCTTACCCCCGAGCTAGGTATGTCTCCTCGAGCATGTGTGTTTTGTTTTTGGGGGCTTCGGACCGGAGCCCGCGGCCGACCAGTTCACGCGAGTTTCGGTCCCGTTGGTCCTCCATCAAAAGCTCTATGTTTTTTAGTATGCATTGTTAGGAGCTAAGTCCGCGCTAGAGTCTCTAGCAGGTCGGAGATCTCTCATTTCAGTAGTGCATGCCGGCCGTTTGTTGAAATGCTCAAGTGAACTTTGAGTCTCTTTATCTGATATTATTGTTCACACTCATGTAAAATGCGAATGATGCGTCTCTGAGTTAGTCCGAAATGCTACTTGTACACCTATTGTCGAGCTTGATCCGAACCCGAATTTTTAAATGAGCCTAGGTTCCTTTGTTAGCCAGTGCATCCTACATGTTTGATGAAATGCCTCAGAGAAGGCCGAAGGCTAGCTCGTGTTTAAACTAGAGACCAACCTATCTTTACTTTTATAAGTGTTGTTCGATGTTTGTGTCGTGTGTCTGCTGTGCTTTTGTGTCATTTTCGTGAAATGGCCTTGTATTGTTGAATCGGCAAGTGTTTTCCTTTGCGCTGGAGAGAATATTAGTGGCTACCGGAGAAGGTGGCTGGCAACGATTGACGCCGGTCAGAGCGGACGACCGTAGGATGGCGGTTGATAGTGGTGGTCGACACTGGTTACTCCGACCGGCACTGGTGTGTGGGTTAGATTCGGTGGAAGCTAACTTCGGGCGTGGAGGGGAACACCTGGAAGAGGAAGACCGGAAGATGGAAAGAAAAATGGAAAAAAAAAATTATTAAAAAAAAAACAAAACAAAAAGAGTTTTATGAAATAGGATTTGTCCGTTTCAGGTTAAGTTCGGGTTATTGGATCGGGCTAACGGGTCGGATCGGGTTTACCTGATTTGAACTCGTTTTCCTGAATATAATAATATTAAATATAAAAATATATTAAAAATCTCAAAATTCAAAAATTTTCAACAAAAATTAAAAATTTGAAAAATATTAAAAATCGAAAACTTTCTGAAAATTCAAAAAGAACGTTGAGAAAAATTAAAAAAATTTCGAAAAGCTTTATGCAAATTCAAAATTTTTAGAAAGTATTAAAATATTCAGAAATTTTGAAAAAAATAATAAAAAATAACAATCAAGAAGAAATCAATGATTTCCAGAAAATTTAAAAATTCGATCTTTTTAAAAATTCAAAAATATTATTATTTAAAAAAATATAAAAAATGTTGAAACATTCAAAAGTTCATTAAAAAATTACAAAATTCCTAAAAAGTCATAATTCCTTGAAAAAGTATAAAAATAGACTTTTTGAGCAGTTTTTTTTTTTTTTTTTTTTAAAGCTAAGCTTCTTAAATCTAAAGTTATGCTAAAAAATTGAGTAAGCCCTTAGAGTTCTACCTTAGGGTTTCAATTGTCCTCAAAGACAATTATTCTTGTTTGCATACTTCTATTGCTTATGACTTCCCTTTAGCTTAGTTAGGAATGACACTTAATTATCTCTTAATTGTTAGATGCTTCTTTTCCTTTCAATTTATTCAATGTCGTCCTTAGTTATTGCCTATTACTTTAATGATTGCACATTCCATGATCACCTCACATGTTAATGAATAACTCTAAAATTAACCCAAATTGTCTAATAAAAATCATTTTTTTCAAAAAATGAACAAAATTAAATACTAAAATGGTACTAATTGGTCAACTAGTGTAATTAAGTTCCCGACTTTAAATTCTTTGGTTATGTAGGAAGTTAGGCACACTCCCATATCTCACTAGGTTTTTAACTAACCTCAATAGGCTAGTGGCAACTCATTTATTAGAAATTTTCATACCCTCAATTTGAACACTTAATATCGCGCGAGTTATGAGCTTGGGAGAACTCGTGCCTGATCATGAGCCACAATCCCATTCTTTAGGCAATACCCTTAAATATATTCCCTTCCCCAAGGGATAGGTCACACCAAGTGAATTTATAAAAAGTTCAAACAATTGAAATTATTTCGGAAACTAAAATTTCAATTTGATAAAGACCTGTACATATGGCCCTTTTGATTAATACTAAGTTGGTTGGGCCGACCTTGAGCCTAGGCATTCAAGTCCTTATGAATCTGGTTAGATAGTGTTGTGGAGAACAAGAGATTTGAACAATAAAATAATCAAAGTAGGAAATAAATCGGATACTAGATTTACATACTTCAATTATTGTGACGTACATATACGGGAAGAGCAACATATAATTTCACTACTAATTAAACAATATAACAGTAATTACAACTACATTCAAATTACTCAAACACTTATAGTATTTTCTAGCCTTCAATTGCATCAAATAACTCACATGGTATTGAACCTCATTTCTCACGAAATAATCTCTCAATTTCACAAAAGTATTAAATACCCAAAGCACTGTAGCACTGTAGCCTACTTTTTATTGGCTTTAACACTCAAATTTCACATGATGTAATTTGATGAAGAAGCTCTTATCTTGTATTACGAGCAAAATAGCTTACGATCACAACACTAGTACACTCAATTGATATGAACTCAACATGTAGGAATTATCCTAGTTTGACCATACCAAATAGAAAATATGATTTCCACGGTGCATGGCCATAGACGTCTACAAACCTTCAACTTTTAGACTTTCATTTAATCGATTGGGCTTCCTTCCAATTCATTTGGGATCAAGGTTCGGCTTAAATTCAAGACATAAATTAATAAATCGATTGGTGAGAATTCAATTTCTTTGCTTTGCCTTTTCCCTATTTTCATAATCATTAAAGAAAACACCATAAAAATAAAAAATTCTTTTACTAATTGAAAGGTGGTGACACATGACTTGATCGCGCAAGCTTTGTGAGTTTGAACATGGATTATGCTGGGCTTTTGGGCGTGTAGAAGTGGGAATGTGTAAAAGAATCGGGAATTGCCTAAAATAGGATGGGACCAAATCAAAACTAGTGATTTCCATGGGACTATTGGAACTGGTGAGTATTCATCCAATTCTCGGTGCTACGTGTGGAATTGCTCACCTGGATTAACCGGTACATATATATAAAATTTTAAAAAAATTATAAGTTTTAACTTTTTATATTCAAATCCCAATTTCCTCTTTGCCTCTTCGTCTCTTGCCTAACTCATCTCACGATCTCATCTCCCTCTCTCACTCTTGCTCTTGGTGACCTCCAGCCTCGTTGATCTCCTCTCTCACTCTTGCTCTAGATCACCTACGGCCTCATTGCTCCCTTTGTTACTCTAGTTCTTGGTTGTTTCTGACCTTGGACCTCGTTGTTCGCTTTCAAGTCTCATGCCTCTTCTAAAGTGGGGACATTTCGACCATTTTTTTGGATCCACTTGAGAGCCGGACCTCGTGGTTTAATTCCCAAGTGGGTTCATGAAACTAATGGGCAGTTTTCGATCTCAATTTTTGAAACTAATTCTCAGTGGGTGATTATGAGGAATTGATCATCTCTATGTAGCTCAATGTTCCAAAATAAGACTAATCTATCTCTTTAATTAAACAGTTGACTTTGATTTGCCATTTATGACTTATCCATTAAATTGAGATACTTTCACTAAAATACTTCCTTATATTTAATCTGCGAGTAATGGAAAATGAACTAACACAAGGTAGATTCCATTATGCTACATCCACTTGGCTACATTTGCCAAATTTAGTAATGTACGCTTACACGTGACAGGGCTATGGAGAAGATCACGATTGTCCGAGACAAGTATGCTATCTTACAAAACACGGTTATTTTAGCCCATAACTAGAGATTAGCTTCATGAATTTGCTCAATAAACTCTTAAGTTTCAAATGTTTTCTGATTCACAAAATATATATTTCAATTTTATCATGTCTATAGTTAGAGACATCACCCAATGGAGTAATAAAGTAAGTGCAACTCTCCATGCATTCAGTAACAGTTTGGGACCAAAGCCCTTCAATATTAATATTCCACCAATAACGAGCCGAAGTCCCCGTTCAATATCAATAATCTAGTGATGATTTGGACCAAAGTTTCTATGTAATATCCATAACCGACAGAAGTCACAATTCAGTATCAGTGTTTCTGGTATCTATTTGCATCAAAATCCCATTTCGGTATCAATAATTCACTAACCATAACGGGGCGAAATCCCGGTTTAGTGTTAGTGATAGGTCGAATCCTCAGTTTAGTATCAGTAATGGGCCAAAACCTCACGTAAGTTGAAATATATACAACTTTAGACAAAATAATTGAGTCATCATTTTGGAGGCCAATAACACGAAATCAATACTAGTGTAACAAGACGTGAATAAATATTTCTACACCTAATCTGGGTCTTTTTATCGTGGACCGTCAAACACCAATTTGGTGAAATTTGTTGAAATTTGGGTGAGATTTGAGGGACAAGGCAGAATTCAATTTCTCTCACTAGAAGTTGCAACTCCCTCTCTCATTTCTCTGTCTAAAACCAAAAGAACATGGGCAAGCTAATTGGCTTCTTCAAGAAGCAAAGCACGTGGCTTCTAGCCCATTTCTCCTGTTTTTTTTTTTAATTTCTTTCATTGTTTTTACTCTAAACATGTCTACAATGTGGCTTTTTTGAATCCCTTCCTTTATTTCATGTTTAATTAATTTGACATGAATAGAAGCTACTCTCATGGTGTTCCTTCAGTTTATCCTGTGACTTCTCTGTTCACATTCATGTAAAATCTCTAAGTTACTCTCTCACAATACTCTTAAACATTCTCGTTCGATTTAATTTTCCACATCTTCTATCCTGTGAATTTCTTTTGTTAATAGAAATTAAATCTAGTGAGTTGGTGACATGTTGCTACGCATGATTTTAAGATGTTATTGCAATTTTTCCACAAATTTAGTACATATATTAAACTGAGTTTTTTTTTTTTTTTTATCGAAAATATAACTAAATTCAAACAGTCAAATCTCGTGAGATATACCCGGAATCAATATGAATTCTATCATCTCCAATTAACCAAATATAGTTGCCACACTAAATTTAGCCACATTGATTTCTTCCGGTAGTCCCTCTAGGAAAATTATTTCCCTCTTTTTTCTTTTTTTCTTTTTTGTGTCGGAAGCCCATCTGTTTCTCCCAAGTTTTTTCGACTTTTTAAATCGAATTTTGGAGCCCTCCACCTTTCCTGTTAGCGTTTACCTCGGGTGTGAGCCAACCCCTCCAGTCTCCCCCTTCAGCATTACCCTCACCACTGAGGGCGGAGGTTACGTGGCTGTGACAAGCCTGGATTCATGTCGAGGTTCGAATCGAGCGCAAGCCTTGGATCTCGGGCTCGGTAATACTGTGCTTGAGTACTGGATCTCGAATCTGGGGTAGGCTTGAACTCATATATGAGATCTGAGGCTCAAGCACATAGGCTAAGCTCGGGTCCAGCGACAAAATGGACAAGTAGTGGCCATGCGAGTGGAAACCAGCGGCAAAGGAGTCAGCCGAGATTAGAGGGGTTGGTGATGAAAATCTATGGCGAGCGGTGGTGGAAAGCGGATGTCACAACTGTCGCCCAGGGCGGAAGCAACGATGGCCAGCTGAGGCGCAGTGGTCCTCGTACCATTGCAAGTGGTGCATCCGAGGTTCATGATCTCGCTTCTTCTCATGTGCTCAAGTCCACAATTTTTAGTTTTCACAATCAAAAGTGATATCTTTCTCACACACACAATATAATTCAGCCAACCTTACTAAGTCACTAAAATGATATCTTTCTCACACACAAAATAATTCAGCCAACCTAACTAAGTCGCTAAAATGAAATTAGACAAGCATCACATTTAATGGAATCCACTTGAGAGTTATATCCAACTCACTATTTTCAATGGTTCAGATTTAATTTAATGTATATATCATACCCACTACAACTTCATCTAGATCAAATATGACCATTGACCAATTTTTTTTGTAACACAGAATTAGGAGATGGACTTGCAACTCTTTCCACACGGACAACAATGAGATTGAAGCACGAAATACCATTGCTTTTTGAAGTGAATGAACAGTTTACACATCTTTCTAAGCTACCTGGGGCGGGGACTCTGCTCTTACACACTTATTCATTATTGATACAAACCAAAGTAGCTTCAGGAGGGGGAACCTAAAAGATTGGTTCATGACTATGGTACACGAAGATTTGCCACTGCTATAACTAAGCGAAACACAACTTAAAACTAGATAACTTGTACATCTTCTCCCATCTATTCGCCGGACCATTATGGAAGGCATTTGACACCCAACAAAGCTCTTCCTAGGAAAACGCTCGAGGCTGAATTGACCGGACAGGCTCTTGGTCACGGACACCCGTGGCTTCGGACCCAGTTGCTCCGGCAAAGGCATCGGGGACTTCAGTTTGGGGATTCGTGGCGGGACTACAAGGGCTTTCTGGATGTCGTGAAACATGTCCATGTCTGAGTCGTAGCGGTTGGAGGAGTTGAAGAACATGTGGAACACTTTCAAGCACCCGAGGTGGAGCCGCCTGCTCAGTTTAGGCAAGTTGCAGGGCTCCTCAAGGGCGTGTTGGAGGAACTCTTTCTTCAGTTGCTCTAGAAGATATTGCACGAAGTTGATGGAGTCCTCAATGCTAGCCTCGGGGTTTTCCTTTAGGTATAGCAGCACAAAGTTCAATTTCCCTTGCTTTTCTTCTTTCTGTAATGTGAGAGAGAGACAAGCAAGAGGGGCTTGTGAGTGGACAGTCGTTAAAACAGGGAGACGAAATAAGATGGAGTGTACATAGGTGCACAATAAGGGCAACAATGAACAAGTACTACTTGGGGAGCAGCGGCCAATTATAGCCGCTTGGCCAGCGGCCAGACGTAGCTCTATCATATTGAATAGTTCAAATAGCCTCAAGACGCATGCTATGCAACATTAAAAAATCTACCTGGTAGCTTCGGATGTCATTCAACAAGCGAGTGATGACCATGAGCAATTTAGTGATGGGCTGGTAGGGGCTAGAGCACAGCTGATGCAACGGGGTCATGGGGCTTGCAAGACATGAAGAGGGAAGGACTAAGATGTGTGCTGCGATAGATGTCATGCCCATATCGAGGTACTCTTGCATAGAAGGCGCACTTCCGCTTCGGCTCCATTTTGCTTCCATGAGCCATGAATGAAATGTCTCACCCCACTTTCAAACCAAACACACTGTTTTAGCCCATTTAAAAGAAACATATTGCTTGATGTAGAAAGTCAAAGAAAGAGAAGTATAACATGGGAACGTGAGACGTACTATATCTTGGAGGTTTTTCTTGATGTCCTTCCCTGATTGTTTGAAGCATTTCACTCTGAAGTCGGTGACGAGATCAACGAGGGCTTTGAATATGGTCTTGGCATGCCCACTTAGGCCTTCACCATCCCACCTGGTATAATGTTCATCACCCACAAAAAGAGACGATCTTGAGGGTAACTAAGGGGCTGTTTGTTTATTTTTGTTTCTATTTCCGGAACACAAATTTTTGTTCTTTGGTTCTAGGGAACAAAAAAAGAACAGAAACACGTTTATTTACACTTTTGTTCTGGGAACAAAAAATCTATTTATCTTGTTCTCAGGAACACTTTTTGAAGAAACAAAATAACAAAAACACAAAACTTGTTTCTTTTTTCCTCCTTTTTCTTCTTCTTTTTCTTTGGCCGGTGACCGGTTGTCGAGGGCTGGTGATCTCGTCGAAGCGTCGCAGGCCCCCGGTGAGGCCGAGCTCGCCCAGCCACTATCGAGGCTTGGCCTCGCTTGGCCACCTCCAGGACGGCGTTGCCTGGTGGTGGCTTGGCGAGGTTGAGCCTCACGTGGCTTCCCCAGCCGGCGCGAGGCCGGGCCTCACCCTGGCTCGCCAAAGGCTAGCCTAGCCCCGACAAGGCTTGGCCTCACCGGATCTAGGCTAGGCCGAGCCTCGTCGGTGGCCTGGCGAGACTTGCGGAGGCCAGGCTAGCCTCCGGTGAGCTCGTTGGACATCGCCCAGATGGTCGCCGGTCATGGTGGTGGCTAGCGACAAGCCAAAGAGAGAAAGAAAAAAGAAAAAAGAAGAAAGGAAAATAAAATAAAAATATTAAAAAATTAAAAGAAATAAAAAGTTATATAAGTTTACCAAATGTGTTTTTGTTCTTTTTCTATTTCAAGTATAGAAATTTTGTGTAGTTACCAAACGCATTCTTCTATTCAAAAATTGTTCACCAGAACAGAAATAATTTTTTCAATTTCTTTTATTTTTGTTCCCTGGAACAATTTTTTTAACAGAAATGTTACTAAACACAACCTAATTGAATGGACCATGGTGCTGTGGGAGATGAGTATAGAAACCCACAAACAATACATACACTAATTTTGTATCTAGACATAGTAGCTGCGGTCCTATGGTTTAGTGAATGTACCTCTTGATATAAATTGTAGATATAGTAAGTTAGAGTTAGAAAAATACTAAGCCTTTGGTATAGGTTCAAATCCCATAAGACGCAATTTTTTTTTTCCATCTTTTTGTTATCTCAAGAAGGATATTAATATTTTGAATGATTTTAAGGTAAAAATGCCTATAATACATCGTTTAGTTGATAAGCATACCTTTGAACCGCATTGGTAAGCTTTTCTAGATCCTCTAGTGAACCTTCCATGTCGAAAAAGTCGTCGGCAACGGTTATTATGATGGCGCTCTTGGCAACCACTTCTCGTATGTCAGAGTTGCAAGGTAGAGAAACGGAAGTGGCGACAGCAAAATAAGAGTATGTTGTCTTCTCTCGACCGAACCCTATCTTGCTAAGTCCGGTTGTTTCAGACCACCTGGACTCATTTATTAATGAAGAGTCGTTGGAAATAATTCTTTGCTAATTAACAATTATTACTAAACCATATGCATAGATACCCTTTTACTACATCAAGCTCCATTCTGTAGATAGATTGTCTCAGTACGAAGTTGTGCAGAGCAAGTTGCAGAATATCTTGATTATGAACCAATGATGACCTAATGAAATCAAAGAAAAGAAAAAAGTTAATTGCATGTTATAGCAAGTGATAAAGCAAAATTATAATTCTACTTTAAGATATTAATACCTATGGCAAGATAATTTTCCCATCCATAGTACGCAAGCATCTTTTTCCTCCAACCACTTCCTGTGTTCCAGGTGGTCTAGGCGAGCCATCCATGGAAGACTCAGTTCGTGCTCAATCTACACGGACATTTCAAGCGTTAACCAATGCCATAACTTATTATACGGAAAGAAAAGAAGCACCGAATATTTACTCTAACCATTCTGCGATGACTCGAAGAGATGATGCTTTCACCTCTTGTTCCTCCAGATGCGATTTTCTCGAGAAATTTTTTCGAGAAAGTTCTCGCTTTCTTGAGTTCATACTCATTCGGAAGCATAAGATTGCTAGCTCTATAAACGTTAAGGAGCACATTGGAGAAGTATTCATAATGTTTTTCGATGTGATCTCGAACTTCTTCACGATCTAAAAACCAACAAAAACTTGCTGCAAAATGCAGAATATAATTAAAATTAATGGAACCACTTCAAGATATCATCCATGAAAGACCCTAAGGAAAAGGAACTGATGGAGGACCTAAGGGGAAAGCATCATAAAAGTTTAACACCTATGCATTTGTGCCAATTTAATCCTAAAACTTTTGAGCCAAAGCCTATTTAGTCCTTTCGGCTAATTTTGACTAAATATTATTGATTTAGATGCTGGTTGTGCTGTGTTAATTGGCCAATGCCGACATGGACACTTTTTTAATAATATTTTTTTTTTTTATATTTTTTTTAAATTTCTCATTCTTCTTCCTTTTTTTTTTTGTTTTTTTCTCTTTCTTTCTTTCTTTCTTTCTTTCTTTCTTTTGTCCTTCTTCCTCCAGTCAGTTGCTAGGGTGAGGGACCTCATCGGCCATGGGCGAGGCACCAAAACCGGCTAGGGCAAGCCTTAGCTAGCCATGACAAGGCTTGCCCTTGTTGTCGCTAGCAATGGCAAGCCTTGCTAGCTGCTAGTGAGGTGAGCCAAAGGCTAGCGAGGTCCCTCGGCTCTGGCCAGTTGCCAAGGTTCAACAACTAGCTACAGGAAGGGGAAAGGGAAAAAAAGAAGAAGAAGAGAAATAAAAGAAAATATAAATTAAATTTTATTAAAAATTGTTTATATTAGCGTCGGTTGTGCAACATAGGCTGGCCGGCATCCACGTTAATAAAATCTGGCTAAAATTATGGCATTATTGTAATAGGTTTAATACTTTTCTGACACTTTTCCCGAGGAATTTATATAGTTTGCAACTCATACATGGTGATACACTGTAACCATGCATGCGCAAAAGCCAGAACTCCAAGCAATCTTTGTATAGCTCAGCAGCGATCCAATGAATTGATTTTGTGATTGGCTTTTCATGCTTGTAGTTCCTGAAAAAAAAAAAAAAGAACAGCCACTTTGCTTCAATTAGTTAGAGATGTCATATGGAAAATTTTGGTGACCTTATAAGCAGTCTACGTGGCAACTTTGTAGGGACGGGCTTTGGGCTTTTAAGGACTGCATTCCCATCCCCTATGCTCTCTGTTTTTGTTTTTTTTTTTTTTTTTCAGTAGTGGATTTTCTGGGTAAAGAAAAGAAAAAAGATCATAGGACAATGAAACTTTTACTAACCTATAGATTCGTGCCAAGATTTCATCCGTCTCCCGATCAAAGTACTCGGTCAACCCTAATCTCACTAGTTGATAAACCATGGAAAGTTTTGAAAGCTCTTCCTCAGTGAGATATAGAGATGGAACTATTTTAATCATCAACAAAAGCCAAAAAATTTCAAGGGTTATGAACGTTATAAACGGAAAACTATATAAATTTAATAAATAGATTTTTAAACTCAACATTGTTTGTATAAGCTATAATTACTCTACTCATATTCATTTAGCTTCCATCAATTTAGCTTTTAGTGATCTAGCATTTGAAGTCGTGTCTCACACCAAACATAGCCTAGTTAATCTAAAAGCAAGATTTTAGTTTCAATTCCCTAAACAAGGATTGGAAGGATTTTGCCCATTGAAATATCAAGATCTTTGGTTTTGCATTCACAGTCCAAATTTGCTGAAAAATTTCAAAGTCTCTGTTCCTATTGTGGGCAGATGGGTCCCAGTTTGAGAACATCTAATTGGTCAAATAAGTCATGTTAAAAGAAACCAAAAATATATATATATATATATAGAGAACAAGAGAATTTAAATGCTCTCGATATACACGACATTTCCTTCAACTCATATCAGTCACAATCTATCAATTACTACGTAATACTATGCTCCTTTTTGAAAGTAGCACTATATAATTTTCGTGAAATGAAATTAGTTAGGGAAACAAGAAGGATGTATTATGAAAGTATCTAAAAATCTCTAGAACCTAGCTTTCACCTACCGCCGTTAGAAGTACAATTCGAAACAAGAGATTGAAGACAAGCCAAGAATGCTTCGTTCCCGGTGGATAGGTATGCACTTGCTGTCGCAGAGGGCGATTGAAACAAAGAGCCATCGCTGTCCTGATACTTCAATATGGTTTCATGACTGATTTTGTATGTTGGAGGCAATGCCGTTACCAAAAAAAATATAAAGATATGACAACAATGGGTACCAAAAAAATATTGGTTCCTGTAACTTCCACATGTTAGTTTCTCCCAATAATAGAATATAATTAGAAATTTCAAAACAAAGGCCAAAATGGTTGTATTTAAGACCTAGAGGTACAAGTTTCATGAAGAAATCGTAGTCCAATTCGTTCTGGATTGAAAGATAAAATCGATTTACTTTTCCTATTCTCTACTTGCACAGTTTTTGAAACATTTTTGGTTAAATAGGCAAATGAACTACAAAAATTACGAAATTTAAATATGTTGTAGGGAAGACATGAAGAGAGATATTTCATGCTAAACACATTTCCAAAAGAACCTCATACAAAATGATATAGTCCACGCATTGCAACTTACAAGATCCGAACACATCAGATTTCACAGTTTTAAAAAAATTTCTGATTAAATACCCAAATGACCTTCAAAAATTATGAAATTCGATTATGTGATAGCCAAGACCATAAGGTAGATACTTTATGAAAACATCGAAGTCAAATTCGTCCTAGATAATTAAATATGGATGGTTAAAATTCCTGTTCGTAGTACCGTAATTCCAGATCTAACCATCTCCAAAGGACCACGATTTCACCTACCTATTCTTGTTTTTTTTCTCTAAATTTTCGATATGTTGTACCTCAGGATGTCCTTTACAACTTTTGTTAAGAAACCGAAGTGAAATTTCGACAAAAAGGTTGCCTTACAGTCCATGCATTCATCAAGGGTTGGTCCCAAAATCTCCAGATCCAGTCTTTCCAAAGAATAACGATTTCACCCACTTATACTTGTTTGTTTTGTCCCAAATTTGAGTATGTTATACTCCAAGAAGTCCTTTACAACTTTCATTTAGAGGCCGAAGCCAAACTTCAACTAGAACATCACATAAAAGTCACTAGAACATCCAAGGTTGACCTTTTTTTGCCCTAAGTAACCGGTTCCGGTTCCGGTTCCGAAACAGGTTCCGGGACCAGTTCCGGTTCCGGTTCCGAAACAGGTTCCGGGACCGGTTCCGGTTCCGGTTCCAAAACAGGTTCCGGTTCCGGTTCCGGTTCCTAGAAAAAAGGAACCGGAACCGGAACCGGTCCCCCTTGGAACCGGGAACCGAACCAGACCCTCCTCCGGTTCGGTTCCGGTTCGGTTCCGGTTCCCGGGTAACCTGGGAACCGCGCTCAGCCCTAATTGGTATGACCGTGTCTTTTGGGTGGCTTTAAATGCGTGCGTCTTGTGTAGCCAATGCAATAAAAAAGAAAGCCTTTGAGAGCACGACACGTGTTACTCGCGAGATCCAAATATCAGATCATATTTTGAACTGAGCCAACGGGCCTTCTTATTGAGAGAATGCTCTCTCTCTCCTCTGCATGCGACCTCTTTTCGTGCCTGACTCTCTCTCTGCGCCCCTCTCTATGACCGATGAGCCACCGCGCTGCCCCTCCGTCTCCGGCTTCGACTCGTCTTGCACGCTCTCTCTCTTTGGTCGACTCTGCCCCCTTCTCTCTCCCTTCGACAAACCACGAAGCCCTTGTCCGACCAATGAGCCACCTGTTGGCCCCTCCCAACTGTGCCCCTCTCTCTCTCTCTCTCTCTCTCTGAGTCCTCGTTTGATAAACTAACACTTTGCCTCGACAAGTTGCCTCCGCCATCGCCGAATTGCGGCGCAAAGAGAAGCCGCATGCAGAGCATTCTCTCAAGAAAAAGGCCTGCTCGCTCAGTTTAAAATTTGGTCTAACATTTGGATCCCATACAAGACACGTGTTGTGTTCTCAAGAGTCTTATTTTTTGTTATGCTGGCTACACAAGATGCACGCAATATTTTCTTGGCTGGAGAACTAGGCCCCAACAACCTTTTGGCACATTTTCCCCACGCACTTCGTATTGTCCAGAAATTATGAAATGAGAAACGACCAGTGAGTTAAAATGTTGACATTTCTTATATTTCTCTTTTAGATATGAGGACCTGAAAACCCTTTTGTCTACTCTTGAAGACTTACTATCATTGAGCCAAAATTATGGTTGGTCTTACTTTTTGACAAATAATCGTTGTTAAGTTGGTCGACTGACAAAGAGATCTTCCTTATATAGTAAGTTCCTTCAACAAAATAAGAAAAGAAACCAAAAGGGTAATTGACAAGTCAAAAGCAAAAAGTCGAAAGTCAAAACTAGCGCAAACACACCGATCGGAGCAGTTGGGTCACACTTCCTCCACGCGACTCAGTTTTCCAGTGAAAAAGGTGAGACAAACGCAATCGCATACCGATTTGGTCGAGGGATTGAGATTGACCCAGATTGACCCAGATTGAAATGGTTGGGGCTATGCGAGTACTAATTTTTCAAAATATCGTGCCCGAAATGCAAAAATACATCAGCTTGAAAAAAAAAAAAAAAACATACGATAATATTGGACCAATAAAGAAGGGAAGTATTAGAATTACCGTTCAAGAATTCGTTGCCGATTGCTGAATAAATTTGCAATGGCACTTTTGGTGCTTTCGGGGAATATGATGTCCAAACCAACAGCACGCGCCAAATCAACCATTCCAGGCAAGATGATAGCTATCCAACGAGGAAACTTTCCATGCCCGTTTCTCAAAAGAAGCAATTCCGCATTCTCATGAATGAACTTTAATCCTGAAAGGTGAAATTTTCAGAAAAAATGGAGAAGTATTAGAGAAGAGTTTGTGAAGAAATATATGACTGTTGCATTTCAATAAGGAAGCTAATACAATAGCTACTTGCATCATCTATTATATGCTTTCATAATATTAGAGATCTCATGTCCATGTTGACTTAAGTTTGACTATAATTGATGATCGATAGACTTATTTTAACTAGAAACCACATTAGATTTGGTGGGTTAGACCATGAGTTGAAAGGATAACAAAGTTACCTGATCAATCAAGTACAAAGTCTTTCGTAATCACAAAATTAATCTACTCACCAAAGTAAATTTTATTCTCGAAGGAAGAACTATGTCTAGGATGGCCATATCCTAATGTAAATAAAGAAAAAATATGCTTTCCATGGCTATATTTTAGCACTTATTTGAAAGTCAAGCGAATGGTACCTTTCTCTATCAAAGGTGAACCAACATGCCACTTTTTGAGCACGATCATGCAAATGAGGGTTGAAGCAAGACACTCCCCTCCATCAAACATTTCTTGTTCTTCATAATCATAATCTCCCCAAAACCCTTCTTCATTCTGATTATGAAGCACCCAATTTAGACACCCTTTAAACATGGGACAATCATGTCGGCGAGGATTGGAAATCATCGCCAACCATGCAGTGTCATATGGTGAAGGGCAGAGGAATGAGCTCATGCCTATGTCGGGAAGGAGTATTTCTGTTTTGATGGTATTGACAAGAGATTGAATCAAGGATATATGGGCCTCCATGAAGAATTGGGGGAGAAGAATTTGGCTTGCTTCTCTGAATGGGAGATTGCATGACCCAATTAGGTCTATTTATACATGACTTTGAGCTGGTTCCTTTTAGGAGCTGTCCTGTCAAAACGTGAATCCTGAGCATAGCACGAAGTTTTGTTGGATGCCATCTTCGACGTAGGTCTTATTAGTATGTGAGGCACGAAACAGAAAGGGACATCTCCTGCTCTGAGGTTTAAAATAAATTATTGTACTTTTGAGGATGTGAAGCACGAAACAGAAAGGGACTTCTCTTGTTCTGAGGTGGAAAATAAATTATTGTACTTTTGAGGATGTGAGGCACGAAACAGAAAGGGACTTCTCTTGCTCTGAGGTGGAAAATAAATTATTGTAGTTTTCAGCAGACACCTGAAAAACACGTGAACAAGGAATAAATTAGATGAAATTGGGAATAATGTGCGATCTAGGAAAAAATGAGATGGAATTTAGATGACACAATTTGTTTGGGAAGTAGCTCAACAGAAATGTAAGGGCATAATTGTAATGGTCTCATCATTTTGATGATATCAAGAGAGAATTCAATTTGAACCAATTGATATAGATCTACTTTAGCATAAAAGAAAAATATATATCCACTTTCACTCAAAAGCTTAAATCATTAAATTATGAACTTTCTAAATATGTTAACTGCACCGTAAAAATCAATTCTTCATCTGGTACTTCTTTTATTATCATGTTCGTGCGTGCACTTTGACAAATTCTATGCTCGTTTTTGAATCTTTAATGATTTGGCACTCTTTCCATCTTTTTTTTTTTTTTTTTTTAAAAGTCTTTTTTCTTCCTTCTGCTGGTGGCTGACTACCATCCTCAAGCAATGGCCAGATGGGCTGGCGTCCCTTGGGCGCTCGGCAAGGGTTGGCCACCACCCACTCTCAATCACAACCTCCACCGCATGACATTGCCTAGCTACCGCGGTTGAACTCCCTCTCGGCTAGCTCAATTCTCCTCCTCCATGCTCATCAAGCTCATGGTCGTCGAGATCTCAGCGAGCTTGACGGCCATGGCCAAACAAATGTGCTGTCAGGTGATTGAGCAAAGCACGCACAGACAAAGATGGAAAGAGTTAGGAATAGAGTCAGAGGGGCAAACAACAGCTTTAACAATTGGAGGAGGGGCAATGCATGATCCCGATCTGGATAGCTAGGGTGGGTAGGTTTTGAGCTCGGCATTGTCATAGAATCGAGGCCTTGAGGCTACTAAAGACAGACAAACCAAAATCGGTTCGAAACTCGTGGCGACCATGGCTGAGCCTCCAGATCTCGATGAGCTCAACAACTCATCCTCCAGCCTTGTACAAGCAATTGTCGAGCCTTCAAAAAAGCATAGCTGCACCAAGTCAGAGTTTGTGAGGCCGACCATCGCTAGGCCTTGCCCTCGCCCAAGCGACGCTTCACAAGGTTGCCTTGGCCTAGGCAAATCTTGCAAGGGGAGCCCTCATTGATGCTTATTCTTGCCCAAGTGAGAGTAAACCTTGCCCACGCGAGGCCAGCTTATTCGGCCACCCACAAAAGGAAGACGAGAGGAAAGTAAATAAATAAAATTGAATAATTATTAAAATATTATAAAAAATTGTCTACATCAGTACTGTCGTGCCATGTAGAAGGATTAGTGTCTACATTAATAATTTCTTATCAAAATTAGCTGGATGGATTCAACTGACAAAATATGACGCCCTTGCCTATAGCCCGTGAGGGCATTATGGCCCTCGCCTAGATCTGGGCGAGGGCCTAACACCCTTGCTTGGATCTTTCCAAGGATGTAGAGACCCTCACCAATGGCTGTGAAGGCATCGACTCTTGCCTAGATTTGGGTGACAGCACAATGCCTTGCCCATGGTCGGCAAGGGTTGGGTTGGCCGACAACCTTGCTAGCCTAGAGTTGTTAAAAAAATTAACAACAAACAATATAAAAATCAGAAAATATTTAAAAATTATCAACGTTGATGCTAGACGTCCAATGACAACCATGTCATAGTGAATGGCCGGAATCTACATTAGCAATTCTCGATTAAACTTAGCTAAATGAACTAAATTGACAAATATTTAGAAGTTTTAGGATTTAATTGACATAATTAAAATGTTTACAACTGAATTAGCTTAAATGCATTAAGTTTATGATTTTTTTTTTTTGGTAATTTTTCTAAAACTTTCATATACTAATGCGAGGATTCCATCTGCAAGATAAAAGCCTTTATAGGCATCAATACGCGAACTGTACTTATAGAAGATACTTAAAATAAAATAATAATAATAATAATAATAATAATAATAATAATAATAATAATAATAATAATAATAATAATAATAATAATAATAATAATAATTAGCGTACCAAATTAACCAAATCAAAGTACTTATTGCATAGCTAAGATCAATGGTGAAGTCAAGTATGAACTCTTTGCTTCCTCGAGCATTTGTGTCATCCGTCCAATGCTATACTATCTTTGTTTATGTTAAACTTAGGAAGCACCGATACTTTTTAAGAGCTTTTATATTGTGTTGAAGTGTCCGACATTCTTCGATGCTCTTCGACATTCTCCGGCACTCGGTCAACTCTCCCAACACACAAGTTAGGAATTCCGACAATTCCAACACATGATTGTGACACACATGAGGTCAATTTTAAAAATTTTCAATAAATGAGGGGTTGAAATATAAATATATAAGAAAATAAAAAATAATAAAAATAATAAATGGGGAAACAAGAAAAACCCAATCTTCTTTTTTCTTCCAATTCTCACTTTCTATGGCATACAATTCACTCCATAAGTTTGTTTTTTTTTTTCTCTTCCAACATGCTTTGACACATGAGTCTAGAATACAAATTGTTTTTTTCTTTTCCCTCCAAGTTTTATGGATTATTGGAGTGGAGTTGAATTTGTCAAATTGAAACAGTGAATGATATTAACAAATGGTAGATTGATGTTTTTAATGTCAATTTATTATAGGCTTTTTATTATTTATTTATCTGTGAATTTGAAGCAAATTAATTTAATTAAAATAATCACATAAAAATATATATTAATAAACAATGTGCCTAGACATGTTGGAATTCTATATATATTTTTTAGAAATGACATGTCTGCATGTCGTCGTGTCGTGTCGTTTTTCGTATGTCAGTGTTAGTGTTATTTAGTGCTCAAATTGTCTCGCTAATCCTTGGCATATCAATTCTGAATGAGTTGGCTTCCTCCAGGAAATTGTACTCTCAAAACCTATCAGAATCAAGAAATGGCGGTTAAGGAATCCAAGTGCTACACAAACAAGTGCTAATCGATAATTTCAACCATTGTTTTCAGTTCTATCTTCGATGCTAAGTGATAGTTGCACATTATATGCGTTAGTGTGATTTTCTAGGTAAAGTCCATTGCGCTGACTAAGTTGCTATAGTATAAATTGTGAATGCAAAGTATGATGATTATATTTAACTAGTATTGTGACGGATGTACAACATTAATTCAATCCTTTTTTTTTTCATTGCATACAAGTAATATTACATTTCATTACCATTTTCATTAGTGCAGGATTTACTAATCAAACTTTATTTACATTACTAAAGTGTGTATAGAATGACACATATGAGATCATGATAAATAAATTTCCTCAAACTATCAAATTTTAACTTCCTCTTTTGTTAAAACTTCCTAAGTTACTCATTTCTCCCTAAAAGTAGGGGTGTGCAATGAGAACCGCCCAAACTGGGGACTACTTGGATTGGACTAGATCGGCCGGTTCTAGGCGGTTCCCGGAGAGGGTGGTCAAATTCTCGGTTCCCATTCTTGAAACCGGTGGCCGGTCAATATGCTTTTCGATTCCAAGGTGGAAGCGAGACCAATTGGACCAATAGACTAGACAGATTGATATTAAAAAAAAAAAAAACTGAGAAAAACCCTCTGCCCTTTTTAGGTTTTGCTTTCCCCTCTCCCTTTTTGCTTTCTGCTCTACCTTCCCTTAGAACTGTTTTGGATTCATCTTATCGATCAGTCCATGATGAGATTTGTGTGACAGCGCTTAAAAATCCATTTTTGCAGGTAACTTGCTTGGCGTTGCAGGGAAGAGGACGAGTGATGGGCTCTTCACCTTGGGAATCAAGTCTCTCCATTTCTTCATGTCACCTCTGCAACAAGAAACCTCGACGATGCCACTCATGTTCTGAGCCGCGCTTAGCAGATCACTTGGACTAATGAAGAGATCAGAACTTCCAAAACATTCCCAAGGCCCTCAAAGCAGTCAATACGAAACAGAGCATGGTTGGGAACAAGAAAATATGAATCGTACTAAAAAGGAAAGAAGAAAAGAGTAACATTTCTGCTCGTGTATTATACGGTCCATGTACTATGATGTATTATTTTCGGAGAGCTTCTTTTTAGAACCAGTCATTTCCGTTCCCAGTTTTAGAATTTGAAAATTAGTCATTCCAATTCAGTTCTCAGTTCCACCTCAGAATCGGATTGGATCAAGAACTGCTAAGTCCTACCTAAAATTGAAAATCTTTAGAGTTCAGATATATGCGAGCCTCCTTGCCCTTCATTGCGATTGGCTTCAAAGGATTTCCGATGGCCCACCAGACATGAAGCGACCTTCATCTATCATCATCTCGAACGCCTCGTTCGTTGTCCAATCGTTGGAACTGGGACGCACGTGAGTCACTGTCTATCTTTAGCAAATATGTCCAGGGAATTCATTTCCTGTCCACATACAGCATGTCCGGAAATGTGTCCGGAAATAATTGGTACTGAAAGAGGAAATGACGCCGAAATTGCTGAGACATGTTGAAATAATTGCGACGATTGGGTAACCCTCTTGCGATACCGTGGGCCGTCTGGATTTTCCTCTTGTGTCGATTATCAATGTGATGGAACCAATGACGTCGATAGATCTGAACTCACAGGCCATTGATTTTTATGGTGCTGACATAGGAAGTTTCTTGCCACTGAAAAAAAGGACTTGACTGGAAGCGTTGCCTGAAAACAAAGTTTTGTCATTTCTCCTCTTTTCCTCTCTTTTTCCCATCTATCTTCAAAGGCCAGAATTTGGTGATGAAGGCTTTTTCTATTTGTGCATTTTGAGACAACCGAAAACCATTTTAGGATTTCTTTAACCACGAAAAAAAATCTATTTTAGGTAGATGAGTATCTTACTGATGAAAATAATCCACTGACCTGGCGATGCAAGTGACACGAATCAAAGCTAGAGCAGATGGTCTGAAGATGGTGTTATTTATGCCTGAAAGCGTAGAACATCGAAGATATGACGTTCGGCCATTGCATGAATGTGATGGAACCAATGACGTCGATAGATCTGAACTCACAGGCTTTCATGGTGCTTACATGGGAAGTTTCTTGCCACCGAAAAAGAGGACTTGACTGGAAACTTTGCATGAAAGCAAAGTTAGTTTTGTCATTTCTTCTCTTTTCTTCTCCTTTTCCCATCTATCTTCAAAGGCCAGAATTTAATGCTGAAGGATTTTTCTATTTGTGTGCTTTTAGACAACCGAAAACCATTTTAGGATTTCTTTAACCAAAAAAAAAAAAAAAATCTATTTTAGGTAGATGAATATCTTACTGAAGAAAATGATCCGCTAACCTGGCAATGCAAGTGGAATGAGTCAAAGTTAGAGCAGATGGTCTGAAGATGTTATTATTTATGCTTCGTAGAACATCGAAGATATGACGTTCAGCTGTTGCATAACTTAACAAAATTTACACGTAAAAAATTCTAATTCCCAGTCATAAATCATGATATAAAAAGATGCGGCCATAAGTTTGGGTAAAGATGACCAAAAAAATTCTACTCTTCATCATATGGGTTAAAGATAATTAGGATACTACACTAATTCTCTATATTTCGGGAATGTGCTTATATATCCTTTAATCATGCATATCCCCGATTGATTATAATTGATGTCATAAATTTTGTTACATTATATAGTAATCTAATATAACCTATAGGTTCATGTACTCTTCATTTTAGATACACCAAAATATGTAAACTAAAATATGCATAAATTACACAATTCTTTTCCCCATTATTCTTATCTTAGTATTATAACTAAGCAATCTTGGTGCACGAGGTGCACATCGCACCCGGAGTGCACCTTGCATCTCATTTTTTTTTTTCCTTTTTTAAATTACTATTAAGAGTGCACATTCAGAGGGCACTTCGCATTTCGTGTCATTCTCTTTCCAATTATTATTGGTATCTCTCTTTCGACGTCGAGCTTCAACATTATTCATCTCTTCTAGTGGTGACATCAATAGCCTATTACGAAGCCATGTCAACTTGTTGCATAGCCTGTCACGCAACCACGTTAGCGTGTTTGCTATCGCGTGGCTTGCCACACAATCACGTTAGCTTCTTCTGCTATCCCTGCACTGCAGTCACTGTCCCTTTTGCTTCCCTACACCATAGCCAAGTCACCCTCTTCTGTTATCTCACATTGCAGCCACGTTGGCCTTATGATATTCGGAAATTCTTTTGTCAATTAATAATATATTGGAATTTGAAGGCCATAAATGTCACAAGTGGAAATTTTGGTTGGATTATTAATAGTGTAGTAGAGGCAGGCCCGAATTATATTTCCAGTGCCCGCAGTTTTTGGAAAATGATACCATTAGGTTAAATTGATGAATATTTGCTCTTGGTTCAATTAATTTATTAGTTGCGATTCTCCTAGTATTTAGTAATTTCCATGGAACGTTTTGTCAATTCAAACTATTTTTCTGATTTATGAATACTTGGAATGAACACCGATTTCCTTGTTTATGTACTAATTTACTAGATATTTTGATAACGAAATATCTACTTTGGAAATCACATAGTTGAGCCAATTGTCACTCTTTAATCTATACCACCTCTCTTTATTTTCCTCCAAGTATTGTGATATATATGGCAATTTTTGTATTATAATAATGTGTATGTCCTTAATGCCATGTAATTAAGACCTTTGCCACGACATATTTTCCACTGAACGAATTTCCTTATATAAGTAAATCAATGAGACTTTGGAGCTAGGTACATGTTTTACCGTAGAAAACAATTCTCTATAAGATTGAGATGATACAAAATCCTGTAATGGCGTGACTTGTGCAATCGGGGTATGATATGGCTTGTATAGCCATGGTATGTTGTTAATAAATAACCATCAACCATCATCATGTGGATGAACAATGATGTATTTATCCTCGCTAATGTAGAGGACACCCATGATGAATAGGGTAAGAGGTGTGGCAAAAGGTATAAATGATTCCATTCCCAATGAGTTGGTGGTCATGATGCATTGTTAGTCAAGATATCTCGTGAAACGAGATAGTCCTAGCTAGTGACAAGTAGGAACTCACCTATCATATATGGTATCTATGCATCATGAAATATTATGCCACCTGCTTGCATTTGAGTGAATAATCTTGTGTAGTGTTGTTAATACTTTCTATGGTATATCATGATAGGAAAAGTAGTGCATTTCCTTTTGCATTAGTCAAATATGATTATTTTGCTCTCACTTTATGTGTTGGTAGCATGTTAAGTGGTAAGAGGATCTTCTTATTTAGAATTAGAAATTTCATTTAGTGGGTTTCGACGCACTCTATTTTTCAGATATGTGGGATAAATCCCCCCGTCATTACTTTTCGAAGCTTTCATGTGTTGAATATCAAGATGTGGAGTGCCAGACACCTGAGTGCCAAAACTTGGCATGAATGGACATTTAAGTGCCAAAAGTTAGGAAAGTGACACTTAAGTGCCAAAATTGGAGCAAAATTGATTACTTAAGTACCAATCCGGCCAAAATGCTGACGTGGCGATTTTCATGCGAAATAAGTGTAAAATGGCATCGCTTTGCATGCCGACATGGCTAGAAAATCAAAAACGGCGTCATTTTGTCTTTGACGTGGTAAATAATTAATATAAAAATTAATTAAATTTATTTAAAACATTTAAAATTTTTAAAAATTTTAAAAAATTAAAGTGGGGGGAGGGGGAGGAGGCAATTGAGGGTTGAGCCCTCATTGTCGCGCCACCACCCCCCGCATTTGGTCAGCTAGGGGCCAGCGACCTTAGCCGACCCTGCCCCCTCTGTCGTCGACCCTTCCCGATGGCAGCGAGGGCCCGCGAGCCCTCATTGGATATGAGCGAGGGTCGCGACCCTTACCCTAGATTTGGCGAGGGCTCATGGGCCCTCGCTACCTCCCTGCCGTTGCTGGGAAAGGCCGACGATGGTGGGGGGAGTGTCAGCCGGGGTCGCTGAGCCCTGTCCAGGGGTAGGCGATCTTGCCTGACCAACGGTGAGGGCTCGCGAGCCCTCACCCAGATTTAGGGCGAGGGTCGCGGCCTTTGCCCAACCGGGCCAAGGGTTGCCACCCGCTGAGGC
Organism: Eucalyptus caleyi; assembly: GCA_014182885.2. Classification (NCBI taxonomy): domain Eukaryota; kingdom Viridiplantae; phylum Streptophyta; class Magnoliopsida; order Myrtales; family Myrtaceae; genus Eucalyptus; species Eucalyptus caleyi. The sequence continues at coordinate 11,165,300 of CM024469.2, read as the reverse complement.
AACCCCCTAGCAAGCGGCGGCCCTTGGCCTGGCCAAGCGAGGGCCGCTGATGTGACATCCCATATTTTCAATCCTGTTTTCTATTGAATAAATCGGGCATTTCATCGACGCGCCTATAAGCCTGTTCTTAGAGCTTATCACTCTCGAGATAATTAGATTATCTAGTGAAGCCATTAAGAAATTTTAATGTAATAGACTTGAGAATTCGATTAGGAATCGGCTACTCGACCGTACTCATCTTTAGAGGCCATTACAGCACAGTTAAAAATCGATTAAAGGTCAGAGATAGGTTGGTCCGACTGAGATGTGTGGCTAATCGTGGGTGACACCACTAAATTGGAAAAATTCTTGCCGACTAGTAATAGACTGATTTTTCTATCGTTTTGATATCCTATGTCCGTATTTGAATCATCGAGATTTTCATGACAACCGAAAGTTGCTAATATGTCGAGTGGGTTCACTGTGACTCGAAAAAAATTGACCACGAGTCATTTACACCTAAAAATTTCTGAAACCTACTCGGTAGTTTAGATCACGCTAAAAATGCACCTGAGTGAAATTAACCGTGAATTTGAGTCCAATTTCAAAAATTGAAGATTCTATCATATCACGATAAATTCTAGGAGCATCGACTTAGTCTCAGAAGATTTTTCTGCAACCCGAGACTTTTTGGGAAAAAAGTCGTCCTAGGGCCATTTTTGTTCAGAAAAAGGCCGGGATCATTTTTCTTCGCGCAATTGGGAAGTAGGTGGGATCAATTGGTGAGGAAAAATATCAATTTGATCTTTGAGGTGCCAATTGAATTTGTATGGGTCAAATGAGATTGATTTGAGAAGGAACAAGTGTCCAATTGAGGGAGAAGACTTGCAAATTCGTAGCTTCCCCCTTGCCTAGCCAAAATGGACCATTTCAAGAGTCCAAGGATGAGCCTTGGTGGTTGAATGAGAGTCAAGGAGCAGTTGGTGGTGATGGATGGTCAAAGAGATGAGAAGAGAAGAAATTGGCCAAGTGGTCCCCCTTGTCCCTCTTCTCCCTCCTCCTCTCCAAGCTACCATCCACCCCTCTTCATCCTCTCCATTCTTGCACACTAACAAGCCAAGAGACCGCTAGAGATAACAGCTTAGTTGTTGTTGGACGCCACATGCCGGAGGAGCCACACGACGTCGCTTGCGCCAGCCCATCGCTGCTTGCACGTCTCCGCCTCCCTCACTCCGGCGTTCCAGCCTGTCCACTGGTCCAGCAGGCTATTTCGCAGCCCAGCAGGCCACCGTGAGCCCCTCCAACCTCCATGGAGTCCCACCTAGGTCCAGTGTCACTCCTCAATCCATCTCTATCTCGTCCAAGCCCCAGAGTAGCCATTTCTCAGCCTCAACCAGCAGCGGATAGAGAGCAAAAAAGAGGGTTTTCTAGCATGCTTGTATGTCCATTTTGAGGTAGTCCCAAGCCTCAGTTGCTAGGCCCGCCTTGAGGAAAGTCGGGCCTTGCGACATTCACGTCATTTTGCACCAACCTGCACGTTAAACAAGTGAGTTTAACTCAGTAATCCTCACTTAGCATGCTAATGATGCTTAGGGCTTGATTAGATTTAATTAAATGTGATTAGGTGGATATATTAGATTAGAGTAATTAATTTAGTGCTTTACCGATGCATGTTAGGTGGTTAGTTGTAGCAATTAGCAAATAAATAGGTTCCAATATTTATTGAACGAACCTCGGAAATTTTCTGAATCTGTTTCGGCATCCAATTAGGCATTACGGGCCTAAATTGGATTTATTAACATTTATTTAATATTTTCCATAATTATTTAATTAATTATTTATTTTCTGGAAATTAAATTTGGGATAGTCGGCGGCCAGTAATTTTATGCGATTATCATGGTGCAATCTATTTATTTATTCGAGATTAAATTTGTGCTGAATTGATTTAATTGTGATTTTAGGATTTTATTCCTAAATTAATTAATTTTGTAATTAATTGGTAAATTACCGAGTGTCCGTCTACAACGCCAAAAATCTATTTTTAGACTATTGAATGATGTGGGGGAATCAAAAGTGAAATTATTATATTTTGGTAAGCGCCGACCACGTACTCACACATGGCTATTTTTATCAGATATGATAAAAATGATGGAAACGTTGGATGATTGAGATGATATACTATATCGGCCTACGGGCGATATGTTAGCTTTGGGTAAGCAATATACCGGTATATTATATCAGCTTGTAAACGATATGTTAGCTTTGGGTGAGCAGTATACCTTATTATCAGCTTTGGGCGAGCATATATATAATATATTATATTGGCCTGAGGGCTTTAAATTATCAGTTTTTGGTGAACATATAAATAGTATGCTATCTTATCAGCTTTGGGTGAGTAGTCCTAGATTATGGTCGGACTTTATAGATAGCATTGATTTGACCAGGTGATGGTCCGATGACATGGAATCGACCGAGTTGATTGATCGATTATTTGATTTGGTTGTTGATTTGATGTGATTCAATGATGGGATGAATTAAATTGACTTGCAGGGAGGAATCTGAGGCCAAGGTAAGTCCTCTGACTTGTGTTGTGTTTAGGCAGCTTTAAGGTGTATTGGCTTCCTAATCGAGTCTTAGAAGAGTAGAACTTGTTGAGACGTAGTCTCACCTCATTGTGGGACAACATTTCAGGTTCCTAAATGGCAGTACCTCCACCTCCTCATCCTCCCATGCATTTTGGTATACCCAAGAGATTACCGAGATAGGATATCACTTTGCGGTATACCCTCACCCGGAATGACTAGAGTATGTTTTGGTAAAGTCTAGCGTTTGGGTTAATGTGGGTAGAGACGGCTTGGTGCCCCACGAGTATCGATCGTGGTATCATCACTACCATGATGGGCGAAGAGAGGATCCCATACCAGAAGAGGATGTGCCTTTGTACGTCTTGGAGGCAACATTCGAAAAAGGGATTGCAGATCCCAAGGACGAAGCAGTGATCGATGCCAAAGAACCTAAGCTCGAGGGTGACCTTAATACTCCCATGTACTCGCCGTGGACTCTAGCTGGAGTGAAGAGGAATAATAGATTGTTGAGCAGGAGGAGGATCCTAAGGAAGAGCCTGAAGAGGAACCACAAGAGGAGTCGGAGGAGGATCCGGAGTATGACCCGGATGAGGATTGAAACTCCTACCCTATTTTGCAAACTCTGAGTTTGATCTGATGTGTGATAGATTTGACTTGTTAATAGTATTGTAATATATACTATGAGATTTGCTTTATATAAAAGTGTGGTTATGGTTTTTCAGGTGTGAAAAAATATATGGCTATACTTTTCTATCCCATCGTTTTCTTGTCTGGAGATTGTTTAACTGTTTCCACTTGCGTATTAAAATAAAATGGTTGGCGATGCGTCCTAGGACGTCGCTATTTAATCGGCCATGCAGGGATGGGCGCACGCCCGAGAATTGGGGCGTGACAGCTGACCCTCGCTGAATCTGGGCGAGGGCTTGCGAACCCTCGCTGCCGAGCGGCTAGGGGCTGGCGACCCCGGCCGACTCTCCCCCTCCATCACCGACCCTTCCCAGCAGCGGCGGAGAGGCGTCAGCAACGAGGGCTCAGCCTTCAGTCGCCTCCCTTCCCCAATCCTTTTTTTTTTTTTTTTAAATTGTATTTTTATTTTAAATGTTTTAAATAAATTTAGTTTTTAATTTAATTTTATTAAATTTTTACTACGTCAACACTAAAACAACGTCGTTTTGTATTATCTAGCCACGTCGGCTTGCAAAACGACGTCATTTTGTACTTATTTCACCTAGGAAAATTGCCATATCGGTATTTTGGTCAGATTAGCACTTAAGTGATTCATTTTGTTCTGATTTTGGCACTTAAGTATCACTTTCCTAACTTTTGACACTTAAGTATCCCTCTGTACCAAGTTTTGGCACTTGAGCTGTACTTCTGCCCAAAATGTGTATGTAATAGAATCATCAATACTATATACTAAATGTAGTTCTATCGCATGAGTCGTCGTGGGGCTGCTTGAGTGAGTTCCCCATTGATTTGTTGTTGTTACTAGAACATTAACGATGAGTTAGTTGGATTGCTGAGGGGCTTCGGTGGTTCCCCCGTTTTCGGTGGCCATGGCATGTCGATGGGCAAGGATGTCCATCCGTAGTTCAAGAGCTTTTAGATTAACTCTTCCGAAAATCACTTGTAGGGATTGAACCAAAGTGTCCATCAACAGTAGAAACAGGTTTTTGTACATAAGACTTTGATGTATCTTAGCTAAGATTAAATTATTTGTACAATAGAAGATAAAATCATTATTTATGGGTGGATTTAAGTGCATTAAAATTATATGCGCATTCAAGGTTAAAATTTTATAGAAATTCAGGTCGTGACAGGCCTCTTCTTTTGTCCCTATACCGCAGTATCGCAGCCACGTTAGCCTTTTTGCTGTCGCGTAGCCTGGAAGCAGCCATGTCAGCGTGTTGTTGCATAACTTGCTGGACCGATCTTGCTACCATGAGTTGATCATATTGCCAATTTATTCAAAACATCACTTTGAGTTTGAGAGAACATCAGGAAAAATCAGAATATTTCTATAGATCTTTTATATATATATATATATATATTCTTTTGATTGATTGTGCATATGCTCGATTGGTTTTAATTGATATCGAAATAATTTTGTTACCTTAGATTATCATCTAATAAAATCTAAAAATAGGTTCATGTACTCTTTATTAAGAGATACATAGAAATTTACATAGATATATGCAAAAGGTACACAATTTTTATTTGATATTATTCTTAACTATAAGTTTGTGAAGAAAAGATAGATTTTGGGCAATTGCTATGTCTCATTAATCTTTCATCCGCGGCTACATGCTAAAGAAGTCCTCATCCTGGATGGACCACAAAACGTGTATCTTCAGGCCGTGTGAAGTGACGAGGTGGCGGCAAAGTGATCGATTGTAACGAGAACCATCAACATCCACCACGTGAATCTTGGAACATAAGTGTACTCTGGGGCGGCGCCGCAATAAGTCTACTCTATTCAAAATTTTCCACCTAATATGAATTTTTCCTGGGAAAATTAAGTATGTTCTGATATATATTTTATCAGTGAGGTCACTCAACAAGTCATATAATGATGTTGCTCAGATTTCTCATAAATTATTAGAAATTAACGTAGATTGAGTCACGAAAAGATATTCCACGTGCAACAAAGGTAGGAAGAATTGTCAAAGTGTTTATCATAAATTATTAGAAATTAACAAGATTAAGTCATAAAAAAAAATTCCACGTGCAATAAAAGCAAGAAGAATAGTCAAAGTGTTATTTTACCAAGTGGGATTTCATTTACTAATTCTTTCAGGTAATTTTCATATGCTTCTCTGTTTCAAAACAAATATATTATATGTTTCTATATATATGATTGTGATTTTTCAACTCATTTAACATAGATAAATTTTTAGGATATATAAGAAGTCGCCCAATCACTTCGTTATGAAGGTTATGAATGGGCATTGTTATGGAATTTAAATCCTAATACAATTATTTAAAGTCATATGAACTTGTCAATACATTTAACAGGTGGTCGTTAAATTACAAGAGTACAGGAGGAATTTGCAATGCACGTGTTCGATGTCGGATGGTTTTATATATAAAAATGTAATAAAAGTCTTAAAATTTGTCATCAAAATGTAATTGAGTTCTAGAATTTTCAAAAAATGCAATTAAGTTCTAAAATTTGTCATGAAAGTGCAATCAAGTTCTATAATTTTGAAAATGCAATTAATTCTTAAAATTTGTCATAAAAGTGTAATTGAGTCCAAAATTTTTTAAAACTTGATTATATTTTTTAAAATTTTTAAGATTCAATTGTAGTTCCATGACAAATTTTAGAACTTTCAATGTATTTATTCCATATATTTATGAAGAAAAGAAGTATGGTGGGAGGAATTAGATCATCACTTGTGGAGTAGATATGGAGGAAAGTTATAAGATGTGTGAATTAATAATAACTTGGAGTTGGTGTAGAGAATAGTTTCAATCTCAATATCGTTCTATGCAATGATGGTTTGAAAGGTCCAAATAACGAAATAATCATAACTTTTCCTAAAACAAGATTAAACTATTAAATAAAGTATAGGGGAATAAAATAAACACGTGTCTCTTTATTTCATTGTTGCCCGATTGATGAGATGAGTTTTTACGGGATCACAGCTGACTTTAGCTATTCAAAAGTTTCAAATAGATTTTTAAAATTATTTAAAATGAAAATTCCAAACACTTGAGTTTCTTGGATTAAAATTGTAATAGCTACCTTATAAGATGTGGCGCTATTAATTCAAGCACGAATCATTTCAAAATAATTTAGACTAATCAAACCGACCACATTTTTAATAATTAATTATTCTAATTGATGAAAATTCTTCAAGCACTAGCTTTTATTTATTTATTTTATCAAACTCTTATTTTTAGCATTCTTTTATGACAAGGTTCATTTCTTAATCACCCGTCATATGCAAATCAATTGCTAAATAGAAATTACACATCGAGATTATTGTTTTTTTAGTGGGATTCAGTTTAGGTCCCATAGAATTTTTAAATATGATTACTTTAGTCTAATAGATTAAGGATGTGTTTTTTTTTTTTTTTGGTAAGGTAAAATTATATTGATTTAAACCAAACAATACAACTTGGAAACTGGCATAAAAAAACTTACACTCAACGAGGTAACAAGCCAGATCGAGTGGAAGGATGCCACGAAAAGGAAGCCAAAAGCTACCAAGGTAGCAATAGGAGGCCAAATGGCATCCATGAAAGAGCCAAATAGAAAGAAAAGCTACAAGAAAATACAACCAGACAAGCGAAAACAGCCAAAAGGAGCCAACGGACAAGAACAACACCAACCCTCCCAAAGAAAAGGCAATGAGACCTTGACACGCTGGTAGGTGACGAAACAACAAAGGTCGAAGCACTTAGTCCGCAAAGATGGCTGGGTCAATACCCCGAATTTGTTGAGTTCTTCTATTTCTCATAGTATTTGTCACTTGGCTAAAGGAGATGGCTTTGTCCCTTACAACTTTAAGTAGGTGGTTCTTCATGATAAGCACGGTGAGAGTCTTGCCCCGAAAGAGAATGCCATTTCTAGTTTTCCAAATAAGATGGCAAAGTGCAGCAGAGAAGGAAAATCTAGCAATCGCTTGAGAGAAGATTAAGGATGTGTTTGATGACTACGCTAAGTATTAAAATGTTGTTAAGTGTGTTTGATAACCACTACCCTCACACTACTTAATTGATTGGATTAAGTGAAATATAACCTATTGTGGTAAGTAAGAAAGACTCACTTGATTGGTCAAGTAATAAAATATGCAATGGAAAGTAATATCTTACCAATTAGATTGTCAAAACACTTGAATAGTGCTCACTATTTCATGTTTCATAAGTAAAAAAATTTAATATTTAATATTCTTATATTTAATATTCTTATGTTATGAAATATTTATATTTTATTTTATATTAAATACTTAAAGATTTTAGCGCTTACGGCACTATTTTTCAGCTTCATAATCAAGACTTTCGATTTGTAAAATTTTCACAATCTGAGTTACGATTAATGACAAATTTAGGTGCCGTTCGGTTATAGTTATTTTTGTTTTCATTTACAAGAAGCAAATTCATTTAACTTATTTTTCATCTGCTCAAAGTTTCTTAGTTAAAATGGTGTTTCTTACCCCAAATAGTAAATGTTCATCAAATGTCATTTTCACTTGACAATATTTATCATGTCTAATTGCCAATTATAATTTTTACCGTGTCAGTTGAAACAAATACAATTTTCGACAAATTAATTCAGTCATCCTTTGGAGGCCAACAACGTGAAATCATTACTAGCGTTAACAGGACATGAAATTTGTTGAAAATTTGGGTGAGATTTGAGGTACAAAGCAGAATTCAATTTCTTCGACAAAAAGTCGCAACTCCTTTGTCTGTCTCTCTCTTTTCCGTCGAAAGCCAGAAGGACATGGGCGAAGCTAATAGGCTTCTTCAAGAAGCAAAGCAAGTGGCTTCTGGCCCGTTTCTCTTTTGTTTTTTCTTTTCCTTTCCTTCACTGTTTTTACTCTAAGCACGTCAAGAACATGGCTTATTTGAATTCCTTCCTTTATTTTATGTTTATTTAATTTTACAAAGAATTTGTTCTCCTCGTGATGCTATTAAACATTGTGGTTCAAGTTAATTTTCCCTATCTTCTATCATGTGAATGTTTTTACAAATCTTGCGTGCTGGTGACATGTCGCTATGTATGAGTCTAAGTATGTTACTGCTAGTCTTCAATTAGTCTAACCATATGTTCAATTGAATTTAAACTGTCAGATATTGTGAGATGAGAAAATTAGTGTCTACAAAATTATATGAAGCTAATCAGCATATACTTGGAACCCATATGGGATCCAACATTTCCAATGATTCGAATTTATTTATTTTATTTTTTTTGGTAAAAGGTAATAAATATATTGAGAAAGGGCCAAATGAACAAAAGATCTCATCACCAGAAACTTGCACTCCAAATGCAGGAACAAAAGGCGTGGAAGGGTGACGAGATGTAAAAGCTGCCAACCGCGACACACACACTCTACAACACCAAGACCAAAAGAAGCACGATGAGGTCAACCAGCTAATATAATTCAAATTTAATTTAATATATACCAAACTCAATAATAAATCCTCAAAAATATATTTTAGGCAGATTGGCAATATGTATTCTAAAGCATAGGTGAGCATAGTTCTAGGGTAGAACTTGGAACCAAAGAACCGGACCGGTGGAAACTTGTCTGGTTCCCGGTTCCAAGGTATATAGGGTAGGATCTAAGTTCCAAAAATTGGGAAGCCTATTTCGAATGGTAGGTTTTAAATTCTGAGTAGATAAAACCTAGAACCTAAAATAAGTTTATGCATTTTTCTTGATTTATGTCTTCATGCAATTTGCCGGTATTCCTTAGCGTTCGATGATGAGTATATAATTTAAAATCACTAGTATGAATTTTCATTTTATGACCGAGACTTTTACTTTATTAATAACTTGGAATTGACCCTAAAACTTATAACAAGGTACATTCCAGTTCTAGGATATGCATAATAGGTTCTAGATTTCAAAAAATAATGAATCTATTTCAATGGATAGGTTCCAAGTTTGGGTTGAAACCCGCACAAAATCTAAAATTGCTCACCCCTATTTTAAAGAGGTCTCTCTAGGAAAATTGTTTGTTCTTTAGTCTTGAAAGCCCATTAGTTTCTCCCAAGTTTTATCCACTTTTTTTTTTTCAAAATTTTGAAGCCCTCTGCTTTCCCGATCAGCGTTCACCCTTGGATGCGAGAAGGCCTCTCCAACCTCCCCCTCCCGCGTTGCCTCACCATCAAAGGAGAAGGATACGCAGCTGCGACAAGCTCGAGCTCAGATCGAGCTTTGGATTGAGCGCAACCCTTGGATCTTGGGCTTGGCAATGCTAGGCCCGAGCCCATGATCGCGAGCCTAGAGGAAGCTCAAACCCATGTATGAGATCTGAGGCTCAAGCGCGCTTGCCAAGCTCTGGCTCGACGACGACGTGGATAAGTTGTGGCCGCGCGAACTGGTGGCCCGGGTGTCAGCTGATATTAGAGGGGTTGGTGGCGGAAAACTTTGGTGAGGGGCAGTGGAAAGCGGGTCTCACAACTGCGGTCGAGGGGCAGCCACGATTGGCTATGGTGGCGTGATCCTCGCGCCTTTGTAAGTGGCGTATCCAAGGTTCGTGATCTAGTCTCTTCTAGTGTGCCCAAGCTTACAATTCTAGTTTCCACCGGTTAAACATGATCTCTCTTTCTCTCTCTCAATAATTCAGTCAACCTAACTAATGCACTAAACTAAGATTGGACAAGCATCACATTTGATGGGATCCTATTAAGACCTATATCGGACTCACTATTTTCATTGGGTCAAATCTAGTTTAGTACTTGTGTTACTCTCATGGCAACTTAGTCACAATCAAATATGGCTAGTAATCATTGCTATTTTGGTCGTAACTGTTAAATTATGTATTGAGTTTGAGCCCGTTAGACAAACATAAATAAATTTGGCCAAATAAACAAAGTTCAGGGAGACTTTGTGATGTCTTCGAATTTTGTTCACCGTTAAATCTATCTCCATGCGTTGAAGGAAGAAGCCAAGGAAAGCCGCATGAGTGCTTTAAATTCTTTGACTTCCAAGCGGGCAAGCGAAGTCAGACAAGAGAGATTTTAGGCCAGCAAAGTCTTGAAGAGAGATTGTCTTCTGCCGAAAAGGAGGGCATCCACAATCTTCTGCATTAAATAAAGGACCCACAACCTGCTGCAAATGCATGAAGAAGACGCATGAAGAAGACTCCTTTTACGCTTGCTTCTCTCCAGGAACAAGAAATTTGAAGACTGCGGCCCACCTCATTTCACGGATCATAGGCACACGTTTGTTGACTATCCTCTGCCTCATTAAATGCTTGCCCATGCACATGCACGATCTGCATGCATGCCTACAAGTATGGTGGGCGTCGGTGCCGATTGTGGGATTGTCTTCTGGGCGCCTGTGCTGTATTTAATGAGGCCATTTACTTTCATTTTTGTCCTGTCTTTCTGCCCTCCTCGCTAAAAGGAGAAGACGTCTGAAGATGCAAAAGCTGAGCGAGAGAAAGAGCTTGAGAGAGTGTGAGAGACAAGAGCTCAGAGAGGTTTGTGCTGAGTTGAGTCCATTGAGTGAGTTGTTAAACACCCTGGGTATCGGGTATAAAGTAGGGCTGAAAAACACTTGAGTGCATATGTAATTGTAATCCTGTAATTCTTTGATTTATAGTGAATCATTTTGCTGGCTCTTTGTGTGGACGTAGGTTCCAACATTTGGACCGAATCACGTAAATTTTTAGTGTCTTTTTATTGTTCTCGTTTTATTTTGATCAATTTCTATAGCTCTCGACATAATTGCAAATTCGATCCGCTTCTGCTGCACCGCTGATTACAACAGTAACTTATAGCCAAAAGATTCCAAATTGTTCAAAATTTGATGAATTAAAAGGGGGAATGGTAGCGCTTTTCAAACAGACAACAAAAGATTGAAGTTTGAAATACCATTGCACTGAAGTATGTGGATCAATTCTTACACATCAGTTTCATTTTTGAAATTGACATCTGAGTTTTCCAATAAAGAAAATAGCTTCCGGTGGGGAAACCTGTGTGACTGTTTAATAATTATAGTACATGAAGATATACCACTGCTATAACTAAGTGAAACAAAACCTAAAGCCAGATGACTTGTACATCTTCTCCCATCTCTTCCCTGGACCAGTTTGGGAAGACATTCAATACCCAATAAAGCTCTTCCTAGGAGCCCGTCCAAGGCCGTATTGGCTGGACAGGCTCTTGGTCTCAAACGCCCAGGGCTTCGGTCCTGGTTGCTCTGGCAAAGGCCTCAGCGGCTTCAATTTGGGGATTTGTGGCGGGACCACGAGCACTTTTTGGATGTTGCGGAGCATGTCTATGTCAGAGTGGTAGCGGTTGTAGGAGTTGAAGAACATGTGGAACACTTTCAAGGAACCAAGGTGGAGCCGCCTGCCCGGTTCCGGCAAGTTGCATACATCGCCTAAGACGTGTTGGAGGAACTCTTTCTTCATTTGGTTGAGCAGCAATTGCACGAATTTGATGGGGTCCTCAATGCTGGCTTCGGGGTTTTCCTTTAGGAAAAGCAGCGCACAATTCAATTGCCCTTCCTGATTCTTCTTTCTGTGATGAGAGAGAGAGAGAGAGAGAGAGAGAGAGAGGTGGCACTTGGAAGGACACAATCGAAAAAATAAGGAAAAAAACCAGAGATATTGCATTATTGAGTTCATAGGGGCAGAAATTTATTGACAATTTACAAGTGTTGTCCAGCGAGCATCAGCCATTGCATGCGGCTTCGGTAGTAGCTATACTTAGCCGAATCATATTCAATAGTTTGATGCACGGGGTGGTGAGGAGCTGGTAGGGGTTGGACTACAGCTGATGCAGCGGAAGATGTGTGCTGCGATAGACGTCATGCCACGTCGAGGTACTCTTCCGTTGGATGCGCACCTCCACTTCTGCTCCACTTCGCTTCCATGAACCATGAGCCATGAACAAAATGTCTCACCCCACTTTCCAACCAAACACAGTAAAAATGGATATTGCTTGGTGTAGCAAAAAAGAAAGAGAAGTATTATGTGGGAACACGAAACGTACTATGGACCTGTTTGATTTGGCTTTAGGCAAATGTCTTTGGCTAAAGGCAAACACCTTTGGGATAAAAGGGTTTTCGGGAATGCTTGAATGTTTGGCAAATTATAATTTAAAGGGCATTGGAAAGTGACTTTGGAATACCGTTTGGTAAACTCAATATTTGCAAAGGGCTTTTATTATTTTTTAAAAAATAAAAATAAAATTTGATGAAACTCCATTGCCGATCAACAGCAGGCCAACCACCGGCGACCAAATCTGGCCGCCGGCGAGGCTGCTAGAGGTCGCGTGACCTCAAGCAGCATCACTTGGGCCTCGCTGGTAGCTAGATCTAGGCTTGCGTGACACAGGCAGGCATCGTTTGGGTTTGTGCGACCTAGGCGGCATACGCTTGCTTGGGTCGTGCAGACCCAGATTTGGCCTCCGGCAAGGCCCAAGTGGTGTTGCCTAAGGTCGCGCAACCTCAGGCAACCTTGTCGGTAGCTAGATTTGGCCGCCAACGGTAAGGGTACAAGGAAGATGCTCGGTAAAAAAAAAAGAGAAGTCAACATATGAATAGTAGATGAGGACCAGCATACCAAAAATGCTAAATGCCCAAAGTAGGTCCTCACCTACTTTGGGCTTTCAGCATTTCAAAGGGAAGCATTTGGGGAAAGGGAGTTCCAAATGCTAAACCAAACACCAAAATTTTTTTCTCAAGGGGCTTTCGAGACTCAAAGTCCATTGGGAAAGCTGAACCAAATGGGGCCATATATCTCGAAGGTTTTTCTTGATGTTCTTCCTTCATTTTTTTAAGCATTTCATTCTAAAGTCACTAACGAGATTGTCTAGGGTTTTGGATATGGTCTTGGCATGCTCACTTAGTCTTTTACAGTCCCAACTAGTTTAATGTTGGTCACCCACCGAAAGAGTCAATTCTAAGGGTAGCTAATGGGATGGATTGTGACACCATGGTAGATGAATATAGAAACCCATAACTAATCTTGGCAAAGAGCAGTGGTGGAAAGCAGATGTCACAACTGTGGTCAAAGGCGGAGTCAACAATAGTCGGCTATGGCGGCAGCAGTCCTCGCTTTCTCGCGAGTGGTCTATCCAAGATTCATGATCTTGTTTCTTCACATGAGCTTGAGCCCACAATTTTAGTTTCCATCAATTAAATGTGATCTCTCTCTCTTATATACGTGCGCGCACATGCACAAAATAATTCAGTCAACCTAACAAATGCACTAAGCTCAAATTAGGCAAGCATCACATTTGATGGAATCCCCTTAGGAGTTATATCGAACTCACTATATTCAAAGTTCAAATTTAGTTTAACTTAGTCTCGATCAAATATGATTACTAACCATTACTGTTTTTATTGAAACTTCAGTTAGAAGATCCCAAATTGCTCAAGTTCTAACAAAATTACAAGGTGGACTAGTAACGCTTTCCACACAGACAAAAACAAGATTGAAGCTTGAAATACCATTGAAATATGTGGATGAATTATCCACTAAAATTTTACACATCTTTCTAAGCTACTCTGCTCATACATACTTATTGATATACTCTTTACTTTTCGGTGAAAACAAAAATAACTTCAGGTGGAGGAACCTATAAGATGTTCATGACTATAGTTCATGAAGATATGCCACTGCTACAACTAAGCGAAACATAACTTAAAACTGGATGACTTGTACATCTTCTCCCATCTATTCACTGGACCAGTTTGGGAAGACATTTGATACCCAAAGAAGCTCTTCCTAGGAAAACGCTCAAGGCCATATTGGCCGGACAGGCTCTTGGTCTCAAACACCCGTGGCTTCAGTCTCAGTTTCTCCGGCAAAGACCTCAGGGGCTTCAATTTGGGGACTCGTGGTGGGACTACAAGCGCTTTCTGGATGTCGTGGAGCATGTCCGTGTCTGAGTCATAGCGGTTGGAGGAGTTGAAGAACATGTGGAACACTTTCAAGCAGGCGAGGTGGAGCAGCCTGCTTAGTTCAGGCACGCTGCAGGGCTCCTCAAGGACGTGTTGGAGGAACTCTTTCTTCAGTTGGTCTAGCAGTAATTGCACGAAGTTGATGGAGTCCTCAATGCTGGCCCCGGGGTTTTCCTTTAGGTAGAGCAGCACAAAGTTCAATTTCCCTTGCTTTTCTTCTTTCTGGAATGTGAAAAAGATAGTAAAAACAGGGAGACGAAATAAGAGAGTGTACACAGGTGCACGATAAGAGCAACAATGAACGAGCACCATTTGGGGGGCAGCGGCCAATTATAGCTGCTTGGCCAGCGGCCAGACTTAACTCTATCATATTGAACAGTTCAAATAGCCTCAAGACGCATGCTATCCAACGTTAAAAACTTTACCTCGTAGGTTTGGATGTCATTCAACAACCGAGTGATGACCATGAGCAATTTGGTGATGGGCTGGTAGGGGTTGGACCACAGCTGATGCAATGAGGTCGTGGGGCTCGCGAGGCACGAAGGAGGAAGGACTAAGACGTGTGCTCCGACAGACGTCATGGCTACGTCAAGGTACTCTTGCGTGGGACGCACATCTCCACTTCTGCTCCACTTCGCTTCGATGAGCCATGAATGAAATGTCTCACCCCACTTTTGAACCAAACGCAGTGTTTTAGCCCATTTGAAAGAAAGATATTGCACGATGTCGCACATTAAAAAAGAAAAGTATAACGTGGGAATATGAAACTTACTATATTTTGAAGGTTTTTCTTGATGTCCTTCCCCAGTTGTTTGAAACATTTCGCTCTGATGTTGGTGACAAGATCGTCGAGGGCTTCGAATATGGTCTTGGCGTGTGCACTCAATCCTTCCCCATCCCACCTATTATAATTTGTTTTTTTTTTTTTGGTGAACGGTAATATAATGTTGGTCACCGATTAAAAAAAAAAAAAAAAAAGGCAACTGGAAGGATAAATAATTGGATGGACTGTGAGGTGATTATTAATTTAACGTACACTCATTAATCTTGCATGTAGGCATGTAGTCTAGTGAATGTAACTCTTGAAATAAATTGTAGAAACGCTAAGTTGGAGTTAAACAAGTACTAAAAATGATAAGCATACCTTTGAACCGCTTCAGTAAGCTTTTCCAGATCCTCTAACGAACCTTCCATGTCAAAAAAGTCATCGGCAACAGTTAATATGACTGCGCCCTTCGCGACCAGTACTCGCACATCAGAGTTGCAAGGCACGGAAACGGAAGCGGCGACAGCAAAATAAGAGTACACCGTCTTCTCTCGACCGAATCCCATCTTGCTAAGTCCCGTTGTTTCAGACCACCTGAACTCATCCATTGATAAAGAGTAATTAAAAATAATTCTTTGCTAATTAACAACCCATTCACTAAAACAGATGCACATATGCCTTTTTAATACGTCAAGCTCCATCCTGTAAATAGATTGTCTCTGTTCAAAGTTCTGCAGAGCAAGTTGTAGTATATCCTGATTATGAACCAATGATGACCTAATGAAATCAAAGAAAAGCAAAAAGTTAGTCGCATGTTATAGCATACTATTCAAGCAAGTTTATAAATTTCCTTTTGAAGACATTAATACCTATGGCAAGAAAATTTTCCCATCCATAATACACAAGCATCTTTTTCCTCCATCCACATCCTGTGTTCCAGGTGGTCTAGGCGAGCCATCCATGGCAGACCCAGTTCGTGCTTAATCTACACAGACATTTCAATCATTAGCGTACTATGCAGAACGACAAGAAGTGCTGAAGATTCCCACTAACCATTCTGCAATGACTCGACGAGATAATGCTTGAATCTCTTGTTCCTGTGGATGCGATTTTCTCAAGAAATTTCTTTGAGAAAGTTCTTGCTTTCTCGAGTTCATGTTCATTCGGAAGCATAAGATTGCTGGCTCTATAAATGTTAAGGAGCACGCTCGAGAAGTATTCATAATGTTTTTCAATGTGATCTCGAACTTCTTCACATTCTAGAAACCAACAAAAGCTAGCTGCAAAATGCAGAATACAATTGAAATTAATGGAACTACTTCAAAATATCATCCATGAAAGATCCCAGGGGAAAGGAACTGATTGAGGGACTCATAAAGCTTGCAACTCGTACATGGTGATACTCTATAACCGTGCATGCGCAAAAGCCAGAATCCCAAGCAATCTTTGTATAGCTCCGCAGCGATCGAATGAATTGATTTCACAATTGGTTTTTCATGCGTATAGTTCCTGCAAAAAGAAATGTTAATATGCTTGAATTAGTTAGAGATGTCGTATGGATGATTTCGGAGACCTCAAAAGCAATCAGTACTGGAAATAGAAAATAGGCAACACCTTTGCCTGGACGGGCTTCTAGGCTTTTACAGACGGCATTGCCTGTCCCCTATTCTATTGTTTTTTATTTTAGTAGTTTTCTAGGAAAAGAAAAATAAAAATAACTGAGTGACTAGGAAGATTTTACTAACCGATAGATTTGTGCCAAAATTTCATCCTTCTCCTGGTCAAAGTACTCAGTTAACCCTAATCTCACTAGTTGATAAACCATGGAAAGTTTTGTAAGATCTTCATCCACAAGATATAGAGATGGAACTGCTTCAATCATCAAGAAAACCAAAACATATTCAAGGATTATGAACGTTATAAAAGGAAAACCATATAAATTTTATAAATAAATTTTTAAACTCTACACTGATGGTATAAAAGGAAAACCATATAAATTTTATTACTTTACTCATATAAAATCAGCTTTCATTAGTTTAGCTTATAGTGATCTAGCATTTGAAGTCGTGTCTTAAGCCAAACACAGCCTAGTTAATCTAAAAGCAAGATTTTAGTTTCAACTTTAAGTCCTTATACAAGGATTGGAAGGATTCGCCCATTGAAATATCAAAATCTTTGGTTTTGCGTTTACAGTCCAAATTGCAGAAAATATCGAAGTTTCTGTTCCTACTGTGGGCAGATCAGTCCTAGTTTGAGGCCATCTAATTGGAAAAATAAGTTAAGTTAAAAGAAATCAAAATATAGAAATAAAGTTGATGCATTCTTTGTCCTCCCTTCCGTAGAAGGATAGAATTTCGATTCTTCTCGTATACAACAATTCCATCGACTGAAATCAACCACATCCCATCAATTACTATGATAATTTTATTCTCTTTTCCGAAAGTGACAATATATAATTTTCATAAAATGAAATTAACTGGGGAAACAAGAATGACATGCTTCAAAAGCATCTAAAAATCTTTTGGACTTAGCATTCACTTACCGCCGTTAGAAGCACAATTCAAAGCAAGAGACTGAAGATAATTCAAGCATGCTTCATTCCCGGTGGCTAGGTATGCACTTGCTGTCGCAGAGGGTGATTGAAACAAAGAGCCATCGCTGTCCAGATGCTTCAATATGGTTTCGTGGCTGACTTTGTATGTTGGCGGCAATGCCTCAAGATACGACAACAACGGGAAATATTGCTTCTTGTCGACAAGTTTTTCCCTGCAATAGGCCAAAACCGTATAAGTTTTAATTGTGACTGAGGCTGGTAAAACATAGGAGTTGTCGGTGGCTTTAGCGCCCCAACTTTTTTGCACTTTTAGATTTGGGGCTACGGTAATCCGTTTGTCCATTATTCAAGACTTACTATCACTAAGCCAAAATTCTGGTTGGTCTAACTCCATGGCAGATAATTGTAGTTAAGTTGGTTGACGGATGAGAAGAACTTCTTTATATAGCAAGTTACTTTAACAAAATAAGGAAAGAAATTTATTTCAGTGTTAACACTTAAATTTTGACTATAAACCGTTTAGTTTTAAACTTTAGCAAAAATAATTTCCATTAAATTGCGTGACATATAAAGATTAGCAGCATCTGCTGCATTAGTAGTAATAGAGCCTTTTTGTTAAAAGAAAATAGAAAATTAATTAAAAGAACTATTATTTAAGCAGTTTGGTTGATGAGTTTCGGTGAAAGAGTGTAAAAAAGACGGGAAGAAGAAAAAAAGGTCGAAAATAGGGCTGGGCAATTGGGGCTGAATATAATAATATTAAACATTAAAAATAGGCCTAAAAAAATCAGAAATATTGGCCCTCCTCTTTCAAAAACCCCTTGAAATTTAAAAATTCTCAAAAAGTATCGTGACCGAAATGCAAACATAGGTCAACTTGAAACTAAAAACACACGGTAAATTTCATGCAATAAAGAAGCCTAATCATGGGCTATAAGCCACTTTTAGACATTACTCTTAAACCTATATCTTTTCTTCTTCAGACAAAAAAGGTAGGTCGCGACATTCCGTCAAGAAGGATGAATGCAATAGAATTACCTTTTTAGAATTTGTTGTCGATTACTGAATAAATCCGCAATGATACGTTCTGCACTTTCGGGGAATATAACCTCCAAACCACTAGCACGGGCCAAATCAACCATTCCAGGCAAGACGATAGCGATCCAACGAGGAAACTTTCCATGCTTGTTTCTTGGAAGAAGCAATTCCACATTTTCATGAATGAACTTTAATCCTGAAACATGAAAAATCCAAAAAAAAAAAAAAAAAAAAAGGAGAGAAATATTAGATAAGAGTCTGTGAAGAACTATATGATTGTTGCATTTTCAATAAGGAAACAAACACAATAGTTACATGCATCATCTTTTATAGGCTTTCTGTTGGCAAATATAGTCAGGAATGAGAAGAAATGGAATCGGATTTTGAAACATGATAATACTCTTTTTAAGGAATTATTTACCTCACAACATATTGAATATTGGCAAAAATCCTCTAGGTACTATAAAATTTTAATGAGAATACCATCTAACAATTTTAGTATTCTTTGGAATATCTCAAAAAGAAACAATTGAAAAAGATGGTTGTATAGTTTTTGAAAGAAGAATTGAAACCTGAAAAAAAAAAAAAATTAAGATGTAAAAACTATCTATATACATACATACATATATATATATATATACATACATACATACATACATACATACATACATACATACATATATATATATATATATATATATATATGTATGTATGTATGTATGTATGTATGTATGTCAGTTTTTTTTTTTTTTTTTCAGAACTAAACGCAACCTTTCGGCTGGAATTTATGTCCGAAAAAATATGTTCTCAAAAACATATTGAGAATTCGGAATAAAAGATGATGATGACGATTTTTCTATTTTTATAATTTCGGATTTCATAATTTATGAAAAATTATAGCCTTTCAAGGAGAAGGAGTTGTATCCAAATAGACGCAACTACCCAAATGTTGGTTATGCCCAAATGGACATAACTTTCCAAAGGTTGTAAGAGTGCCTAACAACCACTATGCAAAAATATTAATAAGATTATAAATGAAATAATAATAATAATAATAATAATAATAATAATAATAATAATAATAATAATAATAATAATAATAATAATAATAATAATAATAATAATAATAGTAATAATAATCGTACTCTATTGCGAACAATCACACTATTTCAAAAATACACATAATTTATTTAATAAATCTGAATTTCAATAAATAAAATTAAAAAAGATGATTAGTGCCAAGTTGAAACCATATTAGAATTGGTGGGTTAGGCCATGGGTTGAAAAGTGAACAAAGTCACCTGGTCAAAATTTAAGTACAAAGTTTAGTTTAGCGATCACAAAAGTAATCTACTGACAAATTATATTTTATTCTAGAAGGAAGAATTATATTTGCAATGGTCATATTTCAATGTAAACAAATAAATATTATATTTGTGATGACCATATTTCGGTATCTACATGAAAGTAAAGCACGTGATACCTTTCTCTATCGAAGGTGAACCAACATGCCACTTTTTGAGCATGGTCATGCAAATAAGGGTTGAAGCAAGACACTCCACTTTGTTGGACATTTCATCTTCGTCATGATCATAATCTCCCCAAAAGCCTTGTTCATTCTGATTGTGGAGCACCCAATTCAAACACCTCTTAAACATGGGAAGATCATGCTGATGAGGATCAAGAATCATTGCCAACCATGCGGTGTTATATGGAGAAGAAGAGAGGAATGAATGTGAGCTCATGTTGGGCAGTATCTCTCTTTTGATCATTTGGACAAGAGATTGAATCGAGGGTTTTTGGAACTCCATAAAGATTTGTATGAGGAGGATTTGGCTTGCTTATTGGAATAGTAGATTGCATAAACCCATTAGGTCTATTTATACATGACTTTGAGCCAGTTCATTTTTAAGGGGTGTCACATGAATCGTTTATTGGATGTGACATATCATGGAGGTCTTATTGGTATTTGAGACGAAAAGCAAAAAGGAATTTCTCTTATCCTAAGGTGAGAGAAATTATCGTACTTTGAGGTGACACAAGGACACATGCAAACAACAAAAAAAATAATGCGGTGCCGCTCCTGAGGATGATTCACATGGTGGATGTTGATGGCTAGTAGAAATAATGTATGGGACCCACCCAGGGCTGCCTAGAGCTCCTGAAAGGGCCAAACAAGATCTCGTGACTTGTGGTCCAGCCCTTGAAGCTTGTTGGATAACGCGTACTTAATGCCCATTTGCCCATTAAAAGATCCCCAACGAACTCAGAAACATCTCAGACATGAGCAGGTCTCAGGTAATCCAATAAAATTATTGCCACAATCCTTATGTCGGTCTTGCATATTTATATCATATTGTCCTCAAATTTATGTCATTGTCGTTGGTTTAAGACTCCTTTGAAGTGTTTAATTTAATACTAGTGTTTGGCTTGAAAGATTCACTGTATGATTTGCTTTTGTGACATCGTGATTTTCAAGCCCTGATTTCAATCGAATAAGTCGGGCCTTTCATCAACGTGACCATAGTGTTTTTCTCTGAGATTGCCACTCAAGAGATAACTTATTTATTGTAAAGCCATTAAGGGATTTTAAATGCAATAGACTTGAGAATTCGACCGGGAATCAACTGCTCAACCGTGTGAGTCTTCAAGGATCATTGCAGCACAATTAAAATTCGATCAAAGACCGGAGATAGATCGATTCGATTGAGATCACAATCAAAGTATGGGTGATTCCATCGATTGCAAAATTCTTGTCGATTTGCACTAAACCGATTTTCTATCATTTTGGGTACCCTGTGTCCGTATTTGAAATCTCGAAATTTTCATGACCACCGAGAGTCGCCAATGTGTCGAATGGGTTTATTGTGGTTCGAAGAAAATCGATCACGTGTCAATTGCACCAAAAATTCCTAAAAGTTACCTGATAGGCAAGGTCACACTAAAAACACGTTTAATTGAAAATAACCGCGAATTTGAACCCAATTTCAGAAATTGAAAATCCTTGCATGTCACATATTATTTTATGAACGTCGACTCATTTTTCGAGGACATTTTGGTGAGTTCGGGATTTTTACGGAAAAATCGTTGCGAACGATTCGGAAAACGAACGGAAATTCGGATTGACCAATTTGAAGGGATTTTTGGCATCTAGTGTAAGTGAATTGAGGAATCAAAGTTGTTTGGGTTTTTTTTTTTCTGAATTCAAATTAGGCCTCAACCGGATTTGTTTGTTCATAAAATTTGATTCTGAAAAGAAAATAAATTAAAATTTGGAATTGAAGAAAATGGCCGTTGTTGTTGCCCAAAACTTATTGTTTGAGGGAAATTTTGTGCAAGAAAGCAAGTGTGAATCAAGTACTTTAGCATGAGGATGTTTTGGGATCAAAATGGACTAAATAAGAGCAAGTGGGACCAAGAATTTTAATTATAGGATTTTCCTTTTTAATTTCCTTTTACTTTATTTCCTCCCCCTTTGGACGCATGCCCCTGTCCTTTTCCTCTCTCTCTCTCTCTC
The DNA here is from genome assembly GCA_014182885.2 of Eucalyptus caleyi. NCBI lineage: Eukaryota > Viridiplantae > Streptophyta > Magnoliopsida > Myrtales > Myrtaceae > Eucalyptus > Eucalyptus caleyi. Next base: position 11,143,265 of record CM024469.2, on the reverse strand, counting down.
TCTCTCATGCGGAATCCACCCCTGCCGACGTCCCCTCCCTCTGCCGTATCCCATTTCCCTTTCTCTTCCATTATTTTGATTTTTTGGAGTCAAAGCTTATCTCTCTTTTTTTTTTTCTGCTTTTGACCAACAATCCCCCATCCCCTTTCCCTTTTCTCTTGCTCAGTTCCCCCTCCATCGGCCCGTTTGTTCTTCATTTTTTTTTTTTTTTTTTGGGTTCTTCATGTGCTTCATCAAAGACCGAGCCATCCCCCTCGAATCCTCCTCCTTTGCTGTTTGTTTTTGTTACACCAAAACAGCCCGTTGAAGCCACATATCCAGTCCTTCTCTCCGCGCAAAATCAGCCATGCAAAACAGCCAATAGCCAAGGGAAAACCAGCAGCATTGTGGGCTTTGCGGGCCAAGTTTCAAGCCCGATTTGTGCTCCATTGGTGTCACTGCTTTGAGAAGAATCGAGCCTCATTGTGTCCCCGTCAAATTGATCCGAACGGATCGTTAATCCGATGAGTTTTGCTCATTAATCATTGCTTAGTTTACTAATTATGCTTAAGAGTTGATTAGATTTAATTAAGTGTAATTAGCTAGTTAGATTAAAGTAGTTAATGATTATAAGATAATTGATATGCATGTTAGGCAATTGAATTGTGCAATTAGCAAATAGAGACGTACTATTATTTATTGAATGCATCTCGGAATTTTTTCCGACCCATCTCGGGCTTCAATTAGGCATTACGGGCCTAAATTGGATTTTTAGTATTTATTTATTAATTTTCGAAATTAATTAATTAATTATTTATTTTTCTGGAAATTAGGCAGTGATAGCCGATAATTGGAATTTTATGCTAATTGTTGTGGTGCAGTCTGTTTATTTAATTGAGCTTCGAATCGTGCTAAATTATTTAAATGTGAAATTTTAGGATATGTTCCTAATTGGTTGTTTTGATTATTTGATTGAGAAATGATTAGGTATCGGTTGTTAGTATCGATAGTAGAGTGGTGGTTAAGTATGGCATCGTAAAAAGGGCACGTGGGCTCGGTGATTTGATACATCACTTTAGTGAACTAGTGCTTAAGAGAATGCACGGGCCCAATGTTTTAGTATGGCATCTTTAAAAGGGCACGTGGGCTTGGTGAATTGATATATCACTTTGGTGAATCTGTGCCTTAGAGAATGCACATGAGTCTAGTGTTGAGTACGGCATTGTGAGAGGGACACGTGGGCTCGGTGATTCGATGCATCATCTTGATGAACTAGTGTCTAAGAGAATGCACGTGGGCCCAATGTTTAAGTATGTCATCTTGGCAAAGAGGTCGCCTTAGAGAATGCATGTGGGCTTGGAGACTTGGTACGTCATCCTGGAGAATGCACGTGGGTTCGATGACTAGATATCCCACCTTGAACAATGTACTTGGGTAAATGAGTAGGTAGGTCGTCTTAGAGAAGGCACGTGGGCTTGGAGACTTAGTACGTCATCTTGAAGAATGCACATGGACTCGACAACTAGATATTCCATCGTGGGGAATATATTGTATTGATTGAAACAACCATGAGATGGTCCGAATGACATGAAATCGACTCGGTCGATTGATCGGTATTTTTGATATGTTGTGATTGATTGGGTGCCCATTATGAATTGTGCTAATATGCAGGTGGAATCTGAGGTTAAGGTAAGTCATCTGTCCCGTGTTTTCATGACAGCCCATATGACATATTGGTTTACTAATCGGGTCTTAGGAGGTAGAACTTGCTGAGACATAGTCTCATCCCGGTTGTGGGACAACATTTCAAGAGGAACCTAAGGAGAAAGAACCCGAGGAGGAGGACCCTAATGAGGAATCGGAGGAGGATTCCAAGAATGATCTGGAGCAAGACTCGGATGAAGATTGAAAACCCCCACCCTGTTTGCAAACCCAATGTGTGAACTGATAGGTGTTAGAGCAGACTTTTGTGAATAATATTGTAAAATATAATATGAGGTTTGGTTGTATAAAAGTGTGGTTGTGGTTTTCCAGTTGTGAAAAATATAATCCTACTTTCCTATCCCATCATTTTATTGTCTAGGGGTTTTATATCTGCTTCCGCATGCGTAATAATAAAAGGGTTTCGGCGATGCGTCCTGTGATGTCGCTATTAATCGACCAAGTTGAGGGATGGGCGCGTGCCCAAGGATCGGGCGTGACATCCCTTTTTTGTGGTATTAGAACATTGGTTAGGGATTGGAGTGATAAGGTGTGATGAGTCATAAGATAGTAGTAGGAAAGACCTTTAAATTCATGTTGATGCATGTTTGTGATAGCTGATTTGAAACTTATTTGTGAGTCACTCGAATTCTAATGTGGTATTAGAATTAGAAAATAGGTTTCTATAAAGATCCTGTAATTTGAGTGATCAGGAGCTGAGGGCTCTTAGTAAGAGGATGATAGTCGCTAGAACTCAGGATAGAACGCTGACAAGCATTGGTGCCCGAGGTGTTTGTGGCAGAGCGTCAGCTTAAGCTAGCACAAGTGTAAAAGTACTGCTGTAGATCGGTACTGAGAGTGTAGTAGCACCAAGCGATCATAGGTCTAGCAAGATCATTCAGGCACAAGCTTTTCCTAGGAGCTTGTTGAGCCAGTAAGCTCAGGATCGAGCTATTGTTATTGGCATTACCACCATCAGTGCCAGAGCCGTTGTTGTTGTCGTCACACTTGCCGAGGTTCAATATGAAGATGTGATCTGGGAGTAAGCTGTCGCATCCGAGTTGAGGTTCAGATTTAGTAGAAATGGAAACCAGTTATGAAAGGAGCCTATGATCAGAAAAATATGTTTTATTCCGCCCATCATGAAAGATGGGATAGGCAAGTCCACATCGATTAGGATGTAGTGTACCGTGCTGATGGAAGCTGACACGGATCAGCCCCATGTCCTATTGAGACAGATGCTTGTTTTGAGTGTGACCAATAGGGTTATCTGGTTAGGAGTGGTCATAGCAGATCGATGAGACAACCAGAAAGAGTGCATGCTGTCACTTGACAGGAAATAGAAGACTCACCAAATGGATGCCAAAAGTATGGAAGGAAGCGTAGATAAATCCAGTGTTTGGGTATGGCTAGAACATATTGTGATGATGACCAACAAGGTCATCACGTGAGGGACTATCAATGAAAGTCTAAGGTACCCTAGACACCACTACTACAGCTAGGACGCCACTAGAATGGCGAAAGGGACAGGAATGGAACCGACCCTTCCCCAATAGAAGAAGAATGCTCATGGGGAGATTTTATCAGAGTAGCGTAGTAGAGCCTTGGACTGTGTTTGTAGAATTTCAGTTAGTTGAAATAAAGTGGGAGAAATGGGAAACGCTAGCTATAGTTGGGTTTGACTAGTTGCCGAGATATAATTTGGACACCACATGAGTAGAATGGGCTCATGGAGCATCTTGTGGTAATGAATTATGGTCATGGAGTAATCCAGCTTAGTACATCAATATGTGGAGGTACGAGTTCATTGAGAGTCGAGAAGGGTTCTCGACTTCCTTAATCTTGTCACATGAGGCAACCTATTTGTTAGATAGAGGTTGCCCAAGTTGCTTGACGATTGTCATAGATAAGACAGATTGAAGAATTGAAAATTGAGGGCTCCTTAGTAGTCCAAGAATTTCTTGAAGTGTTGCTAGAGGGATTGTCAGGCTTGTTGTCAGTGTGTGTGATAGAATTTGTGATTAAGTTAGTCCTTGTGATAGATACTCATTAAGACTTTTTACTAGTTGTCATTGTTTGAATTGATAGAACCAAAGGGGCAGATGTGAGGATTGTTGAATAAGGAATTATGTATGTCAGTGCATTGCTTGGGGAGCACCGGTTTGGTTTGTGAAGAATGATGGTTCATAATAATTATACATCGACCATCATCAACTTAATCAGGTGACGGCCAAAGGACAAGTATTCGTGGTTGAAGATTAATGAATTGTGTGACTAGTTATAGAGGTGTCGATGTTTTCAGAGATCGACTTGAGAACAGGGCATCATCGGTGGAGGATAAAAAAGAATGGTGTATTGAATCCGGTATTTTATACTTGAGATAATTTGTACAAGAGTATTGTAAGACCGTTTGGTCTGGTGAACACTTCAGATGTTGTCATTGGTTTGGCAAATCAAGTGTTCAAGGAATATCGAGTTCAGTTTGTGGTTGTGTCTTGCAATGATATTCTGGGTGTTCGAGGAATGCTAAGGAGCACAAGAGACATCTAAGAACGTTGAAAGAATTTCCGTGGACTCGATTAAGATTGAAGCAGTTAGCAATGACCAAGACCGACAACAGTATTAGAGATCAGAAGCCGATGGATTGGACAGATTACTATAGAGGATTTGTGGAAAGAACTTCAGCATCAGTACGCCATTGACTTGACTCCTGAAGAAAGAAGAATAGTCTATGTTGACAGATAAGTACAAGTGTAGTCTCTTAAAGCTTAAATGGAAGCTGACTAATGCACCCATACTGATCATTCCATCTAGTAATGGAAAATACGAGATCTATGGTGATGGGTCATTCAGAAGATTGGGTTGCGTGCTAATGCAATATGATAGGATTGTTGCATACGCATCTCGCCAGTTAAGACCTCATAAGTTAAAATTTCCAGCGCATGAATTGGAAATTCATGGCAGTAATTTTCACTCTAAAGATTTAGAGACATAGTTGGTATGAGGGAAAATTCTCGATTTTCATCAACTATTAAAGTCACAAGTGTTTATTCTCTTAGAATGAGTTGAATATAAGACGGTGTCGTAAATTAGAACCTTGGGAGGACTAGAATGGTGATATCCGGTAACATCTTGGAAGAATGAAAGAAGTTATGGAGGCATTGAGACGAGAGTCTTAAATTGTGCATATGCTAGTTAAAGTATAGACCTTACCTAAGAAAGTTCGAAATTCGGTTTGCAAATTTGAGGTAGGTCACCTTTCGAATTATATGGCCACCCTTAAAATTGAACCAGATATTAGGTTAGAAGCAGATGCTTTAGTTGATAGATCGGGATATTCAAGAAATCCTGTAAGAGGATACCGGTAAGAGAAAGGTTGACTTTCAGATTTCGAAGATGGAATGCCGAAGTATTGTGGGTGATGATAGGTGTCAGACAGTATGGAACTTGAGGAGGAGGCCTTGTCAGAAATTCACTATAGTAGTTGCAGTATTTGACCGGACAATTCAAAGTAGGTCTGAATTGGCATCAGCTTGATTGGTAGATCGCTATGAAGATAAATATCGCCAGATAGATTGCAAGTATCAGATGTGTTAGTAAGCTGAGATTCAATAATGCAAACTGGTAGGACTTTTACAGTCGCTTGAGAGCCCTGAGCAAGAATGGAAGTATATCATGATGGAACGTTACGACAGGCGTACTAAGGAGTCAGGGGAGTACCGATTCCCTATGGGGTTGTGGTCAACTGATGAATGGAGTCGACTCACCTTAATACAGTATGAAAAGATCTCAATTGAATGGGTATACCGAAGTGTGTGTATATTAGATAATTCATCGGCATGGAGTACCGATGATGAATTATATATCAAATATAGATCAGAGGTTTCAAATTGGCAGAGCTTTCAGATGGTTTTTTTCTTGAGTGGTGCCTAACAAAGAGTGCAAAACTTCAATTGTTGAGATGAAGTCAGGGAAAGAAAGATCACAGGCCAGAGTCAGTGTAGTAGTCAATGATTGCAGTTGTTGAGATCAGTGTTAGAGTAAAAACTGCACGGAACCGCCTGAAAGGTTGAATTGTTGGGCATTGAATGCCCTTAGAATTCCGAATTTATGATTGCATCTTTTTGAAGGTGTCACTAATGAGGAATACTTTGCACTTCAGCAAGGAGGGAAAGCTAAGACTAAAGTATGTAGGTTCCTTTGGGATTCTAGAGAAAGAATTAAGATCCTAGCGTATTGTCTTACATTGTTGCTGAAGTAGGCGTGAGTGCATGACATTTTTTCACGTATTGAGGTCAAGAACATATGAGCCTGACCCAATGCACGTGTTGAATCATTAAGAGTCAGAAGTGAGTGATAGAGTGTTGTACATGAGAAACCCGATTCAATTATTGGTTCAGAAAGATCAGATTTTGTGTACCAAGATGGTCTCCTTAGTCAAAGCGGTCATGACAACACCACGAGACCAAAGAAACAACGCGGAAAAGTGAGACTCGATGAGACGACAACACTCTCACCTTTTTGTTTAAGGATTGATAAAGGTTTAAATTTCGAGGATGAAATTTTTATAAGAGGGGAAGTGTTGTGACATTCTGATTTTCAAGCCTCGATTTCAATCAAGTAAGTCGGGCATTTTATCAACGTGATTATATTGTTTTTCTTTGAGATGGCCACTTAAGAGATAACTGACCTATTTGGTGAAGCCATTAAGAGATTTTAAATGCAATAGACTTGAGAATTCAATTAGGAATTGACTGCTTGACCGTGCTAGTCTTTAAGGATCATTGCGGCACAATTAAAAATCAATCAGAGATCGGAGATAAATCAATTTGACTAGATCACGATCAAAGTGTGGGTGATTCCACCTGATTGCAAAATTCTCATTGATCGGCATTAAATCGATTTTCTATCATTTTGGGTGCTCTGTTTTCGTATTTGAAACCTCGAGATTTTTATAACCACCGAGAGTCGCCAATGTGTCGAAAGGGTTCATAATAGTTCAAAGAAAATTAATCACGAGTCAATTGCACCAAAAATTCCTAAAAGTTACTTGGTAGGCAAGGTCACACTAAAAGCACATTTGATTGAAAATAACCACGAATTTGAACCCGATTTCAAAAGTTGAAAGTCCTGTCATGTCACAAGTCATTTTAAGAACGTCAACTCATTTTTCGAGGACTTTTCGGTGAGTTCAGGATTTTTACGGAAAAATCGTTGCGGACAATTCGGAAAACGAATGGAAATTCGGATTGGCCAATTTGAAGGGATTTTTCGCATCTAGTGTAAGTGAATTGATGAATTGAAGTTGTTTGGGTTTTTTCTGAATTCAAATTGGCCCTCAACCAGATTTGTTTGTTTAGAAAATTGAATTCCGAAAAGAAAATGAATTAAAATTTGGAATTGAAGGAAATGACTGTTGTTGTTGCCCAAAACTTATTGTTTGAGGTAAATTTGTGCAAGAAAGCAAGTGTGGATCACGTACTTTAGCATGAGAAATTTTTTTGGATCAAATTGAACTAAACAAGAGCAAGTGGGACCAAGAATTTAGGTTATAGGATTTTCCTTTTTAAGTTACTTTTCTTTTATTTCCTTCCCTCTTGGACGCACGCCCCTCTCCTTTTCCTTTTCATTTCTCTCTCTCTCTCTCTCTCTCTCTCTCTCTCTCTCGCGGAACCCACCCCTGCTAACGTCTCCTCCCCCTATCGTATCCCATTTCCCTTTCTCTTCCACTACTTTGATTTTTTGGAGTCAAAGCTTATCTCTTTTTTTTTTCTTTTGACCGACACTCCCCCATCCCCTTTCCCTTTTCTCTCGCTCGGTTCTCCCTCCATCGGCCTGTCTATTCTTCATTTTTTTTTCTTCGGTTCTTCATGTGCTTGATGAAAGACCAAGCCATCCCCCTTGAATCCTCCTCATTTATTGTTTGTTTTTGTTACACTGAAATAGCCCATTGAAGTTGCAAATCCAGCCCTTCTCTTCGTGCGAAATCAGCCGCGCAAAACAGCCAAGGGAAAACCAGCAGCATTGTGGGCTTTGTGGGCCAAGTTTCAAGCCCAATTTGTGCCCCGTTGGTGTCGCCGCTTTGAGAAGAATCGAGCCTCATTACGTCCCCGTCAAATTGATCTGAACGGATCATTAATTCGATGAGTTTTGCTCACTAATCCTTACTTAGTTTGCTAATTATGCTTAAAGGTTGATTAGATTTAATTAAGTGCAATTAGGTGATTAGATTAAAGTAGATTAGTGATTATAAGATAATTGTGATGCATGTTAGGCAATTGAATTATGCAATTAGCAAGTAGAGACGTACTATTATTTCTTGAATGCATCTTAGGATTTTTCCTAACCCATCTCGGGCTTCAATTAGGCATTATAGGCATAAATTGGATTTTTAGTATTTATTTATTAATTTTTGAAATTAATTAATTAATTATTTATTTATTTTCCGAAAATTAGGTAGGGATAGCCGACGACCAGAATTTTATGTTGATTGTCGTGGTGTAGTATGTTTATTTAATTGAGCTTTGAATCGTGCTGAATTGATTTAAATGTGAATTTTTAGGATATGTTCCTAATTGGTTGTTTTGATTATTTGATTGAGAAATGATCGGGTATCGGTTGTCAGTATCGATAGTAGTGTGGTGGTTAAGTATGGCATCATAAAAAGGGCACGTGGGCTTGGTGATTTGATGCATCATTTTGGTGAACTAGTGCCTAAGAGAATGCACGTGGGTCCAATGTTTTAGTATGGGATCGTTAAAAGGGCACGTGGGCTCGGTGAATCGATGCATCATTTTGGCGAATTTGTGCCTAAGATAATGCACGTGGTTCAAGGATTTGAGTGTGGCATTGTTAAAAGGACACGTGGGCTCAGTGATTTGATGCATCATCTTGGCGAACTAGTACCTTAGAGAATGCACATGGGTCCAGTGTTGAGTACGGCATTGTGAAAGGGACACGTGGGCTCGATGATTTGATGCATCATCTTGGTGAACTAGTGCCTAAGAGAATGAACGTGGGCCCAATGTTTAAGTATGTCATCTTGGCGAAGAAGTCACCTTAGATAATGCACGTGGGCTCGGAGACTTGGTACAACGTCCTAGAGAATGCATGTGGGCTCAATGACTAGATATCCCACCTTGAACAATGTAAGTGGGTCGATGAGTAGGTAGGTCATCTTAGAGAAGGCACGTGGGCTCATAGACTTGATACGTCATCTTGGAGAATGCATGTGGACTTGATGACTAGATATTCCATCATGGGGAATATATGGTATTGATTGAAACGACCATGAGATGGTCCGAATGACATGTAATCAACTCGGTCGATTGATCGGTATTTTCGATTTGTTATGATTGATTGGGTGCCCATTATGAATTGTGCTAATATGCAGATGGAATCCGAGGCTAAGTTAAGTCTTCTGACCCGTGTGTGCATGGCAGCCCATATGACATATTGATTTACTAATCGGGTCTTAAGGAGTAGAACTTGCTGAGATATAGTCTTATCTCGGTTGTGGGACAACATTTCAGGAGGAACCTAAGAAGAAAGAACCCAAAGAGGTTTTTACCAAAAAAAAAAAAAAAAACCCAAAGAGGAGGACCCTTATGAGGAACCGGAGGAGGATTCCGAGAATGATCTGGAGTAGACCTAGATGAAGATTGAAAAATATACTATGAGGTTTGGTTGTATAAAAGTGTGATTGTGGTTTTTCAGTTGTGAAAAATATAACCCTACTTTTCTATCCATCATTTTATTGTCTAGGGATTTTATATCTGCTTTCGCATGCGTATTAAAATGAAAGGGGTCAGCGATGCGTCCTAGGACGTTGCTATTAATCGACCAAGGCGAGGGATGGGCACGTGCCCGAGGATCGAGGCGTGACAGCTCCACATAGACAAATTTTTGTGTGAATATGTCATAGGATAAATATGTCATACATGTAACAGTTTAGAGTTTTTGATGAATAAAATTATTTTTGGGTTATACTAATTTGAGATTTTTCATGGTATTAACCTTATGGATTTTCACATAAACTTACCACTTCACTATGTCACATCACCATGTGTCATCTACATCTATTTTTTAATGGTAAAATTTGACAGATGCTAACAAAAGATAATTTTTTTCATAATTATACCATTTTTTGGTTTTTAGTGGTCAAAAATTTAATTTTGAGTACATTTGTCACGAGTATACCAATTAAAGGTTCTTTATAATATTAACATAAATGGTTAAACTTTTAGAACAGTTAGCAATTGTCTTACAAAACTTTTTATGATACTAGAGAAGGAGATTTTGAGTTTAAATCTTTCAAGGCCCCAAGTACTAAGCAAAAAGATTAGATTAAGTGGAAGGTGAGTGATATAATATTTAAATATTAAGTCATATATTTGTTTAATAGTTTATTATTTCGATATCAATTATAATGAATTAGGAATAATAGAAGAACATTAATAGAAGAACATTATTTCGATATCGGATTTAAGGGTACCTTACTATGGTAGCCCTCTCGACAGTATGCATCGCCCATAAGGATGGCATCACTTCATCTTTTTGGTTACTCCCATATCAAGTATACTAAACTATGGTAAGTTTCATCGAAACTCATACCCCACGCAACGGGTTTATTTATACGGTCTAGTTGTTTATAACAACCTAAAACTAGACGGGAGTCGCCACTAGCCTTATTTTAGGGGTCGGCTAGAAAACCCAATCGAGAGTTGGGAGTGTTCCCTTGATTTCTACGCAACCAAATATCTAGGTTCGGGGACTTGTGTTACCTTAATATTTCAATTAGTGACCTTTCAGTATCTAAATAGTATGTTGTGTTTTTCTAACATATTCATGCGTTTCTTTTTACATTAAGGGATCATTTGTCCTAGACTAAGTAATCATGTGTGGTTGGTCATTTTCATTATATTCTATTTCTAAAAAAACAAGAAAAGAAAGCAATCAATGAAATTGGAATTGCAAGACAATAAGTAAACGGTCAAGGAAAGCAATAAATCTATCATGCAATCCTAAAAAGTACAAAAGAGAAACACAATTGAAAAATATGAGAGAAAAAGAGAAAACCCACAACTTGTCAGGTTTTATACAACAAATAAAACCCAAGATATATGTCGAGAAAATGAATAGTACATGATAATGGTCGGAATGAATATCGACTTCCACCATCTTCGCGCTTTCTCCATTTTCGAGGTCCTAATCTAAATCTAATCTAAGAAACTTATAACTAGGTGCATACAATGCAAAGAAACAATGATACACACCAAAACAATAAAAAACAAGACATCATGTAAAAATCCATCATTTAAAAGAAGTGCAATATGAAAGTCAAGTTTTGGGGTCTCAAGGTTGGCCTTTGTCTTTCATGCAAAGGTCACACTAAGACACCTACTCAATCCATTTTTTTTTTTTTTGTGACTTATAACAATTATTGATCAATTGTATTCTTGCATGGTCAATAACACTTATAAGTCTCCTAATCAAGCAATCTATGTGATCCTAGGGTTTTCCCTCGTTATTATGTATCAACCCTATCATTTATCTAAAAGTCATGTGCATTGCAAAAATATAAACATGCATGCAGGTCTTTTGAACATTATTTCTCAACTAATCAAGCAAGAAAGTGAATCGTCGGTGGGTCACTTATTACTAAGGGCATGTGCCAATCGCAAACACAAGCAATTTCTAATGCATAATCGGATTATATTTATGAAGGGTACATGCAATATTTCAAAACATATCTCAAAATCATTTATGAAAAGTTTTGAGACAAGGTGATGTCTCAGCTATGAAAGACATTCAATTATCAAAGTTAGCTCGGGGCTCGCATTAAAACTCACAAGCATCACAGACATTTTGAATACAATTCAAACTATGACTTTCATGATGTCAAATCAAGGTTTTAAAAATGTTTGAAAATATTTAGGATTAAAGAATATATAGGCTATGGAATACATTCAATTGCCAAGACTAGCCTGAGGCTTGCATTAGAACTCACAAGCGTCACAGGCATTTTGAATATGATCCAAATCACGATTTTTCCTTAAGCCAAATCGAGCCTTAAAGAATAACCTTTTTATGAATCATTTTTCAGAAACATATTTGGAACATAAACAAGAAACAAAAAAAGTTGTTTCTTATTTCTGGAACAAAATTTAGAAACACTTCTCTCTTTTTTCTTTTTCTTTTCTTCTTCTTTTTTCTTTTTTTTTTCTTTGGCCGATCACTAGCCTCGGCCATGGCCAGCGACCGGCCGTCGAGGGTTGGCGACGCCGTCGAGGGCCGGCAACCTCGCTGGAGCGTCGCTGGCCTCGGCGAGCCTCGCTATGGCCGGGCGAGGCCGCCAACCCCGGACCGGCCAAAAGAAGAAAAAAAAAAAAAGGAAAAAAAAAGGAAAAATAAATAAGAAAATAGAAAAATTAAAAGAAATAAAAATATTATACAAATTTACTAAACGTGTTCATTTTTTATTCCTAGAACAAGTTTACTAAACGTGTTTTTTTGTTAAAAAATTGTTCCCCTCGAACAGAAATATTTTTTTCTATTTCTGTTTCCGGAACAAATTTTTAAACAGAAACGTTACCAAATGCACTCTTAGTGATCTTTGTTAGGTCCACTTAATTAGAAATTGCATGTCATTTAGTTATATTACATTGCATAAAGCATGATTCTCATTAATTAAATGAAAACAAAAAGAAATTGCATGTTAATTAGAAATTATATCTAGGGTTGATGATGTGAATTATGATCTAACATTGCAGATGCTTTCGTTGCTCCAAGGTAAGTTCTTGCAATTTATCCATTGCTTCCTTGGGTGTTAAATTGGTGGTTTGTACACCCGCATGATTACCTCACATGTTAGGGAATAAATTTAAAATTAATCCAAGCTGGTTGCAAAAACATTTTTTTCAAAACAAAAGAAATGCTACCAAAATGGCATTAGAAAAATCTAGTGTAACCAAGTCCCCATGCCCAAAGTCTCTAGTTCATAGAAGTAAAATAATCTTCACATTATTTTACTTAGGTGTCTAATCGACCTACCGTAAACTGATTAGTGACATAAAATCCATTTGCATGTTAGGAAATTTGAACTTAAGTCGCGAATTAGTATGGGCTTGAGAGAGCTCGAGTTAAGTATAGGCTTAACAATCTATTAGCCAAACCCAATGTGATTTGTACCCGAAAATTTGGTCGTGACACCTACAAAATAACACTTGAGCAAAAAGTGATATCTTATAAAAGTAAGTTAATTAGGACATGGATAGCATCGATTCTGTAACCATAAAAAATATGTTCATCCTGCAAGATAAATAACTATCCAGCCATAATCAATATCACAAACTTAGTTACTACAAGCGTAAAAAAGATTCAAAATCAAACAATAGTCAAAAGTCCAAAGTTTACCAGTCCAAAGTCAGTCCAAAACCAAAATACCAAACAAAAAGTCATCAAAATCAAAATCAAAATCAAACCAAGAAAAAAGTACCCAATCAAATCTGCACAAAACTCTCCCCATTTTTGTCAACAGCAAAAAGTGGAGAAAACTTTAAAAAGAGTTCGATAAAATAATGGCTATTTGGGGATGTGAACAATCTGAAATCCCCCATAAACTTGATAGTCTCCTCCAAATTTTTCAGAGTCTTAGTCAACTGTTGAATATCCTCACCCTTGCATTTTCTTACACTTGAAGCTTCAGGACTTGTATCAACTCTTGTAGAGAGTCTGAAGTTGACTTGAGAACTGTCATTATGTTCTTCATCTCAAACTCGAAACTATATTGCTGACCCTCCAATTCCAAAATGAGATCCAGCAGCCTTTGAAAGTTTGTTGTTGGTTTTGATGTAGCACTGGGTCCAGCTGAATCAATTCCAATAGTCTTGAGATGTGAAGGAACATTAGCAATTGGATCACCAAGACTTGGGGTGGATGCATCAAGATCTGCTTTTAGGGTTCAATTTTAGAAACGAGTGCTAAAACACTAGACTCTTCTCGCCTTTTGGATCTGGTGCGAATTCCTTCATCAATGTTGCCAATGATGAGTTCCTTGGGATGACTAGACTTATACTTCCACTTACTGGTTGGTTTGAAAGTCTATTAGTCCTCTGCTTCAATTGAATCTTCTAGTTTTGCTTATTTGATCTTTAGAAGTTTGAACCATTTCAGGGGAAGTAGACTTTGTAAGGTCTAGAGCAGGTTCAAATTCTTCAAGTTGAGTCTGATCTAGTTGATTCTGCATAGATTCTTGAAACTTGACGTTCATTAATTCTTCAGCGGATCGAGTCTTCTTGTTGAAAACTCTATATGCTTTGCTCGAGGTAGAGTAGCCAAGTAAAATTCCTACGTCTAACTTTTCTTCAAACTTACCAGTTCGATTATTTGCATTTTTCAAAACAAGACGCTTACAACCAAATACATGAAAATAAAGAAACATTTGGTTTTTTCCCTTTAAATACTTCATAAAGAGTTTTCTCTATAATAGGCCTTAAAAATACTCTATTAATGATATAGCAAGCTATAGAGACTAGTTCAGCCCAAAATCGAGAGGAAATTTTACTCTTAATTAAGAGTTTTCTTACAATCTCCTGCCAAGATCTATTCTTTCTTTCCACAACCCCATTTTGTTCTATAGTATATGGAGAAGAGAAAACATACTAGAAACTAGATTCATTACAGAATTTTACAAAGTCTTGATTTTCAAACTCACCTCCATAGTCTGTACGTATACTTGAAATAGCATATCCTTTTTCAATATGAACTTTCTTTGCGAATTTTGAAAAATGAGAAAAGGTTTCAGACTTACTTGTCAAAAAATAATCCAAAGTAAAACGAAAGTAATCATCCACAATTACTAGGCAATATCTCTTTCCACCTATGCTTTGAGTTCTAGTTGGTCCAAAAATGTCCAAATGCAGAAGCTGCAAAACTCGATTAGTATAAACTTGATTTATAGGTTTGAAAGAACTTTTAACCTGTTTTCCCAAAATCCATGGTGTGCATAATTCAGATTTTTGATAAGTTAGGTCGGGCAGTCCATAAACAAGCTTCTTAGAGGAAATCTTGGCAATTTGCTTCATGTTATCATGGCCAAGCTTTCTATGCCAAAGGTTTGCTTCATCTTGAATGGATATTAGACACTTAGAACTTTAGGATTTTATATCCAGAAGATAAATATTCTCATGTCTTCGTTTAATAAAAGATTGAGAGAAATCTTTACTAGTTCCCGAACAAATGCCTTCTTAGAATTAATTTTTAATCCAGTGTCACACAATTGATTAATGCTAAGTAGATTGTAATTCAATCCTTCCACAAAGGAGACATTGTTGATTGTGAGACTTCCAATATTCACAATTCCACATACAACAATTCTTCTTTTTTTGTTTCCACAAAAAAAAAAAAAAACTTTTCCACCATTTATTTGCATAAAGTTTATAAAATAACTTGAATCTCTTGTCATGTGTCTCGAACAGCCACTATCCAAATACCACTTGATCTTCTTCTTGATAGTGACTTGCAATTATAAAAAGAATTCAAGCTTTCTTTGGTACCCACATTTTCTTGGGTCCAGGGGAGTTAATATTAAATACAGTCTTTGCCCAATCCCTCTTAACAGGTTTCCAAACCTTGGGACATTTTTTCTCAAAATATTCTGAACTGTTACACTTTGAACATTTGAGAGCACTTCGGCCAACAGATTTTACAATAACTTTTTGAAAATGGTTCTTGTAAAATGTTTTTGTAGGTCTTTGTTTGATTATTTCCTTCACTTTTGGAAAATCAATTAAAGTAATGGTTTCTAGTGTCATACCCAAACCAAATTTGTTGAAAGAAATTTTTTGTACTGAAAGAATCTTTTCCAACTTCTCAGATCCTATTGAAAACTTTTTTTGCGATATTTGAAATATTCTCTTTCAAAAAAGTATTTTCCTTTGAAAGAGAATCTGCATTTTCTTTCAAATTAACAAAAATTTTATCTAGATTTTCAAACTTTTCTTTCCAAGAAATTTCCTGTTGCTTCAATTTAGAATTCTCAATTTTTAGCTCGAAAATCCTTTTAAGAGATGTTTTGAGACTAAGACTAAGTTCATCTGTATACTTCAAGACTTTAATGGGGATTTTTAAATTACTAACCTCGACTTCTTTGTCTAAGTCTGAATCTGTTTCAAAGTCTGAGTCTAATTCTAAATTTGTCATTAAACATATGTTGGTATATTCTTCATCGCTTTTCTCGCATTCAATATCACTCCATGTTTTTGCTTTGAGAGCCTTCTTGTATTTCTCAGTTCTTTCTTTCTTTTTCTTCAACAAAGGGTAGTTGGATATGATGTGTCCATTTTTCTTGTATTCAAAGCAAATCA
The DNA here is from genome assembly GCA_014182885.2 of Eucalyptus caleyi. Taxonomy (NCBI): domain Eukaryota; kingdom Viridiplantae; phylum Streptophyta; class Magnoliopsida; order Myrtales; family Myrtaceae; genus Eucalyptus; species Eucalyptus caleyi. The sequence goes on along the minus strand of CM024469.2, from coordinate 11,127,219 downwards.
CATCTTTATTGACTTCATCATCCTTAGTTGATTTGTTGTGGAATTTTTGAGTGCTTTGCTTCTTTCAGTTGAATCTTCTTCAATTTCTGTTCAGCTTCCTGAACCTCCTTATCATGAGTGTTAGTTCTCCATCGTCTATGTCTTCTTTTGAATTTGTATCATTAGAATCACTATTAAATTTTAAAGCAATTGACTTCTTATCTTTAGGATCTTATTCCTCATTGATTTGCTCCACTTCATATGATTGAAGTGTGCCAACTAGTTCGTCTACTGAAAGGGGCATGATCCTTTGGGTTTCTTTTATTGAAGTCTTCACATGATTCCAATCTTTGGAGAATCTACACAGCAATTTATTGACCTTCATTGGTCTTGAGATTGGTTGTCCTTGATATGCTAGACCATTTACAATCCCTATGAAATGACTAAACATGTCAGTGATGGATTCTCCTAGCTTCATCTTGAAGGCTTCATACTGTCCGAGTAGGATATTGATTTTTGTTTCTTTAACTCGATCAGTTCCTTCATAGGTAACGTCCAACCTATCCCAGACTTCTTTTGTTGTTTCACAACATGAAATTCCATTATACTCCGTAGGAGATAAAGTACATTATAAGGAATAGATGGCTTTAGCATCAAGAGTTTGTCTCTTGGTTATTTCTTCTCGTGCCATTTCGCCAGCATCTGCATCTTCTTTTCCTCTTTCTAAGATTGATGTAGCTTTGGAAATAATCCTTGTTTTCTACTACATCTCATTCGAGGGGATTTTTGATCTCAGGAATGCATTCATCTTATTTTTCCACACATTGTATTCCTTTCCATCAAAGTAAGGAGGTTTAGTATTACTTTGGCCTTCAATCAAACCTGGAGCCAAAATATTAACCATAGATCTTTAACTCAGAAGTAAAAGTACATCAATAAAATGAGCACACATGCTCTGATACCAATTGATAGGGTTAATATCAACATCTAGAGAGGGGTAAATAGATAATAAAAATTTTCTCAGGACTTAGTAAAAGTAAATTGCCTTTAGAAGATAATAAACTAAGGACGTAATTAGCTTTAAACAATTATATAAAGCCACGAATTAAAGTAAGGAGTTTAAGGAAAGAGAATAGAAACACAATATTTATAGTGGTTTGGCTTAAATTAAGCTTACGTCCACTCTCCCATACTGACAGCTCGCTGGCTAGATTTCACTATGAATCAAAAGAGATTTCACAGCTCGTGATCTCGACTTCTTCAATGAAGAGTTTCTTCTGATCTCTCACAAAGTCTCACTAAGAATTTCTCTCTTTTATATACAATTTTGAGCTTGATGAATGAGAAAGCAAAGAACTAGAAAGCTTCAGATTTTGAAATTTTTCTTTCACACACTACTTCGAACAATTGGAGAATCCGCCTTAAATACTCCTTCATGCTTTCACAACTGTTGGTATTTTCCAAAGGAATTATTCCAATCTACCCGTTGGACATAATCAATTAAGGTGATCTCGAGTCATTAGATAATTTGTGATGAAAGCCCGTCAATCATGTTCACCCATACAATCGAGATCTTTCGTTTCCATAAGTAGAACCTTCCAAGTATACTTCGCCTCTCAAAATATCTTCATATTGGACTTGATTCTAATAAGAATAATCAATCAAGTAGATGTTATATCCAACCAAGGTCTTCCATATGAACTAAATCCTTGAACATAATTCCGCATCTGGATAAGTCTTCATTTTTTGGTCTAGAACCTGTTAATGAGGGCAAACTTTGAGATTAAAGTTTAGCGGTCTTCAGACTTTGATAGTAGAGTTTAGAGTTCTTCAGACTATAATACTTGAGTCTACAAGTTTTCAATTTAGACTTTTGAAAACGTTTTATCAACTTTAAAACAAGAAATGAGTTTTCTCTAACAATTGTAAAGTATGATTCCTTTTGCAAAGTCTGTAGTCAACTAGACTCAAGTTAAAAGTAAAAATTTTCACTGCATTTCGCAAAATTTGTTTTTACACCTATTTACCCTGTCTTGGTGTTCTTACTAACCCTTTCACTCAGTTCAACTCACACTGGAGCGCGGAGTCTAATTGTCCGACTCACCCACTTATTGGAGGGATTCCTACTCTGATACCATGTGTCATGGGCTGACAGTTTTCTTGGCTGCGAAACGACTCGTGCAATGCCTGGTGAGCATAATTCGCCAAGCCAGCCTTCCTTCTATAGTTGTTCCAGTGAACAATATGGTGAATAGCTTCTTTGTACAATATTGTACCATGCCCAGCTTCGCTCGGGCGTTTAGTCTATCAAGTGAGATAGTAGATTTCTTTAGGTTCAACAACTGGTTTCGGCCTACTATGGCCTCGTCAGAGAGAGACATCAGCTCTCGACCAATTTGTGCACGGGAGGCCAACCCCGCCTTCAAAGCTCCTGAGTGATATAATCCTTTTGTCCTAGAACTCCTAGCACCAACCGTCCTGATGCCACTCCCATAGACCAGTTGTGTTCATCCTCTCCGCCTCCTCACTCTTCACTCGATAACCCCAAGCAACACTCACAAGTGTCATGAATATGGGAGGATTCACAAACCGTGACACATGACTCTTCCACGGCCTTAGAATAAGGACTGCCTGTTACCCAACAAATTCATTTTCATTTTTCAACTTCAATCATAGAAAAATTTAGTGCAGCGGAATTATGAAGCACATATTTCACATTATGGCAAGTGCAAAGTGACATGACCCATGGACAAAGCATGATCCAAGACCGTCAAGATGGAGCTATGTTACGCACAAAGGCCAACACCCAAGAAGTCCACGACTGATCCATGAACGAACCATGATTAGCGCACAACCAGCCCAAGCACAATGCGAACAAAAACTCATGACTGTTCACCTACTCTATGTCTGGCGGCCCTGCCCTTGCTTCTAATACACACCATTGGGCTTTTCCAAGCCTAAAGCCATTGAGTGACCTAATGTATAAACTTACAATGATAATATACATTCAAACACCACTGTTGGATTGGAGGGACAATCAACGGCTGAGATGAGGACCGAACTTGTATATATAGGGGACCCTCACCCTCGTTGTATTCAACTCATTCATAAGCAAATATACTCGCCCCTTTGTTCATACAACCCTTGTGTTCGAGCGTGTGTGTGTGAGGGTGACTTAGGACTAAATTCCTATGGCCGCACGTGTGTGCGTATCGTTCAGAACCGATCGACCCGTGACAAGTGGTATTAGAGCCTTCGTTCCAAGCGTGATGACTTATCAGCGTCCTGATGTTGCGATCGCTCAGGTCAAGGATCGCGAGGACCGTAGTAGGACTAATGAGAAGGCTCTTACCAAGCCAAAGAAAACCCGAGGAGCCTTAAGTTCAAGGGATCAAATGGGTGACCTAGAATGCCGAATGACGGTCATGGAGGATAATGTTTCAAATGTCTAGGGGACGGTAGAGGACCTGTGCCAAACTGTCGATGGAGTGGAAGTCGGAAAGGAAGAGCTCTGGGCTAGGATACAAGAGCTCAAAGTTGGCATGGGAGAGCTCTAAGGCAAGTTACTGGGGTCCTTGATCCATGAGTTGAGGCAACAGGACAAGACTTGGGAAGCTGCGATGGCAACCATGTGACGATCCGAACACGTCATGGCTATTGTAGAACTACGATCGCCAATATCTTCTTCATTATAATTTTTCTTAAGCACGTGGAAGCGTAAGGGACTAAAGGAAATTATAGGGTACACACAATTTTCTACAAACATGACAACTTCATTTCTTATTTATTTATACATGTACATCAAATGACAAGTGGGGTGCCATGGGGAAGAACAAAAGGTCAATACTAAACAAACTATACTTGACTCTAGGTCAGTCACCCCTCCCACCTACCTATACAAGTGTCGCCTAACAGCGGCCCATGATGTCATCAAAATCTTCCGAACTCCAAAATTCTTGTTCCCTCCTACCTCCTTCCTATGTTGTTGGATTGTCTTCACCTCCTAACCCTTCAGAGGATAGTGGGAGTGGACCCACCGTACGTCTGTTAATGCGAGCATACACCCTGAGGGGCGAACTATGGCTTTAAGGATTGGAGGAGGGGCAATGCATGATCCCAAACTAGATGGCTAGTGTGGGTGGGTTTTGACCTTGGCATTGTCATAGAATAGGCGCCTTAAGGCTGCAAAGACAAGCAAATTAAAATAAGTTTGAAAACTTGTGGCAACCATGGCCAAGCCCCAAGATCTCGGTAAGCTCGACAACTCATCCTCCAAGACGTGTACAAGCATTTGTGATTCTTCAAAAAAGCTTAGCCACCCCAAGCCAAATTTCGTGAGGTCAACCCTCACAAGGCCAAGGCGACTTCACTAGGCCTTGCCCTTACCCAAGCAACACCTCGCAAGGTTGCCTTGGCCTTGAAAAATATTGCGAGGGGAGCCCTCATTGATGCTCATTCTAGCCCAAGTGAGGGTGACTCTCGCCTAGGTGAGGCTAGCCTATTTAGCCACCCACAAAAGGAAGACGAGAGGAAACAAAGAGAAAAACCAAAACATTGTTAAAAAATTGTCTATGTCAGTATCGTCATGCTATGTAGAAGGGCCGGTATCCACAGTAGTAATTTTTCATTAAAATTAGCTGGATGGATTCAATGACAAGATGTTAATAAGTTTAAGACTCAATTGGTAAAACTGAATGATTTATGATAAATTTTGACAAATGTGTAATAGGATTAAGACATTTTAGGCAATTGTCCCTAGAAAATGCTAGCTATTAATTTGTCGGTTCAACTGTGTCATGATGAGGTATTGAGGATTCGTCTATTTTTATTTACATTTCTTTTTCTTCTTTTCTTTTCTTTTCTTTTCGCAATGCCCTTGCCTATAGCTCACAAGGGCGTTGTGGACCTCGCCTAGATCTAGGCGAGGGCTTGGCGCCCTTGCCTAGATCTTGGCTCGCCTAGATCTTGGCAAGGATGCAAAGGCCCTCACCCATGGCTGTGAGGGCATTGACCCTTGCGTAGATTTGGGCAAGGACCTAATGCCCTGCCTATGGTCGGCAAGGGTTGGTTGACAACCTCACCAGCCTAGAGTTGTAAAAAGGGGGAAAAATAACAAAAGAAAGAAAAGAAAAACAACAAACAATATAAACAAATCAGAAAATACATGAAAATTGTCAACATCAAAATTGGCCATCCAATGCCACTTGTGCCATATTGGACTATCGATGTCTATGTTAGCAATTTTCAATTAAACTTGGTCAGATGAACTAAATTGACAAATCTTTAAAAGGTTTAAAATTCAATTGGTATAATTGAAAAGTTTATAACTAAATTGAATTAATTGTGGTAAATTTAGGATTTTTCTGATAATTTTTCTAAAACTTTCATATGGGATGATTCCATTTGCAAGATAAAACCTTTATAGGCATCAACACATGAAGTGTATTTATGGAAGATATATTTTAAAAAAAAATTAATTGGCGTACCAAATCAAAGTTACTTATCTTATAGCTAACGACAATGGCAAAGTCAACTATGAACTCTTTGCTTCCTCAAGCATTTATGCCATCCGGGCAGTGCTGTGCTGTCTTCGTTTATGTTCAACTCGTCTGGCCAATCCTTGGCACATCAATTTCGAAAGACTCGGCTTCCTCCAGGAAATTGTACCCTCAAAATCTGTCAGAGCCAAGAATTGGTGGTTGAGGAATCCAAGTGCTGCTACACAACCAAGTGCTAGTCAACAACTTCAACCATTGTTTTCAGTTCTATGTTCCACGCTAAGTGACATTTGCACATTAAATACGTTAGTGTGATTTTCGAGGTAAAATCCATTGCGTCAACTAAGTTGCTATAGTATGAATTGTGAATGCATAATATGACAATTATATTTAACAAATATATATATGACTCGGGAACCCCCGTACAGCCGGCAGCCGGTGAGATAAACCCGGGATGATGCTAGTGGAGAACCCACCACCACCCCGACGTCACACTTAATATCCCATACGGCCAGCGGGATTTGAACTCATCTCCTTCTCGCAAAGGATCATGGGAGCTTTATCCAACTGGGCCACCGCAGGCAGTGATTTTATTTAACAAATATTGTGACAAATGTACAACATTAATTCAATTCCTTTTTTCTTTATTGCATACAAGTAATATTACATGTCATTGCCATTTTAATTAGTGTCAATAATAGCTTATGGATATGCTACAGAATTTACTAATCAAACATTATTTACATCACTAAGATGTGTATAGATTGACACATGAGTACATGATAAAGAAATTTTCTTAAACTATCAAGTTTTAACTTCCTCTTTTGATAGAACTTCCTAAATTACTCGTTTCCCCCTAAAAGTGAAAATCTTTTGAGTTCAGATATATACGAGCCTCCTTGTCCTTCATTCCGATTGGCTTCCAAGGATTTCCGATGGCCCACCAGACAATGAAGTGATCTTCATCTATTATCGAGTGGAACACCACCTACGTTGTCCACTCTTAAAACTGGACACACTCGAGTCGCTGTCTATCGTAGGAAATATGTCTCATCAATTCATTTCCTTTAACATATAGCATGTCCCGAAATAATTGGTACTGAAAGATGAAATGACGACAAATTTGCCAATCGGGAAACCCTCTTGTAATACTGTGAGCCGTCTCAATTTTCTTCTTGTGTCAATTATCAATGTGATGAAACCAATGACGTGGATAGATGTGAACTCATTGGTCATTGATTTTCCTGGTGCTTACATGGGAAGTTTCTTGCCGACGAAATGGAGGACTTGGCTGAAAAATTCGCATGAAATCAAAATTAGTTTTGTCATTTCTTCTCTTTTCCTCTCGATTTTCTTCTTGTGTCGATTATCAATGTGATGAAACCAACGACGTGGATAGATGTGAACTCATGGGCCATTGATTTTCGTGGTGCTTACATGGGAAGTTTCTCGTCGACGAAAAGGAGGACTTGACTGGAAACTTCGCTTTAAATCAAAATTAGTTTCGTCATTTCTTCTCTTTTCCTCACTTTTCCCATCTATCTTCAAAGGCCAGAATTGGGTGCCGAAACTTTTAGACAACCGAATGCCATTTTAGGATTTCTTTAACCACGAAAAAAGTCTATTTCAGAGCAGGTGATCTGAAGATGGTATTATTTATGCTTGGAAGCGTAGAACATCGAAGATATGACGTTCGCCCGTTGCATATCTTAACAAAATTAACGCGTAAAAAATTCTAATTCCTAGTCATAAATCACAATATCAAAAATGCGGTCATAAATTTGGGTAAAGATGGCTAAAAAAAATTCTATTTTTTATCGTATGTGTTAGAGATAAGTAGGATAATTCCACTGATTTTCTATATTTCAGAGATGTGCATATATCTTCTTTGATTATGCATATCACCAATTGATTATAATTGATGTCACAAAATCTTGTTACCTATAATAATCTAATATAACCTATAGGTTCATGTACTCTTCAATTTGGACACATTGAAATATATAAACTAAAATATACATAAATTACACAATTCTTTTTCTGCATTATTCTTATCTTAGTATTGTAACTAGGCAATCTTGGTGCACCGGGTGCACATTGCACCCGGAGTACACCTTGCATCTCATGTCTTTTTTCTTTTTTTTTTAATTACTACTAAGAGTGCACATTCAGAGCATACCTCGCATATTGTGTCGTTCTCTATTCAATTACTATTGATAGCTCTCTTGCAACTTAGAGTTTCAACATTATTTATTTTTTTATTTTTTTTTATATCCAAGATCCGCCGAAGCCCCCTTTTGCTTACGTTAATCGGGTTCACACGGCTGCTAGTGCCAAGTGGCATTAGTGAGCCTTGCTGCAAACCGTTATTTAGACATCAGTACTTGGAAGGGGACTAGCTCAGGGCCCTAACATCAGGGACCCCCACTTAAGACACTTTAACAACAAAAAGGTTTGAACCCTCGACCTCTGTGATTAGGAAGAGAACACACGCCAACTATATGCCTGTAATTGGGTGAGTTTCAACATTATTCATCTCTTCTAGTGGTGACATCAATAGCCTATTATGAAGTCATGTCAACTTGTTGCATAGCCTGTCACGCAACCACATTAGCATGTTTGGCTATCGCATGGCTTGCCACGTAATCACGTAAGCTTCTTCTGCTATCCCTGCTACAGCCCCGGTCTCTTTTGCTTTCTTACACCATAGACAAGTCACCCTCTTCTGTTGTCTTACATTGCAGCCATGTTGGCCTTATGACATTCGGAAATTCCTACGTCAATTAATATTATATTAGTATTTGATGGCCATAAATGTCACAAGTGGAAATTTTAATTGGGTTATTAACGGTGTAGTAGAAGTAAATCCGAATTATATTTTCAGTGCTTGCAGTTTTTGAAAAGTGATACCATTAGGGTTAAATTAATGAATATTTGCTCTAGGTTCGATTGCTTTACTTAGTTGTGATTCTCCTAGTATTTAGTAATTTCCGCGAAACTTTTCAGTAAATTCAAAATGTTTTTCAGATTTATCAATACTTGGAACGAATACTAATTTCTTTATTTATGCACTAATTTACTAGATATTTTGATAATTTAACAAAATATCTACTTTTGCTCAGCAATGACATCATGCATTACATCACCTTAGCCCATTAATGATTCTGATAAGCTTATATCTCATCTATTTATTTTAATTGGCTGAAGGAGCTCTCTCCCTTTACCGATCAAAATATCTTCTTTTAGCTACTCACTCAGGACCACGTGTAGTTTTGGGTTGGAGCACCTATCTCTATTCTTATACACAATGTTGCTAACTTGAGGTCATTTATTATTTTAATCTTAGTTAATCAATCTTAACCTTTTATAACTCTTGTATGGCTTATTAGTTACATACCATTTCTTGGTTATATAGTTGGAGCTTCGAGAGTTTCAAGTTCCAAAGACAAGAGTCCCTACTTCATTAACTGCCGATTTCCAACTTTCTTCTTCTCACTTTCATTTTCGAATCTTGCAAGTAAAAAAGTAAAGGTCCCACATTTGAATTTTTAAAGGTTCTATCTTAAATTTTCAGGTTTTAACAAGGTAACTATTTGAGTCTACTACTTTTTTACAAATGGTTTTGGTCAATTTAGAGGTAAGAATTGTCAATTTTTTTGTTTGTTTATTTTACTTGAAGGTGACTAAAGCTTCAGTTGCTAAAGTCTTTTTCTACGGGAAGTGAAACTCTAGGGATTAAGTTAGGTTGTGCTACTTAGTACTTTTGACTTGGTTGGTTGGTGTTTGTTAGTTTGAATTTGATCTTAAGTGATGCAAGTAGGTTCCGAGATTAACAAGTAGACTTATGGTGATTCTTGCCTATATTGAAATATTTAATACATTGTTTGAAAGAATACCCAATTATGCAATATTGGATCAAATTGTGTAATTAATTTGGAAGTAGGCTGTTTTGGTAATTTTATAAAATTTGTCGCATGCCCATGGTGTAAATTATTTACTCATATGTCTTAGATTACAAATAAATCTGCTTTGGTGTTTGATTAATATGGCCTAGATTAAGTGAAATTTGAAAGTTGGGGGAGTACAGAAAATTATAAATTGAGAAGCTTTATTGGGATAAATCATATATCTTTGGAGAATTAGAGCATGTTTGAATCGAGAGTTTATTTATGTCATGCTTAGTATGTGATTGATTGATTTCCATAAGATATGAAGTATTTAGGTGCAAAAAATGTGAAAATGATGAAACTAGATTTGGAAGTGATATTGTCGTAATTCAGACGAAGTTATTGTATTTACTAGCTAAGTGTTGGTCTAATCAAATCATCATCAAAGTTGTCGATCCACTAAGTTATCGATTGTTGATTTCTAAAATGTCAAGTATCTGAGTTATCGATTTAAGTTGTCGACCCTCTAAGCTGTTGGTTTCTAAGAAATTGATTCCTTGACTTGTCGATTTCTAAATAAAGTTACAGGTTCTAAAGTTGTCCATTATAAGTATCGGTTCTTAAGTTATGAATTACCTATCTGTGGCTTCTGATTTTATAATGACGGCTTAGCTTGGAAAGAGATGGAAGGTTGATGTGCATGTAATTATTTGTTTATCATTGTTTGCATATGGCAATTTTTGTATTATAGTAATGTGCATGTCTTTAATGCCATGTAATTAAGACCTTTGTCACGATATATTTTTCACCAATCATATTTTCTTGTTTAAGTATATGAATGAGACTTTTGAGTTAGGTAGATGTTTTACGTAGAAGACAATTCTCTTAAAGGTTGAGATGACATGAAATCTTATAATGGTGTTGCTCGTATAATCATGATATGATTGTAAGAAATAACCATCATCATGCAAATGTATAATGATGTATTTATCCTTATTGATATAGAGGAGACCCGTGATGAATGGGGTAAGAGGTGTGGCAAAATGTATATATGATTCCATCAACAATGAGTTGGTGGTCATAATACCTTGTTAGTTGAGATTACTCATAAAATGAGATGATCCTGGCTAGTGACAAGTATAAACTTACCTATGTATATTGATGATCTGTTATTTGTTATTTACGCATCATGAAATAGTATGCCACCTGCTTGCATTTGAGTAAATAATCTTATGAAGTGTTGTTAATGGTTTCTATGATACATCATGATAGGAAAGGTTTCCTTTTGCATCAGTCAAATATGATTATTTAACACTCACATTTTTTGTTGGTGCTAGGTGGAGTGGTAAGAGGATTTTCTACTTTAGACTTAGAAATTTCATTTATTGGGTTTCGACTCACTCCCTTTTTTTTTGGCCAAATATATAGGATAAATGCCCCCGTCATTACTTTTCAAAGCTCTGATGGGTTGAATGTCCAGATGTGCATGTACCAAAATCATCAATAGTATATACTAAGCAAGTTCTATTGTACAAGTCATCGTGGGACAGCTTGAGTGAGTTAGTTGGATCACTGAGGGTTTTCGATGGTCCCACTAATTTCAATGGCCATAGCATGTCGATGGGAAAGATTGTCCATCATCCGTAGTTCAAGAGCTTTTAGATTAACTCTTCTGAAAATCACTTGTAGGTATTGAACCAAAGTGTGCACCAACAATAGGACGGGTTTTTGTACAAAAGACTTTGATGGATATTAGCTGAGATTAAATTAATTGTACAATAGAAGATAAATTCATTATTTAGCGGTGGATTTAAGTGCATTTAAATTATTTGCAAGTCCGAGGTCAAAATTTTATGGAAATTTTGGTCGTGACAAGCCTCTTCTTTTGTCCCCATACCGAAGTACCATAGCCACGTTAGCAGCTTTTTTTGTTGCAAGGCCTGCACGCAGCCATGTCAGCGTGTTGTTGCATAACTTGGCGGACCGATCTTACTGTCATGAGTTGATCATATTGTCAATGTATTAAAACTATCACTGAGTTGGAGAGGATGTTAGGAATAATTAGGATATTTCTATCAATCTTTTATATCTATTAGAATTATATCTCTTTTTTGATTGTGCATATCCTTGATTGGTTTTAATTGATATCGAAATAATTTTGTCACCTTAGATAATCATCGAATAAAGTCTAAAAATAGATTCATGTACTCTATATTAAGAGATAGATAGAGACGTTTACATAGATATATACATAAGTTACATAATTTTTATCCCGCGTTATTCTTAACTATAAGTTTGTAAAGAAAGAATAGAATTTGGGAAATTGAAATGTCTCATCAATCTTTCATTCACGACTAAATGCAAAAGAAATCCCTATCTTAGATGCACCGCAAAACATGTATCTTCAGGGTATCTTCAGGCCGTGTGAAGTGACGAGATGGCGACAAAGTAATCGGTTGTAATGGGAACCATCAACATCCACCACGTGAATCTTGGAACGTAAGGGTGCTCTGGGGCAGCGCCGCAATATGTCTACCATCTTCAAAATTTTCCGCCTAATATGAATCTTTCCTTGGAAAATTAATTATGTTCTCATATATATTTTGTCAGTGACGTCACTGTTGAAATTTTGTTTGTTAAAACAAAATGGGTGTTTTTTACTTTGTCCCACATAGAAAATGTGGGAGCAAGTGGGTTAGTTTAAATATGTGAGATTTCATTTTATAGTTAAAGGAGTGATTAGGTGGGGGTGGACCCCACCATACCCGCGTGCGGGTGCGCAATTTTTTGGCGCACTTAGCACTTTGCGCGCCCTGCGGTTTAATTAGCATTAATCCCTTGCTATTTATTTTTTATTTTTTTTAGTTCAAAGGTTGCCTTTTAATTTGAGAATTTCGGAAATGAAATATAAATGAAAAATTCGAAATTCTATTTAAAAAAAAATTATTCCGAATTTTGTTTGTGTCTTTTCAAGATAACTTTTGGAAAATTACCTATTCGGTTTTTTAATTTTCCCGAAGGATTGCAATTGTTCGTTTTTGACTTCTTCCGAAGAGTTGCATTTGTTTATCCGAACAATTTTCTAAAGACGTGTTTGTTCGCAATTTTCACGAGTTGCAAGACTGTTTTATATATATACTTGTCATTTTTCGGAAAGAAAAGTGTGGTCATTTTTCGAGTCTTCTTCTGAAAAACTACAGCCAATTGTTTGATTGTTTAGAGAGATCCGGAGAAATACTAGAATTCTTTATTTAATATTCTCATCCGAGACTTTGTTGTATCCTGGAGGATTTTTGCCGGTGACCATTAGCAACGTTGTGGGGCAAATAAATCCTTAAAGAAAGTGATATCACGCCTCAAAGTTCGAGTTGTTTTATTCGATCCGATTTCATTGTTCAACCTATTTCGAAGCCATATTTTCACAACAGTCACTTAACAAGTCAGATAATGATGTTGACCCTCAGATTTGTCATAAATTATTAGAAATTAACAAGATTAGGTCATGAAAAAAATATTCGACGCGCAACAAAGTAGGAAGAATAGTCAAATGTTATCTTACCAAGTGGGACTTGATTTACTGATTCTCCCAGATATTTTTCATATGCTTCTCTTTCAAAATATAAAAATATATGATCGATGTTCAACTCATTTAACGTAGATAAATTAACGTAGATAAATTTATTAGGATATACAAGCAGTCACCCAATGCTTTGTTATGAACATTATGAATGGGCATTGATATGGAATTTAAATCCTGAACAATTATTTCAAGTCATATGAACCTACCAATACATGTAACAGGTAGTCCTTAAATTAATAGAGTGTAGAAGGAATGTGTTCAATGTTGGATGGTTATATATGTTTAGGGATAAGTGTAATAAAAGTCTTAAATTTGTCATTAAAATATAATTGAGTTCTAAAACTTTCAAAAAGTACAATCAAGTCTTAAAACTTATCACAAAAATGTAGTTGAGTCCTATAATTTTCAAAAAGTGTAATTAATTCTGAAAATTTGTCATGAAGTTGCAATTGAGTCCCAAAACCTTTTAGAACTTGATTACATTTTCTAAAAGTTTCAAGACTTAATTGCACTTTTGTGATCAATTTTAGAATTTTCAATACACTTATTTCATATGTTTATGCAGAAAAGAAGTATGGTGGGAGGAATTAGATCGTCGCTTGTGGAGTAGATATGGTGGAAAGGTATAAGATGTGTGAATTTATAATATCTTGGTAGCCAGAGTAGTTTCAATCTCGATACCATTCTATGCAATGATGGTTTTAAAGGTCCAAGTAACAAGATAATCATAACTTTTGTTAAATAAAGTATATGGGGAAAAACATGTCGCTCTTCATTTCATTGTTGCCCCATTGATGAGATGAGTTTTTATAGGATCATAGCTAAATTTAGCTATTCAAACAATTTAAATTGTTAAATGAAGACATAATTCTAATAATTAATTATTCTAACCGATGAAAATTCCTAGCTCCGCACCCAAGGTTCGTGATTAGTCTCTTCTAGTGTGCCCAAGCCTACAAATCTAATTTCCACCGATTAAACATGATCTCTCTTTCTCTCTCTCAATAATTCAGTTAACCTAACTAATGCACTAAACTAAGATTGGACAAGCATCATATTTGATGGAATCCTCATAAGACCTATATCGGACTCACTATTTTCATTGGCTCAAATCTAGTTTAGAACTGTGTTACTCTCGTGGCAACTTAGTCACGATCAAATATGGCTACTAACCATTGCTACTTTGGTTGTAACTTACAGCCAAAAGATTCCAAATTGTTCAAAATTTCATGAATTAAAAGGGGGAATAGTAGCGCTTTTCAAACGGACAACAACAAGATTGAGTTTGAAATACCATTGCATTGAAGTATGTGGATCAACTCTGACACATAAGTTTCATTTTTGAAATTGATATCTGAGTTTTCCAATAAAGAAAATAGCTTCCGGAGGGGAAACCTGTGTGACCTTTTAATAATTATAGTACATGAAGATATACCACTGCTATAACTAAGCGAAAAAAAACCTAAAGCCAGATGACTTGTACATCTTCTCCCATCTCTCCCTTGGACCAATTTGGGAAGACATTCGATACCCAATAAAGCTCTTCCTAGGAACCCTTCCGAGGCCGTATTGGCTGGACAGCCTCTTTGTCTCAAACACCCACGGCTTCGGTCCTGGTTGCTCTGGCAAAGGCCTCAGCGGCTTCAATTTGGGGATTTGCGGCGGGACCACGAGCACTTTTTGGATGTTGGGAGCATGTCTGTGTCAGAGTCGTAGCGGTTGTAGGAGTTGAAGAACATGCGGAACACTTTCAAGCAACCAAGGTGGAGCCACCTGCCCGGTTAAGCCAGTTGCATACATCGCCTAGGACATGTTGGAGGAACTCTTTCTTCATTTGGTTAAGCAGCAATTGCACGAATTTGATGGGGTCCTCAATGCTGGCTTCGGGGTTTTCCTTTAGGAAGAGCAGCGCACAGTTCAATTGCCCTTCCTGTTCTTCTTTCTGTGATGAGAGAGAGAGAGAGAGAGAGAGAGAGGTGACACTTGGAAGGACACAATCGAAAAAGGAAAGAAAAAACCAGAGATATTGCATTACTGAGTTCATAGGGGCAGAAATTTATTAACAATTTACAAGAGTTGTCCAGGGAGCATCTGCCATTGCATGCGGCTTCGGTAGCAGCTATACTTAGCCGAATCATATTTAATAGTTTGATGCACCGGGTGGTGAGGAGCTGGTAGGGTTTGGACCACAGCTGATGCAGCGGAAGATGTGTGCTGCGATAGACGTCATGCCACGTCGAGGTACTCTTCCGTTGGATGCACACCTCCACTTCTGCTCCACCTCGCTTCGATGAGCCATGAGCCATGAACACGAGATGTAGCAAAGTATAGAAAGAGAAGTATTATGTGGGAACACAAGATGTACTATATCTCGAAGGTTTTTCTTGATGTTCTTCCCCGATTTTTTAAGCATTTCATTCTGAAGTCGCTGGCAAGATCGTCTAAGGTTTTGGATATGGTCTTGGCGTGCTCACTTAGTCTTTACAGTCCCAACTGGTCTAATGTTCATCACCCACAGAAGAGTCAATTCTAAGGGTACCTAATCAGATGAATTGTGACATTGTTGACACCTATATTTTGATTAGGTTTTTAATTAGGCCTTAATTTACTTTATTTTTCCTTCTTTCGGATAATAAATAACAAATAACAAAAAAACAAAAAAACAAAAGCAGCCTGTTGGGCTGGGCCTTCAAGCCTAGCCCCTCCTTTTTTTCACTCGGGCCCCCATCGGCCTGGCCCGCATGACGCAGCCCTTTTCCCCCTTTCTTCTTCCTTTTCTTCCTTCTTCTTCCTTCTTCTTTCTTCTTTTTTGCTCCTTCTCCTCCACCTCTGTAAGCCATCATGTGCAGCGATGGCAACGTGCTCAAGGGATGCCTACAACAAAGAGGGGAGAAGTAGACTCGCAGCGACGGGACATGCAAGTGGGTAGCTTGGAGTGGACGCTGGTTTAGCCACATCCATGGCCTGTCCACATGCGCCAATCGACGGCCAAACCCCCGTCAACCGACACCCCTCCACCTATAAATAAGCCCCTCCCGATGAACGCCCTAGGGTTCCTTCAAGTAGGTTAGGTCGTCAAGCCGAGTTCGAAGCTTGGGCTGGGCGTCCCATTTCGTTTAAAAACAGGCCCGTCTTGCGAGCCGAGCGTTTTTTTTAATAATAAAGTAGGGCCCGGTCTGGGCTTGCATTCCAGGCCCATCTGGGCTAGCCTTTAGCGACCCGGGTCAAGCTCAACCCGGAATCCAACCTGGGTTGCCCTTTTAATATATTATAATATTATAACATAAAATAATATTTTTAAAATCAAAAATAAAAAAAATAATTTATTTTCCATAAAATCAAAAATCCAAAAAAATCCCTTTTATGTCAAAAAATAGAAAAAGGTCCCACAAAATTTTTTTTCCTCCACAAATGTATGGAAAACCGCTCAAAAATCCAAAAAGCCTTAAGGTTTAAATAAGATTAGGTATCGGAAGGGCATTAGTGATTAACTAGTGTAATTAAATGTAATCAAGTCCTCGAACCTAATTTCTCTAATTGCACAGGAGCAAATATTCCTTCCAATATTTCGCTTAGGTTTCTAATCAACCCACACAATTTGATTAGTGGTGGCTCTTTTTTAAATTAACTCACAAGTTAAAAACTTGAACCATTAACTCGTAAATTGGTGGATTTTTGGAGAGGCCGGGCTATGCTTAATAGACAGAGCTGAACCATTAGCCTCCACAAGGTGCGCGCCCCGATTGGGCGCCGAAAAAAAGAGGTCGCAATTTGCAAGTGGTCTATCCAAGATTCATGATCTTGTTTCTTCTCATGTGCTTGAGCCCACAATTTTAGTTTCCATCAATTAAATGTGATCACTTCTCTCTTTTATATGTGCGCACACGCACAAAATAATTCAGTCAACCTAACTAATGCACTAAGCTAAAATTAGACAAGCATCACATTTGATGGATCCCCTTAGGAGTTATATCAAACTCACTATTTTCAATAGTTCAATTTTGTTTAACTTAGTCTCGATCAAATATGACTACTAACCATTACTGTTATTATTGAAACTTCAGTTAGAAGATCCCAAATTGCTCAAGTTCTAACAAAATTACAAGGTGGACTAGTAACGCTTTCCACACAGACAACAACGAGATTGAAGCATGAAATACAATTGCATTGAAGTATGTGGATGAACTGTCCACTAAAAATTTACACATTTTTCTAAGCTACTCTGTTCATACTTACTTATTTCATTATTGATATACTCTTTATTTTTCTGTGAAAACCAAAATAACTTCAGGTGGAGGAACCTATAAGATTGTTTCATGACTATAGTGCATGAAGATATGCCACTACTATAACTAAGCGAAACATAACTTAAAACTGGATGACTTGTACATTTTCTCCCATCTATTCACTGGACCAGTTTGGGAAGACATTCGATACCCAATGAAGCTCTTCCTAGGAAAACGCTCAAGGCCATATTGGCCGGACAGGCTCTTGGTCTCAAACACCAGTGGCTTTGGTCCTGGTTGCTCCGGCAAAGGCCTCAGGGGCTTCAATTTGGGGACTCGTGGCGGGACTACGAGCGCTATCTGGATGTCGTGGAGCATGTCCGTGTCTGAGTCATAGCGGTTGGAGGAGTTGAAGAACATGTGGAACACTTTCAAGCAGGCGAAGTGGAGCAGCCTGCTCAGTTCAGGCACGCTGCAGGGCTCCTCAAGGACGTGTTGGAGGAACTCTTTCTTCAGTTGGTCTAGCAGCAATTGCACGAAGTTGATGGAGTCCTCAATGCTGGCCCCGGGGTTTTCCTTTAGGTAGAGCAGCACAAAGTTCAATTTCCCTTGCTTTTCTTCTTTCTGGAATGTGAAAAGATCGTAAAAACAGGGAGACGAAATAAGAGAGTGTACACAGGTGCACGATAAGAGCAACAATGAACGAGCACCATTTGGGGGGCAGCGGCCAATTATAGCTGCTTGGCCAGCGGCCAGACTTAGCTCTATCATATTGAACAGTTCAAATAGCCTCAAGACGCATGCTATCCAACGTTAAAAACTTTACCTCGTAGGTTTGGATGTCATTCAACAACCGAGTGATGACCATGAGCAATTTGGTGATGGGCTGGTAGGGGTTGGACCACAGCTGATGCAATGAGGTCGTGGGGCTCGCGAGGCACGAAGGAGGAAGGACTAAGACGTGTGCTCCGACAGACGTCATGGCTACGTCAAGGTACTCTTGCGTGGGACGCACATCTCCACTTCTGCTCCACTTCGCTTCGATGAGCCATGAATGAAATGTCTCACCCCACTTTGAACCAAACGCAGTGTTTTAGCCCATTTGAAAGAAAGATATTGCACGATGTCGCACATTAAAAAAGAAAAGTATAACGTGGGAATATGAAACTTACTATATTTTGAAGGTTTTTCTTGATGTCCTTCCCCAGTTTGTTTGAAACATTTCGCTCTGATGTTGGTGACAAGATCGTCGAGGGCTTCGAATATGGTCTTGGCGTGTGCACTCAATCCTTCCCCATCCCACCTATTATAATTTGTTTTTTTTTTTTTTGGTGAACGGTAATATAATGTTGGTCACCGATTAAAAAAAAAAAAAAAAAGGCAACTGGAAGGATAAATAATTGGATGGACTGTGAGGTGATTATTAATTTAACGTACACTCATTAATCTTGCATGTAGACATGTAGTCTAGTGAATGTAACTCTTGAAATAAATTGTAGAAACCCTAAGTTGGAGTTAAACAAGTACTAAAAATGATAAGCATACCTTTGAACCGCTTCAGTAAGCTTTTCCAGATCCTCTAACGAACCTTCCATGTCAAAAAAGTCATCGGCGACAGTTAATATGACTGCGCCCTTCGCGACCAGCACTCGCACATCAGAGTTGCAAGGCACGGAAACGGAAGCGGCGACAGCAAAATAAGAGTACACCGTCTTCTCTCGACCGAATCCCATCTTGCTAAGTCCCGTTGTTTCAGACCACCTGAACTCATCCATTGATAAAGAGTAATTAAAAATAATTATTTGCTAATTAACAACCCATTCACTAAAACAGATGCACATATGCCTTTTCAATACGTCAAGCTCCATCCTGTAAATAGATTGTCTCTGTTCAAAGTTCTGCAGAGCAAGTTGTAGTATATCCTGATTATGAACCAATGATGACCTAATGAAATCTGATGGATTTATAAGATAGGCTTAAGGCCCATCCGCTCAAGTTGGGCCCAAAAAGGCCCGGTCCACGGGAAAAGGGCCCGTGGAAGGGGAGAGGTATAAAAGGGAGGAGAGAGAGAGAGAAGATAACGTTTTGCAATTCAACGTACGTCTTCTCCCGCGCGTTCTCTCTTCCTCTAAAAAGAACAGTAAGTTCAAGGCACTGTTTTCTCCCCTTCAAGATGCCATCGGATCGAACAGGACCAGTTTTTTCTTCCTCTTCCGCATTGGTGTTTAATCTGTGGCTAACAAGGTACGCTCGAATCCGTGGTGTGCTTTAGGATCGGTGATACGTGTTGTTTTCTCGGGCTTCGCTTCCGCATTGATTTAGGGGTTCGATTCGGTGTCGAATCCGGTTTTCGGGGATCCGTAATTCCCAACATTGGTATCAGAGCCCTAGTTCACGTTTTTCCCGATCAATTCTGATGTTTTTGATTGATTTTTCGCGAAATCACTTCGGCCGTACGGAACCGGGCGAAAATCCCGACACCCGAGCGTTGTTCGGCCATTTTTCTGAGTTTTCGTAAGTCGAAATCAAATTCTGAAGGCACTGGGAGAAAGGCGACGTCGAGACGAGTCCGGCGAGTGGTCGCACGCCGCTGTACGACACCGCACGCGCCCACACGCGCGGC
The DNA here is from genome assembly GCA_014182885.2 of Eucalyptus caleyi. Lineage (NCBI taxonomy): Eukaryota > Viridiplantae > Streptophyta > Magnoliopsida > Myrtales > Myrtaceae > Eucalyptus > Eucalyptus caleyi. Next base: position 11,107,426 of record CM024469.2, on the reverse strand, counting down.
CAGAAGCCGCTGCGCGTGGGCGCGACGCGCCTGGAAGCGCTGGCTTCGCCAGCGCGTGCGGCGCACGCGCCGGTCGGCGAACCGGCACGTGCCGGTCCGCGGACCGACGCGTGCTGGCGTCACGTGATGACGTCAGCGTGACATCACGTGATGACGTCACCTACGACGTTTCGCCGGACGGTCACCGGCTGGCGACCGACCCGACCGGCGACCCGACCCGACTCGCGGACGAGGCACGCGCTCCGCACGTGCTGGATGACGTCTGCGTGACGTCATCCCCCGCACGCGCGAGGCACGTGCGGTCGGTCCGCGCGGACGGTCCGACCGGCCCGACCGGTCCGACCCGCGCGCCCGTTGACCCGACCCGTTGACCGACGACCGTTGACCGGCCGTTGACTTTGACCGTTGACCGTTGACCCAAAAAAAAAAAAAAAAAAGGAATTTGTTTTCTTTTTAAGTCATGCCTATGTGGGTTATAAGTAATCCATTTTAATTCTGCATTTGTTCCATGAATTTTGGAAAATTATGTATTTTCTCTTATATTAATTATGGATTATAAGTGATCCATTTTAATTCGCATTTGTTGCGGGAACTATGATGCGTTATGCAAGGATACCTGCAATCCCGAGAACGCATGAGGAAAATGCAAGACTTAAGAGGCTGATGAAAGAGTTAGCTGATTATCGGTGGCATGACGGTGATTTAGTATCACATGTGGTCAGGGTCAATAAGATGATACAGGAAATCATCTGGAATGGTTATCTTATGCCGGATTTTGAGAAGGTGCCGGATTTGATGAACACTCTTCCACCTGAATGGCAAGCAGTGTTGGATCGGCTATGGGAGGTCAACGTGGTCCCGGGTTATAGGAGGCTGGTGGAAGCTTTTGTAAGAGAGCACTATAGGATTGAGTTGGCCAAAACTTCAACCCTTAGATTGAGCGCCACATGGCGCCAAGTGAATGCGCCTTGGAAGCGACATGAAAGCTCTCCAAAGGTTTTTCCATGGTTGGCAAATGTACCTTCAGTTTTCTCAGATGTTTTTACTGATAGATTAGAAGGGACATTCCTGTTTATTTCTTTGATTAATTATGTAATGATTACTACCTAATTGTGTTAATTGAAAGCATTATTGTTTTTTAATTGTATGTCAATTATCTGTTGCTTTTCGTTATTGCCGGTTGTTCTTTTGTGGGTAATTAGCTGTGGGTAGTAATAGAAGTTTTTGTAACTTCATAGAATTTATTTGCATAAGATAATTATATTAATAATAATTTTAAGTTAGGATTTTTGGAGGATGATTGGAAACATAGTGACCTTTTGATTCTGAAGCCTTACTTGAAATTATTTATTAATATGATGGGTCTATGCAAATAGGGATGCATAAATGATAGGCATTAATTATTCGTGCATATATGTCTGATGTGTTCAGATCAATGGTTTCAGCAACTAAGAACGTGATTGCTGATATGAACGGTAATAATTGTGAAACATTGAATATGAAGATTCAATATGTGCTAGAAAAGCAAGAAGCACTAGAAGCTCTTGACCACATTATGGAAGACATTGAGGGTGTCATGCACCACCTTGAGCTAGTAGAGGACTACCTAACGGTATTTGAGCCGTAAATAGACATTTGCTATGCAGGTTCTAGCTCAGAAAGGGCTTTGTGCTCTAAGCGCAAACGTATTGATTCGTTCAATATGTGGGAATGCAAAGGATCAAGTCCTTATTGCAAGAAATTAAGAATTAACCAACAAGAGAGAGGAAAGCGTCCTCAGGTGAAGAAAATGTCAAGAGTGATGTGTTACAATTGTGACAAGAGAGGTCACTATGCTCGCGACTGTCGTGAGCCAAAGAAAGAATGCACCTCTTGTACATTTGAGAACTTTGCTTATGTGTCAAGTTCTGCATTATAGGCTGAATCCAATCCTTTGTGGAATGTAGATTCAGGAGTGACAGACCATGTAGCAAAGGATAGAGGATCTTTTGTGGAATTCCGACGAGTACCAACTGGAACTGAGTGGATCCATATCGGAAACAACTCTAGAGCTGATGTAAAGGAATTGGCACCTGCCAATTGAACATGCATGGTGGACGCATCTTGATGTTCTATATGCTCTAGAGATTCGTCGAAATTTAGTGTCTGTCTTAGTGTTGGTTAAGCTTGGTTTTGGTATGAACTTCTATAATAAATGTGTAGATTTGTGTTTAGATACAAACTACTATGGTTGTGGTCACTTTCTAGATGGTTTTATTGTACTAAATGTTGACTATGGTGATGTCAATATGTTATCCCCTTGTTTCACGTCTTCTATCTTATATGATAATGATGTGAATATGATGGCATGCTAGACTTGGTCATATTGGCCAACAACATATGAAAAGACTAGCCAAAAAGGGCTTGTTGGGCAATATTGAAAAAGTTGATTTGTCCATATGTGAGCATTGCCTAGTAGGAAAATGACAAGGAGACCATTTGGAAAAGGTAAAAGAGCTGAATTTCCTCGGCGTTTAATCCATTTGGACGTCTGTGGTTCAATGAATGTGAGAGGAAGGCAATGGGCTGTTTGTTTCATCACTTTTAAATATGATTCTACTTGATTCGGATATGTCTATTTGATTTCTCATAAATCTGAAGCATAAGTTGTTTTAGAAGTTTTATGAACCTGGTAGAAAATCAATTAGACAGGAAAATAAAGGTATTTAGATCCGATCGAGGTTAAGAATATTTATCTGATAAGTTCAGAAAATTATGTGATGAAAAAAGAATAGAAAAATAGTTGTCTATTCCATATACTCCTCAACAAAATGGTGTTGCGGAGAGAAGAAACAGAACCCTACTGGAATTGTTAGGTCCAAGATGGCGCATGCTAACTTACCTATCACTTTTTGGAGTGATGTGTTGTTAACTGCTGCCTATATACTTAACCGGGTGCCTTCCAAATCGGTTATTTCCACTTCATATGAGTTATGGACAGTTAGAACACCGAACTTAAGTGTTTCTTAAGCCATGGGGTTGTGCTACCTATATTCATGAGTCCTCTCACAAGTTTGGGAAATTGGGTCCCAAAGAAAATAAGAGTATTTTCATGAGATACTGCGAACACTCAAAAAGGTATGTGTTCATAGGTGAGCAGGAAAGTGGGAGTATAACTAAATTTGAATCACGGGATGTCACATCCTTAGTGGATGAATTTTCTAAGAGGGGCGAAATAAGGGAAAATTACTCCTGTTTGAAACTTTGGATCAAGATAATGATGTCAGTGGAGTTCGTTCAAGTGGGAGTAATATGAGATGTAATGAATTGAATTCAACTCATTCTCAATTGCAACCACCTGATGTGACGACATCATCATTACCTAATCCAAGTGGGATCATGATGGGGAATGATGTGCTAAGTGTACAATCTCTTATACGGTGAACAAGTCGCCAAAGTATTCCCCGTCGATGTTTTGACATTGAAAGGGAAACTTTTATGGTTGCTCCACAAGATGAGGATGAGCTAAGAAATATTAATGAGGCTCGAACTGCCCTAATAAGGAAAAATGGATTCATGCAATGAAAGAGGAAATGGAGTCAATGAAATCAAACCAAGTCCGGGAACTGGTTGATCTTCCAAAAGGGACCTTGAGCTATTGGGGACAAGTGGGTTCTCAAAATAAAGCGAAAGGCTGATGGCTCAATAGAAAGGCATAAGGCTCGCCTTATGGCGAAGAGGTATAATCAACAGGAAGGAATTGATTATCAAGATACATTTTCTCCTATAGTGAGATTTACCTTGATTCGCATAGTTCTGGCAACAGTGATTAGTATGGATCTTGAGTTACATCAAATGGATGTAAAGACTGCTTTTCCTCAGTGATGAATTAGAGGAAGAAATATATATGGAACAACCTGCTGGTTTCATAGTGAAAGGCCAAGAAGAAAAGGTATGTCGACTTTGGGGGTCGATATATGGCCTTAAGCAGTCGTCAAGCCAATGATATATACGTTTTCATAAAGCCATAATGGCATATGACTTTACAATGATAGACGAGGATCGTTGTGTATATATCAATAGATCCAATGATCAATTTGTGATCATATCATTATATGTTGATGATATACTAATTGCCGGAAGCAATATAGAGTTGGTTAATACTGTCAAGAGATAGTTGTCTTCTAACTTTGAGATGAAGGATATGGGTGAGGCTGCATACATTCTTGGAGTTAAGACTTCAAGAGATCGTTTTGAAGAGATCGTTGTCTCTTTCGCAAGAAACCTATAAATAAGGTTCTTGAACGATTTCATATGCAAGACTGTAAACCCATAGACACTCCTATTGCAAAAAGGTGAAGGATTGAGCCATAGTCTGTGTCCAAGGACTCCACAAGAGAAGGAACAAATGAAACATGTTCCTTATGCTAGTGCTGTTGGGAGCTTGATGTATGCTATGATGTGTACAACACCCGACATATGCTTTGCAATCAGAATGGTGAGCAGATACCAATCCAATCCAGGTCAAGCACATTGGAAAGCCGTTAAAAGAATACTGAGGTATCTAAAGGGGACTGCTGATTATACGCTGAGTTATTAAGAAAAAGGATTTGCAACTCAAAGGCTATTCTGATGCTGATTGGAGAGGAGATTTAAATGAAAGAAAATCTACCTCTGGGTTTGTTTTCTTACCGAATAATGGCACCATATGTTGGAACAGTAAGAAACAAAAGTGTATAGCCTTGTCCACGATAGAAGTTGAGTTCGTGATATTATCAGCAGTAGTATAAGAAGATGTTTGGCTTAAGAGATTTTTTGGATCATTTAGGTGTTATTGGAAGTGCTGCAGATTCATTGTTGGTTAACTGTGATAGCCAAGCAGCAAAAGTGTACACCAAAGATCCAAAATATCATGGCAAGACCGAACATATAGATACCAAGTATAATCTTGTTAAGGATATGGTTGCACGAAAAGATGTGAACTTAAAGTACATACTACGCATGGAATGGTAGCAGATCGTATGACAAAGCCAATACCTAGAGATGTGTTTTGTGGCCATATGAAATCTCTAGGATTGCGTAGAGACTGATGTACTGAATATTGTAATTTCCCTAAGTGTTCACAATTTGATGAATTTGTGTATTCATCATTAATGCCTATGAATCTTTGTTTAATCCTTATGCATCTTAATGCTTAGTGCATTACTTTAAGTTGAGAAGTATGTCGGACAGATATAAGATTAGCCCACTCACACGGGTAATCGCCTCTATTTACTGTGTGATAAATAGAGATGAGACAGTATTTAAGCTTATTATCTAGGTGATAATCGAGAGCTCAAGCTCAAAATACGCATGTCGCCTTAACTAAGTGTTAAGATGGGGACATAATACTTGTGATGTCCGAAAGTAAAATACCCCACACATTTTACTTTATCTGTCTATGATGCCAGATGTGAGTTCTGATGAATTTTGTGAATGAGTGGATACGTGAACTCAAGTTAGACATTGGGTATGTCTGAACTATCATCTGTACGGTATTGAAAGGTGTAGACATACGCTCCATGGGAAAGGAGTTAATACCGTAATACGTATTTCATACTACGTATGCATAAGACGACCAATAAGAGTGGCAAAAGTTTGATCTCAACTTTTATGTCGTGTGAGACTCTTGAGGAAGAGAGTTCCTCAATTTTGAAGTCCCCTCAAGACTCTTACTTATTCTCAAGATTTCTATTTAGTGTTTGCTATCTTAGTGTGTTGCCAATGGTCATGAGATGATTCGATCTAATGGGGCATTTCTAGAAAAGCAAACTGGACTGAAATTGAGAGTTTGAAGGAAAGAGGAAGATCAATTTTGGAGAATCACATTGTAGTTTTGTATTCACCGGTTAACCAATTATGACTATCTTTGTGATAATTATAATTGTGAATACAATATATATATATATATCATGTTTAAAAGAGATCAAGGGAGATATAAATGTGATCGATCGATCTAGGGTACTGCATACTAAATCTACTCGGAGTGTGATGCCCATTATGAGCTGCTATATATTCCTAACAGATGTATGGCAACGAGCTCTCAAAGTATGCTGGTCGCACGGATTATTCACCGGTATGAATGTTGAAGAGAGGAAAAGAGGATTATGTTCGGCCCACCATGTTAAGTGAGAGTCTATGCTGGATTTTTCTCTGATGGGACTGAGTAGGGCCTGTCCGCCCATGTTGGTTTTGCACCACCATGTGCGAGTGGGAGATGATGGATTTATAAGATAGGCTTAAGGCCCATCCGCTCAAGTTGGGCCCAAAAAGGCCCGGTCCACGGGAAAAGGGCCCGTGGAAGGGGAGAGGTATAAAAGGGAGGAGAGAGAGAGAGAGAGAAGATAACGTTTTGCAATTCAACGTACGTCTTCTCCCGCGCGTTCTCTCTTCCTCTAAAAAGAACAGTAAGTTCAAGGCACTGTTTTCTCCCCTTCAAGATGCCATCGGATCGAACAGGGCCAGTTTTTTCTTCCTCTTCCGCATTGGTGTTTAATCTGTGGCTAACAAGGTACGCTCGAATCCGTGGTGTGCTTTAGGATCGGTGATACGTGTTGTTTTCTCGGGCTTCGCTTCCGCATTGATTTAGGGGTTCGATTCGGTGTCGAATCCGGTTTTCGGGGATCCGTAATTCCCAACAAAATCAAAGAAAAGCAAAAAGTTAATTGCATGTTATAGCATACCATTCAAGCAAGTTTATAAATTTCCTTTTGAAGACATTAATACCTATGGCAAGAAAATTTTCCCATCCATAATACACAAGCATCTTTTTCCTCCATCCACATCCTGTGTTCCAGGTGGTCTAGGCGAGCCATCCATGGCAGACCCAGTTCATGCTTAATCTACACAGACATTTCAATCATTAATTTACTATGCAGAACGACAAGAAGTGCTGAATATTCCCACTAACCATTCTGCAATGACTCGACGAGATAATGCTTGAATATCTTGTTCCTCTGGATGCGATTTTCTCAAGAAATTTCTTTGAGAAAGTTCTTGCTTTCTCGAGTTCATGTTCATTCGGAAGCATAAGATTGCTGGCTCTATAAATGTTAAGGAGCACGCTTGAGAAGTATTCATAATGTTTTTCAATGTGATCTCGAACTTCTTCACAGTCTAGAAACCAGCAAAAGCTAGCTGCAAAATGCAGAATACAATTGAAATTAATGGAACCACTTCAAAATATCATCCAGAAAGATCCCAGGGAAAAGGAACCGATTGAGGGACTCATAAAGCTTGCAACTCGTACATGGTGATACTCTATAACCATGCATGCGCAAAAGCCAGAATCCCAAGCAATCTTTGTATAGCGCCGCAGCGATCGAATGAATTGATTTCACAATTGGTTTTTCATGCTTATAGTTCCTGCAAAAAGAAATGTTAATATGCTTGAATTAGTTAGAGATGTCGTATGGACGATTTCGGTGACCTCAAAAGTAGTCAGTACTGGAAATAGAAAATAGGCGACAACTTTGCCTGGACGGGCTTCTAGGCTTTTACAGACAGCATCGCCCGTCCCCTATTCTATTGTTTTTTATTTTAGTAGTTTTCTAGGAAAATAAAAATAAAAATGACTGAGTGACTAGGAAGCTTTTACTAACCGATGGATTTGTGCCAAAATTTCATCCTTCTCCTGGTCAAAGTACTCGGTTAACCCTAATCTCACTAGTTGATAAACCATGGAAAGTTTTGTAAGCTCTTCATCCACAAGATATAGAGATGGAACTGCTTCAATCATCAAGAAAACCAAAACATATTCAAGGGTTATGAACGTTATAAAAGGAAAACCATATAAATTTTATAAATAAATTTTCAAGCTCTACACTGATGGTATAAGCTTTTATTACTTTACTTATATAAAATCAGCTTTCATTAGTTTAGCTTATAGTGATCTAGCATTTGAAGTCGTGTCTTAAGCCAAACACAGCCTAGTTAATCTAAAAGCAAGATTTTAGTTTCAACTTTAAGTGCTTATACAGGGATTAGAAGGATTCGCCCATTGAAATATCAAAATCTTTGGTTTTGCGTTTATAGTCCAAATTTGCAGAAAATATCGAAGTTTCTGTTCCTACTGTGGGCAGCTCGGTCCCAGTTTGAGGCCATCTAATTGGCAAAATAAGTTAAGTTAAAAGAAATCAAAATATAGAAATAAAGTTGATGCATTCTTTGTCCTCCCTTCCATAGAAGGATAGAATTTCGATTCTTCTTGTATACAACAATTCCATCGACTGAAATCAACCACATCCCATCAATTACTATGATAATTTTATTCTCTTTTCCGAAAGTGACAATATATAATTTTCATAAAATGAAATTAACTGGGGAAACAAGAATGATATGCTTCAAAAGCATCTAAAAATCTTTTGGACTTAGCATTCACTTACCGCCGTTAGAAGCACAATTCAAAGCAAGAGACTGAAGATAAGCCAAGCATGCTTCATTCCCGGTGGCAAGGGATGCACTTGCTGTCGCAGAGGGTGATTGAAACAAAGAGCCGTCGCTGTCCAGATGCTTCAATATGGTTTCGTGGCTGATTTTGTATGTTGGAGGCAATGCCTCAAGATATGACAATAACGGGAAATATTGCTTCTTGTCGACAAGTTTTTCCCTGCAATAGGCCAAAACCGTATAAGTTTTGATTGTGACTGAGGCGGGTAAAACATAGGAGTTGTCGGTGGCTTTAGCGCCCCAACTTTTTGGCGCTTTTAGATTTGAGACTATGATAATCCGTTTGTCCATTATTCAAGACTTACTATCACTGAGCCAAAATTCTGGTTGGCCTCACTCCATGGCAGATAATTGTAGTTAAGTTGGTTGACGGATGAGAACTTCTTTATATAGCAAGTTACTTTAACAAAATAAGGAAAGAAATCTATTTCGTTTGGAACCAGGTAGGCCTCCCTTTCATCCGTTGGCGTTCGGCTTTCGGGGTGCGTCAGGCCGGAGCTCGTGGCTGACCAGTTCGCACGAGCTCCAGTCCTTCCGGCCCCCGTAGGTCTTTAGCCAAGTCTCTATGTGTTTTTGGCCGTTTTCTGAGGATCCTCGTCCCATTTGGAATCCCGGTTGAGGTGGAAATCTTAAGATTTGGTAATGCACGCGAACCGTTTGTATAAATACCTGAGCGAAGGCCGCATGACTATCCTTGAACTTTCGTCCATTATAGGGGTCCAACATTGCCATATGTTGTGATGTGGGCTTATTTTTGTGCAAGTTGTGTCCCGTTCTCCTCCTTGTCCGTATGCGTGAGAGTGTGGGTGTCGGCTCGGCGGTGTGACAAAGGGTAGTGAGGCTCGTTTGAAATGGCGTCGGTTTGGTTGATGAGTTTCGGTGAAAAAGAGTGTAGGAGAGAAGGTCGCTTCGGACGTGCAGAAGGCCTGCACGAAGAAGAAGACCGAGAGAAGAAAAAAAAAAACGAAAAAAAAAAAAAAGAATTAATCAAAATATTAATATTAATATAAAAACGGGTTTTAAGAAATAGTTTATTAGTTAGGGCGGGTCCGGGTCATCGGATCGGGTCAATGGGCCGGATCGGGTTTATTGGGTCCAAACCCATTTTCCCGAATATAATAATATTAAACATTAAAAATATATTAAATATTTCAAAAATTATAAAATTTTCAACAATAATAATTTAAAAATTTCCAAAAATTCAAAAATTTCACAGAACATTAAAAATTCAAAAAATTTCCGAAAATTCAAAAGCTTTCAGAAATTATTAAAAATTCGGAATTTAAAAAGAAAAATAAATATTAAAAAATAAGAAAAATTCAAAATATTCGGAAAATGTCTAAAAATTTCAATAGTAATTCAAAAATAATAAAAAAGATAAAATTCAAAAAGATAAAAAGTACATAATTTTTTTGGAAATTTCAAAAACTCAAAGTTTTCAAAATGTCTAAAAAGTGTTAATAAATTTTAAGAATTAAAAATTCTCAAAAAGATTAAAATTAATTTTTTTGGGTTATTTTTTTCCTAAAAAGTGGAATTTTTCAATTTAGAATTATGCTCGAGGTTGACCGAGCCCTTAGGGCTTTACCTTACAATTTCAATTGCCCTTAGAGACAAACACTATTGATTACGCAATAATAATACGTTGATTTTGGCTTTCCTTTAGTTTAGTTAGGATTAGCATTTATCTTTTCATTAGTATTAAGTCTTTAATATCCCATAAAATGTATTTAATGTTTTCCTTGGTTGCTCATTATTACGTTAATGATTACACATCTATATGATTACCTCACATGTTAGTAGATAGATATTAAATCAATCTAGATTGCCTGACAATTTTTTTTTTTAAAAAAAAATGAACAAGATTAGGTACCAAAGATGCACTAATTGATTAATTAGTGTAATCAGGTCATTGATTAATTAGTGTAATCAAGTCCATGTCCCTAAATTCTCTTGTTGTGTAAAAAGTGAAATACACTCCCATACCTCACTTAATTTCTACCCAACCCATGCCTAATCATGGGCTATAAGCCATCTTTTAGGCAATACCCTTAAACCTATATCTTTTCCTCTCTGGACAAAAAAGGTAGGTCATGACATTCCGTCAAGAAGGATGAATGCAATCGCATGCCGATTTGGGTTGATCGACTAAGATTGAACTAAATTGAAATGGTTGGGACTATATTAGTAATGAAATTTAAAAAGTATCGTGACCAAAATGCAAACGGAGGTCAACTTGAAACTAAAAACACATGGTAAATTTCAAGCAAGAAAGAAGGAACGCAATATAATTACCTTTTTAGAATTCGTTGTCGATTACTGAATAAATCCGCAATGATACGTTCTGCACTTTCGGGGAGTATAACCTCCAAACCACTAGCACGGGCCAAATCAACCATTCCAGGCAAGACGATAGCGATCCAACGAGGAAACTTTCCATGCTTGTTTCTTAAAAGAAGCAATTCCACATTTTCATGAATGAACTTTAATCCTGAAACATGAAAAATCCAAAAAAAAAAAAAGGGGGGAGAGATATATTAGATAAGAGTCTGTGAAGAACTATATGATTGTTGCATTTCAATAAGGAAACAAACACAATAGTTACATGCATCATCTTTTATAGGCTTTCTGTTGGCAAATATAGTCAGGAATGAGAAGAAATAGAATCGGATTTTGAAACACGATAATACTCTTTTTAAGGAATTATTTACCCCACAACATATTGAATATTGGCAAAAATCCTCTAGGATACTATAAAATTTTAATGAGAATACCATCTAACAATTCTAGTATTCTCCGGGATATCTCAAAATGAAACAATTGAAAATGATGGTTGTATAGTTTTTTGAAAGAAGAATTGAAACCTGAAAAAGTTAAGATGTAAAAACTATATACATATATATAGGAAAAAGTGCCAAAAAAGTCCTAAACTTTTTGCATTTGTACCGATTTAGTCCTAAACTTTTTTTCGAGTACCGATTCAATCCTAAACCTTTTTAAGTTGTGCCAATTTAGTCATTTCCAACCAATTTTGGCTGAATTTTACTGACTAGATATCGGCCACTTGATGTGGCCTAACCGGCGCTAACGTGGACAACTTTTAATAATTTTTTTTTTTCTCTTTTGCCTTACCGGTCGCCAAGATCCGACGACCGGCCAGAGGTGACCGCCGGTGAGGGCGAGGCCAACCTCGCCGGATTTGGCGAGGCAAGACTCGCCCATGGCCTGCGAGGGCCGACGAGACTCAACCTCGCCAGATCCGGCGAGGGCAAGGCTGGCCCATGGCCTAATCTAGCTAGGTCAGGTGAGGTGAGCCCTCACCGAATCTAGCGAGGCAAGCCTCACCCATGGCTGGCGAGGGACAATGAGGCTTGACCTTACCAAATCCGGTGAGGTGAGGCTCGCCCATGGCTTGATCTAGCGAGGCGGCCATAGGCGAGGCCCGCCCTTGCCAGCCAATGGCAAGCCTCGCCCTCGCCGGTCCTCGCCGACCATGGGCGACATGAGCCTCATCAAATCCGACAAGGTCGGCCTCGCCCTTGCCGGCGGTTGCCTCTAGCCGATTGTCGGACCTCGGCAAATGGCTGGAGGAAAAAGAAAAATATAAAAAATAAAAAATATATTAAAATATTATTAAAAGTTGTCAACGTCAGCGCCGATCAGGCCACGTCAGCCGATCTACGTCCAGTCAGCAAAATCCGGCCAAAATTGGCCGGAAATGACTGAATTGGCACAACTTAAAACTGAATCGGCACCAAAAAAATATTTATGACTAAATTGGCACAAAGACAAAAGGTTTAGGATTTTTTTGGCACTTTTCCCTATATATATATATCTTCTTCTTTTTCAGAACTGAACGCAACCTTTTGGATGGAATTTATGTGCAAAAAAATATGTTCTCAAAAAAATATTGAAAATTCGGAATAAAAAATGATGATACTATTTTTCTATTTTTATAATTTCAGATTTCATAATTTATGAAAAATTATAGCCTTTCAGGGAGGAGTTGTGTCCAAATAGACGCAACTACCCAGATGTTAAGAGGTTATGCCCAAATGGACATAACTTTCCAAAGGTTGTAAGAGTGCCTAACAACCACTATGCAAAAATATTAATAAAATTATAAATGAAATAATAATAATAATAATAATAATAAAATAATAATAATAATAATAATGATGATGATGATCATGATGATGATGATGATAATGATCATGATAATAATAATCGTACTCTTTTGCGAACGGTCACACTATTTCAAAATACATAAATCCGAATTTCAATTAAAAAAAAAGTAAAAAGATGATTAGTGCCAAGTTGAAACCATATTAGAATTGGTGGGTTAGGCCATGGGTTGAAAAGTGAACAAAGTCACCTGGTCAAAATTTAAGTACAAAGTTTAGTTTAGTGATCACAAAAGTAATCTACTCACAAATTATATTTTATTCTAGAATGAAGAATTATATTTGCAATGGTCATATTTCAATGTAAACAAAGAAATATTATATTTTTGATGACCATATTTCGGTATTTATATGAAAGTAAAGCACATGATACCTTTCTCTATCAAAGGTGAACCAACATGCCACTTTTTGAGCATGGTCATGCAAATAAGGGTTGAAGCAAGACACTCCACTTTGTTGGACATTTCATCTTCGTCATGATCATAATCTCCCCAAAAGCCTTCTTCATTCTGATTGTGGAGCACCCAATTCAAACACCCCTTAAACATGGGAAGATCATGTTGATGAGGATCAGGAATCATTGCCAACCATGCGGTGTTATATGGAGAAGAAGAGAGGAATGAATGTGAGCTCATGGTGGGTAGTATCTCTCTTTTGATCATTTGGACAAGAGATTGAATTGAGGGTTTTTGGAACTCCATAAAGATTTGTATGAGGAGGATTTGGCTTGCTTATTGGAATCGTAGATTGTATAAACCCATTAGGTCTATTTATACATGACTTTGAGCCGGTTCCTTTTAGGGGGTGCCACGTGAATTTTTTTTTTGGATGTGACATGTCATGGAGATCTTATTGGTATTTGGGACGAAAAGCCAAATTGAACTTTTCTTATCCTAAGGTGAGAGAAATTATTGTACTTTCGAGGTGACGCATAGCGAAAAAAATATTGCGGCGCCGCTCCTGAGCATGATTCACACGGTGGATGTTGATGATTAATAAAAATAGTGTTATGGGACCCAACTAGGGCTGCCCAGAGCTCCTGAAATGGCCAAACAAGATCACATGACTTGTTGTCCAGCCCCTGAAGCTTGATGGATAGCACGTACTGAATGCCCATTTGCCCATTAAATGATCCCCAACGAACCCGGAAACATCTCGGACCCGAGCAGGCCTTGGGTAATCCCATAACATTATTGCCACAATCCCTATGTCGGTCTTGCATATTTATATCATATTGTCCGCAAATTTACGTTATTGTTGTTGGTTTAAGACTCCTTTGAAGTGTTTAATTTAATACTAGTGTTCAGCTTGAAAGATTCACCGTATGATTTGCTCCATATAGACAAATTTTTGTGTGAATATGTTATAGGATAAATATGTCATATATGTAACAGTTTAGAGTTTTTGGTGAATAAAAAAAAATTGGAGTATAATAATTTGAGATTTTTCATGGTATTAACCTTATGGATTTTCACATAAACTTACCACGTCACTATATTGCATCACCATGTGTCATCTACATCTATATTTTTAATGGTAAAATTTGACGGACACTAACAAAAGATAAATTTGTTATAAGTATATTGGTGATTAAAAAATTTAATTTTGAGTACATTTGTCACGAGTATACCAATCAAGGGTTCTTTATAATATTAACATAAATGGCTTAAATTTTAGAACAGTTAGCAATTGTCTTACAAAACTTTTTATGGTATTAGAGAAGGAGATTCTGAGTTTAAATCTTTCAAGACCCCAAGCAAAAAGATTAGACTAAGTGTGAAGGTGAGTGATATAATATTTAAATATTAAGTCATATCTTTGTTTAATAGTTTATTATTTTGATATCAATTATAATGAATTAGGAATAATAGAAGAACATTAATAGAAGAACATTATTTCGATATCTTTGTTTAATAGTTTATTATTTCAATATCAGATTTAAGGGTACCTTTACTATGGTAGCCTCTCGCCCATAAGGATGGCACCACTTCATCTTTTGGGTTACTCCCATATTGAGTATGCTAAACTATGGTGAGTTTCATTGAAACTCATGCCCCATGCAACGAGTTTTTTATACGATATAGTTGTTTATAACAACTTAAAAATAGACAGGAGTCGCCACTAGCCTTGTTTTGGGGGTCGGTTAAAAATCCAATCGAGGGTCAAGAGTGTTCCCTCGATTTCTATGCAACCAAATATCTAGGTTCGAGGATTTGGATTGCACTAATATTTCAATTAGCGCCCTTTCAGTACATAAACAGTATGTTGTGTTTTCGTAACATGTCCATGTGTTTCTTTTTACATTTCGGGATCATTTGTCCTAAACTAAGTAATCATGCGTGGTTAGTCATTTTCATTATATTCTATTTCTAAAAATACAAGAAAATAAAGCAATTAATGGAATTGGAATTGCAAGATAGTGAGTAAACAATCAAGTAAAACAATAAATCTATCATGCAATCCTAAAAAATATATAAGAGAAACACAATTGAAAAAGATGAGAGAAAGAGAGAAAATTCGCAACTTGTTGGGTTTTATATAAGAAATGAAACCCAAGACATATGTCGGGAAAATGAATAGTACATGATAATGGTCGGAATGGACATCGATCTCTACCATCTTTGCACTTTTTCCATCTTCGAGGTCCTAATATAAATCTAATCTAAGAAATTATAACTAGGTGCATACAATGCAAAGAAACAAGCATACACACCAAAACAATAAAAAACAAGACATCATGTCAAAATCCATCATTTAAAAGAAGTGCAATATGAAAGTCAAGTTTTAGGGCCTCGAGGTCGGCCTTTGTCTTTCATGCGAGGGTCCCATTAAGACACCTACCCAATCCATTTTTTGTGACTTATAACAATTATTGACTAATTGTGTTCTCGCACGTCTAATAACGCTTATAAGTCTCATAATCAAGCGATCTATGTGATCCCAGGGTTTTCCCTCGTTATCATGCATCGACTCTATCATTCATCTAAAAATCACGTGCATTGCAAAAATGTAAACATGCATGCAGGTCTTTTGAATGTTGTTTCTCAACCAATCAAGCAAGAAAATGAACTGTCAACATATCACTTATTACCAAAGGCATGCACCAATCACAATCACAAGCAATTTCTAATGCATGATAAGATTATATATATTAATGGTACATGCAAAATTTCAAAAACATATCTCAAAATTATTTATGAAAAGTTTCGAGACGATGTCATGTCTCAGCTATGAAAGACATTCAATTGTCAAGGCTAGCTCGAGGCTTGCATTAGAACTCATAAGCATCACAAGCATTTTGAATACAATTCAAACCATAACTTTCATGATGTCAAACTAGGGTTTTAAAAATGTTTGAAAATATTTAGAATTTTAAAATTATATAGGCTATGGAACACATTCAATTGCCAAGACTAGCCTGGGGCTCGCATTAGAACTCACAAGTGTCACAGGCATTTTGAATATGGTCAAAACCATGATTTTTCCTTAAGCCAAATCGAGTTTTAGAGAATAACCATTTTAGGAATCGTTTTTGAAAAACATCACATGTACCAAAACATTTTTTGGAAGATGCAATTTGAAAAGGTCAGGTGTTTAACAACAAAGATCAAAGAATTTAAAACAATTTTTATGAAGAAGGCTTGCCCTAATTTCATGCACAAACTAATCTAAAAGGTATAACTAAACAATCACAATCATGTTTATATCAGGAAATTTCATAACAAGCATATAAGGACGGAAAAATTGAGTAATACCCATTGACAATATAGCTATAGAAAAATTTCCTAACATGCATGACATAATGAAGAACAACTTTTGTGAAGAAATTTTTCTTGAACGAGCTATACATTAATTTACAAAAATCAAACAACAAGCAACAACACATCAGAAAATTTGTCAAAACAATAGGACATTCAACTGATGTCACGAGAATTTGTCCTATCAAAACATGTCTAAAAATCATCAAATTTATACAAAATATAGCCAACATGATGACAAGCAAGTTTCATTAAGAGGCCAAGTTCATATTCCAAATAAAAATTTGAAACAAAAATATCAAAGGTCTGTCTATATAGGGGTTAAAACAGGGGTCCGAATTTGATCCCTTGTCCAGATTGTGATCTAGCTTTGAAAAAATGGAAAAAGTCCAAATGATAAGAGATTGACATGAAATTAGTGGTATTAGAAACTTCTAAGTGTTTCCTACATATTCCTAGAACAGCTTGAGTCCAAACTAGGTCAATTTGGTATCCTAAAATTGAGATCTCTAAAAGTGTGCACATTAGTAGTTAAGAAAACAAAATATAAGCATTCATTAGAAAACCTTAAAATCACTAAAAGAATGCCCAAACGGCATGAAGAAATCACACGGGACTTAGGATTAGATGGGATGAAAAGTTTGGATAGTCATCTAATCCTAAGTTGGCATGCAAAATGTCATACAATTTAAATGATATTATGAGATGATTCATGATTCCTAATAATATGCTTGGGAATTCTAAGTGTGATGAATACTTTTTGTGAGACAAATTAAAAGTGCAAGAGGAAACTCAAATGACATGACCTAAACATCTATGCAAACCTTGCAACATGCGGTTCAATCAACAATAAAACATTATCGTAAGATTTGATCTCTAAATGACTCAAACAAGCATGGAAATGTGTACATATGACAAGGTTTCATTTCAGCATCAACTTTACAGAACAAGCATGATTTTAGCCATCTTCAAGACATGCATATATCCTACCAAAAATCTCACATACAGAACATACGATGATGAAAATTTCTCGTTAAGAAGTCGAAACTCAATTAAGATCATATAAATTGTGGCAAAAATGGCAAAACAGACAAACTATATGTCCAACACACGTTGTTGTAGTACCTTTTACTCTAATGCATGCAATTGATTCACATTGCCAAAGTACAAACCTTGCAAAGCATACATCAATCAAACATATATCATGTATTTCAACTCTCATGAAGGATTTGAAACAAAATAGGTGCATTTATGGACTCAATTTCATCAAAACAAATCTCGGACTAATACAGAACAGACTAACCTATGTCCAGATCTAAGCAATTCTGACCTACCTAAACATGGCTAAAAATTTTGAAAAAAAAATTCAGAAGATGCAAAACACCTATAGAAGAAACTTTCATGTAAGAAAGTTATTCCAAAACTCAACACAAAAATCATCAAAAAAATAGTAAAAACAAAAAAGATCAATATGGAATAGATTGACCTAAGCCTAAATCTAAGTAGATCTGACTTGGTTGAAAAAATTCAAAAATCATGAAAAAATTACAGTAGATGCATGACATGATTTGAAACAAAAATCATCAAGAAAATCTTGTCAAAAAATGATCATGAAAGTCAGCACAAAAATAACAAAGCCAGAAGGCGGAACCGGATTAGAATTGAAAAAAAAAAAATTACTGCAGAATCGTTAATCTTCAAAGGTGTTTTTAGAGGGCCAAACGATGGTCGTTTTGGGCGTGCAACCTATCATTTTGAAGATCGGGATGTCTATTATCTAATCCTAAGAAGACTTGAGCTAAAAAAAGGTTGTTTCAGACCTCGTTTTTCCTAAAATAGTAACCTATGTACAGGCCTACGAAAATCACAGATTAGGCTGAAAATCACAATCATCATTCAAATCATCAAAAATCATTATGACATTCATACTCATCAATATTAAGCATGTAAAAGCTCCTAATCTTGAATCCTAGCCTCGATTGACTACCTCAATCTCGCTTCATCGAATTTGAGTTTCGAATCGTTACCTTTGTCGCAATTTTCGTCTGTTTCTATTGTAATTAGTCGGAGCAAATCACCGAATCACGATTGAGACTCCAAGAGCCTAGTTCAGGTCACTACGACTCGAATCGGGGCCAATTGAACCTCCGGCTCAAGGAAAAGGAAGAACCGGTCCAAACCGGACAAGCCTTGACTTTCTGGCGAAGATCGGGCCACTAGTGAAGATCCATCCACCAATTCGGTCTCCTCTTTCCAAAGAAACATCAAAGACTATTGCTACAACAGATCACTAGCAACTTGAAGGTTTGGGAGCTTCGGCGACTGCTGGTTCGAACCTAGAATGAGATCGGTCCAAGAAGCGAACCGAATCTATAGAGAGAAATTGTGATCTATTTGTGCAGCATTTTGGAGGGAGAAATGAGAGAGAGAGGCTGAGGAGAGAGAAAATTTTGTGTAAATGAACCCCCCTTTGAAAATAAAAGAGATTTCACGTATATACTCTCACATTAAGCGATTTTGGCCGTCAGTTCGACCCGATGGCCAAAATCTCGATCCAACAATCAAAAATCCATTTCGAAGGCTCCATTATGATCTTGAGGTGTCGGGTAATTGATGTAGTGGGTTTGATTTGCAAAAAAACCAAGTCAAAATCGGGAATTGCGTCAAAATGTCTAATTATGGGTTAATTTGCAATTTGATGAAATTCAAGAACTAATTTGTAAATTTTTGGGAAATTGAAGGTGTAGAAGTGAAATTGGGAGTGAAAGGGTCCCAAAACCGGTGGCCAAAGGCCAAGAATAGGCTGGAAAGGGCCTAAACCGACCAGTCCTTCAAATGGCCGATTAGACTGGACGAACCGATTAAGTCCAGTTCGGCCAGATTTTGACCGGTTCTTGACCGACTTGGTCCGATTCCTACTGTTTTTCCACTTGGGATCCCTATGGCTAAAATTTTATGCAATTTGACCCCTAAATGACCTAATTGAAAATGAATTTTACCATTTTTATGAAGAAATTGACCAATTGAGATACAATTAAGCCAATCAAATCTTATGAATGTGATCTATGGGTCTTTTATTGACCTAATTGAATGATTATCATGGAAAAAAATGAGTCAAGACCATGAGTGCTTTGAATTGGGCCTAAAGGGCTAAAATGGTAAAATTTGCAATTCAATGGGCAAAATTGCAAATTAACTAAAATTAAACTCAATTAGTGTCACAATTGCCCTATCTAATGAGCTACCCATGTAAGATCACCTACCGCATTCAAATTGACCTTGAATTGAAGTGCTCGAGCTTAGGTCAAAAATAGATCTAAGCCTAATATTAAAATTGGACCTAGATTTATAAAATTAAACCATAGCCATGAATGGGTCAATTTGAATTTTGTCAATTGAAGCTTAATTGCTTGACTTCCTAATGCTTTGGAGGATAAAATTCTTCAAATTGATGAGTTCTTGTATGAATTTCACAAAATTGATGTCAAATTTAGACTTTTCTTAAGAAAATAAGTGAGAAACAATTGTTCGTTCGCAACTTATGAAGGTCAATTTTGGTCTCCTAATTAGGGCTCAAAACAACAATTCATATTTTGACTCGGTAAATTGTGAAATTGAATGCTCAAATAGATTTTAGATAGTTTCTAAACCAAATGTCAAATAAAGAACTACACCTAATTATACAATTATAATAAAACTAATTTTATTTTTGGTTGATTTAGAACCTAAAACTAAAAAATTCAGAAATCAAGGTTCTTAATCAAATTTTCTGAAATTTTGACACAAAAGTCAAATTGGCATTAAAAGAAATGTATTTGTGCTTTTTTTTTTTTTTTTTGTCAAAGTTTGACCAAAAGTCAACCATTTAAATGATTTTTCCTAAAATGTTCTTTTTTGGTCGAATTTTTGAATTTTCAAGAAATTGATTTGAAAAAAAAAAAGTGAAATTAAAACTAAGTGAAATTTTTTTGGGTAAAAAGTCAATTTTTGACTTATCGTTGACCAAAAAGTCAACTCGAAAGTCAACATTTGACTTTTTGGATTTTTCTTGAAAATGAGCTAAAAACTACTTAAAAACAACAATGCAAAAGAAAGAAACGAAAAACGACACTTTTTGGTTGAGAGATAGAGTTCCGTCGCAATCAGAAACCTAAATCTCGATTTTTTTACTTTTTAATAATGCTTCGACTAAAAATCAGGTGTCAACATCCACCTCCTTGTCTGGAACTCTTGAAGATGCTAGCTGGTCAGTTGTTAGTCTCCATCCCTCAACAATGACTCCAACCGACTAATAGCCAATCTAGACTGGAATGATAGCTAGAATTGATTCGCAAGATGTCTATTGTTAAGGAATCCTGCTGATGGATGCATTTGTTTCACAAAACATCAATAATTTGTAAACATCTTTAAAATGATCACTACTATATCATTTTAGAAAAATTAATCAATAGAATGCATTTCATAATCAACATTTCTGTCATTAAAGAAACTACATTCTGTTTTAGGACCTAATTGCATTTCCACAACAAGTTTAAGGACTTCATTGCATATTTTGAAAATTTTGAGATTCAATTGCACTTTCATGATAAGCTTTAAAAATTGCAATACACTTATCCATTTAAAACTAGTTTTAGGACTTTCAATAAAAAAAATTAGATTAATTCTTTTTCGAAATGGTTAGGACTTTTAATCAATGCATCTTATATTAAGAAAAGACCATGCATTGGTTCAATAGTAATATTGATATAAACAGGTATCTTTTATCAATTGTAACTTATGAATTAATTGTAATGAAATCGATATGATTAAGATAAACATCTGTTATCATTTATTTATAAGTATGTTGTAATTAGTATGTGAATTGTGAAAATACATCAAATTTTATATGTAGCATATATAAATCGCATGTTCCTATACACTAGGTGACTTCCTGTGATTCTGTGAAATTAGGCTTTTTTTCATTTGTTTTCTTAAAGTTGTGGCTTATGGTAGGCCTGTTAATTGTCCTGCACTTTTGGGCATTGCATTTTTAGTATAATAAGCTTGGCAGTATTGTTTGTTTGTTCATAATTTTGTTGTCTTTAGTGCAATGTTCGAGGGGTGCTTCTAAAAATTCCCGAGGAACTGTTCCTTGGAGGGTAGGTTGCCATTGCACGTGGATCCATTGACAAGATCTTGAATGCCTATTGTAGACATTTTAAATGCTCGTATGTAAAGAAACTTTGTGTTGGGATTACAATGCATAGTACAGTCACTAGAAGTCGCAACTCCTCTTCCTCTCTCCGTCTAATACTAGAAGGACAAGACAAGCTAATTAGTGTGTATTTGGTGACGTTTCTATTCCAAGGAACAATTTTTGAACATAAATAGTTTTTTTTTTCTATTCCCAGGAATAATTTATGAGTATAAGAACGCGCTTAGTAATCGCAAAAATTTATATTCCAAGAATAGAAATGCATTTAGTAAAACTTGTGTAATTTTGTTGTTTATTTTAATTTTTCAATATTTTTATTATATTTTTCCTTTTTTTCTTTTTCTTCTTTCTTTTTTCTTTTTTTTTCCTTCTTTCTTTCTTTTTCTTTTTGTTTTCCTTTTTTTTTTTTCTTCTTTCTTTTTTCTTTTTTTTAGTTTCTTTCTCCCATGGCGGTTGCGGCCATGCTAACAATCGGCCGGGCAAGGTCTGGCAAGCTCGCCAAAGCCTTGCCAGATCTAGTCAAGGCCAAGCCTCGCCATGGCCTTGGTGGCCAAGCGAGGCCAAGCCTCGTGCCGGTTGTTGAGACTCGAGCTCACCCAGATCTGGCAAGGCCATGAAATCTTTAAAATAGAGAAATCAATTCAAGTTTTCAATGCTTACATTCTGCAACTATCTTCTCCAAACACTGTCACAAGAAACAAAAAGATCGGTCTCAAAGTTGGAATAGGTAAATATTTCAAGACTCTCTTCCACTTCTTTACATATCCTCTGCAATTTGTTCGGACCCTATCGAATTCATAACTTATTTAGTTATCACATTCTTTTATGACATCATGGTAAGACAAACATTCTAATGGGAGTGTACCTCACTTCCTCTCAAGTTGAATAAACTTATTGGAGAAATTGATATTTTTTTATTAAATCTCCTCGTCCCAAAACTCTTCGGGAGACTTGTAAGGACCATCTGGGGATATAAATTCAAGTCCAAGGAATCCTTTCTTTGCCAAATTAACTTGATGAGATGCAGAAGATAAAGTCGAAGTAGAAGCCCCATAACCCTTGAGCAAATAAAGACCATTATCCAATTTACCATGTCCAATCTCCTTCTACGTTATTAGATTGGCGAATTGATTGTCTTCCAAGTACAAATATTTCAACCTCGTCAAGTTAGTAGTTCTTGGTAGCATTCGGCCATGCAGTTGTGTTTAGATTGTCATGTTGAGTATGAGACTATGAAAAGACTATATTATTCATATTAATGAGTTCTATGGTATCGACTTTCTCAAGACCACGTTTACTCAAGATAGTCATTCCTATTTCACTCATGTGGCCTAACCGCATATGCCACAACATTGATTTTTCAAATTGCACTTAAATTCGAATTAATGCCATAATTGAAAAAACCACTCCAATAAGAAGAACGAATAATTTACATACAGGGATTAAGGAAGGGAATATAATTTGCTAGTTTTATCATGCCTCGCACCGCCTGGGTGAGGTCAAGCCTCATCGATGGCCTAGTGAGGCTCACTTGGCCATTAAGGCCACCAGCGAGGCTCGACCTCCCTAGGCGGTGCGAGGTCGGTCTCACCTTGCCACGGTGAGGCTAGGCGTCGCCAGGGGCCGGCAACGCTCTTGCAAGGTCATCGACCCTCGTCGGCCGATCGCCGACCATGGCCAAGGCTAGTGATTGACCAAAAGGAAAAAGGAAAGAAAAAAGAAGAGAGAAAAAGTGTTTCTCGGAATTGTTCTTGGGAAAAAAAGTAACTTTTTTACTTCTTGTTTTTGTTTAGCCGTGACCTAAATTTCGGGTGCACCACCTAGGTTTAGGCTAATGGACCACTAAGTCTTTAAACTTAGCTCGGGCTCTCCCAAGCCCATACCAATTCGTGACTTAAGGTTCAAATATTTAATATGCAAATGATTTATATCTAGGATTCGCCACTAATTGGTTTACGGTAGGTCGATTAGACACCTAAGTATAATAATGGGAGAATTATTTTACTCCTACGAACTAAAGACTAAAGGTACGGGGACTTGGTTACACTAGATTTCTCTAATGCCCTTTTGAAACCATTTCTTTTTAATTTTCAAAAATGTTTTTAAAAGCATCTTGGATTTATTTTAACCTAAATTACTATCATGCAATAGGGTGATCACACAGATGTTCAATCATTATTAAACATTGAATAAAATAAAGTGTACCAAATAAATTCCACACGCTAAAGCAAGTATTTTTTGGATATTTCTTTTAAATAGAACTTGATCATAAATCATGCATTTAAACCTTATGACCTAATTTTGTTAACAAGCTATTCCTAATTAAATGAACCTAATATGCAAACTAATTCATGCATTTAATATTTTTGTATTTTGATCAAAATTAATAAAAACCCTAATTAAACTATCTAAAAAAGAATAATTTTATAATATATTTTAGGGGTTAATTTGACTTAAACTACCCTATCTTAGAAAACTATTTTTTTTAAGAAAAATGAGATTATCTAAATGTCAAAAATTATCTAAAATCAATCCTAATCTATTTCCAAGATTATCTAAAACTGCAATCCTAATTTACTAAACCAACAACTCCAATGCAAGATTTGATTTTTGATTTTTGATGTTTTTCCAAGATAAGCAGTTATTAGATAAACAATATATCTAAACAAATCAAGGCATTCATCAAATAAAGGATTAAAATAATCAAAAAAATAATCCGTTGTCTCATGAATCAAATTAACGATTATCGTAACCCTAAATATCACAACATGTAAACATGTAAGAGAGTTCAAAATAATTAAGAATTTGATCCGAAATCTTATGGATCAAATTAATAATTATAATGATTTAACAATTAAAATACTATTAAAATGCCCAGAAATTAATATAATTAAAAAAATGATTTGACATCCTATGTATTAAATTAATAATTACAATAATTTTGGACAAAACCCCTGCGGTTAATGCCTACAATATTCATAAAATGAACCATGAGATCAAATGCTCCAACTTAGATAACTAAACATAGAAACTAGAATGAAATAAAAATAAAACAAATAAAATAAACCACTGAAAGGGGAGGACAGCAACAAGGTGATCGGCACCGAGTGGAGGGTGACCAGTGCCAGAGCTCTGGCAAGAGCTGGCCGATGGCTATGGTGAGGGGCAACGTAGATTGTAGTGTCGAGGCGACGATAGGCGGCATGGCGTGTGGCGACTAGCAAAGGGGAACTGAGGCATTGCGGGTTGCTCGCGGAGGTGCAACGGCGAGGGGGCCAAAGGTGCTTGGGTGCTCGAGTTGGGCGCGCAAGCAGAGGCTTGCAAGCGCGATGGGGCCAAGCAGGATGCTGAGGCAGTGGCGAGCAACGGACCATAATCGGTGACGGGTGGGTCACGAGTTGCAGAGGTGCAGTAGCATCGGGCTCCGAACGGTAGTGTAGCTGCAATCGGAGCAGAGGGGGTCGGTGTGGGTTGCTGCAGCGAGCGGTCAAGGTGGAGCCACAAAGGCGTTGGGTGCTACTCGGGGCAACGAGTGGGGGCTCGGTTTGCGCAAGTCGCGGCTGGAGTAGTGGACGTCAAGCGCTAAGTCGCGGGCGTCGGCGAACGCAGAAACGAGCGAGCTGGCAAAGGTGTCCGATCACTGCAGTTGCAGCAGGGACGACAAGCGGCGATGCTAGTGTGGTGGCCGGTGGGAGGGGTGAGCGGCAGTGCCACGCGGCATCCAACGCGGGGGGTGACCCGCAAATCACTGGGGAAGTGACAGTGGACAACGAAGAGGGTGCTGCACGAAGGAGAAGAGCAATGCATTGTTCTGTTTTTTCTTTTTCTTTTCTCTCTCACCTCTCACCTCTCACATCACTTCTCTCTCTTTTCTCTATTATGTAGCTGACAAGAAAAGAGAAAAGGGCTTTCTCCTTGACCAAGACCGATAAGGCCTTCTTCTTGCAAAAATTCTTTCTTTTCTTCAAATTTTCTCTCCCAAATTTTTTCGTCCCCCCTAGAATGTGAGAGTGCTAGTATGAACAAAATAAAGGAGTTAGGGAAAAAAATAAGAACACAAGATTTATAGTGGTTCGGCTTAATCCAAGCCTACGTCCACTCTCCCACGATAACAGCCTTCTTTGCTGGATTCCACTATGCAATCAACAAGAGATTACAACTTCGAGTGCAAACACTTAGTAGTAGATCACACTATCTCACTAAGTCACTCTTTTGGTATTTCTCTCACGATTACAAACGTTTAAGCTCTCAAGAGACAAGTATATGATCAAAAGTCGCTCAGACTTTGGAATTATAAATTCTACGCTCCGTCTCTTACTTGCTCATCGGTCCCTCATCTCCTTAAATACTCCTCCACTTCCAAACTACCCGTTGGATAGTATCCCGGAGAATCGTCTTCCAATATACCCATTGGACAGCTCTGTATCTAGAAGATTTGGTAGCCGTTGAGTGACAAAGGTAAAATCCCAAATTGATTCCGATCGCCCATACAAACGAAATCTTGGTTTCCATAAGTAAAGCTTCTTCGTATAGAAAGTTCTTGTCTTCAAGATCCAATCGTCAATCAATTAGATTGAATCAATCAAATCAATATTGATGTGGAATCCAAACCATATCACTAGCCGTTATATGATTGGGCTTGAGTTACGATTCATCGAATCTGGATGTAAAATCTGAGTCTGTAGACTTTACAATTTGGGTCTGTACATATCTGCTTCTGAACAGATTTAGCTTTAAGGTCTGTACCCAGTTCAGCTTCAACATAGAGTCTGTCTTCTGGTTCATCATTCACGTTCAGTCTGGAATTTGTAAGAGTGAGCAGACTTCTGATATAGAACAGACTTTGACACTAAAGTCTAGCAGTCTTCAGACTTTGAGTCTTGAGTCTGACAGTCTTCAGACTTTGACACAGAAGTCTGGAAATCTTCAACATATACTCTGGACATATGTTACGTTCAGTCTTCTGGCCGTTTTCTAACTTTGATAAAATCATTTACATGTTCTATCATCTGCATGGTCTATTACTCAACCATCAAACATGTTAGTAGCCTTTGATTTATTTTGTCATCTTCAAAACATCATAAGGGATTTCCCTAACAGAATGAACGGAAAAGCCCCCTTTTATAGTGATTCTAAAAATCTCAATTCATGGCAATTTTCAAGCTTCCTTTCTCTATTACCTTAATCATAGTTTGCAAATTTGAGCCTGATTTCACAATCAGCTCGATTTTTCCTCAAATACTTCAATTTCTTCCATTTTATCAAATTTCTTGCTCTTTAATTGCTCGATTCCCTAAATCTTAATGCTCAACTCTTCCGCATTTACCAAGATCAAAATTTTCAATTTCCATGCATAATCAATTAGATTGATTCCCCCTTTTTTTGTTCCGATATGATTTTTTTTTTTTTTTTTTTTCTAGAGCTTAAAAACTAATCCCTAATTTTTATTAACAAAATAATTAGGTTGCCAAATTTAGGTGTCAACAACTACCCTTCTTTGAAAATGAGCTCGCAAAGGTTGCCTTCAAAGACAAGTTGAGACCTAAATTTTAATCATGCACATCCACTGAATGACTCTCAATTTTTATTTTTATTTTTTGGGAAAATGAATCTCATTTTGAAATGTAATTTATATGATGCATGGAAATGCTAATGCAAATGATAAAGGAACTTACTCGGAATAACTTACCTTCGAGGAGGATAGAGTAATTCAAGGTAGTTGGTGTTACATGACCCGTACCATTCTACGGTCGCCCAAAATAGTAACAAGGCTTTGTAAAGAGACTGTTTTCCATGGACCCATACCTTTCTATGGTCGCCTTGACGAAGAAATTGATTTTCCAAGACCCGTACTATTCTACGGTCACCTAAATAGGGAAATAGATGTTGTCTAGGACCCGTACCATTCTATGGTCACCTAAATCTGGAGAAAATGGGGCAGCACAATCGAGTGTCACTTAAGAGGAACTTCAAGCTACAAAAGCACACCGATTTAACAGGGGGACTCACACCATGTCGATGAAAAGGTTTCCGTGCTACAAAAGCACACAAGGTTGATAAAAGAAATTCGGGCTATGAAAGCACGTCAATTCAATAAAAGGGACTATGGGCTATGAAAGCACACCATATCAATATAAAGGACACGGGGCTACAAAAGCATGCCTGGTCAATAAAAAGAACTTGGGCTACAAAAGCATGCCAAGTCAATATAAAGGACACTAGGCAATAGAAGCACACAAGTCAATGAATGAGACTCTAGGCTACAAAAGCATGCAAGGTTAGAAATTTCGGGCTATGAAAGCACATCGGTTTGATACAAGGGACTTTGGGCTACGAAAACATGCCAGGTCAATATAAAGGACACCGGAGCTACGGAAGTACGCCAGGTCAATGAAAGGGACTCTAGGCTACGAAAGCACACTAGGTCAATTTAAAGGACACCGGGTTATAGAAACACGCCGGGTCGATGAAAAGGACTCTTGACTATGAAAACACACTAGGTCAATATAAATGACACCGGGCTATGGAAGCACGTCGGGTCAATGAAAGGACTCTAAGCTACGAAAGCACCCCGAGTCAATTTAAAGAACACTTGACTACAAAAGCATGCCAGGTCAATGAAAGAGACTCGGGGCTACAAAAGCATGTCAAGTCAATATAAAGGACATCGGGTTACGGGAGTATGCCGAGTCAATGAACGCTGGGCTACAAAAGCATACCAGGTCAATATAAAGGAATAGTTAGACCGAGTCAAGTGTCGAGAATACCCGCAAAATGACAAGTATTTAGAATATTTGTGGAAATATACTTACCTTGTGATATCTCTTATTCTTGAAGATATGTCTTCTGGAACTTAGATATCCTGTGGAGGCCTCTCACCTCCTAGTAGAAATAAATTTTGGAACATCAATGATGCACATTGAATGTTCGTGATGGTTTCTCATCTCCTAATATCATGAGGCATTCTAAAAGCAACCTGAATGTTAGGAGCTCTTGGATTTTTGAGAAAATATTACCTATCAAACATGATTTAGAGCAAAAATGCTTTTACAAAATAAATAAGCAATTAAGGTTATTCTAGAATGCAAACTTCAAAATCCATTGAAGATTTTATTAATTCCATCAGGGTTCATGCATAATGACATTTACATTACCCAAAGTTCCAATGGAGAGAATTATTGTTCAAGAAATTTTCACTCATGACATGGATTTCCTAAGAATATTAAATGAGAGACTTTCAGTTTGAAAAGAGTTTCACTCACTCTCATTTAGAAAAGCTATTTTATGAGAATCACTCCATCTCACCATATCAATAGGAGTTCGAGTATTCTTGCAAGCGGTACAACCTTACCAATTCGAGAGGTCTTTAATAGGGACCGTAATGTGGGCTTGGTCAATGGATTAACAAAGGGACTCTTCAAGTCAAGGCTATTGAAAGAAAAATCTTGTAATCATCTCTGGGCTTACAAGTCAAGAACCTTGCAAAATGAGAAAGAAATAATCATGCTCGCACTTCTTCGAGTGATACTTATAAATATATGAACTCCCATGTTAATTCAAGTGCCCTAATCTAAAGAGACTTTGTAAGGGGCGTAATATAGGTTAGGTTCATAGGTTGAGAAACGAAAGGATCATTAGGCTCAAAAATGTGTAGAGGGTAAGAGTTGATGATCATCTAAGCATTGTCGCCGATGTTCTCTTTCACTAGGGATTGTCATTATAAATGCACAATTGATCTTGACTCTTTGAGTACTACTCTATTGAGATACAATTTTTGCAACTGATAGTCATCTATTTGACACTTCTATGGGCATTGGCCTTGCTTTTACTAGGTACATTGCTTTTTTTTTTTTTTTTTTGCTCCCATTTTTCATTCATTTTTTTCTTTTCATGGGCATCGGTCTTGATTTTACCAGGTACACTGCTTTTTTCGAGGCCCTAATTTTCATTCATCTTATGCCTATGGACATCAACCTTGCTTTTACTAAGCACATTGCTTTTTCATGCTCCCTAATTTTATATCATATGATTCAACATTTGGACCCTATCGGTGCTTTGGACCATATTCCTTGAATGATTGTCTTTTGCCTTGCCCCAATGTGGGGGATGGTCACCAACTAGATTTAAAGAAATGAAATTGTGGGCTCAAGTGGGCTATACAAAGGATATAAGTATGTAGGATAGAGAAAGAAATACTCTTCGTCATCCTAAGACACTAAAATTATCATGTGAATTCAATGTAATAGCATGACTTGAAGATTAATGCAAGTAAAAGTAAGAAAATTTCAATTCATTTTCCCCACCTCATAATGCCATCTTATCTCCCAATTGCCCTTATGTGGGGTGATTTTAATAGAGGTAATTTGAAAAGAATATCCATAAGTGTATGGACTCAAAAGGGTTAAGCAATGGATCACCTGTAGTGTTTGGGATAGAGAAATAAATTGTTTCTCATCATTTCGATTGCAGTACCTTTTGCAAGAGAACTCTTTTCCTTGTGTATATGAACCTTCCTACACTCATATCACAAGTGTATGAGTAGGGAACTGTGTATAGGATAGGGTTTGCCTTTCATCATCCTGACTCATCTCATTTAGTATGCTCAATTCATTCCACATTATTCATTAAATTAGTCCATCTTGATGTTCTTTAGTGGAATTGGTGGACAAAAATATGTAAGAGTCATTATGCAAGATCTCCTTTTTAAAAGAGCCCAACAGCTTTAAGCATGAAAACTGTCAAATTCAAAACAATTTACCACACTTAAAAAATGGTTTTAAGCACTCATGCAGGGGATTGTTCTCCAATGGGATTGTCTTAGCCATGGATGTCCTTGGGTTTTCCTTATCAGTCAGGACTGAAAATCAGCCTTTGCCCCTGCATAAGAGAACGTGCATGAATAAGATACTATGTGGAATTAAAGTGAATTCAAATTGCATATCCATTTTGGCTTGGATCGAGATTTTATCTCAATCATGTCACTACTAGAATTTGTAGTATTCCCAATTTGTCATCTCTTTCACCAATAGTGGATGATCCTCTTTTACTCTCTTTAGAAGTGTGTTCTCAAACTTGTTGAGTAATAGTTGAGCCAAACCATTGCGCCCTAAGTGCCTTCATATGCTTTCTTATTAGGCCAAGAAAGTAATGCTCTAAAACATGAAGTAAATGAGTCAAAAATTAAACATGGCTAACCTATGCATGCTTTTGGAAATGGCTTCAAAAATGATTTTTTTTTATTCTCTATTTTTTGGGAATATTTGGATGAGGAAGCATGAAGAAGTCCAGTCCTCAAAATTCTCCTTGATGATATTTTCTTTTATTGTTGAATTTCGTCACTGGGCTGGTTTGGCATGCCTCATCATGCCCTCAAAATTGGAAATAAAATTGTAATTTCATTGAATAGAATCAAATGAATTACATTATTGGAATGGAAAGTGCAAACAAGCAAACCCTAGAAACAAAAGCAATAACTGAAATTTTAGAAAGTAGGAAATCCTAAAAAACTTGAAATCCTAGAAAGCATAAAAAAAGACCCCTTCGTAGAGGAGTGTGAAGATAAGAGCTTCTTCACTTAGTGACAACATTTGCACCTCCGTCATGGTTGCACAAAGGAAATCCTTATTACTGCTGAAAGAGAATGCCTTTGTGTCCAAGAGATCTTGGACCCTATGCTTCAAAACATAGAAATTATTAGTGGAGTGACCAACCTCTCCCATGTGATAGTCACACTTTTCGGAGGGATTATATGCAGGATAATGCTCAGGGTTTGGTCGCTTTAGTTCAGTAGAGAGTAATCCCTTCTTTTGAAGGACAAGCAAAACTTTGGATAGGGGTCCAATAAGAGGTGTGAACTGTCTCCTAACATTACATCATCGACCTAAGAACTGATGCTCTCCACTTTGTTGCTCAATAGAAATCTTAATTACCGGAGCGCGATTGGATGTATCATGATTCAATTGAGAATATGCCACATTAATCTCAGCTTCAATGTCCTTCTCCTTCTTCATAGAAAACCTCTTGTTAGATGGTTTAATAAACCATCCTTCTCTTATCACCATCTTAATTTGTTCTCCCACAGGAACAAGTTGGTTGAAGTTTTCGACGTATGTGTTAGCCATCCGGTTATAGAAACTTGGACGGGAGAATCTTGATGAATAACTTCATCAATTCTTTATCAGTAGGCTTAGGAGTGATTTGAGTTGCCAAATTTCGCCATCTCACAGCATACTCCTTAAATGATTCACTCATCTTCTTCTCCATTCTCTCAAGATCTTTTTGAGAGGGTGTGATGTCCATATTGAACTTATACTTCTTGAGAAATGCATTAGCCACTTCATTCCAGGTGTTGAGAAGATTGACATTCTTCATCATGTACTAGTTCAGTGCGGGTCCAGTCAAACTTGCATGGAATGATTGGATCATGAGGGGCTCATTCTTGACATGTTGGGCCATGTGTACATGGTATATCTGCAAATAAGCCTTTGGGCAAGAAGTGCCATTGTATTTCTTGAACTCTGGCATTTTGAACTTGCTTGGTACCTTGACCTTCTCATAAATTGACAAATCAAATGGCAGTAAACTTTGTGACTCTTGCAATTGCTTCACTTTCTCTTCCAACTTTGCGAAGTGTTCATCTTGCTTCGTCTTAGGGACGTTGTCAAGCTTGGTCTTGTTAACAATGACTATTAATGGGTCATCTTCTAGTTCGGGCATGTCGTCATCACCCATTTAGGCCTTGTTTGCCTCCTTCAGAACTACTATCTCGGGAAAGCAGGTGTAGGAGTAGAATCCACTTGGAGGGATTTGATTTGGGCCAACATGAGTTGCACGGAGGTGAGCAGGTTTTTGAGTTGATCTTCCATAGTGGAAACACAATCATGCATCTCGGTTTGGTCGGCCATTCTAGCTCTTAATCATGTAATAATAGATGAATGTGAGGGAACCGTTGTCACCTAATTCGAAGAAATGAATGAAATAAGCACGAAGTGTAAATAGATAGTCAATCCATGACAATGATCTAATCGATTTTTTTTCGTTTTTTTTTTTCATGAAAAATTTGTACGATAAAGGAATTTCCTAAAAGAGCTAGAAAAATAGACACCTTAGCAAGACCAAATTTCCTAGACATGAATTGAAAAAAAAAAAATCTCTAAAGTTTTTATTATTTTCCAAATGATTCATTGCATGATAATTTCCTCATTTCATTTCTGATTGACAAATAAATTAAATCAAAGATTGACCTAGATTGACATGGACGAACCAAAAGTATAAGTAAATTGCATAGTATAGGGATAGAAGATTTACTTCACCAAGGAAAATCAATAGCAACCACATAGACACGCACATGAATTGTGAGGCTTGATTTCTACATAAACAGCTTAACAAAGTGAAGCTAAGAGGATGATCTGATCGTTGCAATATCACATTAACATGTCAAGACCCCCTAACTCCAGCTTAGTCGAATGGAATGTCCAATAGTCATGCAGTCTCGTGGTCTCGCGGATATGGTCAAACACAGTCGACATAATGAAAAAATTTCGGGGAAGAGAAGGTGAACCTCTATATAGCAGTGTCGCTTTAGAGGAAGTATCTGTTAGGGAAATCCCTTATGATGTTTTGAAGATGACAAAATAAATCAAAGGCTACTAACATGTTTAATGGTTAAGTAATAGACCATGCAGATGATAGAACATGTAAAGGATATTGTCAAAGTCAGAAGACGGCCAGAAGACTGAACGTAACTCATGTTCAAAGTATATTCTGAAGATTTCCAGACTTCTGTGTCAAAGTCTGAAAACTGCTAGACTTTAGTGTCAAAGTCTGTTCTACATCAGAAGTCTGCTCACTCTGACAAATTCCAAACTGAACGTGAATGATGAACCAGAAGACAGACTCTATGCTGAAGCTGAACTGGGTACAGACCTTAAAGCTAAATATGTTCAGAAGCAGGATATGTTCAAACCCAGATTGTAAAGTCTACAGACTCAGATTGTAAAGTCTATTGCTCTCAGACTTTACATCCAGATTCAACATATCGTAATTCAAGCCCAATCATATAACGGCTAGTGATCTGGTTTGGATTCCATATCAAGATTGATTTGATTGATTCAATCTAATTGATTGACGATTGGATATTAAAGAAAAGAACTTTCTATACGAAGAAGCTTTACTTATGGAAACTAAGATTTCATTTGTATAGGCGATCGGAATCAATTTGGGATTCTACCTTTGTCACTCAACAGCTACCAAATCTTCTAGATACAAAGCTGTCCAATGGGTATATTGGAAGACGATTCTCCGGGATACTGTCCAACGGCTAGTTTGGAAGTGGAGGAGTATTTAAGGAGATGAAGGACCGACGAGCAAGAAAGAGACGGAGCGTAGAATTTATAATTCCAAAGTCTGAGCGACCTTCAATCATACACTTGTCTTTGTTGAGCTTAAACATTTGTGATCGTGAGAGAAATACCAAAAGAGTGACTTAGTGAGATAGTGTGATCTACTAAGTGTTTGCACTCGAAGTTATAATCTCTTATTGATTGCATAGTGGAATCCAGCCAAGAAGGCTGTTAGCGTGGGAGAGTGGACGTAGGTTTGGATTAAGCCGAACCACTATAAATCTTGTGTTCTTATTCTCTTCCTTAACTCCTTTGTTTGAAGTTTATTTTATTCCGTCTATATTTGCCAAGATTTATTTTATACACCTATTCACCCCCCTCTAGGTGTTCATAATAGCACTCTCAGTATCCTTCTTAACACCATCCTAAAAATCCTATCGCAACCCAAGTCTGGCAGCAGGTTGTATGTGCAATAGTGTAGTGCTAAAAGTAATAAAACATGCACAACAATTTAAATACAAACAACACTTCTACAATTTAAATTCAAACATTCATCCCTAACTCCAACCTGCAAGACAAAGGTTAGCAAAGACTTACTCCCCTTATATCTCCCACCTATAAGAACATTTAATACCTTAGAAATGTTAGGGACGTACCTGGTGTCCTCGTTACTAAACAAAAACATTTTTTTAAAAGAAAAATTGGCCTAAGTCCACTAAGTGTTTCAACACAAGTCTCTAACAAAGTTGCTAAGCAGTCGCAACCTAAATTTCGGGTGCACCATCTAGATTTAGGCTAATGGACCACTAAGTCTTCAAACTTAGCTCGGGCTCTCCCAAGCCTATACAAATTCGCGACTTAAGGTTCAAATATTTAACATGCAAATTATTAATATTTAGAAGTTGCTACTAATCGGTTTATGGTAGGTGGATTAGACACCTAAGTA
The DNA here is from genome assembly GCA_014182885.2 of Eucalyptus caleyi. Taxonomy (NCBI): domain Eukaryota; kingdom Viridiplantae; phylum Streptophyta; class Magnoliopsida; order Myrtales; family Myrtaceae; genus Eucalyptus; species Eucalyptus caleyi. The sequence continues at coordinate 11,072,537 of CM024469.2, read as the reverse complement.
AAATAATTGGAGAATTATTTTACTCCTAAGAACCAGAGACTAAGGATACAGGGACTTTGTTACACTAGATTTCTCTAATACCCTTTCGGTACCATTTCTTTTTAATTTTCAAAAATGGTTTTGAAGGCAGCTTTGATTTATTTTAACCTAAATTACTATCATGATCACACAGATGCTCAATCATTATTAAACATTGAATAAAATAAATTGTACCAAATGAATTCCACACACTAAAGCAAGTATTCTTTTAAATTTTTCTTTTAACTAGAAATTTATCATAAATCATGCATTTAAACTATATGACCTAATTTTACTAACAAGTTATTCCTAATTAAATGAACCTAATATGCAAAATAATTGGCATGCACCTAATTAAAAAAGAATAATTTTCTAATATGTTTTAGGGGTTAATTTGACTTAAACCCTACCCTATCTTAGAAAATTAATTTTTTAAAAGAAAAAATAAGATTATCTAAATGTACAAACATTATCTAAAATCAATCCTAACCTATTCCAAAGATTATCTAAAAATGCAATCCTAATTTACTAAACCAACAACTCCAATGCAAGATTTGCTATTTGATTTTTGATGTTTTTCCAAGATAAGCAATTATTAGATAAACAATATATCTAAACAAATTAAGGCATTCATCAAATAAAGGATTAAAATAATCAAAAAAAAAATAACCGGTTGTCTCACGGATCAAATTAACGATTATCGTAACCCTAAATATCACAACATGTAAGAGAGTTCAAAATAATTATAATGATTTAACAATTAAAATACTATTAAAATGCCTAGAAATGAATATAATTAAAAAAAATGATCCGATGTCTTACAAATCAAATTAATAATTACAATAATTTTGGACAAAACCCATGTGGTTAATGCCTACAATATTCATAAAATGAACCTTAAGATCAAATGCTCCAACTTAGATCACTAAACTTAGAAAATAGAATGAAATAAAATATAATAAATGAAAAATAAAATAAAATAAACCACCTAAAGGGGAGGACAGTAGCAAGGTGATCGGTGCCAAGCGAAGGGTGACCAATGTCGGAGCTCTAGTGAGAGCTGGCCGATGGCTATGGTGAGGGGCGTTGCAGACGGTGGTGCCGAGGCGACTGTAGGCGGCACGGCGTGCGGCAACTAGCAAAGGGGAACAGAGGCGTTACGGGCTACTCGCAGAGGTGTAGCAGCCGAAGGTGCTTGGGTGCTTGTGTTGGGTGCGCAAGTAGAGGCTGGCGGGAGTGACGGGGCCGAGCGGGATGCTAAGGTGGTGGCGAGCAACGGACCGGAATCGGCGGCGGGCTTCGAACGATGGTGTGACTGCAAGCGGAGCAGAGGAGGTCGGTGCAGGTTATTACAGCGGGTAGTCAAGGCGGACCTATAAAGGCGTCGGGTGCTGCTGGGACAGCGAGCGGGGTCTCGGCTTGCGCGAGTCACGGCTGGAGCAGAGGATGTCGGGCGTTGAGTCTCGGGCATCGGCGAACGCAGTGACAAGCGAGCTAGCGGAGGTGTCGGGTCGCCACAGCTACAGCAAGGACGACAAGCAATGGTGCTGGTGCGGTGGCCGTTGGGAGGGGCAAGCGGCGGTGCCGCGCGACATTTGGCGCAAGGGTTGACCTGCGGATCACTAGGGAAGCTATAATGGACAGCAAAGAGGGTGCTGCACGAAGGAGAAGAACAGTGCATTGTTTTGTTTTCTGTTTTCTGTTTTTCTTTTTCTTTTCTCTCTCACCTCTCACGTCACTTCTCTCTCTTTTCTCTGTTATGTAGCTGACAAGAAAAGAGAAAAGGGTTTTCTCTTCGACCAAGACCAACGAGGCCTTCTTCTTGCAAAAATTCTTTCTTTTCTTCGAATTTTTTCTCTTGAATTTTTTCGTCCCCTAGAACGAACGGAAAAGCCCCCTTTTATAGTGATTCTAAAATTCTCAATTCATGGCAATTTTCAAGCTTTCTTTCTCTATTGCCTTAATTATATCTGCAAATCTGAGCATGATTTCACAATTAACTCGATTTTTCCTCAAATGCTTCGATTCCTTCTATTCTATCAAATTTCTTGCTCTTTAATTGCCTGATTCCCTAAATCTTGATGCTTGACTGGGAATTGCTTCCGTATTTACCAAGATCAAAATTTTCAATTTCCATGCATAATCAATCAAATTGATTTTCCCCCCTTTTTTGGGTTGCACTATGATTTTTTTTTTTCTTTTTTTTTTTCTAGATCTTAAAAATTAATCCCTAATTTCCTATTAACAAAATAATTAGATTGCCAAAATTTAGGTGTAAACATGTTCCAAATATGTTACCAATAACAATATATATATATATATATATATATATATATATATATATATATATTTTTTTTTTTTTTTTTTTGTTCCCGAGAACAAAAGTTTTACCAAACACGTTTCGTTTCTTTTTATTCCCGGAACAAAAGAAGAGAAATTTTTGTTCTGAGAAACAAAAACATTTTTTAACAAATAGGGCCTTAGCTTCTTCAAGAAGCGAAGCACACAGCTTCTAGCCCATCTCTCTCTCTCTCTTCTTTACTGTTTTTACTCCATACATTTCTAGAATATGGCACATTTGAATCTCTTCCTCACTTTTCTTCCAAAAAACAGTCCCTCGTGTTCCTTCTATTATTAAAACATATTTCATGCCATCCTCATCTCCTGATTTCTCCGTTCACGTTCAAGTAATATTTATAAAGTACTCTCTCGAGCGCTACTCTTCAACATTATAGTCCAAGTTAATCTTCCATATCTTCTATTATGTGAATTTCTTTTAGTTAATCAAACTTAAATCTAGTGTGTTGGTGATATGTTGCTATGTATGAATTTAGCGATGTTATTACAAGTTTTCAACAAATTTAATGCACATATTAAACTGAATATCAGCTGTGAAATCTCATGAGATACACTTGAAATCCATATGAGTTTCATCATCATTAATTATCCGAATTTAGTTTAGTATATATACCACACTGAATTTAGCCCAACCACTGGGATTCGCCCCAGTGGCCACCCTTCCAACATGGAAAGGGGAGGTGAGGGGTTCAAATCCATACCTTCTCAAGAAGGGATGGGGTGGGGACGCGTAAATTTCAGGAGTGGGTTTCGACTCCCACGCCCTACAAGAGGCAGGGCAAAAGTCTGAGCGTGAGTGTAGAGTAGGAATAGAGTAGGAATAGAGTAGGACTGACCAAAAAAAAAAAAAAGAATTTAGCCCCATTGGCAATTTGTTTATTAAGGTGGTCCCGCTAGGACAATTGTTCCTTTTTCTTTTTTTTCTTTTTTGTGTCGGAAGGCATCTGTTTCTCTCAAGTTTTGTGAACAATTTTTTTTTTTTAATCATTCTTTGAAGCCCTCTACCTTCCTCCTTAGGATTAACCCTCGGGTGTGAGCCAACCCCTTCAATCGCAAGCCTCGGATCTTGGGCTTGGCAACACTAGGCTCAAGCCCTAGATGTCAAGGGTGCACATGACAAAATTTCTGGAACATAAATTAATTTCTCAATTTCTGAAATATAAATTGAAAAGTTAAAAAATTTAGCTTCTAATTTCTTCTTCAAATCAATTTCTAAAATAGAAATCTGTTCCAAAAATAGAAAAATCAAATTGCGTTACCAAATGGATTTATGTTCCAAACCTATTTCCCGAAATAGAGAAACAGAGAGATAAAGAAGTAAAAATTTATCATGCGCAGCCCAAATCTAAGGTAGTCTCAAACTCATATATGAGATTTGAGGCTCGAGCTCATTGGCCAAGCTTGGGATGAACGACAATGTGGACAATTCGTGGCCATGCGAGTGGAAAACAGAGGCAAATGAGTCAGCCGAGATTAGAGGCTTTGGTGGTGAAAATTTGTGGCAGGCAGTGGTGGAAAGCAAATGTCACGATTTTGGTCGAGGGCGGAGGCAACGATAGTCGGCTGTGGTGGCGGTGGCCCTCATGCTGAGGTAAGTGGGATAGCCAAGGTTCATGATCTCGTTTCTTCTCACGTGTTTGATCCCACAATTCTAGTTTCCACCGATTAATTGTGATATCTTTCTCTCTCACAAAATAATATGCAATCTAAGTAATGCACTAAGCAGAAATTGAACAAGCATCACATTTGATGGAATCTCCTTGAGATTTATAGAGCCTATTAATTAACGTTCTTGTTCTTTTTTTTTTCTACTCTTTTGCTCCCAAGAACAAAAACATATACCACCGCCTACGGTGGCCCAGTTGGATAAGTGCTCCCATGATCTTTTGCGAGAGAAGGGGAATTCGAATCCCGCTGGCCGTACGGGATCTTAACTGCGACATCGGGGTGGTGGGTCATCCAATAGCGTCGAGCTGTCCGTGTTGGTATGGTGCGTGGGTTCCCTAGGTCATAAAAAAAAACAAAAACAAAAACAAAAAAAGATCCGAAATTCATTTGATAACGTCAACTAATTTTTCTATTCCCCGGAATAGAAAAATGGTCGAGGAATAAATTTTGAACAAAAATAAGAAGTAAAAAAAATAGTTTCCTTTAACAATTTTTAGAAATAAGTTTTTTTTTCTTTTTTTCTTTTCTTTTCTTCTTCCTTACTACTTGCCGTTGCCACCACTACCCTCTACTATCCAACCGCCGCCTCTACCAGCTGACCATCGACCACAGCCAACTATCGGCAACCGCCAACAAGGAAGAATAAGAAAAGAAAAAAAAAACTTAAGAAATTATCAAAAAATAAAAAGAAATTATATGTTACAAAAAAAATTTATGGGTTGCACCAAACACATTCAATTTTTTTTCCATTCCAAGAATAAAAATTCGGTATAGTTATCAAATGTGTTCTTTTCTTAAGAAATTATTCCCTAGAGCAGAAGCGTTACCAAGCGGACCTCTATTGAAATCACTATTTTCAATAGTTCAAATTTAGTTTAGTGTGTAGATGACACTCATTGCAACTCAATCTCCATCAAATATGATAACTAACCATTACTATTTTTACCGAAACTATTTTTACTAAATAGTCAATTAGAAGATCTCAGTTTGTTCAAATTCTAACCAAATTAGAAGGTGGATTTGTAACGCTTTCCACATGGACAACAATGACACTGAAGCACAAAATATTATTGCATTGAAGTATGTGGATGAACTGTCCACTTCCGATTTACGCATCTTTATAAGCTACTTGGAGAGAGTACTCTGCCCTTACACACTTATTTCATTATTGATATAAACCTAAATAGCTTCAGGTGGGGGAACCTATGAGATTAATTCATGACCATGGTACATGAAGATTTACTACTGCTATAACTAAGCGAAACATAACTTAAAATTAGATGACTTGTACATCTTCTCCCATCTATCCACTGGGCCAGTTCGGGAAGATATTCGATACCCAACAAAACTCTTCCTAGGAAAACGCTCGAGGCCGACTTGGCCATACAGGCTCTTGGTCACAAACTCCCGTGGCTTCAGTCCCAGTTGCTCCGGCAAAGGCCTCAAGGGCTTCAATTTGGGGACTTGCGGTGGGACTACAAGCGCTTTCTGGATGTCGTGGAGCATGCCCGTCTCTGAGACATAGCGGTTAGAGGAGTTGAAGAACATGTGGAACACTTTCAAGCACCCGAGGTGGAGCCGCCTGCTCGGTTCAGGCAAGTTGCAGAGTTCCTCAAGGACGTGTTGGAGGAACTCTTTCTTCAGTTGTTCTAGCAGCAATTGCACGAAGTTGATGGAATCCTCAATGCTGGCCTCGGGGTTTTCCTTTAGGTAGAGCAGCACAAAGTTCAATTTCCCTTGCTTTTCTTCTTTCTGTAATGTGAGAAAATCGTAGAAACAAGGAGACGAAATGAGAGAGTGATTGTAGGTCCACAATAAGAGCAGCAATGAACAAGCGCCACTCAGGGAGCAGCGGCCAGACTTAGCTCTATCATATTGAACAGTTCAAATAGCCTCAACTGATGCTATCCAACATTAAAAACCTTGCCTCGTAGCTTTGGATGTCATTCAACAACCGAGTGATGACCATGAGCAATTTGGTGATGGGCTGGTAAGCGTTGGACCACAGCTGATGCAAGGGGGTCGTGGGGCTCGAGAGGCACGAAGAGGGAAGGACTAAGATGTGTGCTGCGATTGATGTCATGCCCACATCGAGGTACTCCTGCGTTGGAGGCGCACCCCCGCTTTTGCTCCACTTCGCTTCCACAAGTCATGAATGAAATGTCTCGCCCCACTTTCCAACCAAACACATAGCATTTCAGCCCATTCCAGGAGAAGACATTGCTCGATATAGCAAATTAAAGAAAGAGAAGTATAACGTGGGAACACGAGACTTACTATTTCTTGAAGGTTTTTCTTGATGTCCTTCCCTGATTGTTTGAAGCATTTCATTCTAAAGTTAGTGACGAGATCGTCGAGGGCTTCGAATATGGTCTTGGCGTGCGCAGTTAATCCTTCCCCATCCCACCTAATATAATGTAAGGGTGAGCAGCGGTCTAGGGTCGATCCTGGACTAACCCTGGACCGGCTCAACCCTGCCGGTCCTGGTCCGGTTCCTAAGGGGGTTGGGTCGGTCCTTGGTCATAAAATTTCAGGACCAACACTGTACGGGTTGGTCCTTGGTCCTAAGAGTTTTGGATTGGTCCAACCCTGGACCAACCCCGTATAATATATTATATTATATTATATTATTTATAATTCTTTTATATATTCAAACCTAAGTAAAATGTCTGTTATATTATATTGACATGTTCTATCTAATAATAATTTCAATTTAAAACTTTTATTGAGTATTAATTATGTGTCGTTTGTTTTGTTTTCAGGTGTTTAGAAGTTCAAGTTAATTAACAAGATGTGAAGTTATATATTCATGGTTTATATTAAGTATTTTGAACTTTTTATGGTTTAATTGTATTTTACTAATGAATTTCACCTATACTTTGCTTTTCAATTTGTGTCAAATGGTAGAAGTTTTTGAAGAGTAGAGTAGTACTGCAGTTGCTACAGTGGTTTGTTACTCAAGTGATGTGAAGCTCATTTTTTGGTTGAGTGGACTCTACATGATCAAATGCAGGAAAACGTTTTTGCATATAGTGTTATGAATATTAAAGATAGATGATTACAAGAACTTTCCATCTTGTCCCGTATCTCAATGAGCGGTTAGCAAGTATGAAATTTCTATTATTGTGTCATCTTAAATTTGCTAAATATGTATTGGTATTTATAATTTAGTTGCATAATGCCGCATTGTCGATAGATGAAATTTGAATTTGTGGGTTTGCTTTTTTAGGGAGTATAAAAATTAAGACGAAAAAAATTATCGATCGGTCCCGGGTTGACCGTGGAACCGAACCGAACCCATTGGGTCGGTCCGGTCCTTGGTCCCAAGCTCAATAGAGTCGGTTCTCGGTCCTAAAAATTGAGGACTGACACTGTACGGGTTGGTCCTAGGGTTAGGGGTTGGCCCGGACCAACCCGGACCATGCTCACCCCTAATATAATGTTCGTCACCGATAAAAAAAAGGGAGTGATCATAAGGATAAATAATTGAATGGAATTATCAGTTTAACGTACACCCATTAATTTTGTATGTAGGCATCCCCTCGTGCATATAATCTAGTCAATGCAAACTCTAGAGATAAATTATTGAAATACTAAGTTGGAGTTAAACAAATACTAATGGTGATAAGCATACCTTTGAACCTTCCATGTCGAAAAAGTCGTCAGCAACGGTTATCATGATTGCGCTCTTGGCGACCAGTACTCTAACATCGGAGTTGCAAGGTAGAGAAATGGAAGCGGCAACAGCAAAATAAGAGTACAATGTCTTCTCTCGACCAAACCCCATCTTTCTAAGTCCGGTTGTCTCGGACCACCTGAACTGATCCATTACATAACAGTCATTAGGAATAACTACTTGCTAATCAACAATACGTTATTATACAGTTTGCATATATACCTCTTTACTACATCAAGCTCCATCCTGTAAATAGATTGTCGCAATACATAGTTCTGCAGAGCAAGTTGCACTATATCTTGATTATGAACAAATGATGGCCTAATGAAACCAAAGAAAGCAAATGGTTACTTACATGTTATGGCAAGGTAATACGACAAGATTAGACTGTCCCTTTTAAGATTTAAATACCTATTGGATGGAAATTTTCCCATCCATAGTACACAAGCATCTTTTTCCTCCATCCACGTCCTATGTTCCAGGTGGTCTAGTCGAGCCATCCACGGAAGACCCAATTCGTGCTCAATCTATACGGAAATATCAAGCATCAATCGATATCGTAATGATTATAGCCTAGGGGACAAAAAGAAGTATTGAATATTCCCGCTAACCATTCTACAGTGACTCGAAGAGATGATGCTTGAATCTCTTGTTTCTCTAGACGCAATTTTCTCAAGAAATTTCTTCGAGAAAATTCTTGCTTTCGCGAGTTCATGTTCGTCCGGGAGCATAAGATTGCTGGCTCTATAAATGTACAGGAGCACGCTCGAGAAGTATTCATAATGTATTCCAATGTGATCTCGAACTTCTTCATGATCTAGAAACCAACATATGCTAGCTGCAAAATGCATAATTTAATTGAAATTAATTGAACCACTTAAAAAAAAATCATCAGTGAATGACCCAAAGGAAAAGGAACCAATTGAGGAACTTATAAAGCTCGCAGCTCATACATGGTGATACCCTATAACCATGCATGCGCAAAAGCCAGAATTCCAAACAATCTTTGTATAGCTCCGCAGCGATCGAATGAATTGATTTCGTGATTTGTTTTTCATGCTTGTAGTTCCTGAAAAAAGATATGTTGATATGCATGAATTAGTTAAAGATGTCATATTGACAATTTCAGTGACCTCAAAAGTGATTGCTACTAAAACATAGAAACTAGTGTACAACTTTGTAGGGGAAATTACCAAAAAAATCATATACCTATTTCACTTATGCCAATTTAATCTTAAATATTTCAATTGTGTCAATTTGATTGTAAATATTTTGAAGATTTGTCAATTTAGTCATAAGTCTTTTGACAATTTACTAATTTATTCAATTTGCCCAATTTTTAGTTGGAAATTATTGGCACGATAGTCTAGTCAAGGCCGAAAGTTTGATATGGTATGATTGGTTCTAACGTGAGCAATTTTAAAATTGTTTTAAAATTTTTAAAATTTTTGAAAATTTTCTTTTCTTTCTTATTTTCTTTATTCTTTCCTCTCTTTTTTCCCTGATTATGAGTTGGCAATCCTCACATGGTTTTGCCAAGGGTGTCATGGCCCTTGCCTAGTCTGGATGTGGGCCTCCATGCCCTCACTGGCCACAAGTGAGGGTTTCAAACCCTTGCCCAATCCAAGCGAAGGCCGCAAACCCTCCCCTAGACTACGCAAGGGCTATGAACCTCACTCATAGCTTGGCTAGGGCGTTGCAGCACTCACTTGGATCTACGAGAAGGCCAACACCCTCCCCTATGGCCAACAAGGGCACAAAGACTCTCACCTATACCAAACGAGGGTTGCCAGCCCTCGTCAGTTTTCAGCTAGGAAAAAAAAAACAGAAAATAAAATAAAATTCATAATATTTTTTTTTAAATTGTCGATAGGAGCAATTTTTTTATCAAAATTAAATAGAATGACCAAATCGATAAATCGTGAAAAGACTTAAGACTAAATTGGCAAATCGTCAAAATATTTAAGACTAAATTATCATGAGTACAAGAGGTTTAGGAACTTTTTGTTAATTTTCCTAGCTTTGTAGGGATGGGCCTTGGAGCTTTTCAGGACAGTGTTGCCTGCCCCCGATTCCCCACTTTTTTAGTAGTGAATTTTCTATTAAAAAAAAAAAACAGAGAGACTAGGAACTTTTTACTAACCGATAGATTTGTGCCAAAATTTCATGGTTCTCCCTGTCGAAATACTCGGTCAACCCTAATCTTACCAGTTGATGAACCATGGAAAGTTTTGTAAGATCTTCATCCACGGGATAGAGAGATGGAACTGCTTCAATCATCAAGAAAAGCCAAAAGATATTGGAGGGTCATGATTGGTAGAAAAGACAAATATATGCCTTCGATAAACCGATTTCCAATTTAATAATGGATAAATCAGTTTTTATAAAATCTTCGGCGTATCCTGTGATTACCCTACTTTCATAAAATCAGCTTTCATTTCTTTAGCTTTCAGTCGCTCTTACGAGGACTACAGAATTGACCCGCTAAATTACGAAAGTCTTTGGTTTTTTTCCTATGTGCGAATGGCTTCCTGTTTTAGGCCGTCACAAAAGTGAAGCTAAAAAAACCAAAAAAGACCAAAATGAAGTTGATGCATCCTTTGTCATACCTTTTATAGAGCGACATATTTTTTATACTCCTGATATACGACATTTTCATCAACTCAAGTTAACCGCAACGAGTCTATAACTACAATTGCCTTATTCTCTTTTCCAAAAGTGATAAATATTATTTTCGTGAAATGACATTAGTCAGGGAAACAAGAATGATATACTCCGAAAGCATCTAAAAATCTCTTGGAAGTAGAGTTCCCTTACTGCCACTAGAAGCACAATTCGAAGCAAGAGATTGAAGATAAGCCAGGCATGCTTCGTTCCCGGTGGATAGGTATGCACGCGATGTTGCAGAGGGTGATTGAAATAAAGAACCGTCACTGTCCAGATGCTTCAATATGGTTTCATGGCTGATTTTGTATGTCGGAGGCAATGCCTCAAGATACGACAACAACGGGCAATATTGATTCTTGTCCACAAGTTCTTCCCTGCAAAATGGCCAAACCCCTAAAAGTTATGATAGCATCTCAAGTGGAAGAAACATAGGAGTTGTCGGTACTTGTCATATTTAATTTTAAGATTTGAGGCTCTGACTATTTTGAACTTTTACCAAAAAAAAGAAGAGTATGATATCTTTTGACCAATAAAAAGGAAAGTATTAGAATTACCTTTCGAGAATTTGTCGTCGATTGATGAATAAATCTGCTAGAGCACGGTCTACGCTTTCGGGGAATACGACCTCCAAACTGCTAGCACGTGCCAATTCAACCATTCCAGGCAAGACAATAGCAATCCAACGAGAAAACTTTTCATGCGTGTATCTTGAAAGAAGTAATTCCGCATTTTTGTGAATGAACTTTAGTCCTGCAACGTGAAAAATCGAGAAGTATTGGAAAAGAGTCCGTGAAGAATTATATGACTGTTGCATTTCAGTAAGGAAACGAATGCAATAGTTACTTGCAACGTCTTTCATAAGCTTTCTTATTGTTGGAAATATCATGTCTGTATTGGCCTAAGTTCGAATTTCTTTAATCATCACTTGACTTTATTCTGTCTATAAGCCAAATTAGATTTTATGTGTCAAAAAGTGCACAAATCACCAGATTGAAAGTTAGAATATAGTTGAGTGGCCTAATGAAAGGGGATTGAAAATTGTGTGTTTATTTGAAAGTTACGTGTGGAGTTTTGATTAGTAATCTACTCACCAAAATATATTTTATCCCAGAGAAAAATCACATTTGAAATGGCCATAGTCGGTGTTAATAAAGAAAAATCATTTTTGATTGGAAGCGAATCATACAGTACCTTTCTCTATCAAAGGTGAACCGGCATGCCACTTTTTGAGCACAGTCATGCAAACAAGGGTTGAAGCAAGACACTCCACTCCGTTAGGCATTTCATGTCTATCACAACCATGATATCCCCAAAAGCCTTCTTCATTCTAATTGTAAAGCACCCAATTAAGACACCCCTCGAACATGGGACAATCATGTCGGCGAGGATCGGGAATCATTGCTAGCCATGCGGTGTCATATGGTGAAGGGGAGAGGAATGAGTGTGAGCCTATGGCAGAGAGTAGATCTCTTTTGATCGTATTGATGAGAGATTGAATTGATGATTTTTGGGACTCCATGAAGATTTTGTTGAGAAGAATTTGGTTGGCTTCTTTGAATGGGAGATTGCATGAACCTATGAGGTTTATATATTAATGGCTTTGAGCTGATTCGTATTCGAAGCTGTCATGTCAAGATGTGAATCACGACCATAGCAAAAGAATTGGTGGGGCAAACCCCTTATGAGGTAGGTAGGTCCAATAGGCTCTTCTGTGGAGTCATAGTTCTGGTGGGGCAAACTCCTTTTTTATGAGATTTGTAGATCGGATAGGCTCGCTTAGCCTAAGAAAATCTCTCAAAACCTAGATTGAGTGCAAGCTACAATTCACCATGATCAAAAGGGTCATGTGACAATGGTCCTCGCCAATCCCCACGGGAAATTGGCCTATGATACAAGTCAGAAAAAATGAAAGCAAAATTTGTGGCAAGTATGCTATCCCACACGCACGGCTCTTCCATGGCTTCAAAATAGGGATTGCCTATTACCCAACAAATTCATTTTCATTTTTCAACTCAAATCATAGAAAATTTTAGTGCAGCAAAATTATGAAGCATAGATTCCACATTGTGGCAAGTGCAAAGTGACATGGCCCACGGACGAAGCATGATCTAAGACCATCCATGATGGGGCCGTGTTACGCACAAGGGCCAACCCAAAAGGGTCAAGCACGGGAAACCCTATGATACAAGTCAGAAAAATGATTGACGGCTCTTCCCCAAAATAGGGAATTTTTCAACTCAAACCCATGATCAGTGACATGGCACAACCAGCCCATGCACATGATTGAATGATGCACAACCAACAAAAATTCAAAAATTTGTGACCGTTCACCTACTCCATGTCAAGCGACCCTGCCCTTGCTTTTAATACATGCCCTTGGGCTTTTCCAAGCCTAGAGTCATTGAGTGGCCTAATGTACAAACTTGTAATGATAATATACGTTCAAACGCCACCATTGGATCGGAGGGAGGATCAATGACTGAGATGAGGATCGAACTTGTATAAATAGGGGACCCTCCCCCTCATTGTATTCAACTTGTTCATAACAAATACACTCGCCCCTTTGTTCATATGACCCTTGTGTTCAAACGTGTATGTGTGAGGCTGACTTGGGATTGAATTCCTACGGCCGCACGAGTGTAGGTGATCATTTAGAACCGATCAACCTGTGACAAATGGTATCAGAGCCTTTGTTCCAAGCGCGATGGCTTATCAGTGTCCCGATGTTGCGAATGCTCAGGTCGAGGATTGTAAGGACTGCGGTAGGACTAATGAGAAGGCTCCTACCAAGCCAAAGAAAACTCAGGGTGTCTCAAGTTCAAGGGATCAAATAGGCGACCTAGAACGCCGAATGACAGTCATGGAGGAGACCGTCTCGGACGTCTAAGGGATGATAAAGGACTTGTGCTAGACCGTCGACGGAACGAAAGCCGAAAAAGGAGGAGCTCTAGGTCGGGATGCAAGAGCTCAAAGCCGGCATGGGAGAGCTTTGAGGCAAGTTGCTGGGGTCCTTGATCCATGAGCTGAGGCAACGAGATGAGACTTGGGAAGCTGCAATGGCAACCATGTGACGACCCCGGCACGTCATGGCTACTATAGAACTACTATCACCAATATCTTCTTCATTTTAATTTTCTTAAGCATGCGGAAGTGTAAGGGACTATAGGAAATTCTGGGGTACACGCGATTTTCTACAAACTGGACAACTTCATTTCTTATTTATTTATACATGTACATTAGACGATAGGCGGGATGCTATGGGGAAGTACAAAAGGTCAGTATTAAATTGACTATACTAGACTCTAGGTCGGTCACCCCTCCCACCTAACTATACAAGTGTCGTCTAATAGTGGCCCATGATGTCATCAAAATCTTTCGAGCCCCAAAATCTTGTTCCCTCCTACCTCCTTCCTATGTCATCAAGCTGTCTTCACCTTCTAACCCTTCAGAGGACAGTGGGAGTGGACCCACCATACGTCTGTTAACGTGAGCATACACCCTGAGAGGCAAACTATGACTTTGATGATTGAAGGAGGGGCAATGCATGATCACAATCTAGATGGCTAGTGTGGGTGGGTTTGGACCTTGACATTGTCATAGAATTAGGGCCTTGAGGCTATTAAAGACGGACAAATTAAGATCAATACGAAACTTGTGGCGAACATGGCCGAGCCCTAGGATCTCGATAAACTCGACAACTCATCCTCAAAGACTTGTACAAGCATTTGTCTATTCTTCAAAAAAGCTTAGCCCCCATGCCAAATTTCGTGAGGCCGACCTTCACAAGGCCAAGGCAGCTTCACTAGGCCTTGCCCTTGCCCAAGCGACACCTCGCAAGGTTGCTTTGGCCTTGACAAATCTTGAGAGGGGAGCCCTTGTTGATGCTCATTCTTGCCCAAGTGAGGGTGACTCTTGCCTAGGCGAGGCTAGCCTATTTGGCCACCCACAAAAGGAAGAAGAGAGGAAAACAAAGAAAAAAAACCAAAACACTGTTAAAATACTATAAAAAAAACTGTCCATGTCAGTACCGTCATGCTATGTAGAAGGGCCGGTATCCACAGTAGTAATTTTTTGTTAAGATTAGCTAAATGGATTCAATGACAAAATGTAAATAAGTTTAAGACTCAATTAGCAAAACTGAACAGTTTATAATAAAATTTTGAAAAAAGTGTAATAGGATTAACACATTTTAGGCAATTCTCCCTAGAAAATGCTAGCTATTAATTTGTTGGTTCAACTGTGTCATAATGAGGTATTGAGAATTCGTCTATTTTCTTTTTCTTTTTCTTCTTTTCTTTTCTTTTCACAATGCCCTTGCCTATAGCCCACAAGGGTGTTGTGGACCTCGCCTAGATCTAGGCGAGGGCTTGGCACCCTTGCCTGGATCTTGGCAAGGATGCAAAGGCCCTCGCCCATAGCTATGAGGGCATCAACCCTTGCCTAGATTTGGGCAAGGACCCAATGCCCTGCCTATGGTCGCCAAGGGTTGGCCAATGAACTCACCAACCTAGAGTTGTAAAAAAGGAAAAAAAAAAAAATAAAAAAAAATAACAAACAATATAAAAATCAGAAAATATATGAAAATTGTCAATGTCAACATCGGTTGTCCAATACCACTTGTGCCATATTGGATTATCGACGTCTATGTTAGCAATTTTTTATTAAAATTGATCAAATGAACTAAATTGACAAATCTTTAAAAGGTTTAGAATTCAATTGGTATAATTGAAAGGTTTATAACTGAATTGATTTAATTGTAGTAAATTTAGGATTTTTTTAATAATTTTTCTTAAACTTTCATATGGGATGATTCCATTTGCAAGATAAAAACCCTTATAGGCATCAACACATGAACTGTATTTATGGAAGATATTTTTTAAAAAATTAATTAGTGTACCAAATCAAAGTTTCTTACACTCAATCACATGCGGTAATAATAATTCAAACAATTGGACGTCATACTTTCATATAAATCACAATCCTTGGCAGCACGCATTCAATTATTATTAACATACTTTGCAAGGGCGCTAGCCTGCTACATTCGTTTATTATCTCGGCATATGGCAGGCATCGCCTCCCCGTGGAGCGCGGCTTCGTCAGTGCGTCGGCATTCCCCGGAACATGGGCCTAAGAATCTGCGACCGCAACCACAGCGTGTGCCGCCATATAGGGGGCGAGTCGACTCAACAGCGGGACGATTCCTCTTAATTATCTGCATGACCAAATCATGCTAGCTCAGGGATACTTTGCATTTAACTCAACGCTTCCACTTAAAATAGTAATGCATTTTCTTCGTATTAAAAATATTCCATTACTCAGGTGGTATTTTGGGGACCTTGCCCAATTTCAAATCAAAAAGTCAATATCAGCTTTTTCAGCCCCCTTTATTTAATATAATCATTAAAATCAATTTTGCATCAAAACCCATTTGGGTTTTATGAATAAAATCATATTTATCCCAATCAACACTCAATTTGCCACAATCAATCATCAAATTCAAATTCTAAATACACAGCGATCGGCACAAAAATTTAGAGTATAAGGGTCCCAATGAAATTTTGAATTTTAATAAATAATTAAATTTATTGAAAGTGTTGCTAATAATATTCATATTTTAAATCAATTCCATTTATAATATCCAAATTATCGATTTCAAAATCCGAATCCACCAGCCTTGAGCCGTGTGCAATTAAAATTTGGTCCCAGACAATTTTCGGAATTTAATAAATAATTAAATTTATTCGAAAATAATTAAATAATAATATTTTAATAATTTCAAATAATAATATATTACTAAATTATTAAATAATTTCAAGATATTTAAATAAATCAAAAGTAAATTCCTTTATGTCACATCAAGGCTTATATTAATATAAACCTTCATTTTAACCTTAAATTAAACTCACTTTAAGTTAATCAAGCACATTAATCTAATCTACACTTAAATAAATTAAACTAACCACCTAATAACACTTAACAAAAATAAACACACCTAAGCGTCATTAACCTCTAATCAGGTTTGGTGAAAGTGCTTCATAGGATTAACGGTAAGAAGACGGACAAAAAGACGGGGACCTGAGAGGGAGCAACTTTCCCTCAGCGGGGCCGAGCATCAAGGCTCGGGAAGGGCGGCAAAAGGGCCCATGAAGGGCTCTCGCACCATGCCCATTTTCTCCTGCGCTTCTTTTGCTTGGTTGGGGGCTAAGGAGGCGGATGCAGGGCCGATTCGGGCGAAGAGGCAGCGGAGAGGAAACCGGCGAGGGCTTGGAAGGGGAGTTTGAAGGGAGGTCGACGGCGGCGGAGGAGCTCCGGCGAGGCCGGGCTGCTCCGGACAGCGGCTGGATGACGGCCTGGCGCGGACGAGGGCGGCGAGCAGTTTGGTGACCGGCCCGAGTGGCGCGGAGCGACTGCGGCGACGGCGTGCGAGCAAGAGCGGACGGCCATGGCTTTCGCACCATGGAAATGGAGAAGAGAGGCAACGGGAGAGAGGAGGACATAGGCGTGCGGACGAACGGCCACCGCGACGGCTCCGGTGACGACGTCGAACTACATACGACGAGCGGCGAAGGAGGCGGCGTTCGGGCGGTCGGCTTGGCTGGTCCGATCGGACATCCTCCCCCCCTCCTTTCTCCCTCCTCTCAAGGTTCTAAGGAAGAAGATGATGTTGATAGGTGAGAGGGAAAAACCCCACTTTATGAGGGCCAATGGGCTCTTGCCACTTGTCAACACCCCATTCGCTTGGCTTCAATCATGACATAAGCATCACCCGCGCTGATGCATCTGTGCCCATATCTCTTCTCCCACAACATTATTCAATGGGTGCAATATCATTTCCAGGGAATTAAATCCTTGTCATTAATTTATTGTTCCATTGATTCTCTTAAATTAGTTCAATTGAAGTCCATAAAATTATCCAATCTTCACTCTTCAATTCATCTTCAATGTGACACAAAACCAGCCTGCTTTAAGTCCCAAAAGCGCAACTAAATGGGGCTTACTAATTTCTCGAGCCAAATTAGCCCATTCTCTTATTAATTTGCTGAAGAGCTCTAACTTGCATGAAGAAACATTTGAAATGAATCAATGATCACCAAAATGATTTGTATGTGAGGCATTTCTGAATTCAGTTGATACCGATTTGGTTAAATTCGCTGGCCGCGATACTGGGCGGCCCCATGACCTACCGGGTAGCCTTTAGAAATTTTCAGCCCATTTGACATGTGGTTGATCATCTCAAGTCATGATGTACATCTTTGAAACATGTGGCGACATTGTAGGGGTAATCAATCACATGTCGGTAATTGTGCGAATGGAATTCACAACAATTGGTCAAACATCTTAGGTTTCGTCATGACCACTTTCATATAAATCACATAAATCAAGGAAAAAAGAACTATGCGTACTGACCCCGAAATGTCCGTCGATTTATTGAAAATAAAATTGGAAAATAGGGGATTCCTTATAAATTTTTAACAAAAATTTAAACCTTCACCAATCCTTGACAAAAATTGGGGTACAATCATCCATATCACAAGGATCCTTTGCTTATGATTCAAGCCTTAAAAATCCAAAGGTCTTTAACACAATTGAAACTAAGCGTTCGGCTATCTGAACGATTTCTAACCCAACTCGGACTGCTGAGATCTCGAGGGCATCGCCTCCCCCATGGAGGCGCGATCCTTCTTTCCAAAACTTTTATGCCGTATTAATTATGCACCCTCTCTTTATGTTCTTAAGAAAGAATCATTTCTTAGACATCCAGTCCAGATTTGAAATACAATTCATCCCAGGCACTCCATGCAGATGATTTTATGCATTCCACTTTGTGAAGAATCTCAATTTTTGAAATCGAACTTAGATTGGCATTTAATTTCCTTGAGTGTGAAGCTCTTAGGTAGTTTCGAGCCCCGCAATCCCACAGACTCTCGTCTCGATGAGTTAAAATACGGACGATCCCATTTGATAGTTTTCCAATTTGTGGAGTCTACGATCGGTCATTCATCTCGGTCAGACTAACCTATCTACGATCTTAATTCGATTTTTCTTAGTAATGATCTCAGCCCAGGCCCGATTCCTCATGTCCTAGTGATAAAATGTACCCAGCAATCGAAATCAGTCGAAAATCGGGATGTCACACACTCCAAATTCAATGTACGAGACAACGCTGGAAATTATAGGTGCTTCCCATAAGATATCCTTTAATCTCTACATCATCATTACACACAATCATTCTCAGAGCGTTCCTCTTTGCATTCTCTTATAAAGTCTCTTGAATTTCAATCGATTTTGATTACGATCTGCTCTCTCTGGCTCAGTGGAGGTAGTAATAAGATTCAAGGTGGCCTACCTTAGATTTGAAACCGAATTTGAACTTTCTCAAATCAGAATCCTTAATAATTCTGACTTTCACCTTTCTAGAGTACAAAATATCGTTCCCATAATCCCATCATATTACTCTCTTTTTGAAATACATACTTGAGACTTTAATAGTCATTGATGATATGAAATATTCCTCTATAGAAATACGATGTCGTCGAATAATTTAAGATCTCATTCCATTATTCAACAAAGCAGCCAAATCCTGCCACACAAAGGTCTCTTCTTAGGCCCTCGAAGCAGCCTACTGTCACGGCGGCTGAAAACCCTTTTTTCACGTGACTTAGGGAGGCGCCTTTAAACTAGCATAAAATTGAAAGAGTCCTCAGGTCTAGGAGCTAGGCGAACACGATCATTCTTTCACAGACCCAAACAAATAGCGCCACGGCATTCCCGAGAGTGACGATCCTCAATTGATGATACCTGACCTCAGTCTGGTCTGGGAATAAAATCCCATATAGGGGATGCTAATTCAAGCTCTATTTCTCCTCTTCCATTAAATAACGAGGGATACTCAAATGAATTATATCTTTGCCCACGATTCATAATAAGCCAGCCAAACCTTTTTCATAAGTGTGATCAAATATCATCTTCCTATTACACCAATCACATGCATAATAAAAATATCTCAAACATTCTTCTTGAACATGGTCGATCCGATCATGCTCCTTTATCCATCTTGGTGGCATCCCTATTACGGTAATGGTGCCAAGCTCTCTTGGACTTACGGACAATTCATGCCGTGTTGGCCACATTAACTTGCTCCCTTTTATCAGCTCAAGCCTCTTTTCCACAAACTTAGCACATAACTATCTCCCAAGGAACACGGCACCACTTCCCAGGTTCATTCCAAATACCCCACTAAACATCTTAAAACATGCTTCCTCTATTCACGACTTATCACGGTGGAGAAAAGCTAATCCCAAGGGAACCATTTTTGATCAAATGACCTACTCACATAAGATCATTTCCTCTTACCGCTGATGTGGCGATTGGGTTGTGACTTAATATAGCTCGATCATAATTCCATGGAGCGGCAACAACGGTTGAAACAAGCGGCAGCAAGGTGCGGTTGCATTAGCCAGAACTTCCAAGGAACAATAAACGCCTGAGCAGTCCCAGGATCATTCCCGAAGGAACATGGGCCGATGCAGCTCAAACGTCTCTACTGTCGAGCCTCGTTCACTCCCCACCGCGAGGGCTCCTTATAGGCCTGTTTTCCTCCAACGCCACAAACAAGCACTCTACAAGTTAAAATTCCAGGCCATTCATTTATGCCGGAGCGGAAACAAATCCTGACATTTAACTTGGGATAGTAAGCAGGCAATCAATCACAATACTAAACACTCATTTACAAACACAAATCATACGACAAACGGAACCATCCTAAAACCAACCGAACACGGATACTTCAATCTCCACCTTTCCAGGACTTAGGGCTTCGGGTCCTCCATTCTAACTCAACCCGGGATGAGGCAGTGTCTCGGCACTGGCCCCCTAAAATTAAGTAATCCCGTCACACGAGAAGATACGCGAGGTTTTCTGATTCATATTAAAAATATTCCATAAATTACTGTGTGGGGACACGCTAATTTCAAATCAAAAAGTCAATATCTCACTTTTTCAAACCCCACTATTTAATATAATTATATAGCTAACGTCAATGCCAAAGTCAAGTACGAACACTTTGCTTCCTCAAGCATTTATGCCATCCGGGCAGTGCTGTACTATCTTCGTTCATGTTCAACTCGTCTGGCCGACCCTTGGCACATCAATTTCGAAAGACTTGGCTTCCTCCAGGAAATTGTACCCTCAAAACCTGTCAGAACCAAGTTGGTGGTTGAGGAATCCAAGTGCTACACAACCAAGTGCTAGTCGACAACTTCAACCATTGTTTTCAGTTCTATGTTTGATGCTAAGTGATATTTGCACATTAAATACGTTAGTGTGATTTTCTAGGTAGAATCCATTGCGTCAACTAAGTTGCTATAGTATAAATAGTGAATGCACAGTATGACAATTATATTTAACAAATATTGTGACAAATGTACAACATTAATTCAATCCCTTTTTCTTTATTGCATACAAGTAATATTAATTAGTGTCGATGATAGCTTATAGATATGCTACAGAATTTACTAATGGAACATTATTTATGTTACTAAGATGTGTATAGATTGACATATGTGAGTTCATGATAAATAAATTTTCTCAAACTATCAAATTTTAACTTCCTCTTTGATAGAACTTCCTAAGTTACTCGTTTCCCCCTAAAAGTGAAAATCTTTCGAGTTCAGATATACGAGCCTTCTTGTCCTTCATTCTGATTGGCTTCAAAGGATTTCCGATGGCCCACCAGACAATGAAGTGATCTTCATCTGTTATCGAGTGGAACACCTCCTACGTTGTCCACTGTTAAAACTGGACATACACGAGTCACTGTCTATCGTAGGAAGTATGTCCAATGAATTTATTTCCTGTCCACATATGGCATGTCCCAAAATAATTGGCACTGAAAGATGAAATGACGACAAATTTGCCAATCGGGAAACCCTCTTGTGATACCGTCTGCCGTCTCGATTTTCTTCTTGTGTCAATTATCAATGTGATGAAACCAATGACGTGGATAGATGTGAACTCATGGGTCATTGATTTTCCTGGTGCTTACATGGGAAGTTTCTTGCCGACGAAATGGAGGACTTGACTGAAAACTTTGCATGAAAACAAAATTAGTTTTGTCATTTCTTCTCTTTCCTCTCAATTTTCTTCTTGTGTCGATTATCAATGTGATGAAACCAATGACGTGGATAGATGTGAACTCATGGGTCATTGATTTCCCGGGTGCTTACATGGGAAGTTTCTTGCCGACGAAATGGAGGACTTGACTGGAAACTTTGCATGAAAACAAAATTAGTTTTGTCATTTCTTCTCTTTCCTCTCAATTATCAATGTGATGTGGTCCTGAGCAAGACCTTAAAAGACTCTAACCACCGAGAAAGTCCGAGTAGAGGCGGGTTCAAGCCTTGAAAAAGATTTTGACCCCATTGCTCCTCCCATCCACAACCCCCTTACGGGGGTAGAGAGACAGTTTAGATTCCCGCGACGCCTTCTTCCCTGAAATACGAGGGCGTGGTACAAGGAAATAAAAGGTGCAGAGAGAAACCCCCGGGTGGACTCATGGGTCATTGATTAAGTGGGGACTCCTGTCTTTGAAACTTGAAACTCTCGAAGCTCTTGAAGCTTGAAACTCGTGTGGTTGTTGGCGCATTAAATAATGCGGCACCGCTTCTGAGCATGATTCTCATGGTGGATGTTGATGGTTCTTAGGAATAGCAGAAATAGCGTTATGGGACCCACCCAGGGCTGCCCAGAACTCTTGAAATGGCCAAACAAGACCTCGTGGCTTGTTGTCCAGCCTTTAAAGCTTGCTGGATAGCGCGTAATTAATGCCCATTTGCCATGCCCATTAAATGATCCCGAGCAAACCCAGAAACATCTCAGATACGAGCCTGCCATTGGTTGGGTGCGTAACACTCCGACCCAGCCAATTGACAGTGAGGTCTCGGCGCCGTCCTTTGATGAATATGTGTATCGAGGTGTCTAGGGATGGTCCCGAGGGCCCGCTGTCATGTCGAGACGTTTCAAGGTTCACTTGGGATCATTTAATGGGCAAATGGGCACTAAGTACGCGCTATCCAACAAACCTGAAGGGCTAGACAACAAGCCATAAGGTCTTATTTGGCCATTTCAAGAGTTCCAAGCAGCCCTTGGGTGATCCCATAACATTATTGCCACTATCCCTATGTCGGTCTTGCATATTTATATCATATCATCCGCAAATTTGCACTACTGTTGTTGGTTTAAAACTCATTTGAAGTGTTTAATTTAATACCAATGTTTGGCTTGAAAGATTCACCATATGATTTGCTCCACATAGACGAATTTTCTATGTGAATATGTCACAAGATACATATATCATACACGTAATCGTTTAGAGTTTTTGGCGACTAAAAATAATTTTAGGTAAATTTATCATAGGTATACTAATTAGAGATTTTTCATGGTATTAACCTTGTGGATTTTTACATAGACTTACCACGTCACTATATCCCATCACCATGTGTCATCTACATCTACATTTTTAATAGTAAAATTTGACGGATGCTAACAAAAGATAAATTTGTCATAGGTTACCATTTTGGTATTTTTGGTGGTCAAAAATTTAATTTTGAGTACATCTGTCACAAATATACCAATTTAGGGTTCTTTATGATATTAACTTAAATGGCTTAAACTTTTAGAACGGTTAGCAATTGTCTCACAAAACTTTACATGGTATTAAAGAAGGAAATTCTGAGTTTAAATCTTTCAAGACCCCTAATACTAATCAAAAAGATTAGATTCAGTGTGAAGGGGAGTGATATAATATTTAAATATTAAGTCATACCTTTGTTTAATAACTTATTATTTCGATATCAATTATAATGAATTAGGAATAATAGAAGAACATGCTAACATGTTACATGACAGGTTCTACAATCCTAAGAGATATAGAGATCAATGAAAACACCCTAATTGACTCTACTCGCATCGTTAGGTTAGTGAATATTTTTATCAGTATAATATTTATCTATCTAATATATATATTTATGGTAAAAGACATCCTAAAATGGAATTCAGTTGTCTGAAAGTGCACAAGAAAAAAGGATTTCAGCTCAGCCTAGTGTACCTCCCAAGGAATATGGGAAAAAGAGAGGATGAGACAAGGAAGTTTCAAAACAAATTTCCCTTTCATGCAAGGTTTCCAGTGAAGTGCTCCTTTCTAGTGGCAAAGAACTCATGCATCTCATGTTAGGAGTATCAATGGACCAGGTATCCAGAATACCCGACTTGACCTGAAACAAATGGAACCATGCTCTACCCGACCGAACCCGACCCAAAACACATTTATCCCAAATCATCAAGTCTATTGGATCAAGTCGAGTTTCGAGACTTTTTTTTTTTTTTTTCGCCAAACTAATTTGAATTGCTATATGTTGTTGATATCACATTAAATAATAACTTTATCCACTTCTTACATATTCTTCATTTATATTAGTTGACTTGATTTTCAAAGTCAATTTTGGCTTAGTTTTTGTTTTACCTTTTAGCTTTATCTTAAAAAAGATGACTTCATATTTTATATTTTTTAAGAAATTTCTCTCATCTATCAATACATATGGGGTTTGGTGGCCTTCTTTTTTTTTTTTTTTTTTTTTTTTTTTTGGTTCTTAAAAAGAATTTTAGCCAATAAGGATGAAACACTAGATAAAATAAAATAAAAATATTGAGGAAACTTGTGAGATGTGCTCACGGTTTGGATATCCAGTATACTCATGGGTTCTTTTGCTTAAGTATTGGCAAGTAAACACCATTTTGGGATGAGCAGTTCTAGGTTCCATATAAATTCCACTGGAACTTTAAACCTACATGTTAGAATAGGTTCCTTAATTTTTTTTTAATGACCATCGTTTCTTGTTACAATTTACTTATCATAATTTATATTTAGACATACGAAAAATATGAAGTATTAACAAAGCAAAAATCTCAGTCATAAAATGGAAGTTCAAACTAGTTGTTACATATATGTACTCATTACCGAACGTCATGGAATAATGCAAGTTCACATGAAGACATAGGCCTAGAATTATACAAAAACTTGTTCCAAGTACCATTGAAATGGGTTTCCCAATTTTTGAAACTTGGAACCGGACAGGTTCCTACCGATTCGATTCCCAAGTTTTAGGTTCTACCTTGGAGCCACACTCGCCCCTAGTGTCCTCAATGATCCATCTTCCAAATATTTTGACCCCCTACTAAATCAACCTTCCAATCATGAGAGTCAATTCTATGTTGAAGCAAGCGAGGCAGTTGTTCTCTTGTTGATTCACGAAAGTTCGTGTTTTAGATGATTTTTCCTACTTTCATTTACGTCGGAAATGATTTGTCTTTGTATTTGGTCACATCATTGATTGTATTGATTTCATGGATGAACTCGATATATCTAGAAGCACTCTTCTGTTTGCTCGCCATTAATGACATTTGACTATCTTGGCCATTCTTTATAAGTTAATTTAATATTCTTTTTTGCACGCAACTTTTGAATAAATGATTGTTTATAAACAATCCTGCATATGTGGCATGTGCTTTAGAAAGATTACGTAGGTAAGAAGGGAAGAAAGGAAAAAAAATAAAAATAAAAAAGCAAAACGTGAAACATGAAACTTGAACCAAATTGAAAATACCCAAGAAATTCTGGTCGGGTTGGATCGGGTAACTTTGACATCCCTATCTCGTGGAAGTACCATGAAAATCAAAGGTCCATTAATCCAAGTCTATTGATGTCATGTCATCTTTCATTATCCATAATTTCCGGACATGCTGTATGAACAGAACATCAACCAACTTCGGCATTACTCTACCTCAAATTACGTAAAAGTACGCCCAACTCCTAATACCCAGGAGGACCCAGTTGAACTGACAAATTAATTGGTAGCATTTTCTGATTGGTGGAACTTGAGAAATCTGCTCGATTTGCTAAATGTGCTAACTGGGTTTGAACTTCAATTTGGATGCAAACTGTAATATGGAGTCCTTCAGTGGTGAGATTAAAGAATGCATCAACTTGTGACATAAACGAGTGCAATCAAACCGCTGAAAGTTCATGAAATGTGAGGTGATAAACGTATATTTGAAACTTAGGCTATCAAGTGATGAGAGTATCTACGCATACTAAGCTACTTCTAAAGTACTAAAATAAGAGATGGCGCTTAGACAAAAAATTGCGGGTGCCTTAACTTACCCTGGATAATAAGTTATGAAGTACTAAAATCGTGACGCACAAATTTCCATCACTTGAGTCCTCTTAATTCAGTCTTTATTGATCCTGCCACTCCACAAATTCTTGGAACAAGCTACCTACCTCCTCGTTTGGAACTCCTGAAGATGCTAGCTGGTCAGTTGTTAGTCTTCATCCCTCAACAATGACTCCAACTGACTAATAGCCAATCTAGACCAGAATAACAGCCAGAATTGATTTGCGAGATGTCTATTGTTAAGGAATCCTGCTGATGGATGCATTTGTTTCACAAAACATCAACGATTTGTAAAACATTATCTTTAAAATGATCACTTGTATCATTTTCGAAAAATTAATCAATAGAATGCATTTCATAATCAACATTTCCGTCATTAAAGAAACTAAATTCCGTTCTAGGACCCAATTGCATTTTCGCAACAAATTTAAGGACTTGATTGCATATTTTGAAAATTTTGAGACTCAATCGCACTTTCGTGATAAGTTTTAAAAGTTTCAATACACTTATCCATTTAAAACTAGTTTTAGGACTTTCAATAATAAAAATTGATTAATTATTTTTTTCCAAATGGTTAGGTCTATCATTAAAGTTTAATTGATGCATCTTCTATTAAGAAAAAACCATGCATTGGTTCAATAGTAATATTGGTATAAACTAGTATCCTGCATCAATTGTAACTTATGAATTAATTGTATTGAGTGCTGAAATCGATATGATTAAGATAAACATCTGTTATCATTTATTCATAAGTATGTTGTAATTAGTATGTGAATTGTGAAAATACATCAAATTTTATATGTAGCATATATAAATTGTCTGTTCCTATACACCGGGTGACTTCCTATGATTCTGTGAAATTAGGCTTTTTTCATTTGTTTTCTGAACGTTGCGGCTTATGGTAGGCCTGTTAATTGTCCTGCACTTTTGGACATTGCATTTTTAGTATAATAAGCTTGGCAGTAATGTTTGTTTGTTCATAATTTTGTTGTCTTTAGTGCAATGTTCAAGGGGCGCTTCTAAAAATTCCCGATGAACTATTCCTTGGAGGGTAGTTGCCATTGCACGCGGATCCATCGACGAGATCTAGAATGTCCGTTGAAGACATTTTAAATGCTCGTATGTAAAGAAACTTTGTGTTGGGATTACAATGCACAGTACATTCACTAGAAGTCGCAACTCCCCTTCCTCTCTCCGTCTAATACCAGAAGAACAAGGTCAGGCATTTTAGCTTCTTCAAGAAAAGAAGCACGCGGCTTCTAGCCCATCTCTCTCTCTCTCTCTCTCTCTCTTCTTTATTGTTTTTACTCCATACATGTCTAGAATATGGCATATTTGAATCCCTTCCCTATTTTTCTTCCCAAAAAAAAAAAGTCCATCATGTTTCTTCAATTATTAAAACATATTTCATGCCGTCCTCATCTCCTGATTTCTCCGTTCACGTTCAAGTAAAATTTATAAGGTACTCTCTTGATCGCTACTCTTAAACATTATAGTCCAAGTTAATTTTCCACATCTTCTATCATGTGATCTTTTTTTTTTTTTTAGTTAACAGAAGTTATATCTAGTGTGTTGGTGATATGTTGCTATGTATGAATTTAGCGATGTTATTGCAAGTTTTTTTTTTTTTTTTTTGGTGACTGAGAATCCGTCGGAGCATATCCTTGTTGGCTTACGCCAATTCGGGATCTCACAGGCCTTCACGATGGAAGCCCAACAACGACTATACCTCAGGGGAAGTTGGCCTAGCAACCCACCGTCAGGGCCCCCCACTTAAATCGCTTGCACCGCAGGGATTTGAACTCTCAACCGCATCGAAGCGGGGGAGAACAAATACCAGCACGGCTGCCCACAGATGGGTATGTTATTACAAGTTTTCAACCAATTTAATGCATATATTAACCTGAATTTCAGCTGTGAAATCTCATGAGATACACCCGAAATCCATATGAATTCCATCATCTTTAATTATCCAAATTTAGTTTAGTATATATACCACACTAAATTTAGCCCCATTGACAATTTGTTTTTTAAGGTGGTCCCTTTAGGACAATTGTTCCTTTTTTTCTTTTTCTTTTTTTTTTTTTTTTTTTTTGTTTCGGAAGCCCATCTGTTTCTCCCAAGTTTTGTCAACATTTTTTTCGTTTTTTTTATCGATCTTTGTGAGAACTTATGAAATCAAGAATACAGAGGATGAAGATGAAGAATGATAACAGATGATCCGTGAAGAAGTTTTCGATTATTGTTTCACTGTCTCTTCATTGATTGAACAAAAAGAGATTGAAGAGCAATACAGCAAAAGCTTTCTGAATCATCTAGTTTTTCTTAATACTCAACCGAATACATTCGCTCTCTATATACGGATAGAAGAACAGAAGACTAACTATTAGAAAACTGACTAACTAACTTCAACTAACAAACTTTACAGTTGAATATAACGGAACCACAATCTTGAGACTTGGCAATCCGTGTCTTTGACATTTGCATGATCTCCACCGTTGATGAAACTCATTATCCATGAGTTATCAATGTACTCAGCTCATTCACTTCTCGATTGCCTCTTGATGATCCACATCTATCATGGTCGAGGACTTGGCAATCCGTGGCAATCCGTGGCTGACTTCTTGATATAGCATAACACGGTTTTGATCTTGATTCTCTAACATTCCCCCTCAAATTGGGAAGAGTGAAAGATTCCATTCCCAATTTGGTTCGGAGAGTAAGATGAGACAAGCGAGATAGTGACTTAGTAAATATATCAGCTAATTGAAGATGAGTAGAGATATACTGAACACGAATAGATCCATAAGAGACTTTCTCACGAACAAAGTGAAAATCAACTTCAATGTGCTTGGTTCGAGCATGTAATATTGGATTGGCTGTGAGAGAAATTGCTGATCTGTTGTCACAATATATATTGGTCGGTGATTGAAGAGAAATCCCTATATCTCGTAGCACAAACGTGATCCAGGTGAGTTCAGCAGTGGTTGAAGCAAGTGCACGATACTCTGCTTCAGTTGAGGATCTGGACACTGTAGGTTGTTTCTTAGCAGACCAGGATAGTAGATTGGATCCAAGAAACGTGCAAAACCCTGTTGTTGAACGTCTTGTTGTTGGACAACCAACCCAATCCGCATCAGAGAAACCATAGAGATGTACTGAACTTTGAGAATGGAGATAAATTCCAAGATGTATAGTACCTTTGACATATCGAAGTACTCTTTTTAATTGCTGAAAGTCTCCTACAGTAGGCTGTTGCATTTTCTGACAGAGAAGATTAGTAGCAAATGCCAGGTCTGGTCGAGTAATAGTTAAGTATTGAAGAGCACCAACCAAACTTCTGTATTCCATAGGATCTGTGAGAAGATTTGCAGTGTCAGCCATTGAAATTGATCGAAGAGGCAGAGGTGTTGAGATTGGTTTACAGTCGGCCATATAAGCTCGTTTCAACAAGTCAGTAGCATATTTTGTTTGACACAGAAAGAGGTTCTGTGAAGTTCGTTTGGCCTCAATGCCTAAAAAATAGTGAATATACCCAAGGTCCTTCATATGAAACTGAAGACTAAGTTTCTGAATAAGAGTAGTTAAGAGATGTGGTGAACTTCCAGTCAAGATGATATCATCAACATATAGGAGCAATAGGACTGTATGTGAGTTTGTATGAAGAACAAATAATGATGGATCGGCTGTGCTGCAGAAGAAACCATTTTCGAGTAAAAATTTGCTGAATTTATCAAACCAAGCTCTTGGTGCTTGTCGAAGACCATATAGAGACTTATGAAGCAAACATACATGGTTTGACTGTTGGGGATTGATAAAGCCAAGTGGCTGTTCCATGTATACAGTCTCATTCAAATCTCCATGAAGAAAAGCATTCTTAACATCAAGCTGGTGTATTGGCCAGTGCCTTATCATAGCCAGAGATAACACTATTCGAATTGTTGTGTGTTTCACAACTGGACTAAAAGTCTCAGTGAAGTCAAGTCCTTCTTCTTGGTGAAAGCCTTTGGCGACTAGACGAGCTTTGAGTCTGTCAAGGCCTCCATCTGGTGTGAGTTTGGTCTTATATACCCACCTGCAGCCTATTACATTCATCTGGTTAGTTCTAGGGATCAATGTCCATGTTTGATTTTCAGCAAGAGCATCCATTTCTTCTTTCATAGCCCTATACCAAGCTTCATTGGCTAAGGCTGACTTGATAGACCGTGGTTCCGTAGGAACTGGATAGTCAGCTGAATAAGCATACTTTGGATTTGGTTTTCGAATCCCAGACTTTAGTCGAGTTTGCATATGATGATTATTACCAGTACCTTGAGAAGAAGACAGAATGGAATTGGAATTGGAGTGCCTTGAATTAGAACTACTTTCAGCTAGTAGATCATTGTGTGAAGATAAAGAACTAGCAGTATATTGTTCCGGAGAATGATCTTGAGGCATAGCATCTATTGATGCCATGACAGATTGTCCTTCTGTCATTGTCTCATCTTGCATATTCCTCGAGGAAATGGTCTGAGATTGTTGTCTGTGATATGGATGATAAGTATAGCAATCATGGAGATCAGGATGGATCTGGTCTGTGGCTGACTGATGAAAGGATCCAGTAGCTGGTGACTTGGTTCTTGATGATTCGAGGAAATGTATTCCTTCAATCCATTGTTTGTATAAGTTTGTCTAATGTCCATATTCATGGACCAACTTCTTTGTAAAAGGATAAGAATAATCATCAAAGACAACATGCCTACTGATGTATACACGATTATTAGTTGGAACCAAACATCGATACCTTTTGTGCTGATTGCTATAACCCAAGAAGATACAGGGGAGAGATCAAGGATCAAGTTTATGACTTGTATACGGTCTCAGGCAAGGATAGCATGCACAGCCAAATACTCTTAAATGATCATACCTTGGCTGTCTATTATGAAGTTTGTTATAAGGTGTGTCCATCTGCAGCTTTGGTGTGGGAAGAATGTTTATGATGTAATTAGCTGTCACAAATGCATCCACCCAAAATTTTAGTGGAACTTTTGAGTGATAGAGCATAGCTAATCCCAGTTCAACGATGTGTCGATGCTTCCTTTCGGAGACCCCATTCTGTTCTGGTGTGTGAGGACATGATATGAGCTGTCTTATTCCATGGTGTCTCAGAAATTTTTGAAATCTATTGCTTATGAATTCTCCTCCTCCGTCACTCTGGAAGATTTTAATCTGATGATTATACTGTCGTTCAACTAACTTCTGGAATTGAACAAATATGTCATAAAACTCAGACTTCAACTTCATGGGATATAGCCAGCAATATCGAGAGAAATTGTCAACAAAAATCACATAATATCTGAACTTTTGAAAGGAACAGACTGGTGATGGTCCCCATATGTCACAATGAATTCTTTCTAATGGAAAACTTGATGTAGAATCCGAAAAAGGGAACGGTAGAGCTGTACTTTTAGCTATTTGACAGCTGCTGCAAACAATCTGAGATGATGAAACAAATTGTATAAGCTTCTGTTTTTGCAGATGCTTAACTACTTGAGCATTTGTATGAGCCAAACGCCGGTGCCATATATCTTCATCGACTGTCTTTTGCCGCTGAGTAAAGAAGGCTTCTGTGGTCTGTGGATTAGCTTGATAAAGCCCTCTAATTTTCCTTCCGAGCTTCACCATTGTGTTGGTATTGTTGTCCTTTACATAAACACCAGTTTTGTCAAAGATAAAAGAACAAGGGAAGTCATCTGTGAGTTTAGATACTAAAAGGAGATTCTTCTTTATCTCTGGGACAATTAGAACATCGTTAAGAGGTAATGTATTGTTCTTTGTTTTGAGCCAGGTGTTGTCAATATGAGTTACAGGTAAACATGATCCATTACCTATCATAACAGTATCATGTCCTTGATATTTAGAAAGAGTATGGAGAATACCAGGATTGGCACTGATGTGAGTTGTAGCTCCAGAGTCAGGATACCACTCACTTCCTGTTGAGTCTTCAATATGCATTGCTGTCAATGCTGCTGGAATATCCTCTGCTTGATAGGAATTGTCAAACCGATACCAGCAGCGAAGAGCATCATGTCCAGACTTTTTACATATTTGACATTCTAGTCAAATGCTACTTGTTTCTTTTTCATCCTGCAAGTTCTTACTCGAGTTTGCTGAAGGATAAGTCTTGACATTTTGATACCTTTGTGAGTAAGTGGTATAGGGTCTAAACCCTTGGTTTGTTGTAGAGATAACATTTCTCTGTCTAGGGTGTTGATTTCCTTGCCCTGGACTGGAGATATCTGTTCTGTAATTCTGATATCTTTCAAAACCACGACCCCTATTGTTACTAGTTCTGCCACGACCATAACTTCGACCACCTCTGTAACCTCCTCTTTGAGATATAAATCCAGAGGCTTGAGAAAAGTAGTCTTCATTTGCGATATCTTTAGACTGAACCTGAAACTGTCTTTGTCCAAAGTATGCCAAATTCGGGTTGAACTGACTCCTGGAAAGATTTTTGAGTCTTGATTCAAACCTTTCTAATTGAGAAATAACCTCATCATACTCTGGCTGAGGCTTCAAACAATATATGGTAGTCCGAAAGTTTTCATACTCGGGACCTAAACCTTCCAATACACCAAACATTTTGGTTATATCATCCACGGAGTTTGCCTATTGCATTCAACTCGATCACATATGGATTTATATTCCCTGAGATAATCAGCGAGGGTTTGTTCATGCTTGTGACATGTTTGCAGTTTCCCCCTTAATTCGAACTCTCTAGCAATTGACTTATGTGTAAACCTTTTCAGAAGAGTTTGCCATACTTCGGATGATGTTTCTAATCCAATTATCAAGCTCAAAATATTTTCAATAACTGCTCCAGAGATCCATGATGAAATCAACTGATCTGTTCTAGTCCAGTTAGTGTAATCTGGATTAATAAGATCGGTTTCACAACCTTCATCCTCTGTTTGCAGCATTCGAGAGGGTGAAGGAATATCTCCATTAACAAAACCAAACAGATCTTGGCTTTTCAAAAACCTTTGGATTTGAGCTTGCCACAATAGAAAGTTATCCTCAGCAAGTTTGATTGTGACGAAGTTTGTGATATTCACATGTATCGGAAAAGGATATTTTAGAGTTCTAATTGCCATTATTATGATCCTTTGAAGAAGATGATAACAGTAATGCTATGAGCCCTAAGCCCTTATGAGTTTACCTTGATCCAGAGAGCTTCACTGTTCGTTTACTTCTTCTGACTTGATGCACGAACTGATTACTGGACAGAATTCATTCTGATGCATGTCGACCTTCCTGCTCTGATACCATGAGAACTTATGAAATCAAGAATACAGAGGATGAAGATGAAGAATGATAACAGATGATCCGTGAAGAAGTTTTCGATTATTGTTTCACTGTCTCTTCATTGATTGAACAAAAAGAGATTGAAGAGCAATACAGCAAAAGCTTTCTGAATCATCTGGTTTTTCTTAATACTCAACCGAATACATTCGCTCTCTATATACGGATAGAAGAACGAAGACTAACTATTAGAAAACCGACTAACTAACTTCAACTAACAAACTTTACAGTTGAATATAACAGAACCACAATCTTGAGACTTGGCAATCCGTGTCTTTGACATTTGCATGATCTCCACCGTTGATGAAACTCATTATCCATGAGTTATCAATGTACTCAGCTCATTCACTTCTCGATTGCCTCTTGATGATCCACATCTATCATGGTCGAGGACTTGGCAATCCGTGGCAATCCGTGGTTGACTTCTTGATATAGCAAAACATGGTTTTGATCTTGATTCTCTAACACTTTGAAGCCCTCTACCTTCCTCCTTAGGATTCACCCTCGGGTGTGAGCCAACCCCTTCAATCGCAAGCCTCGGATCTCGGGCTTGGCAACGCTAGGCTCGAGCCCTAGATGTCAAAATCTAGGGTAGGCTCAAACTCATATATGAGATTTGAGGCTTGAGCGCATTGGCCAAGCTTGGGATGAACGACAATGTGGACAAGTTGTGGCCATGCGAGTGGAAAACAGAGGCAAATGAGTCAGCCGAGATTAGAGGCTTTGGTGATGAAAATCTGTGACAGGTGGTGGTGGAAAGCGAATGTCACGATTGTGGTCAAGGGCGGAGGCAACGATAGTCGGCTGTGGTGGCGGTGGCCCTCACGCTGAGGTAAGTGGGATAGCCAAGGTTCATGATCTCGTTTCTTCTCACGTGTTTGATCCCACAATTCTAGTTTCCACCGATTAATTGTGATCTCTTTCTCTCTCACAAAATAATCTGCAATCTAAGTAATGCACTAAGCAGAAATTGAACAAGCATCACATTTGATGGAATCTCCTTGAGATTTATAGAGCCTATTTATTAACGTTCTTGTTCTTTTGTTTTTCTACTCTTTTGCTCCCAAGAACAAAAAAAGATACCGCCGCCTGCGGTGGCCCAGTTAGATATGTGCTCTCATGATCCTTTGCGAGAGGAGAAGAGTTCGAATCCCACTGGCCGCATGGGATCTTAAGTGCGACATCGGGGTGGTGGGTCATCCACTAGCGTTGCCTCAGGGTTTACTCCACTAGCGTCGCCCTAGGGTTTACCCCCCGTTACCCCGAGCTTGTCGGGCTGTCCGTGTTGGTACAATGCGCGGGTTCCTTGGGTCATCAAAAACAAAAACAAAAAAAGATCCGAAATTCGTTTGATAACGTCAACAAATTTTTCTATTCCCCGGAATAGAAAAATGGTCGGGGAATAAATTTTGAACAAGAAGTAAAAAAAAAAAAAGTTTCTTGTAACAATTTTTAGAAATAAGTTATTTTTCTTTTTTTTTTTTCTTCTTCCTTGCTGCTTTGTTTGCCGCCACCGCCCTACTATCCAGCCGCCACCTCTACCAACAAACCATTGACCACAGCCAACTATCGCAGCCGCCAACAAGGAAGAATAAGAAAAGAAAAAAAAACTTAAGAAATTATATGTTACAAAAAAAAAAAAAAATTATGGGTCGCACCAAACACATTAATTTTTTTCCATTCCAAGAATAAAAATTTTGTATAGTTATCAAACGTGTTCTTTTTCTAAGAAATTATTCAAAGGATTAGAAATACAAAAAGACTATTTTGAAAAGAAATTATTTCCCAAAACAGAAGCGTTACCAAATGGACTCATATTGAACTCACTATTTTCAATAGTTCAAATTTAGTTTAGTGTGTAGATGACACTCATCGCAACTCAATCTCCATCAAATATGATAAGTAACCATTACTATTTTGGTTAATACCCTGAAAAACCCCAAACTGGTACATTTATGACAAATTTACCCCCAAACTATTTTTTTGACCACCGAAAACCCCAAACTGGTATATATTTGACAAATTTATCCCAAACTAATACACTTGTGACAAATTCACCCCCTGTTAGTTTTCGTTAAATTTTATTGTCAAATTATTAAGTTAAATGACACGTGACAATTGACTAGTATACCAATTTAGGATTTTATGATCCGTTTGTCGAGTTTACAATTTTTATGATTTTTTTGTGGTATTAATCCAATTTAACGAAGGGAATATTTGTCACAAATTTATTAGTTTTGGTTTTTTGTGGTCGAATAAATTAGTTTGAGGTAAATTTGTCATAAATGTACCAGTTTATGGTTTTTTATGGTCAGTCGGGATAAATTTGTCATAGATATACCAATTTTGGGTTTTTCATAGTCAAAAAAATAGGTTGGGGTAAATTTGTCATAAGTATACCAGTTTGGGGTTTTTCAGGGTATTAACCCTACTATTTTTATCGAAACTATTTTTATTGAATCTTCAATTACAAGATCCCAATTTGTTCAAATTCTAACCAAATTAGAAGGTGGATTTATAATGCTTTCACATGGACAACAATGACACTGAAGCACAAAATATTATTGCATTGAAGTATGTGGATGAACTGTCCACTTCCGATTTACGCATCTTTATAAGCTACTTGGAGAGAGTACTCTGCCCTTACACACTTATTTCATTATTGATATAAACCTAAAAGCTTCAGGTGGGGAACCTATGAGATTAATTCATGACCATGGTACATGAAGATTTACTACTGCTATAACTAAGCGAAACATAACTTAAAATTAGATGACTTGTACATCTTCTCCCATCTATCCACTGGGCCAGTTCGGGAAGATATTCGATACCCAACAAAACTCTTCCTAGGAAAACGCTCGAGGCCGACTTGGCCATACAGGCTCTTGGTCACAAACTCCCGTGGCTTCGGTCCCAGTTGCTCCGGCAAAGGCCTCAAGGGCTTCAATTTGGGGACTTGCGGTGGGACTACAAGCGCTTTCTGGATGTCGTGGAGCATGCCCGTCTCTGAGTCATAGTGGTTAGAGGAGTTGAAGAACATGTGG
The DNA here is from genome assembly GCA_014182885.2 of Eucalyptus caleyi. Lineage (NCBI taxonomy): Eukaryota > Viridiplantae > Streptophyta > Magnoliopsida > Myrtales > Myrtaceae > Eucalyptus > Eucalyptus caleyi. Next base: position 11,036,532 of record CM024469.2, on the reverse strand, counting down.
AACACTTTCAAGCACCCGAGGTGGAGCCGCCTGCTCGGTTCAGGCAAGTTGCAGAGTTCCTCAAGGACGTGTTGGAGGAACTCTTTCTTCAGTTGTTCTAGCAGCAATTGCACGAAGTTGGTGGAATCCTCAATGCTGGCCTCGGGGTTTTCCTTTAGGTAGAGCAGCACAAAGTTCAATTTCCCTTGCTTTTCTTCTTTCTGTAATGTGAGAAAATCGTAGAAACACGGAGACGAAATGAGAGAGTGAATGTAGGTCCACAATAAGAGCAGCAATGAACAAGCGCCACCCAGGGAGCAGCGGCCAGACTTAGCTCTATCATATTGAACAGTTCAAATAGCCTCAACTGATGCTATCCAACATTAAAAACCTTGCCTCGTAGCTTTGGATGTCATTCAACAACCGAGTGATGACCATGAGCAATTTGGTGATGGGCTGGTAAGCGTTGGACCACAGCTGATGCAATGGGGTCGTGGGGCTCGCGAGGCACGAAGAGGGAAGGACTAAGATGTGTGCTGCGATTGATGTCATGCCCACATCGAGGTACTCTTGCGTTGGAGGCGCACACCTGCTTTTGCTCCACTTCGCTTCCATGAGCCATGAATGAAATGTCTCGCCCCACTTTCCAACCAAACACATAGCATTTGAGCCCATTCCAGCAGAAGACATTGCTCGATGTAGCAAATTAAAGAAAGAGAAGTATAACGTGGGAACACGAGACTTACTATTTCTTGAAGGTTTTTCTTGATGTCCTTCCCTGATTGTTTGAAGCATTTCATTCTAAAGTCAGTGACGAGATCGTCGAGGGCTTCGAATATGGTCTTGGCGTGCGCAGTTAATCCTTCCCCATCCCACCTAATATAATGTTCGTCACCGATAAAAAAGGGGCTGATCAGAAGGATAAATAATTGAATGGAATTATCAGTCTAACGTACACACATTAATTTTGTATGTAGGCATCCCCTCGTGCATATAGTCTTGTCAATGCAAACTCTAGAGATAAATTATTGAAATACTAAGTTGGAGTTAAACAAATACTAATGGTGATAAGCATACCTTTGAACTGCATTAGTAAGCTTTTCCAGATCCTCTAATGAACCTTCCATGTCGAAAAAGTCGTCGGCAACGGTTATCATGATTGCGCTCTTGGCGACCAGTACTCTAACATCGGAGTTGCAAGGTAGAGAAATGGAAGCGGCAACAGCAAAATAAGAGTACAATGTCTTCTCTCGACCAAACCCCATCTTTCTAAGTCCGGTTGTCTCGGACCACCTGAACTCATCCATTACATAACAGTCATTAGGAATAAGTACTTGCTAATCAACAATACGTTATTATACAGTTTGCATATATACCTCTTTACTACATCAAGCTCCATCCTGTAAACAGATTGTCGCAATACATAGTTCTGCAGAGCAAGTTGCACTATATCTTGATTATGAACAAATGATGGCCTAATGAAACCAAAGAAAAGCAAAAGGTTACTTGCATGTTATGGCATGGTAATACGACAAGATAAGACTGTCCCTTTTAAGACATAAATACCTATTGTATGGAAATTTTCCCATCCATAGTACACAAGCATCTTTTTCCTCCATCCACGTCCTATGTTCCAGGTGGTCTAGTCGAGCCATCCACGGAAGACCCAATTCGTGCTCAATCTATACGGAAATATCAAGCATCAATCGATATCGTAACGATTGTAGCCTAGGGGACGAAAAGAAGTATTGAATATTCCCGCTAACCATTCTGCAGTGACTCGACGAGATGATGCTTGAATCTCTTGTTTCTCTAGACGCAATTTTCTCAAGAAATTTCTTAGAGAAAATTCTTGCTTTCTCGAGTTCATGTTCGTCCGGAAGCATAAGATTGCTGGCTCTATAAATGTAAAGGAGCACGCTCGAGAAGTATTCATAATGTTTTCCAATGTGATCTCGAACTTCTTCTTGATCAAGAAACCAACAAAAGCTTGCTGCAAAATGCATAATTTAATTGAAATTAATTGAACCGCTTAAAAAATCATCAGTGAATGACCCAAAGGAAAAGGAACCAATTGAGGAACTTATAAAGCTCGCAGCTCATACATGGTGATACCCTATAACCATGCATGCGCAAAAGCCAGAATTCCAAACAATCTTTGTATAGCTCCGCAGCGATCGAATGAATTGATTTTGTGATTTGTTTTTCATGCTTGTAGTTCCTGAAAAAAGATATGTTGATATGCTTGAATTAGTTAAAGATGTCATATGGACAATTTCAGTGACCTCAAAAGCGATTGCTACTAAAACATAGAAACTAGTGTACAACTTTGTAGGGAAATTTACTAAAAAAATCATATACCTATTGCACTTATGCCAATTTAATCTTAAATATTTCAATTGTGTCAATTTGATTGTAAATATTTTGATGATTTGTCAATTTAGTCATAAGTCTTGACGATTTACTAATTTAGTCAATTTGCCCAATTTTAGTTTGAAATTATTGGCACAATAGTCTAGTCGAGGCCGAACGTTTGATGTGGTACGATTTGTTCTAATGTGAGCAATTTGAAAAAAATTTAAAATTTTGAAAATTTTTGAAAATTTTGAAACTTTTTGAAGATTTTGAAAATTTTTGAAGATTTTGAAAATTTTCTTTTCTTTCTTATTTTCTTTATTCTTTCCTTTTCTTTTTTTCCCTAATTCTGAGTTGGCAATCCTCACATGGTTTGGCCAAGGGTGTCATGGCCCTTGCCTAGTCTGGATGTGGGCCTCCATGCCCTCACCGGCCACAAGTAAGGGTTTCAAACCCTTTCGCAGATCCAAGCGAAGGCCACAAAGCCTCCCCTAGACTAAGCAAGGGCCATGAACCTCACTCATAGCTTGGCTAGGGCGTTGTTGCGCTCACTTGGATCTACGAGAAGGCCAACACCCTCCCCTATGGCTAGCAAGGGCACAAAGACTCTCACCTATACCAAACGAGGGTTGCCAGCCCTCGTCAGTTTTCGGCTAGGAAAAAAAAATAATAAAATTCATAATCTTTTTTTAAAAATTGTCCATAGGAGCAATTTCTGATCAAAATTAAATAGAATGATTAAATTGATAAATCGTGAAAAGATTTAAGACTAAATTGGCAAATCATCAAAATATTTAGGACTAAATTATCACAAGTACAAGAGGTTTAGGAACTTTTTGTTAATTTTCCTAGCTTTGTAGGGATGGGCCTTGGAGCTTTTCAGGATAGTGTTGCCCGCCCCCGATTCCCCACTTTTTTAGTAGTGGATTTTCTATTAAAAAAAAAAAAACAGAGAGAATAGGAATTTTTTACTAACCGATAGATTTGTGCCAAAATTTCATCGTTCTCCCTGTCGAAATACTCGGTCAACCCTAATCTTACCAGTTGATGAACCATGGAAAGTTTGGTAAGATCTTCATCCACGGGATAGAGAGATGGAACTGGTTCAATCATCAAGAAAAGCCAAAAGATATTGGAGGGTCATGATTGGTAGAAAAGACAAATATATGCATTCGATAAACCAATTTCCAAATTAATAATGGATAAATCAGTTTTTATAAAATCTTCGGCGTATCCTATGATTACCCTACTCTCATAAAATCAGCTTTCATTTGTTTAGCTTTCAGTCGCTCTTACGAGGACTACAGAATTGACCCGCTTAATTATCAAAGTCTTTGGTTTTGTTCCTATGTGCGAATGGCTTCCTCTTTGAGGCCGTCACAAAAGTCAAGCTAAAAGAAACAAAAAAATCGCAATGAAGTTGATGCATCCTTTGTCATACCTTCTATAGAGCGACATATTTTTTATACTCCTGATATACGACATTTTCATCAACTCAAGTTAACCACAACCAGTCTATAACTACAATTGCCTTATTCTCTTTTCCGAAAGTGATAAAATTATTTTCGTGAAATGACATTAGTCAGGGAAACAAGAATGATATACTCCGAAAGCATCTAAAAATCTCTTGGACGTAGAGTTCCCTTACTGCCACTAGAAGCACAATTCGAAGCAAGAGATTGAAGATAAGCCAGGCATGCTTCGTTCCCGGTGGATAGGTATGCACGCGATGTTGCAGAGGGTGATTGAAATAAAGAACCGTCACTGTCCAGATGCTTCAATATGGTTTCATGGCTGATTTTGTATGTCGAAGGCAATGCCTCAAGATACGACAACAACGGGTAATATTGATTCTTGTCCACAAGTTCTTCCCTGCAAAATGGCCAAACCCCTAAAAGTTATGATAGCATCTCAAGTGGAAGAAACATAGGAGCTGTCGGTACTTGTCACATTTAATTTTGAGATTTGAGGCTCTGACTATTTTGAACTTTTACCAAAAACAAAAAAAAAAAAGAAGAAGAAGTGTATGATATCTTTTGACCAATAAAAAGGAAAGTATTAGAATTACCTTTCGAGAATTTGTCGTCGATTGATGAATAAATCTGCTAGAGCACGGTCTACGCTTTCGGGGAATACGACCTCCAAACTGCTAGCACGTGCCAATTCAACCATTCCAGGCAAGACAATAGCAATCCAACGAGAAAACTTTCCATGCGTGTATCTTGAAAGAAGTAATTCCGCATTTTTGTGAATGAACTTTAGTCCTGCAACGTGAAAAATCGAGAAGTATTGGAAAAGAGTACGTGAAGAATTATATGACTGTTGCATTTCAGTAGGGAAACGAATGCAATAGTTACTTGCAACATCTTTCATAAGCTTTCTTATTGTTGGAAATATCATGTCTGTATTGGCCTAAGTTCGAATTTCTTTAATCATCACTTGACCTTATTTTGTCTATAAGCCGAATTAGATTTTATGTGTCGAAAAGTGCACAAATCACTAGATTGAAAGTTAGAATATAGTTGAGTGGCCTGATGAAAGGGGATTGAAAATTGTGTGTTTATTTGAAAAAGTGTGGAGTTTTGATTAGTAATCTAGGGCCTGTTTGTTAATGTTATTTGTTTTTGTTTATTAACAAAATTTCTGTTTTTTTGTTTCAGGGAACAAAAAAAGAACAGAAACGCGTTTGTTTGCATTTTTGTTCCAAATCTATTTTTTTGTTCCAAATCTATTTTTTTGGAACAGAACACATTTGGAAAACAATAAAAAACGTGTCTCTTGTTTGGAACAAATTTTTAAGAACAAATTTTCTCTCTCTCTTTTCTTCTTCTTTTTTTTTTTTTCTTTTTTTTTTTTCTTTGGCTGGTCACCGACCTCGGCCATGGCTAGCCGCGTCGAGGGCCGACAATGGCCGGAGCAACCGGCCGTCGAGGGCCGGCGACCTTGCCTAGCGAGCTCGCCAACCCCGAGCGAGCTTGGGAGGCCGAGGATGAGCCCGAGCTCGCCCCAAGTGAGGCTCGAGCCTCACTAGGCGAGCTCAAGCTCACCAGATGTGGGCGAGCCCGAGCTCACCTCGCCGGGGGCCAGCAAGCCTCGTTGTGGCTAGGCGAGGCCACTGGCCCTCGTCGGCCAGTCGCCGACCATGGCCAAGGCCAGCGATCGGCCAAAAAAAAAAAAAAAAATAAAAATATTAAAAAATTAAAAGAAACAAAAAAAGAACACAAAATTACCAAACGTGTTTCTGTTCATTTTATATTCCCGAACAAGTTTACCAAACGTATTTTTTTATTCAAAAATTATTCCCCAGAACAAAAACATTTTTTCTATTTCTATTCCCTAGAACAATTTTTAAATAGAAATGTTACCAAACGCACCCCTAATCACCAAAATATATTTTATCCCAAAGAAAAATCACATTTGCAATGGCCATAGTCGTTGTTAATAAAGAAAAATCATTTTTGATTGGAAGTGAAGCACACAATACCTTTCTCTATCAAAGGTGAACCGGGCATGCCACTTTTTGAGCACGGTCATGCAAACAAGGGTTGAAGCAAGACACTCCACTCCACTAGGCATTTCATGTCTATCATAATCATGATATCCCCAAAAGCCTTCTTCATTCTGATTCTGAAGCACCCAATTAAGACAACCCTCGAACATGGGACGATCATGTCGGTGAGGATCGGGAATCATTGCTAGCCATGCGGTGTCATATGGTGAAGGGGAGAGGAATGAGTGTGAGCCCATGGCAGAAAGTATATCTCTTTTTATCGTATTGACGAGAGATTGAATTGATGATTTTTGGGACTCCATGAAGATTTTGTTGAGAAGAATTTGGCTGGCTTCTTTGAATGGGAGATTGCACAAACCTATGAGGTTTATTTATTCATGGCTTTGAGTTGATTCGTTTTCAGAGCTGTCATGTCAAAATGTGAATCATGACCATAACAGAAGAGTCAGTGGGGCAAACTCTTTTTCTATGAGGTAGATAGGTTGAACAAGCTCTTCTGTGGAGTCATAGTCCTAGTGGGGCAAACCCCTTTTCTATGAGGTAGGTAGATCGGATAAGCTCACTCAGCCAGAGAACAATCTCTTTTATTGGTTTTTTTTTTTTCTTTTCTTTTTCTTGGTAGACTTTCATAAGCTAAAAAATGAGAGAAAATTACCCAAAAAAAGTCCTAAATTTGTTACAATTATGCCAATTCAATTCCAAATCCTATTTTTTATCAATTAAATCCATTCAACAAATTTTGATAGGAAATTGCTAACATCAACGCAAGTCATCCTACATGGTGCAGTCATTTTAACATAGAGAATTTTTGATAAATTTTCAATATCTATTTATTTATTTATTCTTTTCCTTTTCTTTCTTTTATTTCTCTTTCTTTTTTTCTTGTTTCCTTTCCTTCTTCCTCCAGCTAGTTGCTAGGCCTCAATGACTAGCCAGAGGTGAGGGTCGGAGAGGTGGACCTTGCCTAGCCACTACCAAGGCCGACCTCCCTTAGAATGGCAAGGTCAAGCCTTGGTAGGTACAGTGGTCTAAAAGTTGATTGGCCGGCCCTCGCCTCTAGCCAGTAGATGGCTAGAGTAAAAAAGGGAACAAAAAAAAAAGGAAAGAGAAAGAAAATAAAATAAATAATATAAAAATAATAGATTTTTATAAATTATTAAATATTTATAAAAAAATTATCCATATTAGCACCAACCACGCCATTTTAGATGGCTAGTATCCATGTCAACAATTTCTAGTCAAAATTGATCAAATTGACTGAATTAGTACAAATGCAAAAGGTTTAGAACTCTATTGGCAATAAAAATGGTTTATGACTAAATTGACATAATTACAATAAGTTCAAGACTTTTTAGGTAATTTTACCAATAGAACCAAGTACAAGATTTGGTGGTTGAGGAATTCTACATGGCTTTCTACAACCTATACAACTTAGTGCTAGTCGAAAATTTAAACTGTTGTTTTTAGTTCTATCTTCAAAATTATGTGAAATTTACACATTAAACACGTTGGTGAGATTTTCTAGGTACAAGCCATTGTAGTGACTAAGTCGCTATAGAAATATGGTATGAACTGCAAATACGCTATACAACAACTATATGTAACGGTATTCTGAAATATCTACAACATTAATGCAAGCCTTATTTTTTCATAGAATGTAATTATATTTCACTTCTATCCTCATTAATGACAATAATAGCCTGCTAACATGCTAGATAATTATTCAATCGACCTTATGTACATTATCAAGATGTGTTAAGACTTCCTTTAATAGATCAACGCACATGAATTCATGATAATTAGATTTTCTCAGCTATTAAATCCTCAAGAAATATTAAAATTCACATGCTTTAAGGTACACCATGGAAATAAGAAGATTCACAGAAAATTCACAAATAAATCATCTACCATTTCTGACTTTCTCAGCTTTTTAAAGTTGTTGATAAAAAGTGCTAAACCTACTATAAGGTGGCCAATTCAATCTTAAACCTTTCAACTATATCAATTTAGTCCTAAACCTTTTAACAATATACCCACTTAGTCCTACACATTTCAATTGTGTTAATTTAGTCTTGAACCATTTGAAAATTTGCTAATTCAGTCCTAAATATATTATTTGAATAATTGACCACAATGACTATATTAGAAAATCATTAAAAGATTTAGGACTAAATTAACACAATTGAAACATCCATGACCAAAATTGATAAGTCATAAAAGGTTTATAACTAAATTGATACAATTAAAAAGTTTCATGATTAAATTAGCTATCATGTAATAGGTTTAGGGCTTTTTTGAAAATTTTCTTTCAATCTTACTATATGCCATTTTATTGTATGAATCCATGGAGTTTCGAGCCAAAATGCTTGAACAGTCATATTATAAAAGAAATTATCACGCAATAATTGGAGCTGCTATGTAAGCTGCGTCTATCTCGTGCAACGTGCTTATCAACCTCACAAGACCCATTTGCCCCCGACATTGAGCACAAAATAGAGATACAAAAGCCAAATGCGATGCTACTTGACATGCAAACTTTATATGTTGACTTGAATTAATATCATTAACATATTCTCATCACGATTTAATCATTTGACATGTAGAATGAAAATCAAGATGTTGTAGGCCGAATCGGATTGACACAAATTATAAAATGAAGAGTACACACCAACATGATTCGCTAACCTTAGTTCCAGTCATAATGCCACTGAACTAAAATCCCATCTTAATCGGATACTTAGGTCAGTAGTAGCATAGCCTGCACGAACACTCTTGTTGCCTGATCGTTTAAGTTTCGAACATATGTCTACCACCTCCCATTTCAAAAACTTCTACACAGACTTTGTTTGATTTTGTGGAACATATTTTCCTCAGTTTCATTGCACTCATTTGCAACATATATTGACACATTGCAATCTCACCATTGAAAATGGGGTTCATATCTGAATAAATCGAAGAACCTAATGGATCGATCATAGCCATCCGGGAAGAGAGAGATCATAATGAAGATTACAAGTTCGTATACGAATGGTAGCTCATTTAGCAAATTGAGCTTATTTCCTATTGACACCCAAAAATGACCATTTTTTATTTATTATAATCAACAATGAGACTTAATTAATAGGAGCAAAGTTTGGTGAACAACAGAAGTCATGAACATCGATATCGACATGTAAATGAGGAATAGCAATATTTTTCGAGCTGAATGTTGCTAGATAAAAGGAGACTAAGAAGTTACTTATTAATTTGAGTTCTGTAAACTCCATTTGTAACTGTCAATTGTAAGCTTTAAATAACCACATCCTACTCTTTAAAAACTCTCACCAATCAATTAAAGAATTCAACGTTCTCACAAATTTGTCTTACTTTTGCATAATTTAAATATTTTTCAATTCCCGTATTTTAGTCATAGTTCTAGATATCTTGTTGTGAACTAAGTTCCGTAGCCTCAGAATAGAAACTGTTTGTTAGCCATCAAATTCCTCTTCATTTTTTGACTCATATCATAGAAAATTTTAGGGTAGCAAAATTAATCATACTACTAGGATTAATCAAAACATCTCTAGCTTTAAAGAATCATACTAGGCCAAAAGAAAGATATGATAGAGCTTTAGGGATTCATAGCAAATCACACAATATTATTTTTTGGGAAGGTTCTGCCCCTTGACATTTACAAGCATTGCCTTATATAGGCATAAAGTAATTGATGAAGACAAACACACTATGATTTTACAGACCCTTTATGGCCAACAATGACCAATTATTTGCATTTGTCAAGGCTCATACTAACAAACTAACTTTTCTACTTACGACAAACTCTTAGCCCGCTTTTTCCACTTCTACTACAGTCTGTTATAGTGCCAAATAGTACGCTACTATGCTATGAACAATACCAATCACTACATGAACAATGTCATAAAAAGTGCGTAGGTCAATTTTTTCTTCATCTTCACGTGGAGCTTTAAATGCTTCAAATCTCTTGTCTTCGGGCTTTTCCACATGTTCTTTCAACTTCTTCACAAATCATACTTTGGCTCATCATCATCCGAACTATTTGAGTAATCTTCATCCTTTTGTCTCATATATTCTCTTATGAGTCTTTCAACTTTTAAAACTTCATGATATTTGGTACCTATATCTCTAAAGACTAATAAGAGCTAGATATGATGTCAAGAGGATTAAAAGTGCTTCTTTCTGGACACTGCTACCTGAGGGCTTCAAGGGGCTTCTTTACTTCTTCCATGTCTAGAGCAACTTCCATATTTAATTTAGATGGCCTTTATCTTTTGGATGACTGATGAGCACTTGTCGGAATATTAGTGGAACTTATGGAATGCCAAGTTGGGGTAAATTCCTAAGTTAGAGTGATGGGCTTTCTCTATCAAAACCTAAATTGAGTACAAGCTGTAGTTCACTATGATTAAGAGGGTCATGTGACAATAGTCCTCCCCACAAGAAATTGGCTTATGATACCAAGTCAAGGAAAATGAAAATAAAATTTGTGACAAGTATTCTATCCCACACGCATGGCCTTTCTACAACCTCAAAATAAGGACTGTCTATTAGCCAATAGATTTCTTTTCATTTTTTTGACTCATATCATAAAAATAGCATAATTATGATGCATAGGTTCCACATTGTAGTAAGTGCAAAGCATACTACTATGATCAATCAAAATATCCCTAGTTTTAAAAAATCATACCAAGCAAAAAAGAAAATAGGAAAGAGTTTTAGGAATTCATGACAAACACACAATATTATTTTTTGGGAGAATGAGTTCTGCCCCTTAACATTTACAAACATTGCCTTATATAGGCATAAAACGACCAATGAATATGAAAACACTATGGTCTTGTAGACCCTTTATGGTTGGTAATGGTCAATTATTTGCATCTATCGAGGCTCATATTGACAGACTTACTTTCTACTTCTAACAAACTCTTATCCCACTCAGTATGCTACATAAACCTTCTCCATCAATTAAATTCCAATGCGGTATCTCTCTATCATCTCACTTTAACATCAATTAAGTTCCAGCAAAGTGTTTTTTTTTTTTTTTTTTTGGTGACCCAGGGAACCCGTGCACCGTACCAACACGGACAGCTCGATAGGCCCGGGGTGACGGGAGGTAAACCCTGGGGCCCCACAGGAGAACCCACCACCCCCGTGGAACGGGTAAGACGCCAAGCGTCTCCGCGGAGAGTCAAACCCTCTCCCTCCTAGAAGGGGTCAGTGGGTCCCTCCACGGTAGGTAAGACTTAACCAGCGGAGCCACCGCGGCCGGTGGTTCCACTATTATGCACTTCATTGTTGATTAAATTCTGACAAAGCATAAACGTTCCTTGTGCTTCGTTGAGACTTCTATTCGGAATTGCTATTAGGGCTGAGCGCGGTTCCCGGGTTACCCGGGAACGGGAACCGAACCGGAGGAGGGTCCGGTTCGGTTCCCGGGAACAAGGGGGACCGGTTCCGGTTCCGGTTCCTTTTTTCTAGGCACCGGAACCGGAACCTGTCCTAGAACCGGAACCGGTTACTTAGGGCAGAAAAAGCTCGACCTTGGATATTCTAGTAACTTGTATGTGATGTTCTAGTTGAAGTTTGGCTTCGGCCTCTAAATGAAAGTTGTAAAGGACTTCTTGGAGTATAACATGCTCAAATTTGGGACAAAACAAACAAGTATAAGTGGGTGAAATCGTTATTCTTTGGAAAGACTGGATCTGGAGATTTTGGGACTGACCCTTGATGAATGCATGGACTGTAAGGCAACCTTTTTGTCGAAATTTCACTTCGGTTTCTTAACAAAAGTTGTAAAAGACATCCTGAGGTACCACATATCAAAAATTTAGAGAAAAAACAAAAAGAATAGGTAGGTGAAATCGTGGTCCTTTGGAGATGGTTAGATCTGGAATTACGGTACTACGAACAGGGATTTTAACCGTCCATATTTAATTATCTAGGACGAATTTGACTTCGATGTTTTCATGAAGTATCTACCTTATGGTCTTAGCTATCACATAGTCAAATTTCATAATTTTTTAAGGTCATTTGGGTATTTAATCGGAAATGTTTCTAAAACTGTGCAATCTGATGTGTTCGGATCTTGTAAGTTGCAATGCGTGGACTATATCATTTTGTATGAGGTTCTTTTGGAAATGTGTTCTGCATGAAATATCTCTCTTCATGTCTTCCCTACAACATATTTAAATTTCGTAATTTTTGTAGTTCATTTTCCTATTTAACCAAAAAAAATTTCAAAAACTGTGCAAGTAGAGAATAGGAAAAGTAAATCAATTTTATCTTTTAATCCAGAACGAATTGGACTACAATTTCTTCATGAAACTTGTACCTCTAGGTCTTAAATACAACGTGTCCAAATTTCAGAATTTTCTGAGTTCATTTAAGGTTTTAATCGAAATTGTTTTCAAAACTTGTACCTCTAGACATTCTTGTTCTAGTGGTGTTTTATTTCTACTTTCTAGTTTGCTATTTGTTTTGAAATTTCTAATTATATTTTATTATTGTTGTGCAGTGCGAAGTTAATGTATCAAGATAACATGTCAATGGGAAGTTACCGTGTAGTATACACGTACATTATAGTTTTTTTTTTTGTAGCGTGCGCATACGTTATATTTTTTTTTTAGTAACGTGTGTGCATGTTATAGTTTTTTTTGGTAACGTGCGCATACGTTATATTTTTTTTGGTAACGTGCGCATATGTTATAGTTTTTTTTTTTGTAACGTGCGCGTACGTTATAGTTTTTTTGGTAACGTGCGCGTACGTTATAGTTTTTTTGGTAATACGCGCATATGTTATAGTTCAAATCTGAAAATAACAAAAAAAAAAAAAAAGAATAAAAAAAGAAACCTGTTGGAAGCGGAACCAACCCCAAACCCGTGAAAGCAGTGACGGGGTAGGTTCAGGTTCTCCCGTTCCTTGTTGGTTTCATTTTGAGGAACTTCTAGGTTTGGAATTGCGAACTGGAACCTAGAACCGCTCACCCCTAATTGCTATAGATCACATCTCCTCTTAATAAATATCAAATATCGAATTTTGGTTAAAGGTATTACAGGGAAACATATCCTTGAGTTTTGACCAATCAGAAATGCCCCGACAATCAGTTTGTCAGTTCATTTGGTTCTCGTCGATCATAGGAATTCTTTGCACTTTCACGTAATTTAAGGTTGGGAAATTCCAGATTTTGAATTGGCTCGGGTCAGATTGCTTATGATCCCGCGATCCCTCGTTTGGTCCCTAGCAGAATGATGGATTTGCCTAAGCAGCTAGGTTCATCTGAACCCGGTCGCACGTCAGTCATCGTTTGTAGTACCGGCAGATTGCGACTGATGAATTTATTTTCTGTGCGCGTGCGTGTGGAGAAATAATTGATACTGAAACATTGGCACGCAGCCCAGTCTAGACGCCATCGGCGACCCGCTGAACGATCACCAAGAACATGGCCGGATACAGCCAAAGTGATTGGAGCAATGGCGAAAGCTTCCGTGTTTGAATTTTCATTCGTGTGACTAAGGTATGACCTGCTTTTTAAAAAAAAAAAAAACAGAGAAGCAGAAATGCATTACTAAGTGACATTTAAAGCTGTTACAGTAATAGTATCCGCACACAACAAATCCAAAAGAGGATACGGGGAGTTACTAACCCAATTACTAGGTATGACTGCTTTTGACTCGAAGGATTAAATTCGATGTTATGCCTGCATTGTTTATTGATGTGACCGAATCAGTGACAACAACAGATTTCGACTGCTCACGTTTGATCCGTGTAATTAAAAACTTCAGTTAAACGATCCGATTCATTTAAATTTGAAACGACAGTAGTGGCTCAGGCTCACGCCCTTTTGCTTAGCATGATTCACGGGATACGCGAAGCCAAAAGCTTGTCGGCAAGCTCCTTGCCAACGAAACGACAATGACTTGACTGGAAACTGTGCACGAAGACGAAATTAGTTTTGTAATTCTCTTTCTGGTCCTATCCTTTTCCCATCGTTTTATATATCACCAGTTGGAAACGAATCCTTCTACGGCACCCTAGGCAGGCTCCGACCGAGGTAAAGCCGAGGAGTTGGAGAAAACCTATTCACATTTTAAGATAATGACCTATCCATGCAATACATGATAAGCATAATAATAGTATAAACTGTCATTCGATGTCTATTCCAGTGCAAGGTAATTGTTTTAAACCTCTACGCCTTATCCTCGTTGGCACTTCACATGCAATGTAATTATCCCCATCACTTCTTCAATGTCCAATCATTTCCGGGTGCATTGACATTTCACAAAAAAATTTAGAACTACACTAGAAAAAATTGAAAAATTTAAACTGAGTTGACATCCATACACTAAGTTTGGAACTAGATCGGTAACTCTTCCGAAAATCGTCACTGCCAATGGAAATTCGAGACCATACAAACTAGCACTTTTCTTGACAAGTCGTATGCATTGCAATACTTATTTGGAAGTTGTTCTTTGATGTGGTTCCTAGTGTGAGTCTAGGAGATTCTTAATATGTGATTATTTTGATATAATAGGCTTAAGGTTTTGTTAATAGCCACATTAAGTTCTAAAATATCATTAAGTGCCTTTGATAACAACTTACTACACACAACTCAACCATTGTTTTATGTAAAACATCATCTAATGGGGTAAGTGAGGAAGACTTACTTAACTGGTAAAATAATAGAATAAACGTCCTAATATCTTACAAATTATAGTAACAAATCACTTCAATTATGCACATTATTCCCATATTTGGTAAGAAAAAAAAAAGTATAACTTAAAATGTGGTCTACATATTAGGGCAATCAGATCCAGGGTAGATAGGTTCTAGACCTAACCCTATCCCCGATCATGTTATAATTGATTCCTCTTTTTTGGATCTCATACCCTACCTCATTTGCACTAAACTCTATTTTGGAACCTACCCAATTTTTTGGATCTGATTTCAAGATCTATCATATTTCTACCAGTACCTGTTTTACAACCACCTGATATTCTATACGGCTTTAAATTTGAAAAAGTAATCCTCCGAATTTCATCTCTCACATCAACACTTTCACATGAATCATGCTTGCGGGACCTTGGAAGTACTCACTGCAACAAAATTAATGTTTCTCTCTCTCTCTCTCTCTCTCTCTCTCTCGTTAGTCATGGAGAGTTTGCTTTTGAAGTCCCATCTCTTTTGCTCGAACCAAATCAAGCGATTCTAGTGATTGTCGTCACAGGATACATAAAGAAAGGTAGAGAGACTCTAGAGAGACGACAAACAAAACATCTAAGAAAAAGCGAGCATTTTTTGAAAGAGAGATTTTAGATTTTTGTTTTCATTTTTGCTTTACACCTAAGAACACCGCGTCCTTTTATCTTTTGGATATGCAACATCCTCACAAGCGTGAGCCGGCGATGGACTATGCAACCGTGAGTCGGTGAGGGAGGGAGGGAAGCAAGGAAGAGGAATGATGAAGGAAGAGTGCAGTGCAAAAGGGAAAACGTAGTTCTAAGGTTAGAAATCAGGGGAAAAAAGATAGGTTTTAGACTTTTTGGCTTATAAAACCAATTCCCAAATCAATTCCAAAACAGGTCCGGTCAATCTAGTTCGCGAGTGGGTAATTCACTCAAAACCAGGAATCGGACCTGTTCAAACCAACTCCAAATTTTGGAAACTTGTTCCTAGACTAGTTTCATCGGGGATCGATTCTCGAACCTATTTTTTGAGTGGACCAATCTGGTTCCTGAGCAGATCCGATCCAATTGCACACCCTTACTACATATGTTATGAGATAATACTCAAAGGCTACATTTGGTGCCTATTTAAAACATGATAAAATCGAATATAATAGCGATATAGCTCTGATAAAATTATCTCATGGAGTAGGTGCGGTAAAAGTGGATAGAGTCTCCACTATCCATACTAGAAAGGTTATTTTTCTCAAATAATAAGCTTCTTAAATTAATAAAATTAAAATTATATCTCAATGTAAAAAATATTTGAATTCTAGTATAAGAAATTCAAAATTACAAAAAAATTACAATTCAGCTATTTTAATTTAATATTAATTTTATTTAAATATTCTAATTTAATTATATCTTATAATATAAATTTAATATAAATATATTTGTATTGATAACATATTTTAGAATTTTATGTATATTATTACAGTTTACAATTTACTAAAAATTTATTAGAGAATGATAGAAGGGAAAAATAGAAAAAAGGAAAATAATTAAGGAAAGAGGGGGGAAAAGGCATATCAAATAAAGTTGGCACAAGTGTCATGAGAGATTTTCACCATATCTGTTTTTGAACTTTTATGTTTATTTACATTGATGTATTGTTATACCAAATAATGTATATAATATGATATAAATATAACCGATTTTCAATCCACAATTCGCCAAATAATGAATAGGATATGAAGAAATCTTATTATATACAGTCCTATCATTATATAGAAATCCATACAATTAAACACAGCCAAAGATTTTAGCACTTCATTTTCGGTAATTTTTTACATTTATTTTTCAATTTTAGCAAACGAGCCCTTAATCTACATTATTTCTTATTGAGTATGAGAGATTCTGTGGTTCTGTGGAATTTGTCTTTTCCAAAAACAACTCTTATCACCATGTGTAACGTGACACACATGATCCGAATTTTTCTCCTCCTAGACCGTACCCTGGCGAAACTGTGGATTAGAAATATAGACAACTGTCCACCTTTAAGACTATGAAAGCGACCTAATATTTTTCTTTCGTACTTTTTCTTTTAGCATAATTGTATATTTTTCCGAATTTTTGTTCCTTTAATATTCAAAATCTTAAACTTATATATAAATAACATATTTATCCTCAGTTAAAATTTCTGTCTATAAGAACCATTAAAAACGACATTGATAGAAATAGAATTGTTTTGACTGAAAATTCATAAAATGGAACCTTAATGGACACGTAAATAGAAGTTTCGGTTTTTTTATCACAAGAAAAGATTTAGGGAAATGTGTCACAATAAACATAATTTAAAGTTTTTAATTTCACAAAAATGTTCACGGTAAATTTGGGATCCTTTGTGGCTTTTTCTTTACTTCATTTTTCCTTTTCGCAATCATTATGATTAATATTCTTCTTGTTCTTCATTTATTTAAATATTTCTTCATAAATAGCCATGTTTGGCTATACCGAATGATAAACATTTATCAAATATCATGTTCACTTAACAATATTTATCATGTCTACATGCCAGTTGTAAACTTTGCTGATTTAATTACTCTATAAAATGTTTCGTTCATAAGCTATAAAGTCAAAATAAATATCAATCAGTTGGAACAAGAAAAAGTAGCCCATTTGTTTCTTTATAACATAAAAAAGCTACTTCCTATTCAAAGTGACACCGTTATTGTTTAGTAGACATAAGAAAATATTAAACATTAAAAACCGAACAGATATCTTGAAGATTTTAATAGCTTTTTTGACATGATATAAGACGGATTGCTATTAATTGTATGCAGCTGTTATTTTATTTGTATTCTCACCCTTTTGACCCTCACGAAAATTATATTAAAGGCCCTTTAAATATTGTGGCCAATAAGAAGAGGTAGAAGATAAAAGTTTTTAAGGAAATCTGCAGCCATTTTATTTATTAATCTAAAATTAGAGATATCCATAATCATTTTTCGACTATAAAAAAAAAAAAATTGTGCTTGAGATAATAGATGTGGCTATTTTTTTTTTTTTTTTTTGGAAATACTTGATTTTTATCCATAGTCATTTGAACGGTGTGAATTTTTTTTTTCACTTTTAAAAAAGAAAAATTATTTATATAAATTTAACCGAAATATCCTCGTAATTACGTAGACGTCACTATTGATATAACATGTTCCTATAGTGAATTTATAAAAGCCAATACAAATTGAATTATTGAGCAAATCTAAGAAATTCAATTTGACAATGAATACCTGGGGCCGTCCCCGGGCCCGGGCATCCAAGTCCATGTGAATCTCGTTGGACAGGTCATTGATAAGATAATTTTCTTTCCTTTGACTTTTTCCCTATTTTCATAATATAAAAAGACCATAAAATTTCTTTTATTAATAGAAAATTCACGATCCATCTTGTAGCATTAGTTGAAAGTGCTTTTCAAAATTAATCAGCAAATAATGGAAATTGAACTCTCACATGACGGGTACGCCACATCCACCTAATCTTGCGACCTAACTCATATTCTAGGTAATACATATTTGTACAATAAAAGCCTTATCGTTTTCATTTTTAAGAAAAATATGCAAGAATTTCTCATGAATGTAGACCATAAGGAGTTTTAATAGGGCACCTGGTTAATACATGTATGATAGAAATCATTCATGTAGCTAGATAACCTAATGAATCGATGCATCAAGCAAGCAAGACTTGCAGCCAGCCTCAACCTCAACGAGTGCTTGGGGAAAACAGAGAGCCTCTAGTGAGACATGCTAACCCAAAAGAGTCATAAATTAAGTGCAAGACCCAAAGTCTCGATTTCAATGTCAATAATCCTTCAGTAACGGGCCGTGGTCCCAGTTTTTTTTTTTTTTTTGGGTCAGAGAGGTTCAGTTCGATAGAGGTAGTTTAGCACAGTTCCAACCGAAGGCCCTCATACCAAGTCCATGATGGACAAAATTTCCGACTCATTATGATTGATTCAATATTGGTTGTGGAGCGAATTCCCAATTCGGCATCATTGTTAGGAAATCTGATTAGATCAAAGCCCCATTTCAACATCAATAATTCAATGTCAATATGGGCCGAAGTCCCAATTCGGTATCCGGGACGAGTGGAAGCCCCAGTTCAGTATCAATCTATATAGATCCAAACATGTTCTTATCAGTTAAAACGGATAAATATTTCAACAAAATAATTTAGTGGTCAGTTGATGGACAATGGAGGAGAAATGGGTCTGAGCTATTTATGTCCCGGACTAGAAGAAAATGGGCTAAAGCCCATTGGCTTCTTCGATAAGCGGAGGACGGGACCTCTGGCCCGTTTCTTTTTCTTTTATCCTTTGCTTTTTGTTCTTACTCTGAGCATCACCAGGATCCTATCTAATGGCATACTTGAATCCTTCTTTTTAAGTTTATATCATTGTGCATACATACAAGACATTCTCCTTGGTTTCCTTCAATTGTCAGGGCATACTTTATATCAACATACTTGAATCCTTCTTTTCAAGTTCATATCATTATGCATAGATACAAGACATTCTCCTCGGGTTCCTTCAATTGTCGGGGCATACTTTATGTCAACCCTTATTCTGTGACATTCCAGTCCAATTTGATTCTCCACATTTTCTGTAATGTGAATTTTATTCGCTATTAGAAATTAAATTTAGTATGTTAGTGTCGTGTCACTACGTATAAAATTTATGATGTCGCAATTAGTATTTTATAAACCAATAGTGCATGCACACGTGTGTATATATATATATTAAACTAAATTTGGAATGCCAAATGTTGTGAGATGCATGTGAGACCAACGTGAGACCCACCATCTGAAATTATCTGAATTTAATCTAGCATATAAACCACACTTGACAGTAAAATACATTTTAGCCAAATTGCCAAGCCTTCTTAAGTGATAAACTTTTTTTGATCAAATCTTTCAAGCCCTCTACTTTCCCGGTCAGCATTCACCTTAGCTGCAAGCCAGCCCCCCGATTTCACCATCGAGGGGGAGGAGGTGTGGCCATGACGAGCCCTAGCCGGGATTGAGGCTCAGATCAAGCCCACGTCTTGGATTTCATGCCCGGCAACACTAAACCTGAGCCCTAGACCTTGAATCGAGGGCATGCTTGAACTTGAATCTGAGATGCCAGGCTCGAGAACACTGGCCAAGCTTGAGCTCGAGAAGGCGAGCACGATTCACGGCCCCACGAGTGGAAACCAGCGGCATAGGTGTCATCCAAGATTAGAGGTGTTGTGGTGAGATCGATGGCTAGGAGTAGCAAAAGTAGAGGTCACAACCATGGCCAAGGGCGGATGCAACACGGTCGTTCGTGGCGGCGATGGTCCTCGTGCGGTGGCTACCCACGGTATC
The DNA here is from genome assembly GCA_014182885.2 of Eucalyptus caleyi. Taxonomy (NCBI): domain Eukaryota; kingdom Viridiplantae; phylum Streptophyta; class Magnoliopsida; order Myrtales; family Myrtaceae; genus Eucalyptus; species Eucalyptus caleyi. The sequence continues at coordinate 11,016,608 of CM024469.2, read as the reverse complement.
GTTGGAGGTGGCGGAAGAGCGATGTGGACAAACAAAGGAGAAGGAGAGGGTAGTTGTGTCATTGTCAGGTTGAGATATAAGGTGGACTTGTTATACATCGATCGTGGGACAGTGCAGGGTTAGCGCACCCATCGCCCCCATGCAAAACTAATCAGATAAAAGTATAGATTATATCCATGATTGTAACCCACCAATCGAAAAATCTGTTGGACGAAAATATAGGCCTTTGCCCTTAAGCTAAGCTTTTGAGAACTATTTTAGAAAATGACTATGCAATTATTTCATAATTGGACAGAGTGAGTGGCGGATGAAAACCAAAGAATAACATATCGGGATCCCTAACTTTTTAATTTTTCCTAATAGATATATATAAAGTGTAGTTCTGGAAACAACAAAAGAAGAGACAAAAGGGTCTTTATACATATATAAATCTACATACGTCGACACGTATTTCTTCGGCAAAGCATTGAACATGGTTTATCAAGAAAGATGCTTCCCATGAGGAATATCTCCGTCCCACAACAGGCCAGAGAATGACAGGTGAACGTGAGCTGGACCTCGAGCTAACGTTGCACCACCAGATCGTACCGAAATCGACCCAAGAAGGAGAAAATATTTAATTTTTTCGTCGCCTTGAGGATGCGTGCTTGTTCTTGTTTTCCAAAAGGGAAAGTGATTGGAGAGCCGAAACGATCTTAATGTGCTCTATTTAGATAAGATGCTTGGCAGGAGAGCGACTTCCCGGACAGCAAACGAGGCTTCTCGCCTTTTTTTTTTTTCTCGTCATCTCCATGTACGAACTCGATTAATTGACAATATGAGAAAAAGTGCATATAAACGTTCGTGTCTTGATGAGCACAAAGGAGTGAGAGGCTAATAGAACACAAAAAACGTTTGGTATTTTCCCATTCAATACCATAAATACAATTTTTAGGACTAAATTTAAAGTGGTATTTGTTTTTGAATGTCGAAAGGACAACATCGTTTTGAAATGCAACAAGATCATCTCATTACATTAGACCCATTTAGGATGATTATAAGAGAAAAATTCATTTGGTCATTTGAATATATTCAAATTAAAATTCAGAAAAACTAGCTTTCACCTTTTACACCCTCGAACCCTTCTTCATTTTTGGTTCAAGGCATCTTAAGAAATTTTAGAATTTATTGTCTGCCATTTCTTCTAAAATGTTTTAGTGATTTCGTCCATCCTAATGCACATTTTTTAGAGAATAAAGGAAGAGAAATACTAAAATTGCAACAAATGAATGAATAATTTCTTCAGGGATGCTAGCATAATAGGTTTACTCAGGAAAATTATCTAATCACTCTAAAACTATTACACGAAAGTCAATTCAATCATAATTTTTTTAATTTTGTTAATTCAATCCTAAAAATTTTCATTAAATAATAATATAGTCATTTCAATCAATTTTTATCAAAAATCACTAGCGGTGCAGTTTAGTAGAATTTTGCATAAAGATTTAAAACTAAATTAATAAAATTGAAAATTTTAGAACTTAATTAGTATCTCTATGATATGTTTATAATGGATTAGCTAATTTTTTCATTCAGTGTGTTGCGAGGAATATCTCGCTACCAAAATGATGCGGAAGCACTAGGATCAATCAATATCGGACACGCTAGGAATGCAACCCAATCAAGATCAAAAGGCGATTAGGGTTGGTGCACCCTCTTGCTCGATGTCTCGGCGACACGTGGCATGTGATGATGTAGTCCACCATTGACCTTAGGGGAACTTAATGATTGTAAAGATCACCCTTGACAGTCCATACTGGAATCTGAGCTGGGATAGTAATGACGTCATTGTAATAAATTCACCCACCAATCCAATTCGCTCGTATCTTCTCTAGTAATTAAATGTACAAACCTTTCGCATAATTAAAATTTAAAATCTTTTCGCGTCTTGCCTTGCCATTTAATTAGTACATAAGTTTTTTTTTTTTTTTTATCTTCTTTCACATACATAAAAATCGTATTTTGAGCTATTGAGCCATATGCTCGTGGGTGTTACACACACACACACACACATATATATAGAGAGAGATATATATATATATATATATTCTTAGTTTGGCTAAACACAAAAAGTTCATATGATATATATCTATAAATGGTCTGATAAATATTTTATAAAAACTTTCTTCTCTTGCCTTGCCTTTAAAGTAAATAAGCATTTCTTTATCTTTTTCATATGCATGAAATTGTAAGCTTTTGCTGATATGCTCGTGGGTGTCACAGACTTTTGCCTAGTTGGCTAAAGGTATAAAGCTCATATAATATATAACTATAAACGGTATGATACGTATTTGAGAAAAAAAGAAAAAAAAATCATGTAAATGGCATAATTTATGAAGGCGAAAAAAAAAAAAAAAAAAAACTAACGAATTTTCCTCGCTTCTCGTTTGTCCTTCGTTGAAAGCACTTATGGTTATGTCTTTTTCCTCCTTTTGATCTTCTGAAAATGTACATTATTCAAGTACCTGCATGTAATACTACCTATCAACTATAGAGCTATATAATCTACAATGAAAATGAAAGTCCATCTTGATCCTAAGATAACAGAAGTTTAAAATCCGAAACAAAGAAAGATAACGAAAAAATGGAAATCAGAGCATCTGATTCCACCCTTTGTGGCCTTTTTGCCTTGAGTATTATTTCCATTGCTTTTTGACTAATCACTGCGAGTTCGGCCAGTTCATGCCGGGCGGTTGGAACTGCGGCTGGAAGTCACCATCCCCGATTGGGTTCGCGAGGAACATGTGCGGATGGAACGGCTCACTGTTTTGTGGGATCTGATGGAGCAAAGAGACGAAAGAGTTGCCGTCATCCATGCCATTGCCGCCACCATTTTGATCGTGAAGGCCGCCCTCGTATTGCTTACCCGAGATCACCAACCCATCCTCGCTCCAGTACTGCACCGGCGCAGGGCATCCGCGTCGTGATTCATCGCTGGTGGCCATGGCCGAGTGGCTGATTGAGACGTCCGGTTTCATGGTCGAGAAAGGCAACTGATGAGAAATTGAAGTGCTGTGGATGGTTTCCGGCAACATTCCCTCGAAGAAGGCCTCATCGTTATTCCCAGGTAACGTGGAGATGTAGTTCACGCCCTTTGATGCCGGTGGATTCATGTTCGGCGGAGCAAAGTTCTCGTTCCTGGGCTCGACCGGTCGGACCGGACTGCTTTTCTTGTAAATCCGGCATAGTACCCAGTCATCAAGCTAATGCACAAAACAAGCAAATTCGCACCCAACTTTATCAATACTACTATATAGGGACATGCGAAGCTACCAAGAAAAGATATACCAATTTTCCTTACACGCAAAGAGCCTTTTTTGCTTGCCGAATCCGCCTTAGGAGGCTTCGGAGCTGAATTGCCATCCGTGAAACGGTATTCATGCATGATCCAGTCGGTCTTAGTCCCTTTCGGAGGCTTCCCGCGATAGAAAACGAGCGCCTTCTTAACACCGACCTTGCATTTGCCAGTCGAAGCAAAAATAGGCTTATCAGTACCGGTGGCTTTCCAATACCCAGATGTCGCAGCCCGATTTGGCCGTGCTCCGTTCGGATATTTCCGATCCCTAGGGCTGAAGAAGTACCACTCATGCTCCCCAAATATGGCCTTACCTGAAAGTTCGGAATTTAAAGGAAGATTCAGTGCAAAGATTTAGAAGAAGATAAAGACGAACCGAGCATGTACTGGTAACTAATTACTCGGCAGCTCCCACGGATCAAACTTGTAAAGATTGATCTCAGCGATGATCGAAACTGGAAGCGGCTCCAAGGCAACCTTCTTTCCAAGGTATTGAACCACTAATTCCTCATCTGTGGGGTGGAACCGGAAGCCGGGCAGCAAGTGCAGACGTTGTGAACTCGTTGGTGAATCCGTGCTCGCCATCGAAGATAGAACCGGTGATGCTTTCTTTGAAAATCCGGGTTAGAAAGTCTTCCGCTTCAAATAGAAGAAAACCACAGTGCATAAGAATAGGAAGAAATTGGAGAAAGTTTGTGATGAACTATTGAAATATGATTTTGGAAGAGAGGAGATCAACTGAAAGGAAAGAGAGAGATGAGCAGTGGAGATGGTATGTTGTATGAGTTGTGACAAGGGAATTAGCTGCCTAGGTACTGATTAAATACCACATCGGACCGACGGCGACGCGACACACGTAACTCCCAAGCCAGTAGCTCGCCGACACGTGGTGAGGCTGGAGAGATTGGGGACCACAGGGGAGGCATATGGGACCAAAATGGAGGAAGCACAGGTTTTGTGGGGGGGTCGGAGGTTTTGAACTGCCTGTACGCCTTTCGCTGTCATGCCTTTCTTATGTAATAGCCACCATCTCACAGCCACATAAAGATAAAATATAGAAAACTCAGAAAAAAAAGAAAAGATCCGGAAGACGTTCGGGATTAGAGAATAGAGAAGGTCTCAAGTAGCTTTGACTCTAGGAATCATTGAACATGAACGAAAGACTAACGTTAGACATGAATTGACATGCGATGCCACCAGAAAACAGAGCATAGTAAGGAAATTCGTGACACTAAGCGCAAAGGTATCTCTAATATTATCAAACCACTATATGTTGACGTTATAGGATGTGTTGATAAGACGTACAATGACACATCAATGGTGATTTGACTTTTCTTTTTAAACTAAAATTACCCGGATTTTCGAAGACAGCACTAAATCTTTATCGTACACGAAAGGAAGATGACATAAGTGTTATGATGTATAATTAGTGGGGAAAACCACAATTTTTGCGGCAAATTTTTAGTAATTTCAGACATGTATTATCGACCAAGTTGCTTCCTTTCCTAAATTCACCAATGAACCAAGCATGCCAAAGAAGAATTTACCAACTTCATCGACTAGTTTTTAACTAAGAAATTAATGGTTGGAATGCAGGCTTTTTTTTTTTTTTTTTTTTTTTTTTTAGTGAATAATGGATTCACTATCATTCAATTTCATTGGTTGACTACACCCGTAAATTTTGCATTGCATCGCAACCAAACCCTAGGAATTTTTTGCACCGATTTCGTTGCTTCTCATTTGTGATTACTTCCACGAAAACTAGAAAAAAAAAAGGGAGAAATCAGAATAAGGAAAGAGAAAGAAAACAAAAGAAAGGAGAAATAAATAGACTGTAAAATGACATGCGTGACCCTCAACGTTACTCTAAATTACTAGAGTAATTCATGAACTTTGAATATCCACTCCAAAACTAAAGCTAATATGTGACGGAAGGGAGCACGTATGTGTATATATAAAAAGCATATAAACCCCATAAACAAGCGATTGTACAAGAAAGATTTGGGGTTTGGAATGACCTACTCACGCGACATAAACCAAGGCAAAATCTAACTCCAACAACATGTTGAAAACTTTGATCCCAAATCTTGAACTGATAGGTAAATGGAGATTGTATACACATATGAAAAGCAAAATTTTACAGAGACACAACGCGGAATCCCGTTAATCTAAAGGAACTCACTTAACCACCCAGAAGTCTTGAGAGAATTTGATTTCGTAAGGCTAAAGGAACATGTTCAAATTTCGCTTCTTGAGAAAGATTTCCAACGTCTTCAAGGGGGAAAGAAAAGCAAGAGGAGTTCATCTAATTAATTACCTCGGGGTGCGTGTTAATTCTGATGCGAACCCGCTTGCCTGAGATCGAATCCAAGAAGCATCAGGCCGTCAAAAAAAGTCGAAGTCGAAGTCGACTGCTTCAGCACTGTGCGATCTGATCTTCTTGCTTTTATATTCGGTTCTCGGTTTGCAGCGTCGGGCCGTTGGCGATGATTATCTCATCGTGGCGTTTGTCTGATACAAATTACAGTTAAACATATCCAATCAACTGCTCATTGCGAATTCGAATCGCCATCCAGAAAGAATCGGTCGAAAGCAAGTTTGAAGATTTAATGTAATATGGTTTAGTTGGATGTTATAATCTTTTTCAAAAAACTTACGTGAATTTTTAAATGCATTATACTTTACGAGATCTGCACAAACAAAAGCTCCGATGATCAATCAAACAGTGGAATATTCTACGTAATGATTCTTTTAATATCTTCGAATACTTTACATGCCAGTTAGGCATATAAAATACATTTTTCGTAACTACTTTCTCAAGGAGGGCAGATATGTTCAAAATTGGAGTACATGTTTCAAGATTTTAGTTCGTCCATTTCTTTTTATAATTTTCTGTTGTTATCACGTAATTAATTATTAAGGATAAATAAGCTTTAAAATCTATGAATATGTGATTTATATTTTTTTTTGTTATTTCTATAATTATGTTTCTATTTGTACTCTTTCTTTGATTAGTCATTCTTATAAATACATATCATACAACTCTAATTGGGTTGAGCCACCATAAGTACTTCATTGTTATTTCCTTTTTGACTTTAAATATTAACATGTTATGAGAGTAAGAGATTCTAAGTTCTGATTTTTCCAAACCCCAATTTGCCTCCCTATTTGCATATTTCCACAAAGGCCAAAGTCTTGCCCATGCGTAAGGGGAAATGTTAAAATATTTAAATAATAAATTACACATTCACCTATAAACTTAATTTTTTAGAACAATTAATAGTGGTCTTATAAAATTTCATTAGGTCAGCATGTTAAATCATTAACTATTCCAGATTTATTTGTCATTGTGCTTCATTTGATCAAATATAATGTTATAATAGTTAAGTAAACATTTATAGCTCTTTACATCTGTCAATGATCATGCAGCTCAAATACAAGATGGAAACGCACTGGATGTTGACACGTGAGCCAACTATTAAAGTCTATTCTACCCATCTTTTTTTTAGTATGCATACAGGTAGTAATCAATAGATCAATTTACGAATATATAGTCTTCCTCGTCGGATTTGATGGTATATCATTTGTTATTAATATTATTTTTCAGTTAAGCTAAACAAATCATTGAAGAGACTCTAAAAAAATAATTATTTATGGCTAGAGTCATTTAAAGTGTATGAAACTCTTTCATTGAATCACACCATAAATAAGTTATTATAAAATCCGGGTGACAATATTATTTGTTCATTCCCGTTCTCTTTACGGTCGAGTAGCTTTCAGTTAAAGTTTCTATTATAAAAAATACACACACAAATAAAAGAGATGGTAATTATCTTGTCAAGGTTGGATCTTCTTGAAATTTTGATGAACTTTGAAGACATTGAAGGCTTTTGAGAGTTCTGAGTGCGGAGGTACTTCAGCTATGACGTAATTGTTAAACCCTTAATTTTCGCATGCATGGTTACTATGCTAATCTTCTTTGTATCATTCCAATTTTATCATATGTCTACAAACAGACAACTTTGGCGGAATGATAGCTGCATTTGAACTGTTCAATCTTGCAAGTGGTAGTGGAAGTAGGACTTCGCAGTTAGTCCGAGACTCTTGTTAAGTATCTTTGATGGGCTTGCAAAGGCCAAGGAAATCAGGTTAAGAAAGAACTATGAATTTTCCATACAAGTTTGACTTTCAAATCATTTAACTTATGGAAATCTAAGTTAAATCGGTAGGTATGTAAAATGTGTAAGTTATTCATAAATAATAGATAACTCTTCGCCAACAAATCACAGAATTTGAATGAAGAATGTGTAAGTTATTCATAAATAATAGATAACTCTATACCAACAAATTACAGAATTTGAATGTAGAATGTGTAAGTTATTCATAAATAATAGATAACTCTTCCCCAACAAATTACAGAATTTGAAATTTGTGATGTGTGTAACGTTTAACTCTTTGACATGATCTTTTTATATTCAAACTAAAGGATACCCAGCTCTTTATTTTAATTTATTTTATTGGCCTAATTCGTAAATACCAACTTTATGTAGATTTCAAAGCAGCCAAACCTAATGATATGCAACGTCAGGCAAATTTCCCTCTCATATGGACCCTCACCTTCGTTCATTGATGTCAACATTCTCGAAGGAAAGGGTCGATACGAGGTGAGAAAGTGCCAAATTTCAGATCTTATTGTTTGGTACTTTCGTACGTATTGCTTCCGCTTGGAGATCATATTGTCTGCATTAGGCAAAGCCACAAGATATGCTTCTTCTTTTTTACATTGTTGGGCATGATGTTGCCAACTTGTCACCCATCAATGAGCTGTAATGTCAAATCAGCCGTATCTAATGCTCAGCATGTGGTCCATCTTCTCTTCTAGTTTCTGCTTTACAATTACACATTATGGGAGAAGATAAGCACTAGCGAGGCTAGCATAGACATATCATATTTGTCTCGACAATAGCGTGTACGAAACTCTGCCTACTCAATTCTTTATTGGGTGTGATCGGCTTTATTTGGATCCTTGGTGTTGGTTTCCTCACGATAAAAGGGAGTTTGGACTCCTATGACAGTCTCCAGGGCCTGCCCGTTTGGTGGGCTCTATAAATGCGTTCTTTATTTTAATATCGCTTCCGGCAAGTCTCATACTCTTAATTCTCCCTCTATCTCTATCTTCCCTAATAAGAGGGAATACTCTATTGTTATTTTACATCCCAATGATCTCAAAATCCAGAAAAGAATTGAGATGAAATTTTTTAAATACTTGTTTAGGTCCGGGCTTTTTATTTCACGCACACCAAATATTAGTGGAGCGTGAGCTCATACCAATCCAGAGATTAGAACACGTCTTGTTGCACGAAGAAGACAAACACGTTCATCACACTAACAATCTCACAATACCCGCATTAAAAGCCTAATTTTTAAGACACCGTACGGATGAATTTATTTGCTGTCAATGCTTCTCTTGTGGGTATGAATCAATGCTCTGGTAATTACTTGGTATGCCTCGTCGCGTTTTGCACCAAAAGTTCGAGCAATATCTTCCCACGCCAATAACCAGAATATAGTACAAATTACAAGGTAAGAACAACCGGCGTTGTGATGCATGAAGTTAGAAACCTTACAGGAGAACAAAGCATCTTTACCAACATGGCATTAGAACAAAGTATTAGGTTTCGTAATATAATTTGAGAGAACATTAGGTGCACAATTTTGCTCATTCACATGCATAACTTCCCCCATTGCTCACGGAATTATTGTATTTGTGTTAGTTAGTTAAGATAGATTTGAAGTCCACAAGAATGATCATAACCACATCAAAAATTGCCCTACTTAACTTTTGAGTTTCAAAATATTGAGAATTTGATAGCTTCCCCAAGATAAGGTAGGAAATGCTAAGAAAGGAACAGACATCGTGGATGAATGTTGGGGTCGACTTATTTATTCATTTCCATCTTGTGCCCTTCAATAAATTTGCTCAAGAAGTTGCTAAGCCAGAAATTGAAATTGAGGATGCATCAGAAATTTTCAAATTTATTATGAAAGTGCAATCAAGTTTTAAAATTTTTAAATAGTGCAATCCAATCCTACAATTTACTATATTGATGCAACCGATTTTTCTATATTGATTTAGTCTAATTCAAATAATGGAGAAATTTGATGTGATTTTTTAAAATTTTTCAGAGAACCATCATCACCCAAATCTGTCCACTACCATCATTGTTTAACTTCATGGCTGTAACGATTTGGTCTTATGAGGGTAGGGAGTGGAAGCCGAGGTCAAAGGACTCAAACCTAGCAAAGCTTTTAGGATGTTAAAGGAAAGGAATAAACCAAATTGTAAACTAAACGGGATAAAAATAAAAATAAAAATAAAAAAAGCAATTATAGGATATATGCCCGTGCGTGGGCGAAAACTAAAATTAATTCGTGAAAGTGTCTTTTGGCGTGATGGCAATGCTTAGACTTGAAACTCCAAAATTAAGTGTGCATAGGTGGGAGCACTCCCAAGATGGATGGCCCCTTGAAAAGGTGCCCGCCTTTGGCACGAAACTGTAAGGTTTAATATGAAACGAGTCAAAGAAAATAATACCTCAATGAGTCAATTAAGGGGTTACTATGCCACTCCACCAATGGTGGTGCCATTGCAAAAGTATTGGTGGAAGGATGGCCGAGCCTCAGGGTGGTGGCTTTAGATTTTTAGTTATTTTATTTTATTTTTTATTTTTTTCTTAGTTTTTTTTTTTTTAGTCCTTTTTTTTATTTTCTATTTTCTTCTCAAACTTTGGTGTATTTTTCTTATGTTTAGCGGCGCCATGTGTTTCAGGAAAATAATTTTAAAAATACAATGTTATCTTTTTATTTAATCTAATGAGACAAAGTTAACAAAAGGATTCCTTACCTTTTAGGCTTTTACCAAAAAAAAAAAAAAAAAATAAGTTAACAAATTGACTTGATTGCATCACGTGAGAAATCTTAGGATTTGATTGCATCATTTGAAAGTTTTAAGACTCGGTGGCATTTTTACAATTAATTTTAGGACTTTTTATTTATTTATCCCTAAATATTATTAACAAATGAGAAGTATTAAAATGTTCCTCATGTTTCTAATGACAAAATGTTATAATGACCTTCAAATCACTTATTTAGAAAAAAAAAAATGGTCTAAGTCACCCAAATAAATAAAAAATTCACATAAGAGTTGTTCACTTTAAAGATTCAATAAGAAAGATAAACATTCCGTGTCCACCTTAGTGGGTTCATGTACTGACTCCCCATATCAACATGGACAGTCTCAAAAGTTTAGATAAGTCATTCTAAATCCTTCCAATGTCTAGTCGCAACAATAAAAGGATTCATATCAAAAGCAATAGCTAAATCGTCATGGAAACCACTTTGACATAAAAACAAAGAAAGTGGCTACCTAAACCAAAAAGAGAAAGGACAAAAGAAAATTAATCTGCCATCCATTAACCGCACAATTTATCACAGATTTACACTCATTCACTTTGAGTTGATGCGCCTTGCATTAAACGGGCGTGAACACATACATCTTGCAAGCATGAGGAGCAACAAGTGCAGTCAAATGGAACCTCACGCTCTTTGAGACAAATGAATGCTGCCATAAAAGATAGTGTCTCAGAATATGCATTGAATTTGACAGATGATCAGTACAAACTAGAGATCAGGAAAGTTTAGTCGAAGAGAATCCATTGGATTACCTTCCAGACATCTCTGACGATGACCGCTCGCGACGGGGAGAGCCCGATTTCCCTCCATCCAACCGTTATAGGGGCCCTGCCACCGCTTCTGTTCCACAACACTATCACCACTCTTCTTCTTGACAACGGTCCTGCCCAGACCTTCATGAATCCAGATGACAGCAGAAAGAGAAGATCGTGCCGCCGAGGTTTACCATGTCATCAGAAACTCTAATGCTTAGAAAACATCAAGTCACAATAGCCATTTTCTGGATTTGAACGACGACCATTTGATTTACTCATATTAAACAACTTGAAACTTCAGTTAGACAATTGCTGGCCTTAATTACAATAACATTTCGGTGACTTGGATAATTAGTTCTTTGTGGTTTTTAACTATGGAAGAACTTACTTCTAGCCCAGCCTTTGATCGAAGCTTTCTGGCTTGAACTCCCAAAGGGTCCTGGTTCACGTCAATCACCTCCTTGTTCCTGAGTATCGCTAGAGTTTCTCTGCTTGCGGACCGGATATCGCATCCAATTAGCAAAGGAGCCTGTGAGGAGAATAAAATTCAGGCATCATCCAAAATCTTTGTAGGTGAAAGATTAGGAAGCCATGGAGCGGAAGGCGCACTTTCATGACAGCCCAGATGCTAAAATGGGATCGGTATTCCTCTAAAGTCATCCCACCATTGCCCACCTCCAGCATGTCAGGATCTACAAGTTTGCGCTGCATGTTAATGTTTCGAGATGGCTACAGACCAAAGACAATTTGACGATTGCTAGTAAATTTGAAAGCTCTGCAGGCACCGGAGCTTCATGACTCCTCATCAATCAGAAAACAGCAGAAGCAAATCGAGCAAAAATATTTGTCAGTTACCGTTCCATCTGCCTGGTCCGGCAAATCTTCCCCATATGTTGTTGATATCCGCAATGGAGGTGACACTGAATGACAATGCATGAGGGCACAAGTGAGGCTATATTACATGCGTTTTTAAACTCAAAAGCCTTCTATGAATGATTTGTTAATGTTCGAAGAGATGCAAAATATGCAACCTATCCCATCTGTCTTTAATATCCCCCGTCGTTCGCCAAGAATTGCCGAGCTGACCAGCCCATTTTGCTGGATTCTCCTCTCCCCTGCAACATAGTTCAGCAGATACTAAAGCCATATTGATTCACGATAGTATCCACTCATGGTATAGTGAGATTTAGTGAAGATGCTTCAAAACATTCATTCCAAATACTGGAGATTATCACATCCAGTATCAAACACAGAATACCATTCACAGATAGAATAAAGTATTGGTCGTTTGGTTCTCTGCAACGCATAGCTCATTCTCAAGAACCTGTCAAATGAAACAGAAGATCAAAACAGGTTGTTTAGCTAGTCCAGATGCCTAATTATATGATCAGATTTAGACCTTTGCTGAGGTATGGTACCATCATGGTAGCAATTGTCATACTTCAAATAGTCCACTCCCTACAGCCAAACACCCCTACATCATATCATATCGTATCACTTAGTTCTCTCTCGAAATCAATTAAATCAAGGACACAAACCCAAGCAGCAAAAGTTCTTGCGTCCTGATCTTCATGCCCGAGAGACCCGGGCATTGTCTTGCTGCAAGTACTATACCTGTCAACGTGAAAAAGAAAACAAAATCCAAAGAAGATCACTGCTATGAGCAAACCAAAATAACATGCGTCATCGAAAACCTGAAAAAATGGATAGACTTGCCCGGCATCCGAGTATATTCCAAGTTTTAACCCCTTTGCGTGCACATAATTCGCCAGGGCCTTGATTCCAGAAGGGAAAGTCGAAGACTTTGCCCTCAAATTGCCCATCTGATCTCTGTTTCTTTCAGCCCAACAGTCGTCTGCAATTTGCTAACCATTTTGGTGAGGCTTTTGGTAAAATGGCAGTCATAAAGCAGACATTGCTATAGCACTAATTTGGTGGCGATTTGCAAATTTGTCTCTGTAAGTAATCATGTTTACTCTTCCTGATGCAAAAAGTGAAATTGAAAGTGTAGAAGAAAAGAAACGAAAGTTCATGGTCACTGACTACAATATTTCCGGGCAGTGGCGGCAAAAGTACCTTCCTAACAACTTCAGCAGCAGAATGTACAAAGACATTATTAAGGAATTGAGGACTGAGATTTAATGACACTTACCGATGTTTACATACTTGTATCCAAGTGCAGCCAAACCGGTGGAGACAAGTGCATCAGCTATAGAAGGAATGGAATGTAAATCATTAATATAAGCTGGAAAATCTATTTCATGGTATGAATAAGCCACAAACTTCTTTAAATCAAGTGCTAAATGCCAACTCATCTGTTAGAGCTACTCAGAGCTCTCAAATGTCAATATCTCGTCCCAATAATTCATTAGTATTACAGGTTACTAAGCGAAACTGTCTCTTCTATTCATTTTGAATCAGTTTATAACTGCTCTTTATGCAATAATAGCAATGGCCCTTTTGGGAATGCTTTCCAGAAAACTTTCCACTTCTATTTTGGCGGGACAAATTGTCTTCTAACGTCAGTGCTTAAGACACTTTCAAAGTTGATGTCTTTAGTTGTTTTCACTCAGACGTCCCAAAAATCCGAGAAAACGATATGTAAGACCTAACTAAGAGGAAAGACATAGAAACAAGACAGAAGCAGAGCAAAGAAACGAAGTTTCTCTATGAGGCTACTGGGAAATAGACCAGTGAAATTCACAGAAGTCCACAACACACATCTTTGCCATGATTATGAACAAGAAATAGCGAGTAAAGAAGACAAAACATCACCAGTGCTCTTCACAGTCCATTCATCAATACCGCATTGAAAATGATTCCAACTGTTCCACCTACAACAGAAGCAAAAGAAAGAAACAGCGGAAGGGACATGATAAATCCACAACAGAACTAGCTGCAGAGCTAAAGAAGTGCGAAGGGTAAAGTCAAAACTGAGTGTCACCCCATTGGAGGAGTTCGAGCAACTCCACTGGCAAGAAGGAACTGCACATAATCTTCGTGGCCGCGACGGTGGCTAGCGTTCAGAGCACAAGCTGTTTTGACGATGCACAGAAACAGAACGAGAAGCCCACTTCCGATTCCTGTCATCATCCCGTAGCCTTCGATGACGTGAGATTCCAATTGAAGAAACAGAGCTGTGACTGGTATAGTTGATATAAAAGAGCATCTGCGATCATGTGAGATTGGATGTCGGTGAGGAAGCAGTAGGTCAGAAGGCTTTTAATGCGAGTTTGATCACTCGGTAGCGAGAAAGATACTGTGGGACACTTTCGATCTCATCTTGCTTAACTTTATCCACTTTTTTTTTTTTAATGTTGAAAAAATGACAAAAATAGTGTTTGAAGCTCACCCAATATTCAATATCGTCCTTAGAACTTTTATTTTATTCAATGTGATTCATGAATTTTTTGTATATATTCAATTTAGTCATTAATTGTATATATTCAATTTAGTCATTAAATTATGTGCAATATTGTTCTTTCATTAATTCAAATTCAAAGATATACAATTTAGAGGATAGATTGAACATTTACAAAAATTTATGGATCACATTGACAAGTTAAAAGTTTAGGAACGGTATGGCACATTGAGTTAATGTTCGTGGACCATATTAAATCGATATAAAGCTCATGAGCGACATTACACGTTAGATTAAAGTTCATTGATCATTTGTATGATTAACTCTTTTATTTTTTTCATGACAAGAAGCAACAAGTCCAGGATTCTATTTTAAACATAATTATCCAATTCATCTTAAATTTGAAGATTCAAAAATGATGAGCCGGCCGCTCCCGATGAATTTTTAACATGGACTTGAAGAATTATGTAGGAGCTACATAAGCCAAATGACCAACTCTATACAATGGCACGGAGGTAAATTTGTCGTAACTTGCATTGGGATTATTTAATTTGACCACTTCTACAAATCCGAGGGTCAATGGCAAGTAAATAAATTCGAAGGATTACACTGTGTTAATGAGACGAGTTAAATGACCAACTATATACTCATGATGTCCCCTTGCAAATATGATTCGCTTTACTCATTTTTCCATGATCAAAATCGTGGTGGTCCGTATTCAGGTAAGTAATTCATGTGAGAGTTTTTACTTCTTCTTCTTCTTCTTCTTTTCCTTTTTTTATGGGTGGGGGGGGGGGGGTGGATTTTCAGTTCTATGATCGATTGATGTGGGGATAAGTGAAAAAAGAATTTTTATTCAGTCCAAAAGAACAAAAATCACTGACTTTATGGGCTTATGCCTTCTGCTGCAAATTCAATTGGGTCGGGCCCGTATGAAATGGCCAAGGTAAAGCATAGGAGAAATAGTGGCTACAGCTCATATTCATATCCTAGCCCATTAGGGGCTCAATAGGAGTTCTTTTTTAAGGAATCGTTTTGAACCATTTGCGATTGTAATGTGTTTAAAGATGTGGATTCGAGTGAAGAGAAAATTGGAGGCTGATCACATCTAATAAGATTTGCAGAGAGAGAGAGAGAGAGAGTTGGATTTGGCATGGTGTTCATGTGTGGGTGCACACTAAGATCAATGTTCTCATTTTATTATTTGGTCTACAAAATAGGATAGCAAATGGGCTTAGAGTGCAAGATAGCATATCTTCTTCCTCATTTATACAATCTGGTTCTTTTGTTGGTTGTCATGTACAGTTTTATATTTAGGGATAAGTGTATTATTCTAAAACTTATAAAAATTGTTATGAAAACTTTCAAAAAGTTTAGTTATAAAACTTTTATAAAAGTGTAATAAAGTCCTAAACTTTTAAAAAGTGCAATAAAGTCCTAAAATTTGTTAAATTAATCAAATCAAGTCTTTGATTAAAAAAATTAAAATTTTAGGACTCAATTATACTTTCGTGATAAGTTTTAGGACTTGATTGCACTTTTTGGATGTTTTAAAACTTGATTATACTTTCATGACAAGTTTTAGGATTTAATTATACTTTTTGAAAATTTTAGAACTCAATTGCACTTTCATAACAGATTATAAAACTTCCAGTACACTTCTCCCTTTATATTAAAAATAAGGATGCCTTACATGTCTATAGTATTCTGTCTCAAGCACATGCGAAGACAAAGGCACAACTTAAAAAATTTGGGTAAAATCTTTTTGAAGTTCAACATGCCATATAACATATTGACGAAACCAAGAAATGATTAGAACTAGTCATCAAGCATTTTGATTAGATTAGGAAATGATAGTCATTGAAATGTCTACTTCAAACTAATTCAAATTATATAAATAAATAAAAACATAAATTGATATGGTCTTGTTGGACTCGTGCAAAAAATGTTATGCGAGAAAGAAAGTGAGGTGGTTCGATGTAATATAACTTCTTTCAAATGGAACCCACATAATCTATTGTGATGACTTTAGAATACATGTCTAAGCCCATTTAAATCATTAGTTACTAGTCAAAACTGCTGAACCGAAAGATGAAATTTCTAGATTCATAATGTCAAAAAGACAACTCAATTAGTGTGGTACGGTCATTATAGTCGCTGTGAAATATTAATTAATGTGGTCGGTTGAATGATTAAGGAACACCTAGGAAAGTCTATCCAGAAGTCAAGATTGGAAGTATTCAACCCGCATTAGTTACTTTACATAGTGGAAAAGGACAAGTGGACAGCTCTCTCTTTCTGCAGAAAGGAACAATGTCTGTGGTTCCACTTTTGTCCCTTCTGTATCATCTTTTCTGAATCACGCTCTCTTGCTTCAATTTCAAGCGTCTCATATGGTGAAAACTAATACTTCAATCCAATAATTTGACATTGCATCTCAAAATAATCAAATGTCCTTGTTTGAGATGTCTGAATTTATGCTTGAATTGAGAATATTTGAGTTGATTACGTGTTATAATCGACACGATGAAGACTTTCTTCACTGATAACAATCAATAGTCATTCTCTCTCTGTGAAAATTTTCCACTTCATATGAGTGCAAAGAAGCCCGAGTTGTCATGTCCACTTCCTAATAATCAAACCCTTTTTCGAGTCATCAACCGCATGATTCACCAGCAAAAGTGATATACTTTAGGTCACATATGTCTATTCTTATATTTATTCTCAACAACCAACAATCTACATATGAATAAATATCTAAAGTTTTAGTGCTACAAAATAATTGACTATTGACCCCTTATACGCGAGAAGAGAAGCCAACCCCATTATGTCGGGACTCCGTAGCGACTAGCCACGTTGATTGATTGTCCCAAAAGGCTTGATTGTCCTAAAAGGACTCCTGGATTCGCACAATCATTCCTTCGTTAATTAATTATTGCTATTCCCCGTGGCCATTCCATTCCGCGCCCACAATTAAAGACTTGAATTTGAGAACGGTTTACATTAGTCTTACTTTTTACGCGGTATCAAAGTATGCACATAAATGGTTCTATTTCCTATGTATTCCTGATGAAACGGTCATTTCTTTGTTCGGTTGAAAAATTAATTAGGAATAGCTATTCCTTGAGGGGTTAAGGAATAGGTAATATGTGTGTTTTCATATGACTGTTTAAGCTTTTCGAATAATTCACAGTGGTCCTACTAAATTTTACATGATATTCAAGTAAAGCATACAACAATAATTATATATGTTTTCCAATATTGCTTCACTTTCACAATCTCCCTTTCACGTGTGAAGGCCTCTAATGTTAAGCATGCTTCCCCTTAATAGGGTAATCCTTCATATCCTTGGTCTCTTATCCTATCAAACCAACGATGTTGAGAATCTTCACTCAGGCCCGTTAATCACCGGATTTCTTCCTTGATACTGATCCATATTAGGAATTTACTTCAATCGTTAGTTTTAATACTACCATTCACTCCGAACTCACTTCTAGGACGCACAATTCAAGCCCCATACCTCAATTCTAGAGAGATCACAAGGAGAGGCATACATATTTAAGCTAGTCAACATATCTATGTATCCAGCATTACTAAAAATACTTGAATCGACAAATTTTAGGCACATTAAATTTTAGTGCTCCACACCACATGAGATCTCCGTCATGGGATTACCTGAAATAAACAGGATATGTACGTCATGTGGTTAGCTAGTGATGAGATAGACTTGGAAAGTGGTTTGAGGACGGTTTTCCTCGCGCATTATAATTTGGAGCACCAGGTCAATGTGTGCATAATTTGGAACCGTCAATCTTAGTGCCCTCCACTCACAGACCATGTCTGGTTTTTCTTTATTAAGTGATATGTCAAGTTCTGGGCTCTCCACTCCACAGACCATGTCTGAGTTTTCTTTATTTGGGGTTTGTTAATTATGTTGGAATTCACCATCTTCCCTCGTCTCGTAGCCACTCCAACGCAACCATTGGTCCGGTTGCAGCGACATCATTTCGGAAGATCATGAGATTGAAAAGCCATCGCAATATCATCTCCCATGAAGAAAGTAATGATTATCCCTTAAAGTTACGTGTTTTATTTTGAAAGGGGAAAGTGTCTGTGACCTCGTCGAAGTAATTAATGCTGCACGTATTTTTCAATTTTGGGTTTCAAGTAGTCGGTGCCATGGCCTCTCCATTATACTTGGAAATGTTGTAATGATTCATTGCAATTAGGCTTTCCGTAGAAAAATGAGAGTCGTGTATGATTTGTTTCATACTGTATGAGAATCATCACTATGTTTCTATCGAAACCAACTTTTACATGGAGAGGGGTCAATGGTCACAATCTCAATCATCCAGGGTGTCGACGCCCAACCTTGGGCGAGTCCCGGCTCAATACATGTGTGAGTTGTGTTATAAAAAAGTCCCACATTAAAGAATTGATGCAATGTGGAATAGCTCGCTCATAATTTATTAGTTTAAATTTTTGAGTGGAGATGGGTTTGGCTTCATATATTGATAAGCTTGAACTTGAACTCTCCCTCTTGGTAATCTTCGCAGGTGAAGGTATCTAGTTTTTGCTATGTACCCTCAATTAATGATATCAGAGTCGATGATTAATTAGTGACTCCACTTCTAATACATATTGTTTAGTGAATATCCAAAGAAAGAAATTTGGTGATCAACGTAATTTTTTAGCAACTTTCATGGCTGAAGAGACATAAAGTGAAGGCGGTTGGCATTGTGGTGCAACGAAGTATTCAGATGGCAACCTTCATAACTCGGTATGGAGAAAATGGCCAGGGATGAAGTAGGCATTGGAGGATACCTGAATTAAAGGGGAATAGACAAATGCTAAGTTCACTCATGAGATGGAGATTGTAGAGATGCACGTATGAATTGTATAAGAACAAAGTCCCACATTGCAGAATTAGTGTGATGTAAAATAGTTAATATATCCTAACTAACCTATAACTCATTGGTTTAAACTTTTAAGTAATAGTAAATCCAACTAGATATATTGATAAGCTCCAACTTGGGCTCTTTCTTAGTAATCTTCCCAAGTGAATATATTGGTGAGGAATGCCCTAGCCAAGAAAAAAAAAAAAAGGAAAAATAAAAATAAATGCAAAAATATAAAAAAATACTATTAAAAATTATTTACATTAGCGTCGATTGTGCCACATGGATTTTCGGCAAAAAATTATCGAATGAACTTAATTAACAAAACATAAAAATTTTAGAATTAAATTAACAAAAATGAAATGGATTAGAACCGAATTGGTAAAAATATAATAAATTTAAGATTTTTTTGATAATTTACAATAGGTTTAAGAATTTTTTGATAATTTTGTTTAGGAAGGCTTCTTGTAAGATTGGACCACCTACCATTCTATGGGCAAATGAATTCGTTATTTATCTATAAAACAAAAACCGAGATGGCAATTCAAATGGCTATATCATTACCCAACCGCATAGCTTCTTCCATGAATGTTTATATATCCGACATCAGATGTGATTGATGGGGACTTATAATAATAAAAAGTTGTTGCTCCGTTTTTGGTAAATATCGATGGTCAGAAAATGGACGTCGAAGCTACACCGATGCTCCCTCCCTCTACAAATAACAACGAAAATGTCTCGCAGCTTACGAGACCAATTCTAAATTTTCTGCAACTTTGACCAACGTCGCACCGATGTTATTTTGTGAAAAATATTATATATTTCAATAAACCTCTCTCCGTGATTCAGAACACCCGAACCGAGTTATAATAATTTTCTCCGGTCAAACAGAAAGTTCCTTTCAAATTCCAATTTCATCTTGGAAGATGCGTGCTGATGATCTCTCTGCATTTTCCATTGATTTTCCCCAAGTCGCGACATTTTTTTCACGAGAATTTTTGGGTCGGTACAATTGTCTTCAATGGGCATGAACTGAAATCCCTGGTGAGCAATCGTTCATAGTGATACCAAGTGCATTTTCCTTTGCAATTGCGAGAAACTTCATGTCTGGTAATCCGCCGTTTAAGAAGTGATTGTGAGTTGTTAGGGAAGTTTCCCCACATATTCATGGAAGCAATAATATGGGAATTTCTCGTTAATGAAATGAAGCAGATGCTTATGTGTAATTTTCTTGAATGCATGTGAAATAGGAATATACTCAGCAAAGTTAAGGACACTTCCCTTATTGACAAAAATTTGAAATTAAAAGTAACATAAATGATGTTTACGATTTTTTTTAAGGCACATGCCATTCAGATATGATATGTGGAGATATTCACCTGGTACACCAAAATATCTCTTGAGCCGGTAAGGCTTGAATTCAAGTCAAGCTACAAACAAAGAAAAGTGGCCGTTCGATCCACAAGTCCAATAATCAGACCAGTGTTATGTTGTCTATTTATGTATGATGTTTAGATGGTCATAGCTAAATTTAGTAAAGATTTACCTGTTCCTCTTTGGGATCATGTGCTCTTAACAGTCAACAAATTTCCCGATTAAGCTAAGAGATAAAGAAACGGAATTAATCATAGAGCATGATCAGATTGTCCAGCAAAAGTACAGACAAAAAGATCAACAACTCTAATATATAATTCATTTTATCTTTCTAAGAGGGTATACATATGCGGTATGAACTATTGCATATGACACAAAAAGATCGACTAGCTCTAATCCGCATGTCCATGTGTAAACCCTAGATGTTATCAATTACAGGAGAGAAAAGGAAAAAAAAAACAAGGAACTTTAAAGTTGAAAGGTAGTGCCGTTTTCTTGCGCTGTCAGATTGCACTTTCTTCCGGGTCTCTCCTTTGTCCTTTTTTTTTTTACAAAGTTATTTACAAATTAAATTAACAAATCAATAAAGGAAGCAATCGATTAAAGCACGAGGATGACGCCCACTCGTTGCAGACCCCCGCACTGGGAACCAAGAGCGATCTTCATGTTCCTGACCCAATTTTCTTTTTTTCTCTCTATCATTCAGGAAAGAGAAGAAAAGTTCAGGCGTTTCCGTGCAACGTATGACGGGTTCTTGCTTGCGCCTTCCTCGTCTACTTCAAGCACATTCCTCACCACTGCGTCCGTAGCATCTTTCAAGAGCTTTGACCAATCCCTATATTTCAAAATGCAAAAAGAAAACACCATCAGTTTTCTGTAATGAATCATAATAACATCAAGACCAAGAAAAAAAAAATGAGAAATATCAATCTGCATGCATGTGTAGCTAATGGTGTAGTAATCAATTGTCGATGTATGCTTTCCTTCAACTACCGCGAGCGCAAGAAGATAATGGACCCGAAATTAGGTAACGAGCATTTGGTTAAAAAACATAAGGATGTAGAATTGAGCATACCCTGTCGTTGTGTCGAAGGTGAGTCCGACCGTGTCCCTAGCTTCTTCAAGGGCGTCCCTGAATCTCTGCAAGTCCATGTCGGAACAGAGCCCATCGTCCATGACTTGAAGCAGAGATGGCTTCACATCACAGAAGATGGGAATCACCCTCTTCTTGTTCTCCATCAACACGGCAAGCTCGTGGAGGCAATACGGCGACTCGCAGTAATTTGGAGAGAAGACGGCCACCCCGACCTTGCACCCACATATCGCCTCGTTGATCTTCTGGTACAATGAGTCCCCGGGCCTCATGTTCTTGCTGTCCAAGAAGGGGCGGAGGTTGAGCACGCTGAAGTAGTGGAACAACAAGCCCGACACGTTCCGTTTCGTGTCGATCCCACGGTGGTTTATGAACACGTCACAAGGCGGCCTCAGGACTTGGATCTTTTGCCGGAGGTTGCGGCCCCGGTGGTGAATCAAGCTCTTGGCCGTAGCCACCGGACGTTGCATTGCGTTAGCCAGAGCGGATCAAAGGGTGTAGACTCCTTTCTTTTTTGAAGGTATGTTGTGGGGTGAAACTTACGCTTTGTCTTGAGTATATATATATAGCGAGAGAGATCGCGAGGGCATTTTGGTCGTGCCGACATAGACCGCCAAGCGAAAGTACTTGGTACTTGTTTTGAAAAAGCAGAGAAAAGAGAGCAACTGGAAATATTCTAATGTCTGGACGACTGTCCAAAACCTTCAAACACGTTCTTTGCAACTTTAGGAGACACGATGAGGAGGTGGTCATTTGAATAGAATTTGTACTTTGGGCATAGGTCAATTTCATGTGATTTCTTTGCGGCGTGTCTTCATTTGTTGTTGCGAAACACCCAATCGGGGAGTTTCAAAAATTAGATGTTCTTGGATTCACGTTCGTTGACCTCGGTTTGATGTTGTCGTGTTGTTTTCTCGTTGGCAATGCCTCCTTATGTTTCGTTAGAATTACTAAACTTTGCTCACGAGCTGAATTTCATGGAGCCTAATTTCGACAGTAATCACGTCTTGTTAATACCATACACTACACACGGGTGATAACTTCTTTTCGGAGGAGAAATCATCCTATTCAACACCAATCCTCGGCATGCTCTGTCTCTCCTCATTGTCATCCCTATTGAAAATAGAACGATAGATGGTTGCTGAACGCTCGGTTAATTTCGCGACTTCCCTAACGGTTGGAGCGTACAAACTCGGACTTTCACATGCTAAGTCAATTTTTATTTTTTTGCTATTTATTTCGCATGAAAACGTTCAACAACTCAAATGCATAGTAGATTTACTTGGAAATTGCAGGGTTACTGCCTAAACCCTTCACCAACATCGCCCCCTCTTCGGCGTCCTTCCTCAGACGATACGTCGTGTGAAATTCGGACTCAAAAGAACAGCACATCCTTTTGACTTTCCGAATCGGCTTCAAAGCACGCACCAACCTCGGAATATCCCTTGTTATCTCTGAGTTGCATGGAAATTTAATTAACTTAAGCAATTTGATTTAAACTACACACGGCGCCGAATGTTGTTACCCGAAATGGCAAGAGCTTTTCTCAGTCATGAGCCGCAAAATAATGGAAATTTTGAACATGGATTGGTTCACTACTTCTTGTCGTTCCTCCGTTCTAGGAAAAGACAGGAGCCGATGTGAGTACCGACAACTAGACACAATCAGATCCACCATAAAATATTGTTTTGCTAATAGTAATTGCCTCCGCTTCTTCTTTTTTCTGGATCGTCTGGGCCATACCTTACAATTACCTAATTTATTCATCCGGTCGTTAAAAGAAAATTAGTTTTGCTTGAAAGGGAAAATGGTGGTGCTTGAAGCTCCACACGTCTTTGAAGAGTTAAGTCTTTAGAGTGGGAGTCTTGGGTTTAGGTTCGGTCCATTATGATCTAGCTAGAATATTAGTTGTTTCGTATCGTCCTAATTTTCAGACGTGGAATTTCGCCCATAACATCCTTACACGAGCATCTATTAATACTTCATAATCATATCACGGGACGTCTTAAAAATTACGGGTCCATTTGCATCGGGAAAAGGTGGTTGTGCGAAACCATTTACTCCACTTCTTCGGTACTGTTGAACTTCATTAGCCAACAATTTTCTGAATTGATAATAAGTATTCACACGTGAAAATCAGAAAACGATTTACGCTTAAAAATTTAAAAGAGAGAGTTTGCTTCCATCTCCATCACCCGCATCATCAAAATTAGTTACCACAAGCGATCGACCCGAGTCCGCCATAGTCTAATTCGGGGCCATAAACAGCAATACTTCAGTCTCCGACCATCGAACCCGATCCATGAACAGCCGAACCATGGTCCGTGGAGGTGGGGTTAGGTCATCACCACCAGCCAGAACCTAGTCATCACGGATCCATGAAGCCGAACCATGGTCCGTGGAGGTGGGGTTAGGTCTTCACCACCGGCCAGACCCTAGTCATCACGTTAAGAGGCGAATCGGAAAGATTTTTCCCCTTACCCAACGGTTTTCGTCACGTCAAAATCGACAGACAGTACCACGAGTCATTTTCCCCGCTCTGGGCGGAAGCCTTGAAAAGTGGGGAGAGCTGAATCAAGGTCAGGTCAAAGCCAAAATCACATTCAGGAATTCACGATCTCGACGCACTTTTAAGACCAAGAAATGGTCAAGTCACGTTCAGCAAAAAAAGACTAAGAAGATTCTCTCCTTTGGTCAGTTCTAAATTGGTCTAGACTACGATACACGCCATGCACACAAGCGAATCAAAGCAGGGTCCCCTTAAGGTTGATAATTAAAGATTGTTTTGCGTCGAAGATCATGGTGGGTTTCGAGTAAACTAGTGTCTTCAGCTAATTCAAGGAAAAATTCAGTTCCACCTTGCCCTTTCGCGATCGACAGGGGCTATTTCTTCTCTGCCTTGGCTTTTTGGGGGGAGTCAAAGAAACATTATGGTACTTGAAAAACCCTGGTTTCGTTGAACCTATACCCATGCTTACTCCTCAGATGATCTCCTCCAGCAATCCCTTAAAAAATGGTTCAAAGTCTCTCTGACTAATATGAATGCCGGAATCACCAGCCCGGTCTATCCCTTCAAACTTTGACCGTGGTTTTACGGGGAAAATGCAGACGAATGATCGATAGGAGCATATTCTCAAAATCGAACGGGGAATTACGTTGATTAAATCGATGAGTTGTCTTCTCTTGAAGCCCTTGTTTGATCTAATATTCAATGCAGCAGCATGCCTTTTATTGCTACGAATATTCAACAAAAGATCTTTGGTGCGTCAAAGAAGGCATCTTACCAGTAAAAGCAACCACCAAACATCACTAGCTATCAATATAATAATTATGCAATTAACCCACTGTTCTTTTCATATCATTTAGCGAAATGTTTCCATCTTTGGGGTAGAAGCCCTGTGATCTTGACCGGTTTGGAACATCGACGGTTAAATTCTATTCTTATTCCGTAAAATTCGGTGCGGGTGACTCCATAGCTTTTGCTGCAAAACATCAGAAGTTTCTTGATAGCGTATTATATAACGACTCAGCAGTTGACATTGGTCTGACTTTTAGAAAGTCCAAAGCGGAACCACACCTTGTCCATTTCATCAGACAGACACGACACATGGCTACCAAACCGAACATACCTGAACATTAAACATAGAAATTCGAGGTATCATCGTCCCATCTTCTCTGTTTATTTTTTTTTCTGCAGAAAGTTCTTTCTTGGCCGCATATTGGAATATCCAATTGCTTCTTCTGGCAACTTGTTGATTCCCTTTTGCTTTTGGTAAGGTCAACCATATAATATAGCTCTCCTTCAAAACCTAAAAGTATCTGGCTTTTTTTTTTAATTGGTTCAGTAGCATAGAACTTGAAAAAAATTTTCAAGTAGGTGGTATAATAAAAAGTAGTTTCATTATATATATAATTGTATATATAGTCATAGTGAAGTAATACTCCAGATTCTCACAAAACAAAAGAATATCATTTTTTTTCAACACTCATTCCTTATTTTATTAGCTAATGATCTAGTGTTTAGATCTCTATGCTTATACCAATAGAAAACGAAATATTTAAATGATTTTTCACCAAATGACTATTCATTTATTGAATTTTCATGTAAATAGGGGCAAGAAAGTTCCATGGAAAAATGGCAGTTTAATTTGATGTTATATGAAGGAAAATTAGAATACAGGTTGGTTGAGCGGCCCAAGACTTGATTTGCAAGCTAAAGATCACATGTTCAATTCCCTAATCTATCCTTGATCTCAGGAAACCTTGTTTAGTCTACAAACGATGAACCTAGGTTCAACCATATTTTTGGTCTTGAGCTTCTCCTCTCACCCCTATCGAGACAATGGTGACCAGCTCATCCAATGGGCAGTTGGTGCATTGTTAGCACCTTAAACCTAACATTCGAGTAGAGGATAAGATATATTACAACCCCATTCAAGCCCTTTCACTTGTGAACCCTCTATAGGAAGATGGGCTTGAACACAAGACTCTCATTCACGAGGCCCAATTCCCCTATCCATGATGGGAACGGTGTTACATAGCTGGCCCAATTCCACTATCCATGATGGAAACAGTGTTATATAGCTGGCCCAAATCCATTATTAACAATGGCTCCATCAAGAATTGTTCGTGCATCTAATTCTACGTAGAAAAGATATCATCATGTGATCCACAAAAGCACATATTCCATGCTTCGCGTGGATTTCTAAGACAATCATATTGGTTGGGTGATGCAATCATGGGTCATTCGCGCATCAGAATTGCACATCCTTCATCAGATCAAAACCATCCATGCTTAATCCAGGAAATTCACAAGGAATTCTTCTAGTTTTGGCTTTCTTTTTGGCTTTTTACATACGTTAAATTAAGTACTATGGTTTCCTCCATCTAGTTTGATTCCAATGGTTTGAATCATCTTCCACTTCCATTATAATTCAGTGTAAAAATCGTGAGAAATTAAGCACAAAGGGATTGAATTGTAATAATAAAGGAAAATGGCATAAATGGTCTTTGAACTTTGGTTCAATATGTAATCTTGTCCCAGAACTTTTAATTTGTTCAATATGGTTTCTAAACTAAATATTTAATGACACAAATGGGAAGACTACATAGGATATTTACCAATAATTCATGATCTCATTGAATAAATTAAAAGTTCATAGATAATGTTGCACATTACGCCAAATTGCAAGACAACATTGAATAAAGTAAAAGTTTAGGGACAACTTTACTCATTAAATCAAAGTTTATGAATTATTTGTGTTATCATTCTTAATTGAAAACACATAGTGATGAAATAGCATTGAAACCAAAAAGTGCCCTTAGGCTTTGTTGCTAGCTTCTATTCTTCTAGATGCCACTCTGATGTCGAAGAAATCATTGCCACAGAAGTACAAACTAGGAAATATAGATGGACGGAGATGTCATTGAAAGGGCTAACATTGTCCAAAAATCTTAAATCTATCACATTTTTGTCAATTGAATCCTAAACCTTTTTCAATTTTCACCAATTAAGTTCATCTTATCAATTTTAACCAAAAATCATTGACATGGAAGCTGGCGGTGCCATGTAGGACTATCGGTGCTAACATGAACAAAATTTAAATTTTTCTAATATTTTCTAATATTTTTTTTAAATACTTTATTATATTTTCTCTTTTTTTTTTTTTTTTCTTTCTTTGCTTTTTTGCTTCTTCTTCTTCCTTTTGTCGACGGTTGGCTATTGAAGGTCAAACACCAGCCATGCTAGGCCGACTAGCCTCACCCGCCACAAGCGAGTCATGGTCGGGCAAGCACCAACGAGGGGAGCCCTCGCCTAGGCAAGGCCTAATGAGGCCGATCTTGTTTAGGCTAAGTAAGGATAGCCCTCACCCAGGCTAAGGCGGCCTCACCGAGGTTCACGTGGGTTCAAGCAACACCTAGCGAGGTCACCTTGGCCTAGGCGAGGGCCGGCCTCACCAGATCTAGTAATGGAGCCCTCACCGAGACTCACCCACCTAGGCAAGGCCTAACAAGGGTTAGCCTCACCCAAGCCAAATTGGGCAAGGCCACCCTAGCCTAGATGAGGGCCAATCTCGTGAGATCTAGCTTGGAGGCTAACCTTCACTAGGTCTCGCCCAGCTGCACATCACCTATGGCGAGCAAGGCTAGTCAGCCCGACATGGCCGATAGCTAGCCAACCGAAAAAGGAAGAAGAAGAAAAATAAAATAAAAATAAAAATTAAAGAGGAAAAAAAAAATTAAAAAAAATAAAAAAATATGAAAATATTATTAAAATTTATCTACATCGATTTGGCAAGGTCCTACTTGACACCATCGACTTCCATGTTAGCAATTTTCGACTAAAATTGGTCAAATGGACTCAACGGTAAGAAGTGAAAAAATTTAGGATTTAATTGACAAAATTAAAATGTTTATAATTGAATTGGCAAAAATATAATAAATTTAGGACTTTTTAGATAATTTTCCCCTTATAAGGAGTTTGCATGTCAAAAGAAAACAGGGGGGAAATTTCATTAGAACTTAGTGGCTCTAATATTATACATAACAATGCTTACATTTAGGAATATGTTATTTCGGTTCTTATTTTATTTACAAGAAAGAGTTTATACTATATATAGCTTAGAAGGATACAATGGAAAACTTTTCAATCAATCCTAAAATTATTGTACGGTGGTCAATTCAATTATAATTTTTTAATTTTATTAATTTAATCCTAAACATGTGTGAAATTTCAATTAGTACCTCCAATCAATTTTCGTCAAAAATGGCTAACTTATGGCGATCTACTTATCATCAGCCACATGCCACGTCAATGATTTCTAGCAAAATTGATTGAAAATACTATATTGAAATTCCACGCAAAAATTTAAGATTAAATTGTCAAA
The DNA here is from genome assembly GCA_014182885.2 of Eucalyptus caleyi. Lineage (NCBI taxonomy): Eukaryota > Viridiplantae > Streptophyta > Magnoliopsida > Myrtales > Myrtaceae > Eucalyptus > Eucalyptus caleyi. The sequence continues at coordinate 10,987,934 of CM024469.2, read as the reverse complement.
ATTGAATTGGGTAATTTTCTAAGGAGACAATTGATGAAAAGAGGTATACAAAATAATCTTGCTGAATCTCATCAAGCTAATTGCACTAACTAACTCATCTAATTAACAGGGTTATTTATCACTGCATGGAGACTTTTTGGCAAAAAGTAAAAGGAAAATGCAAGATGATTTGCCCAGTGATTTTTTTACGGATAAATTCAACTGGGGAGATGAGACAGACCGATTGCTTATGATTTTCTGGAGAGTTCGAACAAATATACATCCAACAGGTGGGCCCAAGACAATAATCCATGCGGTGCCCGAGAAGATGGTTATGAGTCCCATGATACCAATTCAACAGGCTTGTTCCGAGCACAACGCTTCGACCAAATGGAGTTCTCGTTTGTCGTCGCTTTGGACATCAAAATCCATTGTTTAGGCATGTGTTAGGACGCTTTTCTATTTCTTGTCATTTTTCCGTGTTATTTTTTTGTTTATTTTTCCAGATTATTTACTACTTAAGGTTTTTTTATTGGAATTTTACGCTACCTAGGGTTAACAATGTATTTGTTTCATCATTTCGATGTATCATACAACTTTCGTAATACTTTACAATATACATGAAAAGAGAATTCTTTTGGTTGCGCTTGTGGGCTCATTCGTATGACTGGGTGTTTGTGGATTGTCAAATTCATGTTCATCTATATCTTTGCTATCGATATCAAAATACAGTAATGTTCTTATCAATAATTTTTATATCTGCTAACTTTTTTAGAATTTTATCATCACCAAAAAAAATGATCATTTTTCTTAACGGAGTGGTAGAATCACCAAATTCTAGATAACAAGCAGTTTATGCTTGACAAGAAAACATAGTGTTCATGCTATATGAACGAGAGATTATTAGGATAAAATTCCTGCAACTACACACCCATGTACATGTGTGAATTAACCCTAAAACATACGAAGAAAGTGATACCAACATACTACACTAGCAATAATCATAGGAATAGTGTACTAAATAAGAGATTATTTCTTTTACAATGTTATTATTATTATCATCATACATAAACAGAACTAAACGAAACTTTAGCTAATACTAGTTGTACTGCCTCGGTCCCTTAAAATCTATGTGGTCATACTATCAAACCAATATATATTATCTTATTTACAAAGAATCAACTAAATCAATAAATTTGATTCAGGAAATAAAATAAATCAAGGCATGGAGAGAGATGGGTCTCTCCATTGTACCTCTTTAAACCCCTCCATTTGGTTCTACCCGCAATATTTATAATGCACGATGCGCTAACCATCATATGCCTTTTTGAGCTAGTGATATGGGCACAATTTTGTGTTTGGCTCTAATTAGGGCTTCTCTTCTTCTGCCTCCAACAAGTTTTGTACCACTTTAGCCGATGCATCACTCACTAGCTTAGACCAGTCCCTGTTCCACCATGTAGAAACAATATCAGGACCCATGGAATATAATACTTAAGCTATATATACTAATATGCACTTGCACTGACTAAGAAAATATATAAGGCATTTTACTGTGTTTTAAGCAATTCGTACTTTTTAGTAATGGTGCTTCAATACACAGCTATTTTGTCTTCTGCTCTCTAGTTTAATCTTTCAGGTCGATTTTTTTGACTATGAATACCCTCTTTTTCTTTTTTCTTATTCTGCGTATATCCACTGCTTTTCATGATATTATGACTTATTGCCATCATTCGCAACAAGTCATGCTACAATTCGTAGTAGAAGATTAGAAAAAAGGAGAGTTAAAGCATACCCTTTTGATGAACAAAACTGAGACCGACAGCGTTCTTGGCTTCCTCAAGGGCATGCCTGTATCTTTGCAAATCCCTGGCCGAATGCGTTACATCGTCCACGACGTGAAGCTGAGATGGTTTCACATCGCAAAAAATGGGTATCACCTTCTTCTTCGCCTCCATCAACAAAGCGAGCTCGTGGAGACAGAACCACGATTCGCAGTAACGAGGCGAGAACACCGCCACCCCAACTTTGCAACCATGTATGCCCGCATTGATCTCATCAAACAGCTTATCTCCGGGCTTCATGCTCTGGCGATCCAAGAAAGGACGAAGGTCGAGCAAAGTCAGGAAATCGTACAACAAGCTGGCAATGTTCCGTTTGGTCTCGACACCACGGTGGTTTATGAACACGTCGCATGGCGGTCTTAGGGTTTCAATAATTTGGCTGTTGTGTCCAAGAATGTGACCGTGACGAATTACGCTTTTCGCTACGGCTGCTGACAATCGCTGCATGGCTTTTTCAAGAAGCCAAAGTCAGTAACAAAAGGTATTTTTTAAAGTACTATACGATCTTATTCTGCTATAGGGCGCAATATACACGCATTGGGTGTGTTCATATATAGTGATAGATAGAGAGAGAAAGAGTTGGAGAGATAATTAGGCAGAAAATGGTTTGATATTCAAAAGAGGAGAATTATTCAACAGATTTTCGTCGGACCGAACGACCATTTCCCCGAAGAGAAATTACTTAGCATATGATGAGGAAGTTTTGTCTTAACCTTCAAACACGTCCGCATCTTGGCCATTAAGAAATCGAATAGATCCGTATGTTGCTGCTACACCTATCGCTCTCATGGTTTTCAAACACGCTGTCGTCTTGACTGATGAACTTCATGGTCTTTCAATTTGTACTTTCATTCTGGAAGCCTGATCAAACGTCGATTTCTTGCAATCTTTCGAGGCCCTTGTCTCGTAGAAAATAGCAGATTTTGAAGGGATAATACATGAATAAATTGATTAGTGTTGCTCTATCTATTATTCCGTTGTTATTTTGTTTCCCTTGAAGTTCGTTTAATAGATGCCAGCCCTCAAAGAAGGCTCCCCAAAGAAGACCAAACTCGAGATATCGACAAATGCAAAAATCAAATAGTTCTTGGGCTATCGATCAAATAATTTTTACAGTTTAGAGAGGAAAACAAACTAAACTGATGGATGACTTAGAGATAAAAAGCCGACGGCAAAAGCTCAAAACACACTTGCAAGAGCAAGAGTTTGGCAAAATAAAGCAAACTGAACAAAAACATGAAAATATAAATAAATAAAGTAAAATCTTGTGATTTGTTTAGTGTGAACGTGCGTTAGTCCTAAGCTTGCTTCCATATTCTTTTGAATCCTTGCCCACCACAGCACAGGTGGTTTCCAAATTTCTCATTGGTTGTTGAACTAGTTTGGTCATTTTTGGTGCGTTTATTTACGTTTCTGTTCAAAAATTGTTTCAGGGAACAGAAATAAAAAAAGCTATTTCTGTTCCGGGGAATAATTTTTGACCAGAAAAATGTGTTTGATAAACTTGTTCCGGGAATAAAAAAATAAATAAAAACATGTTTGATAAATTTATATTATTTTTTTAATTTTTTAATATTTTTATTTTCTTTTTTTCTTTCTTTTTTTTTTTTTCTTTTTTTCTTCTTTTGGCCGGTTGCGGGGCCAGCAGCCTCGCCCAGCCACGGTGAGGCTCGCCGGCCCCTGGCGAGGCCGAGCCTCGCCATGGTTGGGCGAGGCTCAACCTCGCCTTGGCTAGGCGAGCTCGGGCTCACCAGATTCGGCGAGGCTTGGCCTCGCCTTGGCTGGGCGAGCTCGCTAGGGGCCGGTGACACTCAGCCTCGTAGGGGGCCGGCGACACTCCGGTGAGATCACCGGCCCTCGTGGCTGGTCGCCGGCCATACCCGAGATCGGTAACCGGCCAAAGAAAAAGAAAAGAAAAAGAAGAAGAAAAAAAGAGAAGAAAAGAAAGGAGAGAGAAAAATTTTTCTTCAAAAGTGTTTCTGGAACAAAAAAATTAACTTTTTTTTTCCTTATTTTCGTTCCAATTTTGTTCCGGGAACAAAAAAACAGATTTTGAACAAAAACGCAAACAAACACGTTTCTGTTCTTTTTTTGTTCCCGGAAATAAAAAAAAAACAAAAAATCTGTTCTTGAACAGAAAAAAAGAGTGCAACCAAGCACGCCCTTTGCTCCTTGATCTTCAGAATTGGCGCGTTTCTGTTCTTTTTTTGTTCCCGGAAATTAAAAAAAAAAAAAAAAGAGTGCAACCAAGCACGCCCTTTGCTCCTTGATCTTCAAAATTGGCGACGGCATGTTTCCGCGGCTATCGAATCGGTTTCTTGGAGGTTTTTACATGTCCATTTGGTGGTGCCCAATAATTTAAGGTTTCTGCAACTAACTCTATTTTTTTTTTTTTTTTTTTTTGAAAAGTTGTCTACTCATATCCATTTCGCTGAGGCTATTATTACCGAGATCTGGCATTAGCCAACCTCCTTTGAGATTTTAAGGATTTTCACAGCTTCCTCCTATTTTCGAATCCCCTTCATTAGAGTCTGGCATTGCTCATTACCAATCTCTCAATTTCCATCTGCTAAATGGCAAACGTCTTTCTCATGCCAGTCGTGCCAAATTTGTTGGGAATTTATAGTCGGGAATTGAAAAAATAGAATTAAACTTTGAGACATTATAACACTCTTTTTAAAGAATTATTTACTCCACAATATTGTTAATGGTCATTGACAATAACCTCCAAGATACCAGAAAGTCTCAAATGAGAATATTACCTAACAATTCTAGTATATCTCCACAAACTCTCGAAAAGAAATAATTGAAAAGAAAGCTATGTTTTTGGAAAGTAAATTCAACCAAACTTGACAAACATTGATACAAAAGACGGACATACTTATCTCAATCTTTTTGAGCAAAAGCAATCCTTCGAAAAAAGTTGCAAAGTGAATAGATACATTCTTGAAAGATATGTTGAAAAGACATATTGGAAATTCGGAATAAAAATAATAAAATAAAATTTTATTTTATTTTTTAATCCGAATTTCACAATTTCTGAAAAATACCAATTGGACAAATACAACTTTTCAAAGACTGCAACATGCCTAATAAAAATTAGCAAAAATAACCGCACGAATAATAATAATAATAATAATAATAATAATAATAATAATAATAATAATAATACTAATAATAATAATAATAATAATAATAATAATAATAATAATAATAATAATAATAATAATAACAAATTTATCCGCACACCTACATGCGAGTATTATGAGATCTAGCCATAACCCATTTCTTCATTTGAACAAGTTAGGAGACATCCACACTTATATAATACCATGCCCCATGTACTTCTAACTTTTCTATGTTAGACAAGGAAAAAGCACTATTTTGTTTGTTTTACAAACAAATAACCAAAAACGTTTTGGTGCCAATTCATGTTCCCAACATTTAGTTATGTCTTACTATATATAATCAAAAGGAATGTTCCGGGCGTTTTGAACAACTACTCTCCCACTTGAGGTGACAATTTATTGGATCAACTAATTCATGCATATTGATGGATTCTTTCAAATCAACATTTCAGTTTACTTGTGCTATGCACAGCAACATCAAGTTGGATAAGTTTGGTAAATTAAATAAATTATGAGTGAATGTCACTGCAATGTTTCCAATCCATTTGTCATTTGTAAAAAAAAAAAAGGACCGTCGACTTAATTTTCTCAAATTGAAGAATAGTCGTTAACATTTTGGTTATAATTCAGGGGCGTGAATGTGGAAACCCGGCTATCAATCGAGCTACAGAATACCTAGAAAACCTCATGAGCTGATTAAGGCCAGATCTTTGATTTATACCAGCGATCCTAATCCAGAGCAGTTTGAAGATAATTAGTAAACATTCAAACAAATAACGTCCAGTTTCTAAGTTGGAAAGGCCCAGCATCCCAACCAACTATGCCAACTCCAAAGGATCAAATAGTTTGTCAGCATATGAGGCACGGTCCATTTAGCGTGCCTCAAATAACTCAAATAGTGTGACAAAAATAAAACGATATATATGCAGATTATGGCTTCTAAGTAGATCCACGGACAGGAAAGTTCTCGTTGTCATTTTATCAAATTTCGTCACCCAGGACATCATACACCTCCCAACACTTTCCTCTCTTCCAATTGCGAGTTTCTCAATCTGTCGGTCTTATGGTAGGGACCTGCAATACCTTTCCTTGAAGCTGCACAGCTTCAAGAACCTCTACTTCGTATGAAACTAGGAATAGGTTAGGGTTTTGGAGGTTGGTTTTGTTCCAGTTCGCTACTTCAAGTTCAAACATGAATTTTCTTCTTAGGCTGAAATTAAAGCTCAAGAGCTTGGACAATTGAAATTTCTTCCTCTTCAGATACTGTCCTCAACCACCCTTCAAAGAGCGCAGAAGGTAGACGTGGATATCCTCTAGGATTCAATGGACCTTAAAAATTATTCGTGAATAGCAAGAAATATTAGGTAAAAGTATCGATGAGACCCCTGAGACAAAGAGAGAGAATAGACTGACCGAAAGCTAGAAATATCAGGCAAAAATAAAAATTTGGTAAAAGGAAACCTTGGACTGTGGCTAGTACCTATTTGGTACACAAGGGGTGCAATCCACAACTTACACTTGGTTCGGCTGAGGTTGATATTAGGGGTGAGCATAGTTTAAAAGTAAAATATAGAATCTGAGAACCAAACTGATGGGAACTTATAGGTTTCAAGTTTCAAATTATGCTAGGTACATTCCGGGTTCCAAAAAATAAGAAACCTATTTTTAGGGGTAGGTTCTTAGGTTCTTAGTTGGAGAAATCTAGAACTTGTAACCTGTAATCCCATAACCTAGAACCTAGAATAAGTTTTAATGTTTTTCTTGGTTTATGTCTTCGCGTAATCTTACAATATTTCATACCATTAGATGATGTATATGTATAATATGGAAATATTAATCCAAGCCTCCATTTTATAACTAAAATTTTATTATTATTTTTAATGTTCATATTTTCCATACGTTTCTATGGTCAATTAATTGTAGCAAATGTTTTAATTCACTATAATCATTTAATCAATAATATAGGTAAAACTTAAATAAATCCCGAAACCGACCTAAAACCATGATATGATAAGTTCCAAGTTCTAGGGTATCTAAGATAGATTTTAATTTCAAAAAATGAAAAATTCTTTCCAAAGAATAGGTTCTAGATTTTAGATGAAACCAATATGGAACTTAAAACTGCTCACATCTAGTTCATATGTGTGAAACCGACACTTTTACTTATTGTTATCAAACTAATAAAGTGAAACCATTGATATAGTAAAAATGCGAGAGCTTCTCCATTTCGGGAGATGGTAAAAATAAGGAAACAAGCTTTCTGTAATATTTTTGTACAGCTGGAAATCATACCAAACAGTTTAGGACAACAAAAATTCCACTTTTGGAATTGCTTTAACCTAACTTAAATAACTAAAGATAGCTAAAACGACATTTAAATAGAAATTAGTACGGTTTTGATTGTCTTTTATGACTCAATTAAAAGTTAAAAGCATTAAATGTAGATATAAGAAAAATATCCAAAGAAAAAGTAGACACGGAAGGATTGGAAAGCAATCCAAGGTTAAACTGAGAATGAAAAGGCAAATAAAGCCAAAATATCCTTTTACTAATAAATATTGGGAGTTCAAACACTGAAAAGGTAGCTGTAGCCTACACTTTCTGGTGATATTAGACATATATGGGTATAGAAAGTCGATATTTCTTGCTTAGAAATCAAATAATCATTTCAATAAGCTTTTTACTGAGCTGTCCTTATTGATTGATTCTTCATATCCTCATGAAAATTTTTATGAAAAATTACCAAAAAGTCTTAAATCTTATGTATGAATTTTAGTTTAGTCTTAAATCTTTCAATTTGATCCAAAATCTTTTGACGATTTACCAATTTAGTCATTCCGGTTAATTTTGGCTAAAGATTGTTAATGTAAACATGGTTGACATTAATATGGACAATTATTTTCTTTCTTAATTTTTCTTTTTTTTAAAATTGTTGACTATGGCCAATTGTTGGCTTTGGTTAAGGCCAGCACTAGCAAAGGAACAAGGAAAAAAAAAAAATAAAATAAAAATTTCAAAAAATTATAAAATTCAAAAAAAATGCAAATTTTGTAATAAAAAATTTATTCATATCAACATTTAGTTATATCATATAAGATTATCGATGTTTACATCAATAAGTTTTAGTCAAAATTAGCTAAAATAGACATTAGTAAATTGTTAAAGATTTAAAATTGACTTAACATCTGTATAATAAAATTATGATTTTTTTTTTGGGTTAATTTTTTCCAAATTTTTGTCATATTATCAGTTTAAAGTTTAGGCAAGTTCTGTGATACCTCATCGTGCGAGTGGTGTCCTTTTACCGCAATTTCCTATCTGCCCGAAGCAGAAGAAACAAAAGAAAATCAATGAATTCAAGTCCAAATAATTGAATTCAGGTCCTCTGTACCCACTGTGTCCGAGGCTTTAAAACCGAAAGAATTGAATGGCAGGTCTGACATGTTACGACCAGGAGTGCTCCCTCGGTTATATTTACTAAAATCAATCTAAACCATTAAAATAAACCGATTCCATGACTTGTCTTGTAAGATTTGACGATTCAGATTCATTTAGTACATGTCACAATCAGCACTTTCTTGACTAATGTTCCTTTTTTTTTTTGTCAGAATTAATTAATGTTCCTTAGAAGCCAATCAGTTGGGAATTGAGCCCCAGTCTCAAAAGTCATCAAATACAAATGTCGTATCGAGGAAATCCCATGAGAAAACTCGATACCTTTAATGGGAGGGAGATTAGTGAAAGAACTCAAGTTTAATCTCATTATTATATTTAAAGATTTTAACAAAAATATATTGAATAAACATATTTGACATTGAAACCATTATGAATATTATTGAAACTGGAAATTAAAGTACTTATTTATTTAAACTTCTAAATATAAAATTAGATAGGAGAAAAAAAGCTCATATATCGTGATTGGAAAAAGCCCATATATTTGTGATTGGGTGAGCAAAATTCTTTTTAAGATCTAAAATTAGAACTAGGAGATTAAAATCGAATAGAAATATCATGTATATTTTTTTTTTATCATTATAAATTAACCTAAATTCATAAATGAAGATTGTGAAAATCTCTTGTAACACTATTCCTTAATTTATTTTTATATTATTTTCTTTATTATTTCTTTTTCCCCCTTTCATCGCTCTTTAATAAAATTTTATCAAATAATAAACCGTACTAACATACCTAAAATACAAAAATACCTCAAATATATAATAAATACAAATATTTAACTTATAAGTTGAATGTTTGTTATAAGATAGAATTAAAGTTGATTAGGATTAATTAAAAATATTTTTTATTTTAATTTCTTAAATTAGATTTCGAATATTATTTATATTGAAATATAATTTCATTTTTTTTAAATTTAATAAGTTTGTTATTCGAGAAAAATAACTTTCCTATTATAAACATTAGAAATCATATCCATATTTATCCCACCACCCCCATGGGATAATTTTATCATGTTTATATCCCCATTAAATCCGACTTTATCATGTCCTGAGTGAGCACCAAACGTAGGATAAGATAAATCATATCCTATCCCGCATTTTACCCCGACTGCCAAACGCAGCCTAAGATCTAAAATTAGACTAGGAGAGTAAGGAAGGAAATAAGTGGAAATAAAAAGGAAAGCAACTAGAAACGATGGGAAAAGATCTAGGTCAAATCCCCCTTCAAAAGCTGAAGAGACAAAGAAAGGCTGAAACTCAAATGAGGAGAGGGAGGGAGAGAGAGACTTAGTGTCAACATTAAAGTTGGGTTGTCAAAATTCCGAGAATTTTAGATTTGGAAAAAAAAAAAAAAAGTCAAAACCTATGAGCCGCAAGATTTATATTAAAAAATAAGTAATAGTCAGTGCCCTTGAGCTAAAAAATCGTGAGCCCATTATAAATATTGTTTCATCTCCCGTGTATTACTCAAATTGGGGATTTGAAAATACTAAAGTCCTTACGTGCGCACCTTAACACGTTGACTATGGAAGATTTCGAAAACTTGGGGAGCTTCGTACACCCGTAAAGAAAATTGAAATACAGAGAAACGTAAAGGCGGTGGCGGGTGATAGCCAACGCGGCTGGGTGGCGACTTGGACGGCAGGAGAGAGATTAGAGTTGGGTTGAGAGTATTAAGATTTGCGGTGATGCCAAAGTTCGATTTTTTTTTTTAATTATTTCGCTCTTTGTTATAGGAGTGCTAATCTTGACTTTTCAAAAATGCATTTTAATACTTGTGTTTCAAAAATACATGATTTTCTAGTAATGCGAGATAGAGAAACTAATTCATGTATCCAGTAGAAATGTAGTTAATCTATTAGTTTTAACATCCCTGGCGTTATTCTTGTCCTTTAAGACGTCTTGGGCTTCCCTGCAAAGTCAAATCCAAATATCATCTTGTTTAACGTTCCTTCAATATTGGGGACTATTTGCACAATGGGCCAATCGAAGCCCGTCGTAGAAAGGCCTCCACTTAGTTCGCTGAAACATTGCGAAAATCAGGCCTGCTAGGCATAGCTATGGATGAAGGGAATAATTTCTGATACGGCACGATAACATGACTCAAACGTAATATAAAATTAGGAGTTGAAACTAAATACGTTCAGGTCAATTTCATATGAACCCACGACACACAATTAGTGATCTTGTCATGTGCGCATGTAACTCGTTTAAATTAACAAGTTAGTGTCGACACGATTTGTGTATAAACCCTTTAGACACAATTAACTTATTTCGTTAACTATGAACATGTTTTTAGTTTGATTTGATGACATCTAATATTGCAATATGTAAGTATATTTTGTCAAAAAATTGAGAATATTTTTCATGTCAAGTTTGTGTTGGTGGGTTGATTTTGTGTCGACAAGCTAACTCGCGTCACGGTAGATCATGCAATCATGTTTGCTGGCCAACTCATTATTTAATCATGCTACGTTGATCATGTTGTGTCAATACATTAACTTTCAAGTTATATCCATGTGAAATAGATCCATATGATTAACTAATTGCACAATGTTTGGGTTGATCTATTTTGTAGTATACCCTTATATCGAGATGACATGAGCACGATCTGTTAACACAAATTGTCACCCTTGCATGTACATGCACCCATCATTCCTTCATTGTACCAGGTAATATTGGGTACCTATTTTTGTATAGAGACTCCATAAAGATTGATTTACAAAACTATTCCAATTATCTATTTTGTGCATTTTGAACTAACTAATTTGAATCTAAATCTCTCAAAGATATTTGATAAATGCGAAATTTAAGAACGTTATAGAATAGTCCTCAATTGCCTAATCCATAACATGGAAAGTCCAGTCGAAACTAAATTTAAAACTAGCAAATCCAATCTAATTAAATTCTGAAAGAGTTCACACTTTACGTATATATTAGAGGGAGAATACACTTCAACCACAAAAAGGAGAAATTACACAAACTTCTCCCAAAACTTTGGGGGTATTACATGTCTACGCCTAAACTTTCAACTATTTGCACGTTAAACCTAAACAGTCATTTTATTACAGTCGTTACCCCTTTGTTATATTTTGCATTAATTTGTGCAAGCACGTGAATTTTAATGGGTAAATATGCATTTCTGATTTTTTTTTTTTTTTTCATAGACATCTCTGTTTTACACTTGATTTCTATAAAAACTAAAAAAAAAAAAGAAAATGGAGAATAATAAACTAGATAACATATAAATAATTAAGATGTCTTTAAAAAAGAAACACAGTTAAGTAAAAAGGAGAAAAGCCTCAACAACAAAAGATTAAATTACAAAAATTGGATACTCATTAGGTACTATTAAATGATTAATTAATGCAAAAAAATGATTGATCAATAAAAAGTATGTTAAAAAAATACCCTAGCTTCCGATTAATCATTTCCTTTTATGATTTAATAGCATTATTTTCTTTTATAACTTTTTTTAAACATTTTTAATCAATCATTTAGACATTAATGTACCCTTTTAATATAGCTAATGGATTGACCAATATTTTTAATTTGACCTTCATATTACTAAGGCGTTTTCCCTTTTGTTTGTTTTTTATTTATTTTCTTAAAATATCTTATTTAGTTCTATTAAAGTGATTATATTTATCAAATTTTAACAAATTTTTATTGTTTACATTTATTTCCTTTATTATTAGTATTTTAATTTATTTATTTTTCTCTCATTTTCTATCTTTTTCATTTTCACGGCAATTAAGGGTAAAAGAGAAATTTCATTCAAAAAAATAAGATGAAAAATATACATTTGACCAAAAAAAAAAAAAAGTCACATGTAATGCACATGCTAACAGTGACAGCTATAATAAAATAAAAATTTAAGGGGGTATTACCAATTAAAAATTCACGAAGCCTGTGCTATCCCTAAAGTTCGTGGGAATTTTGTATAAAGGGAAAAGGGCACAAAAATTTCAAAGTATACCCATTGTGATATATTTACCCTAATCTTACTTTGTCAATTGCTACATATTTATCTTAAACTTTTTTCTATGACGTAAAATCCCTTAAATTAAGTACCCATATGACACATGTACTATTCATCAAGGTTTCGTTTAATAATTTTTCAATCACAGCGAGTACCATATCAATAATGTTTACTCTTTAGCATCTATGTAGGTAGATTTTTAATGATCTTATTGGCAAAACTTTAACTAAGAGTAAATGTGTCATACAAGTATAAGTTTGGGATTTTTAGTGCCACATAATAAATGAAGTTTAGGGAAAATGTATCATAGTAAGCATAATTTATGATTTTTTTATGGCTTTTACCTTTGTATAAATTATTCTATGTTTAAATCTAATTCTATGTTTAAGTGCCTTAAATCTAATGACTTTCTAAGGTGGACTTTTTTTGGTCATTAAAAGATTTTTTTTTAATGAACCCAAGGACCACCTAAGACACCGTACAACATTGAGAAAATATTGGCTAAGTTTAATACTCCACGTAGGACATACAGAAAACCGCTCAGCAATCCACATGTGTCGATTAGGCCCACACCAAGGGCTATTCAAAATTTACAACAGCGACAGACCACACCCTCTCTCTCTCTGTCAATCCGAGCCCACGTTCATTCAAAATTTATTGCAGACTCTTTCTCTCCTCCCTCTCTGTCCTCGTTAAAGTCGCTCTATTTCATCATGGAGTTAAAAAGGATTGCTCCTTCCGCGCTCGCGTTTTACTCACTCTTTTGCGATCTCCGCTCTACTCTCTCTCTCTTTCCTTCGCAAAGTGTCTCTCTGCTTGTGAATGACGACACCGATGCCTTTACCATCGCCTCCCCGAGCCCCCTGCCATCATGTTTTTCCCTCACTCTTCACGACCTCCGCTCCTCTCTCCCCCCCCCCCCTCCGTGAAGCAGAGTTCTTTGCTCGTGAACCACAATGCTGCCGAGTGATTTCAATAGGGAGAGAGAGGAGAGTGAGGAGAGAGAGGGTTTGCAGCTGTAGTATATTCTGAATAGTCTTCGGTGTGGGCTCGGATCGACCCGTGTCGATTACTAAGTGATTTTTTATATGTCCTACATAGAGGTTAAACTCAAACGATATTTTCTCATACAACAATAGCTTTAAAAGATCATTAGTCCAAGGCTACTTCTCTTTTTATTTATTTTCATAGCAATTGAGGGTAAAAGAGAGGGGCTCTATAGCTTAGCTGTAAAGTGCACAATATCCCAAGTTTTTCGATTCTCAGCAGATGACACTGGTCTTTATCTTTAAAAAGCCCAAGCTTTAGCATACCTTGTTACTTTAATCAGAAATGCCACGTGGCCACCAAAACCAAACAACGCCATATAATAAACACTGACATTTGACGTCCCTCTCTTTCTTTTGGGCACATATACGAAATGTTATATTTGGTAACTTGTTAATGTCCCTTTTTTTATGTCGTTCATATAATATAGCTCTATCTCAAGGTCTCAGCTACATACAACCGTATGCTAGCACATACCAAGTTAGTGGTTGGCTAAGTGGTCCGAAATATGATTTGCATGCAAGTTGTCACATGATCAATTCCAATCCATTGACAATCTTGGGAAATGTGGTTAGTCTACAATTAACAGGCTTGGTTTTATATGTATTAGTGGTCCCAGGCTTCCCCACTCACAACCGATAAGGTTATGATAACAAGCTCATTCAATGAACAGTTAGTGTTTCTTTGGCATTGTAATCGAAATTTCAATAGTGGATGGGGTAGCTTTCAATCCCATCCAAACCCTTTAGGATACGTTTAGTTCAAAGATTTTGAAAACTCATTGAAAAAATGCAAAGCAGTTTAGCCTAAAGAATTTTAAGCAAATGCAAAGGTCGTTTGGTAAATTATGTTTTGAGAAGCAACTTTAAGAAAAATGTCGTTTGATAAAAAAAACACATTTGAAAAGCTCTTTGGGTTTTGTTTAAAATTGAAAAAATAATGTATGCAACTTTTTAAATATAAATTTTGACAATAACACTAAAAAAATCGAACACATATAATTTTTTTTTTTTAAAACCAAACCCTTCATCATAATTTTTTAATTTTTATTTGCTTAAAATTGAAAAAAATAATGTATGCAACTTTTTAACTATAATTTTTACAATAATGCTAAAAAACGAATACATATATATAATTCAAAAAAAAAAAAAAAGACCAAATCCTTTGTCAAAATTTTTAATTTTATTTTTTTAAAATTTAAAAATATATATATACAAATTTTTAAATATATATATTTGAAAATAATGCTAAAAATTCAAATACATATATATATATATATATATATATATATATATATATATATATATTTTAAAAAGACCAAACCCTTTGTTAGAATTCTTTTTTTATTTGTTTAAAATTGAAAAATATATATATGCAACTTTTTAAATATAAATTTTGACTAAAATACTAAAAAAATCAAATATATAAATAATATTTTGAAAAAGACCAAATTATTTATTTTTTAGCATTATTTTGGTATTTTAAAAATAATAACGATGGCAAAATTAGAAATTTGAAGAATAAGTAATGATAGTTTTAGAAAAAAAAAAAAAATAAGTTTTAGTATTTGGCCAAATTCTGAAAGTTCAAAGTTGATCCCCGCTAGTAATTGGGCTTTCAACTTTCCCAATGCTGACTTTCACTTGAAAGCTACTTCAAAATGACTGCCAAACAGTCCAACATTTCCTCAAAGGACTTTGGAGGCTGAAAGCCCCTTGAGAATGTTGAACTGAACGCACCTTTATTTGTGAACCTTCTACGGGAACATAGACTTGATCAAACTAGGCTTTCATTCACAAGGCCTAATCATTTAGATGGAAATAGTGCAATATAGCTGGCCCAAAACCATTATCAAACAATGGCTCTATCAAGAATTGTTCATGCATCTAAGTAGAAAAGATATGACCATGTGACTGACAAAAAGCATATATTCCATGCTTCGTGCCGCAGCGGGACTACCATCAGAAAGCTGGTTTTTAATTATTAAATACAATTGTATTAACTGGAAGTTGCAACAATGTGATCTCATGGATCTTTCAAGTACCAGACTAGGATCATATGTTTGATCCGATCAAAGACAGACCATCTATGCTACCACTTGGAAGTCTGTACAAAATTCTTTCTTTCTTTCTTTCTTTCTTCTTTCTCTTTCATTTTGCCTTTTTGTTTTGTCTTTTCATATCAGATGGAATTAGTGACTATGGTTTGCTCCGTCCAGTTTGATTGAAATGGTTCGAATCTTCTCCACTTCCATTAAAATTCACAATGTCAAAATTGTGAGAAATCAAGCACGAGGGGACTGGAGCGCAACTAAGAACACATAGTGACAAGAATAGTAGTGAGACAAAAAAGTGGCCTTTGGCTTTGTTGCTAGCTTCTAGATGCCCCCTCTTGCAGCAAATTACCACAGAAGTACGCAGTAGGAACTTTACAAGGATGGAGATGTCATTGAAAGGAGTTTGCATTTCCAAAGAAAACAAGGGGAAATTTAAAGGTTTCATCAGAAGTTAGTTGCTTTGATACTATGCTTGACAATGCTTACGCTACGGACTATGTTTGTCTGTTCTTTTTTTCTTTTTTTTCCTTTACAAGAGCCAAAGAGAGTTTATAATGTATTCAGCTTACAAGGATACATGGACCCAAAAAATTAAACGAAGCAATCTTGCTGAATATTATTGAGCTAAATGTATCTTATAAACTTAATGAACAGGCTGCATGGAGATTTTCTGGTAGTAAAGGAAGACTGCTAGAATACCTGACCGATAATTTTTTTTTATGGATGATTTCAACTGGAGAGACGATGCACAAGTGATTGCTGATGACTTTCCAGTAAGTTCAACAACGTGGATCCAGCAGGTGAGCCCGAGTACCAGTCTGCATAGTGTGCAAGAAAACAGCTACAACTTTTGATCCAAACAGAGTTACGAGAACCATAATACCAATCCAGAAAGCTCATTCCGAGCGCTTTACTTTGATCAAATGGGTTTCCCTGTAGCCTTTCGTATATTAGCAGCTTTGGCTAAAACTCGAGCAGTTTCTTGAAAATCATCGTTTAGGCGTGTCGCAGAGTATTGTTTCTATTTTTTTTTATCATTTTTCTCTGTTAGTTTGGTTTATTGTTTATTTTCTCATATTGTTTACTGCTTAAGGTTATTTTCAGGTTACTGACCAAAAAAACGAGGTTATTTTCAGGTTTTTCGATGTCACCTAGGATTAGCACTATACTTATTTGATCTTTTCGATGAATCATGCAGCTTCCAATATATTTTACAGAACAAAGAGATTTCTCTTTTTGTTGAATCTCTCTTTGATTGTGATATTCCGAATCCTCATTACTAATGGAATTAAAATGATCTTTAGATTGATCAGAAGATCTTTTCAATTGGCTATAATTCATTACTTGAATGAAACTAGATCTTGTAGAATCATATGCTAGATGCAGAGGCGTATAATAGATCGATATGAACATCATGAGCTATCCTACAATAAAACCTGTTGTTGCTGATACCTTCTTCTTGGTTCCTTCTTCTCCTTCTTCTAGGACCCGAGCTCAGATCGCCTGAGTGCATGTTTGCAGATCGTGGAGTTTCTTTGCAATATTAATTGATACCAACACATGGTAATTTTTTTTTTTTTTACTAATATTTTCCAACTCTTTCATAAATCTACTAACACAGAATACAAGCGGTTTAGGTTTAATAAGAAAGC
The DNA here is from genome assembly GCA_014182885.2 of Eucalyptus caleyi. Classification (NCBI taxonomy): domain Eukaryota; kingdom Viridiplantae; phylum Streptophyta; class Magnoliopsida; order Myrtales; family Myrtaceae; genus Eucalyptus; species Eucalyptus caleyi. The sequence goes on along the minus strand of CM024469.2, from coordinate 10,970,791 downwards.
ATCTTGTTCATGCTCTATGAACAATAGATTATGAGGATAAAATTCATGCACGTGCGCACCCGTTTGCACGTGTGATATAACCCTCTTTCACAAGAGGAGAGAATAAGCAAAAATCCTGGATATAACGTTCTAAGGAAGGGATACAAGAAAGTTTCGAATGATCTCCATTTTATTGATTTTGCATTATGGTCGGAGAAACATGAAGGAAATAATCATTTGAATAGTGCACTAAAAAAGAGGTTTATTCTTTAGACTAAAGATAGTACAATTTTATTATCATCAGAGATTAAGAAAATTATACTAAACTTAGGCCGATACTAATTACAATGCCGATGGTCCCCTATACAATGTAACTAGAATATTAAACCACTAATATATTTGTTACAAAGAATCAAAAAAATCAATAAATTTGATTTAATGAAACAAAGCAAATTAAAGTGTGGAGATTGATGGGGGGATCTCCAATCTCTTTTTGGATCTCCCCCAGGCACAGACCATTATATGCATTTTATTCAGTGCTTTGTGCACATTTTGGCTCTCATTAGAGCTTCTCTTCTTCGGCCTCCAGCAAGTTGCGTATCACTGCGTCGGATGCGTCTCTTACCAGCTTCGACCAGTCCCTGTTCCAACATGTAGAAACATTATATGAGGCATTATATTGTGTTTAGAATATTTCGTGATTTTTAGTAATGATGCTTTGGTGGACCTTTCATTAATCTTCTATTCGATAGCTTAATCTTTTAGATTGAAATTTAGGCCTTGAATATTCTCTTCTTCTTCTTTTTTCTTATTTCGCATACATCCACTATTTTTCATGATAATATGATTTCTTGTGGTCATTCGTAACAGGTCGTGCTATAGTCCGTGGTGGAAAATTAGAGCAAAAGGGATTGAAGCATACCCATTTGATGAATAGAAATTGAGACCAACGATGTTCTTGGCTTCCTCGACAGCATGCCTATATCTTTGCAAATGATTGGCCGAATGCTTCAGGTCGTCCCGGACATGAAGTTGAGACGGCTTCACATCGCAAAAAATGGGTACCACCCTCTTCTTCCTCTCCATCAGCAAAGCCAGCTCGTGGAGGCAGAACCGCGACTCGCAGTAACTCGGGGAGAACACCACAACCCCGACTTTGCAGCCATAAATGGCCGCGTCGATCTCATTGAACAGATTATCTCCGGGCTTCATGCTCCTGTTGTCCAGGAAAGGATGAACATCGAGCAGGCTCAGGAAGTTGTGCAGCAAGCCAGCGATGCTCCGCTTGGTCTCGGTGCCACGGTGGTTTATGAACACCTCGCATGGCGGCCTTAGGGTTTGGATTATTTGGCTGTTGCGTCCAAGAACGCGGCCGTGATGAATTACGTTCTTGGCTATGGCCGTTGATAATCCCTGCATCACTTTTTTTTTCCAGGAAGCTAAAGTAACGAAAGGAATTTTTAAGTAAAATACGATTTTATTCTGCTAAAGGGTGCGATATTCAAGACACAGGGTGTGTTCATTTATTTATATATGAAGAGAGTTGGAGGGATGGAGAAATGTTATGAATTTTTTATTAGACAGAGAATGGTTTGATATTCAAAGGAGGAACTTGTCAAAAGTCGTCGGACCGACTGACCGACCGTATCACGTAGGGAAGCAGCAAAGCATTTGTCCAGAAGAGGCGGGGAAAAGAGAGTGAGAGAATGATTGATCGACACGTATTTAATTAGGAAGTCTTGTGTGGACCTTCAAACACGGTCGGATCGTGGCCCCTAAAATTGTGTTACGACTACTCCCATCGCCATCATGGTTTTCACTTTCAAATACGTTGTCGTCTTGGCTAATATTCTCTGCATGGTCATTTGAATTTGTGCTATTATTTGGCAGGCTCGATCAAACGTCAATTTCTTGTGATTCTTGGGGCCATTGTCTCATGGGAGATTGCACGTGATGGCCCAAGCAGTTAGACCAAACTAGGCATTCGAAGGCTAACCTGAATATCACCTAACCGTCGAAATGAAGAAGAAACCGCTCTAACGTCCTCTTTGATTTGGCATAAATATAACTGGAGGAACATTCATTGTGCTTTGAAGTTCGAACAACTGCTCTCATACCTGATGTGAGAATTTATTGAATCAACCAAACTATGCATATTGATGGATGCCTTTCAAATCACCATTAAAGTTAACTTAATCTAATAAAGAGATGCACACGTCAAGTCATTAAATTGTATTAGTTTAGTAAATTACATAGATCATGAGAGAATTTCTTAATTCAAAATATGATTGCTGACTTTTTCTTTTCTTGTAATCAAGGGCAAGAGCACGAAGACCTGACGAACACTGCTCAAGCGGTCAAACTCCATGAACCTGTTGAATCAGGACTTTTAGTCTATACAGTAGACCCCACTCAGAGCGGTTTGCAGACGATTAGTAGGAATTCGAACAAAACACGTCTACTTGTTTTTGAGCTAGAAATCTCCCAATGCTCCATCCAACTATAACAACCTTGAGGAGTCAAGTAGTCGTTAATACGTAGGATGCAGTCCGATAACAGCGCCTTACATTCCACATAGTAGTTTCTAAGTAGATCCATGGACAGGAAAATTCTGGTTTATCGCTGTATCAATTTCGTCACCCGAGGCGTCATATAGCTACCATAACTTTCTTCCAATTTCCAGATTCTCAATTTCTCCGTCTTTTGCTAGGAAACCTGCAGTACCTTCCTTGACGCTGCACAGCTTCAAAGAATTCTCTCAGTCGGGTGGAACTTGGACTACGTCAGAGTTTTGGTGGTCGGTGTTGTTCCTGTTCCTTCGCTACTATAAGCTCATACATGAATATCTTCTAGGGCTTAATTTGAAGTTCAAAAGCTTGAACAATTGTAAATTTCTTCCTTTTCATTTACGATAGCTTGTAAAGTATTGTTTTCGAGGATAATTTCTGCCTCTCAGAGAGCGTAGAAGTTAGCATGTGAATATCTCCATGATTCAATGGACGACCCGGTTTATTTAGGTATAGCAGGTACAATAGATATGTGAAGCTCGTGAGAGGAAGAGAGAAAATAGGTTAAGCGAAACTTAGAAATATCATGTGAAAATTACAAATTTAATAGAAGGAAAAGTTCAGGGCTTCGCATATATTTCGAGAATGGGGAGGGGCACAATCCAACTTTACACTTGGTTCGTCCCAAATTCATACACAAGATCACAAAACTCATAAAGGAAACAAAAAACAGAGGGCTTCTCAGATAATTTGGGATGAGAAAGAGAAAAGGAAACAAGGTTTGAGAAATATTTTCCTACGACAGCAAGTCACACCAAACTGCCTCAGACCAATATTACACTCTTGAAATAGCTTTAACCAAATTTTGGGGTGTTTAGCTCAGCTTTTCCGAGGGATTTTGAGCCTTAGGGAAGATATGATGTGTTTGGCAAACTTTTTTGTGACCTCTTTGGCCAAATGTTAGCTTTGGCAAAACTGCTTTCAGCATTTGCGAAAGGCTATTTGTGAGGTTGAGTAACTTTTTTTCTTCAAAAACTATTCTCACCAATTTTTTCGTTTCTTTGGTTTTGCCCCCATTGTTACTGTTCATCTTCTTTGCATGAGGGCAACTAGAAAGGCTAAATCAGACTGCAAAGGGCTAGTGAAAATTCCTTGAGGTCACATGACCTCCGCAAGGGTCATGCGACCCTAGCGAGGGCTACTTAGGGTCATGCAACCTCAGACGGCGGTGAATGGCATCCTAAGCCCTTCGCTAGAGCAAGCAAGGAGTGAGTTTTTTTTTTTTTTTTTAATAACTAACTAAATAATTGTCCTAGTCCTTTGCAAGAAAAGTTTATCCAAATATTATTTAGCCAAAAGTTGCTTTACCAAGGATTTTTAAATTACAATTTACCAAATGCAATTGCATTTCATCAAACCCCATTTCCCCAAAGCTCATTTTCAAAGCTGAACTAAACACACTCGTCCATCCATGGATGAACTAATAGAAAGCCGAAATTGCATTTAAATATAAATTAGCATGGTTTTTGATCATCTTTGATGACTCAATTAAAAGGATCGAACTACTTAATATTCAATATCAATAAAATGAATTAGTGTGTTGGTTCATTTTAAATATAAACAGTAACTCGATTATATTCATATCATTTGACCAAATTGTAGCTTTATTTAGATTTCCATAAAAAGCATGACAAAAAAGAAGAAGAAGAAGGGAAATTGACATAAATAGTTCATGAACTTTGACCCAACGTGCAATTTAATCTCTAAACTTTTAATTATTCAATGTAGTCTCCAAACTTTAGCCCAATATATAATGTGGTCCATGAATTTTTAATTTGTTCAATGTAATCCCTAAATATTTGGTACATGTTCAATACAGTTCTTGAATTATATGAAAATATTTAATATAGTCATTTCATAATTATTCAAGACCAATGACTACATTGAACATTTTCATATAACTTAAGGGTTGTATTGAATATGTACAAAAATTCATGACTACATTAAATAAATTAAAATTTCATGGACCATACTGCGCATTGAGCTAAAGTTCAGGGACCACATAGAACAAATTAAAAGTTTAAGGACCAAATTGCACATTTGGCCAAAGTTTAGAGATTATTTGTGTCGTTATCCAAAAAAAAAAAAAAAAATGCTCGAGTGGTATGAACTATTCATTATTAGATATTCATGATGAATAGCCCAAGAGTAAGAAGACGTGGTTGGATTGGAGAGCAATCCAAAGTTAAACTTTTAAATGAAAAGGTAACTATAGTCTGCCGCTTTCTAGAAATATTAGGAAATGGAAAAGTCCATATTTCTTGATTAAAGATCAGATAATCATTTTTAATAACCTTTGACGGGGCCGTCCTTGTTGATCAATTCTTCACTTCTTTGAGTGGTATTCTTTCCCAACAATTTCTTATCTCTCCGACGCAGAAGAAACGAAATAAAATCAACGATTTCAAGTCCGCCGTTCCCACGGTGTCCAACGCTTCAATCCGAAAGAATTGAATGGTATAGGTGTGACATGTTGATTTTGATTCTGGATATAGAGCTTCGCAAGTTACAACCGAGACTTCGTCTCGTTGGTGACGTGTACCCAAATAAAATATTAACCTTAGGATTGATGGGTTCTATGACAAGTCTCGCCAAATTCGACAAGCTCAGATTCATTTAATACAGTTAACACAATCAATGCTTCTAAACTAACATTCCACTAGAAGAGATCCCAAGAGGGCACTCTTAATTTCTTTGAGAGGGAGATTGCTAAAAGAAAGCTTAAGTATGAGCTCATTAACATATTTTTACTCAAAAATAAGAAAGTCTTAAGAGCCTATTTGTTTTTTTTTTTTTTTTTGGTAAAACTTAAGAGCCTATTGTTTACAATCAAATAAACACTAAAAAGCTATTGTTTTGCTTTAGGAAAATGGCATAAATGGTATCTGAACTTTGAATTAATATACAATATTGTCTTTAAACTTTTAATTTGTTGAATGTAATCCCTAAACTTAACTTTTAGGTTTCCTCAATATGATCCTTGAATTTTTTTTTTTCTACATGTTTAATTTAGTCCATAAAATGCTCAATGTTATTCTTCAATTAATTCAAGTTAACAAAATTTGCTAATTTGAATTATAATCAAGTAAGTTTGAACGGTAGGCAAAAAAATAACCTTATGTGTGGATTATCCACATAAAATATTCGACTTAAATCAAAATATGATATCCACACCATCAAATTACATGGATAATAATTTTTTAACTACACTAATTTTAAAAAACTAAGAGAATTATTATATGATAATTTGAGCTGAATATCTTATGTAGATAATCTGTGTAACGTTATCTTTTTGTCCACCGTTCAAACATAGTGGATTGGAAGCCAAATCAATAAATTCCGTTTACTTGAATTAATAGAATGACAACTTTGAGTATTTTCATATAGTCCAAGGACTAAATTGAACATGTACAAAAAATTCAATGATCATATTGAACAAATCAAAAAGTTCAGGGACAACATTTATACATTGAGCTAAAGTTTATGGATGGCGTTATACATTGAGTCAAAGTTTAATGACTATATGTGTAATTATCTATTTTACTTTCCCACCAAAATTTAACATATTATTAGAATTTAAAAAAAAATCAAAAGAAATTATATGACTTTATGTATCAACATTTGAACTTATGCAAAAAAAAAAAGCGTCAAAATTCATGAACTACAAAAATTATATGAAGCAAAAAAATATGATAAGTATACTATGAATGTCATAACTTTGTTTTCGTGCACTTGAGTGTTACAAATTTAAAAAATCTATCACTTAAGTGCTATTGGCGATATTCCTCACCGGAAAAAAATAATATGGCATTAATTTATAATACATCATCCAACATGGCATCTCAGAGAGCTTAAGTGAGCACTCGAGAAAGTAAACGACGTCGCTTGAGTGTTTGATTGAAGGAAAACAAAAATTTCAATAACTTCACGAATAATCATTTCAGTGCCAATTTTCAGAAATGGACACTTAGGTTCTTCAATTTTTAAAAAGCTACTGCTTAAATGACAAGAAGTGAGTTTGTAAATGGCATCGTTTGAGGAAGAGAGAGATAAACACTCATATTAAATGGATAAGTTGAAAGATCAATGGATCGTATTTGGTTATAAGTCAGGCGAGTCCATTTAAGCATAATCTAGCACATCATTTAAATCTATTCATTATATGTCTTGATGTCTCAAGCATTCTTCTTGTCCTTCTAAGATGTCTTTTTGCCTCTTTCCTGCAAACTCTATCCCAATATCATCTTGTCCATCGTCCCTTCGATATTTGGGATATTTTTGCGCAACGGGCCAGTTAAAGCCCATTGTGAAAAGGCCTCAACTTTAGTCGCTGAAATATTACTAAAATTAGGCTCACTACGCAAACCCATGAATACAGGTTGGCCTATTCTTACACGACACCATAACATAACTTGCATGCAATCCTAACTTACTAGGTTCGAGTTGAAGCTAATTGTGTCTGAGTCAATTTCATGCCAGCCAACAAGACACTATTGTTGACATCTAAATTTTTTGCTAAACATTTTGGATTAAATTGCAATTAAGGACCAATTTGGGATTAAAAAAATATTTTTCGCGTCACCTAGGTATTAGTATCATTTGCTTTTACTAGCTTTTTTTGTTGTTGTTTTATTTCCCTTATTTTTTGGATAATAATAATTATTTTTTATTAAAAAAAAGAGAGGGCGAGGCCCATGCGGGCTGGGCCTTCGCGCCCAAACCTCTTTCTTCTTCATCTTCTGCTTGGGCCCGGGCCCATCTGGCCCCCTCACCGTTGCGACCCAGCCCAGCCCCCCTCCTTTCTTCTTCTTCCTTCCTCCTTCCCCCTCCGCCTCTGCAGCTCCCGCGCGGCGACGATGACGTGCGCGAGGACGGCCTACGGCGGAGAGAGAGAGGAGTAGGCCTGCAAAGGATGGGACGCGCCTTCAAAGCAGAGCAGGTGGGCCGCTGATGAGACGCTGGTTCGGCCGCACCCGCAGACATCGCTGCTCTGTACCACGACGACCCAGTCGGTCGAGCCTCACGCCGTCAAGCCCCCAACGTCTCCCTTGCTGCTCCTCGCCGTCGTCGCCGCCTCCGCCGCCGCCACCACCGGTGCCCCCCCTACATCTCGGCTCGGACTGGCCGAGCTAGCTGCTCGCCACCTCGTCGATCCGCCGCCATCTGCTGTTGCTGCCACCTCGCCGTCGCGTCCACCAGTCCCTCGACGCGAGCTGCTGCAGATCCGTTGTACGCGGCCACCGTGACCGGCGCTGCTCGCCTCAGCTGGTTCCACCGGTGTAACGGGAGGGTTCTTGCTGATCCGGGTCGGGTCAGTCGTGGCGCCGGGGCGGGCTAACTATGGTTCAATTTTTGGGCCTGAGCAAAGGGGGGTCTTGGGCCGTTTATTTGAAGGGATGAACCCATTTTCCCAGCCGAACTGGGCCCGCAAATCAGGCCCGGTCCGGCTGGGGTCTTGCTATCCGGGCCGGCGGGCCTGAGTGGCTTGGACCTGGGTCAGATGTGAAGACCTGACCCGGATCCCCTTTTTAATATATAATATTATATTTTTATTTTATGAAAAATAGAAAATCCAAAAAAAATTATATTTTCCAAAAATCAGAAGAATCCAAAATTTTTTTTATATTTTCCAAGAAATAAAAAAAAAGCCTAAATGATGGTTTTTATTCTTCACAAATGCATGAAAAATCCTTGAAAATCCAAAAAGCATTATGGTTTAAATAAGATTAGGTACCGAAAGGGCATTATTGATTAACTAATATAATCAAGTCACCGATCCTAATTTTTTTGGTTGCACAAGAGTGAAATATTTCTCCTAAAATTTTATTTGGGTTTCTTATTGATCTACTCAAATTAATTAATGGTGACTCCTATTTGAAACTAACTTGCAAGTTAAAAATTCGAACTATAAGTCATGAATTGATGGACTTGGGAGAGTCTGCACTAAGCCTAATAAACTTAGCGAGCCATTAGCCTTCGCATGCTTAAGGGTACCCAAAAAACGAGGTTGCAACAGCTTTAATAATTATGTAGGGTTCGTGTCGAACTCGCTAGACACAAAATTTACTGGTATAAGTCGTTAAAATTAGCATATTAGTATTTTATACAACCTACGCGTAACCTTTTTAGCCATAATTAGTGAATTCCATTAACAATGAACATGATTTTATTTGTTCTTATAATAATTTGTTCATGGATATTACAAATTGTAAATAGATTCTATAATAAATTAGGAATATTTTGTTGTCAGGTTTTTGTCGATAGAGTGATTTTCCGTTAACAATTTAATTCATGCGATGGTAGATTATGTAATTGTGTTCACTCGTCAAATCATGTTACACAAATTGTGTATGTTCAATCCATTAACATTCGGGTCATTTTAGGTCAAGTAGGTGGGCATAATTAACTCATCATGTCGCCAAGTGCAAACGATGCCATATTCAAATTATCTAACTCGACTTTTCCTGGCTTTCTAGATTGTTAATGCAACATACACTATCGTGTCAATCCTCGCAATTTGAGCACAACATAAACAATTAGGCCCTGCATGTTTTCATTTCTCAAAAGTGTTTATGAACAGAAATTCTGTTCTTTTGTTAGGGAATAAAAAAGAATGTAAACGTTTGGTTGCGTTTACATTGCTTTTTTTTTTTTGTTAGGAACTCAAAAAAAGAAACGAAAAACAAAAAAAAATTGTTTCTCGTTCCAAAAACAATTTTGAAGAAACAATTTTTTGTTTCTTGTTTCTTCTTCTCTCTCTTCTCTTCTCTTCCTCTTTTCTTCTTTTCTTTCTCTTTGGCCAGTCGCCGGCCTCGGCCTCGGCCATGACCGGCCGTCGATGGCCGGCGACGCCATCGAGGGTCGGCGACCTCGTCGGAGCATCGACGGCCCTTGGCGAGGCGAGGCGTCGCCGGTGCGGGCGAGCCCGAGCCTCGCCGGATCTGGGCGAGCGACGCCGAACCTTGCTTTGGCTGGGTGAGCTCGGGCTCGCCCAGATCTGGCGAGGCCGAGCTTCGCCCAACGACGGCGAGGCTCGGCCTCGCCAGGGGCCAGCGAGCCTCACCGTGGTTGGGCAAGGCTGCCAGCCCGTCGGCCGATCGCGAGGCCGGCGACCGGCCGAAAAAGAAGAAAAATAAAAAATAAGTGAAAAAATGAAAAATAAAAATAAAAATATTAAAAAATTAAAAGAAACAAAAAAAGAACAAAAATTACCAAACGTGTTTCTATTTTATTTTTTATTCCTAACAAATTTACCAAACGCATCTTTTTGTTCAAAAAGTGTCCCCGAATGAAATACTTTTTTTTTTTTGTACCAAAAAAAAAAAAGAAATGAAATGTTACCAAAAATGTTGCCCCTTAATCAACCTCTCCTGTCTTTTCAAAGACGCGGCAAACAACCCCTTTCAAAGAATCAATTTTGAAATACAAAAGGCAACCCCTGGAATCGGGAAGGAAGGTAGAAAGATGACCTGAAGACCGTGGAGAATAGGCCTTTGACTCCGGAAAATGTTGGCCATCACTACACTCAAAAGGTGATGGTGGGGAGGCACTAGGGAACGAGGGATGTTTTGTCCACTTTGCCTTTGGCATTGCTCACTTTTCTCTTGTCAAGAATTATTTATTTCTAACATTTGAAAATAAAAATAAATACATCCACTCACCACGAATCTTTTTTTCTTTTTCTTTTTTGGTTTTTGCTGTAGTGAGGATGTATAGTTTAAGTAAATAAATCTTGAATTCGTAAAATATCTCTATAAACCTTATAAATTAGATATGAACGAGTCTTCAGGCGATGAGGTCATATTTATGGTTAAGCATAATTGTGGATTGCGTTCCTAAATCCTAGATACAGCTTTGACTAAGCCAATTGGGACAGATCTTTCAGCCTGAGCAATTTTCAATTCTTTGACGAGCAACCCGGCAAGGGGAAAAGTGATTCAAAATATCTTCAAAATTGGCAACGCAAGTGACATTTTCACTTTAGTTAACACATATTTTTATTTGTTTACACTTGAACAAAAGCAGAAGATAGATCACGTCAAAATTTAGAATTATTATCGAATTTCAAAAATTGGTGGAAAAAGTCATATATAAACCTGCGTCAACATTTTAGAACTACGACAATTTCCGGCAGTTTCGTAGCGACGTTAAAACAGTACAAAGAGATCCGAGAAAGAGAAAAAGCTACTCGATCCTTACTGATTCTCAACGAATCGTTCTCGGCCTTTCGGTCGCAGATCCTCACGATGGACCCTCCGCCGCCGCTCGGCCGCATCTATCAGTTGGCCGTGCAAGAAGAACACCATCGTGTGGTCGCTGCCAAACACACTCGGGTAGGTGAGGGTATGAGCCTCACCGTCCTACCCTCCGGCAAGAAGACCTCCGGTGGAAATCACCTCACAAACCCTACGGATCTAGAGAAATAGAGAATTGTGGCTGCGGCGAGGCGAAATAGGGGAAACCCTAAGACATTGCGAATGGACGGTCTAGATCAAAAGGGAGGAACTGACGGCTGGGATCTTAGCGCTGGAATAAACGGCCGCGATCGACGCGCTGGAACTGACGGTTGGGATCTTGGCGCTGGAATAAACGGCCGCGATCGACGTGCTAGATCGGACGGCTACCATCCGTCCGCGGCTTCAACGGAGATGGATGGCTGGGATCGTGCCACGTCAGCACCCTTTTATGAGAAAGGGTATGGGCCGAGGAATACCACATTTGCAAGAAAGGTTAGTGGGCAAACTTCGCATTTTAAAAATAAATATTGCGATTATTGTAAACGCCCGCACCATACTGTTGAAACGTGTTGGAAGCTACATGGAAAGTCTAATGACAAAGACAAAAAAAGGGAATCCACAGTTTCACAAGTCTTTACACAAAGGGCCGGTGGATCACCTCATCAAACAATAACCCAAGAGCAATATCAAAATATTGTCCATATGCTAGATCAATTCAAGATTAGTGACAAGGGTGCAGGATTCTCAGGTACTCTCCTTTCCAATAAGAATTCATTTTCAGTTAATGTATGGATAATCGATTCAGGTGCTAGTGAACACATAGTATGCAACAAAAATATGTTTTCTCACATATACAAAATGCCAGAATTCCCTGTGACGGTGCGTCTTCCAAATGGGAACATCACAAATGTTACCAAAATTGGCACCGTACATCTTGGTCAAAATTTTATCCTCAGAAATGTTCTATATATTCCAGAATTTGAATTCAATCTTCTATCTGTCTCAAGAGTCTGTGAGGATAACTCTTGCCATGCAATGTTCAATTCAGACAATTGTCTCTTTCAGGACCATTCGACTGGCAGAGTAATGGGCTTGGGTAGTATGGCACAGGGATTGTATTTCTAGAACAATTCCCCGAGAGATTTAGATTTATTAAATAAGCATGCTTCTTGTAATGCTATCAGTAAAAATAAAAATCTCCTTTCTCATCAACGATTGGGTCACTGTGTTTTTTTTCCTAATCCAAAGTATCCAATATGTCCTTTAACTAAACAATCTCGAGCATCTTTTCCAAAAAGTACATCCCGTACAACAAATCCTTTCTCATTGCTTCATATGGACATCTAGGGACCCTATTATACCCCTCACCGTGACGGATCTCGATTCTTCCTTACAATTGTTGATGACTACACTCATGCCAGCTGGGTGTATCTTATGCAATCGAAAAGCCAAACTTTTGGTAATTTGTCAAAATTCCTTTCCATAATTAGGAATCAGTGTGGTAGATTTGTACAATGAATTCGTACAGATAACAGGCGTGAATTTTTCACTTCTGATTGCAACACATTATTATCTTCTCATGGTATACTTCATGAAAGCTCCCACACTTACACTCCACAACAAAATGGGGTTGTTGAGCGTAAACACAGACATCTGTTAGAAGTAGCCCGCGCCCTAAAATACCAAGCTTCTATTCCAGAAGATTTTTGGGGAGATTGTGTGATCACAGCAACTTACTTGATTAATCGCATGCCAACTCGGATTCTTGATGGTAAGAACCCTTTTGAGTGCTTTACAACAAACAGCCTGATAATAGTCATCTTAAAGTGTTTGGTTGTTTATGTTATGCCACAAATGTGGGCCCTCGAGATAAAATGAGCCCTCGGGCTACTCAGTGCATTTTCATGGGATATCCTCCTCTTCAAAAAGAATATAGAGTTATGGAAATATCTACAGGGACTTTCTTCATTAGCAGGGATGTTTTTTTCCACGAAGATGTATTTCCATTTGAAGAAATGATTTCTTCATCACAACCCTCTTTACAATCAGGACCAGACAGACATTTTTTGTCTGATGAATCTTTATCCTCAGCACCAGGGTTCCTTATTGCACCAAGACCACCCATATCATTAGGACCATCTCCATCTGTACCAATGGATTCTACATCGTCAAACTTATCTGAGGACATTTCTCAACCTCCCTCAACAACAGCTACATCACCAGTTATTCCCGAATCATCGAATCCTCCAGCACAAAATGTAATCGAGCAGCCTCGACGTTCTAGACGGCACACTCGTCCACCTACATGGACCAAGGATTACATATGTTCTGCAAGGAGTTCTTTAGGTACACAACATCCTATTACCTCATATGTGTCATTTAGTCAGTTATCACTAGGACATATGTGCTGTATCAACCGTATATCGGAAGAACAGGAACCATCCTCATTTGCTGAGGCAGCACGAGATTCTAAATGGCGACAGGCGATGGAATCCGAACTTATTGCTCTAATTGAGAACAACACCTGGGATATTGTCCCTTTGCCTCCAAGAAGGAAACCGATTAGCTGTAAATGGGTTTATAAGATAAAATTCAAGGCAGATGTCTCTATTGAGCGCTATAAGGCTCGTTTGGTTGCCAAGAGATCCACTCAAAAAGAAGGTTTTGACTACCATGAGACCTTTTCTCCAGTAGCTAAAGAAGTCACTGTACGTTCCTTCTTGTCCGTTACAGCCATACGGAATTGGTCCCTTCATCAGATGGATGTGTATAATGCTTTTCTCCACAGTGATCTAGATGAAGAAATCTACATGGATATTCCTCAAGGATTACGCAGACAGGGGGAGTCTCGGGTATGTTGTCTTCGCAAATCCTTATATGGATTAAAATAGGCATCTAGACAATGGTATGCCAAGTTCAAAACAGCCACTTTTTTTCCCTGTAACTCTTCTTCTTCTTATTTTCAAGTAAATTTCGATGAATGTGATGTATCTCTTAAAAATGGTAGACCTTTGAGGGAAGTTCTAGTGCAAAAAAGAATGGACAAGAGGCAGAAGGAAGCTCTACCATGAAATTTAGCTCCACATTGCCCCTTTACTCTTGTAAATTCCTATTTTTAGATGTGAAAATCTGTATTTTGTAGCATTAGGCATCGTGAGTATTACATGCGAACGCTCGAACAAACGAGAAAAATCCCAATACACACTAATGCCTCGTTTTCCTCTCAAGTTTAATTTTATTGCATAATAAGATAAGATGCAGGTCACTTCACTAAGTTTATGTACTTTCTCGATCGAATCGACCATCTGAGGATGGCTATCGTGAAGTAGCATGTGATGGTAACTCCAGCAAAAAGAATTCATACATTTTTCCAGGGACAAGAATCAAACCGAGGATGTCCAAAAGAATGTTAATATGACAAAAAATTTGAAATCTGTACATATGTAACACATTTATCTCAAATTAATTTTTTTATCATGAAAAATCCCAAACTTATACACCTATGACAAATTTATCCTAAATTAATTTTTGAACCACCAAAAACTCCAAATGGGTATACCTACAGTAAATTTACCATAAATTAATTTTTTGACAGCTATACTCTCTGTTAAATTTGATTAATATGATAAAAAAAAAATCATAAAACGGGTACCCCTATGACAAATAGAGAGTAAAATCCCAAATTAGTTGACCCGTCAAATTACCATGTATCATCCAACTCAATAATTTAATATTAAAATTTGACGAAGACTAATAAGGTAAATTTATCATAAATGTACCAGTTTCAAATTTTCAATAGTCAAAAATTAGTTTGAAATAAATTTATCACATATGCACTAATTTGAGGATTTCGTGATATCAACCCAAGAATTTATGCACATAAAGGCGTTGAAAAGGACGTATATTAGTGACAAGGGGCAATGGTATTAATTATTAGAGCTTAGTCCCTTGAATCATGGGGTAATGATCATACATATTTGGATTGAGGCTAATTGGTTTTTCTTTCTGTCTTCGCTGTCGCCAAAAAGGTCTATACGACAACAACGACAGTTCCCTTGAATTATGGGGTGGATTAGTTAGCCGTTCGAGAGAGAGAAAATGCCTCCAATGGAAAAACCCCCCTCGCAAAACCAGCGCCAGAACCGCATAAAACAACCAAGGCAAAGCAAACCTTCCGTAACGAACGTCTAACGACGACGCCTCCGCGGTCCGTCCGTCCTTTAAAAAAGCCCATTTCGCCACCTTTCGGGGCCTTGACTTTCTCCACGAGAAAGTTCCGGACGAGAGAGCATCAGGAAAACCTGTCCTAGGCCATCCGGAAATGCTCTGCACGTAGGGATCGCAACGACAGCGACGGTCTCTCTTTTCTTTTCTCTGTAGTTCATTCCATGACTGGCGCTTTCAGATCTCGAATGTTTCTTCGTCTGAAGAGCGCTTCTTTGCCCGTTCTCTCCGTATAAAAATCAGGGTTCCTCTCAGACGGTCCGTCTGGCGCTTTTGCGTTGATCGACCGTGATCTGGACCGGCACACACGTCGACGACGACCATGGCGACCCAAAGCTGCTGTGGTACGTCGCCGTTCCTGGGGGATTGCGGCTCATGCAAGTCCTGTGGTTACGAGGTATGGTAGAACATGATGTTAGAATCATATGTGTTCTTGTTCTTCTGTTTCATTTTTGACATGCAGTTTGATGAGGTTAGACACATCCATGATGCCTGAGACTTGCGTTTGGCACAGCTACCTTCCATTTGCTTGATTTCCACGGTTTGGGAATGAGAATACCACACTGTTTATATGTCTTATATACCATGAGCAATTCTGATATATCGCGATGAATTCATTTATTTTATCGGCATCATACCCACCGAAATTTTGTAAAATATTTCATTTTCTGAGTCCTTAACATTTTAGTGGGAAAAATGTGCCTGGTAATTTGTCGTTCATCTTTCATCGAATATTTCTTCATGATTTCTATATTCATCTGTGATCTTTAATCTTGTCCTCATTTTTGTAGGATAACATCATTTACTGTCATCACTTCGCAATAACGTGAAATCAGTAGTCGTGTTATTCATAAATATGGCCGAAGCATACAAGTATCTATCCCGATTAGCTCTAAGAAAATACGTCCCAAAAGTTAATTGACGATGTGACGATGTGACGATCTTGACAATTTAGGAATCTGCTGCTGCAGGTAAGGAAAGAATCCAAGATGTCAAAGCATCAAAAGGGCGTCGAGGGCTCGAAAATCGCTAGCTTACATGGATCCAGAGACGACCTTCTGGCAATGGAGCTGCAGGGCAAGATTTCCATCTTTCGCGATCTCATTGACTTACCACCTTGCCATGGTTCTATGTCGGTCGACAAGGTGATTAAACAGAATGTTGCTCGTCCCTCTAAAATCCTACGTGAATAGACCTTTCTGATATCAATATAATTACAAATTCAAATACCTTGAATTCTCTTCTCTCGCAGCTGGTAATAGAGACAATGAGAGATCTCCAAAAGCTTTACCCTGAAATCATATCAAAGATGCAAGTCGCAGAAATGAAGACATCAGCAATAAATCAGGTACGCTATTTCGATTTGCAGAGCCGAATATGGTTAGGTGAATTGCAGATTTGAAACTTTAAAAAGGCTCTCTGCTGAATTAACCAAACATATTCGAAGCAGGGTTTGAGTTACTTTTGCACTGCCTTAATATCTATCGGAGATTCGTGGAAGATGAACAATGTGTGGATTGATAACACCACCGTCAACGAGATTGCTAATATGGAGCGCAACAATTTGGAGAAAATTGGTATGCTTAAAATATAGTTCGCTTAAAGTAAAAGTTGAGTTTCTCCTGAAATTCAAAACCCAGTGATCTTATTCTGCCAATGCAGTGGGAATAGTATTGGCAATACTCGAAGGCCTGATAAAACTAGTTAGAGAGAAATTAGACCTGATGGATGTAGAAAATGAGGACGAAGATCAGCGCCAGTTCGAGAAGAACCTCACAGGATGTCTCGACATCCAAAGCCCCTGTTGCTCACCTGTTAGTCCGAATTCGGTCCTTCCAGAACAGCTTAAGGCCACGAAATTCGCAGAGGTCTCCTACACGCCACCACTGCTGTTTCCTCTCCGTGTTAGGGCTGTGGGGAAATTGAACCCGATCGACGTGAAGCGCCTTTCGCTGTACATGTTTCCTAATGTTACAGCACAAACCGGCAGTACTGCAAATGCAACTTGTGAGAAAAAAGAGGAAGCTAGCAACACTGACGATGTGAAACAAGAACTTGCAAAAGAGGAGGCTTTGCAAGAAACGGTGCAGCCACCTAAGGTGTTGTCCAGTGCATCGCCATTGCTTATGTTGCCGCCGCCACTGCCGGTGCCTTGCAGGATCTCACCAATAGAGGAGGGTTCGCAAGGAACAGTACAGCCACTTAAGGTATTGACCAGTGGATTGCCATCACCTAGGTTGCCACCTCCACCGCCGCCACCGCCACTGCCTTGCAGGATCTCACCTATAGAAGTCCAGCCAAACATTGTAGCACAAGCACCCCCACCGCCTCCACCGCCTCTACCTTCTTCATCAGTCAATTCACCAAATGTTACAGTTCAGTACCCACCACCTCCCCCACCGCCACTGCCGCCAGCAACAAAGATGCAAGGGAACATCGCGGTGCCTCCTCCAACGCCACCTCCACTTCAGACACCTTCAAAAGGATCCACACCTCCACCATTACCTCCCCCACCATTTGGAAAAGGAGGAGCTGCTCCACCACCCCCTCCTCCACTCAGTGCGACCAAATCCTTGCGGCCCAAGAAATCGACCACAAAGCTGAAAAGATCAACCCAAATCGGCAGTTTATATCGTCTGCTCAAGGGAAAGGTTGAAGGGTCAAGCCTAAATGGTAGATGTGCCAATGGGAAGAAAAGCAAGGCCGGCGCCTCAAGTGGTGGAAAACAAGGAATGGCCGATGCGCTAGCAGAAATGACAAAGAGGTAACTCTTGAACGTACCAAAAATCCTAACGGTATTTACAAGAAAAGATTATGTTAGAAAAACTAACCTTATCTTTTATGTAATTTGCCAAAATTCTATATCTCAGATCGGCATACTTCCAACAAATCGAGGAAGACGTCCAAAACTATGCAACAATTATAAAAGAGTTGAAGGGTACCATCACTTCTTTCAAAACCAAGGACATGGCTGAGCTGCTCAAGTTCCACAATCATGTAGAGTCTCACCTCGAAAAGTTGACTGATGAAACACAGGTCTACAATTAATAGATTATTCCATGTTATTTTCTGACAGTCGATCTAAGCATCACCATCAGCTCAAGATCCTAACGATCGACTCTTGGAATCGCAGGTCTTGGCGAGGTTCGAAGGATTCCCCACAAAGAAGTTGGAATCATTACGAACAGCCGCAGCACTGTACTCGAAGTTAAACTCTATTATTGTCGAGTTGCACAACTATAAAATCGTGCCTCCCTTAGGGAAGCTCCTCGACAAGGTCGAGTGCTACTTCACCAAGGTAAACTGAATATCTATTGTTTGCCCTCAAGATATCAAGAGGCTTTGCCATGAATCTTTGCTTGAACTTCATTGCTCACGGTTTTTGCCAAATTGAACCGCAAATAGATCAAAGGAGAACTCGACAAACTCGAGCGCACAAAAGATGAAGAGGCCAAGAAATTCTCAGCCTGTGACATCCAATTCGACTTCGATATACTCGTAAGGATCAAGGAAGCAATGGTGGATGTATCTTCAAGCTGCATGGAACTGGCACTTAAGGTATCACATAAAAAGAATTATTGAAGCGCGAGTTCTATTAGTTCATCAGACTATAAATGCAAATGGACAATCCAGATCTTGAGTTTCATCTTATAAGTCTGGTGTTTTTTTTTTTTTTTTTAAACTTTAACATAGTCTGGTGTTTCTTTAGCTCACCCTTTCTCTTGATGCAGGAGAAGAGGGACGCCAAGGCGAATGAGGAATTTAAATGCTGGAACAGAAGCGAACAAACGAGGACAGGCATGCACAAAAATGCTCTGGAGGGCTTTTCAGTTCGCGTTCCGGGTGTACACATTTGCTGGTGGCCATGATGACCGTGCTGACAAGCTCACTAGAGAGCTGGCTCATGAGATCGAGTCTGATCCACAGCACCAGTGAACCTGTCAATCTATATTTCGCCAACTAAATGACAAGTTTGAGGCTATTCAGTGTATCTTACTGGAGTCTTTTTTTTGTGGCTTATGTATAATCCCTCTTTTGAGAAATTCCAGTAATCTCTTACTAGATTTCTTGAGGACACCAGTTTAAAATATGCCATTCCAAGACTCTCTGGCAGAGATACAAGCTAAACTTAAGGTTTGCTCCATGTTGGATAGAATATATAAACAAGTATTATTATATTCGAGTGTTTGATGCGGCATTTAGTAACTAATTGCTTTCCCACTCAAGTTTGTTCTTAATTATGAAATAGAATTGCTGTCTGGTGATTTCTTGTGGTAGATACAACCCAAATTGGGGTATGTCACGTTTAGGCATTTGGAACAGAGACAAAAAAAAGAAAAAAAAAAAGCCTCATCTACGTTAAGATTAAGAACTTGGGAATGTAATGCGAACACGCCTGTGAAAGAAAAGAGTGGGCACGGAGAGGACAACACGCGAATTAGGAATGACAGGTCTACTTTTGGATCGACTATCTGTCTTATATACCGTTCATTTTGTGCATCACCAATGAATGAGGCAGAGGCTAAGTTAAAACCTAATCAACAAAACCTCAAAAGAAATTTCACCATTTCACAGAGCTGTTCTCTGGGTATTCTAATAGTAGAACAGTCAAAATGCATCTTTCCGTGTGGCAGTTCCTCTACTAATTTGCGATCATGTCTTCAAACAGGCATCCTGAGGAGAAAGAAAATGGACCAACTTGATCAGAATAAAAAAAATTGCAAACCCTACGCATGAAAGCTCAGGACACTGAGAAGCAAAATCACTCTGTTATTCGAGTAACTAGGACTAGACAGCATTTTCAACTTGAATCAGAAGGGTCTATATCTGCAATTACAACAGAAGTCAAATGCAGCATCTGGTGATGTA
The DNA here is from genome assembly GCA_014182885.2 of Eucalyptus caleyi. Classification (NCBI taxonomy): domain Eukaryota; kingdom Viridiplantae; phylum Streptophyta; class Magnoliopsida; order Myrtales; family Myrtaceae; genus Eucalyptus; species Eucalyptus caleyi. Next base: position 10,950,915 of record CM024469.2, on the reverse strand, counting down.
TTGAATGCAAGATCAATCAATCACATATCAGGAACATGGTAAAATAATTGCCAGAGAAAAATCAGACGTTTCAATGAGCTGAGTGCTTAAGGACGTCGCAAGGGACGACACTCTTGGGAAGCCGAACGGTGATGTCTAGGCCACCAGTTTGTTTCGAGGGAAGCAACATTGAACCGAATGGGTTGTGAACTGTCTTAGGTTTGCTGGCCTGTTACAGATCGATACCTGTTATAGTAGAGTCCAACTTATTTGCACATTTTTTTGGCACAATTGTGTTATTTCTCTAGGAAGATAGGCACTAGGTCAATTTTTATTATTTAAGCTAAACAAGTATTTTCCTTATTAACAAAGCGCATTCATAGCCAACATATAAATGTTAAATGAAAGAACATGTTAGCATTTGCATAATGGATCGATGGCTCATAATGAAAATTCTAAGTCATCGTCATACCATATTGTTGTGGATGACATGCAGATGTGATTCTTTATGTGTAAGAGAGAAATAGGTCATGCATATATCTTCAAGTAAGAACAGAAGTTAAGAAAATTAATTGCTAGAATCTGCCAAATATAATAGAAGTATCTCATGAAAGTATCCCAGTGATAAACTTACCAAAGTTGTAAGAAAGAAATCTATGCATACCATTATTAATCAAATGCATTTAACAGCACAAAAATACGTCAAGCCTATAAATATGGACTAGTGCAGATAGAGTGCAAATTTAACATCTTTCTTTCCCAATCTAAAGCAAGGCTAAGGAAATGCAAGGAATACAACCGTTTGCCTAATTTTTTTTTTAATTGTTTCCTTCGTGTGCATGGCGCATGCTATTTCAAAATAAATATCTACCAAAAGATAGTAACCATAAAACAATACCTTTTTCCCTTTTTCAGGTGAGCCATGGATGGTGATAAAGTCAACGCATCATGTCAACGAGATGTTGACTGCAGCCGGCAATGTCCGAGGGCCAGGTGGGCACTTTGCGATCTCAGGACTCACCAATGCTCATGCATTGGTGCAAATTAACTGTTTCTGCTAATGTTGATGTTGAACCCCAATTAGCTTCAAATCCCTAATTACTCAATGTGTGGAAACAAACCCTTGTTGATGTCCTCAATAATCAAACCATGAATAAATTTGTCTGGTACTATGATATTGCATCGGTCCCTTTTTGTCCTCACATTCTTATATTGTTTTTTGATATTCGGTCTTCCGCAATGCATATTATCCACAACAATTTGGTAAAAATGACATTACAATCTAACATTAGCTAAACACTCAATGCCTTGTCCATCTAGCAATCACAATTAGCTTGCTTCATCAACTTGGCTTCTCCCTCCACAAGATAAGTGTAGGTTCATCAAGTACAAGGAATTCTCAATTTGCATCTTTTAGAAAATGAAATATTTCCCAACAAACCTGTTGATTTCGTTTTTCCTTCTTCTATCATGATCGATTTACCTCAAGTCAATTGAGCACAATAGTAAACGTAACAAGGAAATAAATTGAACACCAAATTTACATGATTTGATTGATTTGACCTACTCCACAAGAAGCATTATGTTTTTCCATTATAAATCAATCGATATAGCAAGATTACAATCACACTCAAGTAATTTAAACACTCTTCCTACTTCTCAATCCCCAATGACAGCTCTTCTTCTTTTTTCGGTAAGGTAAGATTAGTAACCCAAAAGGAACAGCAAAGTAATCTAACCAAACTTGCACAATTTTCAAACAAGTCATTAAGACAATCTCAAAACAAAGGCAAATTCAAACAAATCTTACCACAAAATTCATTGAATCCTCTTGTTCCTTTGAACCACTTGCAATTCCTTCATGATGTAATTCAAACCAAGCATAAAAAAGCATATTGCACAATCAAAGGGCCCCAAAAGCAAACCAAGCAACAACTTAAAGCTCTTTTGATCACCACTAATAGGAAAAAATTGACATTCACCTCTTGTATATATAATATTTGGTTCCAGACTAGGAAAAACCTATTCAAACTACAAAACCACTCAAAATTACGAAACCTACTAAAACTAATAAATGTATATTGGTTAGGTTTGCTTTACGAGGTCAAACTCGATAAATATCTTCAATAATATATGTTCTACATCTCTGGAATTTTAAGAATATGTTGGGGTGGATAAAGACAGAATTTGGTACATATGTCTATTAAGATATTAAGATTAGATGAAACTAGTACATAATGGGGTTGTTATTTTATGAGCTAAGCGCTTATCTGATTTCATTTACATTTAACTTTAATTAACTGATTAATCCAAAAATTTCTCCATCTAACTATCAGCGTAGAATGGTAGCATGAGAATGATGCACTTCGACGGACTTTTAGTTTTGCAATAGAGACCCACCCACGAGGCCTTGTCATTTCTTAACAAATCGTTGACTGGCGTTGTCAATGGCTTTGAGAATTTTTTTACAAGCCTAGTAATTAAGTAATAAATCTAGATGGGATTTAAGAAGATATTTGCGGTTTATATTTTTTTTATAGCGATATATCTTGGAATTAATCATGTAAGTTAATTCAAATTAATTAAGTTAACAGTTGAAGGTGCTCTTAAAGAGCAAAAGCTTTCTCCCACGCGGAAGAAAGCTTTTAATATTAATTTATTCTATTAATTTTCAATTTCTATTTAACCATATGTAGGTATGCCAGATATTTCATAGGGGAGTTATTCATTTCTCTATCCAGAACTCATGTGCCTGGAACTTTTTAGAACAAACAATATGATATGAAATTATGAACATATGTGGGAAATAACACGGAAATTGATGTATCTTGCGAGTCAAATTTAATGCGAGAAGAATAAATTCACAGAGAAATCATTGATGAAGATATGGATACCAGAGATTTACATAGTCATTATTATCAATCCAGTATAATCCAATCCTATTCGAGGTTATTTCAGATGATGAAGAAATCATGCATCCTCAAGCAGCTTTGTACTGCAAGAGAATGTCTGTACTACACTAAGGGCATGGAGCTTTGTACTGCAAGAGAATGTCTGTACTTCACTAAGGGTATGGAGTTTCTTTTGTACTTCATCATCTTGAGAGGACTGTTAGTATTTAAGAATTTTCCATCAGCCCTTCAGTATGCAGAGTTCTAGACACCAGAGAGAGAGAGAGATGACCGGTGAACCATTCGTTCTTTTCTCTTGAATTTCCCAACTCATGAGAGCTGCAACGGAACAAGCGATATACACGACGGAAGACGCAGAGATACTCTACAGGTAATTGATTGTGCCAGCTTGTTCGCATTGCTCCAGGCTTTTCCTTCACATGCACGCGCACCCAGATGTGTTCTTCGGTGGCTATGAGTTGTGCATGACCCTCGATTGCCATGCATCTCAAATAAGTCAACTACCATACATGCGTGCACATACATATAAGAATATGTATGCACGTATACGTACTTATGTAACGTATGTTTGTATGCGTGATTCGTTGGTTAAGCTGCTAATCTTAACTTTGTAGGACAATGGCTATGGTACTCTTGAATTCCTGACTGTTCTTTTGTTTCGGTCTCTATTTCTCTGTTGACTTATTGGTATGTGGATCTGGCATCACACCTTGCGCGTTGAATTTGCAAGTTGTAAGATTATTTAGCTCTCATCATTCAAGCTTTCTAGAATAACCCCAGTCGTGGATACTAATGGACAAGCAATAGTTCACGTTGGATCTCGATCTCTCCCCATTCTCCCTAAAATAAGTGGAGATGGCGAGATTCTTGAGTTTTTTTATGAGATGGGTGGTGATTAGGTAAATTTATTTGACAATGAGATGCGCAGACACGGTTGGTTTCAAAATGGAATATGCTTTTTCATTTAATAGCACCCCGGATTAGAATAAGCACACAGATCTCTACGGATTAAATAAAACGACGACTGTACCTTTAAATTAAATTAATCGAAGCCATTTAGGGTTTACAAGAGCCTACCACATGCAACGCAGCGAGCATTTTATTCAAACACGCATGATGCAGAAACTAAGAGAGGCGAGAAAAGTCGTGACGAAAGAAAACGAAAAGTTTACACGTAATTTAACCAGAAAGATTTGACCAGTAATCTTCAGACTCGAAATAGGAGAAACATGACAAAAGAACGCCGCCGCCGTCGACTTCAGTCGACGAATTCAATCTTAATGTTGCCGACGGTGACCTGGTCACCGGCATACCTCGGGGCCAAAGTCACCAAGATCTCATCGTCGTCCTCGCACACCAGGTCCTCTAACAAGTCCGTAATCCCCAGCCTCAGCCTGGTCTTCATCTTCTTGTGGTGCTTGTGCTTGTGCGGCACGTTCACGAAGCTGCCCGCAAACTCGGTATTGCCGGGGGTGCTGAGGGAGTCGTGCTCGTCGTTGATGTAGACGTCGAACTTCACGAATGCGTCCCTCTCGAACTCGATCCCTTCGATCAACAACACCTCCTCTTCCTCCTCCTTCTCTTTCTTGCTCCTCTTTTGCTTCGGCCTCTTCACCAGAGTTCTCACAACTTTGTCTAGTTTAACAGGGAACTGGACGATAGGCCGCGGTATCTCCGCGGCATGAGCAACCTTCCCAAAGGCCTTGGCCACCTTTTTGGCTATTTTGCGTGGGGTTGGCTTAGATTTTAGCCATGGAATGTCAACATCTTGGTACACATAACCTAAATTAGTGGTTTCTAGGCAATCTTTAACCTTCACACGCACAGCCTGCGCGTTCTCGTCATAGAACAGGAAGGCGGCATTGAGCCAGTCTGGGTCCTTGAAGTCGGTCCTCTTCGAGCCTCCTAGGGTTTTCCACACGGTCCACATGCGGTCGACATTGGAGTGATGGGAAAAGAAGATCGGGTCTCGGGCAGCGGAGTAGAAATTACCCATGTCCTCCAGGTTTGGCTGCCTGTTGTCACCGCACCAAATGTGGACTGGTCCGTGCGGGATGTTCTCGAGCGACCCGGCCCCCGGATCCGCATCATCGCCCGCCCGGTAGGCACTGCCGAGGAAGAGGTTTGCCGACTTCCCGTTTGACACCATTTGCCTGTTTAGACCGAATTCATCATATCATAAAATAAGAAGAAAAGAATGTCTTCTGAGTTAATTTTAAGTCTGTATAGTTTTTCACACATAATCCACATCCATCATCATTAATTTTAATAGTTGGTTAATTTTTCAAACTAAGGCATTTGAATTAAGCAGTTACCATCTCAATGCATCAAACTTTTTTCTTTTCTTTTTGTAGATTCTTGTATAACCCAATTTTTGCGATGTATTAGTTTGACTCTTTTTACAATGCTTATAATAAAGTCCTGAATAGCATCCTCATAGTCTCAAATATATAGGATTCATCTATTATCAGTGCTTACGTAGAAAACTGATGGGAGAGTTTATACTAAAATAAAGAAAGAATCAAAGGTGACAAAAAGAGAATCTACCCATCGCAAACCGAAGCATTGCCTTTTGACTATGTGTTGCCAATTAAATGGAATCAATTTAGATCTACACCTATGTTCACCAAACCTAAAGTTTCTCTTTCTTGTCAAACCTTATTACCTGTACATGATGGTTAGGTTGCTGGACAACTGGTCCTGATTCGATGTGGTCGGGTCCTCGCCGTTGTAGTCGAGATCCACGAGCATAGGTGGTGCATGCTTCGGGTTTCGGTTGGCATCATAGAGCGGCGATTTTGGGTCAGCGAACAAGGTGGGCATCTTCATGCCGTCGGGCGCATCCCAGTTCCAATAGGGCAATGCGAAGGTCGGGTCTCCGATCAAGCTCCCCAAGATCTTCTCATAAAAGTAGAGATAGTAACGATGGAATGGGAAGAATAGCCAAGAGTTGTGGACCTGAAGTTCCAGGTTCGGAAACCCGACTTGGTGATGGGCCCCGTCGCAATAGGCGCAATGCACATTGGCTTGTTGCATGAAGCTACGCGGGTCATCGGCCGGTAAAGCCTTCATGAGCTCGATGGCCTTGGCATATTTGGCGATGTAGTCCTTATCGGCCAAGTGAGCAGCCGGCCTCACGCGCAGGGACGAGTTTGAGGATGGGAGCTTGAAGTCTAGGATCTTGGTGGTGGGCGGTGGACAACAATTGGTGGCCTTCACGCCGGCTGGCAAGTCGGCCTTGCCACACTTGGTAAGGTCCGGGGCAGATATCGGGTCCGCAAGAGCGAACGGATCGGATCTGAGCCCGACCGCCCCATAGAAGCCACCAAGGCCAATGAGGACATTCCTCCTGTCGAACTTCGCCGACAGAGGATTTTGTTCAGAGTCGTCGTTGCTCGGGGCCTTGCATGAAATGGTTGATCGCCGTGCGGAGGGTTTCCTAGGCTTCGAGTAAAAGGAGACCAGGGCACGTTTGTGTAAGAACGGAGCGGATGTGGAGATGGCAGCAGAGGAAGAGAAGGAGGAGGTGGTGGTGCCGGTGGCGGCGGCAGCAGCCGGTGAGGGAAGAGAAGCCATTGGCCAAAGTTTGTGGGGTGCTTAGCTAAAGGTGAATGATGCTATTATATAGAGTTGTCAACGCAAAGTGGTTCGACTTTTTCTCGTTCATGTTACCACGTATTCTAAAGTTGACGGATAATATTAAGAAAGGACCGACTCCACGTGGGAAATTGAAGGAACCTCTAGGCACAGCTTCCTCCAATTGCGTGATGGAAAACCCTTGTTCGAAAGTCCTTGATTTCTGGGTTTATCCAAAAAAGTCTATGTAATCAGGTCAAAACTAATTATACTGAAAAGGATGGCCAGATTATCCTTACTACTTTTAATTATGATGAATAAATGTATCATTATAATAATCTGTCGTTTTAACGTGCACTCTGATATACTTTTTATCCGTTTTACTGTTGATTTTTCCCCCAATCGAAAGGTTGCGTTGGGCTCTTAAGTATCGAAACCTCAATTAAGCAACACTACGGAAATTGAAACGGCATCCTTTACATATTGGAGGATTAGTTATGATGCTACTAGTTTAGAACGTGGATCTTGTGCTAAGAATGCAAAAATTCAATTGGGAAAAAGAACAGCAAAAAAATAGGTCACTAACTATGGTTAGCTAATTAAGTCTATCATTTCCATACAAGAACGTCACAAAATAACAAATAGCAAGCAGAAGTTACCTATTCGAATCCCAAATGTTTTTGATCATGGACGCCTACATCTATTAAGATCTAGACTAGATTAGTCTGTAAAACTTATCAGGGATTTCATGAATTTTTAGGTAGTCAGGTTTGTACACATATAGATTATAAAAAGAAGTAACAGGAAATATGGGAAGCCGGCCTGACCCTGATCAACAATAATCAATTAATGTGGGAAGCCGGCCTTCGTACTGTTATCATTTTGAATATAATTATAGCACTGTCAAAGTGCCAACTAATCCCTTATTTAGATAATTCCAAACTCGAAAAACGACAAATTATAGGTAGTCATCAGCTGAATAGAGAAAAGACGATGTTGCTCCATCACTTCTCTTTCTTTTCACACTGCCCCGCTCATATGCATTTCATTTCTAAGGCATTTATAAAGCATTTTGACTAATTTAGAGACAATGACACAAATAGTCCCTAAACTTCAGTCTTATATATAATGCCGTCCTTGAATTTATAATTTATTCAATATAATTCTTAAACTTTAACTTAATGTGTAATGTAGTCCCCTGAACTTTTAATTTATTCAATATAGTCTCTGAACTTTTTATATTTATTCAATTTCTCTTCTAAACTATATAAAAATATTCAATATTATCATTCCATTAATTTAAATTTAAAGACAATATTGAACATTTTCATATGATCCAATAAATAAATTGAAAATGTATAAAAAAAATCCATGGACTATATTAAACGATTCAAAAGTTCAGAAATGGCATTAGGCTAAAGTTTAAAAATTATATTAAACAAATTAAAAATTTAAAACCATATTACACATTTGGCCGATGTTCATAGACCACTTGAGTTATTTTTCCAATTTAACAAGGGGGTTGATAAGAACTAATGCATTTGATTCCTCGTTCTCTTTATTGTTGATGATAACAAAAACATATTTCGACTATGTCTTCCGCTTCTGCTCAAGTCCTAAAACCCTAAATTTGCATCTGACAAAAGCACGCCCATATTCCCGTTAGATCCATAAGATAAGAACATATAATGCATGTACAAAGATGAATATGTGTTGGCGATGAATAAAGGGAGTTCGCAACCCGGATTTTTCGAGGGTCGATCTCCATTTGCAAAAGCAGCTCGAATCTCATCGGAACTCCCACGCTTGCACGGATCTAAGCAAACCCTTCGCATGTGACGACAGCCAAGAAGTACATCTCGAAAATCGACCTCCTCAAAACCAAATCATCCTCTGCATCGATCCTGCCTCGTGCTTTCGCTTCATGCACAAACAAAACAAGGCCATTTCAGTCAAAAAAAAAAAATCATCATTACTTGTATGTTACGTGGCCAAGATGATCTGGAAAACCTAATGCATGATCTATCATTTCCTTGTCATTAGTGTCGGCATTCTATCAATCTAAAGATACCCAGGTGGCAATCCAACTCAATCTGACTCGAGCGTGAAGAGCGGACGCGGGATGGAGATGAATTCGATTCGTAGCGTCTCTTGATCTCAAAGTTTGAAGTGAAGCAATCACGTGAATAATGTCACCTCCATACGGTGTATGGAACCCTGCGAATAGTCGTAGTTGTGATCCCTGCAAAATAATCCAAGTTGCGCACGTTCACCATCCATCTCTCTCTCTCTCTCCAATCTAGAAATTCATGTTGACTTCTTCCATTATATCACTTCAATTCCGGGATAATGTTGGATACCTCATGCGATATATTCTTCCCCAAGTTGATTTTTAACCTAATTTTCGATCCCATCACCGCCCATATCGACCTGTTCAAAATAATACTAGTTGTGGGAATTAATACCCTTGTTGGCATAGGAAATCAATGTTTGAGTTCTTCGAGGGGTTGGCGATGAAGCAATCTCATTTGACCAAGAAGTCTTTCGATCCCTAACGCCTCCATAGGGAAGGAGATTTGCCCAAGCAAATGAAGAAAATAACACGAAAAGCTTGACAAGCAAACCACGATCAGCAATTGTCTAGTCCGGTTTATGACTTTTGACCAGTGGAGTGCTGCACATGTTTTACCCATTCAACGTGCCTATTAATCTGTGCAGATCCAAGATTTTCTCGAGGAACAAGTACCTAGGACATGCAACGATGAGATAGTTATTAATCTTGGCTTAACCCTTTTTTTTAAATTTGATCAGAGATTTATTATTGATTTAATCGAAGTCCATCGCTTTAGGGAGGATTAGAAATAGAACGGTCGAACTGCGTTATAGGAGGAAGCCGACACGTGAGAGTTTTCACTGATGGAGCTCCCGAAGCGTTTTATGGGTCTCTCGAGGAATGATTCTCGCTGGGTCACCTTTTTAGCCGTACTTTCCATGTGAATGATCAATAATATATAAACCACTTGAAAGTATATAATCACTTCAAATTAGTATGAATGACCTAGGCCTTTTTATTTTTATCCGAGAGATTATCAGCTTTCAATGGATTTCTCTATGTATTGTAGGAACCCCATTGTGCTGTTGACTATCGCATTCCAAGAGCCAAAGATATGGACGTCAAACTTGATGGATTTCGTGTAATCATAATCATCCCTCGAGTCTCAAGAAGCAAGATTGCTCCATATAATATTTATATAGTAGCTTCGGTAGGTAGTATAGTCAGACATTTGGACTAGCACTCATATGTCCACAATCAAATATGCCCTTGATCCACATAAAACATGATTGGAGATTAGTGTTCTTTTTTCCCTCTCGTGCATCTCCATGTTAACATCTAAATTTTGACAATCCCATTTAGGTCTTTATTGCATGAAAAATTAGAAATTGATCTTGGCCCCTAAACAAAAATAATATAATCTAATAGCTTATAGACATTCGGAATATATTTCACCACGAGGATAGGAGAAATTTGGCCAACCCGTATGGAACATGGTGGCAGAAATTCATCAAGTGGGAAGGCCTTAATTGGCCTGATTTAAGCTTAATTCAGCCCATTGAGAGAGATTGAAAGAGAGAGAGAGAGAGAGAGAGCTTCAGCTGAGGCATCTTCATGGTTGAAGCCCTACTAGCGCTGTACCAACCCCACCGACCATCCTGCTCTGCCATTCGTCCCTTGCTCTGGCCACGCTACTATTCCGCCTCAACATCGGCTGGTAACGCTTGCTGCTTCCTTTGGTTGAGACGCCACGAGGCTTGCTCCACACCAGCGATGATCTTGCCGTGCCGTGGAGGACCCTCAACTCAAGAAGCCGCGACCTTCCTACCGAATTGCTGCTGCTCAACAAGTCGATGTTTTCTGCTGTTGGCCAAGATGTCCTGTGAAGCCTCCGATAGCCCGTTGTTGACGTCACGACACACAAACCCATGATGGAGTCGCAATCCTTGCCACCTCTCTACTGCTACTTTGCGCTCGACGACGACTGAGCCATTCCTCCGTGACCTACTCTACTGGTGGCTGTATGTCACACCCCAAAGCTACAATAAAGATGACATGACTGTTTTCTCACTTAAAGAACGCAACCTTTAACCACCCCAATGTCACTCCCAAAAGTCTCCATCGACACCGCTTTTCTCTAACAGTCACTAACCAGGGGACCTAAAAAGATTGGAAAATGGAGGGATGAGCAACCACAAGCTCAATAAGTAATATATATTTCTTTAAAGCAGATCGAGCAACTACTATGCATATATAAGTATAGAACACTACCAAAAACTTGTAATCCAACTCGTTAATACACATATCAAATCAAGTATTGGTCATTCATTTCAACAAAACTTTGTACAAGTCAAAAATACTCATTTAAATTCATCATCACAATTCAAATATAGTCAAATCGATTGATTAATTTCTATCAAAAACTATGTCAATAGTCCATCCATTGATCCATCTCATATCAAAACACACGTCGATGATCCATCCATCGACTAATCTTTTGCTTAACATCAAACCATGGTCATAATGCAACTCCTTGTGACAAGTCAATCAAGATTCCCCATTGGCAATGTCTTTACTTATAAAGCCGGTAGCTCGGCCTATAAAGATATTCGAAACTCGATATGCATACCCAATAGCCTCTCAATGGGCTCACAGTGATATTGAGCACCAAAACCCATATCCTTCAATATCCAAAAATCCAATCTATAATCAATTCCATAATCTACAATGCATTTTATGAACCAATCATATTACTTTTCGTAATTCAATCTATCAAATAAAATACACTTCACAAGACATTTTTTATTGTTGACACCTAAATTTTAGCGATCCGGTTATTTATTTATTGCATAAAAAATTAGAGATTAATTTTATCATTGAAAAAATATTAATTGCATAACATATAAATTTATGTGCATTTATTTTTAGTTTGCATGTTTTGCATTTATCTTTTGGACCGATGATGGATGGATTGAATTGATGGTTTAAGTTTTAAATTGATTGTAGGCCGAACTAAGCTCACGAAACAAGTAAATTGGCCCAAGCCCATTTTTTTTTAATAATCGAAAATTATCTTGTAAAAAATAAAAAATTTGAATTTTTTCTGGGATATGATATAATTTTTTTGGATAGGACAAGTAGAAAAGTAAATATTGCGTTCAGCAAAAAGAATATTACATTTGAAAAAGAATCTTCGTAGATATCAATTTGGAAAAATTAAAAAAACCTAATCCTTAACTTATAAATAGGTTGTTCACGTAGGGTTTCAGGAGGGCCACACATTGAATATATGGCCACACAAGGGTATTTTTCTTTCTCTAGGTCGAAAAATTGAAGTAAAAAGAGAAGAAATTCTTCCTTCATTCTAGGGTTTTAGGGGGCCTTTTCGTTTTCTCTTGAGTTAAAGGAGAATCGCCGAAAAAAGAAGAAGAGAGGAACGCTTTTCCGTGGTTTTTTCCTTCGAAGAGGAACAGAAGAAAAGAAACTTGGGGAAAAGTCAGGAAAAGAAAAATCAAAAGGGAAGCGTGCAGAAGAGAAAAGAGGAAGTGTGAAAAGACAGCTACTGTTCACTGTCTTCTTCCCTTGTTGCACGCATCGGCGCACCAGCAGCCGGACCACCGCACCGCCGGCCATCCCCTGTGCGAGCACCACCCACGAGCTCGCGCCGCCGTTCGTCGCCCCTGCTGTGGCCGTGACGACCCGCGGCTTCCGATTCGTTTCTGCTCCGACGCCTCTGCCTGTGACGCCGCGACTCGCCCCCTTGTGACGCTGCCGTTGCTCTGCTCCGGTTTTTGCCCGCGCCCCAGCAGATCTCGAGCCGGCTCCTCCCTGCTCTGTTTGTGAGCCGCTCGAGCCGCCTGGCTCCATCTCTGCTCTGCCGCAGCCGCGTTTCTTTCCCTAGGCCGCGACGAAGTCCTTGCGACGCGTCTGCCTGCGACCCAGAACCCTTCGCCGAGCCTCCCTGCTGCTGGGTTTTCCCTCTGCCCGAGTCCGAGCGCCGCCGCTGCTCCTGGTCCGAGCCTGCTGCTGCCCCTCGCTGCGCTATCAGTGACACCGAGCGACTCCCCTGTTTTGCTGCTGCCCCTGCCCGAGCCTGCCTTCGCCGGACCTCGCCGGAGCTCCGACACCGGGATGACCAGCGACACCACAGTCGCTGCCCTTGCACCTAGGGGTGAGCATGGTCCGGGTTGGTCCGGGCCACCCCCTAACCCTAGGACCAACCCGCACGGTGTCGGTCGCCGATTTTTAGGACCGGGGACCGACCCTATGAGTGGCATGGGGCCAGAGGACCAGGACCGGCCGATGGGTTGGCCCGGTTGGGCCAACCTGGACCAATCGATAATTTTTTTTTGTCTCAATTTTTATACTCTCTAAAAAAAGAAACCCACAAATTTAAATGACACATCCATCGATAATGCGGCGTTATGCAACTAAACTATAAATACCAATACATATTTAACAAATTTAAGATGACGTAATAATAGAAATTTCATACCTGCTAACCGCTCATTGAGATATGGGACAAGATGGAAAATTATTGTAATTATCTATCTTTAATATTCATAACACCATATGCAAAAGCGTTTTCCTACATTTGATTATGTAGAATCCACTCAACCAAAAAATAAATTTCACACTACTTGACTAGCATTTGATCATGTAGAGTCCACTCAACTAAAAAATGAGCTTCACACCACTTGACTAGCAAATCACCGTAGCAATTGCAGTACTACTCTACTCTTAAAAAACTTCTACAAGTTAACACAAATTAAAAAGCAAAGTGCAAGTGAAATTCATTAGTAGAATACAATTAAACCATAAAAAGTTCAAAATACTTAATATAAACCATAAATATATAACTTCACATCTTGTTAATTCACTCGAACTTGTAAACACCTGAAAACAAAACAAACGACACATAATTAATACTCAACAAAAGTTTTAAATTGAAATTACTATTAAGACTTATTGATAGAACACGTCAATATAATATAATATAATGACATTTTACTTATGTTTGAATATATAAAAGAATTATTTATAATATACGGGGTTGGTCAGGGGTTGGACCGACCCTAAAAACTCTGGGGTGACCGGGACCAACCCGCACAGTGTTGGTCCTGGAATTTCGGGGACAAGGCCGACCACGGTCCCCTGGGAACCGGACCGGGATCGCGGGGTTGGGCGGTTCGGGATCGGTCCGGTGGTCGACCCTAGACCGCATTGCTCACCCATGTTGCACCATCCTTAGCCGCGCCGAGCCTCCTTCATGGTCCAATTTACGGGATATTGGGAAAAAATTCAAATTTAGGTAGAGATTTATTTTCTTTTATTAGGTAGGTTTATTTTACTAGGTTGATTGATTTTATTAGTAGGATTATTTTACTAGGTTAATTTATCTTATTATTTGGTAGATTTATTTTATCTTATTTTAGTTTTTGATATTTTGTCTCTTTGTTTAAAATATTTCCCAATGCACAATTGAAATCCCCGATGTACAATTTCGACTCACAACCACACACGAATTTTTATTTTATTTATAAGGCTTTAAATTGAATAATTATTCACGCATGAGTAAAATTGATATCTTTGTCTTTAAGGCTTAAGATCAATTTATCGATTTTAGCAAATTAATCAAGTTTGAATTTCAATTGGAATGATAGATAATATCTTTGATGACCATGGGTGATTAGTGTTTATCTCTTAATTGTTCTGTTTATCCTGAAAATCTAAAAAAATTGCATTTACATTTCATGTAGATTAGAATTGATTACTAGGTTAGTTAGATTTTTTAAAAATGCATCCATTTAGAATAGATCACATTTTGCTTTAGTTTTTACTTTAGTTAGATTTTATTTTTAGTGATTTTAATTACGAATTTTCATAAAAAAATCATGTGCATGTCATGTAGGATTAAGTTCAGGAAATGCTCGCCATCTAGTGATTGCTGCTAAGTTCATTTACTTAGAAATTACTCATCATTAGAATTAGGTCATTTGGTTAATTTAGATTGCATATTAAATCGTTGCATTTCTTTAATTTCGAATTTCATGGAAAATACAAAAAAAAAATTAGAATAAATCCATTTCATGTTTTAGGATAGTTTGCATGCTTATTTATGTCATATAGTTTAAGTCACACCGCCATGTCATTAGTAGCATGCATTGCATGATTCTCATTAAAAATTTGAAAATAAAAATTGAGTGGATTACATGTTAATTAGAAATCATATATAGGATTGTCGATGTAAATTTTGATCTAATAATACAGATGCTTTCGTTACTATGAGGTAAGTTTTGCAATTTATTCATTTACTTTCTTGAGTGTTAAATTGGTGGTGGTTTGTGTATCCGCATAGTCACCTCACATGTTAGGAAATTAAAATCAATTCAAGCTGTCTACCAAACATTTTTTCAAAATAAAATAGAAAGGTATCGAAAGGGTATTAAAGAAATCTAATGTAATCAAATCTCTGTACTCAAAATCTCTCGTTCGTAGAAGTAAAATAATTCTCCTATTATTTGAACCTAAGTCGCGAATTGATATAGGCTTGGGAAAGCCAGACTAAGTTTAAACATAATCTTAAATGGTATACCTGACACTTATAACACTTCAAAATCCATATCATAAACCCTCAAAATTTTGAGAATGATTTTATGAAAGGTTTGTGAAATGACATATATGTATAGCCTTGTGAATTGATTTATGGAATGAGCCTATAATGATTTGAGAAACCTTTTATAAAAGGTGTTTCTCAAATATTAAAAGGTTTTAATTGCACAATATGCTTGATTACTCGTGCGATACTCAAATCTTTATCTATTTCAAAACATGAGTTTGCAAATCCATAGAAGAGGTAACACCACTCACCGAGATATACCTTAAACCAAATAATAAGGCTCACTCGAATCAACAAACTCGCAATCCTATAATATAAGTGAGAAATTGCATCAAAACCAAATAAAACGATATATCAATTATGACTCGGCTAAACTAAGCTTAAACACTAATAAAATAACTCTCACACATTAACAAATCGCTCACTTAAAGTGATTAGTCAAACTCAAACTTAATATGAAACTCACCCATAAAACCCTAAAATTCACACTCCGACCAAATCGTTGCATTTAAACAATTCATTTCAAAACCCATGGCTCCACAACACCATATACCACCATCTCAATGAAATCCCAAAGTTTCATAACTTAAGAATCGGACTTTGCGCCTCATATTTCCCAAAATTCTAAATTTTAGCCTTAATTCTGAAAACTACTTTGATTGGACGAGTGAATAGCGCAAGTACATACCAAGCATTGAATTAACGAGGACGCACATATGAAAACCTTTCCTCTTCTTCCCTTTCCTTTTTCTTTCTTTCTTTCCCGAATTGCTCTGAGTCTTCTCTCTCTTCCTTTTTTATCTCGCGGCGGTCTCTTTGGGGCTGCATGTTTTTATTCTTTATTTCTATTTCGAACACTTTTTTTTTTTGTTCCCGGAAACGTAAACGCGTTTGTTTGCGTTTTTGTTCCAAAATTATTTTTTGTTCCCGAAACACATCTGGAACAAAAAAAAAAAAAAAAAAAATTGTTTCTTGTTCAGAAACACTTTTGAAGAAACAAAAAAAAAATTATTTATTTTCTCTCTTCTTCTTTTCTTCTTTTTTTTTTTTGGCCGGTTGCCGAGCCTCGGCCATGGCCGCGACCCGCCGCCGTCGAGGGCCGGCGACGCCATCGAGAGTCGGCAACCTCGCCGAAGCGTTGCCGGCCCCTAGCGAGGCCGAGCCTCGCGCAACCATGGCGAGGCTCAGCCTCACCGGATCTGGGCGAGCCCGAGCTCGCTTGACCAAGGCGAGGCCAAGCCTCGCCGCCGCGGGCGAGGCCGAGCCTCGCCTTGGCGGGCAAGGTGCCGGCCCCCGTCGGCCGATCACCGGAGGCCGGCGACCGGTCGAAAGAAGAAAAATAAAAAGAAAGGATAAAAGGAAAAATAAAATAAAAATATTAAAAAATTAAATGAAACAAAAAAAGAATATAAATTTACCAAACATGTTTTTATTCATTTTTATTTCGGAACAAGTTTACCAAATGCATCTTCTAGTCAAAAATTGTTGCTAGGAACAGAAACATTTTTTTCATTTCATTCCCTAACAATTTTTAAATGTAAACGTTACCAAACGCGCCCTTTTATTCATTTTCTTTTCACTTTTCAAACTTCTTTTATTTCCTTTTTTTTTTTCCACCTTTGACTTTTCAAAACCCATATCTTACACTTTACCCTCGTGAATAATTGCAACCAAAAGAGCTTCTTTTTTTGTCTTTAGCAAGTTCTCGACGAATCACAGCGATCATCTTTGGCCGAGAACCATCCAAGGCTACACTCAATTGCGAGTCTACCAAGCGCCTTTTGACCACGCGCCATCATCATGTCCAGCCATGGACATCCATCCCAGAACCGTCGTGAACTTCCCCGTGAACCACCATACTCCGGCCAACCGTGAACCTCATTTGCAATCCAAGTTCTATTCCGATTTAGATTATGCATTAAAATTAGGTAACAATCTAATCCGATTTGATTGGAATATTTAATCAATATTTACTGACTCATTTCATTATCAAATTATGATATTTAAGATTTTAGGCATTATCCAATTAGGGTTTATTGAAAATTGTCAATTTAATTACTAATTTGATCCGCAAAGATTTCGCATCAGTTTTTTAGTTACTTCGACTAAATATTGGATAATTGTTATGCCTAAAGAATATGATAATCTTTAATTTAACCCTTGAGACGATAGGTATCTTTTAGATTATCTCAATCTTTTATTTAAATTTTTGTGGATTGCCTGTGCGAATTAGGTAAGGTCCTATCTTTAATTCAGATCATTTCCTGCTATGAAAAAAAATCAGAAAAAGATTGCATATAATGTAGATTAAGATTGATTTTCGAGATAGCATCGCATGATAGGATTAGATTTAGATATTTTCCTAGTTGAATTCAAATTGCATATTTAGATAATATTTAGGCTGGATAATTTTTCTAGATTGAATTGCATGCTAAGATAGGTCTCTAAGATAAGATATGATTTAAGCTAGTCTATTCCCTAACTTAAATTAGATAATATCTCACTTAGATAGATTTTTATTTTTATTAATTTTCAATTATAGATTTTAATATCCAAAAAATATTAGGCGCGTGTCATGTAGGCTAATTGCATCAATGCCATGTCATATAGTTTAATTCATATCATTAATGCACATCAGATATACACATCATTTGATGATTACTTGTTTAGGGCCATTAAATTAAAGTTGCATGTCATACTAGAATTAGATTATGTAAATATAAGCTAGGACATGTCATGCATTGCAAATGGTTTAATCTTTCATAAGTAGAATAACCCTATATATGCCATGTTAGATTTGTCATCCCATGCATGTTTTAATAAATTATTTGCCGAATTGGAAAACAGATTAATATACTCGGTTGCACAGGATTATTAAAACATTTTTTCTAGCAATTTGTTTATTACTTTTATATTGAGTGTTACTTTAATGTTTGTGCACCCTCATGAACACTATTTTAAAGGATAAGTTATAATTAATTCAAGTTGTCTGTAAAACCTTTTTTAAAATAATAAAAAAAGATACCGAAAATGTGTTAGATTAATATACCATAATCAAGTCTCCAAATTCATAATTACTAATTCATATAAGTAAAGCGATTCTTCAACGTCTGTCGCAACCATGGGATGGCTAATAGATTACTAAGCCTAATTTAGTTTGGGCCCTCTCAAGCCCATATTAATTTGCAACTTGAGTTCAAGTGTTTAACATACAAATGATTTTTAATTAGGAGTTGCCACTAATTAGTTTGTTGATGGGTCGAAGTGTGGGAGAATTGCTTTACTTCTAAGAATCAAAGATTGTGGATTCAAAAACTTGATTACATTTCTCTAATATCATTTCGGTACTATTTCTTCAAAAAATATTTGCCATGCAGCTTGAACTAATTTTAACTTATCCACTAACATGTAAGGCTAACATGTAAGGTGATCATGAGGATATGCAAACGTTACACTCAATAAATAAATCAATAAATAAATTGTGTAGAAAAGGAAAGGATCGTATACCTCGGTGCACCAAGCATATTAACCTATTTTCTAATTCTGCAAATTATTTATTAAAAACATGCACATAATATCTAGCCTAGCATGATTTTTTAGCGTTTTTCCATTTATGAAAGATTAAATTATATGCAATGCATGACATGGGAATGAATTATGTTTATATGATCTAATTCTAATATGACATGCAACTTTAATTAAATGGGCCTAAACATGTATTCACTAAATGACTACATACATTAACGACGTGACCTAAACTAGATGACGTTGTATATGACATGGATGTGATGCAACTAATATATAAAATATGCACATGACTTTTTTTAAAAAAAAATTCGTAATTGGAAGTTAATAAAAATAAGAATCTAACTATTTAATTTTAGAAAGTTGACTAACCTAAATCCCATCTTAACCTTGGATACTTATCAACATGAAATAAATTCAACACATTATCTAACCTAGATATAACCTAAACATGCATTCAATTTAATAAGAAAACATCTATCTAATCCTATTATGTAATTCTATCTAGAAAATCAATTCTAATATATATGATATGCAATGCAATCTTTTTGTGATTTTTCAAAGCATGGCAATTATCTAAATTAAAAATAAAATCTTACCTAATCTGCACGTGCAATCCCTAAAGATTTTAAATAAAAGATTGAGATAATCTAAAAAATAATTAATCATCTCATGGACTAAATTAAATATTATCACAATATTTTAAGCACAAAAATGATCCAATGTTAAGTCAAATAAATTTTAAAAAACGATCGTGGATCAAATTAGTAGTTTAGTTGACTTTTAACAATAAGCCCTAATTGGATATGCCTAAAATCTTTAGTAAAATCGAATTAGATAACAATCAATCCAAATTAAGCAATAAAATATTCAAATTGAAGTGGATGAGAATTGTTACCTAATTTGAACGAGCCTAATCCAATCAGAATCGGCTTGGATTGCGGACGAGCGGCTCACAAATGGCCGGCCGTTGCATCGTGTGGGCGACGATCACGGTCAGGGACCACCAGTGAGGGTGCTCCAACACAGTGATGCAGCATCTATTCAATGCAAGAATGGCTGGAGATGGCGTCAAAATGCTGTGGATGGCTGTTACCGCCGGAAAACCTGAAAGAAAATCACTGAAAAGATGCTAGTTTCGTCGAGAGGGTGAACTCGGCGACAAGATGTATTGCGGCGGCGGCGAGCGAGGACAGCAAGTAACGCTAAGGACTGGAGATTGCGGGAGACCACCGTTGTCGCCAGGCTAGACTATGGCGTAACTGTGAAAGGCCAAGGACGTCGCCGGGAGCTTGCAGGTGTATGTGCCGAGGAAACCGGATTATACTAGTGAGCGTCGCTGGAAATGTCTTTATGGCTCCGTTTGTTTCGGCTTTCCCAAGGGGCTATGGGGCCCCAAAGTCCCTTGGGAAAATATTTTGTATTTGGCATGTACTTTTGAAAACTCATTTGCCTAATGTCAGCATTCCCAAAGCTGAAAACTCAATGTTAGGGAGAGGTTGCTTTGAGTATTGGCATTTTGGATATGCGATTTTACTGTTTACCAAGCCACTGTTCATCTTCATCTTCTTCATCATTCGTCTTCTTCTTCCCCTGCCTGAGAGTTGCTCGAGCTTCGCGGTAGGCGGCGCTCAACCGCGAGCGGTCAGATCTGGCCGCTGGGAAGCCTCGCCTGGGTCACTCCTAGGTTGCCGCACAACCTCAGGCGACGCCCTTGGTTTCGCTTGAGGTCGAGCGACCCAGGCAATGCCGCCTGAGGTCGTGTGGCCTCAGGCAACTTGCATGCATCTCCTCCTCCCTTTTCTTTTCTTTTTCTTTTCACCTTAAAAGTTACCTTGCAAAATATACACTTTCAAACATACTGCCTTCACAAAATGCCCATTCACTCAAAGATACTTGGAGAAATGACTTTGCATTTCTCCAAAGTTGAACCAAACAGGCCCTATGACCGGAAACACAATGAAGATCGCTTGAGGTGCGGCGGGGACGCGGGACTGAAGCGGACAAGGCACTGCAGAGGCCCGCAGAAGCTGCTAGGTTCGTCGCCAAACGGGAGACGACAGGCAACGATCGTGAACGCTGGGTGCTGGGTGTCGTGGCCGCTTAAGGGGCCACCAAGATCGCTGGTTTCGTTGGGAAAACCGTCGACTCTACTGGAAGTTTGCTGCACGGTACGACCCGCTTGACACGATGACAATGTAGAGCTCGGCTGCAAAAGACTCAAGGCAAATAGAATTATTTGTTAGGGATAAACCACTTCATCGAATGATCACCGGAGATCAAATTTTAGCAATGAGGAGTTGAGTGCGGAGTTTAAACTCGTGACTGATCACTTCTTTAAGAAGTCCATCCGCTAACGTTTATTGAGGTCTGTGATAACACCATGCTCAGGCAATGTGATTCACGTGTGATGCAAATATTAATTATGCTAATGGTATTTTTTTGTTTAGGGGATCGGATCAACCTCTAAATTTCTTATGCAATAAATGACTAAAATGGTAGCCAATATTTAAGGTTCAAAACGTTTTACTTGGGTATTTAATGACTCACCAAAAATTGATTAGCAAATAACTCTTAGATAAAATTCATTTTCATGTTAAGAACTTAGGAGTGCCCGTGTTAACTTTAGGCTTACTAATCCATTAGCTAACCCCTAAGTCATGCACTTTTAGGGGAAGTCGCAACACTCCATATTTGTGTATCCCAGCAACCAGTTTCTTAAAAGATCAATTTAAAAGAGCATGTTGATCACACAACTCGTGAGTGCACTTGCATTAAGTTTACCATGCACTAGTTAAGGTTACGTCGAGTCACAGTAAATTGACTCAATTTATTACACCAGTCCAATCACCTTTGATCATGTAAAAAGCATGCTTGATTCTTCCGGATATTCACAATCAGGTTATGATCATTTAAATAGACATGACTTAACTACCAATGAATACATGTACCAATGTTAATACATAATGGCCTTCCTTTCATTATTCGAATCTCGCCATTTCAACCTAGGTGCTTTCCTTGTATGTTCCGAAGGCCACAATCATTCTTAACCGGAAGAAACATGTTAAAATAGCAGTCACTGGATCAAGGTCTTGAAACTTTGAAATGGAAATGGGTTGGGGTTGGGTCAAGCCCATTATGAGCGGCCCAAGACCAAAACCCAAGAAAACCAAAATTAAGAAATGCCTTCGCTTTCATCTAAGTTGTCTTCCAGATGACATTCAACGAAAAGTTGGCTTTCTTGTCCAATATCAAGAAATCGATCGTCTATCAAAGTTTTCTGCTCTATCGTTGTTCCTCATATTAAACAATAGCCGTAAGTCCAACGAAAAAAAAAGTGTTTTTCAAAGCTTTTCAATTCCAGAAAATTGTAGAAACACTTTACTTCTTCTATATAAATAAAAGCTAATGTTAAACCTTTATACATAAATATGCGTGCAATTTGTACATCTCATTAAGTGAAGATAAAATGGAATGAAATCCAACTTACTTTGACATTTCCTAAACTAAAACAAGAAGACAATAATCTCTACCATATCGAATGATCTATAGTAAAATTCGTTGCTACTATCCTCATGGACGTACATCACTATGATCGAACTATGTAAATCTAGCGTCCAATCAATTTCCTTGTTCATTCTATTTTATTGTTTGATCACTTGCTTGTCGCAATAAAACCGATAAGTATAACAAAGTAAAGGGTTAATACCCTAAAAAAATCTCAAACTAGTACATCTGTGTCTCAAACTAATTTTTTAATCCCAAACTAGTATACCTTTGACAAATTTACCTCAAACTAGTATACTTATGACAAATTTACCATATGTTAATTTTCGTTAAATTTTTCTGTCAAATTACTAAATTGAATAACATGTGACGGTTAACTGGTATATCAATTTAGGATTATATTCTCCGTTTGTTACAGTTTTATAATTTTGTGATTTTTTGTGGTATTAATTTAATTTAACAAATGGTATATTTTTCACAAATGTATCAGTTTGGGATTTTTGGCAATTGAATAAATTAGTTTGGGGTTTTTTATGATAAGTGGTAAATTTATCACAAAAGGTATACTGGGTTTATGATTTTTTATAGTCAAAAAATTAGTTTTTGATAAAATTGTCACAAGTGTACCAGTTTATGATTTTTTAGGGTATTAACCCCAAAGTAAAAATAGGTGAAGATGATTTTGAGATTTGTCACTTTAGTGATGTCTTCCCCTCAAAATTTAGCACTTCTTAAACTATAGTCAAATACCATCTTAAGTCAAGATTACAAATTAACTTTGGTAGTTCAACATAAAATCTTATAAATTATATTTCTCATGGCATTATTGCAGTCATATGACTAAAGAAATAAGCAGGAGGGTCAACAAAACAATACGTCAGCAACATCAAATCATTAATATTCATTGAGGTTGTTAGTATGAGAAAAATATTCAAATTCTAAATATTAATCGAATAGAAAATGACAAGTTATTCTATCAAAGTCCCGGAGAGATTGGAATGCTACAACTAAGGCGGACAGTGTACTAGTGTTTTTTTTTTTTTTCATAATATAAATGGAACAAATCAGAGGAGCGGCTATCGTCAACAATCACCTATGGACGTCATCACGTAAATTTTGCATTATGGTCCGAATGTTCAGTCCAAGCATCTCATTTGACAGCTCAAGATCCCCTTGGCCTGGCCGGGCGAGGGCCGCCGACCCGTGCTGGAGCTGGGCAAGGGCCGCTCTAGCAAGGGTCGGTGGGCCTTGCCCTGGATTTGGGTGCAGGCTGTGGGGAGGCAGCGGCGGCGGCGAAGGCTCAGCCCTTAGCTACCTGCCCATCCCATTTTGGTGCTTAAGTGTCCCTCCGTGCCAGTGGTATACTTTATCCCCAAATTGAGATTTTCCTTTCATAGATGGAGGAGCAATAGAGAGGTTTGAACTCATAACCAAAGAGGCTCCAAACCACATAAGCACAAGGCTTGCCTAGTTCGGCCAACCATCTTGACTTTCGACGACTCGACGAGGGTGCACTGTGTTCTTAGTTGGGGCAAGACTTCTTTTCTTTAGCTGTTGTGTTTTTCTTCTATCAAATTTTAGTATGTGTTTTCACTCTCTCTTTTCCTTTTAACCTTTGAACTCACAAAAAATTAGACTTCATTCCATTTGACCCTTTATAACTTACATTTCATATGGCTTTCTTGTCTTGTATTCGGACTATGCTTAGAATTTGACATAA
Organism: Eucalyptus caleyi; assembly: GCA_014182885.2. Classification (NCBI taxonomy): domain Eukaryota; kingdom Viridiplantae; phylum Streptophyta; class Magnoliopsida; order Myrtales; family Myrtaceae; genus Eucalyptus; species Eucalyptus caleyi. The sequence goes on along the minus strand of CM024469.2, from coordinate 10,927,024 downwards.
TTCTCGAAATCAGGTATAACTGAACTGCCTCCATGTGCTCACGCCGATAAGAAATCGCTGACTAGCTAGGATGTGCATGCTACGATTTTGGGAGCTACATGAATTGGGGCTTGCCATTCACTTATAAGGATTTCACTGCTCAGATTTTACTAATTGAAACTACGCAGAAATACAGTTCTTTTGAGGTCAAAAGGCGAAATGGCGAACCATCGGGCAATCGGGGATGGCGGCGGAGGAAGGCGGTGCCTCGCTCGAGCCCAGTGAACCGCCAAGCCATCGATGCAATCGGATATTGCGCCGGCAGCGGTGACCATGTTTTTGGAACACCTTGGCATCGCTTGGAGCAATGGCACTTTGTCCGCGGGTGTCTCGTGAAGCATATAGGCTGTGAGAATTTATGGTTGGGTGATTCAAGCCTGACCCATCCAAGTTCTATGGATCCGGGTTAAGCCCAGGTTTTGTCTTCCATCATTTGGTTTCCAGCAAATCAATTGCCTTTTGGCCTTGTGGGATCATCACTTATCAAAACACAAAACTTATTCTACCTAACATACATGTATGAATATGTAATAATACGCCGGAGAGGACATTTTCGACATGTAATCTTATCCATAATTGATTTGAGGATTAGAATTACATATCTTTTTAAAGTCAATGATGTATAAGACGTAATGTGTAATGCCTTTTTTCTAAATGGTAGTTAGTGATACATATAATCGATGTTTGCAAAAAGAAATAGAGAAAAATAAAATCGATTGTCCTCTGACATCAATGCGGATGATGCCGGGAGCTTGGATTAAGCATTCCTTCGAGGACAAGAGGAAGATGGGTTGTATCTCATGGAAGGACAAATTTTGTTGTTTTGTGAGAAATTGCATGATGGGTAGATGATATAGTCGGGGTGGAAGGAGTAAGAAAAAGAAGCCACGGTGGATTTCAAGCTCAAACGAAGTTGAAGCTCGGGTAGAAAATTGAAAGGAATAAGTGAGATTGTGTAATATATATTTATATTTATATATATAATTGACGTTTGCAAAAATAAATAGAGAAAATCAACTGCCCTCCTACCCTCCAACATCTTCATGGACTATGCTACGAGCTCATATCTAGCATAACTTCAAGGACAAAAGGAAGATTAGCTATATCTCATGAAAGGAAGAATTTTGTCGTTTTGTGAGAAATTGTAGGTAAATAAAGTTGTCATGGTGAAAAAAGAAGGAAGAAGAAGCCATGGTTGAACAATTTTGCGCTCAATCAAAGTCGAAGCTCAAAGATTGAAAGGAGCAAGTGAGGTTATGACTAAGGAATGTCAGGGTTGAAATTTTAGTAATTAGCCCTAAAGTAGAAAATCATATTAATGCCTTAGCTCTTGCAAATTTTCCTTACCCTCACTCATGTGTAGTCTATAGTCGACTTTTGATTTGGTCATTAGAGAAAGTTTATGGGCATTTCAAAGGCTCAAGTTTGGAGCTTGAGCCGCTCTAAACCCAAAACTTAAGACAGTGATGTCAATGTCGAAATGAAAAATATAGATGTATGTTAATAAGTGTGAGAAAAGCGATTTTTTTTTGTACCCAAAAATGCGATTTTATGTCTAAAAAGTATTACGGCAACATTGTTAATAGATGGATAGTATTGTTCAATTTAGGAATGCAAGTACGTATTTTCAATTTTCAAAAGGTAGAGATACGTAACGTAATGCATGCTTGTGTTCTTAGACACAATGCAACAGTTATGATGGCGTTACAACTGCCGCAAGACAGAGCCCGATCAAAATCACACGTGGCGCTCGCTGACCGATGCGATGCGCGTCTTTGGGACTCAGTACGATGGTCGGAGACTCCTCGTTAAGCGTGACGTCCGTCGATTTTTTTAACAGCAGAAAAAATAAAGTAACGCCGCTCTTCACCAAAAGGAAAAAAAAATAAAGAAAACGAAAGCCTGCCGGCAAAGCAAGGTTAACGGCGGAGCCCGGTTCACGAACCGCTACCGGGACCCCCTCCCGAGATCTCGGCCGTCGATTCTCCCGATCCGACGGCAGGATTCGAAGCTCCGGAAGGAGGTCTTCGCTAGGCGCGGGAGCAGGGGATCGTTCCTCATTTTATTCTATTTTACAAGTATCGAGTCTCTCGCTTCCGCTCCTCCTACGCTCTCGTTCCTGGGCCCCACCACCAAACTCACACTGCTCAACCATAATTCCCACCGAGGCCGGGCCCACCCACGCGCCTCTCCCCCTTGTTTGGTTTCCACGCGCTTAGATTCAAGCTGCCCTGAAAGCACGACGTGGAAAAAGGAGTTTCGAGCATCGGATGCATTGCGTGACCCTGGCACGAATGAGCGAAAGCTTATGCAGAAGAATCTATTTGAGATGCATGTCATAAGAATAATGATCACGTCAATTTAGTTCTAAATTTTTTAATTTTGATCAATTTAATGCTCAATCTTTTAACGCTTTACTAATATAGTACTTTTAATCTATTTTAATCAAAATTACTGACGTGAATATTAGATTATCTTATCTAACACGATCGTACATTAATATGACTATTTTTTTTTATATATTTTTTAATTCATTATTTTCTTTTTTTAAATAAGAAAATTATCCAAGTCATCATCAATTAATCGCGCATATAAGATAGTTAGCATTCATGTAAGTGATTTTCAACCAAAATAACCAAAAGAAAAATCGTTAAAAGGTTGATAATTAAATTGATTAAGTTGAAAATTTTATTATTAATTTGATATTCATATAACATATTTAAGATATTTTTATAATTTTCCTTAAGAACGATATAATTTGTCATGTGACCTATGTGTGGAATGTTTTTCTTCTCATTATGGCATGAGAGAGTACACTTAACCATGGGTCGGCAGGTTACAAATGGGACCAAGTCTAGCTCGAGAGAGAGGAAGGCTGAAGGACTTTTTTGATGGGTTTAGACGATAGCATTTAATGAGAATGCCTGCCTTAGCTTGTGGATCGAAATTTCATGATGGCACGGGTTCGGACAAAATTTAGACTTGACTTTTAGATCCAACCCTATCGACCTCAATGAAAAAGTCTTACGACTAGTAAAACTTTCTGATGGACTTTACTGTCGAGTAATTAAGCCTAGTCTTCACGTTCGAACTCAACTTAGCTTAAAATCTTGAAATTATTTTTTTTTACTAAGGGTTCGTTTGATAAAACTGAAAAATGAGTCCTAAAGATTATATGTGCTGAATTCTTAAAATGTTGAAGACGAGAATAAAAAGTTGTTTAATAATAATTAAAAATTAAATAATCGATTTTGTTAGTTTCTCGCCAAGCCAAGAATAGTGAGCATTATTGAAAGATTTTGCCAATCTCATTAATGCCCTCGGTGAATTCTTTGTCGCATCCAATCTATCAATTCCCATCCACAAACTTATGTCTTTATCTATACCTAACTAGCCCTATTTAAACAGAAATATATCGGGTCACGTGTACTGCCACTAGACCTTTATTTTGTACTGGTATATTTTTTTATAGAGAATTTATGTTTATTAAAACTGCTCGTCAACTCTTGCTCACCCAATTTATATGAGCAATGACAATAATCATTAAATTGTAAAAAGAAAAAAATTGCTTAAAATTCCTTTGTAAGATAATTTAATGGGATCATTTGCTTTATATATAAATTCACTATGCTCAAACCAAATATTTCATACATCGTATTTTACAAAAGTTGAATTATTGTGAACTAATTCTATTAACATCCGCTCCAGAATTTATTTTACTGCATCTATGAAACAGCATCGAAATAATTTTACTCTATATGGTGTATTATATGGCACGTAACAAAATCAACCTTTTTTCTCCATTATTCTATAAATACGTGAGTAGATTTTTTTTGGTAATCGCATAATAGAGTCAAATTACATGAATTATAGATATATATACTTTCTCATTCTAGTATAATTGATTTTATGACTTATGACTGAAGATAATAATAAGGGAAAAAATCACTAAAAACCCAAACTTTGCACAGTGACAAATTTACCCAAAACTATTTTTTTGACCATGAAAAACTCCAAACTTTTAAACTTGTGACAAATTTACCCTAAATTAGAAATTAGTCTTTTTACTTTTTAATTTTTTTCTTTTTTTCTTCCTTTTCTCTCTTCCCTAAATTGGATTAATACCGAAAAACATAAAAATTGAGGGCGGCCCTCGACAATGCCGACGAGGTAAAACCCTAAATTGGTGAGGGCAACCTCGCCCGTCACGCTTCCCTTCATTTAACTTAATAAAGGAAGAGAGAAAAAGAACAAAAATAAAATGGTAAAATTGTCAAAATGCTCTTAATAGGGTAAATTTATAAAAGGTATACAAAGTTTGGGTTTTTCATATCACAAAAAAAAGTTTAGGGTAAATTTGTCACTATGGGCAAAGTTTGAGATTTTTGGTATTTTTTCCCTAATATTAAATAGATGTAATATTTGATACTATGTTAAGATTTTAAACTTTTTTTCTCCTATTTTTCTAAAAATATCTTTTGAATCTCATCGGTCATTTTTATTACAAATTGTTCAAGAGTTTGTTAAACTTTCAATTTTTTCTGGAGAATATTCTTAAAAGTTTATTAGCAAAAGAAAAAACTTCCTTTATTAAATTAAATGCACTCATTGTTCAAAAGTCACTTTCAAGATGATACAATATATATATTAGATTTAGGGGGATTACTATGACTTTTTTTTTTTTGATAGATATAGTTCTAGGGGAATTTAATTGTGTTCCTTATACTTTTGTTTGGCTATGATTTTGGTTCTTGTACTATTCTTCCACCACAATTTAGGTCCTTAAACAAATTTCCACTTAACATTTTCAGGAAATTACTGAGTTAATATTGGCCACTAACTCATGGCTCCTACATGTACAACCCTCTAAATGAAAGTTACATTTTTAGTTTCTCTGTTGTTTGGAATATTCAAATTTAGTCCTTGTAATTTGTTTTTACAGCAATATTAATCCTCACGTCATAAATATCTGAGATTTCAAATTAAAAAAAAAAATTGCATTTCCATTCCATAGAAGACTTAAATTTGGCTATTTTTCATATGAATATAGATGTGTACAAGTCATTACCATTAATATCGGTGGCTTTATTAGTGATAACTGAAGTAACTTTTCTTTGAAGTCACTCAATATTCAACATCTAAGATTGACAATCAATGGTTTCAATTTCAACCTCCTCACCACACAAATTACAATCAATGTGATTTGAACTCGTTGGTGTAACTCTAATCAAAAGAATTCCTATAAATCGTGCATAAATTTTTTGCCAATTAGAGAATGAGTTAAAACGCAATTAGAGGATATAAAATTATCCATGCTTATATGGCATATGAATCTAAAACGAAAATAAGAAACCATAGTGCTATACAATCGACAAATGATACTATGACACGAGTCAATCATGAACAAATGAGTAATGGATACGAGAATCAGAGTTATATAGATTGTCCATTCAATAGTTGTGTAGGAGATGATCTCGTAGCAAGGTTTTTTTTTTTTTTTTTTTTTGTTAAAAGATACTTCATTGATTCATACTAAGACGGTGGATTACAGGTAGTACGAAAGTGTAAACATAAAATAAGATAAAGATCATGCGGAGGCTTGGGATCTGGTAGCAAGTTGCTTTCATTCTTTTCAGCTCTAGAATCGACTGGGACCGATGTGCACGGTCTTCGTAGGATTCCCAAAACCCCATAGAACTGCTGCACGATTCTTTCCGGGAGTACTTCCATCACCGAACGGTCATCTTCCCAATCAACGGCATTCTTTCTTAAACGGCTGCAAGAAACCTTTTACCACTCGGTTAAAGAGCTCCCTTATTGCTGGGTCTTCGAATTCGTCGATCAAAGTCAACGACACAAACTTTTTGGATTTGATTTTCACGAGTGGAATAATTCAATTGGTCATAAATTTATTATGTAAATGCCAATTCAATCATAAATCTTCAAATTTTATCAATTTAGTCCTAAATTTTTGGAGAAATTTCAATATAATCTTTGACCTAATATTCGACGGAAATTATTGACATGACGGTATGCCACTTAGAACGATTGAGGATGACTAGATTGCTGCATCAATGATTTCTAGCTACAATTGGATTAGAATTTCACACAAATATTTAGAATCGAATTGACAAAATTGATAAGTTTATGATTAAATTGATATTTGTGCAATAAGCTTATAATTCAATTGGGTTTTTTTTTCCTATGTCTCAATTTGGGATCCAGATGCACGATGCTACCATATAGGAATGTTGATGCTGCATCTTGAAGTCGAAACACTTAATGAACATCATCAAGTGCAAGAGTGGTTTTGTGGTAATCAAAATATGCGCCTTAAAGCACAAGGTGGGGGCGGAGAGGAGACATCTCAAAGTTTCGAATCCCGATTTCCTCCTCAAGTTTGGCAAGAAGTTTCGCATCTTTGCTTGGGGATGAGAAACGTGGGTGGCTGGCAATGGAGATTGACCGGTTACTCAGGCTTGGTAAAAGTAAGTTTTCATTTGTGTCGCCAAAAATAGATAATTTGGAGATTAAATAAAATTTCTTAAAAATAATATTTTTATTATTGACAATAGTTTAAGCCTAAATAGTTTTGTGAAACGATGGAAATAGTTTTTGCTTATTTATTTTTATATGCAACATAAACAATTATTTTTTGGAAAATATTTTTCAAAATAATTTATTTTTCGTAAACAAACATACCCGGAAGTGTCGATTCGAATCTATTGTTGATAGGGGGTTATGCCCGGAACAAGACCAAAGCTACGTTGTAGGTATTTACTCCCCTAACAGTGCCTCTTAGCCCCACCCAACTAGGACGGACTTTTAGCATCCAACTTTAATCCTCAGGACATTCGGTCCCACTGGTCTCCGATTCTTTGTGCCTAAGATACTCATGGAGGTGAGTGTAAAGCATAATACGAAGATAGGAGTTATTGCACCGTTCTAAGATTTCTAGCTAACAAAGGCAACTCATTTAGGATATGTTCGAAACGGGAAGCATAAGTAGCCTTTTAAATTTTTTTTTTTTTTTGGGGTAATTAACCTACCTTTTGATGGTGAGAGGCCATCTAGAATGGATGCTGGATGTTCTTCGAGCAGCTTTGTTTTGATGAAGAGGTAGGGATGTTGTCCTTAGTCTTGTACTGTCTTCTACTGTTTGATGATTGAGGTAACTGTAGACATGTCGTGGGATTTGTCATGTCGTTTGGGTTTAATTTAATTATATTTTTTTCTAGAGCTTGCATTGTCCTGCTAGGTTGTTGGGAGTCTTGAAAATGAAATGCACTGTGAATTTCATTGCATTCAATGTATGTTTGATTCGTTGATGTTGAAATAAACTACTTTTGCTCTTAAGAAGGTCTTTAGAAACTTCAATGGTGTCGGGTTCATAGAAGTAGAGATAAGGGGAAGCTATGTTGATTGATTGATTTTGATTTTGATAGTTTTTATTTAATTTAAATTCCAAGATGAAAAAGAAAAGCTTAATTTTCGTTTCCATTTAAAGGAAAAAATTAATTTACTTGCTTCATTGAATATTGTATTAACAAATGGAAACATGAACATAGGCGAGCCATATTTCCATTATCACACGATAAAATATCAAATTGAATTATTAAAAGTTAGTGTAAAGTGCACTGGGAATTTTAATCTTTGTGTAGAGAATGCAATCGAGTCTTAAACTTTTCGATTAATTAAATTATATTGTCAACTTTTTTCAAAAATCACAATCAATTCTTTTTTGGTGAACAGTACTTAAATGTAGCTCATGTAGCATTCAAAAGTCCCTACATTACATTCTTAAATTGCCCTTTCATTAGAACTTATAATTCAATTGCATTATCTTTTTAGTAAAAAGATTTAAAGCTCAATTGAACCAATTACGAGATTTACGACTCGATTGTATTTTTCGATCAAGAGATTTAGAATGTAATTGAACCAATCGAGACGTTTATGGCTTGACAATAATTGATTCATAACATGTACTAGGAGTTGCAATGTAATTTCCCATTAAACCTAAACATGAACACATTGGCACTGCATGCGACCTAATCACAGTAACCAAAGCTGCTTCACACCACAACATAGCACAATACCAAATCGAAGCATCAAAAGTAACCTTCGTGAGATGCTGCTACTCATAGGCTCGATCTCGCTCTTCTTTTGACCAACAATCTTACAATCAAGCTTTCAATGAGACTTCATCGAACGTGAGGCGAGCCCCATATCGACATGCATAGAAACAAAAAAGTCTATCCTCACGATGTTGGCCGGTCGCCGATTCAAGACCTTCGATTCACCCCTCGGCTCGAGCGAGGAAGGCAAACACGCTAGGAAATCCAAAAGGGCTGGGGCCCGGGGCTCCGAGGGGAGGGTGACGTGGTCTTTTCCCCCCACCCCCACCCCCACGCCTATTGGGGCGAGTGAACAAACCACCGGCCCGGTGCAGCGCGTGAGACGAGCGCACATCAGATGGCCGAAAAACAGCCGCACTCGATTGAAATTGAAAACGTACAACTCAAAAAATACACAACACCCCCCCTCAAAAAAAAAACCAGCCCTCCTTTCTCCCTCTCTCCCTCCCCCATTTTTTGAAAGATAAACCATCGCTTTGTCATCTCTCTCTCTCTTTGTCATCTCTCTCTCTCTCCATCGCCGGCTCTCCGCCGTGACAGCCAGTGAAAAATTCACTGAGAGATCCTCCCTCCCTCTCTAGCCCTCCCTCTCTCTCTCTCTACCTCCCTCCCTCTCCCTCTCTCTTTATCTCTTCGAATCGACCGATTCTTCGAGCTCCGGCCGGGGGAGCGGCCGATCGGCTAGGGCTGCGAATCGGCGGCGTCCGGAAGAGGCGGCAATGTCGGAGGAGGAGAAGCTGCTGAAGGAGGCGAAGAAGCTGCCGTGGGAAGATCGGCTGCTCCACAAGAACTGGAAGGTCCGGAACGAGGCCAACCTCGACCTCGCCGCCCTCTGCGACTCCATCGCCGATCCCAAGGACCACCGCCTCCGCGAATTCGGTGAGTCCGTTGGTTTCTCCCCTCCCTTCGTCGGCGCGTGCGGGTCGCCCCTCGGGCCGTTAGATCTGGTCTCGCGGGCGGTGATCCGGCCCTCGGTCGTGGTCCCGTCTGGTGCCGCGGGGGCTCGCGCGGGTGAAATGTGGCGGTTTCGTGTGGCGTATGAGCTGAGCGATGCGGAATGCTCGATTTTTTTGGTTTGAATTCGCGCGTGGGGGTGCTCGTCTGTTGGTTTGTTCGCGTGTTGGTTGTGAATGCATGCGGCTAATTGGCAATGCTGCTCTCGCCTCGAGGAATTGCTTGAGCATCGTCCTCTCGTGGCGTAATTAATTGGATTTGTCGAAGTTTGAATGCTTACGAATCGCCGATGCCTAGAGAGCCTCGTTGTTTAGGCGATGCTTCCGGAAATTGACCTGCCTGATGGTTTATCTGACCCTTTGAAATTCGGTGATGGTATTGCCTGTGCCGACTACAATTGTTGCCTACCAATTCCAAAAACTAGTAGTAAACTTGAGTGTTGGGAGTGGAGGTGTTCTGCTGGGGAACACAATGCAGACCTTTATGTTTCTGTTTTCCAGCAGAATCTTTTCTTCATTTGAGAATCTCTGATATTTTCTGTGGCATCGATGCTTTATGGAGATGTGTTATGCTTTAGAGGATTGCGATTTAATCAACTTTCTTTGGCTTTTCATAATTCCATTATGTTGGAATGTAGGTTTTGCAGTAGGGCTAACTTTAGGTTACCGATTAATCTCAATATTTTTTGGTGATGATATAGTGAAAGTGAGCTTCCAATGAATCAGTATGTGTCGTCTTGCTTTAAATTGCATTTGCAGTTTCTCTACCTTATATTTTAAAGCAGGACGGGATTGAAGTTGAACAAAATGCTTCCTTAAAAGCAGCATGGGCAGGAGTGTAGTATATGGTGGCACTGGCAAGCAAATTCAATAGGACCAGGGCGGGGTTAATTCTTGTGTTTGCTAAGATTCTATCCATGAAATAGGGATCGAGGTGTTGAAATGCTCAGATGAATATGGAGAAGGCTGATTTATGTGATGGATAACGGATCACCATTAGTCAACCACTTGAACTAAACATTACTTGATTCAATAACTTGGAGGTGAAGCTCAAATTGAGCTCAGTAGAATTGCATTTCTTGAACTCTTAAAGGATGGCTCAATAGTCTTGAGTTCAAATGTCTAAGGCAGTTAAATTGATATTGGTTTGTAAACAGAATAGGTCCTTGGGCTAAATCACTAGCATTTCTCCAATATACTTGGGAAAGCTCTCTATTGACCAATAACAATGAACATGTTTTATACCTAAAGGGCCTTGGGTGCACAAAGCCTCCCACACTGCGAGGGTTTGGGGGAGGAGTTATGCAGCATTAACCCTGATTTTCCAGAGAGGCTGTCTAAAGAAAAGCAAATTCATACCTATTGCTGAACATGCATATAGAAGCCCTATTTATTCCAATTGGTTTCAACCCAAAGGGAAAAATTCACAATTCATAACTATGAGACTATTCAATGGGAGCATTTTGGTATTTCTCTATGCAATCTAGAGGCCCTAATGTTAAGAGAACCAAAAATTGCATAGAAGCACCAACATCTCTGATATTTGATATCAAGTCTGAGCAATAAGTACTGTGGTCAACTAATCAATAATGAATATGACTATGTTATTATCAAGTATAAAAAATTTGAATTTAGAACTCGTTAATTGATGCAAGAAAACTAGGGTCTTCTACTATATGGTTGACACGATACCCTCAAACCAAATGAAAGAGATGTACTTGTGCATCGGTTCATTGTGCTTGAGTTAACAGGATACACATTGGCTAGAGATTTCGGTGAATTAATGAATGCTGAGTGTGGGAAAGTGGAAGGAATTCATTGGATTGCGTGTTTGTGTGTGTGTGTACAGCTCATTAGCTCTTATACTAGTTTTGCAGCTTGTTGCCTTAAACCCTACTTAATATGAATGTATCTGATAGTGTCCTTGTAAGGCATTCAAAACAACTGCCAAGTAGATAGATGAGAAACAGACTCCTAGAGCTTAATAGGTGGAAGTTTTATAGAGTAATTCAATTAAAGCTGATTTGTGTAGAATTTGTGGTATGCAAATGTTTACTCTTTATCTTTCCTTTCGTTTTAGGGCCACTTTTCAGGAAAACTGTTGCAGATTCTAATGCACCTGTCCAAGAGAAAGCGCTAGATGCTTTACTTGCATTTTTGCGAGCTGCAGATGCTGATGCTGGAAGGTATGCCATTGTGCAACTTTTAGGTTTAGCTAAATTTTATGGATTCATTATTTTTCTCTTGTTTGTTGATTCTGATTATTTGACCTATGCCTTTAGGTATGCAAAGGAAGTATGTGATGCAATTGCTGCAAAATGCTTGACTGGAAGACCGAAGACAGTGGAAAAGGCTCAGGCAGCATTTATGCTATGGGTGGAATTGGAGGCAGTGGAAGTTTTTCTGGTACTTTCTACTTGAGATATATACGCATGCAGTGCATCCTTTAATGACTTTTTATGCTTTTTTAATGATTGTGGTTTTACTAAGTATTGTACAAGAATAATCAGTGTGCTAATGGCATCAGTCACTTCGATGATTTGTAGCTGAAGAGGGCCATGTGACCTTTTCTTCTATTTTTTAGCTGATTGTGTGAAGGGAATGAGCCATTTCCCTTACTTTTTTATTAATTATGAGCATGTGAGTTTAAGTACATGGTAATTATGTCTCCTTGAAATTTATTTTGAAATTCTGTTAGGCTCTAGCTGATACCAGGTTTCTTAGTGTGAAATGTCATTGTTAGAATGATCCATGCGTGAAGTTATTTTGTTGGGAATGGTTTAAGCTAGGTTCAATTCTACACTGGCTGTCCCTCATCAGGCTTTGGATTGTCCAGTAAATGCTAGAACTTGTATTGTTAGTTGCATTTAAATCTTTAAATCTTCTCTCTTTGGCCACATAAAAATTTTTCAGTATAGGTTGTCAATGTCGATTGTGTTATTAGTACACTATTTATGGCTGTCACCAATTTATTTGTTTGGTGCTCCTAGATGAGATCATAATCCCATTGCTTTTTTAGCCAGTCCTCAGACATTTACAAGGTCTTGTCTAATGACAGGATACTATGGAGAAAGCAATCAAGAACAAAGTTGCTAAGGCTGTTGTCCCTGCAATTGATGTTATGTTTCAGGCATTAAGGTATTGTGATGAATTGCTTTGGTGAAGGCATTCATGTGATTTTCCTTTGCCCTTTTTTCCTTATCAGACATGATATTTTGATCAGTGAATTTGGGGCGAAAATTGTACCGCCGAAAAGGATATTAAAGATGCTTCCTGAACTGTTTGACCACCAAGATCAGAATGTTCGGGCATCATCCAAAGGCCTGACCCTTGAGCTTTGTCGTTGGATTGGGAAAGACCCTGTTAAATCCATATTATTTGAGAAAATGCGAGATACAATGGTAAAATAGCTCTATGTTACACCTTTTATCAAATTCCTTTCCATTCTTGAAAACAAGGTTAACTTTTTCTCTGATTAACTGTAGAAAAAAGAATTGGAGGCTGAGCTGGTAAATGTTTTGGGGACTGCAAAACCAACACGAAAAATTAGGTAAATCACGTTTGCTCAGCATTTTTTTCTTTCAAAGTTGCTTCTTTATGAATATTTGCTCAGCATCGTTTTTTCTTGATAAGACTGTGTCTCAATGTAATTAGCACAGTTGATGTATGGTTTACCCTATTAAAAAATACAACTGATAAGATGATGAATGTAAGCTTTTGATGGCTGAAAGTTTATTACATTAGATGTGTATCTGGGGATAATGAGGTACATGCATGTTCTTTCTGTATGAATGTTACATAAATTAAGTTAGAGCTGACAATGTTACATCTTGATTAAGAGAGAGCAGACTAACTTTTGTTTCTTGCTTATCTTGATTGACAATGCTGCATAGTCAGGTATGTTGCCTTGTTTTGGCTTGATTTGCTTTCTGGCAATTAAGATCCGATGCCTGTCTCTGCTAGGGTAGCTTAATCTGCTCACTTAAATGTAGTGTAGCTATAGCGACAATAAAATCTTTTGGCCTTGGCCTTGCCTTGTCAGATCTGAACAAGACAAAGAGCCAGAACAGGAAATTGCATCTGATGTTGTGGGTCCCGGTCCTTCTGAAGAAGCTGTGGCTGATGGTATGTGTCTTGCCACCTCACAATTGAATCTTTTGGTGATTAGGGTGTTTTTTTTTTTTTTTTTTTTTTTTTGGGGTGCCATTTTCTTTTTTTCTTGTATGAAAGAATTGCTTGAGTTGCAGTAGAGGATGAACTGTTGATGCCATGAAGTTTTACTTACTATTTTCTGGTATTATTGGATCAGCCCCTCAGGAAATAGATGAATACGAGCTTGTTGATCCGGTTGACATTCTGACTCCTTTGGAGAAGTCAGGTTTCTGGGAGGGAGTGGTTAGTAGTCCTCTAGAATGCATTTTTCAGGGAAATCCCTTAGCTTTCTTTGTCATCATGTGTATGCTTGCTGCATAATGTCAGATATTTGTTTGTTACATAAGTTTTTCTATTGATGCCTCAGAAAGCTACCAAATGGTCAGAGAGGAAAGAGGCAGTCGCAGAGCTAACCAAGCTGGCTTCAACCAAAAAAATTGCTGCTGGTGACTTCACAGAGATAAGCCGTACACTGAAGAAGGTATGCAATTATTTTTTGCTTCACTGCAATTATCTGACATTGAATTTGCAAGGAGTTTATTGAAACTTTATCAATCACACTGTTAGATATCTGAATTTGGGACATATGAAGTACTCGATTAGAAAAGATGGAACATTTTGCTTCTTTTGCAAGAAATATTGTGAACTGAGCTTTGTTAAAGGGGCAATTTACTTTCTACCCTTGGACGTGCTGAAATGTTTCAGCCTGTTGAACATGCCATGGAATTTTGCAACTCTTATCCTGAAAGGATCTGGTACTAGTGTTCAAATCGACAGAGTTTGATGAGACTTCTCTTCCTATCATTGGGTGTCAAAATGCCATCATACTTGCACTTCATATGTTCGCTGGAATGGATACTCTATTTCCAGCCTATGCTCATTTGGTTTGGAATAGATATCTATTCCCTGTCTATTTTTGATAGAACAACTATTCCATTGTCTGGTTCCTGGGGCCCCCACCAGTTTCATGGGACTAGGAATATCTTCAGTTTTTCTAAGAACCAAACAAGCCATTTTTCCTGAATAGCTATTTCATCTTGTGAACCAAACTATGGAATACCTACTCTGTTACGATTTTCACTTTATTCTACACCCCATTGAATAGCTCTTCTATTTCTGCTTTAGTCTAATCTGCGAGCCAAACACCATGTCAGAATTCTGTAAGTTGATGCAGGCCTTGTTGGATAATCTCTGGGAATGAAAGGAATTATCATTTTCTGCACTTGTTCATATAAATATCGGTTCAGCCATGCTCCGCTTGCATTTCGTATGTATGTAATAATGAGAGCAAAACCCAGATATTTTTATCATTGAGAATTGTTCTAATGATGGTAGTCCTTTCCTTGAACAACCTACAGAGACCCTAGTTATCTTCATTTCTTCTTTGTTCTTACAACTCATGTCTACTCATTTAGCATAAAAAGAAAAGAAAAAACCCTTTTAGCTCTTTCAAGTGATATGATTTTGGGTAACAAGAAGAAATATGGTCGTGCCTTGGAGGGAAGTAATCTACCATAGGATTAAGGATTTTGAAATCAAGATTCTAAGACGTTGATTCCACAACCTTCTTTGTCATTGAAGGCTCCAGGCATCTAGTCCTTTTAATTAATCTCTCAATGAACTCTTATTCATTTTTGAGTTCTAGGTCTTATAGCAACTTTCATTCGCAAAGAGTAAACACATAATTTGGCAGTCAATCATCCCAATCATTTGATCTTTAATATGCTGGTGAACAAGGGAAAAGAATGAGTTCAACGTGTCTTCAGTCTCTTGACTTCTGGCTTCATGTTCTCAGATAAAAACACGCCATCAAAGAAAGTCATCGACTTCGTGATATTATGTCAATTGTATCAATGTTTATACTAAGCTGAATGCAGAATTGGAAGAATTGATAAGGAAAAAGACAAAGCTGTTTCACCACCAAAAAAATTTGCATCCAGCCTTTTAAAGTGGAAAGTATGAAGCTTTACCAGATGTTCCACCATGGAAAACGAAAAACTTATTGATTCACCTAGGAGAATGGTTTAATCAATAGTAGATTATGAAAGTCGCTTACACTTTTTGAGCGGTTAAAATATTATATTGAACAATGAATGATGCAAACTGCATCCTCTGTTGGGCAAAAAAATGAATTCTATGTTGGTAGAATGGGTGAGTGGTGTCAAGTTGATACATTTAATAGTGAATTGATCCATTGGCTTGTGATATGTATCTGGGAGCTCCTCTGGTCAATAATTTATTTGGGATCATTCCCATTGCTGAAAAATGGAACATAGCATGCCCTGCCTGAATCAGCGTATTCATATTGTTTGGTCCTGGAATTAAATTGCATTGTAAGATCAAAAACCAGATGTGGTTGACTCAATATCTATACTCATCGTTTTTATCTTCAGATTTTCTTTACTTGTGTGAAACTTTTAAAACTCTTTTGCTATCTGTAATTTTCAGCTTATTACGGATGTGAACATAGCTGTCGCAGTAGAAGCCATCCAAGCTATTGGAAACTTGGCTAGGGGACTGAGATCCCATTTTTCAGGAAGTTCCCGCTCCTTACTTCCAGTTTTACTGGTAACAACTACAGCCTTTTTTAAAGGGCATTTTCTTTATATAAGAACAAGAAAAGAGTCTAGGTTTATCTTCATCTATCAAAAAAGTTTTTGGTTTTGGTTCTTTGTCCTGTAAAAGTGATACTTAGACCATTTTTATTGCTTGGTACCAATTTGCCTGTTGAACAGGAAAAACTCAAGGAGAAAAAACCGACCATGACTGAGGCACTTACTCAAACTCTTCAGGCAATGCATAAGGCTGGGTGCTTAAATCTGGTGGATGTTGTTGAAGGCAGGTTCAAATTTGATTATTTATCATAAATTCTGGATCAGTGAGGACAACTAAGTGCTGGATTGTGTTCTCCCCTTCCGTTTAATGCAATCAGTGTAGTAGTTTGCTCACATCAGTCATTTTTTTCCTCTCAAATCAGAGACTTGTACTTGATCATCTGTGGCAGACAAATAAGCATGTGTTGTATTGTTGCACTTTACATCCAACATAGGCTCCATTTATGTCTCTTAGTAAGAGTTGGGGATATCAAGGTTTTATGTAGGGTGTGAAGTGCAATAACCCTCTTAGTGTAAATAAAATGTAATATTACTGATGGGTAATGCTCTTAAGATGTGGCGTCTTGGTAGCTGCTGGGTTTATGACATATTGTTCCTTTGCAGATGTTAAAGCTGCGGTTAAAAATAAAGTTCCTCTTGTGCGATCATTAACTTTGAGCTGGGTGACATATTGTATCGAAACAAGTAGCAAGGCAGTTATTCTCAAGTTGCACAAAGATTACGTGCCGATTTGTATGGAGGTCAGTGAATTCGAGTTGGAAGCATGGTTTGTTAGTTCAAGACATTCAAATATTGTAGTATGACAATCTTAAAATACTTGTTTAAATTTACTTCAGTCCTTCAGGGAGTTCGTGTTTCCCTGATTTACTACTCAAGCTCGGTTTATCTCATGAGAAGATTAGAGAAGTCTTCAGACAATGTTCTTTTTTAGAAAATGTTATCTTTGTCAAAATATGGCCCAATGGAGAGATAGTTCACTACTTTGAACATCATGGTCATGGCTGCCTTTCTGCTTAATGTAGTTTATCAAATGTTTTGCTCTTGTCCCTGGATTTGGTGTGC
Organism: Eucalyptus caleyi; assembly: GCA_014182885.2. Classification (NCBI taxonomy): domain Eukaryota; kingdom Viridiplantae; phylum Streptophyta; class Magnoliopsida; order Myrtales; family Myrtaceae; genus Eucalyptus; species Eucalyptus caleyi. The sequence goes on along the minus strand of CM024469.2, from coordinate 10,910,068 downwards.
AATTGTCCGAAATTCAAAGTTACTTGTTATCTTTTAGTGCCTCAATGATGGGACGCCAGAGGTCAGAGATGCCGCCTTTTCAGCTTTGGCAGCCATAGCTAAGGTAATCTATGTTGTCCATGTAGTCTTAAGTACACATTCATTGTGGCTTCTGGATGGTCTTTTAGTTTCAAAATGTAGTGACTATTAAATATGACTAGTTTGAATTGTCATCTGATGCTTTTAAAGATCCTGCATAGCAAAAATGTTTGAAACATGTAATTCAGCAGTGAAACTTTTCCTCTTCACAGTTTTCATATGTATCTGATTATGTGAAGTAGGAGTAGGTCTATATGGTGCTCTGAAGTTATAGAATACCAATTTATCATAGAATCAAATACTCTTATTAAGCCAAGTAAGTAATAAATAAAAAGGGTTCTAAACTTTTGATTGTTCACATCTGGTGGTGATACATTTTCTTTCCTTTCCAGTCGGTTGGCATGAGGCCTTTGGAGAGGTCGCTTGAAAAACTTGATGATGTGAGAAAAAAGAAACTCTCTGAAATGATTGGGAGTTCTGGAGGCGCTGTTCCAACTGGTGCTGGGGCAGGTATGTGAAATATTCTTTGTTCTGCAGATTATAAAAAATAAACCTTTCAAGTGAGTATATTCTAAAATTTTAATCATGTCTCAGCTACTGTCCAAGCTTCTGGTGGGATCTCTTCCTCAGTGGAGGTTAGCTCAGTTCCTGCCATTTTTATTCAGAAGTCCATTTGAATGCTTTAGATGTGCTTCCATTTTCAATTTTGGACTTCCTTGGTGCTGTTTGTCTGCCACTGGATATGCAGTCAGTATACCAAAGCTTTGGCACTCGGAAAGATTGTCAGCAAATGGGTTACTGGTAGATTTGAACCGCAGCCATAGCTGAACTGTTTTTACCAATTCCTAAGGCTTTTGACCTTGCCTGTGGAGTGTCCTTGACACTTGTTGTTTTGTTGTATTTTTGAGGACTGACCTATGTATTCCATTTTTGGCCTCTGGGGGCTCCACAGGGGAAGGGAAAAGAAAGGGTGGGGCCCCCTGGGGGTGGGGGGTGGCCTGTTAAAAGTAAAAATACCATAAATTAGCATAGCCAAAATGTCATCTTATATGGTTTTTTGTTGACCAACGCTATCGTAGTTCAAACCTGACCGGATCATGAACTACTTCACTGTTAATCTCTGAAAAAGTAAGCTGGATACTTTCAATTGGCAATAGACAACAGGTGGTGTATTTCAATCACTTTTAATTATGCTATTATTAAAATGTTTTCAATTGGTGGGAGTGATTATGGTAATACTTGGTGAAGTGGTTATGCTTCATTGTGAAACATGTTATATTCTCTTTACCATCTCAGTCATGCTTGTCTTGTTACATTCCATGTGATTCAGGAGTTATTTAATTTTTCTGGTCATGTAAAAAGGGCTTTTTTTTTTGGTAGTTTTGCTTATGCTGGGATTAATAATTATCTACACAGGTTGCAGACAGTTCATTTGTTAGAAGGTCAGCTGCTAGCATGCTTAGTGGAAAGAGGCCACTTCCTGCTGCGGTTAGCATGACTATTTGGTTTATTAAATTTGGCTGCTTTGCCGCTTATAATTTTCATCTAAATGATATTCTGGTTTTGTTCAGAATCCGGGCAAAAAGGGAGGCACTGTCAAATCTGGTGGCGGAAAGAAGGGAGAGGGGACTGCACAGGCTAAACCTTTGAAAGCTGTTGTACCTGAAGATGTGGAGGTGATAAGACTCCTTTGAAAATTTATTGCTTCTTTGTCTTGAATTATCGAACAAGTTTGTGTTAATCAACAGCCTGCGGAGATGAGTCTTGAAGAGATTGAAAGCCGAATAGGATCTGTCATACAAGCAGATACTATTTCCCAATTGAAGAGTGCTGTGTGGAAGGAACGCCTTGAAGGTTTGGAATTTATTTTCCCTTAACAACAATTTGTCAAATGAGCAATAGGTCAACTAAGCTTTCACTGAACTCCTTCCTGCTGTTGGTGTCTGTGTCACATTATCGTTTTAACTTTTTTGTCTATTGGAACTATATTTTTCAAACAGTAACTTTCTGTGTTTCACTGAGGGTCCATTTGTTTGTATTCAGTATTCTGTTTTCTTGAAACAGTGTTTGATTCATGAAAATATAAGGAAATTGCTGGGAAGTGTGTTTTCATTTTATAAGGAAATTGCTTTTTCCTTGGTGATGAAAAATTTGAAAACTAATCTTCTTTTTTATGTTTTAGGTTTGTAGTTAAAGAATGAAAACAGTTGTCCTTATTTTCATTCAGAAACAGTTTTTAGTTGATGAACAAAGGCGTTTTGGTACTTTTTTTTTTTTTTTGGAAAATGAAAACAGAGAACTGGACCAGTTTTTTCATACCAAGCAGGCCCTAAACTTGTCTTTCTTTCTTTCTTTACCAAGCAGTAGTTAGTTGAACCAGTTAAAAATTTGTACACTTGATCTGTTGAAAGACAGATTCAGAAGCAAATTCAGTTTTCCTTTGTTTGATTTTGAAGTGTCTTAGATATACTGAGATTTATAGGACTCTGGTCAGATATTCTAGTTGGAAGTCAACATCCTGTGATGCATCTGTAGCTGGTAAATGGGATGTTGGAGCAGGTCTGATTTTTACGTTACCTTTTTGTTTATTGATTTCTTAACAAATGCCTGTTTTGGTGGAAGAATTAGACAGTGCATCTTCAAAGTGGATGATGGTTCAAATGTTCATTCCATTCTATTTTGAAAGCGTAGTACTTTATTTTTTTGCATTAATGTTTACTATTGGTTAAACATGTACATGCATATTTCATGTTTCTTTGGGAAGTAGAAGAATGGCAGATCCCATTGTTCAAATAGAATCAATTCTCGACATGCAGCTTTTAACTCTTTTGTAAAAAAGTTTGCCCTCGTTTAATGTTTAGCTCTGGATATCCTTGCAGCAATTGGCTTATTCAAACAACAGGTGGAGCAAATACAGGACTTAGACCAGTCAGTAGAAATTTTGGTTCGATTGCTCTGTGCTGTGCCTGGATGGAATGAGAAAAATGTTCAGGTTTTGGAAGTTCTCTTCTACTTGTTTACTTGTCAGAATTGATTGACTTTGTTAATATGGGTTTCATTGTGAGTATTGCAGGTCCAGCAACAGGTTCTCGATGTCATTACATATATTGCTTCCACTTCTGCTAAATTTCCCAAAAAGTGTGTTGTCCTTTGCCTTCTTGGTGAGTATCCAATTTGAGGTATTTTCTTCTATTCCCCTGATATGTGGACTTGTTTTGACTTAATTAAATATCAGGTACAAGTGAACGTGTAGCAGATATCAAAACCCGTGCTCATGCCATGAAGTGCCTAACTGCTTTTTCTGAAGCTGTTGGCCCTGGATTTGTTTTTGAGAGAGTGAGTTCTTTCTTTTAAGAGGAATATTTGGCATAACTCGAACCTAAAAAGACACAACGCTGTATTTTTTTTCCCAGTTGATTACGTGTCTTGTGTTGACTGAAGATATGTACTTTGTTCTCATAGATGTACAAAATTATGAAAGAGCACAAAAATCCTAAGGTCCTCAGTGAAGGAATTTCGTGGATGTTCAGTGCGGTTGAAGACTTTGGCGTGTCACATTTGAAACTGAAGGTTATTTCTAACTGTTTTTTAACATATGTTTTGCAGTTATAGGTTTTTTTTTTTTTAAATATATATTATCTTCATTGTTATAATGAAACTTTTGCCATCTGGGAAATATCAATGGATACAGGATATGATTGACTTCTGTAAAGATACTGGACTGCAATCTAGTGCTGCAGCAACTAGAAATGCTACTATCAAGCTTATAGGCGTTTTACATAGATTTGTTGGTCCAGGTAATTTCTTTCTCAAAAGACTATCGGCTTAAATTGTTTTCATAGTTCCACTTTGTGAATTACATGGATGTGGTCTTTATTACTCTCTAGATATTAAAGCCTTTGTTACGGATGTCAAGCCGGCTCTGCTCAGTGCACTTGATGCAGAGTTTGAGAAGAATCCATTTGAGGTATATCATACTGATTTTAAGACTATTTTATATTGCTTTTTGAGTGCTTGCTGGAAGTATCTACATGTGAAAATCCTGCAGGGTAGTGCCGCTGTTACGAGAAAAACTGTTAAGGCCTCTGACTCCATGTCGACTGTGTCTTCGGGTGGGGGAGATGGCCTGCCACGTGAAGATATAAGTGGAAAGATCACCCCTTCCTTGCTGAAGAATTTGGAAAGTTCAGATTGGAAGGTTTGGCATCTGAGTGATGAAGCTGTTCATCCTATCTCTAACTTCCGGTTTTTGAATATTCTTCATGATAATCAGCAATAAGCAAAATAATGATCATATCAATGCACACAACTTTCGATCTCCAGGTTCGTCTTGAATCCATTGAAGCTGTCAACAAAATGTTGGAGGAGGCGAACAAGCGCATTCAACCAAATGGAACTGGTATGAGATTGTTGTTCTAAATAACACTGTTTCCAACTCTTGTTTTGACAAGTTTGATAAAAGTTGATTTTCATAATTTTTTGCGTATCAAGATGATCTCATTCGTTAACAATTGCTTTGATATGCAGTTGAGTTGCTTGGTGCCCTCAAAGGACGCCTGTATGACAGCAATAAGAATTTAGTCATGGCAACTTTGACAACCATTGGTGGTGTCGCATCTGCAATGGGTCCAGCGGTTGAGAAGTCGAGCAAGGTTCTTATCTTCCTGTTGGCATTATGTACTTTTTCTCTCTGTTGTTGAAAGCTGATTATACTCAGAAGTGTTCTTTTCTCTATTCGCAGGGTATTCTTTCTGATGTTTTGAAATGCCTGGGTGACAATAAAAAGCATATGAGGGAATGTACTTTGGCTGCAATGGAATCATGGCTTGCAGCTGTTAATCTTGATAAGATGGTCTCTCTCTCTCTCTCTCTCTCTCTCTCTGAGACGTGTGTTCATGCTTGTGTGTGTATCTGTAGGATATGGTTATGCTTTATTTATGGCTCCACTGAACCATGATGAGGCCTCTGCTACAGGTTCCATACATTGCAGCTGCTCTAATGGATTCTAAGCTTGGGGCTGAAGGGCGCAAGGATCTTTTTGATTGGTTGGGAAAGCAAGTTTCTCGCTTAAGCGATTTCCCTGATGCTGTGCATCTGCTGAAACCAGCTGCTACTGCTATGACTGTAATGTCAAAATAACCTGCTTAGATAATATCTCTTCTTTGGACCCAAACCTTTTCTTCAGATTGATAAGGACTGCTGCTGTAACTTTTCAGGATAAGTCGGCAGATGTTCGTAAAGCTGCCGAGGGATTCTTTGGTGAAATTTTGAGAGTCAGTGGACATGAATTGGTACGTATATGTGCAATAAATTGCAAAAGTGTGGCTTCTTTAGTATGAGGTGATCATGGTGACTGTTGTGTTCAGGTTATGAAACATTTGAAAGACATTCAAGGCCCAGCTTTGGCTGTTGCACTTGAACGATTGAAGCCTCATGGAACATTCCAAGGTGCTCTCTCTCTCTCTCTCTCTCTCTCTCACACGCGCCCGCGCGCACGTTCTGTTTTGAACCTGAAATATTGCTGGCAGAATCATTTGAATCAACCAGAGCCATACCGGTGGGGTTACCTTCCAAAAGTGGCTCTAAAGTTGGAAGAGTTACTTCTCATGGTGCATCAAAGCCTGGAAGTCGGACTGCAGCTTCGGTATGTTAAGTTCTCATTAATGACTAAAGAATAAGATTAGAGATGGAGTGAGATCCTTTTGTTTATTACATGAAGGCTGTGTTGGTTCTTTCTAATTTTCATTGGAAGGATAAAATTGTATGAGGAGTGATGGGGATTTTGATTCTTATTTTCCCATTTGCAAAGAGGATTGCCGTGTCAAAGGGCTCAAGAGGAGACTCGATGATTTCTGTGCAAGACATTGCTTTGCAGTCACAGGCTTTGATAAATGTCAAGGACTCAATTAAGGTATGAACTAATGCTTCTACAATAGGTTGTATGAAAAAGACAAAACTTTAGCTGAGCCACTCTTATCCGCATTTCAAAAACTGACTGTCCTATAGGAGGACCGAGAGAGGATGGTTGTTCGGAGGTTCAAGTTTGAAGAGCTGAGGATAGAGCAGATTCAAGATCTTGAGGTAACTGTTGTTGGGTGTTGGCTGGACATTTGGAGCACTGTCCTTCTCTTTGTAATTTTTCTTTGGGATCTACACCTTTATTGCAGAATGATATGATGAAATATTTTAGAGAGGATTTGCACCGGCGACTTTTAAGCTCTGATTTCAGAAAGCAAGTGGATGGGCTTGAGATGCTGCAGAAGGTATTTAAATGGGTATTCTTGTTGCAGTAAGTGCGAGCATCTTGACATTGCGTTATGATAATGTTTGCTTTCCCTTCAGGCTCTCCCATCTGTTATTAAGGAAATAATTGAAGTTTTAGATATACTGCTGAAGTGGTTTGTGCTACGGTTCTGTGAGTCAAATACGACGTGCTTGTTGAAGGTAACTTTCTTGGTGAAATGGATTTATGTGGTTTGTTCATAGAATTGGTGATTTTGCAGCATCGTTCCATCTCTTAACATTTTAACATGATGAATAGGTGCTGGAATTTCTCCCTGAGCTTTTCAACAGATTAAGGGATGAAGATTACTTGTTGACTGAATCAGAAGCAGCAATATTTCTTCCATGCTTGATAGAGAAGGTTTTTAAAACAAGCCTTGGCATTTTCAATTTTGTATGCAAATGCAACTACATTAAAGAACGTGAAACTGTTGTAAAACTCATAATTCATGCCTCTTTTTTGCTGCAGTCTGGGCATAATATTGCTCAAGTGCGAGAAAAAATGCGGGAACTTACAAAGCAAATTGTTCATATATACTCTGCAACAAAATCATTTCCTTACATTCTGGAGGGGTTACGTTCAAAAAACAATCGAACTCGGATAGAATGTGCTGACCTTGTAGGATTTTTGATGGACCATCACGCAGCTGAGGTATATTCTTAAATGTCATTGTCTTTCTTTTATAACTTTGTAGTCTTAACATTTCTTTTTCAACAGATTACTGGACAGCTAAAGTCCCTTCAAATTGTTGCAAGCTTAACGGCAGAACGTGATGGTGAAATTAGGAAAGCTGCCCTGAATACTCTTGCTACGGGTTATAAGATTCTTGGTATGCAATGACATAGCTGTAGCTACATGTGACTGACTTTTATGCTGTCTCTTGTGCACATGCACCTTAACTGGTTGAACTTGATGGTTGATTGTTTATATATGGATCTGTAATTTTATTCATGCACTTTTTCAGGTGAGGACATTTGGAGATTTGTTGGGAAGCTAACTGATGCTCAGAAAAGCATGTTAGATGACAGATTTAAGTGGAAGGTTGTCTCTATGTCACACATGTAATTCTACCTTCTTTAGTTTACATTTCATAAACTAATACTTGTTCAAAATACTAGGCCCGAGAAATGGCCCAAAGGAAGGAGGGTAGGCCTGGTGAAGCTAGAGCAGCATCTAGGCGATCGGTCAGGGAAAATGGGTGTGTTTCTGATGTTCTTGCTCTTTATGGCACTATAGCATTTGCCTTGTTTTGCTGCTTGAAATCTCTTCACTCCATATATTGGAGATTAATCTTTTGTCAGCTTATCATCAGTCTCTTCTTGCTCAACTTCTTTTTGTGATTAGTCTGGTTATGTAGGCTAATAAGTTCTTACCTCGGTAAACTTCACATTAAAGGAAAAATTGGCTCTGCATCCTGCATACTCCAGAAAGCACATGCTAGTGTACACCCATATTACTCATTTCCATACACATACAATAGATGGAAATGGATGCTTATGCACAAATTAAAGAGAGAGCTCATAGTTTTATCTGTTTTCTGCACAGGCATATCCTGTTGTCTAAAATGGTTGATAATAGTAAATGTTAGTGCGTGATTGTTTTCTACTTCAATTTTAACTGGGGATAGCTGATAGATTATAATATTCACTTTTATGGTTTTATGTGCTTGAGAAGAAGCGAGCACGACAAAAATACTGGAAAATTCTTACTTTTGAATTGAATAAAATAGAAGCAAGAAGAGAGTTTCGAATTTTTAGGTTGTTCTGGACATATTATTCGTGAAATCAATTTTATTATAGGCCATAGGGAAAACAAGCAGCATCACGATAATAAAGCACTTAAAGAACAGTACTGAAGAAAGTATAAAAGTAAATTATGCCACCTTTGAGATTTTACACTATTTCTCAAGCAATAATTTGGAACACTCTTCCCATTTAATGGTACCCTAGCAAATTAAAAATCAAAATCAATGTTCTCAATGTTTCGCACTGGGAGTAATAATTTTACTTTCTCTCGACTATTAGTGTATAAAAAATGCTTGTTCTTCCAGGCATAGGCTTTAGAATAAACCCTTAAATTTTATGTGATGGAGTCTTTTGGCAATGCATAAAGCTTAATAGTCCAGGTTCTAAGTACAATCAAATGTTCATGCCTCATCTCAATTGTATTATCTAATGAAGCCTACCCATTCCCTGCCACATTTTGGACAACCCCCCAATTCTCAGTTTTATTCCCTGTAGTGAAGCTATCCATGCACTATCTAATCTGTCTATACAGCACTTATGAAATTATTGATGTTTTCTTATCATCTAAGGACACCTATTCCTATGATGCCACAATTTAGACGTGTTATATGTGTTTCTGATTTCGTTACCCATGCCTTAGCTTTTCATACTCTGAATAACCTTTCTGTTTTGAATTTCTATTTTTATTTTTTTATTTTATTTGAGTTTTACTTTCATTTTAAGAAAAGTTGAAGTAGCTGTGCTTTAACTAGCTGTACTCAACTTTTTGAAAAGATAAGAGGAATGAGGGTAGGTTTGATGGTTTGCGAGAGTTTTAACCTTTAGATGCTGTGTCAAAACAAAACAGTTGATGTCATTGAAATTATTTTCAGCTTTAAAGTATGATGCCTACTTCTACCAATTGAATCATCAGTCCTCTTTAATCTCTTAATTTCAGGTCTGATATGGCAGAGCAAAGTGGAGAAGTGTCACGGTCTATTTCTGGTCCTATATTTGCAAGGTATGGTGGCTTTCCTTCAATTCTGCTCATGTTTTGACTTTGATCTGTAATTTTCTTCTTCACCCTCCATCAATATGCTGGGTTAATTTTATTTCAGGGAGAATTATGGTCATTCTGAGGTTAATGTGGATAGGCACTTGATGTCACATACTAGTAGCTCCACAGACTGGAACGAAGCACTGAATATAATTTCATTTGGTTCCCCTGAACAGGTTATGTTCGCCATTTTATTACTATGTATTGGATTATCTTCACAAACAAGAATGAGTTCTTCATATTTCTTAAAGTTCTTGCTCACCCTTGTGCATAGCAATCCATATTTAAGTTGTGCAAGCACAAATTTAAATTCTGTCCATACCCAATCTGTACTATCTTGTACCTGCTCACTTTTACTGAAATAGAGTTTCCTATTTGTGCTTTATTATATTTAACAGTCTATTGAGGGGATGAAAGTTGTGTGCCACAAACTGGAGCAAGCCACTAATGATCCAGATGGCAGTGGTATGGAGGATCTTGTGAAGGTCTCGGATAGACTTGTTTTATCCTTGGCAGATAAGGTAAAAACGACAGTGAATTAAGGGGCTTAACACCCCACCCTTTGTCCATCTCCATCCTTGTCCGTGTCAATTTGTGGGTGTACACTTTCGTGCTCTGCTTTATTTTTGTTCTTGTTAAGGTCTTTGCATGTTCTTCTCTGTTCCTAGCTGTAGTTGTTATTGGAACTTGCTTGACATTTTTTTATCTTTTCGGGCTCAAAATATTTCTTGATTTCTTTGCTTGTTATTAGGTTGCCAAGACATTTGACTTCAGCTCAATGGGAGCTTCGTCAAGGTCATGCAAGTATGTTTTGAATACCCTCATGCAGGTGAGTTAACTTTTGGCAACTTCAGTGTCATTTAGCTTAAATACAACCTTGTTCCTTCGACAGTCATTTACATCTTATGTGTATGTGGAAGAGCTTATTGCAGACTTGTCTGACAAATTTCCTTGCTGCAGACATTTCAAAACAGACAACTTGCACATGCTGTCAAGGAGGGTACTCTTGACCGCCTTATTACTGAGCTTCTACTTAGACTTTTGGATGAAAGAGTGCCACGTATGGATGATGGAAGCCAACTTTTGAAAGCTCTGAATGTCTTGATGCTTAAAATTCTGGTAATTTTTACAATATTCAAATTCATATTTTACTTGGTGGTGTCTTGTTCAGTGGTTTGACTTGTCCTTGCATATCCAGGATAATGCAGATCGAACTTCATCGTTTGTTGTCCTTATTAACCTCTTACGTCCATTGGATCCTTCAAGATGGCCTGCCCCAGCTGTTAACGAGACAGTTGCTACCAGGAACCAGAAATTCTCCGAGTTGGTTGTCAAATGCTTAATTAAACTTACGAAGGTGATCTGTAGTATTCCTCAAAAGCTAATTCTGTCTATCTAAAGACATTTAAGGCACCTAAATATGTTAATTGTTGCATTTTTTTGTCCTTTCAATCTTTGAAGGTAGAACTAGGGTATTTTAGGCGAATGTTATTTCAACTAAAAGCTTTATCCATGTGAGTTTCTGTGGGATTAGTGCTGAATATTTTAAAAACTTAAATTGATAGATGAAGGCATGGTTTAATGTATCAATAGTTTAGCAATCCACTTGGCTACTGAGTGCTTGAAACCTCAGACACTTTTTGCTTCCACAGGTCCTTCAGAGTACTATATATGATGTTGATCTTGACCGCATCCTTCAGAGTATACATGTCTATTTACAAGAACTGGGAATGGAAGAAATCAGGCGAAGGTTTTTACCAACTTTATTTAGACAAATCATGTGATTATTTTTTAATGATTTATTACTATAAAGATACCTTCAGTCTGCATGAACTGACATTTTCTCCCCTCCTCTCGGTAATGTGCTTTGCTGGGGAAAGAGCTGGGGCTGATGATAAACCATTGCGTATGGTTAAAACTGTCCTACATGAACTTGTAAAGCTTCGTGGTACTGCAATTAAGGGTCACCTTTCCATGGTTCCTATAGATATGGAGCCCCAGCCAATTATTCTTGCCTATATTGATCTTAATCTTCAGGTATTACTTAATGAATCAAGCGCACATTTTGGTCAAGTTGAAACAGCTTTTTTTAATTATTCTGTTTCGTGTGAAATAGACTTTGGCTGCCGCTAGAATGCTAACCCCATCTGGCCCTGTTGGCCAAACACATTGGGGTGATTCCACTGCCAACAATCCAACTCCTGCTACGCATTCTGCAGACGCCCAATTGAAGGTTAGTTTTTTTTTTTTTTTCGAGCAAACAATTGAAGGTTAGTTAGCAGATGGGTTTGTTGTCAAATTTTGTAGTTTGTTCTCACTGATGCCATGGCATGTTTTTTCTTTATTTTTGTCTGGGTTTTTCACGTTGCTTCTCCTCCTCTTTTGTGACTTCTCCTTACTTCCAATAATATTGTGCATTTGCAGCAAGAACTTGCTGCCATATTTAAGAAAATTGGTGACAAGCAAACATGCACCATTGGCTTGTATGAATTGTATCGCATCACTCAACTTTATCCTCAGGTAAATATGCAATATTATAGGCTGCTCATGAAAGTTTGCATATACTAGGCTGGTTTGTTTTTAATTTCATTTCGCTCTTCTGATAGTATTACTCTTATTTGATCCAGGTCGATATATTCGCTCAACTTCAAAATGCTAGTGAAGCGTTTCGAACTTATATTCGAGATGGTCTCGCACAGGTTTGTGGTTATGTTAGCCATACTCCCTGGATTATAATTTCTACCTGTTTTTGACATTGGTTCCCATTGCTCAGATGGAGAAGAGTGCCGCTGCTGGGAGGACCCCTTCGACTTTGCTAATGGCTACCCCGCCCCCAGCTGTCCTAAATCTTTCTTCCCCCAAATTGGCACCATTGTCTCCTGTTCACACAAATTCCACAGCCGATGTAAAACCTATTAATGCGAAACCTGAACCCACAAGTTTTAGTTTACCGCCATCATATATTGAGGATGACCGGGTTGTCTCTGCCATGAGTTCAAGAGGCCCTCATACCGATGCCCTGTTTGCAGAACAAAGAAATGAAAGATTGCTCACTGGAGGTAAATCGTGCTAGCTAGAGTTGTCGCGTCTCTTTTTCCTGTTCATTTTTTTTTGTCTCTTAACACTTTTACTTCTGTGTGCCAAACTGGTAACTGCAGTGAGCGGTGGTACATTGGATGCGATTAGAGAGAGAATGAGGAGCATCCAATTAGCTGCAGCTTCTGGTAACCTCGACTCTGGAAATAAGCCACCGTTCTACACAAACGGCAATGTACCATACGGACATAACCCAAACACAACAGATAACTTGAGCATGGATGATGCTGGACAGGCTGGAGTTCGTCCGATGGACGAGAAGGCCCTGTCTGGCCTTCAAGCCCGAATGGAAAGACTCAAAAGTGGGACTCTTGAGCCGCTATAGGGTAGTTGTGAGCTGTAAATTGATTTCTCCACCTTGTTAGGCGAGATTGCAGATGTTTGCAATACCGTCACAAGGCCTGCAATTTATTCCAATTGAACTGCCGATGGAGATATGGCAGAATCGAGTTTTTCAAGTGAATTCGGCTCGGAGCCTACTTCAGGCATTTTGTGCTCCCCATTTATGCTGAAATTTTGCAATAGCACTTCGAGCATACTTGCTGTGTTTCGCGGTCTGACAGGTTCTTTGTATATGCTTAGTAATTTTTCCGACACCGATGCACCTTTGTCTTTCCCTAATTTAATCTATGTATATACTGAGGTTTTATGGTTGCCCAAGCTAAGCATCCTGTATTCCATTCTGTTAACACAAATGGGAAATATATGCTTAGAAAGAAAGTTTGCTTCATATGTATTTGCGAGAATCCCTGCGCCACTGTAGTCTTATTTGTCTGCTTGACATGCTTCCTGGTTGGTATATCATCAAAATAAGACGTGCCTAGTCTCTGCTCGGACGAACAAACCATCCCGGCTGGAATCGAGAAAACTTGGACCTTTAGGAGACGGCTGAGCCATGGACGCCAGCTCCGCTGAAGGATCGTCGGGTGCGCTCGGCCCTGCCCTTCCGCTTTCTTTGCCTCTTCCTCGTCCGTCCTGAGTATTGTCTCGTTGCAAGGATTCGCCAGTAATTTCTCAAGCGCGACGTCATTTTCGATGAAGTACGCAGCCGGTTCAGGATCACTAGCTCGGCCATTGTAGCCATGAACTACAACCTCCTTTAGATGCTAGTGCGGGGAACTGACATCTCTGCCGACTCTCCCTCCTAGAACGGCAATACCCCTATCTAGCTTAACTGTAGGAAAGCCGAAGGGGAAAAGAAAAATAAAGAGAAAATAGTCTAAGGGTGCGTTTTTTTTTTTTTTTTTTTGCAAAAAATGAGTAAATTGGAAAACATTTTATTCAAAATAATCGCTTACATCGTTTATAAAAATAATAAAAATAAATGAATGAAACTTTTTTTCTTCACCCTTGAAAATAGTTAGGTATAAATTATTATCAATAATAAAAATATTTTCTATTTACTAACTTTCTAAAGGATAAAAATAAAATCATTCATTTTTCTGAAAAGAATGCACTCTAAAAATCGAAAATTGGGCTATAAGTAGGTTATTTTGGTGCCCCTGTTAGAAATATACAAGATGAAAATTATATGGTTTAGGACGCAAATGGGTATGTGTGTCATTTTCTTTAAAAGTACGCGAAAGAATTTTAGATTAGGGTTAATATCTTAAAAAATTCCAAATTAATACATTTGTGATAAATTTACTCAAAACTTTTTTTTTTTTAATCTTGGAACCATTGTACAGCCGACAGTTGGTGGCGTAAACTAGGGGGAGCACTAGTGTGGGGGCTCACCTCTCACGGCACTCCACTTTAGTCGCACAATGGGGGTACGGAGTTTCGAACCCCTGCCCTCCCGGATGAGGGGGCAGGGCACGAACCAGTGCGTTCACCACGGGGTGGGTTACCCCAAAATATTTTTTCGACCATAAAAAACTCAAAACTGGTACATCTATAATAAATTTACCTCGACTGACTATAAAAAAACTCTAAACTGGTATATTTATGATAAATTAACCCAAAATAATTCATTTGACCACAAAAAACCCAAAACTAATAAATTTGTGACAAATACCCTCCGTTAAATTGGATTAATACCACAAAAAAATCACAAAAATTGTAAACTATGACAAACAGAGCGCAAAATCCCAAATTGATATACCGGTCAATTGTTACGTATCATTTAACTTAATAATTTGACTGTAAAATTTAACGAAAACTAACATAGGGTAAATTTGTCACAAGTGTACCAGTTTGGGTAAATTTGTCAAAATTATATCAGTTTGGGGTTTTTTGTGGTAAAAATATAGTTTGGGATAAATTTGTTACATATGTACTAGTTTAAAGTTTTTCAGGGTATTAACCCTTTATTAAAAGGATAATCATCCAAAAAGTCCTAAACATCTTATTCGGTGGCTAGTTCAGTGACAATCTTATATTAATTGAGTTTTAGATATTTTGATAATTTACCAATTTAGTCTTAAATCTTTTGACGATTTGCAAATTAGTCATGATGATTAATTTTTGTCGAAAATTGCTGGCGTGAATGCCGATCGTCTTACATGGCACAAGCATATAAGTCAATTAGTGTTGGCATAGACAATTTTTTCTAGATTTTCCTCTTTTTTTTTTTTTCTTTCAATTTTGGGCAAGCAAGGTCGCTAGGCAACTCTCATTGGCTATAGGTGAGAGGGCTGATGGCCCTCACTTGCTCTGGGGGAGGGTGTCGTGGGCCTCGCCAACCACAAGTGAGGGCATAGAGCCCTCCCTAGGCTTAGGCAAGGTTGGTTGGTGACCTCAATAGCCTGAAGTGGGAAAAAAGAAAACAAGAAAGAAAAGTAAAGAAAAATCATAACAAATTCAGAAAATTAAAACAATTATAGTTTTTTAAAAAAGTGTCTACGTTAGTGTTAGCCATCACTGTACTGCGTATAGGTTGACTAGACTGCTAAGCTTTAGGACTAATTTGGTCGGAATGAATAAATTTGCAAATTATTAAAATGTTTATAACTAAATTTAAACAATTAAAATGTTTAACATTGAATTGACTGTCGTACAATAAGTTTATGACTTTTTGAATTACTTTTCCAAGAATCATAAGATGATGTTACCATGATTTCACATTTATTGTATGATAATATAGTAAGTGCTTACATATACTTTTAATAAGATAAGTCATATCTAATGGCAAATGTCATTACCAATTATATGAGAAATTACATTCATGTTTTGGACATGTAAATGATTCTTAAAATGCTACATCACTTGTTAATTAAAGAAAAGAGAAGAAACATTTTTTTTTTCTTTTGAGAATCATGTACGTATGTTTACTCTATGCAGGGTGCGGAGCATTAAACTAAGAGAGCTCAGAATAGACGATATCCGCAACCCAAAGCTCTGCAAGCGGGGAACATGCCTCGATCACGCAAGCGAACCGAAGTGGGCTCCTACCTCCGTCGTACATTCCAACCATCAACTCCTGTTGCTTTTTTGAACCAAAAAAAAAAAAAAAAAAAAAAAACTCTTGTTGCTTTAATATTAGTCAAATCGCAAGGCGCTAGGATTAAGAAGGCGGATCATGAGACTTTTGGGGAGAGGAGCTGATCCATGCGATGCTCCAGGCCACTCGAATTGAACCGATGTGTATATATATACATATAATATTTAAGCGCTGCTTTTAAAAAAAAAAAAAGACAAAAAGTCACTTTGTTCAAAAAAAATCTTGAACTTTTGCTTAAATTAACACATTTATCCTAATTTTTTTTTTTTTGTCACGACGTGAAAAACCCTGAACTTTGCCAACCGTGATACATTTACTCCA
Organism: Eucalyptus caleyi; assembly: GCA_014182885.2. Taxonomy (NCBI): domain Eukaryota; kingdom Viridiplantae; phylum Streptophyta; class Magnoliopsida; order Myrtales; family Myrtaceae; genus Eucalyptus; species Eucalyptus caleyi. The sequence goes on along the minus strand of CM024469.2, from coordinate 10,894,067 downwards.
AACTTTTTTTTTTTTGTGACACAAAAAACCATAAACTTTTGTTATGTGACACATTTACCCCAATATTATAAGGTATTTTTGTCTTCTCGTTTTTTTAAATTTTTTAATTTTTTTCTTCTCTTTTCCCTCCGCCGGTGTTCGGCGAGGGCCGTCCTCGCCCAACGCCGGCGAGGGCCGCCCTCGCCTGCGTCGACGAGGGTGGCCTTCGCCCGTGTCCGCAAGCATGCAAGGGCAGCCCTCGCCGGTGTCGGGCGAGGACGGCCCTCGCCAGATTTGGCGAGGGGTGCCCTCGCCGACGTCGAGCGAGGGGCGATGGCGAGGGCCGCCCTCGCCCGACGCTAGCGAGGGTGACCCTCACTAGACGCCGGCTTCCCTCTGCCGGCTCCGCCATGGCCGACGGAGGGAAGAAGAAGAAAAAAAGAAAAAAAAAGAAAAAGGAAAAAAAAGAATAAAAAGACAAAAATGTCCTTGATGGGATAAATGTGTCATGGTTTGAAAAGTTTGGGATTTTTCACATCACAAAAAAGAGTTTATTGTAAATGTATTACTTTGGGCAAAGTTCAGGGTTTTTCGTAGCTTTTTCCCAAGAAAGAAACCATACCTTTTAGTTTTATTCATTGTTCTCTTCCTAACTACTCACCTCAGTCCTCCACCTCCTCACACATGGAGTATGCTCTCTCTCAAAAAATGATATTTTCTAGGCTCTATTTGTTTCATTTAGTGTGACATTTCTGAAAAATATTTTTTCATGAAGTTATTTTCCAGAAAAAAAATGATAATATTCTTAGGTGTGTGGTTGAGACTTGAAAATAAATTAAAAAATATTTTCTATCGTTGAGTACAATCTGATTTGATTTTTCCAAATAGACATATTATTTAAGCATCAAGGTCTTGGCACAATACTAAAGTCTTGGGTTTGGCGACTCGGGTTTTGGAGACCTGGGTCTTGCATCAATGGACCTGAGTGCTAGAGACTGAGGCTTGGGCTCTATGTTCTCAATCCCGACCTCTATGGACGCGGGCCCAACTGTGACATTTGGAAATTTTCATGTTCAGTAATAATATTTCAGATATAAAGATAAATGTTATTTAGTTTGGAGCTATGAAAGTTATTAATTTTGTGAGGTGCGGAAAATGCGAAGGATAATTTTACATAATTGTTGGAATTTGATGTATCAAGCTTAATGATAGATATTGACATGTACAATGGGGGTGTTGAGTGATGGTCATTAATTTACTGCCATATTAGTTCTAGTCTTCAAATTGAATATTCAATGAGATTTTTCTAACATATGGTATTTTTCACCAATATTTTTTGTGAGTTTGAAATAGTTTTCTAATTTATCAATGCTTGAAACGAACACCAACTTTCTTTTTACGTACTGATTTACTTAATATTTTGGTAACATAACAAAATATTGACTTTGGAAACCACATAGATGAACCATTTGTTATTGTTTAACTTGTGCCACATTTCTTTATGCTTTAACCAATTATTTTAAATCACATGCTCTTAGTACATTGAATCTAGTTTAGCTTTGATGGCATGCATTACTTGGCCTATTTTAACCTTAATAAATTAATGCTCTTGATGAGCTTCTTAACAATTCATTTTTACTTAGTCAAGAAGTAGCTCTCCCTCTCTCTTCATTTTTTCACCAGTCATCTTTAACCGCATTCTCCTTATGACATCGAGCCTCGTTTAGCTTTGAGGTCATATCTCACATCACCAATTTTATTTTCAGTCATTTAATGCCCTCATGACTTATCATTTTACTTGGCCAAGAAGGAGCTCTCCCAAGATATCTTCTTGTAGCCAATCCTATGACCATTTGCACCCTAACTAATTATGGAGGGCCACTTGAAGCATTTTTAATGGAACACACAAACCCTCCCACTTGTAGGTCTAATGATTTTAAAACAGTGATATTTATCTCTTTCCTTAACAACTCTTGAGCTTTATCTTGGCCAAATGTGTGGGTCTTCAAGCTTCAAAGTGAGAATCTCCACTCCATTAACTTCGAGCTACTGACTTTCTTCTTTGATCTTTCATTTTCAATTCCCCTGAGTAAAAGCAAAGACCCCACTTTTGTGTTGTTGAAGCTTCTAGTTTCACCTTTTCAAATGATCACAAGGTGTATGAAGCTTTGATTTGCTCAAATCATTTTCAAGGTAAGTGAAAACTCTAGGGGCTAAGTTAGATCGATCTACTTGATAGAGTGGTGGTGTTTAACAGAGGAAAATAATTTTCAAGCACAGAAATAGTTTGTTATGGGCAAGTATTTTGATAACTCTATAAAAATGGAGTTAATTTTTTTATTATCTATTTTAGGTAATAAATAATGCAATATTAATGAGAAAATATTTGGATTTCCTTTAATTTATTCAAATTTTCCTTGATTATGCAGCATAATGAGATATGGACAAAATAAGGAAAAGAATGACAAAAAGAACGAAATGAAGATTTTATGATTCGGGAATTCAAATTAGAAAGAGTTGGAAGATGGATATCAAATTAGAGATCCATGATTTATTCCCTAATTTTATCAAAAATAATTTGAAGGTGGATATCAAATTAGGGATTCTCTGATTTATTCCCTGATTTTATACGAAAAATAAGCAATTATCTTGGGGAGGCAATTAGTTTTTTATTTTTATTTTTTAGATTGTTTTTCATTGTTCTAAGAGTTTTTCCACGTATTTTGAAGAGAAGAGAAATGTGGTGACAAAATTCTTGTTCTTTGCTTTAGGATGCTGGGTTTAATTTATATTTTCTTTTTCTCTTCTATTATGTTCTAATTTTCTTTTATTAGGGCTACAACATAACTTGATTATGATGATATGAATTTTATGAATTTTATGTTTTGGAAGTGATTTCATTCATGTGAGTTATATATAACATTGCACTTAATGTTTTTAAATGACTGGTCACCATTTGAATGATCCAATGTGCATGTTTGAGGTTGAGAAGTAATGATAAGCAATTGCTCATTATAATATATAACCATGAATTAAATGTGGATAGAGATATACCGTGTTATTTGTGTAGCTTTCGGTGGTAATGTGAGCCAAAAGATTCATTGTAAACCAGGAATGTTAACAAATTTTAATGCACTTATGCCTATTTAAAGTCACATAGAGATATGATGGATTAATAAAATAAGTAGGTTTACTATGCCTAAAGATAGAATAATAAATAGATTAAGAAATTTTGCTATCATATGTTTGATATTGTTTTTGTATGCGTAATAATCTAAAATTTATATTTGGGAAAATTCCAAAATGGGACCCGAAATACCCTCTTTTTCTCAAATAAGGGTCCGAAGTGAACAATGTTTCAAATAGGGACCCGAAATGCCATCACTTTCTCAAATAAGGGCCTGGAGTGGATGTTGTTTCAAATGAGGACCTAAATGGTTATGTTTGTTTCAAATAAGGACTTGACTTTTCAGTGATCAAGCGTATTTTTGTCTTTTGTGATTTTTCGCCTTTTTTCTTTCCTCTTTATTATTTTTTTTTTTGGGAAAATTTCAAAAAATGACCCAAAGCGCCTTTATTTTCTTAAATAAGAGCCCAAAGTGAACTTTGTTTCAAATAATAACCTAAAGTGGCTTTGGTTGTTTCAAAATATGGACCCCACCTCACCGGTTGTCGACTAGCTAATTTTTCGACCGGTCAATGGTATTTTCATCATTTGGCATTTTCCTTTTTTTTTTTTTTTTTTTTTTTTTTTTTTTCTGGTTCTTCTTCTTCCTCATTGTCGATGGTTGCCAGCCATCAACGATGCCCACAAAGGGTTGGGTGAGGGTCGCCTTCGCCAGTGAGGGCCATCCACGCTAGCCACAAGTAAGGGATGGCGTCGCTTGGGCGTGGCGACCCTCACCTAGGGGCCATTGACGAGGTTGGCCTCGCTAGCTACTAGTAAGGATTGGCGTAGGCGGTCTCGCCTAGCCCTCGTCAGGCATCGCCGGTGGTCGGTGGCCACTAGCGAAGAGGAAGAAGAAGAACCAAAAAAAAAAAAAGAGAAAAAAAAAAAAAAGGCAGAAAATGGAAAGACAAAAATATTCTTGATCGCCGAAAAGTCAGGTCCTTATTTGAAACAAACATAACCACTTTAGGTTCTCATTTGAAATAACATCCACTTCAGGTCCTTCTTTGAGAAAATGATGGCACTTCGGATCCCTATTTGAAACAATGTTCACTTCGGACCCTTATTTGAGAAAAAGATGGCACTTCGGGTCCTATTTTGGAATTTTCCCTTTATATTTTGTGGTTATGGTGAAATCATATGTTCAAATATATTTATTTGATTGATTTACTGCATTGAATTTCGATATTCTTTTTCTACATTTGTCAATTTTAATTTATTCTCAATTCAATTTTGATTTGTTAGATAAATTTTAGAATTAGTATATTTTTATTATTTAATTGTTTAATCATCAATCTTTGTAGGACGATAACTTTTCTCATCATTATATTACTTGTTTGATTCGTTTACCGCATTTAGAATTTCATGAACATATTACCTTGTAGGTCACTCATCCTATCATGTTAAAGCAAATAAAAAAGCTTTTATTATTGCTAATGGCATACATGTAGTTTCCATCATAGTTATGTTTGCCCTAGACTCCTACTATTTATAGTTGTAACATTGAAGCTTGTAACCCTAGAGCCTGAAACATTGATATTGATAGTGGAGAAATTGCATAGTGTGTCACCGTATTTTTTCCCCTCCAAATTTCAAGAGGGGTTTTCCAAGTAAGAATTCTCGCTTGTTTTTTTTTTTTTCCTCTCTATTTTCCTCTTCATATATTTGCGTTCCTAACAATTGGAATTTGACTTGGTTTTGGCGAAATAATGGGTGTGAATATGGATGAAGGGAAGGTGAAGATTGATCGGTTCAATGGCAAGGACTTTGGTTTTTAGAAGATGCAGATTGAAGATATGTTGTATTAGAAAAACTTGCATTAGCCTCTATTAGAGGAGAAACTAGTTTCTATGAAGCAAAAATAGTAAAAATTGTTAGATCAACAAGCTTTGGGTTTGATTCATCTCACATTGGCAAAGTATGTTGCTTTCAGCATTACCGATGAGACGACAATGGTGGATTTGATGGTGGCGTTGTCCAACATGTATGAGAAGCCTTCTGCATCAAAGAAAGTTTTTTTTTGACGCGTCATCTTTTCAATCTGAAGAGGGAGGATGATGCTTCTATTAAAAATCACATCAACGAATTCAACATGATCATGACTTAGTTGACTTTGATGGATATCAAATTTGATGATGAGGTAAGAGCTTTAATCTTAATATCTTCTCTACTTGGAAGTTGGAGTGCAATTGTGACTGCAGTGAGCAGTCCATCTAGTACCAAAAAGTTGAAGCTTTAAGCAATCCGATATTTGATTCTTAGCAAGGATATTCGCATAAGAGAATTGGGTGAATTTTTGAGTGTTGCCTTAAATACTACAAGTAGGAGAAGCAGTTAACGTGGATTGAACTAGTATCATGGTAGATCAAAGTCTAGAGGGAGAAGCAAATTGAGACCACGGGATGAAATAATTGCTAAAATTGCAAAAAAAAAGAGAAAAGAAAAAAGAAAAAGAGCCATCTGAAATGAGATTGTAGAGCCCCAAAGAAGAAATTTCAGTATCTACATTTAAACCAAGAGGAAGAGAAATCCGTGAACACAACTCTTAAAGAAACGCAAATAGTGATGCCTTAATTTTGAGCATTGATAGTCCAATTGAGTCTTGGATTCTTGATTTTGGTGTGTCTTTTCACTCTATTTCATGCAAAGAATTAACACACAATTTTATTGCTGGAAAATTTGGAAAGGTTTATCTTGCTAATGATGAACTTTTGGATATTATGGGAAAGGGGGATGTTTACATAAAAGCCACTAACGGATATCAATGGAAGTTGCATGATGTAGATACATTCTAGGACTAATGAAAAAATTGATCTTTATAAGTCGATTAGATAGCACATGATACAAAACTATTTTGGGGGATAATTCTTAGAAAATAGTTAAAGGTGCTTTAGTTGTAACATGGGGACCAAAGTCAGGAATGCTCTGCATGACTGAAAGCAGTAGAGAAATTGTAGTAGTTGCTAAGCTAAAAGCTGATTCCAAATTATAGTACCACAAGCTTGCACACATAAGCGGAAATGGGATGAAGTTGTTAGCATCTAAGGTAAAACCCCTAATTTGAACCCCCCGATTTGAAGTTTATAGATAAGATTGTGTTCTAGGCAAACAAAAACGTGTCAGTTTTTCGAAGATTGGAGAAAAATAAACAAAGGAAAACTAGAGCTGGTGTATATAGATGTGTGGAGACCATATCTTGTGCATTCCCTTTGAGGGTTGTGCTATTATGTCACATTTATTAATGACTTCACAAGAAAGGTATGGGTTTATTTTATGAAAAAATGAATTTGACGTGTTTGCTATTTTTAAGAGATGGAAAGATAAAGTGGAGAATGAGATTGACTTGAGAATTAAATTTCTAAGGTCCGATAATGTTGGTGAGTATGATAGCAAGGAGTTCAAGCAATTTTGTGCATAAAACGGAATTAGAATGACAATAACGGTTCCCAACTTATTGCTACAAAATGGAGTTGCTGAGAGGATGAATAGAACTTTGAATGAGTGTGCAAAAAGTACAAGGATGCACATAGGATTACCCAATATGTTTTGGGTGGATGCAATTAATACAGTTGCGTATCTGATTAATATAGGATTTTTAGTTCCACTTGATTTTAGGCTATCGGAAGAAGAATGGAGTGGAAAAAAGGCAAATCTCTCGCATTTAAAAGTTTTTGGCTGTGTTTCGTATGTCCACATAGCTTCTAAGAATAGAGATAAGCTTGATGTGAAAGCTAAAAAATGTTTTTCATTGAAAATGTTCTGATTATTTTGGCTATCGATTCTGGGATAAACAAAATAGAAAAACAATAAGAACTACTGATGTTACATTTAATGAAAACATGTTGTACAAGGACAAATCCGCGATAAAATCTAGCGTGAAGAAACAAACAATAGAAAATAGAGAGATTGAAATGGAGGAGGTTTCTAAGAGTGTTCTAGTTACAAATCTTGAAATTGTTGCTGTAGACCCCGAAAAAAACTAGAACAAGAATCACATGCACCTGAACCCACCTTAAAAAGATCTATTAGAATATTTAAATTTGTATAGAGATATTGTTCATCATTGCATTATTTGGCTTTGACTAACGCTGGTGAACCGGTAAATTTTTTTGGAAGTAGTGCAAGTTAAAGATTATGTTAAGTAGGAGTTAGCAATGCAGGATGAGTTGGACTTGGACTCACTTGAGAAGAACAAAACTTGGGTGTCATCTCAATTACCAAATGGGAAGAAGGCATTGTGGAACAAGTGAGGGCATCAGGTCAAAGAAGAACATGATGGCAATAAGAGATATAACAACAATATTAGTAGCGAAAGGGTTTCAACAAAAGAAAAGAATTGACTACACAGATTTTTTCTCTAGTTGTGAATGTGACTATTATTAGGTTAGTATTGAGTATCGTTGCTACTAAGACTTTACATCTAGAGCAGTTAGATGTTAAGATTGCATTCCTCCATTGTAACATGGAGGAGGATATCTGCATGGTACAACTAGAAGATTTTTAAGTTCATGGAAAAGAAAATTATGTCTACAAATTGGAAAAAAAAAAAGTTTATATGACTTGAAACATGCTCCTAGACAGTGAAATGGATGTGGTGATAGGTTCATTAGAAGTGAAATGGATCACTGTTCTTATCTCAAGAAATTAGATGAATACTATATCATTTTGTTGTTGTATGTAGATGATATGCTCATTGCAGGATTTAGCACAAGGAAGATTAACATACTGAAGTAGCAATTATCAAGAGAGTTTGAGATGAAGGACTTGGGTGCAACGAATTAGATTCTTGGGATGAGGATCATGCGGGATAAGTCCAAAAGAATTCTAAAGCCATCTTAAGAAATGTACATTGAAAGTGTGTTGGATAGATTTGGAGTTTAGAATACAAAGCCCATAAGTATCCTTTAGGAAATCACTTCAAGCTCTTAAAGAAGCAATAACTAAAGATAGATGACAAGTGTGAGTACATGGCTAAGGTGCCTTATGCATCGGTTGTTGGCAATTTAATGTACGTTATGATGTGTATCAAACCAGACATAGCTCACACAATAGGAGTTGTGAACAGATACATGATAAATCCAGGAATAAAGCACTAGGATGCTATAAAGTAATTATTAAGATACTTGAGGGGCACTTTAAGTATGTTATTATGTTTTATGAAAAATGACGTAACTTTACAATGCTTTGTTAATACAAATCTTAGTGGTGCCTTGGATAATGGGAAGAGTACCTCGGGTTATATTTTCACCTTACATGGCACTGCAATCAGTGGGATGTCCAAACTTTAGAAGTATATATCTCTCTCAACCACTAAGACATAGTATGCTGTTATATTTAAAGCTGGTAAGAAAATGATTTGGTTGAAAAGTTTTGTGAAGGAGATAAGGTAGGGAGCAAGATAATGGTATTCTTTTTAGTGACGGTGAGAATGCTATTTGTCTGGTAAAGAATCCAATATTTCACTCAAGAACAAAATACATTGAGTTAAAATATCATCAAATTCATTAGTTGATTGATAATGGGACATTGTCGTTGACGAAGATTCATGATGTAGAAAATCTAGCAAATATGTTAATAAAAGTTGTCACCATTGAGAAACTAAAGCTATGCATTGTCTCAGTTGACCTCCATGGTAAGTGATGAGAAGGGCCACCGCACTAGAAAAATTTGGGTTACGAAGATGAAGACTGTGAATGATTATTGTTGTTTTTTGAAGATCAACCTTCAAATGGGAGATTGATGGAGTTATGGAGTCTGATAAAAAAAAAAAAACAATGTTCAAGCGTAGAAATAGTTTGTTTTGGGTAAGCACTTCCCAATAGGTCACTCATCCTGTTATATTAAAGCAAATAATAGGGCTTTTACTATTGCTAATGACATACATATAATTTACATCATAATTATGTTTGTTTTAGACTCGTGCTATATAAAGGGACAATATTTTTTTATAAATGTAATGTTGAAGCTAGTAACCCTAAAGTTTGTAACACTGATACTGATAATGGAGAAATTGCCTAATACAATACTATGGTTTTTCTCTTCCTGATTTTGGAAAGAGTTTTTCACGTAAAAATTATCACTTGTTTTTATTCTCTATTTTTCTCTTCATATATTCACGTTCTTCACACTAATTAGAATTCTTGATTGGTTGGTTGATATTTGTTAATTTAATTTAAATTTGATCTTGAGTACCAACAGATTCCAAGATGGACAAGTAGAGTCATGTGATTTCTTGCCTATATTGAAATCGTTAATATATGCCTAGAAAGTGTTTGAAAGAATACCCAAATGGTTTTGTTGCACCTTAGAAGGGAGGGAAATAATCAGAAAATGATAAAACTAGGCATAAAAAGAGGTATTTTGATAAATTTTGACAAGGTTAGGAGAAATTTGGAAATTTATAAAAGTGAGAGGGTGCTATTAATTGGGTTATTTTGTGGGTTTAAAAGTTAATTAGTGAGCTGTTAAGTAATATTTATAAAGGGACATGGAACCTAATAAAAAAAAAGAGTTTAAAAGCTTTAGGGGCAAATTTGTAATTTCACCATGTTAAGGGACAAATGTGCAAAAAATTAAAGTTTTGGGGCTGTTCATAGCATGAGGAACTTGATAGGTGGTTAAGTTATTTTGGGAGATATTGTGTAATTAATTTGGGAAGAAGTACAACCTAAGTGCCAAAACTTGGCACAAAGAGATATTTAAATGCCAAAAATTAGGAAAGTGATACTTAAGTGCCATTTTTTTTGAAGAGTGGGATACTTAAGTGTCATCTCCAGTGAACCTCACTAGAAATCCCACGTGGTAATTTTTTATTATTTTTATCATCTACGTGGTTCACCGGAGTGCTGATTCAACAAAAAAAAAAGAGAGGCAAAAACGACGTCGTTCTTGAGTGGATTCGAATTTTAATATAAAAATTAATTTAATTAAATTATAAAAATAAATAAAAATAATTTAAATTAAAAAAGGCGGGGTGAGGAGGAGAGGCAACGGCGGGAAGCCGCGGCGACGAGGGCTCAGCCCTCAGCCGTCGCCTCCTCTCCCCCACCTTAAGTGCCACTTTTTATTAGGAAAGTGACAATTAAGTGCCACTTTTTTGAAAAGTGGGATACTTAAGTGTCATCTCCAGTGAACCTCACTGGAAATCTCACGTGGTAATTTTTTATTATTTTTATCGTCTACGTGGCTCGCCGGAGTGCTAATTCAAAAAAAAAGGCAAAAACGACATCATTCTTGAGTCGAGAATTTTAATATAAAAATTAATTTAATTAAATTATAAAAATAAATAAAAATAATTTAAATAAAAAAAAAAAAGGTGGGGAGAGGAGGCAGAGGCCCTTCTCAGCGACAGGGGCTCAGCCCTTAGCCGCTGCCTCCTCTCCCCCACATTTTAAAAAAAAAAAATTATTATTATTTATTATTATAATTTAATTAAATTAATTTTTATATTAATCATATACCACGTCAGAAAACAAAAACTACATCGTTTTTGCTTGTGTTTAGCTAAGTCAACTTGCAAAACTGCATCATTTTGCATTTATCTCGTTGGAAAATCGTCACATCAGTATTTTAGCCGGATTTTGGCCCGGATTGACATTTAAGTGATCCATTTTGCTCCAATTTTGACTTAAGTGTCACTTTTATAATTTTTGGCACTTAAGTGTCCCTCCGTGCCAAGTTTTGACACTCAAGTGTCCGGCACTCAATTAATTTGGAAGTATGATGTTTTGGTAATTTTGTAAATATGTGGTATGTCCAAGTGTAAATAAAATACTAAGTATATTTTGTGTTTAATTTAATTAATATTACTTGATTAAATGAAAATATAAAAGTGTTGAAAGTAGAGTTGATAATTATATTCTTGTAATTCGAATAAGTTACCAAAGTTATCTAAGTATTACCGATTAATTATGTGATTAATTCTTTGAGTTATTGTTACTCACGTGGTCGATTCTTTGAGTTGTCAATGTTCACGTGGTTGATTTATGAGTGCCCATTCCTAAGTTATGGATTGCCTATCTATTGTTTACAATTAAATGATGATGACATGGCATGGAAAGAATGAGGTTATATGTATTGAAGTGCACGTAATTAATTGTCTATCATTAATTGCATGTGAAATGGCAAATTATTTAGAGGTACATGTCAATTGTTATGTTGTTATGAAATATATGTGAATGATGCCACATGATTAAGACCTTTGCCATGATTTATTTGCTACAAAGTGAATTCCCTTATATGAGTATGTGGATGAGACTCTAGAGTTAACTAGATGTTCTACCGTACGAGACAGTTCTTTACAAGGTTGAGATGGTAAGAAATCCTATTATGACATAGCTTGTATATTAATGATATGACATAACTCTTATAGTCATGGTATGATGTTAAGAAATGACCATCATTATGTAGATATACAATGATGTATTTATATTTGCTGATGCAGAGGACACCTGTAATATGTATGATTTTGTCCCTTATGAGTTGGTGGTGATGATGCCTTGTTAGTCAATCGACATGGTTTTGGCCAATGACAAGTATGGTATGTGTACGTTTGTGAACTTTATGATAAGTATGACATTGCCTATGTATATTCTTGTGTATAATAGTGGGCTACAAGCTAATGCTGTCATATGCTTACTTTTGAATAAATGAACTTGCAATATTGTTAATGGTTTTTACTAGCATATCATGAGAGTAAAGATAGAGCATTTGCTTATGCATTTATCATACATGATTATTTTATATAGCTTGAACTCATGTTGTTTGTTGATAATAGGTTGAGTGGTAAACTGATCTCTTATCTTAGACCTAGAGAGTTCATTTATTGAACTTAAGCTCACCCTAATATATTTTATAGATTTTTCAGGTTAGGAGTTCATGGGCATTAGGTTAATGCTTTCAAAGATCACTAGTAAGGATCGGATTAGAGTGCGCAGCAAAAGTGGAGATGGGTTTATGTAGAAAATGTTTTGTTGTATATTAGCTACGGTTGAATTACTTGTACAATTGATCATAAATTAGTTATTTATTAGAAAATTGAAGTAAAATTAATTTATATATTCATTCGAGGTTCAATTTTTATGGAAATTTAGGTCGTGACACCAACCTTGATGGACCTAGGCATGGACACCGAGGTCTCGAGCTTGGCTTTGATTGACACGGGCAAGCGCCAACATCTCGGACCCATCCTTGATGAACCTAGGACTCAAGGCTCAAGCGTTGAGGAACTTAGCATGGGCATGGAGATCCTGGGCCTAAGTGCCAAGGTCTTAAGTACCGGCGCAAAGATCCTTAGAAAGGGCGTTGGGGATTTGGGCTTGACCTTGATAGACCTGGGTGTAGACGTTGAGGTCTTGGGGCACGACCTTGATGGACATGGGCCGGGATTTGGGCATTAGCACCGGGATCATTGTCCTAGGTGTGGGATCTCAAGCCCGAATGTTGTGGACCTGAGCTAAGCCTCAATAGACTCGAGCTCGGGTGTTAGAGATTCGGGCGCAAGCATTAGGGTCTCAAGCCTACCCTTTATGGATCCAGGCTAGGGTGTTGTAGAGTTGGGCAACTGTACCGAAGTCCTAAGCCGAGCCACTCGTGGCTGGGCCCAACCTCTATGGACTCGTGCCTGGCCTTTTTGGACTTGGCCAAGCTTGGCCTTAATGGACCCTGATGGACCTAGCTCAGGGAGGCGATCAATGGGCCGGGAACAAGTGTAAGGTTTTCGCTATCTAAACCTAGAGTTCCTAGTCTAAACACTGATATCTAGCCATATTTTGAAGGGTTAATACCAGAAAAAATCATAAATTAGTACATCCGCGATAAATTTACCTTATATTAATTTCCCTTAAATTTTTATATCAAATTGCTGAGTTTGATGACACGTGGCAGTTGATGCGTATACCAGTTTAGGGTTTTACCCTCTATTTATCATAGGTGTACCTGTTTATGGCTTTTTGTGGCATTAATCCAATTTAATGGAAACTAACCGATGGGATTAAATTTGTCACAAATGTACCGGTTTTAAGTTTTTGGTGGTCAAAAAATTAGTTTGAAGTAAATTGGTTACAACTATACCATCTTGGGATTTTTCATGATAAAAAATTAATTTAGGATAAATTTGTCACATGTGTAGCGGTTTGGGTAATTATTATAGCATTAACCCTCTTTAAAAAAAGTTATTTTTGATTTTTAAGGAGGAAATTATTTTCTTGAATTTAAGTATATATTTTCTATTAACAAGGAAATCATTTTTCATTAACTCATTCTCTTAAGTGATCCAAATGCCAAAAAATAAAAATAAAAAATAGCGAAAAAAACAGTTAGTGTTCTTTTGCTCTAGAGAAAGTATATAAATGATATTTATGGATGGCAGATCAAGAAAATATGTACAAATAATCATATACATAACTTACTGTGAGATTCACAAGATCAAATGGTTTTGATCAACATTCCCTATCATGCATCAATTGAACCAATCCTTCTTAAACTAATGCATGCATGATATCATCATACAATTTGTCACGCCAAAAAAAAAAAAACAAATAAGCATAATGATATGGCCATCCTTCCACTTGAATAAGGTAGTCTCAAACAACAACCATAACATGTTATTTGACACACACACACACACACACACACACACACACCCCCATGACAAAAAATCAAGTTGGTTTCAATATTAAGTTTGTATGATCCACAAAAAAATATGTAAACCAAATAAACTATCAATAACTCCTTTAAACCATACCCAAAATCAAACTTTCAAAAGTCCCTATGATAGCACTCTTGTATAATCATAACTTGAGCATAACAAACTTCAAGATCAAAATGAGTTATATATATATATATTTCAACATGACATATTTAGCAAAAAAGTCATTTAAATCAATAATATCGAAACAAATATCAATGATCTAGTCGATTGATCAATCTCAACACACATGTCAATAATCTATCCCAATGACTAATCTCAAGTTCGGATATCAACCATGATCATGCATGACGTTCCGTGACAAGGCATCCAATCTCCCTCTTAACAAGATGTCCACTTATATTGTTGATGGCTGGCTCATAAATATATCATAAATTAGTATGCATACTTATAAGCTCCCCAATGGACTCACATAGATACTGAGCGGTAATGCCAACTCACAACAACTTTCTTCACAATCCATCAAGCCAAATCGAAAATCAACATCACAAAGCCATTTACAAAAAAATAAAATAAAAAATCACACAATCTTTTGTAGCTCAACTCGTCCAATAGAATACCTTTTGCAACTCAATTCATAAACAGTTCATAAACTATTTCAAATAATGAAAAATGGTAGAAATGCTCGATTTGAAATTATGCAACAATAATGTTGTAAATATACTTTTCCTCTTCAAAGAAATATAAAACACATCATGCTTCTTTAACTCATAATATATATTCTTATAGCATTTCAAGGTCAAGGTTTATAAAACCAAAGAAGAGAAGTATTACTCATCTGGGATTACCCAAAAACCAATAACATGCAACTAAACGAGCCGACAATCTTGTAATTTTATCAATTAAATGAGAAATTAAACAAGCATTGACATTAAAACTAAGTAAAACACCACAAAAATTATAAAGTAAAACACTACAACAATTATAGAATGACTATACTAATCTTAAACGCTAAAAAAATGACTCATATGCGCTAACAAAACTCTCAATCAAAATAAATATTCAAAATTATCTGCAATTTAGAGGTTGAGTACGGAAGTTTGATTGCGCCATAACTTTCTCCAACAAACCCCACTTCAAACAAGCTTACAATTATAAGGAATGTTTTTTAAAGCATTAGAAGACCCACAATTTTTTTTTTTTTGGTTGTAAAAAGACTCACAATTTGGCCGACCCAAAATTAAGTTGGAAATCATCGAAGTACAGCCTGAAAGTTGCTGACCGTGCACTGTTTATTATGTGTAGGGAACTTTGAATTTTTTTTTTCGGACAAACTATAAACTCAAATCGAATTCCATAAAATGTTATAACTCCATAACACCTTAAATTATGATACTGCATATAATATACATACATATATATATATATATATACACACACACATATACATATAAACACACACAACCTAAGAACTCCTCAATCCAATGTCATGGCTTAAAAATTGACTTTAACTTTGAATTTGTGCCCTTTCTTCAAGTATTATTTTGATTAGACGAACGGGGATGCAAGCACCCATCGGGTACATAGTTAAATTGGCTTGGTGAGATCCCCGTGGTGCAAAATTGTCTTTCCATTATTCTTCTTCTTTTCTCTCTTTTCCTTTTCTTTTTCATGTGTGACTTGGCCTTCTCTATAGGGGTGTGCAAGGGGAATCACTCAAATTGAACTAACCAGTTTTGAGTAGTTTCAAGGGACGCTAATCTGGTTCCCGATTCCTGGTTCCATAAATTGGAACCGATGATGGGCGGTCCGGATCCTGGTCGAACCAACCGGAATGAACCCATTTCTTCATAAGGAATAGGGAACTTCTTTATGTTGGTCTGGCTCTTGGGAATCCAATGCACCGACTTCTGTCAATCCTTTGCTTTTAAATTCCTTTAGAGGGTGGCTGTGATAATTAAGGCCAAGCATCTAAACTTGCGACCTATACAACCCTACATATTTGACAAAGTTGTGTGAAATGGTTTTTGTGAGTTCCTAACCGCAAATCCCTGAAACCAAGTATATGTGGTAGGCATGCAGCCAAAATGATATAAATGACTCCATGCCAGTTCCCAAAAAATAAGAAGATGCCAAAACTAAAAAGAAAAAGAATGAGATAAGAAGGGGAAAAACGAAAGCCATTTTCCTCTGTGAAACTAAAAGTTTCAAGTGCGCAAATTCCTTAGATTTCTTCGCTCCCCCATTAGAAAAATTCTTTCAAGCCTTGGGCTGTGGCGAGATCGACTCTGAGATTTCCGGTGGCTGCGCCTTGTGTGTACGTGCGTGCTCATGTGGATATGAAGATACGATGCAACTTGCGCTGACAAGCCGGCCTTGCACTGGTCCCCATCATCTCCGTCCTCTCTGGCCTCCACCTCCCCTAGCCTGGAGGTTTGCCTCCCACTCCAACCCTCCCCCGTGGCCATCCTCTCCGACTTCTTCCTTGGCTAGACCCTCGACTTTGCCGACAAACTCAGCGTCCACCGGTTTCGTTGGACTACTCAGGAACTGAACCGGACCGATCGATTCAGTCTGGACTAGGTTTTTCGATTCCCAGTTCAGAAAATTGAGAACTGATCCTTCTATTCCGATTCCAGTTCCAAATAGAAACTTTTTTTGTCTTCTTTCTCTTTCACACAGAGTGACCTTGCACTTTCTATTATTTTTTTTTTCTTTTTCTTCCCCCTTCAAGTTTTTTGACTTTTCCAAAATTTCCATACTTTACAGAGTGTCTCAGTTTCCAGGATCCAGATACCAATGGCAAGCAAAATCGGCAGCACAAGCAGCGGGTCGAACCCGGCGGTCCAGGACGGCTCGTCCTCGGCAGCCAAGAATGACGGCTCGAGCAGGGTCGGCTGGGCCGAGCTGCCCCAGGACCTTGTACGAGCCATCATGCGGAGGGTGGCGGCGTCGGAGGGCTCGTGGCGGCGGAAGAGCACGGTGGCTTGCGCGGGAGTTTGCCGGCACTGGAGGACCCAGGTGGAGGAGGTCTTAGGGGTCCCTGGAGGTTCTGGGATGGTGGCCTTCCTGTTGTCAACCGACCCGGTGAGTTGCCATTTGCGCCCCTCTGATCGTATACTGACGGTCGATCCTCGTCGGTTTTCGAATGCGCGTGATACCCAGAAGTCGTTGCCTCTAGATTGAAGTTACGTTTGCTTGTTCTCGTGGCGTTTTCATCACGAGCTTGACGAGCAAGCGCGCCGCCCCGGGGGGGGGGGTCTGAATTGTGTTTTGCGAGGACTGTGCAGATGGGTTGATGATTGGTTTTGAATGATGGGCACCAGCATCGGAGATTAGAATTGATGTAGATCGAGTTCTTGTTTTTGCTTAATCGAGAAACGGAGTGATCATCTGTGCTTTTTCGACAGCCTGCGAAGCTCGTGCGCGACGTGGTGGAGCACGCCATGCGCGATCCGGAAGGCAAGGTGATGAACGATGTCGCCAAGGCTGCAGATGGGCTTGTCGTGTCTTTAGCAGATCAGGTGGTGATGCAAAGCTTGTTCCTTTTTCTAAACTTATTGTTCTGACAAAAATTTCTGTCCTTTTTTTTTTTTTTTTTGGTAAAGGTAAGTCCAACAAAACAAACACTCAAAAGACAAAAGAGTCAAGAGAGTGTAGGGGTGGTACCACAATAAAAAAGAGTCAAACAATTACTAGGAGGCAAAGGGGAAGAACACAATAACAACTAGAAGGGGAAGAACACAATCAATCAAAGATTGACGATGGCAATTCCCAACTTTGTTGTAGTCTTCTATTATGGGGAATGTCTGTTCTGTCCATTTTTGTTCTTAAGAAAGTAGATTTTTCTTTTACTTTTTGTTTTTGTTCCAAACTATTTCCTAACTACTATTGTATTTTGAAAAATAGAAAAATTAATTGATATTATTAAATGGATTTATGTTTTTTTTTTTTTCTGGAGAACAAAAGGACATAAAAAAAAAACATGATTATTACCAAACAGGATCTTGAGGTTTAGGTTTTGTCACTATTCTTCATCGTCATTTGCATCACGTCTATCTGATCTCTAGCAGATTTCTAAGATGACATCCTCTCTTGGCTCAATGGGAGCTTTAGAAGCATCGCAAGAGCACGTTGAGAGCGCCCTCCTGCAGGTCGGTTAAACATCATTTCAAGTTTCAAGCGCATGCTTCATTGCTACCTCTGTCTCGCCAATCGTACCTGTCTTATGGAGTAACCTTGATTTATTCAGAACAAAATAGTCCGACAATTATGTCTGTTGCTGCAGATCTTTCGATCTGAAAACAAACAGCTTTCGCGTGCTGTCACGGAGGCCACTTTCGAGCTTCTCATTACCAAGCTTCTTCTTGGGATTTTGGACGAACGGCTCCCGCACACATGGAGTGGGATGCAGCCTCAGGGATCTCTGAACGTCTTGCTGATTAAGATTCTGGTAATTCGGCGGTATATTTCAAGAAGCTGTGTTAACTTTGCTAGTTTCTTGTTCCAGTGGTTTTGACTCATTGTCGCATACGTATATATCCACTTATCCAGGACAATGTCGATCGGACTTCATCATTTGTTGTCCTGATAAGCCTTTTACGCCCATCAAAGCAGCCTTCACTGGCTGGGAACCACAAATTCCATGAATTGGTCATCCAATGCTTAATGAGATATACTTCGGTGATCTAACTTATCCTTAAAAATATTTTTCATGACAATTTGACGAATAATTCGTTATGATAAAGTCCCAACTTTCCTCGACCATGCAGGTTATCAAGAGTATTATACACTCTGTTGATCTTGACAGCGTCCTTCTCAGCATCCTTGAGTATCTACAAGAACTGGGAGTGCGCAGAATCAGGCGAAGGTTTTCTCTAACAATTCGAGACTTGTGCTCTAGATCATTTACCTCCCATCTGGTGTACACATGAACTGATGTCTTTTGTTTGGCAATGCAATTCTACTCTGGAAAGAGCTGCCATTGGCAATAGTCGGCTGCAAATGATTCTCACCTTTCTCCAAGAACTCGTGAAGCTTCTGGGTACGGCGATCGAGGGTCACCTCTCGAGGATCCCCAGGGGCACGGACCCTCAGACTATTATTTTTGTCTACATCGATCTTTATCTCGAGGTAATTTACCACTACATTCTCGTTTGGTGTAATCTCAATCTCAAAACGGCTTTTCCTAATAACTTATCGGTTTCTTGTGATGAAATAGACTCTGGCTGCTTCGAGAAGGAGACTCGAATTGCCTCCTGCCGAGCACGGGAAGTGATGGTGATTCAGCTGGCTGCAGCCCAACACTCTCCCCCCTCATTCTGCAGATTCCTAGTGAGTCGTGACAGTGAGTACGCCGATTAGAGAACTT
Source organism: Eucalyptus caleyi (assembly GCA_014182885.2). NCBI lineage: Eukaryota > Viridiplantae > Streptophyta > Magnoliopsida > Myrtales > Myrtaceae > Eucalyptus > Eucalyptus caleyi. Next base: position 10,874,900 of record CM024469.2, on the reverse strand, counting down.
TTTAAGTCGAGATATATATATCTTGCCTACTATGTGAGACCGCGCCGACATTTTCGTCTTCGATGAATTTGCCTGTCTATGGCGTGCCATTAGGCATGAATGCTCTATGTTTTGCATCACAGCACTCAAGCAACGTGATCGCCAACATTGCTTTCTTGTGATGTTCTGTGTCTGAGCATTGTTAATGGCATGATTTGTGATGCATGCCTTTAGACATGATCCATAAAATTGGTTGGTGAAGTGCATAAGAACTTTCCTTGTCATCCATTGGGAAGTATATGTGTGTTTTTCATTTCAATGAAATGAAAAGAATGATGCCTCTTCATTCATTCTTTTTGAATGAGATCCTATGCTGTGTCAGGCCTAAATTGGCAAATTTAACCTTTGCGTTTGTTAAAAAAACACAGCCAACACCACGCAGATGCGCCTTATGCCGATTTGGGGTCTCATGAGCCTGCCATTGCCCGTTACTTATGCCCCATCATTGTACTTTGCGAGCTCATTACATTATTCCCAAACTTTGGACCGAGTCAAAAACACCATCTTTACTCCGGGGGCAAAAATACCCATCTCGAGCAAGCCATCAATGTGGTAGCTGAAATGGAAAACGACGCGATATGAGTAAAAATTAGAGTCTTGGCGCCTCCGGCGAAGACGGAGGTCCATAATTTGGATGGAGCTGCTATTTCAAAGCCGAAGACAATGAAGCTCTTATCTTAGAGAAACTAAGGGGAACTGGTTTGAATTCTAAAAGCTCTTTTTATCCACTGAAAAAGTGGATGCAAATATCTAGCACGTAAAATCAAAATAGCAAGTATAATCAAAACTTTAAAAGATGGATCTACTCATCCTCCACAGCTAAGTGCAAATCCTCGTCGGAGACCTTACCCCAAAATTGCCTTCGACTCGGATGTCATTGAGATGTGCGAAAATATTTTTTTTTGTCAATTAAATGTCCTAATCGTCGACATGGTTGGTTTAGATTATCACGCCAAATTTGTATTAATTTTATTTCATAATTTTTTGTGATTACTTAATCTTAATTGTTTTTGGGTCAACCTACACTAGATCTTACTTAAGGATTACTTATTAAAATAGAAATAATGACATAAATGATGCATGAACTTTAGTTTTCGAACTTTTAATTTATTTAATACCGTCTTTAAATTTTAGCTTAATGTGTGATGCGGTTCTTGAATTATTTAAATTCGTTTCTCGACTATATAAAAATAATAAACTTAAATCAATAGAAAAATAACATTAGACATTTTCATACAATCCATTAACTAATTTGAACCAATACTAAAATTTCACAAATAAGCTATGGGATCACATGGTACATTAAATTTAATTTCAGAAATCATACTAAATTAAACAAAAATTAAGAGATCATCGTACATGTTGAGTTAAAGTTCAATGGCCATTTATCTTTGGTACTAAGTTTTTTGATATTTTTTATCATTTGGAAATATTAATTTTGCAGCTCATCAAATGCTTAGCGTAATCCCAGGCATTTAATCAAGACCGTTCTTTCTTCGAAGTTTCTTTATTTCATGGTCGGTCTTTCTTTGAAGTTGTCACGCAAGCTTATCGTCTCTGTCTCTGTGTCTCTCTGTATCTGTCTCTGTATCTGAGGAAAGCAACTGTGAGAAGTGTGTACTTTACGCCACAGAGAGAGAGAGAGAGAGAAAAGGGGGGGGGTGGGTGGGGCGCTGGAAGAGATGGCTTCCTCCTGGTTCTGGCGGTGTGTTCGTGCTCGATTTGATAGCCTTTGCGCTCGCCGTCGCTGCAGAGCAGCGAAGGAACACCGTGAGTGGTCTTTGTCCAGCGTGCTCAGCTAAAGCATCAAGATTTCTTTTGCTGTTTCTGTGCATCTCTTCTTCTTTTCCTTCCCTTCGCATCGTGTGGGGTCCCCGTTCGCGTCCTGCTGACACTTTTTGAGCTTCTGGGTCTGAGACTCCGGGGTGGTCTTGAGGACTTCCCGGGGGAAATCTTCCATGAGTTGTCTAGCTCGAGTTGGTGCCTGTGAATTTGCTACAAAGTGAATTCCCTTATATGAGTATGTGGATGAAACTCTAGAGTTAACTAGATCTTCTACTGTACGAGATAGTTCTTTACAAGGTTGAGATGGTATGAAATCCTATTATGACTTAGCTCATCTATTAATGATATGACATAACTCTTATAATCATGGTATGATGTTAAGAAATGACCATCATTACGTAGATATACAATAATGTATTTATCTTCGTTGATGCAGAGGACACCCATAATATGTATGATTTTGTCCCTTATGAGGTGGTGGTGATGATGCCTCGTTAGTCAATCAACATGGTTTTGGCTAGTGACAAGTATGGTATGTGTATGTTTATGAACTTTATGATAAGTATGATATTGCCTATGTATATTCTTGCGTATAATAGTGGGCTACAAGCTGATGTTGGTGCATCATGAAATAATGTCATTTGCTTACTTTCGAATAAATGAACTTGCAATGTTGTTAATGGTTTTTACTAGCATATCATGAGAGTAAAGATACAGCATTTGCTTATGCATTTATCATACATGGTTATTTTATATAGCTTGAACTCATGTTGTTCGTTGATAATAGGTTGAGTGGTAAGCTGATTTCCTATCTTAGACCTTGAGAGTTCATTTATTGAACTTAAGCTCACCCTAATATAGATTTGTTAGGTCAAGAGTTCATGGGCATTAGGTTAATGCTTTCGAAGATCACTAGTAAGGATCGGATTAGAGTGCGCAGCAAAAGTGGAGATGGGTTTATGTACAAAAGGTTTTGTCGTATATTAGCTACGGTTGAATTACTTGTACAATTGATCATAAATTAATTATTTATTAGAAAATTGAAGTGAAATTAATTTATATATTCATTTGAGGTTAAGTCATGACACCAACCTTGATGGACCTAGGCATGGACACCAAGGTCTCAAGCTTGGCTTTGATTGACATGGGCAAGCGCCAACATCTCGGACCCATCCTTGATGGACCTAGGACTCAAGGCTCAAGCGTTGAGAACCTTAGCTTGGGCATGGAGATCCCGGGCCTAAGTGCCAAGGTCTTAAGTACCGGCGCAAAGATCCTTAGAAAGGGCGTTGGGGATTCGGGCTTGACCTTGATAGACCTAGTTGTAGACATTGAGGTCTTGGGGTGCGACCTTGATGGACATGGGTCAGGATTTGGGCATTAGCATTGGGATCACTATCCTTGGTGTGGGATCTCAAGCTCGAGTGTTGTGGACTTGAGCTAAGCCTCAATAGACTCAAGCTCGAGTGTTAGAGATTCGGGCGCGAGCATTGGGATCTTGAGCCTACCCTTTATGGATCCAGGCTAGGGTGTTGTAGAGTTGGGCAACTGTACCGAAGTCCTAGGCCAAGCCACTCGTGGCTAGGCCCAACCTCTATGGACTTGTGCCTGGCCTTTTTGGACTTGGCCAAGCTTGGCCTTAATGGACCTTGATAGACCTAGCTTGGGGAGGCAATCAAGGGGCCGGGAACAAGTGTAAGGGTTTCGCTATCCAAACCTAGAGTGCCTAGTCTAAACATTGATATCTAGCTATATTTTGAAGGGTTAATACTAGAAAAAATCATAAACTAGTACATCCATGATAAATTTACTTTATATTAATTTCCATTAAATTTTTATATCAAATTGCTGAGTTTGATGACATGTGGTAGTTGACGCGTGTACCAGTTTAGGGTTTTACCCTCTATTTATGATAGGTGTACTGGTTTATGGCATTTGGTGGCATTAATCCAATTTAATGGAAACTAACCGATGGGATTAAATTTGTCACAAATGTACCGGTTTTAAGTTTTTGGTAGTCAAAAAATTATTTTGAGGTAAATTGGTTACAACTATATCACCTTGGGATTTTTCATGATAAAAATTAATTTAGGATAAATTTGTCACATGTGTAGCAGTTTGGGTAATTATTATAGTATTAACCCTCTTTTAAAAAAGTTATTTTTGATTTTTTAAGGAGGAAATTATTTTCTTGAATTTAGGTATATATTTTCTATTAACTAGGAAACCATTTTTCGTTAACTCATTCTCTTAAATGATCCAAACGCCAAAAAATAAAAATAAAAAATAGCAAAAAAATAGTTATTGTCCTTTTGCTCTAGAGAAAGTATATAAATGATACTTATGGATTGTAAATCAAGAAAATATGTACATATAATCATATACATAACTTACTGTGAGATTCATGAGATCAAATGGTTTTGATCAACATTTGCTGTCAGTCAATTGAACCAATCCTTTTAAACTGATGCATGCACGATATCATTATACAATTTGTCACACCCAAAAACAAATAAGAAATAGGCATAATGATATGGCCATCCTTCCACTTGAAGAAGGTAGTCTCAAACAGCAACTATAACATGTTATTTGACACACACGCGCGCACACACACAGGCACACGACAACAAATCAAGTTGGTTTCAATATTAAGTTTGTATGATCCACAAAAAAAATATGTAAACCAAGCAAACTATCAACAACTCCTTTAAACCATACCCAAAATCCAACTTTCAGAAGTCTCTATGATAGCACTCTTGTATTATTGGTTGCTAGAAGAGGAATTTGAAAAACACCAAAAATAAATGGAATGAGCAACTATAGTTCAATGAGTAGCATATCTATTTTGGGCAAATGAAGCAACTACTATATATAATTAAAACACAATCATAACTCGAGCATAACAAACTTCAAGATCAAAATGAGTTATATATATTTCAACATGACATATTCATAGCAAAAATAGTCATTTAAATCAATAATATCGAAAAAATATCAATGATCTAGTCGATTGATCAATCTCAACACACATGTCAATAATCTATCTCAATGACTAATATTCAGTTCGGATATCAACCATGATCATGCATGACGTTCCGTGACAAAGACAACCAATCTCCCTCTTAACAAGGTGTCCACTTATATTGTCGATGGCTGGCTCATAAAGATATTGTAAATTAGTATGCATACTTATAAGCTCTCCAATGGACTCACATAGATACTAAGCAGTAATGTCAACTCACAACAACTTTCTTCACAATCCACCAAGCCAAATAAAAAATCAACATCACAAAGCCATTTACAAAAAAAAAAAAAAAACGCAATCTTTTGTAGCTCAACTCGTCCAATAGAATACGTTTTGCAACTCAATTCATAAACACTTCATAAACTATTTCAAATAATGAAAAGGGTAGAAATGCTCGATTTGAAATTATGCAACAATGATGTTGTAAATATACTTTTCCTCTTCAAAGGAATATAAAACACATCATGCTTCTTTAACTCATAATATATATTCTTATAGCATTTCAAGGTTGAGGTTTATAAAACCAAAGAAGAGAAGTATTACTCATCTGGAAATACCAAAAACCAATAACATGCAACTAGACCAGTATCCATCGGTTTCGATGGACTGCCTAGGAATTGGAACGGATCAATCGATTCAGTCTGGACTAGGTTTTCCGATTCCCGGTTCAGAAAATTGAGAATTGATCTTTCTATTCCGATTCCCAGTTCCAAATGGAATCTGACCGGATCGGATCACTCCAACTTTTGTTTTTTTGGCTTCTTTCTCTTTCGCACAGAGTGAGCGTTTCTATTTTTTTTTTGTTTTTCTTCCCCTTCAAGTTTTTTGACTTTTCCAAAATTTCCGTACTTTACAGAGTCTCTCAGTTTCCAGGATCCAGATACCAATGGCGAGCAAAATCAGCCGCACGAGCAGTGGCTCGAGCCCGGCGGTCCAGGACGGCTCGAGCAGGGTCGGCTGGGCCGAGCTGCCCCAGGACCTTGTACGAGCCATCATGCGGAGGGTCGTGGCGTCGGAGGGCTCGTGGCGGCGGAGGAGCACCGTGGCTTGCGCGGGAGTTTGCCGGCACTGGAGGACCCAGGTGGAGGAGGTCTTAGGGGTCCCCGGAGGTTCTGGGATGGTGGCCTTCCTATTGTCGTCCGACCCGGTGAGTTGCCATTTGCGCCCCTTTGATCGTATATCGTTCCCGATTCTGGTCATCCGAACGGTCGATCCTCGTCGGTTTTCGAATGCGCGTGATACCCAGAATTCGTTGTCTCTAGATTGAAGTTGGGTTTGCTTGTTCTCGTGGCGTTTTCATCACGAGCTTGACGAGCAAGCGCGCTGCCCGGGGGGGGTGGGGGTCTGAATTGTGTTTTGCGAGGACTGTGCAGATGGGTTGATGATTGATTTTGAATGATGTGCGCCAGCATCGTAGATTAGAATTGATGTAGATCGAGTTCTTGTTTTTGCTTACTCGAGAAACGGAGTGATCATCTGTGCTTTTTCGACAGCCTGCGAAGCTCGTGAGCGACGTGGTGGAGCACGCCATGCGGGATCCGGAAGGTAAGGTGATGAACGACGTCGCCAAGGCTGCAGATGGGCTTGTCGTGTCTTTAGCAGATCAGGTGGTGATGCAAAGCTTGTTCCTTTTTCTCTTGCTAACTTTTTGTTCTGACAAAAATTTCTGTCCATTTTTGTTCTTAAGAATGTAGATTTTTCTTTACTTTTTGTTTCTGTTCCAAACATATTTTCTAATCACTGTTCTATTTTGGAAAATAGAAAAATTAATTGATATTATCAAAATGAATTTATGTTTTTTTTTTTTTTCTGTTCTGAAGAACAAAAGGACAGAAAAAAAAAAAAACATGATTATTACCAAACAGGATCTTGAGGTTTAGGTTTACCACTATTCTTCATCGTCATTTGCATCACGTCTATCTGATCTCTAGCAGATTTCCAAGATGACACCCTCTCTTGGCTCAATGGGAGCTTTAGAAGCATCGCAGGAGCACGTTGAGAGCGCCCTCCTGCAGGTCGGTTGAACATCATTTCAAGTTTCAAGCGCATGCTTCATTGCTACCTCTGTCTCGCCAATCGTACCTGTCTTATGGAGTAACCTTGATTTATATAGAACAAAATAGTCCGACAATTATGTCTGTTGCTGCAGATCTTTCGATTTGAAAACAAACAGCTTTCGCGTGCTGTCACGGAGGCCACTTTCGAGCTTCTCATTACCAAGCTTCTTCTTGGGATTTTGGACGAACGGCTCCCGCACACATGGAGTGGGATGCAGCCTCCGGGATCTCTGAACGTCTTGCTGCTTAAGATTCTGGTAATTCGGCGGTATATTTCGAGAAGCTGTGTTAACTTTTCTAGTTTTTTGTTCCAGTGGTTTTGACTCATTGTCGCATATGTATATATCCAGGACAATGTCGATCGGACTTCATCATTTGTTGTCCTGATAAGCCTTTTACGCCCATCAAAGCAGCCTTCACTGGCTGGGAAACAAATTCCAAATTCCCTTAATGATAAATTGGTCATCCAATGCTTAATGAGATATACTTCGGTGATCTAACTTATCCTTAAAAAATTTCTTGTACACTCGTATTAGTATTTTTCATGACAATTTGACGAATAATTCGTTATGATAAAGTCTCAACTTTCCTCGACCACGCAGGTTATCAAGAGTATTATACACTCTGTTGATCTTGACAGCGTCCTTCTCAGCATCCACGAGTATCTACAAGAACTGGCAATGCACAGACTCAGGCGAAGGTTTTCTCTAACAATTCGAGACTCGTGCTCTAGATCATTTACCTCCCATCTGGTGTACACATGAACTGATGTCTTTTGTTTGGCAATGCAATTATACTCTGGAAAGAGCTGCAATTGGCAATAGTCCACGGCAAATGATCCTCACCTTTCTCCAAGAACTTGTGAAGCTTCTGGGTACGGTGATCAAGGGTCACCTCTCAAGGATCCCCACGGGCACGGACCTTCAGACTATTAGTGTCTACATCAATCATTATCTCCAGGTAATTTACCACTACATTCTCGTTTGGTGTAATCTCAATCTCAAAACGGCTTTTCCTAATAACTTATCGGTTTCTTGTGATGAAATAGACTCTGGCTGCTTCGAGAAGGAGACTCGGATTGCCTCCTGCCGAGCATGGGAAGTGGTGGTGATTCATCTGGCTGCAGCCCAACACTCTCCCCCCTCGTTCTGCAGATTCCTAGTGAGTCGTGACAGTGAGTACGCCGATCAGAGAACTTTTTGAAGTCGAGATATATATATATATATCTTGCCTACTATGTCAGACCGCGCTGACATTTTCGTCTTCGATAAATTTGCCTGTCTATGGCGCGCCATTAGGCATGAATACTCTATGTTTCGCATCACAGCACTCAAGCAACGTGATCTCCAACATTGCTTTCTTGTGATGTTCTGTGTCTGAGCATTGTTAATGGCATGATTTGTGATGCATGCCTTCTAGACATGATCCACAAAATTGGTTGAAGTGTATAAGAACTTTCCTTGTCATCCATTGGGAAGTATATGTGTGTTTTTCATTTCAAAGAAATGAAAAGCATGATACCTCTTCATTCATTCTTTTTGAATGAGATCCTACTCTGTCAGGCCTAAATTGGCAAATTTAACCTTGTTTTTGTTAAAACTAACACAGCCAACACCACGCAGATGCGCCTCGCTGCCATTGCCTGTTGCTTATGCCCCATCATTGTACTTTGCGAGCTCATTACTCCCAAACTTTCAGACAGAGTCAAAAACACCATCTTCTACTCCAGGGGGCAGAAATACCCATCTCGAGCGAGCCATCAATGTGGTAGCTGAAATGGAAAACGACGCGATATGAGTAAAAATTAGAGTCTTGGCGCCTCCGGCGAAGACGGAGGTCCATAATTTGGATGGAGCTGCCATTTCAAAGTCGAAGACAATGAAGCTCTTATCTTAAGAGAAACTCAGGGGAACTGGTTTGGATTCTAAAAGCTCTTTTTATCCACTGAAAAAGTGGATGCAAATATCTAGCACGTAAAATCAAAATAGCAAGTATAATCAAAATTTTAAAAGATGGATCTACTCATCCTCCACAGATAAGTGCAAATCCACGTCGTAGACCTTACCCCAAAATTGCCTTCGACTCGGATGTCATCGAGACGTGCGAATATATATATATATTTTGTCAATTAAATGTCCTAATCGTTGACATGGTTGGTTTAGATTATCACGCCAAATTTGTATTAATTTTATTTTATAGTTTTTTGTGATTACGTAATCTTAATTGTTTTTGGGTCAACCTACACCAGATCTTACTTAAGGATTCCTTATTAAATATAGAAAAAATAACATAGATGATGCAGAACTTTAATTTTCGAACTTTTTTTTTTGATGATTCTAACCCTCAGATACCGACAATGGGCATCGGTGAGGAGAACTAAGGCAAGACTAGCTTGGCTACGACCCACCATTGGGGCGCCACACTTAAGAATCCCTAACGACAGCCCTGGGATTCAAACTCCCCTCCTCTCGGATGAGGGTGAGAGGCCGAAGTCAACGTTGCCACTGCGGGCGATAGTTTAATTTTCGAACTTTTAATTTATTTAATGTCGTCTTTAAATTTTAGTTTAATGTGTGATGCTGTCCTTAAACTATTCAAATTTGTCTCTCGACTATATAAAAATATTCAATCAATAGAAAAATAACATTAGACATTTTCATACAATCCATTAACTAATTTAAACATATGCTAAAATTTTACGAATAAGTTGTGGGATCACATGATATATTAAATTAAATTTTAGAAATCATACTAAATTAAACAAAAATTAAGAAATCATAGTGTATTTTGAGTTAAAGTTCAATAGTAATTTGTCTTTGATACTGATTTTTTCGATATTTTTTTATCATTTGGAAATATTAATTTTGCAGCTCATTAAATGCTTAGCGTAATCACAGGCATTTAATCAAGACCGTTCTTTCTTCGAAGTTTCTTTCTTTTTTTATGGTCGGTCTTTCTTTGAAGTCGTCACGCAAGCTTATCGTCTGTCTCTGTATCTGTCTCTCTATCTGAGGAAAGCAACTGTGAGAAGTGTGTACTTTACGCCAGAGAGAGAGAGAGAGAGAGAGAGAGATGGCTTCCTCGCTGGTTCTGGCGGTGGTGTTCGTGCTCGATTTGATAGCCTTTGCGCTCGCGGTCGCTGCAGAGCAGCGGAGGAACACCGTGAGTGGTCTTTGTCCAGCAGCGTGCTCAGCTACAGCATCAAGATTTCTTTCGCTGTTTCTGTGCATCTCTTCTTCTTTTCTTTCCCTTCGCATCGTGTGGGGTCCTCGTTCGCGTCCTGCTGACACTTTTTGAGCTTCTGGGTCTGAGACTCCGGGGTGGTCTTGAGAACTTCCCGGGGGAAATCTTCCATGAGTTGTCTAGCTCGAGTTGTTGCCTGTGAATTTGATAGATACGTGTCGTTCTGTAAAGGTTGACGCCGTGCGAGTGCTTTGCTCGGTTTGGAACTCGCCCTGCTGCTGAAACTTTCGAGGGTCCTCTGTAGGAGACGGGCTCGGGGTTTTCAGGGAGAAATTGCAGGCAGTTTTTAGCTAGAACACGTGTTTAGTAGTTTAAGGATATATTTTTTGTTGTAGTTGGTTGAGCTTTATTCCTTGCTGAGAATTTATACTGATTTCCAATCTCCATTTTAGGGGTTATATTCATCCATGAGCTATAGTATTTGATGGGTTTTTTTTCTGTTGTTTGGATGCAAATCTACTTTTGACTTTTTTTTCCTTTGGCTATCTGTTCTCTTCTGGATCGGTTATGAACTTTGTGGAAGTATCGCTGAATTTGGTTCTTCGATGCATGAACTTGAAGCCTTGGCTCTTGTTATAGTGAGCTTATTGTAGGACATGATCCAGTCCGTAATAGTCAGCTTGAATTGCTCCTTTTTTATGTTAGTATTTGTGCTATGTGCTTTGTGCTCTGTTTGGTTTCTCTGTTGTTAGTAGCGGTGCAGGTGGTTCCTGGATCCCCTCTTTGATGTTCTTGTGCTTATATTGATTGCCATCAAGCAAGGACAGATTTGTAGGAATTACTTGGGAAAATAGTAGCTTTAGAGTAATGGTTTCGCAAACTATATTTTAAATTCTGAATCATGTTTTTGTCAGCTAGAAAATAATGTTAGATCATGTGTTGGTAGTTCAAAAATGACTGTAACTGTATGCTTAACTACTTAAGTGGCCTTACTAACTGTCCTTTCTGCATTTCCCCCTCTCTGTTCTGCTTACTGGCAGCTTTTGTTGTATGGTTCTCATATAGTCGATGTGAATGTATTCTTATTGGCTTGTTTTGCTTGCATTGAGGCTAGTCATCCCGAGATGTTCTTAATGAGTTGAAGCTTAGCTTACCTACCAGGAAAAAAGGGGTTCTGGTGTGTATTCAGTAACAAGATCTTTGATGATTATACAAATGATTGCCAGTTCCATGACCTGATTGTGAAGGCTTGAAAGAAACAGTGAAGTGCTTTCCTTTTCCTTTCTTTTGTCCATCTTGGAAAAGGATAGGTAATTTTGGGACTGACCGTGTTGTTGGAGACTCAATATGTATGTCAATTTATGTTGATTGTGTAATATCCTGCAATCTTGGGTTCCTATTCTTTCATGTGTGAACATAGTATAAATACATGTGTGCAGTCTCAATGACAGATGGTTGTTCTCGCTAATCATTTTTCTTGTTATCACAATATATGTAGTTAAGATGGCTCTATGATCCTTCCCATTTGACACTTTTTGCACCTTTAAGTGTCTTGAATTGAGTATTTGCCTTCATCTTCTTGAGGCACCACACCGCCTAGATCATAGATTTATAAAGAGTTGGAACCTGGACAGGTTTGCGAATCCTCGGAGTCATCATCATATGCTGCATAGGATCTGCCCTGTTCATGTGACGCCTGTTGTTTTCTCGTTCTCATCTTGTTCTTTAGGAATTAGTGGCATTCAGCTATACCTAGTATAACAAGACACAACTCGCCAATTTTATTAAGTGTCTTACATCACTGACTTCCATTTTGTGATGGTTCTCTTATCGCTTTGTGCAATATGCACATTCAGCTCCAGTCAGTACCTAGTCACGCCGAGACTCTGGAACATGTCCACCAGGATCTTAACAGTTGTCAAATATCAGTCCGACAATACTTGTGAAATTTCTCTTGGGCATATAATTCATATGGAGACGTGCAGTATAAGACATACATAATGTGTATATACTAGTTATGACAAATATAAGTAGTGTGGACAGCTTACCCTGGTTGATCTCACTTGGGAATGTCATTTCTGCAGGCGACGATTGCGGAAGATGCTTCAGAGAAGTATTGTCATTATGATTCAGACATTGCGACTGGGTTAGGTGTGGGATCCCTATTGTTACTTTTGGCTAGTCAGCTTCTGATAGTGGCAGTGAGCAGATGCTTATGTTGTGGAAAAGCTCTGGTGCCAAGTGGTTCTAGGACTTGGGCTATAGTACTCTTCATTACCAGCTGGTATGTGCTCATCCAGAATGCCAGTTGTGCTTATCTTGAGACATGAGATGGTTTTATTGCTAAAGCATTGATTCCCTATCTATAATGCTTATCTCCCCAATTTGTAGTTCTGGTCATATTTGTCAACCCTCAAGACCTTGGTGGTGACCCATGATTATTTTCTCGGATTTTATCTTGTAGGGTATTCTTTATTATTGCTGAAGCTTGCTTGCTGGCTGGTTCCGTGAGAAATGCTTACCACACCAAATACACTACACTAATTTCCAGTAACCCGCCATCATGCGAGACCTTGCGGAAAGGAGTCTTTGGGACTGGGGCTGCATTTATCATCTTCACGGGCATCGTTTCTGAGCTTTATTATGTTAACTATTCCAAAGCAAATGAAGCTGTTGCACCTTACACCAGAGATACCGGCGTGAGGATGGGGAATCTGTAGCCGACTTTGGTAAGTGGACAGAAACGTCTGGGTCTAGTTGTTGAGCTCTTGCATCAAACATAGCTGGGAATCGTTATGGATAGCTGTATGCGTGATAGAAAGTTCCAATTAGATGCTGGTTTCATGTCGGTTGTTGTCTTGACTGCATACAGCAGTTGTGTTACTGGTAGATGTTTGCTCATTCAGGGTTGTCAAATTCTGCTCCTGAGGTAAGAGTAGCTTTTCTAACCTCTAAATTTACAGTTCATGTAGTAATCTTTCTTTTTGGATCAAAAACGGTTCCTGGTTGCTTGCTTTTGACTAGTTTAGCATGAACGTTATTTCAGAGTTTTACAAACGACCCTTTTGGTGCACTCTGCCTTATGGTTGCCCTTTTAAATGAAGGGATTTACTGGTCTATAAGGTACTGGAATAAGCTGTCAATCATCAGGAAAAGGAAATCGTGCAAGTAACAGGTCCACACAAAGGGTTACCAGAAGGCAGTTGGCTAATCTTAAGATCACTATGTGTCAATACAGAGTTCATTTAATATGAATTTGTCTTGTTCAGTGCAATTTTCCCTGTGGCAATGTGGTGTCCATAATGTAAACTTCTGCACTTTTATACTAATCCACCCAGTGAGGTTCATGCGTACGATACAGGAAAACCATGCATATTCACAATATGTATTGACATGTGTTCGCAGGATCTTGAAGGTAATACAATCGACAGCTTGGAAATCTTCAACCAGTTAATCTCAGGATCAGATTTCTTCGATTTCTCTAGTGTTTCAATCACAAGTCACCCATAATGAGAAGCATTATGCTTTGCATTGAAGTTATGTACACGGCCTATGTAAAAATGTGGATTGGACAAGTTAGTGTGGATCTCTTGACAAATGATCATGTGGTAGTCTCTTGTCGAGATGCAAAGCACCTATGTTGCCGACTCCTGTTGGTATATGTAAACTCGACATCATGGTGTTGTTAGTGAGGTGATTGGGATTTTCTGTTTAAATAAGTGCAAGGTCTTGAATTCGATTCTTTCTCAATTCAATCTCTTTGGTCAGTCAAAAATGGAGTACTTTCTTATGTATCTCCTGTCGCTTCTATCTTGGTCGTGGACGTATAAAATTGGCCTAATGCAGTCGTTGGAGCACAGATTTACAGCACTACACGAACAAAAAGGTAAGAACTTAAGGATTGCATTTAAATGTCGATCTTGTTGCCAAGCCTCAAAGTTGTAACCCGCCATTCTTATGCAAGAGTAATGGTAGGAACAAATTTGCAAAATAATTCATAATCGAAAGTATCAAATTCTACATGAGTACTTAAAAATGGAACATCTTCGTGCACTTCTCCGATTTTGGTCAAATGAGATCCTTTACCTTCTGGATGGATTAAACCCAATATTTATGGAACTTCTAAAGGCAGCCTAGGACTTACTGGTGCAGGGGTTTATTTAGAGACGAAGGGAGTAGACTCGCTTGGTGGTTTTGCTGCGTTCATAGAAATGTGCTTGTCGACACAAGGAGAATTTTGGGTTTTGTGGTTAGAACTCAACTTCACAAAACAACTTAATTTTCATAAGATCATCATTGATTCTAAGAACATCACAAATCAAATTGGTCCAAAATTCTTGATTGATAATGGTGGCCCTACTTTGTTTAAAGAAATCAGAAGACTGTTGTGCTCTTGTTTTGAGTTTAAAACGCATCATAACTTTCGGGAAGGAAATCGCTTAGCTAACCAACTGGCTAAACTTGAAATCGATAAGCGCTTGAATACTAGTTTCTTTTCATTACCTCCTACAAAGTTACTTCTTGTTTTATTAGGTGATCAAATAAGGATAATAGATTTACAATGTCAAATTTTTCATTCGGCTTGAGCCCTTTTTCATACCCAAAAGAAAGAAATTTATATTAAAGTACTTAACGAGAATTTATCACTTCCACGAGGTAGATTAGTTTTCTTACTCCTAGCACGATAGTTGCAACGATCATTGCTACTTTGAGATGGCAACACTGTGATTTGAACACATGATATGTTGTATTCAAATTAAACGCTTAATCATTTAATTAATATTGAAAATTCTGTGGACCTTTAAAATTTTATATCCAATTTGATATCTCTAACGATGAGCATGATAACCATTTTATTTTCTATTTTTCAGATCCTAGAAATATGTTTGGAATAAAAATCCGTTTAGTAATGCAATTCTATTTTTTTTTATCTTTGAAATAAATTTTTACACTAGAAATAGGTTAGAAATAGAAGTGAGAAGTAAAAGTTTGTTACTTTTCTATTTTAGAACAAAAGTGAAAAATAAAAACTCTTTTCATCACTCGCTCTTGTTACTAACTAGTTGCTCACCTATCACTACTTGCCACCACTTGCTCGCCACCGATGGTTGCCCTCCGTAGGCCACCAGACATTGGACTCCAGTCGCTAGACGTCGGTCACCCACAATCCATTAGACAATGACTACCTGCCGTCGAACACTAGTCGCTAGACGTTGGTCCCTAGGCTTCGGTCACCCACCAGCTGTCCACAATTGTCTCCCGTTGCTGCTCGGGAAGGAGAAATTTTATGTGGTTTTCAAATGCCTATTTTGCTCGGAAATTCATCCCAGAAATAGAAATAGAAAATCCTATTTCTTGTAAGAAATTAATTTTTGAAACAAAGTGGTTATTGTTGCGCCCAAATTTTTCTTATATTTGATCTTATATCCACAAAAGCACTCTTCGTTCGTCATCCATTAAGTTATAAGGTCTATATGCAAGAAAGTGGCAATACCTCACAATTCACTAAAGAGCCAACAATAATACCACATGCATCATGCAATCCCAACACAAAATAAAAACATTCTTTTGAAATAAATTCAGTAATAAGCAGGTTTAACTATAGTTATATCAGTGTTTAAAGTTTACACGAGTTGATAAATACAATAACAAATGTATTTACAAAAACAAATTGCTAGTAGTACACTTTGTCTAAGAAGAGTCGTGTACATCTTTAACGACTCTTCTGCCGGGGAAATCAAATAAATGACAAGAAATTAGATAGAGAAAACAAGAATGGCACGAGATATCATTTGAGTTTCAACCTATTTCCTGAAAAATCTTACACGATAATTTTAATATATCCAACTCAGATTCGAAATCGAGAATAGACAACCAAGGGGACACATTTGGGTTCTTATATTTTTGCAGCACATTAAGAACAATATAACTATAGTTTTGCAGTTGCTAATTACTTTACAACCAGCTACAGAGCTGTCTGGACAGTAGCAGAGAGAATGATTCTCTCTTCAAGTGGCTACATAGATTATGAATAATAAAACAAAACCCTTCTCGCAAGGTTCAATTATTCAAGACATATATACATGGAATACACATAGCCACAAAGAATCTTCCTATCTCATTTTGTCAGTCCACTCCAGCTGGAGGAAGACCCTACTCATCTAAATCACCACCCTATCACAATTCAAAAAATCACAACATTCCCCCTAAAGAAATTGTCAGAAAAACCGAACCCCATCTCAACTCAAATCACATGTTATTATTTCTTGCGCTGCACATGCATGCACTCACGTGCATACACAGCTTTGCTTACATGAATGGAGAGAGAGAGAGAGAGAGAGAGAGAGAGAGAGAGAGAGAGAGAGAGACCTGGAGATGCAGGTACCAAAACAGACGGCTTCAAACAGTCTAGTCCATTTCTCTGCCTAAATTTGTTACAAGTTATAAGAATCATGTCACAGACACACACTTTAATTTTAGGGATTCAAAAACATCCATCATCACAGTTACGTCCCAAGAGAAACAAGAAAGAAAAACCAGGGTTATGTATAGTGAAAAACTAAGCAGCCCTCATTGTGGTTTGGTCCCAACATCGTCCCAATCAGGCAAACTCAGATTGGTAGAGACCAACTTATCCATATCATCCCAAACCCAGTTATGACTGGTGTTGTTCATCACCTCCATGCCAATATTGCCGAAATTCCATGGCTGAGTACATGTTGAGGTGGGCATGACACTGGTGGTGATGATTGTTGAGCACTCCTCAAGAGCTGGCTTGTATTCTCTTGTCTGACCATCCACAGCCGATGAGAAGCCGAAGGACGAGATTGGTGTCGAAGAGCAGGTGTTTCTCACCAAAGGGCTCGAGCTTTGAAGCAAAGGGAAGTGCAGATTTGCACTTTCAGGTGTAGAGAGTGATGAGCCCAAAAAGATGTTACTGTTGCTGCATAAGTTCTCGCGTGGAGGCGGTTGAAAAAGGAATGCCTGATAGAACATTTCATTCAAGTCCTTCTGATCACAAACTTCACTTTGAAGACCTTGAATTATTTTTTCACGAGCTTGAACTGGGGCATCAGAGGCGGTGGTGGTGTTGGCGGTCAAGATTCTGCGCGAGGCGGCAGAACTGGAATTCGCTGCTGCCGAGGAGGGGTGAGAGGGTTTCGGGCGCTTGTTCTTTCGACCGCCACCCACCGGGACGTTGCGGAGGGTCCCGCCTTTCGTCCAGTGCCTCTTGCAGGCCTTGCAGAAGTGCCTGGGCTGTGACTTGTTGTAGTTGTTGTAGTAACAGAACTTGGTGTTTGTGGACTCACACCTGGGACACTTCAATGGTTCTGATGGCTGATTAAGCTGGTTCTGTTGCTGCAGAGGCCTCTTCATTGGAAGAGATTTGGGAATCTCTAGGGTTTGGTGATGATCCTGCAATAAAGACTGGTTCCAATCAAACCCATCATTGGAAACTTGTTTTGTACTCAAACCCATCTCTAGTTTCCCTTATCAAATTCACCCTCCAAAGCTAGCTGGGCTTCAAAACTAGCAGCTGATTGAATACCAAACACGAAAGGAGAAAGGGAAAGTGAGGAAAGAGAGTCGTTTCAAGCTAGCCTTTGGATCTCAGCACAAGCAGAGAGATCAATCTGAAGAAGAGGAGGAAGATCAGACTATATTTTATGAGCCAAGGGGTGCTCTGTGCAGAAGAATTAATGGATGATGATGAAGATTTTGGCGCGTGAGATGATGCCAAGAAATGCCCAGGAAGGTGGTGAGAAGTTCGCATATCTTGAGGTGTCTCCTCTCTCTCTCTCTCTCTCTCTCTCTCACTATCTATACGTACCTGTGTGTGGATGGATCTATCTGTAAAAGGAGCATGAGAAAGAAGATTTGAGGGGGGATTTCGTATGGTCCAAGAGAGTTTTGGTCGATATGTGTGAGACTCGTGGGTTTTGTGCGTGCTTGGGGTGAAAGAGTACTATATAAGAACTATACAGAACCAAAGGCAAATTTTGCATAATCATTTTCTCTTCCCTCTCTGCACATCATCATATTATAGAGAGAGAGAGAGAGAGAGAGAGAGAGAGAGAGAGATTTTACTTAAGCCCGAAGGTGAAGGTGGGCTTCTGACACGTGGACGAATGGATGCCGTCGATAGTGCTTTTCCTCCTCATGGATATTTGGGGAAGAGAATATAATTCCCTTGATGCCACCTAGCCAATTGCCATTGCATGGTGCATCGCTTTTTCCTAGTAAACATTAAGCTTTGGGTGGAAGTTGCACAAACCATCTCCTGTATCATTCCATGTATCCTTTCCCTTCCGACGAAAGCAATCCAAATTTACTCAAGTAAAAACATACCATACATGCTAGGCTATTGAATGAGAATTAGAAATCTTGAGAAGAAGGTCATCTGTTGTATATATTACATATTGACATTTAAATAAAGAGAAATGTTAAAGTAAATTTCACCGAATCATAAGTACCGCACAACATGTATAGTTTCAGCTAGTGAGTCGAGCGAAACAAATGACATCAACCTCGTCTGGGATCTTGGGAAATTCATAGTAAAATGTCAGCAGTTAAAAGGATATTTTTAAGTAAGTGAGTCATATTTAGATAGTCATTGTGAATGCAACAAGCCCCTCCTCGATATTTTAGGTATAATTAATAGTTGTTTTGCCCTTTTTCAAGCAAGAAATCACGAGATGTCTCTCACTCCTTGGGGTCGTGCATGAATGTTCCTTTTGCAATTTTAAAAGGTTTTTATAATAACACTTGTCATACATCGACATTGCGAGAAACCAGATTTATACTTAGTTGATAAGGCGGCTAAGATTCTTTATACCTTCCAACAAGAGATCCCTCATGCAATTTCCTACATGCATCAATCTCATCGATGTCGACCCGTGAAAGAGACAACTCATGAATTCCTTAGTCACGGCATGAATAACCTGCTTTCTTGGCTCTAAAAATAATTGATTTTATGGAAAAATTATGCGACCAATCCTAAAACTTATACATAGATATCAATTAAAATTTTTAATTTTATCAATATAATCTTATACTTTTGCCCAATGTTCTAACGTCTTTTCGATAAATTTCGCTGAAATTGTTATGTTGGTAATTTACACAAAATTTTATGACTAAATTGGTAAAATTTTAAAAAATGAATACTCAATTGACATCCGCACTATAAGTTTATGATTGATTAGACAATTTCCTCATATTTCTTGCCATGTATTGAGCTTTATGTACTTGCATTTCCTTCATTGTATCTTCATAATTAATCATCAAAAAGAAAACCTGATACTTTTTTTTACCTCTAAAACCCTAGCAACTTGAAATGGTGCATTCGGCTCACCAAATCACTCGTTAAACTATCTTATCGTTTGTTTACAAGTTCATGTACTCTTTATATACATACAATGTCCATTTATTTATTATTTAAAGTTTTTAATCGGACTTTTAAAATAACATTGAAATCAAGTTCTATTCTACATCACTCTTTTATTAAGTTTATTTACTTATTTTTAAAAAATTTATTTACTAGTTATAGACATCGCTTTCATTTTCTCCCCCACCCAATTATCACAATCTGTGCAGAGACTAGAGACCAGAAATAGATAAATCGATGGATGCACGAGATCTTTAGTGACAATTCTATGGGCCTAAAGGCATGTGATTCCACGTTACCAAGTCGAAGTACGTGTTCCATCATCTCATGCACGTGTTGGGCGGTCGCTTGTTTCCCTATATTATTGGTCGAAATTATTAATTGTATAGTTTTTCCAATTCCTTTTCTGTATACTTTCCTCAGGAAAAGGACATTCATGTACTACCTAGGGTTCAGCTAGAGTGCTAGGGATCCGCAGCAGACAATGTGGTAAATTTCAAGTACGCATATTATTGTGAGCTTGGAAGACAACTTGTGTTGGTAATGCCGAATCTAGGGTCTTGTCAAATTAGTTGTCACCGGCCACACAGATATGTGTGTGTATATATATATGTATATAAGAATTATATCAATCTACTACATAAAATGACGCATGCATGCATGCATGCATGCAAAGATGCTGGTTATGTCAAGTGAAAGGTGACAACATCTGGGGCTGTACGGTTTGTTTTTGTCCCTATTTTTGCTTCCGGCTTTTTCGTGTTGAGTTCAGAATTAAAAGAATGACCGCTGGCTCTTTTATTTTCAGAAAAAAGAAGAAGCATATTTCCACATTTTGTAGAGGCTAAATGATTTTTTTTTTTTTAAATTGCTTCCATTTCATTCAGAACAACGAAGCCAAGTATGTTTTTGAAATTGTTATCCACGTTGGAATTTCCCAAATTTTCTTCATGTTGACAATTTTTTTTAATCTGTACTCGCTAAATCCAAGTCGAAAAAAAAAAAAAAAAAAAATGAGGAGAAGAAGACATTTCCAATTTTTTGATTTTTTTTTGTGTGGATCAAGTAGGCCTTGTAAATACTGTAAACTCTTGCTTAAGAATTTGTTGATTAGATTAAGCTTATCACAATTAGAATCAATTAGGCAATATTTTCAATTAATAAAAAGGGCTAACGCTGCCAAAAGAATAATCGACATCTAATCCCGACAATTTAGTATTCCCGGCTAAAGATACACTCTCTGTAAACTCCTGCTTTGTCTCATAACAAAACAAGAGAGAGCACTCTGACGGTGGTTTACAGGAAAATCACTAATTCAATATCATCAAATTAATCAGAACGAACCAAATAAATATATTCTTCCAATTAAAAAAATTCATTCCTCGCTTTAGATTTCCTAATCAATCAAGAGTTCCACTTCCCTTTAAATAAACAAATAAGATTCCTTCATCATTGTCGGACTCAATAGTCAAAAATATAGTCGTCGTGTGGATTATTAAAAGTTTTCTTGGTCATTTTTTAACTAAAAAAGCACACTTTAACTAATTCATGCGATTTTCCGAACAAAAAAAAAAAAAAAAAAAACAAACAAACAAATTCATGCGGTTTCAACATACAATGTTATAGCGTGCTCGGGCTATTTAGCATCAGAAAGTTCGATTTCTTTCCTGGAGAAATAGCTATCGACCCACCTCCATATGGATCGGTGTTTTAGGCAGGTTCGGCGGCGGTCCGGGTACATGAAAATGGTCATCTCCTAAAAAAAAAAAGTTCTAAAATCGGCTGTACAAGCAGGACCATAAGACCCACGTGCGAGTAATTAATTAAGGAATAAACGACTGGAGAGAATATTGGGATCGAAATTAAACAATCGTAGCTTATTCTAAAAAAGATTTTATTCTCAGACAATGCGAACACAAATCAAACATGGTCGGTCGGTTAGGTAAAAGCTTTGAGGCTGTGCTGGGGTGGCGTTTTCCACATTCTCACAGAGAGAGAGAGAGAGAGAGAGAGAGAGATAAACGTAGCAATCAAAGGGGAATGTCTGTCGGACGACTTTGGAAACGACTTGGAAATTTATAAAATATTTAGCCCCCCCACGAGAAATTCGTACTTAGATTCCGATTTTGATTAAGGGGTCTAATTATTCGATCTGAGAAGCATGGACCATCATTCCCTCCCCTCGTATTTTTTTGGGTCAGTCCGTTTTATTGTTCTTTAATCAGTGGAGATTGTCGTTTCATAAGTGATTAGGCCAGTAGGTACTGCGCATGCCGAATAATTAAGTATCGTTTTCATCGGATGATGAGATGGTCGCACGTGTTGGGCAATCGAGGAGTCCAGGTAGGAGGGTTAGATCTAATGCTGGGATTGGTGGAATTGATTGCTTCGATCTGCCGAATCAATTCAGTTCAGTTTAGGATTGTTCAACCCGAAAGTTTAAGCAATAAGGTGGAATTATATGAATAAAGATATAAAGCTGTAGACTAGACCCATCAAACGGTTAATGTTGGGTCGAGTTAAGTTAAAAAGTAATTTGACCCAAATAAACCCATTTCAATACAATGTAAATCTAGCACTCCGTACCCAATCCGATCCACATTATTAAAATACTTACATATTTAATTAAATTTAGGTAAATTTATTCTCAAACTAAGGTGAGAGTGCGGAATGAGTGAACGCGAGATCGACTAAAAGCAAGAGAGAATGAAAAGAGAGTTATAGAGGTGAGTTAATTCTAAATAAATTGTAAACCGATTTATGACCTATTTACTAACTATAACTAACCTATAAAACAACTCAGTCCATTATATATGAGACAAGAAATTGGCATACGACTCATTTTTGACAGATCTACTATAGACAAACGATGTGGAAATAGCAGAATTTGACATATTGGGTCCGCACGCGCGGATTATAAGGCAAAATTTGGGATGGAGACTTTATGAACTCCGTAGACAAGCGGTTGGGAGTATTTTTAACTGTAGGAGATAACTAATTTGTGGTGGTGATTCATACATCCACCGCTATTCAAGTTTTCTTGCCATCATCATTTCGAAGAATGAACTGAATCGGTCAATGGTCGAGAATGGAGGGAATTGCGTCTCCATATGTGATGGATTTTTTGTCAAGATTGAACGGGAATTGCATGATTGCAATTCATGGATAGACAAGGTGGGACAACTAGGGATAACCATGGTCAGCATCATGGCAAGCAAAGAAAATAATGCATGGTCGAATAGGACTAGGCATCACTTCCGAAAGGGAAGTGAATGCTGTTTCTGTTCCCCGCCTTTTATTTTTATTTTTTCTTTTCAGGACACCCGAATCAAGATGGTGTTATAATCCGATTCTTTTTTTTTTTTTTTTTTCACATTATTGTAGCATACATTACATGCTGAACTGAATATAAAAATCGCATGTCGTTGAAGGCGACGGGCCCTATGTGGGTCACACCCGTTCCGACGGAACTTATTCGATTTATCATTAAGGCTATGTTTATTTAACTTCCCTAAGCTTTCTAGGGCAATAATGAGTATGTTTTAGGTGAAGGCAAAACTAGGTTTATTCCATATACTTGCTCAGGATGATAGTGATGGTCAACTCGAGTCTCGTTTAGGTAGATAACGTTTAGCTCTCACAGTGTACCAGCTTTCGAGACCCCTAAGTTGTGAGCAAAAAATTGGTGCATTCTTATAACTTAGGTACTAAGGTAATAATCTCAGCAACGTTCACCATTCTGTAGTGAGATGTGATGAGTTATAGATTGTTATAGAAGGTTAGACGTGCGGAGAGCGGCTCTAATTTTGTGACAAAACCCTAGACTCAGTGGAGATTCTCATAGGCTTGGGCCAAGAAGGTTTTATTTTATTTTATTAATAGCATATACCTAACCGCTTTTTAATTAAAAAAATGAAGAGAAGAAAGAAAGTGAAATAAGCTTATTGTCAATTTGACTTGTTTAAATACGGAAAATTAGTCAACATTTGCGCATGCACGACGTTAAAGTTTAGGAAAATTTTGGAAATTGTCCCCTCATTTCACGGATGGATTAATTTCTAATCACGTCTTTTCTCGGGTGCTCGCAAACCTAACAAAACATTCGCGCATTTTGTGCGCATGTTAATGTTTGACCGCACGGCACACTCCGTGCCATGCATAAAGCATCGCCGGTCTCACTACCTGTAGCATCATCGTGAACATGTAATCTAGTCCAAAACTGAGCGACCAACACCATAGTTACTGGAGGATGAATTTTCGGCATGTGCACATCAATGACAGAGATACGAGATCCAATGATCCATTATTTTTGTTAGACAAATCTATTAATGTGGAACGAGCGTGTACTTAACTTTGATGGTGTTCCATTGATCATCTTTATTTTCTAGATTTGAATTTGTATTTCATTATTCTATGTTTTGCTCAGGTTTGATTCATTTTGCCATGAAATCTATGTGCTTTTGAAGTATGGTTTTGAGCAATGAACACAATTTTCTTTCAAAAAAAAAAAGAAAAAAGAAATAGATGAGGACTTACAAAGAAACCTTGGATTAATCTTTCGGTTACGACTACGAGCAAGTATTTTGAGGAGTAAATTGTCCAAAAAGTCTTAAATCTATAGTACAATGGTCAATTCAGTATCAAACTTTTAAAGTTAGCCAACTTAGTCCTAAACCTTTTAAAATTTGCTAATCTAGTCATTCTAGTCAATTTTGATAAATAAAAAAAAAAAATGATGAAATGGACATTGGCAATGACATGAATTTTTCCTTTTTTTTCTTTTCTTTTGTGTTTACCCATTCTTCTTTCCCAAAGGGGCGATGGGGGCCGCCTACCACAAGCGAGGACAGCAACACCCTTTATGGTCGTGGGCGAGGACCATGAAGCCCTCCTTGCACACGGATATAGCAAGATGGCCCTTGCCCATAGTTGGTGAGGGCTTTGCAACCCTTGCAAAGGCCTCGATGACCCTTGCCAGCCCTTGGGAAGAAGAACCAAAAAAAAAAAAAAAAAAATGAAATGAAAAGAAAAGGAAGGAAAAGAGATTATAAACTCAGATTTTTTTTTAAAAAAATTACAAGAATTGTCTTCATCAGCTGGTCATGCCTCATAGAATGGTTGATGTCCACATGATTGATTTTAGTTAAAATTGATCAAAACGACCAAATTCAAAAAATAAAAAAATTTGGGATTGAATTGACCACCAACAAAACATGTTCTTTTTAGTATGCTTGTAGGCAACACATGCCCCCTCCTGTCTGAGAATCCTCCAAAAATTTTCTTCTTATCGTTATGCCCAACCATATCTTTCCTCCAAACATACGAAGTGCCTATTCAAATTCTTTGTTGGTTCGTCGACATTTGATAGGAAAGATCAAATTATAGAAAAACGAGGGCCACGAAAGGTATCTTAGTCCTATTTGGAAAACGTCAAAAGTGTCCAATCGGGACAACTTCTTTTGACCTCCATCTCTCGCTTGTTACTTCTAAATCTTAAAATAAAATCTGCTCTAACTTATTGAACTTTTTTAAAATAATGTATATGACATACATGATTCGAGCACTCCGATATTTTATGTATTTCAAATCATTGAATATACTTTACATCAAATGAAACTCGAATCACGAGGCGCACGAACTCGACAATTCTTTAAATAAAAGCATGGTAATACGTGTCTGCGCCGTGACAAGGAAGTAAAGAATGTGCCATAAAAGCGGTGATGTTGATGAGCCTAGTGGTGCATGCACGTCTTGCCCTTGTCCCTTTTCATTGGTGGCTTTGCTTTGCTTTCTTAGAGACCCCATTGTTGAATCCTCTTTCATTGAATATACTAAAAAATTTCTGTCGCATTAGGGTTTCTACCATCAAAAGGGGGTTTGATCAACGACACCATGTCGTGTTTCGACTGGTGCGTCTTTCTTAGTCAACTTCACTTCTTTCCTTAACCTCAAACGTCAATTTTCTCGCGCGGAATTCGAATGTACTGTTGCGGAAAAGGGGGGAGAAAACACGGAGGAAAAAGAAAAATCTCATGAAAAATTCCGAAATTTTTCTCTTACATCAATATCCCAGATCGATTTTCATTTAACTAATACCGCCATGACCCAAATTTACCTCGTCCATAGTGGCTGTTAAAGGATCCTATGTGAAAGCATGCATGGACAGCGCCGAGTTAGATTTTCAACGGTCCTTATACTTGGAAATCTAACTGAATGTATTTTTGGGTTAATTAAAAAAAGCTTGAAGGTTGGTGAGATGGCATAAGTTTGGCGTTGATGTCC
This sequence comes from Eucalyptus caleyi, assembly GCA_014182885.2. Lineage (NCBI taxonomy): Eukaryota > Viridiplantae > Streptophyta > Magnoliopsida > Myrtales > Myrtaceae > Eucalyptus > Eucalyptus caleyi. The sequence goes on along the minus strand of CM024469.2, from coordinate 10,849,144 downwards.
TACAGAAAAATTTGTGACTATCCCAAAACGAAAAAAACTTGAAGGGAAAAAAGGGAAATTTGGCTGAAATCCCAATACCGATCGATAAAACTGAGAAATTGAAAATATATTCCACAGTTATCTTCTTCTTCTTCTTCTCATTTTCCTCGTATCTCTATTTTTATTATTTGCTATTGCTCTTTCGGGCATGAACAAATTAAGAAAAATGTGAATATATATATTTTTTCATTTGCGAGAATGAGCTAACTAATGTGCTCACCCTGTATTTTGACGATGATGATGGTTTAGTTCAGCCAAACACTGTTTCGCGTCAAAACCATGACTAGGAGTTTATTTAAAAAAGAAGCATCGTGTACTTGTTGCATAATATAATAGTAAATAGGATAAAAACAAAGAAAACGTGGTATCCAGCTTTTGTCGACGTTCCTTAATAGCTAAGAAGCCGCCCGAGAATGACGCAGACATCAAATGGAAATGATCCTACGGTGTTGACTAAGTGGTCTAACGTTTGGATCGGGTGCCATCTTTATAGTACGATAATTTCACCTAACTTTACTTCTTCACATAGTTACGCTTGCACACCATTCTAGAGATCCTTTTCCTCGACACGACGGAAATCCTTGATTATTAGCTTAAGGGCCACGCTAGGCTTACGGTACCATCTTTACTGCTCGTAATTAGTCAAGATTACAATAAAATTATCATGCTGATTTGTAAGGTGCAATGATAACTAACGGAGGGGATGTTTTAAATTATTTTTCAATAGAATAATACTTCTTTCTAGCATTTGAGATTTCCAAACTGGCGATCTCAATTATCTCGTCGTACATTTCGCCGTCTTTTTCATCCAAAAGTGTAACTCCACTTACGACCTCGAAGGGGACAAGCTCTGTTAATAATGGGCGCACGTACCATGTATCAACTCATCTAGAATTGACTTTAAATTAATTGCTTGGTGATTTGCACCTGTTGCTAGTAACTATTGCAGGTACGAATCAAAATATACGGCTCCTTAGCTAAAATCACAACGATGGTGATCTCGAATCAACCTTAATTTGAAGAAATTTCTAATGAGAGGTTTCGTGTGTCATATATCATAACTCTATATGACCAAAAGCCGAAGTGCTTCTAGCCAATTAAATTTATTCTTTCTTTTCAATTCTTCATTCAAAGTGCTTTCACAGTAACTTCGGTTCTGAAATTTTTAATTATTGGGAACTGATTTAGAATTCAACATTAACTTTGTGGATCACGTTTTTGTAAATAAGTTATTGTTATACTTAAAGAGTCAAGAAGACTTACAATTTTCGAATTTGACCAAAAAGGAAAAAATAAATCCTTTTTTTTTTTGTTAATCTTATCAGAGAGAGAGAGAGAGATGAAGCCTGTTGGTTGGTTGAACATAAATGGGCCACGCCTGTCGAGAGTAGTAGCAAAGCGAATACGAAATTACACTACCAACCGCCGGAAACGACACAGAAATTAGCAGCACCCTTCACACCTGGGCCGCCAGCAGCATCCTTCTCGTTAGAGGTGTAAGAGGACACGAAAAACACAGGAGACTTCCCCATCACGTGTTTTGGCAACGAACAAATCGAGGAAATTGTGGCAATACTAAGGATACAAAGCACTTCATATCTTTACTTCAACATGTAATCTATGGTCTACCAAGTACCAGCACCTTAATTTTACCGGAAAACCATTTCTAACCCAATTTGATGGACCAAAACGGATCCCAACAAAACACGACGCCGAGCGGAAGCTCATCACGTATGCCACACACATGCAACGGAAGAGCACATCCCTTCCTTCGAACTTGCCGGAACGAAACTGGTAACATTTCATAAGCCTATCCACGGACAAAGAGGACAAAACACTAAGGAAGGTTCTCACCATATACATTAGCTACATAAATGAGGTGTTTTCTCAAGTAATAAGCTCGGACAAGGTGCAACTAAAAATAGGTAAAAATTGTTAATTCGGGCATTCGACATCGTACAACAGATTCCTGCAGCTAGCAGACTAAGCCCAACTGCATTTGAAGTTATTATGCATAGTCGGATCCTGTGCTACAAACTACAAAAATTACTAAGAGACATGCTAAACCGCCAAACCCAGTGCTTGAGGAGAAGGCCTTCCAAAGCTCCAGACATGAAATGCCTCTAGAGACAGGATCGAGACGGAAGAACCTAAAACTTGAAATCCTTTTTCTTTGACTTCCCATCTTTTTCCTGCATTTTCCGTTTCCTCTTTTTCTCGTTCTGCATCAATCCATCACATCATTAGATCCTTGACAAAACTCAAAATACAAGGGGAAACAGGAACGATGGACACTAGATAAGAGGGAACTTGGTCAACAAAAACATTAGGTAGGAATGACACAATTGACATGCGTGAAAAATACGGTAAAAGAGGACAATTGTTCTGAACTCTCGTTACACCTACATCAAAACACTCATCAAGTATGTTCAGAGATGGAGTGTGTTCTACTGTCAAACGAAAAACAACTGGATAATTAGCAATTGGCCCAAAAGGGGAGAAGCACTCTAATGATTTTCCACACAATTTGACCACTTTATCCATGAGCAAGCAAAACGTCCATAGGAACAAAAGCGGAATTAAGAAATACCAATATGTATAAAGATTTCATCTACTTGAATAAAACTAAACGGATCGTATTAGCTATCAGAAGAGAAAGCCCTGTCAAAAAAAAAAAAAATCATCTAACTTGACGTCATAGAGGCAAAGATCAACATAGCCAAGAAAATGTAATGATAGAAGATGATAATCATGAAAGCACTATAGTCGTCAGACTGCTTTTGCAAGTCTGTCTGAAGACCTTCCCAGAGGACACAAAGAGTCAAAACTTAGCTCAAATAATCTGGCGCATGTCGCCACTAGAGCTATAAGTAGGACGGACTTCAACTTTCCTAACCATGGACCAATTACTTGATAGCATGAGGAATCTAATTCACAGCCAAAAAACATCGGTTCAAGACAATCAGCCATGCTGAACAAGCTCAAAAACCTGGAAACAAAACTAACCTCTGCAACCATGTCGCTGAAATCCTCTCGCTGGCTCCGCAGCTTCTCCTCCTCCCTTGCCTCTTCGTACCTGATGAATACACTTGGTTAAAGCCCTCTACATGGAACTTCTAATTTGTGCCACTTAAAAATATTATATTCTTACTTTGCAGCCAAAACATTATCCATGACTTCCAATTCTTCTGGCTGAAGGGTGACATCGACTTTATCTGTTTTTTGTCCTCTGAGTAAATCAACCTATCAAAAGATCAAAATTTAAATAGTCAAATTGCATAGACAATGGCAAAGGACAAAAGGAACATTATAAAGCAGGCATCACTCTGAACAAATAAAATCACGTGTGCATAGTAAATTGAGCAAGAATGTTGATACAAAGGAGTTGCCTTACCCTTTTAGCTCCTGCCTTGTCCTGGGTGCCACCTGTGTTCACCACATAACTGCATGCAGAAAGCAGGAATTACCACAATAATCACCATCATGGGATAATAAAACAGATGAGCGCATCTGAGAAATGCATACGTATGCGCTGTTCCAAGCAAGGTCCCTGGAGCTATCTTCTCTTCCTTCTGCTCAAGTACCTGCAGCCAAAGAACATGGATGAGGACAAACAGCATGCGTGCTACTTGAATTTTGCAACAAGAAACTGATAAAACCAAAAATAAGAACTCACTGTGTAAAGAGGCTTATCAGCCTCCTTCCTCTGCTGCTTGCGAAGGTCGATTACATCAGGTGTCTCCACACCAGTAGGAGTGCTGATGAACAATCATATTAATAATGAGAAAAAAATAAAAAACTCGAACCTAAGAAATAGCATCATGTTTTTGAGCAACCACTTGGAATTTCTAGACGTAAAGAGTTCTTAGTTCTGCACAATTGCCCACATATAAAGAACAGATCAGTGTACCTTGAAAGACTATCTACAGACTCAATGCCTGCTTCCAACTCCTCTTCCTCAATCTCCTCCTCCACTTCCTCCTCCTCTTCCTCTTCCTCCTCTTCCTCCAAATCACCCCAATGCTTAGTCTTATCTAGGGGCTCCTCCTACAGTAATTAAGCATACCACGAAATGGTTAAAAAAAATTCTAGTTACATGATGCATGATAAAACCAGTGAACACAAACTTTGAAAAACCAAATGGTAGGGGGGGCGAACACAAATTCCATCAATTCAATCACCAGCTTCAGATAGGTGAAATAAGTTCAAGAGACATACCTCATAATTAGGTTGCTCTTGCTGTTGAACACCAAAGACATCACCATACAGAGGCCGGCCAAACTGAGTAAAGAAATAATAGTGTCAGAGACTAGTGACTTGGGTTTGAGCATATACTAGATCACTCAAGGAAAGTAGTAGATTTACTTCATCAACAGGGGGCTTGCCCCAGCCACCAGGGTGGTAACCAAAGCTAGCTCCAGGTGGAATGGGAGCATTGAGTCCAGGAATTTTCAACTGTGGATATGATGGTGGAGGGCCATATCTCTACAAGAAAAAGAGTCAATTTTATAGGGGAAAGACTAAATACAACGAACAACACAGATTTAACACTACTAATCAATAAACTTAGCTGCCACCCAACCTGCATGTTGATAAGCCAAGGAGGAGGAGCACCCTCAGGCATGCCAAGGGCCTCTTTCAACTCATGTGATAACATCCCAGGTTTCATTTCCCGCAGTTTCACCTGTCAAAAAATTAATAGGGAAAACCTTCAGTCCAGGAATATTGCAGAGTGATCCTATATATTAGGAATCAATGAGGATCCTACATGATAACTACAAGAAGAGCAATGGCAGTACTGATCAAACACAGAAAACAACCAATTCCAGTAACATAGGTATGTCCTTTTAAAAAACCAATTACGTTTATGGATGTAAAGGAGTATGCTGCACGGACATTTTTAAGAAAGACACTGGCACAAACTCAATAAGCAGAACCAAAAACAATCTACAATTGGAAATCCGAACTCACATCTCTCTAAAAGGATATGTTGCTCCCAACCCCATTCACCCATAAAAAGGACTTCAGTACTGGTTACTGCATTAGCTTATCACTCATGTTTCTCCATCCAAAGCTAGCTCTACAAATTTTACTTTGATTTGCCACATGACATGTCACCACATACAACTAGTAAACAAAGATGGAGGCATTTTAGATAGCACATCACACCTCAAATTCTTTTCCTTCGAAATATAGGTCACCGAGGGTGGTCAGCTTTGGCTTTGTCTGGTACTTGAAGAATGCATCATGCAGAACCTACATAAGAGGAAAATCAGTCTCACAACAAAAGTTAAATGCACATACCAGCCATAAAACTCAGGCTGCCAAGCAACATAACTAGGGATATGAGACCAAAAAGAAAAGGCAAACCTGATAATCAATATCCATTTTCCCCATCTTCGGCTGCATGCGCTCACGTTGCTTTTGCTTCAATTTCTTACTATCTTCTTTCTCAATGTAAGCCTGCACCATAGCCACAATTAAAGAAAGACTTGACATCTCCATCTCACGGTCATCAAAAGATTGGAACGAAACAGAGTCAAGCTTAAAATTAATCAGACGGTCAAATAAAGGCTTCCCCTTCCCACCATCCTCTCCCAAGTCAGACCCATTACTTTTTTTTTTTTTTTTTTTTTTTTTTGGGGGGGGGGGAGAGAGAGAGAGAGAGAGGGATGAAGCTCGAGTTTCTTTGTGTCTTCTCCCTATGAGCTAACAGTGAAATTCAGGTGTCCAGAGCACTATATTGAACTGAGTTCAAGCTTCAAAATATGGTATTCTATGGTATTCTAGCAGCTCGCAAACCTAACTATGTAATCTCATTGTTACATATTTCACTTATTCATTTACAAATTTTAATCATCTATGTATCAATTTCTAAATACAAAACCTTAAGTACAACATCATTTTACGATTTCATTGTACTTATAATACTCAAGTTGAAGCTTACACTGAGCTTAGGATATTTCTTAAACAATATGTAGTGAATTGAATCAAGCTCAAGCTTATGAAGCAATTTACTAAGTCAAGACCAAGAGTTTGAGTATCTAGCATCCCATATTTGAGTACATTAGACTTGAGTTATAAGTAGTATGAATAGATTTGGTTCAGTCATGCCTGAACCTAAGACCAAAGCGTACTGGCAAAAATATAAAAATTAAGACGGAATACAGCAAATAATTTTCCCACTTGCCCGTTATTTGTGAAATGACCTGTCTTAAAAAGACTCATATATCCTCAAAACATCCATGTGCAATATAAGTAAATTGGAAATGATGCAACAAAATTACATTCAAATCGGTTACAATATTCTTAAATATGGCAAGCTCAATGCTCAAACAAGTATGGAGTCAAACAAGGTAATTGACTCGGTACAAATATGGGGGAAAAAAACTGTATGAAGAGATCAGTATTGCAAATCAGTATACAAACAGGGAAACTATATCTCTCTTTAATTACACCATCCACTACCTACTAAAAAGATACAAAATTTCCCTAAAAGTCAGAATGCCTTGACCACGCCAAAAATTGGGAGAATTTACAAAGAATACCTGTCTTATTTTTTCGATTCCAGTTGCAGCAATAAAATCAGGAAGCTGAAAAGGCTGTTTCTCGATACCACGCTTTCCCTGTAAATTGAACATTTGATTTGATTAGATACAATGATAATAATCTGTATAAAAGACTTTTATGCTCACTTGTTAACATATACATAAAAGAATCTCAACTCGAGCTTAAACCACAATGTGAAGGCATCTGAAATTCAGACCGAAAAATGAATTAGCAATTTTACAAACAACTCCATCATGTTCACTATGCAAAATGTTATTGGCAGACAGATGTCTCCACCACTATAGGCAATGCCACACAACTGCCTAAAACAACAGATCACACCACAGGTGTCTACATCCCCACTCAGACTAGCAGATATATTCAAAAAGGAACCAAATCTAAGGCCCCTTGGCGACTACCCACCAGTTCAGGCTCCATGATGATCACAGCCAGTCCCCTGCAAGAACCAGATGTATACACATAAGAGAGACCTTATCGACTATATCTTCCCTCACCCTCTACCCTTCACCCCTCATCATATGTACACTAAGCATGCATTCGTGCTTATCAAGTTTTCAAAAGAACTAACCTGCAGAAATTTTCTTTTCTGACACCAATGACGAGGCACTGGAACGGTATTACGGTATGATTTTAGAAAAACCAGTAACTTTGGATCTGCTGCTGTAGCATCCCATATCTGAGTGCAAATGAGGATTTAGCAAAACAATAGTTAGGCTATGGATGAATTACAACCGCCATAAGAGGCAAATGGTGACGTACTGAGCGAACCCATGGAAATTGCAAATCTAATGAGAGAACGCAATTTGTTAAAAGTAGTTAGGAGTATCATTAATAACCACTACGAGATTGGATGCGATACAGATTTCAAATAATAAGCTTACTGTAAACAGAAGAATGTGAGAGGTGGGCAACAGGTAGAACTTCGATTTTTCGGAAGATTCTATGTTCAAAATGAGAACCACTAGATAAGGGAAAAAAGTAACTGTTTGGTACTTTGGTAGGAAACATCAAGATATGATAGTGTAAACTTTAATCCAACCCCAGCGTACTTCAATTTTTTTGAAGATCTTATGCTCAAAATGAGAACTACTAGATAAGGGAAAAAATTAACCGTTTGGTACTTTGGTAGGAAACATCAAAAGATGATGATGTAAACTTTAATCCATCCCCGGCATATCCTTACGTAAGGACTAGCATTTAGCAAGCAAAGATGTCCCCAAGTTCCAAGATTTTATAATACAAACCCCAAATTTTAAAAGATTTCATGATCCAATAGAAGGCTACTAGATGGGGCAAAAAAGCAGTGTCCTGTACTTTGGCAAGAAACAGCTAAGAATGACACAATGAAAAGTTTGATCTGTAAACTGCATATCTCTACATATGGATTTGCATTTAGCATGCAAAGATGTCCTTGAGTTCAAAAATTACCCTTTAACAACTAATCCAAACACCGGAGATTCCTTCAAAAGTAATCTATACACAGAGATTATCAATTCTTACCTCAACAACATCAGGTCTTGAGCAAATCTGTTTCAGTTCAGCAATCTTCATTCGCCTTTGAAGCTGGAATATGGCATCAATACATTTGTCAACAAATGAAATCATAAAAGCCACAATATCTAGGTTAAAGATCAGCTCATGGTGGCAATATAATGATATTGACCAGAGATGTACCTTTTTTTTCTTATTGGATGTGCCTTTCTCCTTCTGTTGGTTATCTTGCTCTTCCTCTTCAGAGTCCGAATCATCCTTCTTTTTTATGGTAGCATTTTGAGCATCCTCATCCTTGGTACCGTTGTCCTAGATTACAAACCAACTTACCAAGCCAGTTAATGGCACAGGTAAAAACAAAACATATCCAGTCAACCAACAAATTGAGCATTTACCTCGGATCCAACAGCTTCATGGAAACTAAATTTCTCAAAGACCTTTCTGAACTCATCGTCCAACCCATCATCCAACTCTGCCTTCTCAGGAACATACTCCACCTCAACTTTCTCCACGATCTATGTTATAAAAAAAAGAATTATCACCAAAAAAACACAAACAAAAACACAAACAAAAGCATAAAGCATCTACTTAAGCTAAATTTCCTCCGAAGCTACAGTTATAGCTAGTCCTATATGCAATCGGCCATAAAAAAATTTCCCTTGAAGCATACAGTTGGAATAGACTTATCCATGACCATCATCAACTCTGGTCATTATTGCCATCCCATGTTGTGAAAAAATGAACATGAAAAATTACCTTGAACAAATAGGATGTAGTATACATAACCTAAAGTAGGTTCCATTTGTTTCATGGAAAATGAATGATTTTGAAAACATTTTTCTAAAAATGATTGCTTCCATCTCTTACAAAAATGACCGAATGAAAAATATTTTCATTACCCTGGCCTGGGGGCTAAGATAACTCAAATGGGAGAGCCATATTATGGATGACCTTATTGCACAGTTCAGAGAGCACTTGTTTATGCAATGCAAGTGAACTGAACAAAAAAGCTATCGTAAAGTTTCATTGTTCGTTCCGTCATCGACCCTATGTTTCTACAATGGCCCAAGAACACGCTCATTCTTCAGCCGTAGAGAAACTTTTGAATTGCATAGCGTAAAATTATTTGCATTAGTCAATTATGTCCAGCAATATAAGTGATCATTATAGAAAAATAGTTCTCAAATCATTCATTTCCTACAAAACAAACAGAGCCTAGATGCCAATTTATTTTCCTCTTCTTAAAATGTAAGAGGACAAAGCAGATTCAGATTGAAAAACCCAAACCCAACCAGAAACCTGTTTGTCCTGTTAAACCAACCTGAACAACCCCCATAGCACTGTCCTCCCCTAATAGTTGATAAAAGAAAGAGGCAAAAGAAAAAAAGCATCTAGCGGTGCATCCTTCTGTGCAAGCTATTCACTCATGAGGAATGCAAAATAAACTAGAGAGCCTATTCAATCACTTTTAACTACAAAGCAAGAGCACTATGCACTTTCTAGTTTTCGTCCGGAAGTTTCTAATGTGCAGCCACCACTAAATACCACTGCCAACGCCCGGAAAGCAAAACACTTCTTCTGTACTATCTTCACAAACGTAAGCCATCCAGCCTAAGACAGATTCCTCAAACTAAACAAACACACGGCTCCTGCAACCTAAAAGCATGCGAATACACCAGCAATCGACAATCCAAAACCCTAGGGAGCCGGAAAACGAGAGCGGAGAGCCGTGGGGCAACCTGCTGGGGATCGGCGTTCTCGTTGCCGCCCTCGTCCGCCGCGTCGTCGCTCTCCTCCCCGGTGTCGGCGGCGGAGTCGGTGGCCCGGGCGGCCTTGTTGCTCTTCTTCTGCTTCCGCCTCCGGCGGCGGCGCTCGCTCTCGCGGGACTTCCTCGCCGCGGCGCCGCCGGCGGGGCGGCCGGCGGCGGCGGGGCCGGCCGGATCCCCGTTGGCGGCGAGGCCGTTCTGGTAGGGAACCGTCTCGGCGGTCATCGGCGGCGGGGATTGGGGGATCGTTCGTTCCTCTCTCTCGCTTCTTGCAGAGCGAGATGGGAAGAAGGGAGAGGAGAGGAGAAGAGAATCGCGAGAACTGATGAGGAGGAAGGAGAGAAGCGGTGATGATTAATGGGCCTACTGGGCCAGGATGAGGTTGGTTTTTAAGGCCTTTAATGGGCCGAGGGGCAAAGAAGGCCCAAAAATCTACTTCCTTTTTTGACTAAATTCGTCCAATTTAGCAAAATTGTCCTCTATCATTAAATTGCAACTTGAATTGATGGTCCCGGATTTATTTACTTTCCTTTTTTTGTAGTATGTTGATATCTATGCAGGGTTTACTTATCGTAATTAAGAGTTTTATATGTTTAGCTTTTGTTTATTGCAGATTTTCATGTTTATTAAAGGCGATATTTTTTTGTTGTTGTTTGATATGGAAAGAGAAATCTTCAAGAAATTTAGTTCTTTTCTAAAATAGATTAAATTTAAATACTTCAAAACATTGCGTAAAGTAAAAAAAAGAAAAGAAATCAATATTCAGTTAATATGATTATTTTGGATTGATGAAAGTTAATACCATCTATGAACTATTTACCAAAAAATATGAAGATGCCTCATTGTTTACAATGTTTTTAGTGTATTCCTAGTTACTTCTTTAACATTTCACATGCTTTGTATGAAAAAGGTATCTAACCAAACTAATAGAAAAAAGGATAAAGTCTTTGATATATTAAATAAAAGACGATATGTATTTTAAGCTAATGAAATTAATAAAAATTTCTCCAAGAAACTAAGCTTTTGTGATAAAGGAACAAAACAATAGATAAGTTATTATAAGATCAATAGGGAAAAAAGAAACTTTTCAGTTTTATACTATATCAAAAAAAAAAATCTTTTTTCTTACTACTAGTGTGATAATTTTACACTAAGCGTGTTTTTAGATAATGCACTTATTTTTAATATGCTAAAAAACCAAACATATGAAATGGTTAATTGTATTAACTATCATGAATTTTTTTAAAAAAAAAAAAGGAATAATAGAACCAAAAAAAGGAGTGGGACCATCATTTTAAACTGAAATTGAAATATTGATGGCAATTTTGTCTTTTTTAGTGTAAACAATATGGATATAGTTACTTAGGAGGTGGAAATAGCACCTTTCAAAAAAATTCATGTACTTTTGTATTTTTTTTTTTCTAATCTAGTCCTATGTTTTTGATTTGCTTGATCAAATAGTTCTAGTTTCATAGATTCTTTTATCAAATTCCTCAAATGCCAAATCTAGCTAAATCTTATTAATGTGGTTGATATTAGAGTGTGGTGTAAATAAAATTCTTCCCAATGTGGATGCCCAATTGGGCATTTGTATTGGCTAAATTTGTCCCCATCATGCTCGGCACCCTCAGTAGTCACTTAAGCTAAATATGGGTTGGAATTGGTGTTAGAGGGACTTGATTAGAAAATTTGTGAAAGTAGATAGATTCGGTTAGATTAATTGAAAGTGCATGAACTTAATTAGAAAAGGCATGAAAATACATGGATGAAAAGTAAAAACCTTCTTAGAAATTATGTTTCAACATTGTATGAAGATTTAATATGATTTGTGTTTAGTATTTGATTGAAACTATAACATCCTTCATTTTGACCATTATTTTGGTCATGACTAATAGTCCAATGACCAGTATCCCAATGGCGAGAATAGGCCAGAGCCGAGCCAAGGGTCTATCATGAGCCAATTGGCCTAATTAGGACTCGGCAACCAAGGATCTAGATATAGAGTGTTCGACCATGGGATGGTTATTCAACCATAAGGATTAGATGTGGGACGATTATTTACCATCATGGATTGCAGATGATCATGGCTCGATTTTGTCCCATCATCACATCGATCGCGAGTGATTCCACCCAATCGTTATGGTGATCATGGATTGATCTAATGTGATCGTGAGTTGGGATGGATCGATTGATCCCACACAATTACCTAACAATTGATAATCGACTATGAATCAAATAAACTCAACGTGGTTCGATTTCAAACTAATCTGGACTTAATCACATGACTTGCTTCAAGACTAGTCAACTAGCCCAAGAATTGACCATAGACTAGCCCATGAAATAGTAAGAGAACCAACCAACTCGGCCAAGACCTAGCTAGCAAACCTAGGTATGGCCCATTTTCTCGATAAAAAGAAGCTCAAGCTCGATTTGGTTGATCGAGCCCGATTGTGTCCAACCCCTTTAGGCATGGCTTAGGCATGAACCTCAGGCCAAACAAGGTGGTCAATCGCAGTCGAACTTGATTATTCTCTACCCAATGACAAGGCGTTCACAAATTTAGATATTTTTTCAAGTTGCATTTAAAACTTGCGTCACATTATAAATTAGGAAGCATGGACACTTGGCACGTTGGGACTTTACCTTAAAGGATAAGATTAGATTTGGACTTAGGGCCATCAATGAAAGAGACACTTAAGTCTTAGCTAGTCAAAATTTCTTGGAAAAATCAATGTGAACAAGTGTGAATAGGTATGAACATCTTAAAGGAAAGTGTGGAAAAAGAAGTCCTTAAAGCCTAGGCCTATTACTATCCTAAAACCTAAGTGTGAAATGTAGAAATGGGAGCCCACAAGAAATGGGCCACACCTAAAGAAAAAGAGAAAGAGAAAAGCCAAGTCAAGTTCAACTTTGAATCTAAATAATAAATCTACATTTGTCTCTTTTGGACCTTAACCAGGTGTTTGCGCTAGCTTAAGGCCTAATTGAAATATTGTAAGATAAGGTTGTCCCACCATTGATGACTCTTGACTCAAGACTAAGTGGAGATGCCTCCTTTTTCCAACTAAGAATTGTCACCTTTGATTTTTGAAATTTCTGGACCTTCATTGTTTACCAATTTTACACAACTTTTTATAGTTTGCATTTGAAGAATCTTCCTTCACGAAAATTGTTGAAATTTTTTTGATCTATAACATACTTAAATTTTATATTTTTATGAGGTAAAATGGTAGGGACAAAAGCCAATCATTCATTGTTTAGAACTCGCCCTGTATAGGAAAAATAGTAACCAGGTTGCCTTCTCAAATTTTTATAATTTTTTCCTTTCAAATTTGGACATTCTTACTCATGAAAGTTTTAAAGGATATCTAAATCTACAACATATAAAAATTTCAAATAGTTTTGAAAAGAATTGGATTTTGAAATAAGTCATTCTTTGTAGTTAGTTTGCAATGTTGGATATGCTAAATAGGCAGATTTTTGGGTTATGTTTGACAATTTTCTATTCTTTTCACAGCAGGATTTGGACTTAGTTTCCTTCATGAAAATGTTATCTATGGTCTTCTCTGCAACATATTTAAATTTCATAATTTTTCAAGCCCATTTGATGGGATAATAATATTAATTTTAGAAATTGCTAAAAACTGTTTTTCTCCCCATGAGGCGTGAGTCACGCCCAAGCTTGGATCTAGTCATTAATTGCCATCTTGAGATGCCCCATTCTATCTATTTATAGCCATACCCTACCTTAAGGCTTGATAACCAAGTTAGATATCTCATAAATACTTTTTGACCAATTTGTTTGAGGCCAATAATGTAGGCTTATTAGAAGACCCATAGCACCTATTAATGGGAGAAAAGACAAGTATAACAGTTCATTAATTAAATGATTAAGTGGACCAATTGGAAGTGGGCCACATTGACCTCTCACTTTCCACCTAAGCCACCATCATTAATGGTCGTTCGGACCATTCTTGGGGAAGAATTCCTATAAATAGGGGTAGAATCCATTTATAGCAACACACCTCACCAAAGTCATCCTCATCTCTTTTTCTTTCACTATTGACCACCCTCCTCTTTCCCTCTCAAATTTTGGCCTTCTCTTCCTTAGGAAATCTTGCCACCACCCTTACCATCGTGATTGTCACCACCATTGTTTCGAGACCATTGGCTTGGAAAGTAATAAGTAGATTTACTAATGTTTGGGCATGATATTAGCTTGTAATAAGTCTATGTTGATTGTTGTTTTTATTGAGGTTTTGTTTATGCTTGCTTGAGTTGGTTTTGGATTGGTGTTGGGCTTGGCCTGACCTTTGGCTTTTGAATTTAAAGTGGCCTAGTCCATATGCTTGATTGTTGTGCCTTAGCTTGACTCATTGAAGTGGCCCAATTCTTGTGCTTATTTCACTATACTTTTGCTTTACTTTTTTTTCAATAGTTTTGAAAAGAATTTCAAAGAAAGCTCGTTATTGTTTTATAAATCTTTTTTAAACCACTTTTTATAAATGTATGTCCACGATCTGAGTTCCGAATGGGGATTTCATTGGCCTTGGACAAATGTGAGATCATAACGGATTGGTCATTTCTTAGTCTTAGTGTGATACTATGGTATATTGATTTCTCGAGCCAAGGTTGATACTGAATCAGTGTATCATATGGATCAATCCAAGCCATGAACCTCCATTCGAGATCGGCATGTTCAATGACTTGGAATTAACAAGGCTTTTCACACACTTATGCATGACATGCCTCGGGCCTTGAATTAAAAGTGAAGATAAGAACCGGCTTGTGATACTTGATACATGGACACACGATGAACTAAATTATGCCGTTGATCAATGGATTTCAATGACAATGCCCAATGGATTTCGAATGTTTAGTGGACTTTAGAGGGGTTGATGGATTTTAATCATTCATAAATGAACCCCGTGTACATAAGTTCCTCATATGTGTAATGGATCCTAGGTGTATGCTTATATTTAATTATTCGAGAATCTGTCATGTTTTTACTAAAGGCATGATTCTCATCTTGCTATTGATTTGCCATCAACAATTGCATAAAATAAGTTATTTGGTTGCTGAAGTGCGATGCATCATCCTGTTTGGATTTTAGTGGATTTACTTACTGAGTTATACTCACTCCTTAATTTTCTTCCAGACTTTTAGGATGGGTACACCTCTAGTAAGGTTCGGTGTTCCGTGGATATGACTATCAGAAACTATGATCTAATTTGCAAGTATTAATAAGAATTATCATATGGTCATTACAACCATATGGATGAATGAAGGATTAGGCAAACTTGTCCCTCACAAATACCACGCATGGTATGAGTGGGTCGATGGTGGTTTTGCCGGTCCCCTTCGTGGCTTTGATGGTCCATCCAGGCCTAATGGCAACACTCCACCTAATGGTATTGTAGAAGACTAAGTCAGTAATCAATTCTTAGGGGTACCAATTTTGGTAGAATTTCATTAAAGGAGATCGGGAAACCCCAAATTTAATATGTTATGCGGAACCATATGTGTGGAACTTGGCCCAAGTAGATGGGCTTGTAAGATAAATAAGACATGTATGTAAAATTATAAGTAGTTGCCATGTATATGTAATATATGGTTGTATGAGTGTTTCCTACTATCGCGACCTAATTTTTCGGGTGTGAACCACCTAAGGTTTGGCTAATGGATTGTTAAGCCTAGACTTAACTCGGGCTCTCCCAAGCCCACATCGGTTCGCGACTTAGATTCAAATTTCTTAACATGCAAATGGATTTTATTTAGGAGTCACCACTAATCAGTTTATGACAAGTTGATTAGACATCTAAGTAAAATAATGGAAAATTACTTTACTCCTACGAATCAGAAACTAAGGGTACGGGGATTTGATTACATTATAATTCTCTAATGCCCTTTTGGTACCATTCTTTTTATTTTCAAAAATATTTTTTTTGCAGACGGCTAATTTATTTTAACATAAATTACTATCATGCAAAAAGTGACCACACGAATGCTCAAACATTCAATAAATAAATTGCATCACACAAAACAAACAATTTTTTGGGTTTTCTTGAAATTAGAATTTTTTCATAAAAACATGCATTTTAACTACATGACCTAAAACTATATGACATGAAGAAATGCAATAATTAAATGCAATATAAATGACCTAATTCTAATGACATACAATGCAATGCAATGACATACAAAATTATTTCAACTAAAATGACATGTAACATGCAATTTAATATGTGAGCTATATGTCACGAGACATTTATTAAATGACCTAGTCTAATGACGAGCAATTCTTAATATAATGAACTTAACAACAATCACTAAATGACGTGCATTTCATGAACTTAATTCTATATGATGTGCATATGATTTTTTTATCCCAAAAATGCAATCTATTCTAAATAATGAAGTGAATTTAAAATAAAACTTGCAATTTTATTCTAAGATTCCATGACGTATAAAGAATGCCATAATTCTACATGATATATGCATGATGATTCTTTTGTGTTCTTATTTTTATAAAATTCGAAATTCACAATTGTCAAATAATCAAATGTGCAATTTAATTTAAAAACTAACAACCTAAATGAATGCACTTTTTTTGTTTTTATATTTTTCTAAATTCGAACTAAAATCCCTATTCTAGATATGCAAGATAACAAGAAATATTTCAAAACAAACTGAATCCTAATTCAAATATTTTTTGGATTTTTTTGGTAGTTCTCCAAAACAAGCAATTACCAAATAAACATTGTATTTAAACTAATCGAGGCATCCAATCAAATAAAGAATTAAAATAATCGAAAAATAAGGTCAAATTAACGATTACTATAATCCCGAACGTCACGACAAGAAGTTTAAAATAATTAAAAATTTGATTCGAAATCTTACGAATCAAATTAATAATTATATTGATTCAACAAGTAAGATATTATCAACAAACCCTCAAAAATTAATACAATTAAAAAAATGACCCGACATCATAAGGGTCAAATTAATAATTACAATAATCTTAGGGATAACTCCTGCCGATAATGCCTACAATATCCATAACTTAAAAGTCACCTCACAATATTCAAGCTTAAACAATAATATCAAAACTAACTAAAAATAAAGTAAAATAACATAAAATAAGAAAAATAAAAATAAAAGAAAATTGAGCACCCTAAGGAAAATGGGAGGTAGCAAATTCGTCGGCGCCGGATAGAGGACGACCGGCGTCAGAGCTCCGGTGAGGGCTGGTAGGCGGCGATGGTGAGGGGGGGTCGCGGGCGGTAGTGCCACAGCAGCGGGCACAGAGCGGCTGCAGAATCGTTGCACGGAGGAGGAGGCGTTGGGCACCGGGCGGTCGCGGACAGAGGTGCTGCAGGGGCGTCGGGCACCGGGCGGTCACGGAAAGAGGACGGTGATGAGGGGGCTGCTGCAGGGTGAGTTGTAGGTCGCGGGTGAGGCGCGGTGATAGGCAAGGACGCAGCAGGGGCTCGGTGAGGGAGATCGGCGCGGCGACGTCAGTGAGGGCGGTGGTGCGTGCGCGACGATCGGTCGCTCGGTTGACGAGGTGCGGCGACCGGCTTCGAACTCGAGCAGAGGCGCTGAGCAGATTTGGGCGGAGGAGGGGCGCGGGTTTCGATTTTCAGTTCCAGCAGTAGATCGGCGGCTTCGCGGGGAACGGGGGAGAGGAGCCGGCGCCGGCGACCGTCGGGACGGCGTCCGGTTGCAAACTCAGGCAACAAGGGTGAGGAAGACGATGAACAGTAAACGTCCCCTCACCCCCTGCCAATTGTACTTTGCTTCTGCTTTTTTTTTTCTTCACTTTTCACTTTTTGTTTTTCTTCCTTGGTCGACTAAAAGAAAACCCTAGAAAAACCACCCCCCATTCTCTCACCGTACACGGCTCCCTTTATAGGCCTTTTTTTTTTTTTTGTTTTTATAGTCCAATTTTCTTAAATTTCAAAAATCCAAATTTTGTGTTTCATTTCAAATCTCAATTCAAGAACACGGACGGCGGCTCGGGTCAATTTATACGAGGTCTTTATGAGCTTAATTTGACCTATTAATTTAAAACTCAAAATCACTAATTTTTCGACCCATCCACCGTGAAATAATTCATCCATTTCAATAAACAAATAGCCTCTTAATCATAAAAATTCTCTTATTTTCTTTATTTCCTAAATATTTTCTACTGATTTTTAAAGATAAGATCACAATCCGATTTTCTTAAATTCCAAAAATCCTCATTTCAAATCTCAATTCCGAACAAATCAATTTGTACTCTTCATGAACTTAGTTTGACCTATTAATTTAAAACTCAAAATCACTAATTCGACCCATCCGCCACCGATTTAGTAAACAAATGTAAAAAATACAAATTAAAAACAAATGCACCTAAATCTATATGCTATGCAATTAATATTTTTTCAGTGATAAAATTAATCCCTAATTTTTTAATGTGATAAATGATTAAATGGGTCGCCAAAATTTAGTTGTTAACACTTACCAATTTGTTGCTGTTACAATGTTGTGATCGGGTAATGATCACTTCCGCATGTGAATAACTTGAAGATTAACCCAAAGAAAGAAGAATGGGTCATGTGTGGTGGGTGTTAAAAAATTTTGCGACATCCCAGTCAGGTCGCCAACCCATTCTTTTTTCTTTTTTGTTAATCTTCAAGTTATTCGCATGCGTAGGCGATCACTACCCGATCACAACATCACAATAGCAACAAATTGGTAGGAAAACACATACAATCATATATTACACATACATGTCAATTACTTGTAATCTTACATACATGTCTTATTTATCTTACGAAAATATCTACTTGGGCCAAGTACCACACATAAGGTTCTGTGTAACATACTAACTTTGATCCATGATCGATTATTGGTTATCATGTAATCGTGTGGGATTGATCCATCCATCCCAACTCATAGTCGCATTGGATCAATTTATGGTATCCACGACTGGCATATGATTGGGCTGAATTCCTCGCGACCAATGCAATCATCAGGTAGGATCAAACCATGACCGTCTGCCAATCCATGATGATATGTGATCGTCCCACACCCCAATCCTTATAGTCAAATAACCATCCCATGGTGGAACACTCCATATCAAGACCCTTGGTTGCTGAGTCCCAATCGGACTAATTGGCTCATGACAGACCCTTGGCCGGCTCATGGCCTATTCTCACCATTGGCCTACTAGTCAGGTCCAAAATAAGAGTCGAAATCGAGAATGTTACAAAACGATAAAAGATAATTACACAAATGGCCTATGAACCTTAGTCTAATATATAATGTCATCCCTAAATTTTTAATTTATTTAATGTGGTCTTTGAACGTTTTAGCAAATGTTCAATCTAGTCTTTAGATTATATGAAAATATCCAATGTTATTACTCCATTAATTCAAATTTATGTAATAACATTGAACATTTTCATGTAATTCAAAGATTATATTGGAAATTTACTAAAAATTTAGGGATCGCATTGAATAAATTAAAAGCTTATAGATGATATTGCACATTAAGTTTAAGTTAATAAATTATATTGAATGAATTAAATTTATGATCATTTATGTCATTTTTTTCCCAAACGGTAATGGAAATCATTTGATCGGACCAATTTGGGTCATGGGGAAAATAGCAAATGGAGCTATATGTATTGAACTTTGGTACTTCGTTCCAAATGAAGTTGTAATTTCCAATAAAAGTTAGTAGCCACAATAATGTATATTAGTAATATATCTAATTAGTTGGTAAACTTGGAAATAAAAGAAAGGTTAGTACTTTACTAAACTGGCTAAGATAAAAAAAAAAAAAAAAAAGAGTTGGTAAATAGTGCAAATCAGTTGAAATTCTAACGTGACTATGTTGCTCTGTTAGTCAAATCACGGAGGGTAAATTCGACTATAAATTAGAAACTTCAAAGGAATTGATAAGCTAGAAGAATAACTGTCATTAGATTATTCAAACAATTAGTAAATTTTAAAAAATGTTAGTAATTATCAAAACCCAACCGAGATAAAAGTTGGTAGCTTAATTTGACAAATGTGGTGCTTCATGAAATTAAGGTTAATAATTTCCATTAAAAGTTAGTAACAACTAAGGAATTACGATTCCTAGCATCTACTCTCAAAAAGTCTACTTTATTGTTAATGTTCGAAAAATTCATTACGATATTTTGAAGACGAAAAAATAATCAAAAGCTACTAATATGTTATGAGTGGGCATTCGGTGTGGCTAAATAGAAGCCTACAACGAGAGTTTGGTAAAGCTTGAACAATCATCGATAGATTAATATTTCGGTAGACCCATGATGACCAATATGCTTGGTAATTTTGCATAAAATCAACAGTTACAAATCAGAAGCCGATTATTTAAGTTAATGAGCCCATTTAAACACCAGACAGAAATCCGTTGCATTATTTAGTACATTCGTTTAGTGCTTTGAGTATTACTATTTCTTTTTCTTTTTTTGAGTATTACTATTTCAAACGTTATTCTTTTGTCCGTGCCCACCGACACGCTTTGAACGGAAGGGAGGCAAGTGGGTCCACACATCGCGGAGCCGTCAACATTTATGATTGTTTCACATTTGGACAGCTACGATGTCACAACAACGGTGACATTATTTCCCTGGCAGCACGGAAGAGCAGTCCCCACCAACTCACACTTTACAAGCACGTTTTGAAGTCAAAGTTAAACGCGTTTTGCAATCAAGTCCTTTTGATCAAGTCTTCATCCTCCGATAAGGGTAATATTGAAAAAAAGTATAAAAAAAAGTCTTGAATCTCTTATTTTGATACAAATTTAGTCATAAGTATTTTAATTTAATCAATTTAGACTTAAAAAATTTTATATTGATACTCATCTAGTCTATGCAACAAATTTAGATCGAAAATTACTAATGTGGACGTCAAATGTGGTACATGACGCGGCCGGTCTAACATTGATATTTTTAATAATAATTCAATAATTTTGTTGAGTTTATTGGATTTTTAAATAATTTATTGAATTTTTATTCTTTTCTTTTTCTTTTTCCGGTGGCCATCATTGGCCATCGACCATAGCCATGGTCAATGAGGATCGGCCTCGCCTGAACAACTAGCGCTCACTTTCAACCCAACGGGGCCGACCCTCCCATGTGGCTAGTGGTCCTCACCACGCACCGGCAATAGGAAATATTAGAGAAAAGGGAGAAGATAAAATACAAAGAAATATTTTAAAAAATTCAATAACTCAAAAAAATTATTAAAAATATGATTAAAAATGTCTACATTAGCACTGACTGGTTAGCCTGCGTTCACGTCAGTAATTTCCAACCTAATTTGAATAGATAGATTGAATTGTTACAAATGTGAAAACGTTTAGAATTAAATTAATTATAAGACTAAATTGAAGACAAATACTGATAGATTCACGACTCTTTTGGTATTTTTCCCAGGTAATATTTGTTTGATGAGATGGCACGAGCCATCTTCCTACTTTCACTCAACTGGACGTCACAAGCCCATTTTGAAGTCAAGTTAATGCACTTCTCAATTTAGTCCTTACGATCAAATTTTCGTCCTCTGATAGAGTAATATTTACTTGGTGAAATATCACGAGCAATCTTCCTACTTTTACTCAACATTCAAAACCACCTTTTTTTTTTTTCAAAATGAATCAAAAAGCATCGCCATAAGTTCTTTGGTTAAATTTGATCGCCAAATCGCTAAGTTAGACGGTTGAAAAGTTATTACTACCACCGTTGTCTTGTCCACTCAATAGTTATCATAACCATCGTGGTTGCATGTCCACTAGGATCGCCGTGATGGTCGTTGTCGCGTCTGTCTCAATCTTGATTCTCGTCTCCGAAATGGCCACCGCAACTGGCGGTCTCAATTCTGCACTAAGGCGTAGGAAATAGCGGAGGGGAAAAGTGTCTCAAAACCAACCCGACGGTAATCTAGCGTGCTTTCAACTGGCGCCTTTGGTTAGAGAAATAACATTTGGATAAAAAAAAAAAAAAAGTGGACAAAGTGCAATACAAGTTGGGCAAAAATTAGGCCATCATTAAAAAAAAAAAACACGTAAGATTATCAAACGGTGTCAAATCAATGTCAATAAAGTCCATCATTGGAATATGTGAACAGTGGCACTTTCTAAAAAGCACTAGACCATCCAAAAATCAGGAATAAATAATTAGATGGACAATTTTGAATTTTGAGCGAAAAAATAGAGATTATTGGTATCATTCCACTTATTTATTTCTTTCCATGGAAGGAGGATTTCTTTCTACTAGAAAAGGAAAATCAAAATCTTCACCAAGCAAGGTCTTTACGAACCGTCCTCGTCGTGATTTCATCATGCTCAAAATATATTGATCGCAATTTGTACAAAGTATCATACCACAATAAAACAATATAATCATTAATTAAGAATTTTTGCACGTACGCAATAAGATTTCTCCGGATATGACGCGGAATGGATGAACGGAGCGGCGTCAAACCTTTTGAACGAGGCTGTCCTGACGACGCTCGTCTCTCTCTCTCTCCTCGTTCTGAGTCTGAATCTGAACTTTGCGTGCCATATATCTCTCCCTCCCTCCCTCTTCCGGACAATGGGGAGGAGAGAGAGGCACGACCCAGAAGAATAAAATCAATAAAGGAACGATCTTTGAAGGAGACTCTCTCTCTCTCTCTCTCTCTCTCTCTCCTCGGTCTAAATCTGAATCTGCGCTTTGCGTGCCAAATATCTGTCTCCCTCCCTCTTCCGGACATTGGGGAGGAGAAAGAGGCACGACCCAGAAGAGTAAAATCAATAAAGGAACGATCTTTGAAGGGGAGAGGAGAGGGAGAGGGAGATGGGGGTCGAGGTTGGTGAGGAGGAAGGTGGGGGCCTCAATTTGAAGGGGAAGATAAACAGGTACGAGAGAATGGACTCCGGTTTCGCGGCGGAGGAGGAAGACGACGGCGGCGTCGGCGACGTCGGCGACGTCGGGTCCAGTCGCCAACGAGAGATCAAGAATTCCAATATCCAGAAATTCGTATTCGCCTGTGCACTCTTCGCCTCTCTCAATTCTGTGCTTCTGGGTTATGGTGCGTGCGTTGTTTGCGTCTCTCTCTCTCTCTCTCTCTCTCTCTCTCTCTCTCGCTCTCTATTTACATTGTTCTGCTCTTTCTCGCTCTAAGTTATTTGTTTGAATATAATGTAGGAAGATGATTGGATAAGATATATTCTCTTTTTGTCCTTTCGTGTAGTATTATAAGTGGGTTCTCCTTGGTTTCTCTCTTTGTTTGGCAGGTTTCTGTATGAATGGCCTTATTAGTTTTCCATATAGCGAAGCAGGACAGTTAAATTCGAGATTAGTACGGTTTAGAAATTCTTTATATTCTTGGCATTCTGGGGAAAAATCGTATCTTGGTGGTTGATAGGCAGAGTCAAGGGAATGAACTGTTTAAGATGGGGTCTGACTGGTTTAACAAGCAATGAAAGTTAGAGACATAAAAGAGGCTCTTGCTCCATTACATGTTTTCTTAGTTTAGTGGGTTTTGGGCTTAATGGTTGGGTGTTTTAGTCTGTGGGTTCCTTGTCGAAGATCGGAAAATGACTGCTTTCTTTGTTCTTGTTTTATTCTGTTTAAGTTGATTCTAGATTGGAAAAGATTTATTATCTTGCGATGCATTGCTTTTCTTAATTCCTGCTTTTATGTTTTTCACTCATCATCTGCAGATGTGGGTGTGATGAGTGGTGCAATTCTGTTCATGAAGGAAGATCTGAATCTAACAGAAGTGCAGCTAGAAGTCCTTGTCGGGATTCTAAGCATTATTTCTCTCCTGGGTAGTTTAGCTGGTGGGAAAACATCGGATGCCATTGGCAGAAAATGGACCATTGCCTTAGCCGCAGTCATCTTCCAATCGGGTGCTGCGATAATGTCGCTCGCATCCTCTTTCACTGTTTTAATGATAGGAAGACTGTTGGCCGGAATTGGGATCGGCTTTGGGGTCATGATTGCTCCCGTTTATATTGCGGAGATATCGCCCACTGTCACCAGGGGACGCTTGACCTCTTTCCCTGAGATATGCGTTAATCTTGGGATTCTTCTCGGTTACATTTCGAACTACGCCTTTTCAGGGTTGCCTGTGCATATAAGCTGGAGGGTCATGATTGGAGTTGGAATCCTCCCCTCAGTATTCATTGGGTTTGCCCTCTTTGTGATCCCTGAGTCTCCAAGGTGGTTGGTGATGCGGAACAGGATCGATGAAGCGAGGCTCGTGCTAGCTAAAATGAATGAGAGTGAAAGGGAAGTGGAAATGAGGTTATCGGAAATCCAACAAACTGCCAGGTTTGCTAATGTTGAGGAGTATGATTCCAAAGCCATTTGGCGCGAATTGTTAAACCCTACACCTGGAGTTAGACGGATGCTCATCACTGGGTGTGGCATACAATGCCTCCAACAGGTCACGGGAATTGAAGCAACTGTCTATTACAGCCCCACGATTTTCAAAGAAGCCGGGATAAAGGAAAAGACTCAGCTTTTGGCTGCCACTGTTGCTGTTGGCTTCACAAAAACAATTTTAATCTTGATAGCTATAGTCCTTATTGATAAAGTGGGGAGGAGGCCTTTGCTATACGTGAGCACGATTGGAATGACCGTGTGCCTGCTCGGATTGAGTGTCACTCTAGCTTTCATGGGTAATGGAAAAGTCGGAATTTTGTTAGCAATCTTATGGGTTTGTGGCAATGTGGCTTTCTTTTCAGTTGGAATTGGACCTGTTTGTTGGGTTGTGTCCTCTGAAATTTTCCCCCTAAGACTTCGAGCTCAAGCATCGGCTCTTGGAGCAGTGGGAAGTAGGGTCAGTAGTGGCGTTGTTACTATGTCTTTCCTCTCAGTTACTCGGATGATTACGGTTGGAGGTACCTTTTTTCTCTTTGCAATTATTTCTGCACTGTCTGTCATTTTTGTGCATAAATGTGTCCCGGAAACGAAAGGAAAATCTTTGGAGCAAATTGAGATGCTCTTTCAGGATGAAAAGGAATGGCAAGGAGGAGAGGTGGAACTAGGAGATGCTGAGCGTTTGGTTCCGAAAGAATGATTTGGTTGTACAGTCGATTGGCTGTCTAATAGTATACATAAGTCATGGCAAAGGCAATGCGCATTTTAGCTTGTCCAGGACTTCAGAAATTTATGGGAGATCATTTCTGTCGCTGACCTGCCCTCCAATTATAGCCTATTCTCTGGAGAATCTCTTTGCGTTGAGGAGAAAAATATTCTGAAGTGAGTGAACGGGACAAAGAAGGTTCCATCATGGCAGTTATCGACTTAGGCAGGTCATAGCTAGTTTGTACACCGTCTTATTCTTATTCTTATTCTTGTGTGTCATCGAGATATTTGAAGATATAGTTCATTCATGAGGACCGATTCCAAAGAACATCTTACAGGTCATATTTTTCCCCTTCTGATCCATCTCTATGTTTACGTTCTGAGATATTATCAGCGGCATGGTGAGATCTCAGGCTTGGACTTGGAAGCCAAGAGTAGATGTGTTCTTTGATGTTCACCCATCACAAGTTCAAAGTGTTCCTATACCGCTCAAATTGCCAGAAGATAACCTGATCTAATGTCGTGTATTGAAAGGATGACTGTTTTAGATTATGGTAGAGGTTGATCGACTGTGGCCTGTCAATTATTCATTGTAACTGAGTTTATGTGCTCTTTAATCCGGCATTACATGAGGTTGTCTTAGGTTTATTCTGATTTCACAGCCAAAAGACATTGGAGCATCCCATTTTTTCGATTTCTTGTCTGGAAAAAACCCTTCTCACCAGAAATTGTCCAGTGTCTGTAACAATGCACCAGAAAAATAAGATTTAACTGGCAAAATGGAGCAATCTTTTATGTAAATCAAGGTCATATAAAGTGGAATAATTAGATTCTGGTTGACACTTTCACATTCGAATGATAGTTAGATTCTAATTTCCATTGGATTCCTGGTCCACTTGAGCTGTGAAGCTGACCTATCGATCTTGCACCGAAGAAACATGCCTCTATGCTTACTTTGTGCTGCATGCTTGTGGTTCATCCTGAGCCCTCAGGCTTTGGTGGCGTGTCGCTTGCATGAAAATATGCTGCACATGTTTACGATGATTTACAAGAGATGGTCATCACATTGGTCACAACATATGCACGACTGCATCACCAGCGGTACTCGAAATACTGAAAACTAGCGGAGATGGTGAGCTACCACCAGAATTCATCTGCAAGAAAAGGATTAGGTAAGCTTCTTGCTGTCTTCGGAAGATTGGTTCTCTGTTGGTGTGGTGGATGAACCTGAGGATCCGTCAAAGAAAAGCATCACTTGAATGGACGAATGACCGAACTATGCGGGAACTCAGCTCGGTATGAAATTGATCTGCAGTTCGTGCGTGAAACTGGTGACTTAAATAAGCAGCTTCCTTTCGGCCAAAAAAAAAACTAAGTAGTTTCCGGCCTTACATTGGGTTAAAAATGGAACCCAATTATGGTCCGTAACTTCCAAATAGTTAACAAAATCATATTACTAGCAACTAGCTGACACGGGTGAGGTGTGGACCAATGTATTTTGGGTGATAATGTATTGTAGAAGGATGGATGAAGAATAGATTATGATCACCACCAAGCTTTAAAAGACGCGCCACCAACTTAGGATAAAGATTATGATTGACAAAGTTCATCATCAAAGACTTAGAGGATGAACCATCCGCCAAGGATAAAAGACTTTAGGATAGGAGAAGTTTACCATCGAGGCCTAAAGAAAAGGCTTCACCTAAGTAATGGCTTCTCAGTTTACCACCAAAGAGTGTTCACTATGAGATAGATATTCACTCAGAGAGGAAAATCTCATACATTCTTGATATACAAGTCTTGTCTACAGATGAAATTACACAAAACTAAAGCATAACAAATAGTCAGACATTTAAAGACATGCGAACTGCATAAATATTAAAGACATAGGAACTAAAAACTCAATAAAGGCCGAGGAACTAAAAAATGCATTAAAACACACAGGAGCTTGAACTTTGACTTTTCCAAATTCGTGCACTGGTCTTGAAAGCTGAATCGTCATTGTAGAAGATAATCAAACAACGATAGATAGAAATCGGTCAGAATAGCCTCCGGTTGCTAGGTCATCAATTAAGAGCCTTGTAATAGACATCGAACTTGTAAATGAACATCTAGATAAACAATCAATAACAATGAAATTGATAACTTATCCACTGAATTGATAGCTAGCCCATAGAAGAGGCATCTTCAACTTGAATCCATCGAGTTAAAGTACAGCCAAAATCAGTCTTAAATTATAGTAATAAGGATTGGGTTGGTCTAATCAATGAAACATGAGTGGAGCTTCAGAGTTGACCCCATGCTCCCGCATCACTTGCTAAAATATTCAAGCCTTACTAGTTTTTCAACAAGTTTTAACAAGTGTCAATATTTACTTAAAAAATTACCAACTGTTTAATGATTGCCCAACCTTTGTTATTATGACTTACCAACAATTATTCTTGTCTTTTACCAATGCATTTGATGTTTATATTTTGGAAATCACCAACCTCAATATACTGAAGTATCAACAATTGCTACATTAAGATACGAATAAATTTTGGTTACCTTAATATGTGTTTGCTTTACATGATTTTACAAAGCTCAACCCATTATCTTTCTAAATGGCTAAACAAGAAAAACTCACCTTCCTCTTCTTCTTTTTTTTTTCCATTGAAAAATAAATGAAACACCCTCACATTAATAATCTACTAAGATTTATTATTGTGGCTTACCAATGCCGTTGAAGTAACTACTTTATATTTGAAATTACCAACTTTAATTTGATTAATATAATAACGTTCGTTCCATAATCACTTATAATTTTTCATTTGTTGGGTTTAGAAAGCATGATCATTTCTTGGAAGCCGCGAATTTGCCTTGTTGTCAGGGAGCGAGAACTAGGGGTGTGCAAAAGAACCGGGATCCGTCCAAACCGGCCGGAACCGGATCGGAATCGCTCGAAATCGGTGGTTCTTAAGGGAACCGGTGGGTACCGCTCCTGTTCCTTGTTCCATGGGCGGATCCGCCCACCCACTCACCGGACCGGGATCGATTATATTATAATAATATATTAATATTTAATATTAAAAAATTCGAAATTAGCAAATCTAAAATTTAGGACTCCGATCACTATCTTGTCTCAATTCACTACTCCCCTACTTCATCTCGTCTCTCTCAGTTCAAAATCTCCCCGAGCTCCCACTTCCTCTCTAATTTATCTCCGGATCTACTTATTTCCCTTTGAGTCCTAGTCTGGACTTGGCGAAATAGTGAGTTAATTCTTTTTTCCTCCCTTGAACTTGAACTCTCTCTCCACGTCGTCGCCACCTCCGCATTCACTATCACTATCGTCCTCTTTGTTGTTGGGCTCATCTTGCTTCTACCTCCCTTCTTCCTCCTCCCCTTCCTCAGGCTTCTCCCCATCATCCTTATCTTCGGGGACGGGTGAATTCTAGGTCTAAGAATGGCTCATCGTCCCCATTGTCCTCCTCATTGTCGGTCTCGAGGGAGGAGTGGGAGACGACGGAGGCGGTGGCCAAAATGGTGGTGGTGGTAGAGACAAAAGCGGAGCAAGGGTCACGACTGGTTGAAGGCGAAAAGGGGAAGGTGTAGATGTTGACACCTAAATTTTTGACTGATCATTTAGTAATTAATTGCATAAAAATTTAGGGATTAATCTTCAACCCCTAAGAAAAATAATAAAATTGCATCTCATGTAGTCCCATTGGCATCGGTACTAAGAGGATAACAAGAAGCAGTGGCTCGCAGTCGATTGCATACACAAATTCGGTGGAGTGCGGATTCGGGGGAAATCTTCAAAGAAGCAAAAGCCGCTCACAACATATTATATAATATGCCCATATTGTATTATTATAATATATCCATAATATTATACAATATGTCAGTTTTAGTAACACCAAGAAGGAACCTCCTCATTAATGCATGCACGTCCACGCACGAAAATTTTCCTGCTAGAGAACAGGGGGGGAAGCGAAGAAAGAAAAAAAGTCCATTGTGAGGGGGGGCTTCTCTTTCGGTCAGACGAGTGAACGAAAGGAGTGTGTCAGAGAAAAATAAAAAAGAATGTAAAGTCAGGGGGGAGAACGAAAGTTCACTGGAAGAGGTCCGTAAAAAATGGTGGAGGGCTTCTCCTTCGTTCACGCAAGCGGAGAGAAAGGTGGGGAGATTAAAAGATAGGGGTTTGTCAGAGAAAGATAAAAAAAAAAGAGAAACAAATCAGGTACAAGAGCTAAACACAAACAGAAAAAGTACTCTGAGGAGAAGAGAGAGAGAACCTGCAGAGAGAAAAGAAAAGTGAAGTCAGAGAAGGCAACAAGAAAGAGAAAAGAACGTGAAAGAAAAATAATAAAAAAAAGAGAAGGGTTGTCTTCTTAAAGGAGAGGAGACGTGCGGCTGCAGGGGGAGAAAAAGAAAAGGAGCGCCCACTGTTCTTCTTCCTCGCTGGGACTTTCCGCCGGTTTCCATTGTATGCCCGTGCCAATCTCACGTCCGCACCACCTCCGCCGCGTGCCACCTCGCCCGCCAGTCACCGCCACTCCGCCGGTCATCCCCTGTGCAAGCACCACCCACGTGCTCGCACCGCCGTTCGTCGCCCCTGCTGTGGCCGTGACGACCCGCGGCTTCCGCTCCTGCAAATCACCGCCACCAGCAACGCCTGCGCCCCCGTGAAGCCGCGACCCAGTGCCGGCCCACGACGCCGCCGCGCCCTCCGAACCTCCCCGCCGTCGCTCCGAAGCCGACCCCTGTTGCCGAGCCGCCGCATGCCTCTGCGTTGGTCCGACGCTCGACGGCCCCCTCTCCGAGTTCCGCCCGTGACCCAGCACCCGACGCCAGCATCTCCTTCCAGTGAGCCCCGAGAGCGCCACCATCACCGCCCGCCACCGCTGCTTCTGCAAACAGCACCTTCGCAGCGATACCCGAGCCGGCCGCCGCATCCCCCTGAAGTCCGCTGGCCGCCGCTGCGACCTGCCCCTCCGTCCAAGCACTGACGAGCCGGTTGCCGTGTCACCAGCCATCGTCGCGTCACGCCTCGCTTGCATCCCGCGCCTTCGACACCACACCACCGTCCGGCACCGCTCGCTCCCTCACCCGACGACCCGACGCCCTGCAGCCCGCGCCTCCGACGCCGCTGATTCATCGGTTGCCTCCCTTCGCCGGTGCCCCGAACACCGGCAGCTTCGTCCGCAGTCACCCCTCACCGGAGCGCCGTTGACCAGCCCCCTTGGCGACCCGACCGACGGTGACCCCCACCAAAAACCGCACGAGACCAAGCCTTGCGTGGGAAAGGAAAAAGAAGAAAACAAAGAAAAAAAAAAGAAAAAAGCAAAAGGGGAGGACTAGGTAGTTTTTTATTATTATTATTTTATCCTCTTTTATATAGTTTATAGTTTGTTTTTATATAGTTTCTTAGTGTGATTATTCATTAATGCATGATTGAAATTCCAATGTGAAATAACCCCTCAAATTAGGGATCGTGAGTCCGATTTTCGCGCCCGAAATCCGACTCACGATCTCTTACAGATCGACAATCCGTCTCACGCCCGAGATTTGATTCGCGATTTAATTTAAAATTGACCAATCCGATCTCATGCGCGAGATATGATTCGTCAATTTTGGGTATTAATCTTATCTTGATTGGATTGGATATCGGGTTATTTGAATTAACTTTTGTTTTTGCATAAAAAAAAAAATTCAAAAAAATGCGAGTTAGATTACGGCTAGGGTTAGCATATTTAGTTATTTTGTCTTTAACAAAAAATAAAAAAATCCAAAAAAATGCATTTAGGATATTAGTTTTTAGAATTGCACGTGTCAATCTAGAATTAGACTTTTACTTCAAATTTTTAAAGCAAAAATCCCCAAAAAAAAAATTAATTAATTTAGGATGCTAGTTTTTTAGGTTGCATGTTTAATTGTGTGCAAATTTTTAAAATTTCGAATTTTATATATAAAAAAACAAACAAAAATTATCATGCATTTTAGAATAGAATTACATGTCTCATTTTCAGTTTAGATCAATTTGCATCTTAGGTTAGAAATTGCTAGATTAAAATAACGTCTTAGTTTAAATTAGGATTTAGCATGACTTAATCCTAAGTTTAAATTGGAGGGAATTTTAATTTAGCTAGGTAATTTTGCATTTGTCTTAATTTCGAATATCATGAAAAAAATTCAAAAACTTGTCTTTAGATAAATTAGTTTCATTTCTTAGGATAAATTGCATTTTTAGGAATAGAAATATCATGTGCACGTCATGTAGAATTAGGCTCATTTAATTAAATATTGCCCGTCATTATAATTAGGTCATTTTGATTTGCATATTTGATTATTGCATATTCATTAAGAAAACAAAACACAAAAAAAAAAATATATATATATTTTACTCACGTCATGCAGTTTAGAAAAAATTATCACTCCATGTTAGGTTAGTAGCATGCATTGCATATTGCATGATTTTCATTAAACAAGTGAAGATAAAAAAAAAGGGGGGGAAAATTTGTCTGTTAATTAGAAATCATATCTAGGTCTGTTGATGTGAATTCTGATATAACAATGCAGATGCTTTCGTTGCTATGAGGTAAGTCCTGCATTTTTCTTACTGGCTTTCTTGAGTGCTAAATTGGTGGATTGCGCACCCGCATGATCACCTCACATGTTAGGAAAGTGAATTAAAATCAATCCAAGCTGCCTGCAAAACATTTTTTAAAAGAGAAAGGTACCGAAAGGGCGTTAGAGAAATCTAGCGTAACCAAGTCCCCGAACTCACAATCTCTGGTTCGTAGGAGTGAAGTAATTCTCCCGTTACTTTACTTGGGTTTCTAATCGACCCACCAAAAATAGATTAGTGGCGACTCCATGATAAAAATCATTTGCATATAAAGAACTTAAACCCTAAGTCGCGAATTGGTATGGACTTGGGAGAGCTCGAGCTAAGTCTAGGCTTAGCAATCCATTAGCCGAACCCTTAGGTGGTCTAAACCCGCTTCGGGGAGGTCGCGACAGTAGAGATTGAACCAGTTTTATGGATCCACCCGGGAACCAGACTGGACCGATGGTCCGGTTCTCGGGTGGATTCATGCAACTAGCGGGCGGTTCTCGATTTCAATTTTTTGGAATCGGTTCTTAGCGGGCAATTTCCAGTTTTAGGTCAGGAACCGCCCGCCCGGACCATACACACCCTCAGCGAGAACTAGGGTTTCTAAATCTTGACTGAGTGAAAATGACGGACGAGAGGTTCGTTCTCGAGCTTTAGTTTATAAGAAAATTCAAGTTTGGCCCAAGTGGCCACTCCTTTTTATATTATAGTATCTTTGCCATGTTGTATTTTTGGCTTTGCGGGGATTTGCCATGCTAAAATCACCTTTTTTTTCTTGATGTCAAAAATAAAATAAAAAACAAAAATTTGAAATCTTAAAACTTGTTATAAAAGTGTAGTTGAATCATAAAATTTGCAAAAAAATCAAGTATTAAAATTTTAAATTGGTACAATTGAGTTTTTGATAACTTTATTAACTTGGCTAATGGGAAATGTTGACATAACTTTAAAATATATATATATTCTCTCTTACATGACAATGACAAGCTAGAACACAAAATGAAAAGCTAAAATGATGTTGTTTTGATTTAAATATGATTTTAATGAAAATTTAGTTTATCAAATTTAAAAATAAGCTAATTTTTTTGCTTTAAAAAAGCAGAGTTAGAACTAGCCAGCAAGCCCTCGTATACGGTTGGTGTGGGTGGGTCCGGGACAAAGAGATTTCCCCACCATCACTTGGTGAGGCGGCAATGATGAGGGCAATCTTGGCCACCTAGTTCTAACTAGGTGAGCAATTTAGGTTTCATATAAGTTTCATTTGAAATTTGGAACCTACCTATTAAAACATATTCATCATTTTTTGAAACCTGGAACTTACCTTACATACCTAGAACTTAGAACCTACCTTGTCATAAGTTCCAAAGTTTATTCTAGGGTCTATTCAAGTTTCATCTATATTATTAATTGAATGATTATAGTAAATTAAAATCTTTAATTACTACCACTTGTTGCTACAATTTACTAACCACAAAAACACACGGAAAATATGAACATTAAATAAGTAAAAGTCTCAATTATAAAATGGAAACTCAAATTAATGCTTCTAGATTATATGATCGTTATCGAATGGTGTGAAATACCTTAAGATCGTAGGAAGACATGAATCAAGAAAAATATTAGAACTTGTTCCAAGTTTCAAGTTATATGTTTTAGGTACCTGAAACCTACCTATTGAAATAAATTTTTTTGAAATGAACCTACCTTACAAAGAAATTAGAACTTGTTCCAAGTTTCAAGTTTATATATTTTAGGATAAATTAAAATCTTTGATTTACTAGCTGTTACAATTCACTTATCACAAAAACACACAAAAAAATATGAACATTAAATTAAAAATCTCAATTATAAAATGGAAGTTCAAACTTGCTTCTAGATTATACAATCGTTATCGAATGGTGTGAAATATCATAAGATTGTAGGAAGACATAAATCAAGAAAAATATTAGAACTTGTTCCAAGTTTCAAGTTATATGTTTTAGGTACCTAAAACCTACCCGTAGAAATAAGTTTGTTATTTTTTGGAACTTATAACCTACCTTATATACCTTGGAACTTGGAACCTATAGGTTCTAATCGATCCGATTCTTAGATTTCAGATTTTACCCTAAACCCTAAACCCTCATCGCTAAGTTCTAACCTTTTTTAAAAAAAAAAAAAACTTTTTTTTTTAACTTAAATAAAATTATATTAAAAATCATGTTTGGACCAAAAAGACATCATTTAATCCATGTCAGCACCACATATGATAGAGAAAATAATAATAAAAAAGTAATGTCGGCATTTTCCATCTAGGAATGACTTAATTGTACAAATTTGACAAATTTTAGTATTTGATTGCATTTTTTTTACAAGTTTTTATAACTCGATTACACATTTGCGACAAGTTTTAGAACTTTTGGTACATGTATCCCATAAAAAAACTGGTTAATCCTAGGAATTAGTGCATTGCTCCAACCATTCAAATTGTTGGATGTACCTGATTTTCAATCAGCCTTCTATTTTCCGTTAAGTTTTGTTAGTATATGGAGAAACAATTGTTCTTTGAGTGAATAGATTTATATGCATACAAATGTAATGCAAATTGTTGAATACTCCGTTTGTATTCAATGGTATTTTCATTCCAATATGCTTATGTTTGTAGTAATGACCGAGAGAGATAGAGAGAGAGATTGTGAGGGAGCAAATAGAGTAGTGAAAAAATAGTTAATATCCTAAAAAATATAAACCGATACATTTGTGATAAATTTAACATAAACTAATTTTTTAATCACCAAAAACTCCAAACTAGTATATATTTGATAAATTTACTTGAAATAGGTATATTTGAGATAAATTTACCTTTTGTTAGTTTCCGTTAAATTTTATTGTCAAATTGTTAAGTTTGATAACATATGATAGTTGATCGGTGTACCGGTTTAAGATTTTACTCTTTGTTTGTCATATTTGTACAATTTTTGTGGTTTTTTTTTTGGTATTAATCAAGTTTAATGGATGGTATATTTGTCATAAATTTACGAGTTTATAATTTTTGACAGTTGAACGAATTAGTTTAAGGTAAATTTGTACAAGTATACTAGTTTTGGATTTTTTATGGTCATTTGAGATAAATTTGTCACATATATACCAGTATGAGATTTCTTGTGATTAAAATTTGAGATAAATTTATATACGTGTATTTGTTTGAATTTTTCAAGGTAATAACCCACAAAAAAAAATGGAATATCATAAATAAAGATCAGATAAAATAAATTTGCAACTCTCGTATTAATCTCAATTGAATTCTAAACATTTCATTAGCTTAATATAACAACAAACTCTGTGTGAAGATGAAATCAAGTCCTCCCGATGTGGTGTTGTCTGAAATTACTAACGTAATGGTCCAATTATTATTAGACACTTTATCGTCATAACTAGTGATCTTGCTGAACAACTTCATATGAAAAGACTCTGTTTTTTTAATTCTTATTTTATATTTTTCTTACTTTTCTTTTCTTTTTTTTTGCTTGGCCTTCTTTCCATCCCGATCAACTTCAACCCACCGTCCACCATCTTCAATTACGCCGGGATGTCGCGTTGCTGGATGCAAAAGGAGGACAACGCCTCAAACACGGCTTCCACTTCGCATTTTAGCATATACAAAATTAAAAAATTGACTTTCTAACATGGAAGAACCAAAAGAGCTACTTCGAATGTGCTGATCTGCCTGAAGCCGAAACTGTAGAACTCCAACTTCCCCCTCTCTCTCTCTCTCTCTCTCTCTCTCTCTCTCAGCCCAAAAAGATCGAAATTTTAGATGGATCAAATTCAACACAAATTCATTGAAGTCAAAGGCCTCAAGCTCCATGTTGCTGAGATCGGCTCTGGTAAGTTCACTCCGCTGAAGCTTCCATCGTCTCACTCATACACCGCACGCCCGTTAAAGTTTATTTTTTAAGCATAATCATCCTTACGTGTTGAAGAGTTTTGAAATGTTTTGATGTATCAAAAACCAAGCCATCCTATGTTAATCTTGGCCGTTCTTTTATGGGCTGACCATAAATTTTAGTAGTTCCAACTACAGTGCTTGATTACTGGATTTATGAGTGAGTTTTGCAACGTTTTAATGTCTCAAAAAACCAAGCCATCCTATGTTAATCTTAACCATTCTTTTATGGGTTGACCATAAATTTTAGTAGTTCCAACTACAGTGCCTGATTACTGGGTTTATAGGGGAGTTCTTGGCTTCGTGAATTGCGTTTTCAGGTCCCAATGTAGTCGTGTTCTTGCATGGATTTCCGGAGATATGGTACTCGTGGCGGCACCAGATGGTGGCTGTGGCGGAAGCTGGGTTTTGTGCACTAGCGCCTGATTTCAGAGGCTACGGGTTGTCTGATCCGCCGCTTGAACCCGAAAAGGCATCCTTTGGTGACCTTATTAAAGATCTTGGTGCATTGCTCGATGCACTAGGCATTGATAAGGTGATGATTCTATTGATTTTCCCAATTTTCTATGCTATGTGTAGTTGCTGAGGAAATGAAGATGAATCAGAAGGGACGGAGAGATTTCATATGCGAAAATTTCTTTCATCTGTTTGTTTGGTGATGTTGATGCGGTGGACAGAATAACATGCTGAATACTGGTCATATTAAGTTTTGCTGCTATAATTGTGCTTGTGAACAAGGAGTTCTGTAATAATGTACCAAGAGTGAAGCCTTCTTTTGACGAGGTTTGGGCATTGTCAATGCAGGTGTTTCTTGTAGCTAAAGACTTCGGAGCTGTTCCTGCTTACTTGTTTTCCCTCCTCCACCAAGAGAGGGTCCGAGGAGTCGTGAGCCTAGGCATTCCGCACCGGTCTCCCAGTTATCCCCTTACATATCATGAGCATCTCCCTGAAGGCTTTTACATAAGAAGATGGCAGGTATGCTGCCTCTGTGACTCAAGACTGTTAATGAGAAAGCGATAATTGTTTGCTTTCGATTTGATGTCTTTGAACTTTCAATTTTAGGAACCTGGACGTGCAGAAGCTGATTTTGGGCGCCTCGATGCTAAAGCAGTTGTGCGTAATATCTACATACTCTTTTCGAGAAGTGAGATACCAATTGCCGCAGAGAACCAGGAGATTATGGATATAGTTGATCCATCTACTCCTCTTCCCCCTTGGTTTACAGAAGAAGATCTTGAAGAGTACAGTTCTCTATACCAGAAGTCAGGGTTTTGCACTGCATTGAAAGTTCCTTATAGGTAATGGTCTCATGCTCAATGCTTAGTATTGTAGACTGCCTGCCAATGAACCTCATGCTGGTGCAATTACTGGATTACAGCTCTATTTTTTTTATCATAATCCCTTTGATTCCGAGAAACTTATCCTAATAAAGCAACTGATCTCAGATAGCTTATGACGTTTGCTCTGAGATGTGAGATGTAAATACTGCCCATAGCTCATGTGATAAGTTCAGCCTCACTTGTTTTTTGTCCTGTGATTGTCTATATTACCAATTAAATGTAAAAGGTGAATCTTTTGACAGTTTTTGTGCTGGGTAGTTACCTCGGAGCTTTGGTCCTCTGTAATGCCCTTTGGAAAAGATGAAAGTAGACTATTGTGATAGGGTAGGAGTAAAAGTGCACTGTTAACATACTGAGACTCTCCAACTTTTCACATTGAGTTGAATCCGGATCTCTGTTCATCGCTCCTTTAGAATAAAGGAGGCAACAGTAATTGATCTCTGGATGGAGATTGCCTGGGTGAATAAGCTAACGTTGCTGTTTATATGGACTTCAGACAGCCCTGCATTCTACAAGTAAATTATGTTTAACAATCTAGCTGGCATTGCAGGTCGTTTAAGGAGGACCATGGAATAACGGATTATATCATTAAAGTCCCAACACTCTTGGTCATGGGAGAGAAGGATTATGTGTTCAAATTTGCAGGCATGGAAGAGTACATCAGGAGCGGAAAGGTCAGAGAATTTGTTCCCCAGCTGGAGATTGTATTTTCGCCTGAGGGAACGCATTTTATCCAGGAGCAATCACCGGGTGAGGTGAATCAGCTCCTTCTTGATTTCCTTAAGAGGCATATTTGATAAACACTAACAGAAGGCAATAGGCTGTCAACATTCACCATTAAAAAGAGATGTTTGTGAACCAAATTCTCTGCATATTGCATATTTCCATGTAAGAGATCTTTTTGTTTGCACAAAATACTTCTCAATAATCATGGATCCCATCAATATTTACTTTTTTGCGTCACTCAAGTGAATCATTTGCCACTACAAAGAAGCTGCGTGTGTCGATGTGAAGAAAACTCTGGGAAAACAGATCTGCAGGATGTGTATTTGGGACAGAGGAATAAATGAGTGCTGGTGCAAAATTCTCACTTGCAGAGGTTTTCTGCTTAAGATGGCAAGTAAAAGATGGACGTCATGTGATAACGATCTTATGAACTGCTGGGATAGTTTCTGCAACCACTTTTCTGTTTGCCAACAAAGAGAAACTATCCAGGGGGTTTGAGATTCACTGTTGCAGTCTGCATCTTCAAATTTGCAGTTGTTAACTTGCTGAACAAATTACTAAGGTGACTGGATCCTGTTGGACTCAACCTGCCTCAACAATCTTGCCAGCAAAATACGCCATTTCTTACCTTCGATCCTTTCTGCAGATTTCAGATATAAATGAACTCCTGAGATGTGGGCGAGTTGAAGAGTGAAACAAAATCATCCCAAAACAAGTATTTCCAAAACAATTCCTAGAAAGATCTGCAAGAACTGATGCTGTAATAAACCACTGCAATCAATCTCTTCTCTAGTTATAAAACGTCTGAACCTCTGCTTCATTGGAACATCAATGCTATTTGCTCAGGTACACCAAATCAATGCCCCTCCCAAATAATGTAGACACTGGCCTTCAAAATGAATGATCATCTCACTCACCATCCATGAAGACCAATAGGGAAAAATTATGCTCCTCTTCACCTAGGGGTTATGGAAATGATCTTGACAGGAACTCAACTCATCTGACAGCTCGAGGCTGTGGGCCATTTTTTTAGAGGATTTGGGCATGACGTGTTTTTTTTTTCTCCCCGTTTTGGTCTGGAATATACTACTTTCGCTCCTTCATATAAAACCAGATCACAAGATAAACGGATCTCAGTACATCAAGGGTCTCACAAGGCAAAATCGAGGTAGTTCTTACCAATTTCACAAATCCGTCTACGATCTTCCCATAGTAATCCCGGCATACACACGCTATAGCCCCAGCGGTGGAAGGCATCCCTCTTAAGTCTCCTGAAATTTGGTAGAAACCAGGCACTGCTGTTTGCTTCTCGTTTAACCATATGTTTACCTTTTTCAGGGGAATTTTAAAAAAGCCCCATGAACTAGGGCCGTTCTTTCAAAAGAGTCTCTAAAGTGGTGTTTTGTTTCAAATAAGCTATGACGTGACCGATTTAGGGTACGTTTGGAAACTATTCTATTTCCGAGAACAATTTCTACTTAGAAATGGTTCTTTTTTATTTTGTTTCTTGGACGAGTTGTTAAGCATTTGAAAACGTTTGGTAATTGTCCTAAAAATTTATATTCCAGGAATAGAAATGCGTTTGGTAAAATCTCAAATTCTTTTGTGAATTAGAATTTCTTATAATTTTTAATACTTTTATTATATTTTTCTCTTTTTTTTTTTCCATCCCTCTTCTTCTTCCTCATTGTTGGTCACTAGCGACCTCGTCAAAGCCTCCCTAGGCTAAGGCGAGGCTAACCTCGCTTGGCCACCAGCAAGGCTCAACCTCACCTAGTTGTTGCGAGGCCAGCCTTGCTATGGTCTAGTGAGGCTAAGTCTCGTGGCGGCTAGTGATGAGGCCTAGCAAGGTTGATCCTTGCTAAGCAAGTGTGAGGTCGAGCCTTGCTAAACGTCACCTTACCAATTGTTGACCATCGATGTCACCGGCAATCGGCAAAGAGGAAGAAGAAGATAAAAGAAAAGAAAAGAAAAAGAAGAAAAGAAAAGAGAAAAAAAAGAAAATTTGGCTTTATTTTGGGATTATTCTTGAGAATAAAGAAGTAACTTTTTTCTATTTCTTAATTCTGTTCCAAATTTATTCCCTAGGAATAAAAAAGTTATCAAATGGATTTCTATTCTTTTTTGTTCTCTTGAACAAAAGAGTAGAATTAGTTACTATTTGGTTAGTTAACAAACAAGCCTTTAGTCTCAATTCATGCCTAGCTCACCGATGGCCCATATCTTCCCCGGCTTGTGAGCATGTTCATTTTAGGAGTCACTTTTCGCACCAAAGCCAAGGACATTTTCATCTTAAATTTTCTTAGCAAAAACTAAATTTCCCAATTTGTTTATGAAATCTCTCAAATTTGTGTAATTGAAACCCTAACTCCCAAACCCTTAAATTCCCAATTAAGAGTGCAGTTTCCTTTGTCTAGAGATAAGGCGATTGTTGCTTATTAAAGCAACATGTTGACAAGGTGTGGACAATGTCAAATACCATACCGATGACAATGATGGTACGAGAATTTTTTTTAGGATCGTGCTTTAGCTTATTTAGTAGGATTTGTTTTGTATTATGTCTCTTCTTGCGCGAATCAATACATGTGAGTTGTATTTTCTAATTGCAAGAGATATCCATGAGTACATTTTCTAATTGAATTTGGGAAAAATTTCAAATAAGGACTTGAAGTGAATCTATTTTCTCAAATAAGAACCCAAAGTGAACTTTGTATCAAATAAGGACCCGAAGTTGACCCATTATTTTAAATAAGGATCCGAAGTGAATTTTGTGTCAAATAAGGACCTGAAGTGATTAAGTTAATCTCCATTGAGGACCTTAGCTTGCCGGCAGACATTTTCCGGTGATTAAAATAGGGGCAATTTTGTCAGAAATTTGTGATTGGAAAAAATGGAAAATTCTAAATTAATTAAGTTTATGTTATTCATTTAGATGTTTACGTTTTCTTCTTTCTTCTCCTCCACTGCTCCTCAAC
Organism: Eucalyptus caleyi; assembly: GCA_014182885.2. NCBI lineage: Eukaryota > Viridiplantae > Streptophyta > Magnoliopsida > Myrtales > Myrtaceae > Eucalyptus > Eucalyptus caleyi. The sequence continues at coordinate 10,808,616 of CM024469.2, read as the reverse complement.
CAAATCGCTGCCTAGTCATCGTTGTGACTTGATTCTCATTACTCCTCGCCTTGCTTGACTGGCGGAGAATTTAGGTCTTCACAAACAAACAAAGAAGCATATGGTTTTCTTCTTGTTTTTGAATTTGTGTCTCAACCGGCAGAGAAATTGGGTCTTCAACTTTGTGGAGAATGGGTACAAGGAATGGGGAGAACTTTGTTCTTTGACTTTGCAGAGAATGGGTACATGGAATAGGGAGACCGTAGAAAACTTAGCGTTTTTTTTGTTTTTGTTTCGAGATTTGTTAATTTTCCCTGGATTTTTTTTAGACAAAATTGTCCAAACTCCGGTCATCAAAAATGTTGCATGCTTTATAGCTGGTGAATATTTGGCTAACCAGGAAACTCATATCCTTATTTGGAATTAATTCAACCACTTCGGGTCCTCATTTGGGGCAATGGATCCACTTTAGGTTTTTATCTAACACAAAGTTCATTTCGGATACTTATTTGAAAAAATTGATCCACTTCGGGTCCTTATTTGGAATTTTCCCTTGAATTTGCCGCCATTTGGTTCCCGGGTGCCAATTGTAGTCCCTCTTTTGCAATTTTGAACTGTTTTTTTTTTTTTTTTTTCAAGTGTATATTTTGTCATGTATTGTATAGAAATATATTAACGTTATATTTGCTTCCGCTTTGCACCAGGCGAGGGATTTGAAGATGCAAACTATTTCATGTTTGATAAAAGGGATGCTTAGGGTTGTAAAGAATGTTGATTTGCCACTATTGATCTTCATGATTTACGCTGAAGAAATGTCAAAAATGAGAATGTCAATGATGAATATATACATCTTGAGTTCTATGTTGAAGTTGATAAGGAAAATCTTGGATGTGCTTTAGTAATGTTAAGGAGTTTAAAGAGGCCATTAGAAAATATGCCATTAAAAATGAGGACATGCAAGGGTCATTAAAAATGAACCAAATAAGTTGAGGGTAGTTTATTATGAAGATTGTGAGTGACTCATTTATACTCCCAAAGTACAAAGAGAGCATACTTTACAAATTAAAACCTTCAACCTTATACATTCATGTAATAGAGCTCTTTTTATATGTTTCTCAAGGAAACACTAAATGGTGATAAGTTAGGGAATAATCCTACCCAGCCAAGTGCTTCGATGAAAAATATATTGGAGTCTAAGATTGTTTTGAAACTACCCAGGACAATGGTCTACAAAGCTAGCACTAGAGCAATGAGTATGATCACATGAGACGAGGACCAATTTTGGATGCTTAGAAGTCATTCCCAAACACCTCTTGATACTTAAGAGCCGACGTGTAATTAAGACAAAACAATGTCAAGTTTCAATTCAAGTTTAAAGGAGTCCACATATGTCAAGACACATTGAAGAGGGGTTTTCTAAAAGAATATAGGCATTTTATGACGTTTGACAATTGTCATTTGTCATCAAGATACAAGAGTATATTGCAGCTACAAGCATAGATGACAAAATTCAAATGTTTCACTTTGCATGGGTAGTTGTGGGACAAAAAACATTTAGGACATGACACCAATTTATTAATATGATTGTAGATGGCTTGAAGATTACAAATACTAAAAATGCAAAGTAGTGGAATTTCTTGTATGACAAGCATAAGGGATTGGTGAAAACATTAGCAAATCTAATACTTGTAGCAAAATGAAGATTTTACTTGAGCCATACTCTAGGTTGCATTCCAAAGGAGTGGAACTTATAAAAAGTTGGTTTGGAAGGTTGCCATGGCAGCTAGATATTTAATCTTGAGTTGGTAGTGGAAGAGTTGAAGATAGTGATGAGAAAATTTTATGATCGGTTGTTTCACAAGCCTCAGTGGAGTGCAATGGAGCAATCCCAATTATGAACAAGCTCAAAATGTGGGTTTTGCTTAAATAATTGATGTGAAAGCTTCAACAAAAGTATCATTATGACAAGGGTTAGGGGACAAGCCTATCATCATCATGCTTGAAGCTATATGAGCGCAACTCATGAAGAGGATTCATAAGCCAAGGGATTGGAAGGCTAACTGAACAGGGATGATTTTGTCCTGGAATTCAAGAGATATTGGGGCTTAAAAAATATCAGCATCATATATTCATAGCTGGAATTGCTGAGCAAGTTTCTAATCACTTTTTCCTTATTAGCGGCATTTGACTCTTGCTACTTATGTCCATAATATATCAGCACAGAACTCTGTTCTGTGTCTAGGCTCAAGCAAGAATTCTTGTCCCCTGGAGAACATGTTGGTCCTTGAAACCAGTGCATTGCTCCAACCAATCAAAGTTGCTGGATTTACATGAATTTTAATCAATCTTTCTTTTTGGCATACATTTTTTCAATCTATGGATGTGAATAAGTACTAAAGTCCAAATATATGTTAATATGTATAACTTCTAAATTCCAAATTTAGCATAAAATTTTTCTGACTTTAACTGACTCAATTTAAAGAAGAAAAATCCAATTTGGTTAGTTTATTTCGTGAAAAATAAATGATTTATAAAATATTTTGTCGCTTGTGTTTCTTACATAATTGAATGAATGGAAAATGTTTTCATCTTCTACAAAAATGTTTAGACATGTATTTTTGTTAGTAATGAAACTATCTTTCATTAATGAATTAAGTTAAGTAACATAGGCAATTACTTTTAGAAAAATATTTTTAAATCATTTATTTTCCACAAAATAAATGGGATGGTAATTTCATTAGTTTTAGCCAAACATATGGCATGCAAAGTGTAAGGCTGTATTTTGTTGACCTTTTCAAACAGTGAAAGAAGAGTTTTTTTTTTTTTTTTTTTTTGTCAGTGAAAGAAGAGTTGATCAAGTGGATTTATTAAGGTTTTGTTTGTTTAATGGAAAACAAATGATTTTGAAAATCTTGTTCAAAAGATTATTGCTTGCATCGCTTGAAAAAATTAGCTAATGAAAAGTATTTTCATTATTGACAACAATTCATGTCTAAACAATTCTGTGGATGATCGTTCATTCATTTTATCAATGATGCAAGTGATTATTTTTTGAAAAATCTATTCTCAATCATTTGTTTTCTGCGAAATGAAGACACCCTAATGCAAATTTTTCTTTCTCGGCAAGCATGTTGAAGTCAGTTAAAAGGGAAGGTCGAGTGTGGACTTGTTACCGGTTGGCTTAGAGAAAGAGAAATCAAATTCTACTTTGTGTTGGACAAGCTTGCATTAGCTGAATATTTTGCTGACTTCACTCGGCGGTGGCTCTTCTATATATACATGTGCACTTGGTACAACCTTAGAAGTAGAGAGAAGGAGAGTTAAGCTTGGAGAAAGCTTGCAGAGTTAAGCTTGCTACAGTGTGGAGTGTTCTCCGTGTAAAGCCTATGCTTTGAATATTATTAACTCTCTGTATTTGGGTGTTCTTGCTCCAAAGTTATCAAAAGTTTTATCCCTTTTGGTTCCAACTCTCTCTCTCTCTCTCTCTGTGAAATGGATCAGATTCAACACAAATTCATTGAAGTCCAAGGCCTCAAGCTCCACGTCGCCGCGATCGGCTCCGGTAAGTTCACTCTGCCCAAAGTTCTATGGTCTCACTCATACGTGACACACCTGTTAAAGCCTCTTTTATTTATTAAGCATAATCAAGCTACCCCTTTTTTTCACTGGGGCACTTTGACTTATTGGGTTTTTTGCTCCAAGACTATCAACCATACATGTGGGAGAGCTCTCAAATGTTTAAACGTATCAAAAGCCATGCCATCCAATGGTAATCTTGACAAATTCTATGGGTTGACCAGAAATTTCAGTAGTTCCAACTACAGTGAGTGGTTACTGGATTTATGAGCTACTTCTTGGCTTTGTGAATCGTGTTTTTAGGTCCCAATGTAGTCGTGTTCTTGCATGGATTTCCGGAGATATGGTACTCATGGCGGGAAGCCGGTTTTCGCGCACCAGCGCCTGATTACAGAGGCTACAGGTTGTTTGATCCACCGCTTGAACCTGAAAAGGCCTCCTTTAGTGGCCTTCTTAAAGATCTCGGTGCATTGCTTGATGCCCCGAGCATTGATAAGGTGGTGATTCAGATAAGTGTAGTACAAATGCAATAACTTTATATGGTCCTCGCTTAAAGGTTATTACTTTTTATTTTTTTGAATACCATAATTTCTAAAATGGTATTTACTTAAGTGCTGTAACTTTTAATTGACTACCTGAGTATCATAATTTTTTTAAAAAATTCACCTAAGTGCCGGAAAAATGACTTGACATGGCTCTTGTAGTGAATGTTTTTGAAAAATTACAGTTCTCAAGTGATTGATTGAAAAGTTCAATGACACTCAGTAATTAGAAAAAAAGTTATGACATTCTAGTGAGCACCGTATTTAATTTATGATATTCAAATGATAAAAAAATAGTTACAACACTCAAGAGAGTACTGTACGAAAGTTATGACATTTGTGTTGTTTTTTTTCCTATAATGATTCTATGATTTTCCCTATTTTCTTTGCTATGCATGGTTTCTGAGAAAATGGACATGATTTAGAAGAAAAAGGGAGAACCGATCCCCAGTTCATAAATAGAAAAATTCTTGTGCACCTCTTGTTTGATAATGCCAACGCGGTAGACTGAATAAAACGCAAATTTTGAAGTAGCTCTTGGTGTAAGTCTCACATGATCTCTTGGAGGTTTGTTGGTACTCATGGATCTATGGCTTACCCACCTAAGGTGGGTCTTGTTCTCATAAAAGGGAAAGAAGAATCTTTTCAAGTGTTAGTTGTTTTCTATACTTATTCACCTTGCGTATTTCTTCAAGATAAGTTTTAGAGAACAAAGCCTTCGTAGAGACTATCAAATGCAGTAATATGTCCAATAGCAGGGGTCCCCTGGGAACTCACACGGAATCTGTCATTTTGGTTATGAAAAGAGAAAACGTCTTAACAGTTCGTCGAGCACAGTTAATGTGGGACACATTCGAAACCTCATCTTCTTTGCACATATACGCATAATTTGACCTTCAGAGTAATCTGGTGAATTTGCTCCTTCTAGTTTCCTGACATTCACTATGAAAGTTCTGCTGCTGTGATAGCATCTGTGCACAAGTAGTCCTGTGGTCTTGTACTAAGAGTGAAGCCTTCTTTTGACAAGGTTTGGGCACTGTTAATGCAGGTGTTTCTTACAGCTAAAGGCTTCGGAGTTTTTCCTGCTTACTTGTTTGCCCTCCTCCACCGAGAGAGTGTCGGAGGAATTGTGACCCTGGGAATTCCACACCGCCTCCTTTTCATCCCATCAAATATCATGAGCATCTCCCTGAAGGCTTTTACATTTCAAGATGGCAGGGATGCTGCCTATGTAACACTCGTTTTCAAGACTGTTGCATGGTAAAGTGATAATCATCTGCTTTCGATTTGACATCTTTGAACTTTCTATTTTAGGAAACTTGGATGGGCAGAAGCTGATTTTGGGCGCCTTGATGCTAAAACAGTCGTGCGCAATATAACATACTCTTTTGAGAAGTGAACTACCAATAGCTGCAGAGAACCAGGAGATAATGGATATAGTCGATCCATCTTCTCCTCTTCCCTCTTGGTTTACTGAAGGAGATCTTGAAGAATACAGTTCTCTGTACCAGAAATCAGGGTTTCACACTGCATTGCAAGTTCCATACAGGTAACGATCTCACGCTATATGCTTGGTACCATAGACTGCCTGCTGATGATATCCATACTGCTTCACTAACAAATTTATAGCTCTATTGGGGATCATGATCCCTAGAAACTAGGCTAATGACAATTGATCTGAGATGGAATATGCAAGCACTGCCTATGGCTCTAGGGCATCGTATTATGGCTGTCACGTGATAAGTTCAGCCTCATCAGCCCCACATGGTTATGTACTTTAATTGTTTATGTTTTCCGTGTAAATGGAAAAGGTGAACCTTTTGATAGTTTTTGTGCTGTGTACTCACCGGAGCTTTAGTCCTTTGTCATCGCCTTTGCAAAAGATGAAAGTAGACTATTCCGATACGATACTAGTCAGTGTCCAATGTTAACATGACGAGACTCTCCACCTCTTCATATTGAGTGCGGGGTCTCTATACATGGCTCCTCTAGAATAAGGAGGCAAAACTAATTGATCCCCCGACAGAGATTGCGAGGGTGAATAAGCTATGATTGCTATTTATACAGACTTCAGACAGTCCTGCATTCTGCAAGGAAATTGTTTCTAACAATTTGGCTAATGTTGCAGGTCGTTTAAGGAGGACCTGGGAATAACTGATTTTATCATTGAAGTTCCAGCACTGCTGGTCGTGGGAGGGAAGGATTATGTGGTCAAATTTCCAGGCACCAAAGAGTACATCAGAGCGGAAAGGTCAAAGACTTTGTTCTGCAGCTAGAGATTGTATTTTCGCCAGAGGAAAAGCATTTCATGCAGGAGCAATCCCTTGGCGAGGTGACTCAGTTGATTATCGAACTTCTGAAGAAGCACATTTGATAAACAAGCGGAAGGCTAGCAGTGGTCAACAGTTGCTGTTAAAAAGAGATGTTTAGGAATCAAATTCTCTCTAACGTGTGTTCCCCTCAGGAGTTCCTTTATAAGAACAAAATACTTCTCAATAATCATGGACCACATTGCCATTCGCTTCTTAGTGTCATTCCAAGTGAATCATTTACCACTATGAAGAAGCTGCATGTGTCAAAGTGAAGAAACCTCTAGGAAAACAGACCTGCAGGTTGTGTGTTTGGGACATAGAGGGATAGTATGAGTGCCTGTGCGAACTAAAATCTCGCTGACAAATTTTTTCTTCTTAAGATGGCAAGTGACAAGGATGGATGTGAGGCTATAACAATCTTATGTATCTCTAGAATAGTTTCCGTAACCACTTTTCTGTTTGCCAAGGGAAAGAAAAATTATCCACGGCGTAGAATGCTTCGCTTTGTGGGGTTTCTAGATTCACTGTTGCTGTCTGCAATCTTCAATTTTACAGTTGTAACTTACCGAACAAGTTACTATGGTGACCGGATACCCTTGGACTCAACCAGCATCAACAATTTTGCCAGCAAATTACGGCATTTTTCACCTTCGATCCTTTCTGCAGCAACTCATTTTCCATTCCAGTTTCCATATATTTGGAGTGATGAGTGAGAGAGACAACGCGGGATGGCAAGAAACCGACGAGAGTGATTTAATTACTCATTATCATAATCATTTTTTCGAGTTTTTGATAAGCAGTACAAAAAATTAGAATTTCATCCGTAAAAATAAGATAAAATAAAATTCGAAACCTTGGTATGGTCAAAACTCAATAAAACAATATAAGTGCCAAAACATATTATATTAATATCTATAAGCAATAAATTCCAAATATATTTTAATATGTATAAGCACTAAAGTCCAAATCTAACGTGAAATGTTTATGACTTTCGGACATTGAAGAACCAAAAGAGCATCTTCGACTGTACCTCTCCTCCACCTGTAGCTGAAACTGTAAAACTCCAACTCTGTCTGTCTCTCTGTCTCTCTGTCTCTGTCTCTGTCTGTCTCTGTCTCTGTGAAATGGAACAGTTTCAACACAAATTCATTGAAGTCCAAGGCCTCAAGCTCCACGTTGCCGAGATCGGCTCTGGTAAGTTCACTCTGCTCAAACTTCCACCATCTCATTTATACACGGCACACCTGTTAAAAGCCTTTTCCCAGGCATAATCAAGCTACCCTTTTTATCTTAACAGTCTTTTAAGTAATTTGGTTCTTGAAATCTCCAAGACTATCAACCACGCATGAAGATTTTTAAATGTTCACATGTATAAAAAACCACGCCATCCTCTCGTAATCATGACAATTCTTTTATGGGTTGACCATATTTCGACCACAGTGCCTGACTACTGGATTTATTAGTGAGTTCTTGGCTTTGTGAATTGCGTTTTTAGGTCCCAATGTAGTCATGTTCTTGCACGGATTTCCGGAGATATGGTACTCATGGCGGCACCAGATGGTGGCCATGGCGAGAGCAGGGTTTCGCTCAGTAGCGCCTGATTTCAGAGGCTACGGGTTGTCTGATCCACCGCCTGAACTTGAAAAGGCCTCCTTCGGTGACCTTATTACGGATCTCGGTGCATTGCTTGATGCCCTAGGCATTGGTAAGGTGATTATTCTATATTTTCCCAATTTTCTTTGCTATGCGTGGTTGCTGAGAAAATGGACATAATTTAGAAGGGATAGAGAGAACCAATCCCAGTTCACAAGGAGAAAATTCTTGTGCTCTTTTTGTTTGATAATGCTGATGCGATAGAAAGAGTAACACACAAATTTTGAAATACCTTGGGCCACGTCTTGTGGATTCCTTCAAGATAAGTTTTAGTGAACAAAGCCTTCGTAGAGACTGTCTATCAGATGTGGTAATAAATTCTATAGCAGGGGTTCACTGGGAACTCACACAGAATCTGTCGTTTTGGTTATGAAAAGAGAAAACCTCTAATAGCTCGTTGAGCACAAATAGAATATGGGACAAATTTGAAGCCTCATCTACTCTGCACATAGACGCATAATTTGACCTTCAGAGTAACCTGATGAAGTTGCTCCTTCTAGTTTAATCAGTCCTGACATTCACTGTAGAAGTTTTGCTGCTGTTACTTTGCACAAGGGGTTCTGTGGTTACGTAATTAGAGTAAAGCCTTCTTTTAACAAGGTTTGGGCATTGTCAGTGTAGGTGTTTCTTGTAGCTAAAGACTTCGGAGTTTTTCCTGCTTACATGTTTTCCCTCCTCCACCAAGAGAGGGTCCAAGGAGTCATGACCGTAGGATTTCCACACCGCTCTCCTAGTCATCCCATCAAATATCATGAGCATCTCCCTGAAGGCTTTTACATTTCAAGATGGCGGGTATGCCGCATTTGTAACTCGTTCTCAAGACCGTTACATGGGAAAGTGACAATCACCTGCTTTCAATTTGATATCTTAGAACTTTCTATTTTAGGAACCTGGACGGGCAGAGGCTGATTTTGGGTGCCTCGATGCTAAAAAAGTTGTGCGCAATATTTACACTCTCTTTTCAAGAAGTGAAATACCAATAGCCGCAGAGAACCAAGAGATTATGGATATAGTCGATCCATCTACCCCTCTTCCCTCTTGGTTTACAGAATTAGATCTTGAAGAGTACGGTTCTCTGTACCGGAAATCAGGGTTTTGCACTGCATTGCAAATTCCATACAGGTAACTGGTCTCATGCTCTATGCTTGGTTACCATAGACTGCCTGCTGATGATACCCATACTGCTTCACTAGCAAATTTATAGTGGTGATCGGAAACTACGCTAATGATAATTGATCTGAGATGGAATATGCCAGCACTGCCTATGGCTCTAGGGCATCATATTATGTCTGTCACGTGATAAGATCAGCCCCACATGGTTATGTACTGTAATTGTTGATGTTAATTGAGTAAATGGAAAGGGAGAACCTTCTGATAGTTTTTGTGCTGTGTACTCACCATGGAGCTTCAGTCCTTTGTCATCGCCTTTGCAAAAGATGAAGGTAGACTATTCTGATATGAAACTAGTCAGCATCCAATGTTAACATACCGAGATTCTCCACCCCTTCATATTGAGTGAGGGGTCTCTATTCATTGCTCTTCTAGAATAAGGAGGCAAAACTAATTGATCTCCCAACGGAGATTGCGAGAGTGAACAAGCTATGATTGTTGTTTATACGGATCTCAGACAGTCCTGCATTCTGCAAGTAAATTATGTTTAACAATTTGGCTGATATTGTAGGTCGTCTGAGGAGGACCTGGGAATAACTGATTTTATCATTAAAGTTCCATCACTGTTGGTCATGGGAGGGAAGGATTATGTGCTCAAATTTCCAGGCATTGAAGAGTACATCAGGAGTGAAAAGGTTAAAGAATTTGTTCCCCAGCTAGAAATTGTATTTTCACCAGAGGGAACACATTTTATCCAAGAGCAATCCCCCAATGAGGTGAATCAGCTGATTCTTGATTTTCTTAAGAAGCACATTTGATAAACACTAGCTAAAGGCTAGCAGTGGTCAACATTTGCCATTAAAGAGATGTTTAAGAATCGAATTGTGTATAATGTGTATGTCCCTCAAGAGGTCCTTTGTAAGAAAAAAATTACTTCTCAATAATCATGTACCACATTGCTATTCGCTTCTTGGTGTCATTCAAGTGAATCATTCGCTACTATGAAGAAACTGCATGTGTCAAAGTGAAAAAACTCTGGGAGAAGAGATCTGCAGGATTGTGTTTGGGACATAGAGGGATACATGAGTGCTTGTGCGAACAAAAATCTCACTTACAGAGGTTTACTGCTTAAGATGGTAAGTAAAAGAAGGATGTGAGGCGACAACAATTTTATGAACAGCTATAATAGTTTCTGTGATAACTTTTTTGTTCCCCAATGTTGGGAATAACGGATCCCCGAAAACCGGATTCGACACTGAATCAAACCCCTAAATCAATGCGGAAGACGAAGCCCGGGAATAACACGTATCACCGATCATAAAGCACACCACGGATTCGAGCGTACCTTGTTAGCCATAGATTAGACACCGACGCCGACAAGAGGAAGAGATTTGGTCATGTTCGATCCGATGATGCCTTGAAGGGAAGAAGAAAGTGCCTTTTGCCTTACTGTTCTTTTTGTCTTTTTGGAGAGAGAGAGAGCGCGCGGGAGAAAAGCGTACGTTCGTCTGTTTTTCCAACCGGTGCCATCTCTCTCTCTCTCTCCTCCCTTTTATACCTTCTCCCATCCACGGGCCCTATTCCCATGGGCCAAGCTTTTTGGGCCCAGCATGGGCGGACGGGCCTTAAGCCCATCTCATAAATCTATCGACTCCCATTCGCACATGGTGGGCTGAACAGGATTCTCTTTACCTCTCTTCAACATTCATACTGATGAATAATCTGTGCGACCAGCATACTTTGAGAGCTCGTTGCTATACATCTGTTAGGAATATATAGCAGCTCATAATGGGCGTCACACTCCGAGTAGATTTAGTATGCAGTACCCTAGATCGATCGATCACATTTATATCTCTCTTGATCTCTTTTAAACAATGATATATATATATATATTGTATTCACAATTATGATTATCCCAAAGACAGTCATAATTGGTTAACCGGTGAATACAAAACTACAATGTGATTCTCCAAAATCGATCTTCCTCTTTCCTTCAAACTCTCAATTTCAGTTCAGCTTGCTTTTCTAGAAATGCCCCATTATATCGAATCAAACTCATGACCATTGGCAACATCCTAAGATAGCAAACACTAAATAGAAATCTTGAGAATAAGTAAGAGTCATGAGGGGACAAAAATTGAGGAACTCTTTTCCTCAAGAGTCTCACACGACATAAAAGTTGAGATCAAACTTTTGCCACTCTTATTGGTCGTCTCATGCATACGTAGTATGAAATACGTATTACGGTATTAACTCCTTTCCCATGGAGCGTATGTCTACACCTTTCAATACCGTACATATGATAGTTCAGACATACCCAATGTCTAACTTGAGTTCACGTATCTACTCATTCACAAAATTCATCAGAACTCACATCTAGCATCTTAGACAGATAAAGTAAAATATGTGGGGTATTTTACTTTCGGACATAGTAAGTATTATATCCTCATCTTAACACTTAGTTAAGGCAACATACGTGTTTTAAGCTTGAGCTCTCGATTATCACCTAGATAATAAGCTTAAAAACAGTCTCATCTCTATTTATCACACAGTAAATAGAGGCGATTACCCGTGTGAGTGAGCTAATCTTATATCTGTCCGACATACTTCTCAACTTAAAGTAATGCACTAAGCATTAAGATGCATAAAGATCAAACAAAGATTCATAGGCATTAATGATGAAAACACAAATTCATCAAATGTGAACACTTAGGGAAATTACAATATTTAGTACATCAGCCTCTACGCAATCCTAGAGGATTCATATGGCCACAAAACACATCTCTAGATATTGGCTTTGTCATAGGATCTGCTACCATTCTATGCATAGTATGTACTTTAAGTTCACATCCTTTCGTGCAACCATATCCTTTACAAAATTATACTTGGTATCTATGTGTTCGGTCTTGTCATGATATTTTAGATCTTTGGTGTACGCTTTTGCTGCTTGGCTATCACAATTAACCAACAATGAATCTGCAGCACTTCCAATAACACCTAAATGATCCAAAAATCTCTTAAGCCAAACACTTTCTTACACTGCTGCTGATAATGCCACGAACTCAACTTACATCGTGGACAAGGCTATACACTTTTGTTTCTTACTGCTCCAACATATGGTGCCATTATTCGGTAAGAAAACAAATCTAGAGGTAGATTTCTTTTCATTTAAATCTCCTCCCCCAATCAGCATCAGAATAGCCTTTGAGTTGCAAATCATTTCCTTTATAACTCAGCGTATAATCAGCAGTTCCCTTTAGATACCTTAGTATTCTTTTAACGGCTTTCCATTGTGCTGTACCTGGATTGGATTGGTATCTACTCACCATTCCAACCGTAAAACATACGCCAAGTCTTGTACACATCATAGCGTACATCAAGCTCTCAACAGCACTAGCATAAGGAACATATTTCGTTTGTTCCTTCTCTTGTGGAGTCCTTGGACACAGACTATGGCTCAATCCTTCACCTTTTGCAATAGGAGTGTCTATGGGTTTACTATCCCATATCTTTCAATTCAAAATTGGAAGACAACCAACTTTTGACAGTATTGACAAACTCCATATTACTTCCGGCAATTAGTATATCATCAACATATAATGATATGATCACAAATTGATCATTGGATATTTTGATATATACACAATGATCATCATCTATCATTATAAAGTCATATGCCATTATGGCATTATGAAAACGTATATACCATTGTCTTGACGACTGCTTAAGGTCATATATCGACCCCCAAAGTCGACATACCTTTTCTTCTTGGCCTTTCACTATGAAACCAGCAGGTTGTTCCATATATGTTCCTTCTTCTAATTCTCCATTGAGGAAAGCAGTCTTTACATCCATTTGATGTAACTCAAGATCCATACTTGCCATTATTGCAGAATAATGCGAATCGAGGTAAATCTCACTACAGGAGAAAATGTATCTTCATAATCAATTTCTTCCTATTGATTATCCCCCTTCGCCACAAGGCGAGCCTTATGCCTTTCTATCGAGCCATTAGCCTTTCGCTTTATTTTGAGAACTCACTTGTTCCCAATAGCTTTGTGTCCTTTTAGAAGATCAACCAGTTCCCAGACTTGGTTTGATTTCATTGACTCCATTTCCTCTTTCATTGCATGAATCCATTTTTCCTTATTAGGGCAATTCAGAGCCTCATTAATATTTCTTGGCTCATCCTCATCTTGTGGAGCAACTATAAAAGTTTCCCTTTCAATGTCAAAACATCGACGGGGAATACTTTGGCGACTTGTTCACCGTATGGGAGATTGTACACTTAGCACATCATTCCCCATCATGCTCCCACTTGGATTAGGTAATGATGATGTCGTCACATCAGGTGGTTGCAATTGAGAATGAGTTGAATTCAATTCATCACATCTCATATTACTCCCACTTGGACGAACTCCACTGACATCATTATCTTAATCCAAGGTTTCAAATAGGAAGTAATTTTCCCTTATTTCGCCCCTCTTAGGAAATTCATCCACTAAGAATGTGACATCCCGTGATTCAAATTCAGTTATACTCCCACTTTCCTGCTCACCTATGAACACATACCATTTTGAGTGTTCGGAGTATCTCATTAAAATACTCTTCTTTCCTTCGGGACCCAATTTCCCAAACTTGTGAGAGGACTCATAAGTATAGGCAACACAACCCATGGCTTAAGAAAACTTAAGTCCGGTTTTTCTACCTGTCCATAAGAGTGGAACTAATTGATTTGGAAGGCATCCGGTTAAGTATATTGGCAGCAGTTAACAACGCATCACTCCAAAAAGTGATAGGTAAGTTAGCATGCGCCATCTTGGACCTAACCATTCCAGTAGGGTTCTGTTTATTCTCTCCGCAACACCATTTTGTTGAGGAGTATATGGAATAGACAACTATCTTTCTATTCCTTTTTCATCACATAATTTTCTGAACTTATCAGATAAATATTCTCAACCTCGATCGGATCTAAATACCTTTATTTTCTTGTCTAATTGATTTTCTGCCAGATTCATAAACCTTCTGAAACAACTTATGCTTCAGATTTATGAGAAATCAAATAGACATATCCGACTCGAGTATAATCATCTGTAAAAAAAAGTGATGAAATAAACAGCCCCTGGCCTTCCTCTCACATTCATTGAACCACAGACGCCCAAATGGATTAAATGTAGAGGAAATTCAGCTCTTTTACCTTTTCCAAATGGTTTCCTTGTCATTTTCCCTACTAGGCAATTCTCACATATGGACAAATCGACTTTTTCAATATTGCCCAACAAGCTCTCTTGGCTAGTCTATTCATATGTTGTTGGCCCATATGACCAAGTCTAGCATGCCACCATATTCACATCATTATCATATAAGGTAGAAGACGTGAAATAAGGGAATAACATATTGGCATCACCACAGTCAACATTTAGTATAATAAAACCATCCAGAAAGTGACCACAACCATAGTAATTTGTATCCAAATACAAATCTACACATCTATTACGGAAGTTCACACTAAAACCAAGCTTAACCAACACCAAAACAGACATTAAATTTCGACGAATCTCTAGAGCATATGGAACATTATGTAGGAACAAGGTGCGTCCACCACGCATGTTTAATTGGCAGGTGCCAATCCCTTTAACTTCATCTCTAAAGTTATATCTCACATAGATCCACTTAGTTCCAGTTGGTATCGTCGGAATTCCATGAATGATCCTTTATCCTTCGCTACAAGGTCTGTCGCTCCTGAATGTACAGTCCACAAAGGATTGAATTCAACCAATAATTCAGAACTTGACACATAAGCAAAGTTCTCAAATTTACAAGAGGTGTTTACTTTCTTTGGCTCACGACAGTCGCGAGCATAGTGACATCTTTTGTCACAATTGTAACATCTCACCCTTGACATTTTCTTCACTTGAGGACGTTTTCCTCTCTTGTGTTGGTTAACTCTTGATTTCTTGCAATAAGAACTTGATCCTTTGCATTCCCACATATTGACCGAATCAATACGCTTGCGCTCAGAGCACAAAACCCTTTCTAAGCTAGAACTAGCATTGAAAATATCTATTTTCGGCTCAAATGCCGTTAGGCGGTCCTCAGCTAGCTCAAGGTGGCGCATGGCATCCTCAAGATCTTCCATAACATGGTCAAGAACTTCTAGTGCTTCTTGCTTTTCCAGCACATATTGAATCTTCATATTCAATATTTTACAATTGTTGCCGTTCATATCAGCAATTACATTCTTAGTTGCTGAACCATCGTTCTCAACACATCAGACATACATGCACGAATAATTAATGCCTATCATTTATGCATCCCTATTTGCATAGACCCATCATATTAATGAATAATTTCAAGTAAGGCTTCAGAATCAAAAGGTCACTATGTTTCCAATCATCCTCCAAAAATCCTAACTCAAAATTATTATTAATATAATTGTTTTATGCAAATAAATTCTATTAAGTTACAAAAACTTCTATTACTACCCACAGCTAATTACCCACAGTAACCAGCAATAACAGAAATCAAATAAAATCTAACATCCAATAAAATAACAATGCTTTCACATGATACAACTAACATATCGGTTGCTACATCAACAACAATCAGGTAGTAAACATTACATAATTAATCAAAGAAATAAATAGGGAATGTCCCTTCTAATATATCAGTCAAAACATCTGAGAAATTTGAAGGCACATTTGCCAACCATGGAAAAAATTTTGGAGAGCTTTCATGTCGCCACCAAGGCGCATTTACTCTACGCCATGTGGCGCTCAACCTAAGGGTTGAAGTTTTGGTTAACTCAATCCTATAGTGCTTTCTTACAAAAGCTTCCACCAGCCTCCTATAACCCGGGACTACATTGACCTCCCATAGCCGACCTAACACTGCTTGCCATTCAAGTGGAAGAGTGTCCATCAAAGCCGGCACCTTCTCAAAATCCGGCATAAGATAACCATTACTGATGATTTCTTGTATCATCTGATTGACCCTGACCACATGTGATACTAAATCACCATCATGCCACCGATAATTAGCAAATTCTGACATCAGCCTTTTAAGTCTTGCATTTCCCTCGTCCGTTCTCGGGATTGCAGGTATCCTTGCATAACGCATCATAGTTCCTGCAACAAATGCAAAACTAAAAATGGATCACTTATAATCCATAATAAATATAAGGGAAAATACATAATTTTCCAAAATTCATGCAACAAATGTAGAATTAAAAATGGATTACTTATAACCCACATAGGCATGACTGAAAAAAAACAAATTCCTTTTTTTTTTTTTTTTTTTCGGGTCAACGGTCAACGGTCGTCAGTCAACGGTCAACTGTGGTCAACGGTCGTCGGACGTCGGACCGGACAGACCGATCGGGCCGGCTCGGGCGAACCGACACACGTGCCGCGCGCGTGTGCGGGATGACGTCACGCAGACATCATCCGGCAGTGCCGCGCGCGTGCCGGGCGTCGCGGTTCGGGTCGAGTCGGATCGCCGGTCAGGCCGCCGGCCAGTGACCGCCCGGCGAAACGTCGTCGGTGATGACGTCATCGGTGACGTCATCCGAGCGGTTACCGACCGTTGGATGACGTCATCGCGTGACGTCAGCACTCGTCGGTCCGCGGACCGGCGCGTGTGCCGCACACGCTTGGCGATCCAGCACTTCCGGGCGCGTCGCGCCCACGCAAAGCGCCTTCCGGCCGCGCGTGTGGGCGCGTGCGGCGTCTCCCGGCGGTGCTTGACGTATCGCCAGACTCGTCTCGACGTCGCCTTTCTTCCTATGTCATCATAATTTGATTTCGACTTACGAAAACTCGGAAAAATGGCCGAACAACGCTCGGGTGTCGGGATTTCTCGCCCCGATCCGTACGGCCGAATTACTTTTGCGAAAAATCAATCAAAAATCGTCAAATTGATCGGGAAAAACGTGAACTAGGGCTCTGATACCAATGTTGGGAATAACGGATCCCCGAAAACCGGATTCGACACTGAATCAAACCCCTAAATCAATGCGGAAGACGAAGCCCGGGAATAACACGTATCACCGATCATAAAGCACACCACGGATTCGAGCGTACCTTGTTAGCCACAGATTAGACACCGACGTCGACAAGAGGAAGAGATTTGGCCATGTTCGATCCGATGACGCCTTGAAGGGAAGAAGAAAGTGCCTTTTGCCTTACTGTTCTTTTTGTCTTTTTGGAGAGAGGGAGAGCACGCGGGAGAAAAGCGTACGTTCGTCTGTTTTTCCAACCGGTGCCATCTCTCTCTCTCTCCTCCCTTTTATACCTTCCCCCATCCACGGGCCCTATTCCCATGGGCCAAGCTTTTTGGGCCCAGTATGGGCGGACGGGCCTTAAGCCCATCTCATAAATCTATCACCCAACAAAGAGAAAAACTATCTAGGGTGTTTGAGATTCACTGTTGCAATCTGCATCTTCAATTTTGCAATTGTTAAGTTACTAAACAAGTTACTAAGGTGACTGGATACTCTCGGACTCAACCTGCATCAACAATCTTGCCAGCAAAGTATGCCATTTCTGACCTTCGATCCTTTCTGCAACATCTCAGATGTAACAGCCAACAGGACTCCCAAGAGATGGGCGAGTTGAAGAGTGAAACAAAATCATCCCAAAACAAGTATTTCCAAAACAATTCCTACAAAAATCTGCGAGAACTGATGCTGTATCAAGCCACCACAATCGATATCTTTTCTGTTTGTAAACGTATCAACCTCTGCTTCATCGGAACATCATCGTTACTTGCCCAGATATACAAAATCAACGCCCCTACCTAATAATATAGACACTGGCCACTGAAAGAGGCAGGGGACAAATGGGGAGAGAGCAGGAGAGACCCACGAAAGAAATTGACATGATTCCAACGTTCCTTCTAAGTGAATGATCATCTCACCCACCCTTGCAGACCAATAGGGAAAAGATTATACTCCATCTTCAGCTAGGGGTCACGTAAGTGATCTTGACAGGAACTCAATTCATCTGACAGCTCGGGGCCGTGGACAATATTTTGGAGGATGAAGGCATCACGTTTTTCTTTTTTTTTTTGGTCTGGAAAAGGCTCCTTTCATTCCTTCAAATAAAACCCGATCGCAGGGCAAACGGATCTATGTACATCAAGGGTCCACAAAAGATGAGGAGGATTAGAGAGCTGATTACATGGAACAACTTCGGTTTAATGGGCTTTTACGATCTAATCTACTACTCGGTTGGCCTCTCTTAGACAATTGATTACTTGAATATCTTGATATTGGCCCGACAGAGCTTTGCATCAAGTGATGAGAGGATGAACATCCTACAATGGCTTATCGTGATCTGTGAGGCAGCTTATCGAAGACAAGCTATCAAATTCCAAAGTTACGCATAGTTCAGTTCGTGTACGAAAGTACTTCAGAGTTTCCAAAGGGTTTCGATCTGCACAATCGAGGTAGCTCTTACGATTTCGCAATCTTCCCATAGTAGTCTCGGCATACACACGGTATAGAGCTGGCGGTGGAAGGCATCCCACTTAACTCTCCTGAAATTTGGTAACAAACCAGGCACTGTTGTTTGCTTCTCATTTAATCATGGGGAAAAGTATCAAAAAGTTATAAACCTTTTATATTTGTGCCAATTTAGTTCTAAACATTTTCACTTAATGCCAATTCAGTCATTTCTGGCTAATTTTGGCCAAATTTTGTTGGCTTTGCGCCAATCAGTTAACATTGACAACTTTCAATAATATTTTAATATTTTTGAATTTTTTTTTTTTTATTTTGTTTCATTTTTCTTTTATTTTTTCCTTATCCTCCTCCTTCCTCTAGTCAATTGCCGGACCTCAGCAATCGGCTAGAGGTGACGGCTAGCAAGGTTGACCTCAACCTCGCTGGCCTTGGCCGTAGCCAGTGAGGCTTGACCCTCGCTAGATCTAGCGAGGTGAGCCTCACTAGCCCAGCATGAGGTCGCCCTCACAATCTGGGTAGCCTCAAGCTGGCATTGCCAGAGGCTAGGCAAGGCCTGTCAGGCGACGAGGGCTTGAGCCTCGCTAGTGGCCGGCAAGGCTCACTAGAGGCCGACGAGGTCGGCCAAGGTCGACCTCGTTGGCCGTTGCCTCTGGCTAGGTCCAACGATTGGCTAGAGGAAGGAAGAGGAGAAGGAAAAAATAAAAATATAATAAAATGAAAATGAAAAGGAAAAGGAAAATAAAAAATTCAAAAATGTGTTAAAATATTATTAAAAGTTGTCTACATCAGCACCAATTGTGCAATGTCGGTTGATTGGTGCCAAGTTAGCAAAATTAGGCCAAAATTAGCTGGAATGATTGAATTATCACCAAATCAAAAGATTTATGATTAAATTGACATCAATAAAAAGTTTAAGACTAAATTAGCACAACTATAAAATATTTAGGACTTTTTAAACAATTTTCCCTTTAATCATTTGTTTTTTTCTTGCTAGGGAAATTTTCAATGAGCCCCATGAACTAGGGTCGTTCTTTCAAAAGAGTCTCTGAAGTATTGTTTGTTTTAAATAAGGAATGAAGTGGGCGATTTAGGGCCTATTTGTTTGGCTTTTGTTTATGTACCTCGGAACACAATTTATGTTATTTTGTTTTGAGGAACAAAAAAAAAAAGAACATAAACGCATTTATTTATACTTTTGTTCTCGGGAACAATTTTTTTTTTTTTGTTCCCGAGAACAAATTTAGAATAGAAACAAGAAATAATAAAAACTTGTTTCTTGTTATTGGGAACACTTTCGAGAAACAATTTTTCTATCTCCTATTTTTTTCTTCTCTTTCTTCTCTTCTTCTTCTTTTCTTCTTTTTTTTTTCTTTGGCCAGTCGCCGGCCTCAGCCATCGCTGACAACCGGCTGTTGAGAGCAAGCAACCTCACCAGAGCGTCGCCGACCCTCGACGAGCCTTGTTGTGGTTGGTTGAGGCCGCCAGCCCTCATCGGCCAGTCGCCGGCCATGGTCAAGGTCGGCGACCAGCCAAAAGGAAGAAAAAAGGAAAAATAAAAAAGGAAAAAGGAAAAATAAAATTAAAAAATTAAAAAAATTAAAAGAAACAAAAAATATATATAAGTTTACCGAACGTGTTTCTGTTCTTTTTCTATTCCATGAACAAAAATTTTGTGCAGTTATGAAACGCGTTTTTTCTATTCAAAAATTGCTCCCTAAAATAGAAATAGTTTTTCTATTTCTATTTTCTGGAACAATTTTTGAATAGAAACGTTACCAAATGTGCTCTTACTCTCAATTCACCCCTAGCTCTCCAACAGCGCATCTTTCTAGTTTGCAAGCATGCATGTTTTAGGGGTCACTTTTCACGCCAATGCCAAGGGCATTTTTGTCCTAAATTTTCTGAGCAAAAATCAAATTTCACAATTTTGGTTATGAAATCTCTCAAAATCGAGTAATTGAAACCTCAATTCCCAAATCCTCAAAATTTCCCAATTAAGAGTGCAGCTGATCCTTCCTTCGTCTAGTGATAAGGCGATTGTTGCTTATTAAATCAACATGTAAACAAGGTGTGGAAAACGTTGAATATCATATCGATGGCAATGATGGTACAAAAGTTCTTGGCTTGTTTAATAAGATTTGCTTTGTATTCTTTCTCCTTTTGTGCAAATCGATACATTTGAGTTGTATTTTCTAATTGCAAGTGGTATGCATGAGTGCATTTTCTAATTGAATTTGTTGCCATTGTGGTTCCTAGGTGCTGGTCATAGTCCCTCTTTTGCAATTTTTTATTGGTTTTGTTTTGTTTGTTCTAGTGTATATTTGCCGTATATTGCATAGAAATATATTGATGTTATTTTTGCTTCCATTTTGCACCAGGGCGAGGGATGTGAAGAAGCAAACTAGTCCACATCTAATAACAGGGATGCTTAGGGTTTTGAAGAATAATGGTTTGCCACTTCATGACTTGTACAAAGAAATGTCAAAAAATAAGACTGTCAATGATGATGGTCAATGTAGAGAGACAGGGAGGTCGGAAGCAGCAACAAGTATATAGATATCTTATATGATAATGTAGATTTCTTGAATACAAAATGAGTATATACATCCTAAGTCCTATGCCAAAGTTGATAAAGAGAATCTCCTCTTCAAGTTAGGGACGTGCTTAAGTAATGTTAAAGAGTTCAGAGAGGCCGTTGGGAATTATGCCATAAAAAATGAGGATATGTGAGGTTCATTAAGAAAGAACCGGGTGATGGTAGTATATTATGAGAACTATGATTGATTCATTTACGCTTCCGGAGTATAGAGCATACTTGACGAGTTAAAACCTTCAACTCTGTACATACATGTAATAGAGCTCTATGTGTATGTTCCTCAAGTAAACACTACTGGCTAGCAAGCAAATACTATGATAGGTTGAGGAATATTCCTACATGGCCAAGTGCTTCAATGAAGGAAATCATGGAGTCTGAGAATGTTTGGAAACTGTTGAGGATAATGATCTATAGAGTTAGGGCTAGAGCGATGAGTATGATCATAAGGGAGGAGGAGCACTTTTGGATGCTTAGGAGTTATTACAAAACACTTCTTGATACTAACTCAAGAGCCACATGTGCAATCAACACTAAACAATATCAAGTTCAATTCAAGTTTAGAGGAGTCTACATATATTTGAACTCATTAAGGAAGGGTTTTCTAAAAGGATGTAGGCACCTTCTGGGGTTCGACAGTTGCCATTTGTCATCAAGATAATAAGGGTATACTTCTAGTAGCTACAAGCGTAGATGACAAAAATCATATGTATTTCTTTGCATGAGCAGTTGTAGGACAAGAAATTTTTAAGACTTGACATTGGTTTATTAATATAATTGTAGAAGATTCCAAGATAACAAATCCTGAAAGTGCAGAGTTGTGGATTTTCTTGTATGACAAGCATAAGGGATTGGTGCAAAGTATTAGCAAATCTAATGCTTGAAGTGAAACATAGATTTTTTTTTAGGCATACTTCAGGTTGCATCCCAGAGGAGTGGAATTTAAGAAGTTGCTTTTGAAGGCTGCCATGGTAGCTAGGTGCTTAATCTTGAGTTGGTAATGGAAGAGCTGTGAAGACAGTTGATGAGAAAGATTTATGATCAGTTGTTCAGCAAGACTCCAGTTTAGTGCAATAGTGCAAATCTCACTTCTAAGCAAGCTCAAAATGTGGCACTTTTTTGGACAAATTGTGTGAAAGCTTCTACAAAATCATCATTGATGCCAAGGTTAAGGACAAACCTATTATCACAATGCTTGGAGTTATACGAATGTAGCTTATAGAGAGAATCTGTAAGCAAATGGAGTAGAAGGCTAAGGGTGCATTTGGCAACTTGCCGAATAGTAAAAATTTCTATTTTTTTTTATATTCCAGAGAATAGATTTAAAATAGAAATCCGTTTGTAAATTTTTTGTTCTTGGAAACAAATTTATTCCCGGATAGATTTGGAGTAGAATCGAGAAGTAAAAAAAAAACCGATCCTTTGTTCCTAGGGTCAATTGCAAAATCAAGCCAACCATTTTTTTTTTCTCTTTTCTCTTCTTTTCTTCTCGTTCTTCTTCCTTCTCTCTTCTTCTTCCACTGCTACCATGGTTGCTGTCGTCATCCATCGCCGTTGATTGCCGATGACCGGTTGGGCAAGATCCGACGACCTCGCTGGAGACCTGCCCAAGCCTCCCCCAACCACCTACGAAACTTGCTTGGTCGAGCAAGGCTCGGTTGACGAGGCACGGCCTCGCCAAGGGTCAACGACGCTCCGACGAGGTCGCCAGTTCACGCTTGGCCGGTTGCCAATCATCCTAGGGCCAGCAACCAACCAAAGCTTGAAAAAGAAGAAGGAAAGAAGAGAAAAAAAAAAAAAAAGAAGAAGAATAAAAAAGAGAGGGAAAAGTGATAAAATTATTTAAAAATTAAAATAAATGATTTGGAGTAGAAATTTTGAGAATGGTGCCAAATGCAATTTTATTCCGAGAATAAAAATTTTAGAAAGTTATCAAACGCCTTAAAATGTTTAAAAATTATTTTCGAGAGCAAAATTAAAAAGAATAATCTCTTATCATAAATTAATTTCGAAAACAGAATAGTTATCAAATGCGCCTTAACTAAACAACAATGATTTGTCCTAGAATCAAAGAGATATTGGGGCTTCAAAAATAAAGAATTCAGCATCATATATTCCCAGCTGGAATGGGTGAGCAAGTATCCAATCACTTTTTTCTTACTAGCGGCATTTGACAATTGCCGACTATGTCCAAAGTACACCAGCACAGAAACTCTGTTCTGTGTCTTGGCTCACGCAAAGCCGGCGATATACAAATCGAAGTGTCTAAAATGCTACTTCAAGTAAGAATTCTTGCCCCCGGACAATACTTTAGTCCTAGGAATCAGTGCATTGCTCCAACCATTCAAAGTTTTTGGATTACATGATTATTAATCGTTCTTTTTTGGCATCCTTAACAATAGGTCTTCGAAGAAATCGATTTAAACATACAAGCAATATTGCGAATTGTAAAACACTCAGTTTGTATTCAATATTGTAGTAATTTCATTGCCATTTTCATATATTTCTTATAATGATTGAGAGAGACTAATTGAAATTGTAAAGGAGCAAAGTAAGTGACTCAAAGACTTAGTTAATCCTAGTCATGTTTTCGAATTTTTGACAAGCAATAAGATAAGATATAATACATTTGATACCTAGTTATAGTCAAGACTTCATAGAACATTACACATGATAAAATAGCATATATTAATATGTATAAGTACTAAAATCCAAATTTAGTACCAAATGTTTCTGACTTTATGACATAGAAGAACCAAAAGAGCATCTTCGACTGTACGCCTCCTCCCTCCCGGAGCTGAAACTATAAAATTCCAACTCTCTCTCTCTCTCTCTCTCTCTCTCTCTCCCCCAAAAGATAAAAAATTTAGAAATGGAACAAATTCAACACAAGTTCATTGAAGTCCAAGGCCTCAAGCTACACGTCGCTGAGATCGGCTCTGGTAAGTTCACTCTGCTAAAACTTCCATCGTCTCACTCGTACATGACGCACCTGTTAAAGCCTTTGTTTTAAGCATAGTCAAGCTACCCTTTTATCTGGGCACTTTGAGTTATTTGTGTTATCTAAAATGTCCAAGACTACCAAACACACATATTGGAGAGTGTTCAAATGTTTTTATGTATCAAAACCATTCCATCCTCCTGTAATGTTAACGATTCTTTTTTGGTTTGATCATAAATTTTGGTAGTTCCAATTACAGTGCCTGATTATTGGATTTATGAGTGAGTTCTTGGCTTGGTGAATTGTTTTTTAGGTCCAAATGTAGTCGTGTTCTTGCATGGATTTCCGGAGATATGGTACTCGTGGCGGCACCAGATGGTGGCTGTGGCGGAAGCTGGGTTTCGTGTGCTGGCACCTGATTTCAGAGGCTACGGATTGTCTGATCCGCCGCTTGACCCCGAAAAGGCCTCCTTTGGGGACCTTATCAAGGATCTTTGTGCCTTGCTTGATGCCCTAGGCATTGATAAGGTGATGATTCTAGGATTTTCCCGATTTTCTTTTCTATGCAAGGTTGCCGAGGAAATGCAGATGAATCAGGAGGGATAGAGAGAATTGATATAGTTCGTGACTGGAAAATTCTTGGGCTCTTTTTGTTTGAAAATGCTGATGCGAAAGACAGAATAACGCGCAATCCCTGAATGGCATGGGCTACTTCTTGTGGATCTTGGTTTAAGACCCACCTGATCACTCAGAGATAGCTGGCACTTCATGGATCTGGGGTTTACCTATCTTAGGTGGGTCTTCTTGTCATAAAAGGAAAACAAGAGTCTTTTTAAGCGTTAGTTGCTTTCAATACTTTTCACCCTGCAACCTTACCAAAAAAAAAAAAAACTTTTCACCCTGCATATTCCTTCAAGATGAGATCTAGCGAACAAAGCCTTAAACGAGACTGTCTATCAAATGCAGAATCTGTGGTGGTTTTAGTTATGAAAAGAGAAGCCTCTTATAGTTCCTCAAGCATAGTAATATGTTGGACACATTTGAATCCTCATCTGCTTCACACATATATGCATAATTTGAGTTTCAGGCTAATTGGATGGAGTTGCTCTTTTTAGACTAGTCAGTCCTGACATTCCCTATGGAAATTTTGCTGCTATTATTGCATCCGTGAAGAAGTAGTTCTGTGGTTATGTACTAAGTAGTTCAGCCTTCTTCTGACAAGGTTGTGGCATTGTCAATACAGGTATTTCTTGTAGCTAAAGACTTTGGAGCTTTTCCCGCTTACTCGTTTTCCCTCCTCCACCAAAAGAGGGTCTAGGCAATCGTGACCTTTAATCTTCCACACCGCTCTCCCACTCATCCCATCAAATATCATGAGCATCTCCCTGAAGGCTTTTACATTTCAAGATGGAAGGTATGCCGCTTTCTGTGAGTCTCATTCCCAAGACTGTTGCATGGAAAAATTATAATCACCTACTTTCAATTTGATATCTTAGAACTTTCTATTTTAGGAACCGGGACGGGCAGAAGCTGATTTTGGGCGCCTCGATGCAAAAACAGTTGTGCACAATATTTACATACTCTTTTCGAGAAGTGAAATACCAATAGCCACAGAGAACCAGGAGATTATGGATATAGTCGATCCATCTACCCCTCTTCCCTCTTGGTTTACAGAAGTAGATCTTGAAGAATACGGTTCTCTGTACCAGAAATCTGGGTTTCGCACTGCATTGCAAGTTCCGTACCGGTAAGGTTCTCACGCTCCATGCTTGGTATTGCAGACTGCCTGCTGATGAATCCCATGCTGCTTCACTTACGAGTTTATAGCTCTATCGGTGATCATGATCCCTATGAACTAGGCTTGTATCGATTGATCTGAGATCCAACATGCAAGTACTCTCTGTGGCTCTAGGGCATCATATGACGTCTGTCATATCATAAGTTCAGCCCCACATGTTTTCTGTACTGTAATTGTTTATGTTTACCGAGTAATTGGAAAAGGTAAACCTTTTCATAGTTTTTGTGCTGTGTACTGACCTCCTCGGAGCTTCGGTCCTTTGTCATCAACTTTGCAAAAGATGAAAGTAGACTACCGTGATATAATACTAGTCAGTGTCTGATTAACATACTGGGACTCTCCATCTTACATTTTGAGTGCTGTCTCTATTCATCTCTTTTTGAATGAAGGAGGCAAAACTAATTGATCTACCGACAGAAATTGTGTGGGTGAATAAGCTATCATTGCTGTTTATATGGACTTCAGACAGTCCTGCACTCTGCAAGTAAATCATGTTTAACAATCTGACTGATAATGCAGGGCACTTAAGGAGGACCTGGGGATAGCGGATTTTATTGTAAAAGTCCCAGCACTCTTGGTCATGGGAGAGAAGGATTATGTGCTCAAGTTTCCTGGCATGGATGAGTACATCAGGAGCGGAAAGGTCAAAGAATTTGTTCCCCAGCTAGAGATTGTATATTCACCAGAGGGAACACATTTTATCCAGGAACAATCCCCCAACGAGGTGAATCAACTAATTCTCAATTTTCTTAAGAAGCACATTTAATAAACACTGGCAGAAGGCTGGCAGCGGTCAATTTTTGCAGTTAAAAGGTGATGTTTCACAATCAAATTCTCTGTATGATGTGTATTTACCTCAAGAGGTCCTTTCTAAGAACAAAATAATTTCAATAATCATGGACAACATTGCTTTTTGCTCCTTTTTGCTTCTTGATGTCATTCAAGTGAATCATTTGCGACTGCTAAGGAGCTGCATGTGTTGAAGTGAAGAAAACACTGGGAAAACAGATCAGCAGGAGGTGTGTTTGGGGCATAGAGGGATGGCACGAGTGCCAGTGCGAACTAAAATCTCACTGGCAGAGATTTTCTTCTTATGATGGCAAGTGACAGACAAATATGAGGCAATAAAATCTCATAAGTCACTATAATAGTTTCCACAACCACTTCTTTGTTTGCCATCGAAGAGAAAACTAGCCATAGAGTGCTTCACTTTTGGGGAGTTGAGATTCACTGTTGCAGTCTGTACCTTTAGTTTTGCAGTTATGTTTGGATGTGTGCGTGCGGAAGCATGGTTTTGGTATTGATGATAGTTTTTGGTTAGTGATGTGTGCAAGTGTATGGTATAGTTTGTAGAGGATGGACAAGGGATGAGATAGGATAATTGAAGGACAAAGAACATGGGATGTGAGAAATAATTTCATTAGTTGGATAAAATAATTTTACAATAGTTGAAGGAAGTGTTGGTGGAGGAGCTTCAAGATATGGAGTTCATGCTCCTCTCACCCTCTTACATTTGTTGTTCTACTATGCTCTCTCCTCTTTCCTATTTATAGGGTGCTCTATCAACATTCTAGATTTGTGTAGAATGTTGTACACTTAGGCTTAATCTAGAGAGTTCTAGATTGTAGTTTATCCTCTCTTCTTCTAGAGAGATCTACAAATGTGCTTCTACATTTTTCTCAATCTTCCAAAACCTCATCTAGGAATTCTAGAAGTTTAGAAACTCTAGGAAATTCTAGAAAATGGATCACCATTTCCAACACATCTAGAATTTACAAGAGAAATTTCAAGGTACGTTCGAGGCTTTATAACACAAGTCTGGAGTATCCATAAATTGGATCAAGGGGGAGTGTTAGAATTTGTGATCCAATTCTAGAAACTTCAAGATAGATTTGAGTTAGAAAATTCAAGAAAAATTCTAGAAGAGTCTACAAGCTGCCATCTCTTGTGTGTTCTAGAATTCTCCATCTTATGTTAGTAGCTATTTGTAGAGAAGTCTAGAGACTTCCTCCACCTACTTTGGCAGCCTATATAAAGGAGCAAGTGCTCCATGTTTTGGTGTGGGAGCTAAGCATAAAAACCACATCATGCTCCCTCACCAACACTTCTTTCAATTATTGTAAAATTATTTTATCCAACTAATAAAATTATTTCTCATATCTCATGTTCTTTGTCCTTCAATTATCCTATCTCATCCCTTGTCCATCCCCTACAAACTATACCATACACTTACACACATCACTAACCAAAAACTATCATCAATACAAAAACCATGCTTCCGCACGCACACATCCAAATTTTTTTAACATGGTTTCAGAGCCAGGCATATCGGATGGCTATGGGCGTTTTTCCTCACCATCCTCAACTAAAAAGGCTAGAGCCCGAGCGAGAGCCAACAGAGTCAGAGCCGGAGCCAGAGCCAGAATCAAAGGCCAGAGCCAGAGCCAGAGCCAAAGCCCGAGCTAACAACTAACTAAGAGCATTTTGATGCCCCAAGATATATGGAACATCGTTGAAGAAAAGTCATGCATGTTTAAAGGCAAGTGAAAGTGGTTCGACAAGAGAATACAAGGGATCATGGAACAAAGAGGGAATAAAAGACATGGGACAAACTACAATATTCGAAGTATCCCAAAAATGGATCAAGGGAGAGTGTTGGAAATGGTGATCCATTTTCTAGAATTTCCTAGAGTTGCAAAACTTCTAGAATTCCCTAGATGAGGTTTTTGGAAGAAAGAGAAAAATGTAGAAGCACATGTGTAGATCTCTCTAGAAGAAGAGAGGATAAACTACAATCTAGAACTCTCTAGATTAAGCCTAAGTGGACAACATTCTACACAAATCTAGAATGTTGGTAGAGCACCCTATAAATAGGAAAAATGAGAGAGCATAGTAGAACAACAAATGTAAGAGAGTGAGAGGAGCATGAGATAATACTCCTCCACCAACACTTCCTTCAATTATTGTAAAATTATTTTATCCAACTAATGAAATTATTTCTCATATCCCATGTTCTTTGTCCTTCAATTATCCTATCTCATCCCTTGTCCATCCTCTACAAACTATACCATACACTTGCACACATCACTAACAAAAAAAATATCATCAATACCAAAACCATGCTTCTACACGCACACTTCCAAAATTTTTTAACATGGTATCAGAGCTAGGCATATCGGATGGCTATGGGCGTTTGTCCTCACCATCCTCAACTAAAAAGGCCAGGGCCCGAGCGAGAGCCAACAGAGCCAGAATCAAAGGCCAGAGCTCGAGCGAGAGCCAACAGAACTAGAATCAAAGGCCAAAGCCCGAGCGAGAGCCAACAAAGCCAGAGCCGGAGCCAAAGCCAGAACTAAAGCCGGAGCCAGAGCCAGAGCCTACGAGAGCCAGAGCCAAAGCCCGAGCTAACAACTAACTAAGAGCATTTTTGATGCCCCAAGACATATGGAACATCGTTGAAGAAAAGTCATGCATGTTTAAAGGCAAGTGCAAGTGGTTCGACAAGAGAATGCAAGGGATCGTGGAACAAATACGGAATAAAAGACATGGGACAAACTACAAAGTATCCCGAAAATGGAATTTACAAGAGAAATTTACAAGACTCAGTAGCACAATTGTCGCGACCAAATTTTCAGGTGAACCACCTAAAATTTGGCTAATGGATTATTAAGCTTAGACTTAACTCGGGCTCTCTCAAGCCCATACCAATTCGCGATTTATGTTCAAATTCTTAACATGCAGATAGATTTTATTTAGGAGTCGCCACTAATCTATTTTTTGGTGGGTCGATTAGAAACCCAAGTAAAGTAATGGAAGATTTACTTTACTCCTACGAACCAGAGATTGTGAGTTCGGGGACTTGGTTACGTTAGATTTCTCTAACCCCTTTTCGGTACCTTTCCTTTTTATTTTGAAAAAAATATCTTGCAGACAGCTTGAATTGATTTTAATTTATTTCCTAACATGCGAAGTTATCATGCGGGTGCGCAATCCACCAATTTAACACCCAAATAAACAATAAATAAATTGCAAAAACTTTCCTCAAAGCAACAAAAGCATCTACAATGTTAAGTTAAAATCCACATCAACAACCCTAGATATGGTTTCTAATTAATACGTAATTTCTTTTTTTAATTTTTTATTTTCACTTAATTAATGAAAATCATGCAATATGCAATGCAATATTAACTAAATGACCTAATTCTAATGACATGTAATTTCTAATTAAATGAGCCTAGCAAAAATACTAAATGACATGCATTTCAATGAATCTAATCCTAATGACATGCATATGACATTTTTTTCTTCTTCCTAAAAGAATGCAGTTTATCCTAAATAATAAAACTAATTTAGCCTATGACATTTTTGTATTTTTTTTTTTTATGAAATTCGAAATTAGACAAATGTGAAATTATCTACCTAAATTAAAATATCATCTAATTTGTATTAGGAATGAAATTGAGTCAAATTCAAACTAGGATGTTACCCTAACTTAGAAATCCCTAACTAAAATGCAATCTATCTAAAGAGTTATCTAAATTTATAATAAATTAAGAAATATATTATCTAAAATTAAACTAAGTGCAATTTAACCCTAATATGCAATGATGTACAAAATATGCCCTAATTCTACATGACATATGCATGATGGTTTTTGTTTTTGTTTTTTTAATCAATTTAAAATGTCAAATAATTAAACATGCAATTTGAACTAATGAAACAAAAATCTAACATCCTAGATTCATTTTTTATTATGAAAATTCATGATAAACAAAATGCTTAATCTAAACATGCAAATAACCCTAGATCATGCAATATTCTAACCCAAACATATTTCAAGATAAAGCAATCAAGACAAGACAAACCATTCAAAATCACTAAAGATATCATACATCATTTAGACCAAAGGATGATATCTCGCTAATAAAATCGATAAATTGATCTTAAGCCTTAAAGATCAAAATATCAATTTTATTCTCGCTTGATTAATTATTTCATCTAAAGCCTTATAGAAGGAATAAAAAATCATAGTGCGGTTGCGAATTAGGAATAAATCCTAATTGAAAGTTATGTCTATCACTCACGGATATGAAACTAGATATCAATA
This sequence comes from Eucalyptus caleyi, assembly GCA_014182885.2. Taxonomy (NCBI): domain Eukaryota; kingdom Viridiplantae; phylum Streptophyta; class Magnoliopsida; order Myrtales; family Myrtaceae; genus Eucalyptus; species Eucalyptus caleyi. The sequence continues at coordinate 10,777,542 of CM024469.2, read as the reverse complement.
GACATATATTAGGCAATAAAATATCCAAATATACAAGAGATGAGCATCTTACCTAATTTGATGATATTCTTCCCAAATTTGGACCAAGTGCAGTTGGACCGAGATCGCGAGCGGTTATTCGATGGCGAGCGGGGACGACGCTTCACGTAAGAGTCGTCACGGCAAGGAGTGAGCTTGGTGGGGTTTTAAGGAAACCTGCAAAAATAAGAACTTCGGGATCGACTTGGTTCGGATGCGAATGGGAGTGGTGGCTTTATGGCTCGAATGGACAGCAACTCGTCGTTGGGCATGGCACAGATCAAAGCAGCAACGGGTCGTCACGGGCTATTTGAACACGGCGGGGGCAGCAAAGGCGACACGCCAAGGATAGTCACGGTCGAGCAAGTTCGCATCCAAGGATAGAGATGATGACCAGCTATTGCGAAGACTCGGATTAAACAACTGGTGATGAAGAGAGGTGACAGGCGTGTCCTCGATTGGCAGATCTCCAAGAGCCACCTCCCTCTTTGTTGTTTTTTATCCTCTGCAAGATCACGTGATGGGTTTCCTTGACTTGGAATTCTCAACCTTGGTCGACAGTTTTGATAGTAGGGAACAAAATCCACCCCTTGAACTCACGGTCTTCAACTTTTAACTTGGATGAGTCAACTTATCGATGACACTATGACGGTGCTTGCCAGTTGGAGATGCGAGCGATGGAGAGCAGTAGCAAAGACACGTCACGGCTACCGTTGGAGCATAGCGAGACCCGAGGGGACAACGTGAAGCCGCGACTGGCTACTTTTCTGCGAAGTTGCTAGAAGTGGTGAGAGGCAATCGCGTCGGAGGTGTGACCACTGGTTTGGTCGCGGAGAGGGCGCTGGCGTGGAGAGTTCTCTTCGCTGAAGGCTGGCCGAGATCTCTCCCTCTCTCTTACGTGATTTCTTATTTCACGAATTTGTGGCCGTATATTCTCAATTGTGTGGCCTTCCCCCCGTTCTCTCTTGAAAAATGCAGCAATCTTTTATAGTGGTTCTAGACGGCTGTATTTTTATGGCATTTTCCAAATTTCTATCTCTTGCCACATTAAATCAAATCTGTAAATTAGAGCATGATTTTGCAATCAGCTCGATCCTACTCAGGTTTCTTCCATTTTGCAAAATTCTTGCCCCTTATTCACTTGATTTTTAAATTGCTTCTGCATTTAACGAAATCCGAATGCTCATCAGAATTTCAAATTTCCATGCATAATTAATCAAATCAAGTTTCCCCATTTTTTTTTCATTTTTTCCTTTTATTTGTTCCAACGCAATTTTTATTTTCCTTATTTTCCTAGATTTGCCAAAATTAGGTGTCAACAATAATCCACTGCAGAAGCAGAATATGTTGCGGCCGCTACAACTACCAATCATGCAATATGGCTTCGAAGAATTTTAGAAGACTTTGGAGAACCACAAATGGAATCAATGCCAATATTTTGTGACAACAAGTTCGCGATTGCAATATCAAAAAATACAGTCTTTCATAGAAGAACGAAACATATTGATATAAAATATCACTTCATTCGTGAAGTGCAAAGCAAAGGAGAGATCGGGCTAAAGTATTGTAAGACTGAAGATCAAATTGCGGACATATTCACTAAAGCACTACCAACAGCAAAATTCGAGACATTGAGAAGCATGCTTGGAGTATCACAAAAATGGATCAAGGAGGAGTGTTAAAAAAGTGATCCATTTTTAGAAAATTCTAGACTACACTAGACTACACAAGAAAGAAAAATGGCGGCAACAATGTGTTCAAGACAAAGTTGAAGATTCTAGTACGTTGGAGAAATTTCTAGTACATGTACATGCAAGAAAAAGGCAAGAAAACTCTCAAATAATGAAGAACTTTCTGGTACGTGGGCAGCAGAACACATGGACAGCAAAAAGGCCAAAGAAAAGTCAACAAAAGCTGCTGAAGAATAGAAAAATGCAGAAAAATGGAGAAGACACGAGAAGATGCGGAAGAAGCCGCACAAGAAGGAGATAAAAAGCAAACTTGTAATATATATTATATTACTTTTTGTACTCAACGTCGGTGAAGGAATGGCAGTAACACGCCTATAAATAGGGGTTGGGTGTGTGTTTTAAGTCGTAGAAAAAAAACTACATACTCCTTCCTTTGTAATAAAAACTTTCATAATAAAAGCTCTCTTTTTTTACCCACTCTCCCTTTGCCATTGTAGCCCTTTTTTTTATTTACACATAACACTTGCACACACACACGCTTCCGCAATAACATCCAAGCTAATTTACTGAACAAGTTACTAAGGTGACTGGATGCTCTTTGACTCAACCTGCATCAACAATCTTGCCAACAAAATACGTCATTTTTGTTCTGAAGACCTCTAGTGCAATGGAGGGCTGGCATGGCAACTAGGGTATGCAATGTTGAGTTGGTAACGGAAGAGCTGAAGGCAATTGGTGAGAAAGCTTGTGACTAGTTGTTCCAAAGGCCTCTAATGCAATCGAGCAAGTCTCATTTCTGAACAAGTTCAAAATGTAACATTTCCTTGAACATCTAGCATGAAAGTTTCAACAAGAGCATAACTGATGTCAGGATAGGGATAAACCTATCATCACAATACCTAAAGCTATACAAAGGCAACTCATGGAAAGTACTCATAAGCAAATGGATGGGATGACTAATTACATTGTCGTGATCTATCCTAGAATTCAAGAGATTTGGAGCTTCAAGAAAAAGAAAAATTCAGCATATGGATTTCTAGCTGAATTAAGGGAGCAAGTTTCTAATCTCTTTTTTTCTTACTAGCTGCATTGACAGTCAGCAACTACGGTCATAATATACTAGCACAGAACTCTGTCCTGTGTTTTAGGCCCATGCGACACTAGCAATACGCAAACAGAAATGCAACTTCAAGCAAAATTCTTGCCCCAGGAGAACGTGCTAGTGCTAGGATTTAGTGCATTGCTCCAACATTTCAGAATTGCTCGATGTACATGATTTTCAGTTAGTCTATGGAGAAACAATTGTTCTTTTGAATCTTACCAAAAAAAAAAAATTGTTCTTTTGAAATAAATGTTTACATAGTGCGAATTGTTAAACACTCTGATTGAATTTGATATTATAATTCTGAATCTCTATATATTTAGGGTAATGATTGAGAGAGAGACTGATTCTAAGATATCAACGAGTCAATGACTCATAATCACTTTTTTGAGTCTGCGATAAGCAATAGAAAAAAAAATTAGAACTTCATCTGTAAAAATAAGATAAAATAAAATTGGAAATCTTCGCATAGTCAAAATTCCATAGGACATTACAAATGACAAAACAGATTATATTAATATGTAGAAGAACTAAAGTCAAAATGCGTGTTAATATGTATAAGCACCAAAATCCAAATTTGACATGAAATGTTTATGACTTTCGGACATTGAAGAACCCAAAGTGCATCTTCAATTCTCTCTCTCTCTCTCTCCTAAAAAAATCGATGGAACAGATTCAACACAAATTCTTGGAAGTTGGCTCTGGTAAGTTCACTCTGCTCCAACTTCTATCGCCTCGCCCATATAGTTAAAGCCTTTTTAAACTTTATAAAATAATGAATATCATCAATAAAAATAAGATAGAATATATTCAAAACCCTTGTATAGTCAAAACTCTATAAAACAATTTCAATTCAATTCTAAACTTTTCAATTAAATTAATATAATCAGGAAAATTATCCAAAAAATTCTAAATATATTGTACTTTTGTCAATTTAATTTTAAACTTTTTAATTTTCTCAATTGAGTCATTGATTTTTCCACGTTTTGCCAATTGAGTTACCCAATTAATTTTGGATGGAAATTCTTAATGTGAATAATAACCATCTTACGTGGCCATTACTAACATGGACAAATTTTAATAATATATTTTGATTTTTATATTTTTCTTTTCTTTCTTTTTTTTTTCTTCTCTTCTTTCTCTAGTCGATCATTGGGCCTTGATGTTTGCTGACAATTGGCTAGAGGAGAGGGCTGGCAACGCTCAACCTCACTGTCGCTGGGCGAGGTTGACCTCACTAGGGGAGGGTGAGGCTTAACCTCACTAGTGGTTGACAAGGGCGAGCTTCACCACCTCGTCTGCTCTGCACTTTGGTTTGTCGTTAAGGCTTGGCGACCTATTAGAGAAAAAAAAAAAAAAAAAAGAAAAATAAAGGAAAAATAAAGAGTTAAAAAAAAATTAAAATATTATTAAAATTTGTCCATGTCAACATCAGTCACACCATTTAGGATGACCAATGTTCATATCATAATTTCTCATCAAAATTGATTGGATAGACTCAATTGGTAATATGTGAAAAGTTTTAGAATTTAGTTGGTAAAATTGAAAAGTTTAAAACTAAATTAGCAAAACTGCAAGACTTTTTCAACAATTTCCTCCATTGGAATAAAAAATTTTATGTAAAAATGAAATCAAATCCTCCCAACCAAGAATTGTCTGAAATTACTGATATTGTGGTCTAGTTATTATTGATCTCTGCATGTGTCATGACAAGCCATTTTACGAGAACAACTTTATTTGACAAAGACCCGTTTATTTTTTCCTATTCTTGTTTTATCTGTTTTTTTTTTTTCTTTCTCTTTCTCTTTCTTTTCCCTTCTTTCGTTCCGGATATTATTCAATTACCCAGGATGATGTGGAGTTGCCGGATGCAAAAGGAGGACAACGAATCAAACATGTCTTCCGGTTGGCATTTTAACATAAAATGTTTGACTTCCTAACATGGAAGAACCAAAAGAGCATCTTCGAGTATACTCCTCCTCTACCTGAAGCCAAAACTGTAAAACTCCAACTCTCTCTCTCTCTCTCTCTCTCTCTCTCTCTCTCTCTCTCTCTCAGCCCGCAAGATCGAAATTTTAGATGGATCAAATTCAACACAAATTCATTGAAGTCAAAGGCCTCAAGCTCCACGTTGCTGAGATCGGCTCTGGTAAGTTCACTCTGCCCAAACTTCCATCGTCTCACTCATACATGGCACACTTGTTAAAGCCTTTTTCCTAAGCATAATCAAGGTACCCTTTTGATCTGAACAGTTTTGAGTTATTGGGTTCTTGAAATGTCCAAGACATTTAACCATGCATGAAGAGTTTTGCATGTTCTTTTTTTTTTTTGAACAACAAGAGTTTTGCATGTTCAAATGTATAAAAAAACCACTCTATCCTATGGTAATCTTGACAATTCTTTTATGGGTTGATGTTGAAAAAAAAGTGATCCATTTTTCAGAAAATTCTAGATTACACTAGAGAAAAAGCTGGCCAAAACAAACCAGCAAAAGGTAAGCTCCTCCCCTTCCTTTGTACTTTGTACTACAACTAAATAAAAAAAAACTTTCTTTTGTTGTTCCCTTGTGTTTCCTTGTGTTCCCTTGCTACAAATTATTTTCTTACCCATTTTGTTCTTTCCTTAACCCTCTTGAAAGCTCACACACAAAACACACTTGCACACACATCAAATACACGCTTCCGCAAAACACCAACAGTGGTATCAGAGCCACGTTTTTGGTTGGTGTCAGGCGTTTGTCCTACCCACCAATTCCTAAAACTAACCTTTCCAAATACCCACTAACTAAACCATGGCCAACCCTACCTCATCATCATTTCCCATTCCCATTTTTGATGGGAACAACTATGACTTTTGGAGCATAAAAATGACTACATTCTTGATGGCCCAAGACTTATGGGACATCGTGGAAAAAGGTTACGAGGCTCCACTAGAAGGTGCAAGTGTTTCAAATGATCAACTACAAAAGGATGCAAAGGCGCTATATTTTATCCAGCAAGCGCTCTCGGAAATTGTATTTCCGAGAATAATTGGAGCAAGGACTGCAAAAGAGGCTTGGGATATACTACGAGAAGAATTTCAAGGATTGGAAAAGGTACGCATTATTCGTCTTCAAACACTAAGAAGAGATTTTGAAAATTCTAAAATGAAAAATTATGAGACCGTACAAGAATATTGTGGAAAATTAAAGGAACTCGTTAATCAAATGAGAGCCTACGGAGATGGGATAACTGATCAAAGGGTTGTTGAGAAAATATTGGTGTCACTTACCAAAAAATACAACTCCATAGTTACAACTATAGAAGGAACTAAAGACTTGACGACCCTATCAATAAGTGAATTAATTGGCTTTCTAGAAGCATATGAAAAAAGACTAATGGCACAAGATGAAGATTCAGTCAAAAGTGCCTTTCAGTCTAAAGTAAATATACGGTCTCATCAAACTAAAAATGATGGAAGGAGCTCATGGAAAAACAAAAGAGGAGGAGAAATTATAAAAAAGGAAAATTATCCACATTGTGGTATATGCAAGAAAACAAATCATTTGGAGAAGGATTGTTGGTTTAAAAATAAAAAACAATGCCGCTTTTGTAAACGATATGGCCACGTAGAAAAAGATTGTCGCTCAAAAACAAATAATCGAGCAAACTATGTAGAAAAAAAAGAAATGATGAAGACATTTGAAATGACGGACTTGGGCTTGATGAACTATTTCCTCGGTATTGAAGTTAATCAAGATGAAGGAATTTTCATCTCGCAAAAGAAATATACCGAAAACCTCCTAAAGAAATTCAAGATGAGTAATTGCAAAATAGTTTCAACACCACTAGTGATGAATGAGAAACTATTGAAAAATGATGGAGCAGAAAAAGTCGATGCCTCCCTCTATAGAAGTTTAATTGGGAGTCTACTATATCTTTGCTACACGGCCAGACATTATGTACGCGACAAGTTTACTATCACGGTTTATGCAGAGCCCAAGTCAAATTCATTTTGGAGCAGCCAAGAGAATTCTTAGATATTTACGAGGAACTATAGATTACGGCATTCAGTATTGCCCAAGTATTAACACCAAGCTCATTGGCTACACCGATAGCGACCGGGCTGGTTCAACTGATGATAGGAAAAGTACTACGGCTATGCATTCACACGGGCTCTGGAATATTCTCATGGGCATCAAAAAAACAAGACTCAGTGGCACGTCTACTGCTGAAGCAGAATATGTTGCGGCTGCTACAACTACTAGTCATGCAATATGGCTACGAAGAATTCTAGAAGACATTGGAGAGGCACAAATGGAAGCAACTCCAATACTTTGCGACAATAAGTCCGCAATCGCTATATCAAAAAATCCAGTATTCCATGGAAGAACCAAACATATAGACATTAAATATCACTTCATACGAGAGGCACAAAATAAAGGAGAAATCGAGCTAAAGTATTGTAAGACTGAAGATCAAATTGCGGACATATTCACTAAAGCATTACCAACAGCAAAATTTGAGACATTGAGAAGCATGCTCGGAGTATTTCAAAAATGGATCAAGGAGGAGTGTTGAAAAAAAAGTGATCCATTTTTCAGAAAATTCTAGATTACACTAGAGAAAAAGCTGGCCAAAACAAACCAGCAAAAGACAAGCCTAGAAGACTCTACAATGCTGAAGAGTTCTCTGGTACGTGGACAGCAAATGGAGAAAAGAAAAAGTAAACAAGTCAACAGTTGACCATTAATTTTTAGTAGTTCCAAGCCTGATTACTGGATCTGTGAGTGGGTTCTTGGCTTGTGAAATGTGTTTTTAGGTCCAAATGTAGTCGTGTTCTTGCACGGATTTCCGGAGATATGGTACTCATGGCGGCACCAGATGGTGGCCGTGGCGGAAGCTGGGTTTCAAGTGCTAGCGCCGGATTTCAGAGGCTACGGGTTGTCTGATCCGCCACCTGAACCCGAAAAGGCCTCCTTTGGTGACCTCTTTGAGGATCTTGGTGCATTGCTTGATGCCCTAGCCATTGATAAGGTGATGATTTTATGATTTTCCCGATTTTCTTTTCTGTGCGTGGTTGCTGAGGAATTGGAGATGAATCAGGAGGAATAGAGAGAATTGATCACAGTTCATAAGTGGAAACCTGGGCTCTTTTTGTTTGATGATGCTGATGCGGTAGCCAGAATAACACGCAATTCTTGAATAGCTTGGGTTACTTCTTGTGGATCTTGGTGTAAGACCCACCCGATCTCTAAGGGATTAGTTGGTACTTCATGGATCTGTGGTTTACCCTCCTAAGGTGGGTCTTGTTGTCATACAAGGAAAAGAAGTCCTTTTTTGTGTTAGTTCCTTTCAATACGTTTCACCTCACATATTCCCTCAAGATGAGATCTAGGGAACAAAGCCTTAGTGGAGACGGTCTATCAAATGCAGTGGTATCAAATGCAGTGGTAAGTTCTGTTAGAAGTATGCCCTAAAATTAATTAACTAATTAAAAAAAAATTAAATTAAAGGTTCGTGCATGTGCACGAACTCGTGCACATGCACGAAGCATAATGGTCAGCGGTTGCTGACCATTATGCACGAAGCATGGATGGTCAGCAACCGCTGACCATCATGCCACGTTCGTGCATGAGCGGTTGCTCATGCACGATCGTCCACTATGGACGATCAGCAACGGTTGCTGATCGTCCATTGATCAGCAACCGTTGCTGGTCATTTTTAATATAAAAAGCAATAGAGGATGAGAGAAAAAGGTTGTTGAAAAACAGAGAAAAGGTGGGTGTGCATTTTGTGTTTTAGAGACAAAATGTTTTGCTGAAAACAGAGAGCAAATTGTATGCGTGTTCTTGTGTTTTTTGAGACGCAAGATAAGAGAAACAATTCTCTCGTTCGGGCCGTGACTACTATACACCAAGAATACGACGGATTCTTTCCACGTGATTGCTAGCACGATCGAAGTGGTGGATATCCGAAGGTTCTCTCTTCCGTTCGACGTTCGTTGTTGGTGTGTCTGAACTAGAGGTCCGACGCTTGTGGGACTCGTATTGCAGAACATCCGAACCGACTTGTTTCAAAGCGCGCTTCAAGAGATATTTCGTTTAACTCCCTTTTATGTTTAGATTTTTGATTAAAACGCACGAACAACGCCTAAGGAGAATCATGTGTGAAATATATTTTTGTTTCCGCTGCGTTTATTTCGTTAATTTTCTTATACATGATTCATGAAACCCCAACAGTGGTATCAGAGCCAACCTTAGGCATTTCGTGCGTTTAATTGATTTGTAGTTCAAATATATTTTTGCGTTCTAATGGCCAATTTATTTTGTTAAGAGAATCGGTTCTCTTACCTTTTATGTGGCCCATAGAAGTTGATTAATTTATGTGATAAATTTAATCAACTAAGCAAAAATTAGAACTAAATCAATTTTGAATCAAAAATCCGTAACTTGTTATACTTGATGTTTATATTTTGCAAATGATATGCAAAATTTTATGCATGCCTTCCAGAGCTTTAAATTTTGAATTTATGGCTCGTAAGGAAGGGTGGTGATCATGGAAAAATCCCTAATTGTTGTGATTGTTGTATGGATGAATGTATGATGATTACAGGTATTCTTTTTGGGGATGTAATTATTAAATGGAGGCTGCGTCCTTCCTTTTATTTTACTTTAATTTTCTTGATATGTAATTTTTAGTATAGTTTAGTATTTCAATTGTTGATGTAAATACTATAAGAGAGGAGGAGCCATTGGAGGAGCCATTAAACCGGTGAGCTCTTTGGGCCCGGTCTTTGAAGAGTTCAAAGATTGAAGAAAAAGTGAAGAGCAGGTCCATATAATTAAAACATTAAAATGGCTAAATGGGTCTCTTTGGCTCGAGACCCATTGAACCATAATTCCATGATCACCACATAGGATAGATGTTTATGTGATATCTATTTATTTATTGTGTTTATGATATCGTGCATGTTAAACCGGTTAATGTGCAAAGTGAGACCGTTAATAACGACCCAAATCTCCTTACAAAGAATATTAAGTCGAAACGGGTTTCGAACTCGTGGCCTTCCATCGTCGTGGTTTGATCCAATATTATAGTGGTTAACTAACCGGTTATGGATACATAGGGTTAATTACCATTTATAATATTGGATCACTCCATTATGCATATGATGCTGTGGGGTTGGAGCCAAATGATTTCTAATAACTGTCGGTGAGGGAATCATTTGTGTTTTCAATACTTGCATGAGACGATGGGCTAGACTTAACTATGATCGTGATGCCAATAACTGTTAGGTGAGGCTTTCATGGTCTAGAGGCCGAAGTTATGATTGGGACTCGCATATGATGCGTTGAACAAGCTGGTTCACTCACTAAGTTCATAGGACACCAATAACTGTTAGGTGAGGTGGACTTTGGACTGGTGGGACTCCAATCCCCACTAGTAATCTTTACCCAACAAAGATTACCGCTTCCCATCTTAAGGAGTATGGGATTCGAATATAAATTTAGTGGGAGGATCTATTTCATTTAAAGGCCAAAATGAAATAGTTACTTTGAAAGATACAACGGCTAACAATTTATTTTCTGCAACAGATATATTATTACTCTGAAAATGGTGACCACAAACCCACTCGCTTCTATACTTGACAAGAATTGTTTGACTGGACCCAATTTCACCGACCGGGTGAGGAATTTGAGAATTGTTCTCAATTCAGAAAAATTGGGTATGTGCTTGATGAAAAGATGCCAACCTCCTTTCCTGAGGGTGGGACCCAAGAGGAGCATGTCACTTATGATAAGTGGCGTGACGATGACTTAAAAGCAGGGGTGTCAAGACCCGAACCGAAAACCGAACCGAACCGCGAACCGAACCGAACCGAACCGAAAATTTTGGTTTTTTCGGTTCGGTTCGGTTTTCGGTTCGGTTTTCATCAAAATCCGAAATTTTTTTATCGGTTCGGTTTTTATCGGTTAACCGAACCGAAAACCGAACCACAAACCGAAAACCGAAATTTTTTTTATCGGTTCTCTTCTCTCCCGACTGAGTTCTCTCAAGTCTCAACGGCGACGGCTTCTAAGAAGGAAGCAGCCCTCTGAGACAACGACGTCGACCCGCCTCACAGCGTCGACGAGGCTCCTCAGGTCTGAGAACGAGGCCTCGACGAGTTGGGCGCCGCGCCTCTTGAAGCACAGTAGCATCTGGCGAGGGCCAGTCACCAGTCGCCACCGTCCCCTCTGATTCCCGCCTCACAGCGTCGACGAGGCTCCTCAGGTCTGAGAACGAGGCCTCGACGAGTTGGGCGCCGCACCTCTTGAAGCACAGCAACATCTGGCGAGGGCCAGTCGCCAGTCGCCACCGTCCCCTCCGATTCTCCCACCATGTAAGTCCTCCCTCCTCTCTCTCTCTCTCTCTCTCTCTCTGCTTCGCTGGATCTCCACTTCCATCCAACATTTCCGTCTCCCGTGCCACGTCGAATTTTGAGCGTCGATTGCTGTTTCCATCGGATGAGGAGTCGTTCGATTGTCGATTCAATAGTTTGTAGGGTGTGTAGTTGTGACTAGATGCGAGGTCTTTCAGTCGCGAATCGTGGGTGACTGGCCGATCGAGCTCGAGGGTAAGTGAGAATCGGTGTTGGGGGCTTGAAAAATACAAACGGACGTTGTCGAGAATTACTTTGGGTACTCGCCGATTCAGTTGTTGTATGTGGGATTTCTGATGGAAGTTCCGGGCCGATGCAAAGGGGCTGTTTTCTGGTTTTCTTGGTGGGAATTTTTAGGTCCTCTTTCATGTTCAGTGTAGTTCATCCTTGTTTAACATTGTAGTGATGAGCTACAATGTTAACATTGTGGGGGAGATTTGCTGGTATGAGCATTAACTTTATGGTGTCTGTTGATGGTTGTTCAGTGTAAAATTATTTGCGTATGATCTTTATTTCTTTGGCCTTTCAGGGACTTGGTTTTGATGCACCTGATGTTCTTCCATTGAGGAAAAGAATGCTTTAGCCTTGGCAATAGTTCCCTCAGAACCTGGTAAGCATTTTGTGTATGACTCATGTCTACTTTTTTGTTGTTATGCTTGCTTGAGAGAAGTTTGGTGGGTTGACAGGTGCTGCTTCTTCAGCATTTGGTTCTGGCAATCTAAAGACTTCAATCCCACTGGATGGGAGCTTGCTCTGGTCTCTACCCCAAGTACTAACATCTCTGCGGCTAATGAGAGGCAACTGGTAATCTCTGTCTTTATCTTCTATGATTCTGTTGCAAATGAATTCTGTGAGCATTAACATCACGAACTGTTTGTTTGCTGCTGTTGCTTGACTTTTATTACATGGTTAGGAATTCAAAGGGCAATTTCAATGTCTTTTCTTCTGGCCTCGGTAGTCCAAAAACTCTGAATTAGTAATAGCAGTTCTTTTTGTCATTCATAACGCTGTTATGTTGTTATATTAGTTGTGTTTTGGGTGCTCTGGTCTTTTAGTTAATGACTATGCCTCCATAGATTCAATGGGAACTAATAGTTTAGTTTGAGGCTTTAAGACTTCCAAAAAAATGTCTTTTAGCACATGCATACTCACATCTGCTTACACTTGGACAATACATAATTATGTAAATGGTAAGTAGCCATGAGCTTTGATACTAGGTTACATTTTTCTTTTCAGCTTTCTGTTTTTGAACATTCTGAAAATGGCTTGCAATGCTCAAACTCTGCTGATTGCACTTTTCAGAAAATGAAGCCGGTGCTGTCCCGCGCTTGAATCTCAAGGTATAAGGGAAATCTAAGCTCGGCTTCAAGTAATTATTCAGACTAGCCTAATAATTGCAATCCCTAATTTGTGCTTTTGCATTGTTGCAGGGTTACATTCTTGGATGCCCACGAGTTGATGCAGACATTAACGAGAACTAGAAAATTATATTTTCTCATCGGATTGGCCTTATAAATGAAGAGCTCTATGAGGTATTTTGCTTTGTGAAATAGCCAACTTGATGTATTGAATTCTTGGGAAAATCGTATTTCAAGCAATAAATAGAATTACAGTTGGCCAACTCCTCTTGCGCTGAATGTCTTGATTTGAACCCACAAGCATGCTGCTAGGGTCACATCTCACATGTTTTCTTAATGGATCATCTTTTACGTCAACATTATATGAGACCATCATGAAGTTATAGCTTTAGTTGGTTTTGTCACGATGTGGTAAAATCATTTTCCTGGGATTTGCTGAATTTGATGTCGATCATGTAATGTACTCGTGCAGACGTTGAGGGAGAGTTGCAATGCTAGTTACACTGACATCGATGAAAGCACATACTCCCCTGAATGCTATGAGGCATATGAATTTTATTCTCGGGTAAGCGATTTAAACCTTGTTCTTATGCATACTACATGAAGTACATGACATTATATCATTGTGGAGATTCTTGTTATTGAATTTGCATTTTCTGTGCAGCTTATCGAAGACATAAACGAAAACAACATTTTGGAGCCTGAATGCGCCTGGGCATCCCCTAAATCCGGTGGAGAGCTCAGTTATAGATCTCTCGAAGAGAACCCCAATAACTTCATTCTCTCGCCTCCCAAGATCCCTGAATTTTGGTGCCACGTGAGTCTCTTCTCTCTCTGCAGACTTGTTTTGTCTCAGCAAGTGATAAGTGATGGCTCCATTGGCTAGCGGTGTTTCATCTCAGCAAGTGATAAAAAAAAAAAAAAAAAAAAAAAAAAAAAAAAAAAAAAAACCGAAACCCAAAATTTGAAAACCGAAAAACCGAACCGAACCGAACCAACCGAACCGAACAGTTCGGTTCGGTTCGGGACTTATTCGGTTCGGTTCGGAAATTTTCTCAAACGGTTCGGTTCGGTTCGGTTTTTCAAAAAAACCGAACCGAACCGAACCGTTTACACCCCTACTTAAAAGTTAGGTCATATATGCTTGCTTCTATGAATAATGAATTACAGAAGAAGTATGAATCTATGGAAGATGCTGGGTCAATCATTTTGCACTTAAAGGAATACTTTGATGAGAATGGTCGAACCTCTAGATATGAGATATCTAAGGCATTGTACCGTATGAGGATGGCTGAAGGATCATCTGTTAATGATCATGCTTTGAAAATGATCTGGCACATTGAAGAATTGGCTAGGCTGAATCTCGTTATGGATAATGAGTTAGCTGTGGATTTGATCCTCCAATCTTTACCCGATTCCTTCTCTGGTTTTGTCCAAAACTTCCACATGCATAAAATGGATAAAACTCTTGCGGAGTTACATAGCATGCTGGTAGTTTATGAGAAGGAAATGCATAACACGAGGCCAAATGTAGTGGCTATGGCTAAGGCTTCTTCTTCAAAGGGTAAGACTGTTATAAAGAAGAATAAATGGAAGAGGCCTGCCAAACCGTTGTGCAACCAAAGCCCATGATTGATAAAGGGAAATGTCACTACCGTGGTGTCAAAGGGCACTTTGGAGGAGGAACTGTAAGAGGTACCTCGCGAGCTTGAAGGTCAAGCCCAAGAACCGACCTTATGAAGGTATGGTGTCTATGCTTATTGAAACTAATCTTATGGTTAGTGCTGAATCCAGCTCATGGGTTCTAGATTCTGCTGCAACTTCACATATTTGTATGTCTTTGCAGAATCTGGAAATAAGCAGGATGCTAGGGCGAAATGAGATTGTCCCGACGTTTGCCAATGGAGCAAGAGTTGCTGCATTAGCTATAAGGACTTTTCGTTTATGTTTGCCTTCTGGACATGTATTGGTTTTAAAGAACTGTTTGCATTATAAGAATGCTGTTAGGAACATCATCTCGTACCTCGTTTGGGTAAAGAGAATTATGAATTTTCTTTTGCTGATGATGTATGTTCTATCTATCATAATAGAATATGTGTTGGTTCTAGCTTATTAACCAACAATCTTTATACCATTACAATGTCCGGTAATGCGATTACCAATGTCAATAAGCAAAATAGAATTGATATAAATGCCATAACTAATAAACGCCCTAGAGACGGTCCAAATAAAAAGTATGTTTGGCATCTCCGATTAGGTCATATTGGAGAAGACAGAATTAACAAGTTGAGTAATGATGGATACATTGATCCTTCAAATTTTGAATCATACTCAACTTGTGAGGCATGTCTTATAGGAAAAATGACCAAAGCGCCTTTTGTGGGACAAAGTGCGCGAGCTGCTGACATATTAGAATTAATACATACAGATGTATGTGGACCAATTAATGAATCTGCTAGAGGTGGTTATAATTACTTCATTACCTTCACTGATGATCAGTCACGGTATGGTTATTTATACCTCATGAAGTATAAATCTGAATCCTTTGAAAAGTTCAAGGAATTTAAGGCTGAAGTTGAGAAACAAACAGGAAAATGTATTAAGGCTCTTCGATCAGATCGAGGAGGTGAATACCTTAGTACTGAATTCCTGGACTTTCTTAAAGAGAATGGCATTTTATCACAATGGACACCTCCTGGAACTCCAGAACATAATGGTGTATCGAACGAAGAAATCGTACTTTATTAGATATGGTACGATCTATGATGAGTTACACCGATTTGCCAATATCCCTTTGGGGATATGCCCTTGAGACTGCTGCATATATACTGAATAGAGTGCCGTCCAAATCTGTTCCAACTACGCCCTATGAGATATGGCATAGTAGGAAACCTAGTCTTAATCATATTAAGATTTGGGGTTGTCCAGCTTTTGTGAAAAAGCTGAAAGTGGAAAAATTGGAGGCAAGATCTGAACAAGGTCGCTTCATTGGATATCCAAAGGAAACTCTTGGATATTATTTCTATTTTCATTCAGACCAAAGAATTTTGGTATGCAAGCACGCTTCTTTCTTGGAGAATCAGTTCATCCAAGAAAGTGGTGCTGGGCGGAAAATAGTCTTACAAGAAGAAAATAATGAAGTATCAAACAACCGAGTTCGAGATACCAATCTCGATTCAAGTGGGAGCTTCGATACACAACCTCTTAGGAGAAGTACGAGAATGTCTCGCCCACTGCTCGTTATAGACACTCGGTTGATCATATTGAACCATTATTCATTGTGAATGATAGTGATCAACCCGGTGATCCTAAAACCTATGAGGAGGCGATGTTGGACATCGATTCGGTAAATGGCTAGAAGCCATGAAATCCGAAATGGACTCAATGTATTCCAATGAGGTATGGACCTTGACCGACCTCGCCCGATGGTATTGTACCAATTGGCTGTAAATGGATCTTCAAGAGGAAGATGAATGTTGAAGGTCAAATTGAATTTACAAAGCACGGCTGGTGGCGAAAGGATATCGTCAAAAGAAGGAATTGATTATGACGAAACTTTCTCACCTGTGGCCATGCTAAAATCCATTCGGATTATGTTGGCTATAGCTGCACACCTTGATTATGAGATATTCCAGATGGATGTCAAAACGGCTTTTCTAAATGGATTTCTCGATGAGGACATCTATATGGAACAGCCACAGGGTTTTGAATCCAATAGTGAAAAACATAAGGTGTGTAAGCTTAAGAGATCTATTTATGGACTCAAACAAGCCTCCAGAAGTTGGAACATCCGTTTTGATGAGGTAGTCAAATCGTTTGGCTTCATCAAAAATCCAGATGAACCTTGTGTATATAAGAAGATCAGTGGGAGTGCAATTGCATTTCTGGTTTTGTATGTCGATGATATACTTTTGATTGGAAATGATGTACCAATGATATCATCGATAAAACTATTCTTGTCACAGAAATTCTCCATGAAAGATTTAGGAGAGGCAACCTACATTTTAGGTATCAAGATCTATAGAGATAGATCAAGACGATTGATTGGCCTCTCACAATCTACGTACATAGACAAAGTGTTAACACGGTTTAACATGCAATGTTCCAAGAGAAGATTATTGCCTTTTAGGCAAGGGATCCGTCTTTCTAAGGAGATGTGTCCCAACACTCCTAAAGAAAGAGAGCGGATGGCAAAGATACCATATGCATCCGCTATTGGAAGCATAATGTATGCTATGCTATGTACTAGACCTGATATTGCGCATGCTGTAAGTATTACTAGCGAGATATCGTCGATCCAGAGAAGAGCACTGGATAGCAATCAAGAATATTCTTAAGTACTTGCGAAGGACTAAAGATTTATTCTTGATATATGGAGAAGGAGAATTTAAAGTTGTAGCTTATACCGATTCCGATTTTCAATCGGATCCTAATGATTATAAGTCTACGTCTGGTTTTGTCTTCACATTCAATGGTGGTGCAGTTAGTTGGAAAAGTTCCAAACAAAGCATAACTGCCGATTCCACCACCGAGGCGAGTATGTAGCGCTTCAAGCAGCAAAGGAAGCCGCTTGGATGAAGAAGTTCATTTCAGAACTTGGAGTCGTTCCTTCAATTGAGCAACCGATCACATTGTTTTGTGACAACAATGGGGCGATAGCTCAAGCTAAGGAACCAAGGTCTCACCAAGTCCAAGCATATTGAGAGACGCTTCCATCTCATCGGAGAAATTGTTGGGAGAGGTGATATCGCCTTGCAGAAAATTGCCTCGGCAGAAAACGTGGCAGATCCCTTCACTAAGGCCTTACCTCAGTCTTCTTTTGAAAGACATATTGACAAAATGGGTTTGAGGTACCAGACAAGTTGGCTTTAGTGCAACTGGGAAATTGTTGGATGTATGCCTTAAAGCTACTATGTAATAGTTACATATTAGGGATTTCAGTTGTACTTTCATTATTATTTAATTAATGGCAACGACGTATTCATTCATTTGTCCAATTATTTTATATTGATGAATGATTCCATAAGATCAGTTGCAACTAGACCTATTCTTGAGACGTCAAGAATATATGTGACGGGTTCATAGTTAGACTGAATCTTTAAATTGTTCCGGTCGATGGATTATTAAGTGGATATTAATAATCCCGTTGAGACCAAGTGTGTTCTTAACTTCGCCATTAAGTATTAGATACTTAAGGGAATGATGAGTCACATGTCATTGGGTATTATGATGCCTGAGTTAGAACACAGGTGTTTTGTATTAGACAAATTCACTGAATGTGACGCATATGGAACGATTAGCGACATGGAAGCTTTTAGCGTGGTCAATGTCTAATTGTTCATGCTTTGGTTTTGTGTAAATAATCCTTAGACCTGAGGCACAGTGTTAACTTGTGTATCGAACAACTATGGTTCACGGGTGCACATAATGCCGGGTCGTCGATCCGTCTTTATACCTGATGGTCATAGTTCGTTCATATACAAAGTTACACGTGTGCGCAATATGGAATCTGTCTCCTTGTTATATGCAAGGTATGATAATGATGTCCTATGCGATCTAATTGTGACACTGCATTGAAATCCTCGGCCGGGGTTGTAATCGAGAATAAATTGTTTATGTCTTGAATAAAATGCATGTCAATTAGATTTGTGCATATGATCGAATTAATGACTTGACAAATATTCCATGGTCTTTGTTTGATCGGGACATAGTAAGACAGAGGGATTGAATTACACTGTAGCCAAAGCTGACAGGTTCATTATGTTCTTAAAGTATTCACACTATCTGGGTAGCCATGACATATTGCTAGATGTCAATCGTGGCTTGTAGGACCTAAAAGATTAATCGGGACAATTAATTCTTTTGGAAGTACTAATGTGTTAGTACAAGTCTTACTACCAGCTTAGTGATGAACCTAGGGATGTCACACACCATAAACAACTAGGATGACGTGGAACAAGAGAGAAATATTATTGCAAATATGTTTGCAATTACTGCAATCGAATTGAGTCGATTTGAAATTAAATTAAATGAGATTTAATTTAATTTGTATTATAGTCACGAGCCTACTTGCATATGATGCACACGCATGCCCAAAGTGGATATATGTTAACATACCAAACAAGTTGGTTTTAGTGCAAGTGGGAGATTGTTAGAAGTATGCCCTAAAATTAATTAACTAATTAAAAAAAAATTAAATTAAAGGTTCGTGCATGTGCACGAACTCGTGCACATGCACGAAGCATAATGGTCAGCGGTTGCTGACCATTATGCACGAAGCATGGATGGTCAGCAACCGCTGACCATCATGCCACGTTCGTGCATGAGCGGTTGCTCATGCACGACCATCGTGCATGAGCAACCGCTCATGCACGATCGTCCACTATGGACGATCAGCAACGGTTGCTGATCGTCCATTGATCAGCAACCGTTGCTGGTCATTTTTTAATATAAAAAAGTAATTGAGGATGAGAGAAAAAGGTTGTTGTTGAAAAACATAAAAAAGGTGGGTGTGCATTTTTGTGTTTTAGAGACAAAATGTTTTGCTGAAAACAGAGAGCAAATTGTATGCGTGTTCTTGTGTTTTTGAGACGCAAGATAAGAGAAACAATTCTCTCGTTCGGGCTGTGACTACTATACACCAAGAATACGACGGATTCTTTCCACGTGATTGCTAGCACGATCGAAGTGGTGGATATCCGAAGGTTCTCTCTTCCGTTCGACGTTCGTTGTTGGTGTGTCTGAACTAGAGGTCCGACGCTTGTGGGACTCGTATTGCAGAACATCCGAACCGACTTGTTTCAAAGCGCGCTTCAAGAGGTATTTCGTTTAACTCCCTTTTATGTTTAGATTTTTGATTAAAACGCACGAACAACGCCTAAGGAGAATCATGTGTGAAATATATTTTTGTTTCCGCTGCGTTTATTTCGTTAATTTTCTTATACATGATTCATGAAACCTCAACAAGTTCTGTAGAAGGGTCACTGGCAACTCACGCAGAATCTGTGGTTGTGGTTCTGAAAAGAGAAAACTTCTCATAGTTCCTCAAGCAAAGATATAATGTGGGACACATTTGGAGCCTCATCTGCTTCACAAATGTATGCATAATTTGACCATCAAACTAATCTGATGTAGTTGCTCCTTCTAGTTTAAATAGTCCTGACATTCCCCATAGAAGTTTTGCTGCTATTACTGCATCTGTGAACAAGTAGTTCAGTAGTTCTGCGGTTATGTATTAAGAATGAAACTTTCTTTTAACAAGGTTTGGGCATTGTTGATACAGGTGTTTCTTGTAGCTAAAGACTTCGGAGCTTTTGTTGCTTACTTGTTTTCCCTCCTCCACCAAGAGAGGGTCCAAGGAGTCATGACCCTAGGATTTCCACACCGCTCTCCCAGTCATCTCCTTAAATATCATGAGCATCTCCCTGAAGGCTTTTACATTTCAAGATGGCAGGTATGCCGCCTCTGTAACTCGCTCTCAAGACTGCTATGGGAAAGTAACAATCACCTGCTTTCAATTTGATAACTTAGAACTTACTATTTTAGGAACCTGGACGGGCAGAAGCTGATTTTGGACGCCTCGATGCTAAAACAGTTGTGCGCAATATATACATACTCTTTTCAAGAAGTGAAATACCGATAGCCGCAGAGAACCAGGAGATTATGGATATAGTTGATCCTTCTACCCCTCTTCCCTCTTGGTTTACAGAAGGAGATCTTGAAGAATATGGTTCTCTGTACCGGAAATCAGGGTTTCGCACTGCATTGCAAGTTCCATACAGGTACAGGTCTCCTGCCTATGCTCAATATCGTAGACTGCCTGCTGATGAATCCCATACTGCTACACTAGCAAGCTTATAGCTCTATTGGTGACCATGATCCCTAGAAACTCATCCTGATAAAGCAACTGATCTGAGATAGGGTTATGACAATTGATCTGAGATGCAATATGCAAGTAATGCCCATGTCTCTAGGGCATCATATTATGTGTCTCACGTGATGAGTTCAGCCCCACGTGTTTTCTGTACTGTGATTGTTTATATTTACCAAGTAAATGGAAAAGGTGACTCTTTTGATAAGTTTTGTGCCGTTTACTCACCTCGGAGCTCCAGTCCTTTGTTATCACATTTGCAAAAAAACGAAAGTTTACTGTTGTGATAGTACATAAGTCTTTCTAATATTAACATACTAAGACACTCCAACTATTCATATTAAGTGGAATTGGGGTCTCTGTTCATCACTCAGGAGGCAACACTAATTGAACTCCCGACAGGAATCACCTGGGCGATTAAGCTATTATTGCTGTTTATACAGACTTCAGATGGCCCTGCATTCTGCAATTAAATAATGTTTAACAGTGTGGCTGATATTGCAGGTCGATTAAGGAGGACCTGGGAATAACGGATTATATCGTTAAAGTCCCAGCACTCTTGGTCATGGGAGAGAAGGATTATGGGTTCAAATTTGCAGGCACGGAAGAGTACGTCAAGAGTGGAAAGGTCAAAGAATTTGTTCCCCAGCTAGAGATTGTATATGCGCCAGAGGGAACACATTTTTTCCAGGAGCAATCCCCTGACGTGGTGAATCAGCTAATTTTAGATTTTCTTAAGAAGCACATTTGATAAACACTAGCGGAAGGCTAGCAGTGGTCAATTTTTGCAGTTAAAAAGAGATGTTTAAAAATCAAATTCTCTGTTTAATGTTTATTTCCCTCAAGATATACTTTGCAAGAACAAAATGCTTCTCAATAATCATGTACCAGGTTGCTATTCGCTTCTTGGTGTCATTCAAGTGAATCATTCACCACTCTGAGGAAGCCACATGTGTCGAAGCGATGAAATCTCTGGGAAAACAGATCTGCGGGATGTATGTTTGGGACATAGAGGGATAGCCTGAGTGCCTGTGCAAACTAAAATCTCACCGATAGAGATTTTCTTCTTAATATGGCTAGTGACAAAGATGGATTTAAGGCAATAACAATCTTACGAATTGCTAGAATAGTTTCCCCAACCACATTTCCGTTCGCCAACGAAGAGAAAAACTATCCAAGGAGTAGAATGCGGTGCCGTTCAGGGCTTTTGAGATTCACTGTTGCAGTCTGCATCTTCAATTTTGCAGTTGTTACTGAACGAGTTACTAAGGTGTACTCTTGGACTCAACCAGCATCGACAATCTTGCTAGCAAGATACGTCATTTTCAACCTTGGATCTTTTCTGCAGCAACTCAGATGTAAAAGGATTTCCGAGACAAAGGCGAGTTAAAGAGGGAAATAATATCATCCCCAACAAGTATTTCCTAAATAAATTCCATAAATCCGCGAGAATTGATGTCTTAGTAAATCACTGCTATCAATATCTTCTACGTATATAAACATGTCGTCCTTTGCTTCATTGGAACATCGCAATTCACTCGAATACACGAAACAAATTTCTATCTCATATCATACTCCCCTTCATCTAGGGTCCCCTTAGTGATAGGACAAGAAACAGGCAAAGATATGACTCTGGCTTAGGTATGTTTACAGAATATCCGGGATCATGGATCCCGAAAATTCTAAATAGTAACTTTCTAGTTTGACAAGCAGAAGCAATTGGTGCAAATGCTAGCAAATCCAATACCTGAAGCAAATTTTGCTTGAGGTATTTTAATGAAAACTTCCGGGCTGCATATAAAGCACCAAAATTAAAAGGTTGGTTTAAAAAGCTCCATGGCAAGCAGTTGATAAGAAAGCTCAAATGTGGCATTTCCTTAAACAATGGGCGCGAAAACTTCAATAAGAGCACTGT
Organism: Eucalyptus caleyi; assembly: GCA_014182885.2. Classification (NCBI taxonomy): domain Eukaryota; kingdom Viridiplantae; phylum Streptophyta; class Magnoliopsida; order Myrtales; family Myrtaceae; genus Eucalyptus; species Eucalyptus caleyi. The sequence continues at coordinate 10,755,185 of CM024469.2, read as the reverse complement.
TGATGTTAGGTACAGGGTTAGTCCTCACAATGCTTCAAGCTATACGAGTGTGGCTCGAGGCAAATGTGCAAGCAAGTGGATGGGATGGCGAAACCTGACCTAGAATCCAAGGAATTCTTGGAGCTTCAGAAAAGGAAAACTCAGCATCGTTGATTCCTGGTTTGAATGAGTGGACAAGTTTGCAATCACTTTTTCCTTACTAGCGGCATTTGACATTCACCGACTCTGTTCATAATCTACCAGCACAATTCTATTGTATGTTAAAGCCCGCGCAGCGCTGGCAGTATGCAAACTGAAGTGTCTGAAATGCAACTTCAAGCAATATTTCTTGCCCCTGAACAACATGTTAGTCCTAGTAAAGACCTAAGCAATTCCTTAAAAAGGCTTCAAGTCAGTCCTCATCTAGACCTTGGGATTATCTGGATGTAAAAGTAAAATAGGCTATTGGTGGATATGGGGTAAAAAAACATATTGTACCAATTAGGAGCACAAAACATGCGAAAACTGGCACATTAAAGTAAGGAACGCATATGTGGAGCCCTTTGTCCCTGTATATCAAATGGACAGGCCACAGAAATCTTGTGGGAGCTTTGGCTCCTCTCCTGTGGTGAAGGTATACCTTGTAACCAACAATCAATGATCCATCAATGCATTGCTCCAACAATTCAAAATTGCTGGATGTAAATGATTTTCATTCAATCTTTCTATGTTTCATACATTTTGTTATTCTAAGAAGATATATATATATATATATATATATATTGAAGTAAAAGATTTATAAGCATACGAGATATTTTTTGAATCGTTAAATACACGATTTGTATCTGGTAGTGCAATATTTTCATTGCAATTCCCATGTATTTGTAGTAATAATCGAGAGAGACGGGGTGATATTGTAAGGGAGTGGATAGAGTGACTCATCAACTCATTATAGTAATCGCATACAACAATACAAGCGACCAAAAAAAATTATATTAAAAATACGCTTTATTTTTCTAGCTTTTCGATATTTTCTCTACTCCTTTATAAAGCGATTTTCTTTTTAATTATTATTATTTTTCATCTTTTGACTTAAATTGCATGCGATCGGCATTTCTCGTTGTCAATAGAAGTTGGCAGTCGAATAGTAGTATATTTGAAATTGTATAGGAAAGAATATGAAGGTCAAAAGTATAATTTGTGAAATCCAATGTTTCAATATAAGATTTAGAAAATATATGGTAATAAGAAAAGCCCAAAAATAACTTAGCCCAAAAATAAGTTAATAATAGTAAGTACTAAGGTTCAAATTGGCATAAAATGGGTGTGTTTGGTTGGACTTTAGGGGAAAATCTTTGGGAAAATGCAAAGAAATTTAAGTAGCACATTTGATAAACACCGACAGAAGGCTAGTAGTGATCAACATTCGTCGTTAAAAAGAGATGTTTAAGAATCAAATTCTCCGTGTAACGTGTATTTCCCTTTAGAGGTACAAAATACTTCTCAATAATCATGGACCACATTGCTATTCACTTCTTGGTGTCATTCAAGTGAATCATTCAACGCTATGACAAAGCTGCATGTGTCGAAGTGAAGAAAACTCTGGAAAAACAGATCAGCAGGAGGCGTGTTTGGGACATAGAGGGATAGCATGAGTGCCTGTGCGAATTAAAATCTCACTCATAGAGATTTTCTTCTTAAGATGGCAAGTGACAAAGATGGATTTGGGGCAATAACAATCTTATGAATCGCTAGAATAGTTTCCGCAACCACATTTCCCATTCACCAACGAAGAGAAAAACTATCCACGGAGTTTTGGGGGTTTTGACGTTCGCCAATGCAGTCTGCATCTTCAATTTTGCAGTTGTTAACTTACTGAACAAGTGACTAAGGTGGGTGGACATCCTGGACTCAACTTGCATAAACAATCTTGCCAGCAAAATATGTCATTTTTCACCTTGGATCCTTTCTGCAGCAACTCAGATGTAAAAAGGACTTGAGACGAGGGCAAGCTGAGTTGTGAAATACTATCATCCCAGAACAAGTATTCCCCAAACAAATTCCTTAAAATCTGCGAGAACTGATGTTGTATTAAATCCTACTATCAATAACTTCTACGTATATAAACATGTCAACCTCTGCTTCATCGGAACATCACGATTCGCTTGAATATACAAAACAAATGTCCATCTCATATCATACTCCTCTTCATCTAGGGCCCCGTAAGCGATAGGACAAGAAATATACAAAGATATGACGCTGTCTTATTAGATATGTTTACAAAAGATTCGAGATCAGGGATCCTGAAAATTCCAAGTAAAGAACTTTTTTGTTTGCCAAGTAGAAGCAATTGGTGCAAACGCTAGCGAACAATTTCCATATACTCGTAGTAATAATCAAGAGAGACGGGATGAGATCGTAAGGAAGCGGAGAGAGTGACTCGTCCACTCATTATCCTAATCGCTTTTTTGGATTTTTGATAAGCAGTGATAGAAAAAAGATTTCATCTTTAAAGATAAGATTAAAAAAATTTGAAACCTTTGTGTAGTCAAAACTCCATGAAACAATACAAGTGACCAAAAATATATATATTAAAAATACATTTTATTTTTCTAGCTTTTCAATATTGTCTTTACTCCTTTTAGAGCGATTTTCTTTTTTCTTTTCCTCTTTTGACTTAAATTGCATGAAATGCGCACTTCTTGTTGTCGATAAAAGTTGGCAGTCAAATGGTACTGTATTTGAAAAGGTATGGGAAAGAATATGGAGTTGAAAACTATAATTTGTAAAATCCAATGACTGCATGTATGATTTAGAAAATATATGGTAATATGAAAAGCCCATATATAAGTTAATAATTGTAAGTACTAAGGTCCAAATTGGCATAATGTAGGGGTGATCATGGTCTAGGCTGAGCCGGTCCAATACCTAATTTAAGAATCAACCCGTATAATATTGGTCATCAATTTTTGAGATCGAGAACTGACTCGGTTGAGCCTGGGATCGAGGACTAGATCGGCCTTATGGATTTGTCCTAGTTCTCGAGTCAACCCGGGACTAACCAATAACTTTTTGGTTTCAATTTTCGTGTAATCTTTGAAAATACAAACCCATCATTTAAAATTACATATTTATCAATAGAAGCGAGCTGCGAGACAATGGCAAGCTATGAGGTGAGCCAACAAAGATAAGTCACAAGGCGAGCGGCTAGTCGGCAAGTGGTGAGCGTTGCTCACGAGCAAAAAGAGTTTCTAATTAGGGCTTTGTTTCCTTCTGATTTACTCGACAATGAGCAAGGCCAGCAAAGAGAGGCGAGCGGCACCACTATTACTAACGAGCGAAAAGTTGTTTCTTTTAAGTAAAAGTTGAGGAGGATTTAAAAAAAAAAAAAGGAGAACAAGAGTACTGGAGAAGGAGGTCATTTGATAATGTTTGCTCTTTAGAATAGATATAACAACACTATATATAATATCTTAGATGTATGATATAAAATATATATTAGATTTAATTAAAGTTAGTCTGGGTTGGACCCAGGTTTAGGGATCTCTAAATCAAGAACCGACTCAATTCGCCTGAGGATCATATCAAAACCGGATAGGGTTGGGCAGTTCGGTAGGTCCAACATCGACTGTGGACAGATTTACCCCGAACTTTGTTTTGTGACGTGAAAAACCCTTAAGTTTGCTAAGCGTGACATATTTACCCCAAACTTTTATTTGTGACACAAAAAAACCCGAACTTTCATTTGTGTGATACATTTACCCTAAATCATAAATGTGTTTTGGTTTTTTTATTTTTAAAAAAAAAATTATTTTTTTTCTTCTTCTTCTTCTTCTTTCCCTCCACCGGCCATGGCGGAGCGGGCGGAGCTAAGCCGACGTCCGGCGAGGGCCTTCCTCGCCGGATCCGGCGAGGGGCACCTCGCCGACGTCCGGCGAGGGCCTTCCCTCGCCGGATCCGGCGAGGGGCACCCGCCCGACGTCCGGCGAGGGCCTTCCCTCGCCAGATCTAGCGAGGGGCACCCTCGCCCGACGTCCGGCGAGGGCCTTCCCTCGCCAGATCTGGCGAGGGGCACCCTCGCCGACGTCCGGCGAGGGCCTTCCCTCGCCGGATCCGGGCGAGGGGCACCTCGCCGACGTCCGGCGAGGGCCTTCCTCGCAGATCCGGCGAGGGGCACCTCGCCGACGGCGGCGAGGGGCACCCTCGCCGACGCCGGCGAGGGCACCCCCTCGCCCGACGCAGGGCGGGCGGCCTCGTCGGCGTCGACGAGGGCCTCCTCGCCGGATCCGGCGAGGGCACCCTCGCCCGCGTCCCTCGCCTGACGCAAGCGAGGGCACCCCTTGCCGACGTTGGGCAAGGGAGGCCCTCGTCCGACCCAGTCGAGGGCCTCCCTCGCCCGACGCCGGCTTCCCTCTGCTAGCTCCACCATGGCTGGTGGAGGGAAGAGAGAGGAAGAAAAAAATAAAAAATAAAAAACGGAAAAAATAAGACAAAAATATTCTTAATGAGGTAAATGTGTCACAGTTAGTAAATTTCGGAGTTTTTCACTTCACAAAATAAAATTCATGGTAAATCTGTCGCTTAAGGCAAAGTTTGGGGGTTTTTGGTGGTTTTTTTCCTAATTACCCCGGCTAAAATGTCTCTGGCTTTCTGACGTAGAAGAACCAAAAATCATCTTCGACCGTACTCACCTGCTCCTCCCTCAGACACTGATTCTGAAACTCCACCTCTCTCTCTCTCTCTCTCCCCAAAAAGTTAACTCTTGAAATGGATCAAATTCAACACAAATTCATTGAAGTCCAAGGCCTCAAGCACCACGTCGCCGAAATCGGCTCTGGTAAGTTCACTCTGCTCAAACTTCTATCGTTTCACTCATACATCACACGCCTGTTATAGCCTTTTCTGTAAGCATGATCAAGCTACCCTTTTTATCTGGGCACTTTGAGTTGTTGGGTTTTTCTGTGAAATCTCAAAGACGATCAGCTTGAAATGTTTTAATGTACCAAAAACCACGCTACCTGTGGTGATCTTGACAATTCTTTCATGGGTTGACCATAAATTTTAGTAGTTCCAACTACAGTGCCTAATACAGGATTTGTGAGTGAGTTCTTGGCTTTGTGAATTGTGTTTTTAGGTCCAAACATGGTCGTGTTCTTGCATGGATTTCCGGAGATATGGTACTCGTGGCGGCACCAGATGTTGGCCGTGGCGGAAGCTGGGTTCCGTGCGCTGGCACCAGATTTCAGAGGCTACGGGTTGTCTGATCCGCCGCTTGAACCTGAAAAGGCCTCCTTTAGTGACCTTATTGAGGACCTTGCTGCCCTGCTTGATGCTGTCGGCATTGACAAGGTGATGAATCTACCATTTCCCGATTTTCTTTGCTATGTGTGGTTGCTGAGAAAATGGAGATGAATCAAAAAGGATAGAGAGAATCGACAACAGTTCATATGTGGAAGGTCTAGTGCTCTTCTTGTTTGATAATGCTGACGCTGTAGACAGAATAACATGCAAGTCAAATAGCTTGGCTTTTGTTGTGGATCTTGGTGTAAGTGTCACCTGATTACTTAGAGATTAGTTGGTACTTCATGGATCTATGATTTACTCACCTAATCATAAAGGGATTCGAGAATTCTTTCTAAGTCTTAGTTTCATTCAATACTTTTCACTTAGCATATTCCTTCGAAATGAGATCTAGTGAACAAAGCCTTGAAGGGACGGTTTATCCAATTCCATGGTAAGTTCTAAAGCAGGGGTTCACTGGGAACTCACACGGAATCTGTGGTTGTTTTGGTCATTGAAAGACAAAACATCTCATAGTTCCTCAAACACAAATATTATGTGGACACGTTTGAAGCCTTATCTACTTCACACGTATATGCATAACTTTACCTTCCAGTAATCTGATGAAGTTGCTCCTAGTTTAATCAGTCCTAAAATTCACTATAGTAGTTTTGCTGCTATTATTACTAGCAGTTCTGTGGTTATGTACTGAGAGTAAAGCCTTCTTGTAACAAGGTTTGGGCACTGTCATTGCAGGTGTTTCTTGTAGCTAAAGACTTCGGAGCTTTTCCTGCTTACTCGTTTTCCCTCCTCCACCAAGAGAGGGTCCAAGGAATCGTGATCCTGGGAATTCCGTACCGCCCTCTCAGTCGTCCCACTGGATATCAGGATGCTCTCCCTGAAGGCTTTTACATTTCAAGATGGCAGGTATGCCGCCTCTGTGACTCTCGTTACTCAAGACCACTACATGATAAAGTGATAATCATCTGCTTCTGATTTGATATCTTTGAACTTTCTATTTTAGGAACCTGGACGGGCAGAAGCTGATTTTGGGCGCCTTGATGCCAAAACAGTTGTGCGCAATACTTACATACTCTTTTCGAGAAGTGAAATACCAATAGCTGCAGAGAACCAGGAGATTATGGATATAGTCGATCCATCTACCCCTCTTCCTCCTTGGTTTACAGAAGGAGATCTTGAAGAATATGGTTCTCTGTACCGGAAATCAGGGTTTCGCACTGCGTTGCAAGTTCCATATAGGTAATGGTCTCACGCTCTATGCTTGGTATTGTATACTTCCTGCTTCTGCTATACCAACAAGATTAAAGCTCAATCAGTGATCATGATCCCTGGCAAGTCATCCTGATAAAGCAACTGATCTGAGATAGGCTTATGACGATGGATCTGAGATGCAATATGCAAGTTTTGCCCATATCTCTAGGGCATCATATTATGTGTGTCACGTGATGAGTTCAGCCCTACATGTTTTCTGTACTGTGATTGCTTATATTTACCAAATAAATGGACAAGGTAAACCTTCTGTATTTTTTGTGCTGTATACTCACCTCGGAGCTTTGGTCCTTTGTTCTCGCCTTTGCAAAAGATGAAAGTAGACTATTGTGATATTATACGAGTCAGTGTCAAAGGTTAACATACTGAGACTCTCCAACTATTCATACTGCATGGAATCAGGGTCTCTGTTCATGGCTCTTTGAGAATAAAAGAGGCAGCACTAACTGATCTCCTGTCGGAGATCACCCGGGTGAATAAGCTGTCATTGCTGTTTATACAGACTTCAGATAGCCCTGCATCCTGCAGATAGATTATGTTTAACAATCTGGCTGATGTTGCAGGTCATTTAAGGAGGATCTGGGAATAACAGATGTTATCATTAAAGTTCCCGCACTATTGGTAATGGGGGAGAAGGATTATGTCCTAAAATTTCCAGGCACGGAGGAGTACATCAGGAGCGGAAAGGTCAAAGAATTGGTTCCCCAGCTAGAGATTGTATTTTCACCAGAGGGAACGCATTTTATCCAGGAACAATCACCTGACGAGGTGAATCAGCTAATTCTTGGTTTCCTTAAGAAGCATATTTGATGAACACTACGGGAGGCAGTAGCAGTCGTCAAAATTCGCGATTAAAAAGAGATGTTTAATAGTCAAGTTCTCTGTATATTGTGTATCCCCCTCAAGAGATCCTTTGTATGAACAAAATACTTCTCAATAATCATGGACCTCATTACTATTTACTTTTTTGTGTCATTCAAGTGAATCATTTGCCACTAAGAAGAAGCTGCATGTGTTGAAGTGAAGAAACTCTGGGACAACAGATCTCCAGGGTGTATTTGGGACATAGGATATAGCATGAGTGGCAGTGCGAACTAAAATCTCCCTTACCAGGATTTTCTTCTTAAGATGGTAAGTGACAAAGATGGATGTGAGGCAATGACAATATTATGAATTGCTAGAATAGTTTCCTAAACCACTTTTCTGTTTGCCAACGAAGAGAAAAACTTTCCACGATGTAGAATGCTTCACTTTACAGGACGGTGTGAGATGCACTGTTGCAATGTGCATCTTCAATTTTGTAGTTATTAACTTACTGAACAAATGACTGAGGTGACTGGATATGCTTTGGACTTCACCTGCATCATCAGATTAATTAAACCTACCATCCCTCTTTCTTTCGGTTTCTTGGAATACCCGCTATTCCTTTATTGATTTGATGAGCGGGCAGGGAGGGAAAAGAAAAGGAAAGAGTAGAATTATGCAACAGAACTGCGGTTCCATCGGAGGCTGCGCGCATCATCACATGGTGCGTCCTGATAGCCTTCTACAGAGACACATATATCCAGGGCATCTTTAGTGGACAAGATGGGTGGTAAGAATGAATTCTGCCATTCCAGGTCCCATCTTGTTACTCCATCCGGCTGGAAGCTTGGTTTTCCCAGTGAGGACCCTGGGATAGGAATGCTTCGTTTCCTTCCCAGCACGACACGACAAAACATATGACACGAGGAAGACTTGCTTAAATGTTCAACAGAGAATGACTACTGTTCAAGAAAATGCGTTTGTAATACCTTAAAATAGTTTCTTGAACGAAAACAAACATAAGCATTTTGATAATTAAAGGTAAAAGGTGAAATTACTTTTTGGTTTTTCTTGTCCATATGAAAAACGATGGACTAGAAGAAAAGAAAAGGCCTCTTTTACAAATTTATTGAGATATAAACGGACTCTAGTTTTTTCCACAAGAGAATTTTCTGCCACATAGAAAGCATGCTAAAAACATATTCTGAAAAATAAAAAGACCCAGAAATTCTCATTCCCTTCAATTGGTATTTCGATCCCTCTCTTCCTCCATTCCATTTGGCACTTCTTCTTACCAAATACTTTGACAAGATACCATCCCACACTAGAAGGCCTAACTATTTCCAGAACGGTAAATGATTTTAGTTCATGAATGTGTGACTATCCACATTGACAAGACACTGGTTTGCCAGCAAAATACGTTACTTATCACCTTCCATCCTTTCTGCAGCAACTCGGATGTAAAAGGACTATTCATATGAGGGTGAGTTGAAGAGGGAAACAAATTCATCCCAAAACAAGATCTACAAAATAAATCCTGGAGAACTCTGTGAGAACTGATGTATTGAATCACCGTAACCAATGTCTTCTATGTATATAAACATCTCAACCTCTGCTTCAGCAGAACCTTGTGATTCTCGCTCAGATATACAAAATCAATGCCTCTACCAAAGAATATGAGCACCGGCCACAGAAGGAGACAGGAGAGAAGGAGATGGGGGAGAGAACCAGAGAGACCCATGAAGGAAATTGACATAATTCAAAAGTTCCTTCAAATTGAATGAGTATCTCGGCCACCACCCCTCGAGACCAATGAATAAAAAATCGTGATCCTCTTCATCTAGGGGTGACGTGAGTGATTGTGACAGGAACTGAACTCATCAGATAGCTCGATTCTGTGGATGACTTTTTACTGGATGAAGGCATCCCACTTAAGCCTCCCGAATCTTGGTAGAAACCAGGCGCCGTTAGTTCCTTCTCGTTTAGCCATATGTTTTTTGACAGCATGTCGACCTCCTGGCTCACCACCGGATGTCGACTTGCCACTGCTTGCGTGCAGAAAAAGGCTACTTTTATGAACCTGAGGACTTCTTCTTCAGGGAACTCTTCCAAATCTGGGTCCACCAGTTCCAAGAGTGCTCCCTTTTCATAAAGTTCCCATGCCTATGAAGCAAAAAATTCCGTTCAGAATTAGATGGATCACCAAATACTCCACAAGTTTGTTTACTACGAAACTAGACCAGTGGGTTATAAAGAATATTCCCAGCTTTCAAATTCAGTGGAATTTTTTCTAGACGGTATGTTCTCCACTTGACACCCTCATTGAAATAATTTTAGTATGATTTTTCTTTATTTTTCTTGATGTAAATACTCTGCATATTTTCATGGCAACTATCGATTCACAATCAAACTACTCATGAAATTTCCAATTATCATTAGTTATTTCCAGCTTTCTGGAACAGTACTTTGAGTAGTTAGAGGAACTGCAAGACAAGGGTGTCGAATGCATTTTCTAATTGGTTCTCTGTTTCTACTTAAAACCGAACGACCTGCTCGTTTCTCTTGCTTTCGCAGGCATATTAGCTTCCGCCTGCCCAAGAGGTAGAAAATGAAGAAGGGAAAAGCAAAAGCTGAACCTACTATTCCATTGTTTTTTTTTTTTTTTTTGGTAAGTTACTATTCCATTGTTCTAATATAGATAATATGTTAAATGCAAAGCTATACAGAAAAAGGACCACTGACGCATCTGTTCCAGGAGGAACTTCTCTGAGCCTCTCCAATCTGCCTTCGCACTGTTTCTCCCACTTATTATTTCTAGTACAACGATCCCGAAACTATAAACATCAGCTTTCAGAGTCAGCTGGCCACCAAATGCATACTCCGGAGCTAACTAACCACTGCATGGAGCAGAGGCAACAAATCATTAGTGTAATTACCTACAAATAGGGCACGTGTTGTACTGTACCCCCATAAACTTTAATTTGTGTTAAAATATTTAAATAATAAATCACACTTATACCTAATAGCTTAAGTTTTTAAAACAATCGATCCCACTAAATCTTACATAATATCAAAGCAGGAAGTCATGTGTTCAAATCTTTTCAGGCTTCATTTACCTCCCCATTCAAATATGCCTAAAAGACCAAACTAAACGTGAAGGGAAGTATTAAAATATTTAAATAATAAACTATGCATTCATGTAATATCTTTTCGGGTCTCATTTGCCTCCCCTTTCAAATATTTCACACTTGTCACACTTAGTACTAGACTAAAAGACCAAACTAAATGTGAAGGGATGTCAAAATATTTAAATAATAAATTATGCATTCATCTAACAGCTTAAGTTTTTAGAATAGTCAGTAATGATCCCACAAAATCCTACAAATTGCATGATTATGTCATTAACCATTGTTCTATTATACAAAAATAATTCCAAAAAAAAAGTTAAATAAAAAGGAAGAAGAAGAAGAAGAAAGAACTTTTAAGCTCTTTTCTATTCGACCAATCCAAGAAATGCCTGAACTTTAAAAACATCCAATGAAAAGTCTCCACCATGGATAATTAGCTTGTCATAATAAAAATACTGTAAACCATGTCACCGAAACATCACTTTTATCGACAAATTATGGGAAAATAATGGTTGGAAGCGCTCTCAGTATTTCTCCAGTGTCTAAAAAGAGCCTCCACTGGCATGTGAAATTCCTTGACTATCACAAGATACAGTTGTCTCCTCAAACCCGGTGTTTGTCCCGATTGTTTATTTCAGAAATGATGAAGTGTCTGACTGCACTTAGAATAATACTGACTGCTTCACAAAATATATTTTCAAGTAGCTCCGTGGATGCTTGACGCTTTCAGAATAGAAAATGTTTCTGTCCTGCTTGGTGAACCTAGAGCGGAAGCAATGAATTAAACTGTGATTTGCAGAGGAAATGGTATCTCCTTTCAGACCAATCAAATTTGTAATGCGTATCAGAAGAATAAGGGTGATCAAGTTTCAGAAAGATGTGAGAACATGAGTATTGCTTGAGTGGAATCGATGATAAGAAGATGAAAGAGCTTACGTAGTTCCTGCTATTCTTGTGCTAATGTGAGTGACGTCGTCTGGGAAAAGTTTGGCCAACCCAAAGTCTCCAATTTTTGGGTTATAACCCTTATCAAGAAGTATATTACTAGCTTTGATGTCCCCATGAACAATATGCTGTACGGATTCTTCATGCAGAAAAGCTAGGCCCCTCGCAGTACCCAGGCAAATAGCAGATCTTTTCTGCCAATCGAGTTTTGCTTTTGCATCTTTGTGCCAAAGCCTGACAAGGAAGGAAAAGTCAGAATATGTTGAAAGTGTTTTAAGTTTCTCCGCTAGAATTCTCACTTTCTTTGAATTACCTAACAATGCACAATCCAGGCTACTGTTTTCTAAATATTCTTAGACCAAAATCCTCTGTGCCTTCAAGCAACCAATTTATTGAACATGGTTCTGATGTCTGACAGTTGCTATAGCATCGATCTCGGCCACGATTTCTCTCAGTCCCTCCAACTATTCATATTAAGAGGAATTGTAGTCTCTGCTCGTCACTCTTAGAATAAAGAAGGCAACACCAATTGATCTCCCGACAGGAATCACCTGGGCGAGTAAGCTATCATTGCTGTTTATATGGACTTCAGATAGCCCTGCATTCTGCAAGTGAATAATATTTAACAGTCTGGCTGATATTGCAGGTCGTTTGAGGACCTGGGAATGACAGATTATATCGTTAAAGTCTCAACACTCTTGGTCGTGGGAGAAGGATTATGTGTTCAAATTTGCAGGCATGCAAGAGTATGTCAGGAGCGCAAAGGTCAAAGAATTTATTCCCCAGCTAGAGATTGTATTTTTGCCAGAGGGAACACATTTTATCCAGAAGCAATCCCCCAACGAGGTGAATTTGCTAATTCTCAGTGTTCTTAAGAAGCACATTTGATAAACACTAGCAGAAGGCTAGCAGTGGTCAACATTCGTCGATAAAAAGAGATGTTTGAGTGTCATTCTCTGTGTAACGTGAATTTCCCCCGAGAGGTACAAAATACTTCTCAATAATCATGGACCGCATTGCTGTTCACTTCTTGGTGTCATTCAAGTGAATCATTTGCCGCTATGAGGAAGCTGCATGTCTCGAAGTGAAGAAAACTCTGGGAAAACAGGTCAGCAGGAGGTGTGCTTGGGACAGAGGGAGCATCAGTGCTTGTGCGAACTAAAATCTCACCCATAGAGATTTTCTTCTTAAGATGGCAAGTGACACAGATGGATTTGAGGCAATAACAATCTTATGAATCACTAAAATAGTTTCCGCAACCACATTTCCCATTCACAATGAACAGAAAAACTATCCATGGATTTTTGGGGTTTTGACATATATTGTTGCAGTCTGCATCTTCAATTTTGCAGTTAACTTACTGAACCGGTTACTAAGGTGACTGGATATTCCTGGACTCAACCTGCATAAACAATCTTGCCAGTAAAATTCATCATTTTTTCAACTTGGATCGTTTCTGCAGCAACTCAGATGTAAAAGGACTTCAGAGCCGAGGGCGAGTTGATGTGTGAAATATTATCATCCCAGAACAAGGATTTCCCAAACATATTCCTTGAAACTGCAAGAACTGATGTATTAAATCACTTCTATCAATGTCTTCTACGTACATTAACATGTCATCCTCTGCTTCATCGGAAAATTGCTATTCGCTTGAATTTACAAAACAAATGTGCATCTCATATCATACTCCTCTTCATCTAGGTGTCTTGTAAGTGATAGGACAAGAAACATACAAAGATATGACACTATCTTAGTTGGTATGTTTACAGAAGATTCAGGATCAAGGATCCTAAAAATTCTAAGGAGTGAACTTTTTTGTTTGATAAGTAGAAGCAATTGGTGCAAACACTAGCAAACAATTTCCATGAATTTGTAGTAATAATGGAGAGAGATGGGGTGAGATCGTAAGGGAGTGGAGAGAATGAATAGTCCACTCATTATCTTGATCGTTTTTTTGAATTTTTGATAAGCAATGATAGAAAAATGATTTCATCTTTAAAGATTAAATAAATTTGAAACCTTTGCATAATCAAAACTCCATGGAACAATATAAGTGACCAAAAATATATATTAAAAATACGTTTTATTTTTCTAGCTTTACAGAATTGTCTATGCTCCTTTTTAGAGCGAATTTCCTTTTTTTTTCTTTCTTCTTTTAACTTAAAAAGTTATGAAATGTGGGTTTCTCATTATCAATAGTTGGCAATCAAATAGTACTGTATTTGAAATGGTATAGGAAAGAATATGAAGTTGAAAGTATAATTTGTAAAATCCAATGATTGCATGTAAGATTTAGAAAATATATGGTAACATGAAAAGCCCAAATGTAAGTTAACAATTGTAAGTACTAGGGTCCAAATTGGCAGAAAATGTTTCTGGCTTTTCTGACGTAGAAGAATCAAAATATCTTCTTCGACTGTACTCACTTGCTCCTCCACCTTAAACTGAATCCGAAACTCCAACTCTCTCTCTCTCTCTCTCTCTCTGCCCAAAAGGTCAACTTTAAATCCTCTCTGCCCAAAAAATCAAGACTTGAAATGGATCAAATTCAACACAAATTCATTGAAGTCCAAGGCCTCAAGCACCACGTCGCCGAAATCGGCTCTGGTAAGTTCACTCTGCTCAAACTTCTATCGTTTCACTCATACATCACACGCCTGTTATAGCCTTTTTTGTAGGCATGATCAAGCTACCCTTTCTATCTGGGCACTTTGAGTTATTGGGTTTTTCTGTGAAATCTCAAAGACGATCGGCCATACATGTTGGAGAGTCTTGAAATGTTTTAATGTATCAAAAACCACGCTACCCTGTGGTGATCTTGACAATTCCTTCATGGGTTGACCATAAATTTTAGTAGTTCCAACTACAGTGCCTAATACAGGAATTGTGAGTGAGTTCTTGGCTTTGTGAATTGTGTTTTTAGGTCCAAATGTAGTCGTGTTCTTGCACGGATTTCCGGAGATATGGTACTCGTGGCGGCACCAGATGGTGGCCGTTGCAGAAGCGGGGTTCCGTGCGCTGGCACCAGATTTCAGAGGCTACGGGTTGTCTGATCCGCCGCTTGAACCTGAAAAGGCCTCCTTCAGTGACCTTATTGAGGATCTTGCTGCCCTGCTTGATGCCCTAGGCATTGATAAGGTGATGAATCTACCATTTCCCGATTTTCTTTGCTATGTGTGTTTGCTGAGAAAATGGAGGTGAATCAAAAGGGATAGAGAGAATCAATAACAGTTCATAAGTGGAAAAGTCTCGTGCTCTTTTTGTTTGATAATGCTGACGCTGTAGACAGAATAACATGCAATCCTCGGATAGCTTGGCTTTTGTTGTGGATCTTGGTGTGAATGACACCTGATTACTCAGAGATTATTCGGTACTTCAAATATCTATGATTTACCCACCTAATCATAAAGGGATTCAAGAATCTTTTTAAGTGTTAGTTTTGTTCAGTACTTTTCACCTAGCATATTCCTTCGAGATGAGATGTAGTGAGAAAAGCCCTGAAGAGATGGTCTATCCAATGCAGTGGTAAGTTCTGTAGCAGGGGTTCACTGGGAACTCACCCAGAATCTGTGGTTGTTTTGGTTATAGAAAGACAAAACCCCTCATAGTTCCTCGAACAATTATGTGGACACATTTGAAGCCTTGTCCACTTCACACTCATACGCATAACTTTACCTTCCCAGTAATCTGGTGAAGTTGCTCCTAGTTTAATCAGTCCTAAAATTCACTATAGTAGTTTTGCTGTTATTATTGCATCTATGAACTAGTAGTTCTGTGGTGATGTACTAAGAGTGAAGCCTTCTTTTAACAAGGTTCGGGAATTGTCAGTGCAGGTGTTTCTTGTAGCTAAAGACTTCGGAGCTTTTCCTGCTTACACCTTTTCCCTTCTCCACCAAGAGAGGGTCCAAGGAATCGTGACCCTGGGAATTCCATACCGCCCTCCCAATCATCCCGTTAAATATAATGAGCATCTCCCTGAAGGCTTTTACATTTCAAGATGGCAGGTATGCCGCCTCTGTGACTCTCATTACTCAAGACCACTACATGGTAAAGTGATAATCATATGCTTTCAATTTGATATCTTTGAACTTCCTAATTTAGGAGCCTGGACGAGCAGAAGCTGATTTTGGGCGCCTTGATGCCAAAACAGTTGTGCGCAATATTTACATACTCTTTTCAAGAAGTGAAATACCCATAGCTGCAGAGAACCAGGAGATTATGGATATAGTTGATCCATCTACCCCTCTTCCCCCTTGGTTTACAGAAGGAGATCTTGAAGAATACGGTTCTCTGTACCGGAAATCAGGGTTTCGCACTGCATTGCAAGTTCCATATAGGTAATGGTCTCACGCTCTATGCTTGGTATTGTAGACTCCCTGCCAATGAATCCCATTCCCCTATATCAACAATATTATAGCTCCATCAGTGATCATGATCCCTAGAAAGTCATCCTGATGAAGCAACTGATCTGAGATAGGCTTATGAGAATGGATCTGAGATGTAATATGCAAGTAATGGCCATGTCTCTAGGGCATCATATTATGTGAGTCACGTGATGAGTTCAGCGCCACATGTTTTCTGTACTGTGATTGCTTATATTTACCAAGTAAATGGACAAGATAAACCTTCTGACATTTTTTGTGCTGTATACTCACCTCGGAGCTTTAGTCCTTTGTTTTTGCCTTTGCAAAAGATGAAAGTAGACTATTCTGATATGATACGAGTCAGTGTCAAAGAGGTTAACATACTGACACTCTCCAACTATTTATATTGCGTGGAATCGGGGTGTCTGTTCATTGCTATTCGAGAATAAATGAGGCAGCACTAATTGATCTTTCATCTGAGATCACGTGGGTGAATAAGTTATCATTGCTGTTTAAATGGACTTAAGATAGCCCTGCATTCTGCGGATAGATTATGTTTAACAATCTGGCTGATAATGCAGGTCATTTAAGGAGGACCTGGGAATAACAGATGTTATTGTTAAAGTTCCAGCACTATTGGTGATGGGAGAGAAGGATTATGTGCTAAAATTTCCAGGCATCGAGGAGTACATCAGAAGCGGAAAGGTCAAAGAATTTTTCCCCAGCTAGAGATTGTATTTTCGCCAGAAGGAACGCATTTTATCCAGGAACAATCGCCTGACAAGGTGAATCAGCTAATTTTCAGTTTCCTTAAGAAGCATATTTGATGAACACTAATGGGAGGCAGTAGCAGTAGTCAAAATTCACCGTTAAAAAGAGATGTTTAGAAGTCGAGTTATATGTATATTTTGTATTCCCCTCAGGAGGTCCTTTGTATGAACAAAATACTTCTCAATAATCATGGACCGCATTACTATTTACTCCTTTGTATCATTCAAGCGAATCGCTTGCCACTAAGAAGAAGCAGCATGTGTCGAAGTGAAGATACTCTGCTGGGTGTTTTTGGGACATAGACGAATAGCAGGAGTGCCAGTGCAACTAAAATATCACTGACCGAGATTTTCTTCTGAAGATGGCAAGTGACAAAGATGGAAGTGAGGCAATAACAATATTGTGAATTGCTAGAATAGTTTCCCCAACCACTTTTCTGCTCGCCAACGAAGAGAAAAACTTTCCTCAGTGTAGAATGCTTGCGGTCTTTACCTTACTGAACAAATGACTATGATGACTGTATATTCTTTGGACTTAACCTGCATCAACAGATTAATTAAACCTATGATTCCTCCTCCTTTCGGTTTCTAGGAAAACCCGCTATTCCTTCATTGATTTGGCGAGCAGGCAGAGAGGGAAAAGAAAAGGAAAGAGTAGAATCACCGGACGGAACTGTGGTTCCACGGAAGGCAGCACGCATCGTCTGGTGGCGCCTCCTGCTAGCCTATACAGAAACGTAAATATCCAGGGGGTGTTTGGTGGACAAGATGGGGGGTAGGAATGAAACCTGCCATTCCAGGTCCCATTTTGTTACTCTGTCCGGTTGGACGCTTGGTTTTCCTAGTGCGGACCGGGAATGGGAATGCTTTGTTTCCTTCCCAACACGACACGATAGAATATAGGACACAAGGAAGATTTGTTCAACAGAGAATGAATACTGTCCAAGGAAAAGCGTTTGTAATGCTAACACAGTTTTTGAAATGAAAAAAAAAATGTTTTGACAATTGAAGGGAAAAGGTGAAATTACTTTTCGTTTTTGGCTCAAATGAAAAACGATGGAGTAGAAGAGAAGAAAAGGCCTCTTTTACAATTTTGTTGAGATGTAATCAGACTTTGGCGTATTCCAGAGAATTTTCAGTCACATACAAAGCATGCTAAAAACATATTCTGAAAAATAAAAAGACACAGAAATTCTCGTTCCCTACAATTGGTATTTCGATTTCTCTGTTTCTCCATTCCATTTGTCATTCCTTCCCAAATATTTTAACAAGATACCATCCTACACCAGTAGGCCTAACTATTTCCAGGATGGTAAATGATTTTAGTTCATGACGGTGTGACCATCAAATTGACAAGACACTGGTTTGCCAGCAAAATATGTTACTTATCACCGTACATCCTTTCTGCAGCAACTCGGATGTGAAAGGACTTCCAAGATGAGGGCGAGTTGAAGAGGGAAACAAAATCATCCCAAAACAAGATCTACAAAACAAATCCCAGAGAACTCTGTGAGAACTGATGTATTGAATCACCGCAACCAACGTCTTCTATGTATATAAACATCTCAACCTCTGCTTCAGCAGAACCTTGTGATTCTCGCTCAGATATACAAAAATAATGCCTCTACAAAAGAATATGAGCACTGGCCACAGAAGGAGACAGGAGAGAAGGAGATGTGGGGGGGAGAACCAGAGAGACTCATGAAGGAAACTGACATAATTCAAAAGTTCCTTCAAATTGAATGATTATCTCACCCACCACCCTTGATGACCAATGAGTAAAAAATCATAATTCGCTTCATCTAGGGGTGACGTGAGTGATTGTGACAGGAACTGAACTCATCTGATAGCTCGATTCTGTGGATGACTTTTTACTGGATGAAGGCATCCCACTTGAGCCTCCCGAATCTTGGTAGAAACCAGGCGCCGTTAGTTCCTTCTCATTTAGCCGTATGTTTTTTGACAGCATATCGACCACCTGGCTCATTAGCGGACGTCGACTTGCCACTGCTTGGGCGCAGAACAAGGCTACCTTTATGTACCTGAGGACTTCTTCTTCAGGGAACTCTCCCAAATCTGGGTCCACCAGTTCCAAGAGTGCTCCCTTTTCATAGAGTTCCCATGCCTATGAAGCAAAAATTTCCATTTAGATTTAGATAGATCACCAAATACTCCACAAGATTGTTTACTAGGAAACTAGACCAGTGGGCACCAAAGAAATTTCCCAGCTTTCAAATTAAGTGGAATTTTTCCTGAACAGTATGTTCTCCACTTGGCACCCTGCTTGAAATATTTTTAGTATGATTTTTTCCTTGTTTTTCTCGATGTAAATACTCAGCATTTTTTCATGGACAACTATTGATTCACAATCAAACTACTCATGAAATTTCCAATTAACTTTAGTTATTTCCAGCTTTCTGGAATGGTACTTTGAGTTGTTAGAAGAACTGCAGAACAAGGGTGTTGAACTCATTTTCTAGTTGGTTCTCTGTTTCTACTGAAAACCGAACGCCCTGCTGGTTTCTCTTGCTTCAGATTTTGCAGGTATATAAGCTTCCAGGCTACCCAAGAGGTAGAAAAGCACACCACGGCGAAGAATGGGAAAAGCAAAAGCTGAACCTACTATTCCATTTTTCTAATATAGAAAATATGTCAGATGCAAAGCTATACAGAAAAAGGACCACTGACACACCTGTTCCAGGAGAAACTTCTCTGAGCCTCTCCAATCTGCCTTCGCACTGTTTCTCCCACTTATTATTTCTAGTACCACGATCCCGAAACTATATACATCAGCTTTCAGAGTCAGCTGGCCACCAAATGCATATTCCGGAGCTAAATAACCACTGCATGGAGCAGAGGCAACAAACCATTAGTATAACAACCTACAAATAGGGCACATCATACTTCATTCCATAACTTTAATTTGTGCTAAAATACTTAAATAATAAACCGCAACTTCATCTAACACTTTAAGCTTTTAGAACAATCAGCAATGGTCCTACAAATTCTTACATGATATTAGAGCAACAGGTCCTGTGTTCGCATCTTTTCAGACCTTATTTGCCTCCCTATTCAAATATGTCCACGCTTAGTACTAGGTAAAAAGATCAGACTAAGCGTGATGGGGAATATTAGAATATTTAAATAATAAACCACGTCTTCATCTATTAACTTAAGCTTTTAGAACAGTCAGCAATGATCTCACAAAATCTTACAATTTTCATGACTATGGCATTAACAATTCTTCTATTATACAAAAAAAATTCCCAAAAAAAAAAAGAAGTTAAATAAAAAGAAGAGGAAAGAACTTTTAAGCTCATTTCTATACAACCAACCAATCTAGGAAATGCCTAAACTTCAAAAAGATCCAATGAAAAGTCTCCACCACAGATAATAAGCTTGTCATAATAAAAAAACTGTAAACATGAAACATCACTTTTATCAACAAATTATGGGAAAATAATGGTTGGAAGTGCTCTATTTCGGCAAGGAAGTAATTCCCCGGTGTCTAAAAATACCCTCCACTGGCATGTGAAATTCCTTGACTATCACAAGATACAGCTGTCTCCTCAACAACAGTTGTTTGTCCTGACTGTATTTCAGAAATGATTAGGTGTCTGACTGCACTTAGAATAATACTGACTGCTTCATAAAATATATTTTCAAATAGCTCTGTGGATGCTTGACGCATTCAGAATAGAAAATCCTTCTGTTCCATTGCTTTTAGGTTTCCTCAAGTAGTCAAAACAAGGTAATTGTTGTAAAATTCCTGCTTGATGAACCTAGAGCGGCAGCAATGAATCAAACTGTGATTTGCAGAGGAATAGTATCTCCATTCAGACCAATCAAATTTGTAATTGGTATTAAAGGTATAAGGGTGATCAAGTTTCAGAAAGATGTGAGAACACGAGTATTGCTTTCGAAGATAAGAAGATGGAAGAGCTTACGTAGTTCCTGCTATTCTTGTGCTAATGTGAGTGATGTCATCTGGGAAAAGTTTGGCCAACCCAAAGTCTCCAATTTTTGGGTTATAATCCTTATCGAGAAGTATGTTACTAGCTTTGATGTCCCTATGAACAATATGCTGCTCGGATTCTTCATGCAGAAAAGCTAGACCCCTTGCAGTACCTAGGCAAATAGCAGATCTTTTCTGCCAATCAAGTTTTACTTTTGCATCTTTGGTGCCGAAGCCTGACAAAGAAGGAAAAGTTAGAATATGTTTAAAGTGATAAAGCTTCTCTGCCAGACTTCTTACTTTCTTTGAATTACCTAATAATGCACGATCCAGGCTGCTTTTTTCTAAATATTCGTAGACCAAAATTCTGTCCGTGCCTTCAACACAGCAGCCAATTAATTGAACAAGGTTCTGATGCCTGGCAGTTGCTATAGTATTAATCTCAGCTACGAATTCTCTCAGTCCCTGCTTTGAGGTTGCAGAAAGTGTCTTTATAGCCACTTGCACTCCATTTCTTAGAGTTCCCTATCAAGTCCACAATATTATTACTAAAAGACAGTGCGATTGAATAATGCAGTTATAATAATTACACATGGAAAAATACCCACTCACTGAACCAAAAGTGACTTCTTAAGTGTGCACTAGTAACTTATTGAGGAAAGCAATCTTCTTTAAATTCATTACTCCACAATACAGAATAGTTTAATACAGCTCTTGGCCGAAGCCAACACTATTCAAGTAACAAGCTCAGATTGCTAAACAAAAAAACGTCAACTTGTTACGTAATTAACTTATGCTCTATAATGTAAGTCAGGACATAATTGCTATAACAATACCAGATTGTATAAATTATATCAATTGAATCATATTTGAGTACCACCTAATTACGAGGCCCGAAGGAAAGCAATCTTCTTTAAATTCATTACTCCACAGTACAGAATAGTGTAATGCAGCTCTTGGCTGAAGCCAACACAATTCAAGTAACAAGCTCAGATTGCTAAACAAAAGAACGGCAACTTGTTATGTAATTAACTTATGCTCTATAATGTAAGTCAGGACATAATTGCTATAACAATACCAGATTGTATAAATTATATCAATTGAATCATATTTGAGTATCACCTAATTATGAGGCCCGAAAACAAACGAAGAGACCTTAATGAATCAAACCAAGTGGATATAATCAGTTGAAGTTGAACTGGAGATTTTGCCAGCATATAGAATGAGAACATGGATTGTGTGTATTTTCTCTCAAAACACTCAGGAATTTTAGCAGAATATGATCATACTTTTTCTTTTTTTGGTCATAGAATATGATCATACTTGACATATGAAAAACAAAATCAATATACATGCATGCCCACAGAAGCGACTATGAAAGAATACAGCTCATTAGCAGTTTCTTTAGGAAAATGACTATTCAGATTGAACTTTAAAAGTCCTATTAAGCACCATAACAAGAGTAGGTACAGAACCTGATTACCTTATAAACGGTTCCAAAACCTCCTCTTCCAATCTTATTGCTTGAATGGAAATTATCTGTAGCTAATCTCAACTCCTTACTGGTGAAATGAGTTATATTTCTCAGCAAGTCAACTAAGTAAAAGAGAAAAGAGAATTAAAACTTGAAAACCAAATTAGATAATAAGGGCAAATAGACATAGGATACAGAAACATAAGACGAGATATTTCAATAATTTCTGAAATTGAATCAGATAAAACTACACCAAGAAAGTTGACGGCAAGGTTTTGACTCCACTCAAGAAGTCCCAGCCACTTCAAATAACTCTGCCACACTTTGCACACTAAACTTCATCGTGTGTATCCTGAACTAGATACTTTAAAAGCATTAGCTGTAGGGCTGGTGATATTAGGACTGTTCCTCCAGGGTGAGTGATTTGATATGAACATGAGGCAGACAGAAAATGCGACTAATCAATGATTGGACTGGATAAATCTACTGTCTTTAAAAAGTTTCCTCTGATACTGGAGTTTACCCTTATTTTCCCAGGTACAAGTGAATACGCCAGTCGTGTAGACTCAACTCCCTATCTTCTTTGTGATTTGGGTTGATTGTAAACAAGAACAGCTAAGTGGAAGACAAAGGTCATATGCTTTTGCCACTGTTATGGTCTGGTCTTAGGAATAGTTCTAATGCTTCATCACCTGTGTACCAAGATATGTCCAACTAGTGAGATTAAACTGTCCCCCTTGCCATGTGCATGGGAAAATTTATGCTTGAATTTTTTATTTCTCAAGAGCATGGTACACATATATGAAGGTCAATTGGCCATTGCTCCTCCACTGGCTAAGAAGCAAGAGCTTCTCCTTTTTGTGATTTTAAATTTTAACAATATAGAGTTTCCAGCAGAAAAGGCTAGAAGACAAGAAGATGGGGAGAATCTCAGCATCAAGGTTTTCTGCCCATAGATTTGTTTGCTCCAACCATTCAATTACTTCCGATAGTTCATCAAAATTGCTAAAAATCCAATATATCTCTAGCTCAAAAAATTTGACATGGTTGACATTAAGTTCTTCAGAACCAAAAAAAAAAAACAAAAAAGAAAAGAAAGAAAGAAAAGAGCCTTTAGAGAATTAAAAATTACCGAGTACCAACAATTAATTCTAATAGAAAATCATCCCCAAAGCTCAAGTTACCACAGCTACAATGACTGAAGCCCTATGTCTATATGGTCGGTTTGATCGACAAGCAC
This sequence comes from Eucalyptus caleyi, assembly GCA_014182885.2. NCBI lineage: Eukaryota > Viridiplantae > Streptophyta > Magnoliopsida > Myrtales > Myrtaceae > Eucalyptus > Eucalyptus caleyi. Next base: position 10,731,956 of record CM024469.2, on the reverse strand, counting down.
ACTTGTGGTATTTGGAGAAAAGATAAACTTTTTATCAGAAAGTCCAAAAAGAGAGAATGATAAGCATGGCAACAACCCTAGATGGAGAAGGAGATGACATATAATATGGGAGTTGAATTAAAGACTATAAAAGGGAGGTGATTTTCCTAATTAGGATAGGGAATGTCATTACTGTTTAAGTTGCTATCTTACACTAATCTAGCTAATACCGATCTGGCAGAATCATTGTTTGTTGCAACAAAGGGCTTGAATGTTTATCTCTTGCTCCATCCAGGGGTGCTTAAGAAGACCAAAAAAGTACAATCAAAACTGAACCAAACTGAAATTTTTGTTTTATGAGTTCATGAATTTGGTTCAAATCTAGAGAAAATGTGATTTTCAATGGTTTTGGTTGGGTATTCACATAAAATTTTCCCAAATCAAACCATAATAATAAACTAAAACAGTTTTTCTAAAACTTATATGCCTATATTACAAATACATTAAGTATGTTGCTTACAACATCACTTGCCACCAAGAGCATTGCTTTCGGTGTGAATACATTCTCTCTTATTTCAATTCTCACCTACAATGTGTAAAGCACCGATAAATTGTTGAAGTTTTAAATATATAAGTATGGCTCATCAGCCATGCAGCTGTAAAGCCAACCCCGTAGTAAATGTATTAGTATATATAACCGCAATAAAACTCCTTCAACAAGCCCATTATATGTGAATATCTCAATGTTCTTGTAAACATGCAATTATCGGCCATACTAATTCTCAAGATAAATGTTCTGCCTGATTCTCCAAAAACCTATTTCCATATCTAATGAAAGACAGAAGAAAAACAACATTGTTAATTTATCTGACAAGTCATTCTGTAATAATATGAGCTCATACAGATAAAACAACTGGTTCCACCAAATTTTATTTCCAAGGAAAAGCAAAGAAAAAAGCTTAATGCCAATAAATTAAGCTTTAAGACACTTATGCTAATAATTTTGGCTCCTATCGCGAGGACAGATTTATATTGTAGCGATGGTTTGGTAAAAGGCAGCAGCAAGCATGAGTTTTCATATATCAGGAATTGCCGGTCTTTTAAGGTGCATCATTTGCTGTCCTAGTCTTCAGAAAGTGGCAATACTCAACTATGAAAGCTTTTGGTCAAGGGTGAGATAAGCTTTGATCTCTGTAATGCTCCCCAGTAATGGAATTTGTTTATATCTCTTTATCACTTGATGTAATCAAAGATGTGAAAGACATTACATCAGGCACAAAAGGGGGATCTCTTGAATTTAAGCCTGCAAAAACAGTAGTAAGATTCCCCTTTTGAACATGTGGAACATTCTCCATACAAAGGGTCGGGAAAAACATAACTACATCTAGAATATAACAGAAAAAAGATGTCAAAGAGTTAAAATTTGCAATCAGAAGTAACTAGCTTCTGTGAATTGTGACAGTTATAAATTAACAGCTTACCGTCAATGCCTTGTATGGAAGAAGAAGGACTTTTCCTCTTTGAACTAAAGCCAAGGCAATTACAACTCATTTCTTAACTTGGACCAAAAGATGCTGATATCCAGACTCTCACGATTGCAACTTCAGAAACAAGGTTCTGCAACACTTCCTCAACAGTGGTCCCTACAGCATATTCCTAAAAAAAGAAAAGAATAAACAAGAAATAAACTTTTTTTTCATGAATCTATAAGGTTTGAGCAGCAAATGATGTTTGAAATTCAAACATTACCAATAGCTTTAGAATCTCATTCGCACCAAGCGACTCCACGTAGAACTCAAAAGCAACAGACTGCCGCTGCTCCTTGTGCTCACTTCCGTCTCTAGCATCAAAGTCAAACTTGTAAGGATACCTCAAGTGCATTGCGCAACATTGAAAACCACAATCTCCTTACACGGATGCTCCCACAAAACTCTGCTCGATATTTCTTCCACCAATAAATACAATCTGAGCGCAGCCCGGTTAACTAAATCCTCTCCAAGACATAGTTCATATTTTGTTTCCGGCCAATTTTGAACGATGATGTCAACCAAAAGTCAAATGCAACTAAAAAAAACAATTCCTTCGACACAAATCATAAACAAGAGCAAGAAAAAAGAATAACTCTTGACAGTTTGACCAAGCAAAACCCACCAAGACAAGTATTACTAAACCGATCCGCTCCTACAAAATCTTCGCTAACAACACGCAGCAATCCAACAGTACACGCTACGATCCTCAACGCATCAACGAACTCAGCGCATCGACCGCGACCCGCGACAGTTCCGGATGTAAAAAATTCACCTTGCCAGCTGCCGCAAACCGAACGCCCCCGCGGAGCCCGACCCAGTTGAGCAAATCGCCTCCCCGAAGCGCCGGCGCCCCCTCTCTCCCTCTCTGAATTCACAGCCGCCGCTGGGTCCTTCTTCGGTTCTCGGTGGGTGTTGTGGGATCAAGAACGGAAAAGCCGAGCAGCGGCAAGAAAATAAAATACGAATAAAGCGAAGCCAAGAAGTGAAAAACCTTTTCAACAATTTTCGCAAGAAACGGTTGCGGGTCATAGGACACCAGCCCACGCATTTTTCTATGTTGTTCGGGGCGTCCTCTGTTTCCACACGTTCCCATTGAGTCTGAAAGCGACTCTTTTCGTAACCGGAAACGAGGGACGACGGGGAGAAAAATGGGGACGCTCCTCCGAGTTGACTCGGTAGAACCGTAGAATCACCCTGCTGCCGCCGCCTCGATCCCCATTTTCTCCGCGGATCAATTTTGAAAAATGAGAAAACTACCGATCTGGCCCTGAATCTACTGTACAAATACCGGGGGTACAATGACAAGAGTTGGTTGTAACGTGTGCCGTTAAGCACCTTGCCTTGAAGTGGAATTTTCATCTACTCCTTCTCACCCCAGGCACGAGATTTTCATCTACTGTGGTCGTTTGGTTTAGCATTTTCAAGAGATTTTGAGCCTTCAAAACCCCTTGGGAAAGTGTTTGGTTCAATATTTTGATGTGTCATTTGCCTAATGCTAACATTTGGAATGTTAAATAGGGGTTCAATGATTTTTTTTCCAATATTGCCATCCCTAATAATTGTTTTTTCCTCTTTTACCCTAAAAAATTATTGTCCATCATCTTCCTCCTTGAACTTGTTGCTCCACTAGTGAAGCTCAGCCGGCGGAGCTCAGCTACCAACTCCACTAGCCAGATCTAGTTGTCGAGAAGGGTTGCTTGAGGTCAGGCGACCTCGAGCATTGACCCCACGCATCGCCATTGCTTGGGTTGCGCGACCACAGGCGACACCCTGAGTTGCAATGCCTGAGGTAGGCAACCTCAAGCAACTGGGTCGCAATGTCAGGCGAGATCAAGCACCGTCACCTGAGGTTGGGCGACGAGTGAGACACAGGCGTCGCCACCTGAGGTCGAGTGACCCAGGCGACAACCTAGGTCGCAACACTTGAGGTTGGCAACCTCAAGCTGTTGGGTCGCAAGACTTGCGCGACCTCAAGCGGTGGTGTCTAGGTCATGCGACCCGCCACCTCCCCCACCACAACCACCAGCTCCGGCTGCCTTCCGATCGTTTTGCCCTCTACTTCAACATCTGCTCCTCCTTTTTCCTTTTCTTTTTTTCCTTTTTCTTTTCACCTCAAAGCTACTTTGCAAAATACACCAAAATAAGAGTATCCAAACACTCTTGCCTTCATCAAAGGCCCATTCCTCTAAAGATACTTGGGAAAATGCAAAATCATTTCTCCAAAGTTAAATCAAATGGGCCCTATATCTATCTATTTGGCGAAAGTCAGGATCGAAACATTGACGTGGTATTTACTTTCACTGCTGAAAGGCCCCAAGGAATACGGGGGTGACATTGTGGAATTCCTCGCCCTAAGGCGAATCTCCCTCCTGTTTCTTCCCTTTATACTTTTTAAAGATTTGCTCAGGTCCAATTCCCATTGAACCTAAAAGCGACTTTTTTCATAACTAGAAACAAGGGGAAACGGGGAGAAAAATGGGGACGTTCATCTGAGTTGACTTGTTCGAGTCACCCTACTATCGTTGCCCCGATCCCCATTTTCTCCTCGAATCAATTTCGAAAAAGAAAATTATCAATCTAGTCCTAAATCTATTGTATAGATGCCAGGCCAATGTAATACTCAAAGCTTGCACAAAATTCTCCTTTCATCAGTTCCCACCAGAACCACCGGCACAACAATCCATAAATGCCATTCTGAGTAAAAGTTGTGAGCGACTGGTGATGAGGATGAGGTCATCTTATTTTTTAGGGTTAATAGTTGAAAATTTTTCAAATTGAACCAAACTTATTTTTGAGTTACCAAAAATCTCAAATCAATACACTCATGAAATATTAATGGGGTTAAATTTTATCGTAAAATTGTTGAGTTGGATGACACATGATAATAACTCAATTAACATGATAGGTCCACCTGAAAATTCATATTAGTTTAAAGAAGATTTATCATAAATATATCGATTTGGATTTTTTCATAATATTAACTCTATTTGGTTATGGAGACGGAAGCCCCCATTGAGTTCATGAATCATGGCCCATGCGAAGCTCCATTAACATCATCACTTAACGAAATCAAAGGACCAAAATGAAAAACCCAAATGAATTGTCACAAAAAAAGATTAAAGATAGGTGCATTGAAGGTCCTAAAATTTATTATGAAAATACAGCTGAAGTCCTAAAACTTCAAAAAACTACAATTAAATTCTAAAACATATTAGTAATAGTACAATTAAGTTCTGAAACTTTCAAAAAGTATCATCAAATCCTAAAACTTTTTAAATCGAACAAATCAAGTCATTCTATTGATTGTACTTTTTATAAATTTTAAAACTCAATTATACTTTCGTGATAAATTTTAAAATTTGATTACACCGTTTTAAAAATTTAGTACTCAATTGTACTTTCATAAAAGTTTTAGAATTTTGTAACACTTTTCTTTTAAGTTTTAAGGCTCCGTTACATTTTATTGATAGATTTTAGGACTTTTTAATATGCTTATCCCAAAAAATCATTATGGACAGCATTGATCTTTAATTAATTAAATATTATCTCTAAATTCAGAACAACATGACCATGATCGTTCGTGTTGTGGTGACTAAACCCGGTAAGATGTGGTCGCCTTGGCATCCACGTGGGCAGGTGAATTCTTTCAAGCTACCGCGTAAAGATTCCATCTTTTGCCCACCATGTCCTATCCCCCTTGTCTTTTCTAATTTTTTGTTTTTTGGTTTTTGTTTTTTTTTTTTTTGCAGATATTTCCGGTCTTTGCCACGAATTATTAATTCCACAAGTGTATGGTCTAGTCAAATCTGGCAAATTCCCAATTTTCCCCGTATACCGCACTTCGCAAGGCTTACGCGTGCCGATACATTGCCCCGACACATTCGCGAGTATGTACAAAACACGAAGAGAGCGGCCGAGAGGAGCCGAGATGTCGAGATCGATGAATGGAGACTAATTCAATTCACGGGCAAAGAATCAATCAGGCGTACCGAGTACGAGGATGGCGATTGGCAAGGCATGGCACTGCCTTGTGTTTTGCTGACCGTCCCTTTCGACCCCGGTCGAATTCCCGGTTTCCGACGGTGATGCTTCTTTGTGGACGAGTCTCTCGCCATCCCCATTTTGCCTACCAAATGATGAACAGCTGGATCTGTTTTTTTCTGCGAATGTGCCTGGAAAAGCAGATGTCAGACACGTAACTCGGGACGACCCGATTGCGGTAGCGGAGCTCTCCCCCAAGCCACGTGAAGCATGCATGAAGTAGCTGGACCCTTCTTCTATTCTTTTCTTTGCTTTAGCACAAGCGGGCCAACGTACATCCGGTGTTGAATTCACCCGATGCGATGACTTAAACATCATTCTCCTCTTCCTCTAGCTTGTCATTAGAGTCTGAATTTAAGTTCAAATATCATCCTCTCCAATATTTGATAACATTCTATGAACTAGATATACCTCGATCAAAAATGTTGAATAAGAAATCCGGGAGAATGGATGGGATAAACCCGGCTTGGATAAAAAAATTAAAAATAACTTAAAAAACCATCTTTTCCCATAGTCACTAGGGGCCTATTTGTTAATGTTCTTTGTTTCTGTTTATGAACAAATTTTTTTTTGTTTTTTTGTTCCAAGGAACAAAAGAAGAACAGAAACGCGTTTATTTGTGTTTTTGTCTTAAATCTATTTTTTTATTTCCATGAACACATTTGGAACAGAAACAAGAAATAAGAAAAACGTGTTTTTTGTTTTGAAACAATTTTTAAGAACAAATTTTCTCTCTCCTCTCTTTTCTTCTCTCTTTTTTTTTTTTCTTTTCTTTTTTTTTTTTTTTTGGCTAGTTCGGCCTCGGCCATAGCGGCCATCGGCCATCGGCGACCGGCGGCGTCGGCGGCCCCTCGCCAGAGCGTCATTGGCCCCCGGTGAGGCCGAGCATCGCCGGCCCCTAGTGAGGCTCAACCTCGCCTTGGCTGGGCTGACGAGCCTCGCCGTGGCTGGGCGAGGTTGCCAACCCTCGTCGGCCAGTCATTGACCATGGCCGAGACTAGCGACCGGTCAAAAAAAGAAAAAAAGAAAAAATAAATAAAAATATTAAAAATTAAAAGAACACAAATTTACCAAACGTGTTTCTGTTCATTTTTTATTCCCGAAACAAGTTTACCAAACACATTTTTTTATTTAAAATTGTTCCCCGGAACGAAACATTTTTTTTCTATTTATGTTCGCTATAATAATTTTTAAACAGAAATGTTACCAAACGCGCCCTAAACGAGCACCACCGACGCGTGATCACTATCACTTCCAACCACTCGATCATCACCGCCTCCAACAACCATTGATTGCCGTCACCTCCGACAACCGCCCATTGTCATCTGGTCAGTCAATCGTGTTGTGACGATTGAGGTGAAAAGGACCACCTATCACCACCTCCAACGAGACATCTCCGTTTGAAGACCACCACCATAATAGCCTATCACTGTTGCCTCCGCCCTCAACCAGAATTGTCGCCTCCATTGATTCTCACTAGGTAACCTGCGGTGAACCTCGTTGTCATTAAGCTCGAGCTTGACCGGCAAGGTCGATCCTTGATCTCAAATTTGAGGTCGACCAAGCCCTAGATCTCGTTTATCTAGTGTTGCACTAACGTGGTCCACTTCAATGGCAGATCCTTAACCGCGTTTCAACTGCGACGATGCAGTTCCTTTGCGGTTTCTTTCTTAGTTTGATTCTCAAGGAAATAATCAAGGTATAATCAAATTGCAGGTTTTCCTCCGACGGTTGGTGTTTCAGGCACTTGAATCGACCAATAGATTTCTTGGTGCTACGGTTAAGCATTGATCGAGAAGAAATTTGTGAGTTTTTTTTTCCCCTATAACGTCCGTGTTATTTTTCCAATCCTTAGTTCTCCTTAAGCATAATCCATCAATAGGTTTCCTGGTGTCGTCTTATCCTATTTCAATCCTTGTCCGGGCAACCAAATGCGACTTTAGGGATTCATTGAAATTTCAAATGCATTGAGGCAGCAGCCGATGACTGGACATCTGCAGTCCGCTCAAGGAAACTCGACATTATAGAATAGTAAGAATCTATGCAATCACCTTTGCTTTAAAGAACTATTTAGGTATGTGATAGTCGAATTCTCACCAATTTCGCTTAGCAAACGACAGCTGCATCTTGCGTCCAATAAATACTTTATTTTATCTATTAACAATTGTCATGAGAAGATAGTGGAGGTAGCTTTTAGCAAATTCAGCGAAACGTGTTGCCCTTTTACACCGGCATTCGTTCCCCAGCGCATAAATCTTGAAATAATATTCATATATCGACGGGAGACAGCTTGCTCCCTCGGACAGTCTCCAGAGTCTATGTTGCCAGTCAATTAAAATTTGAATGTCGAGTCCGAGGTAAAAATGAAGATGCCGGCCGCCCTCTTGCCAAAGATGATAGTGGTAATAATGATAATGATAATAATAGTAAATTACTTTACTATATTTGGTTTATCATGAAATAGAATATTTTCCCAACTAACAACTTAATTAAATCACAAGTGCCAAAGAACTTTCGATTTGATTAAGCAAATCACCAGTTTACGTGCATCGAATAAGGTTATATCCACAGAGTAGCGGATGCAAGTTCCAAGCTTTTACTCAAAAATGTTTTGTAAGACCAGCAATGGTTGTACAATATCCTCTCTTTTTTTCTGTGGACGAATGACCTAAACTAGCAATCTTTCATACATAAAACTCCCTTTTCACTTAATTACTAAGAGGGTGATGATACGACGGTCGCTAAACACACTCTTATACTCAACATCGCCTCCAAAATGTTTCTTGTTTTGCTCAATTTAATCCTTGAACTTTGAAAATCAGTTTAATGGGATCCTTCCATTCAACGTAATGTCCATTTACGTGTTTTTTTTCTTAACACAGATTATTAATTTAATGATGATTAGGTTGAAAATTTGGCCCGCTACTTTTCTTCTTGTAAGTCAGGTCTATTCTTTGTTTTCCTTTCTATTCTTTCTTCTCCTTTCTTCCTCAAATGTCGTTTATGACCATCAAGATCATCGTAGGTGCCTGACCGTTGTGCCTTACCACAAGGTAGTCTTGGGGTGTCTCTGTATGTATGTTTGTATGAGAGAGAGAGACAAGGATGCCAATTTCTATAAATATCATGGCAAGTTAAAAACATTAGGGTTCTCATTAGCTAACACCATCGATTTACTTATTAAAAGGATCGCATTGATTGGACTTTTAAAAGTTCAACGATCAAATTTGAAAAAGGAAATTGAAACACAATATTGAATACAAATAAAAAGACAATTGTCCTTGTCTTTTGGTAAATTTGCATAAGATCTTCATAAGGAACATATTACCAAATTATGAAAAGTAAGAGTATGGTGTCTAAATAGTGACGTATGTTCAAGGATCGATTGAATTCAATGGTTTTGAATTATAGTCTCTACTTGTCGAAATTTTTGTAAATGTCCCTAGAAGTCTTGCAAGCTTTTGCCGAGAAGATTCTTGGTAGAATAAGGATGCATTTGAAAATACTTATTAAAAGGATCGCATTGATTGGATTTTTAAAAGTTCAACGATCAAATTTGAAAAGGGAAATTGAAACATGATATTGAAAACAAATAAAAAGACAATTGTCCTTGTCTTTTGGTAAATTTATCATCATAAGGAACATATTACCAAATTACGAAAAGTAAGAGTATGACATCTAAATAGTGACATATGTTCAAGGATCGGTTGAATTCAATGGTTTTGAATTATAGTCTCTATTTGTCGAAATTTTTGTAAATGTCCCTAGAAGTCTTGCAAGCTTTTGCCGAGAAGATTCTTGGTAGAATAAGGATGCATTTGAAAATACTTTGAGGGAAAAGCCTTTGAGAAAATGTAAAGGATTTTAGGTAAAATGAGATTTTCCCAAAATGCAAATACTATTTGGTAATAAAAAAACACATTATGAAGCAATTTTGACTTAAATGCCGTTTGGAAAAATTTATATTTTATTTTTTTTTTAAAAAAAATTCTCAAACTATTTGCCAGTGGAATTTAGTAGCCGGCTAGTCAAATTGGCTATCAGCTAGATCTAGCCTCGTTAATGGCCTGAACCCTCACCGGTGACATTGCATGAGGTGGGGACATTTTCAAAATTATGAAAATTGAACGGGGCAAGTTGGACGAAAGAAAATTGTATTTGCATTATGGAAAATACTCATAGTTTGAAACACCTTTAGACCTGCCTAGAGATCTGCCTAGGACTAAAAACTTATAAAGCCTTCTGAAAATATAATTGCATTTTCCTAGAACTCTTCAAAAAAGGTTGTCAAACAATATCTGCATTTATCCCAAGGGTTTTAACGACAAAGCTCAGTTGTAACTTTGCAAAAGCTATCCTTTGCTATTAGGATTCGGTTCAATTGATTTGTTCAATTATTCACAGCATTGCTAACTAATTTCACAATGTTTACTGCTGTCGCCTACACGACAACCCGTCACCATTGATTCTCACTAGGTAGCTTGCAGTCGTCCTCGTCATCATTGAGCCCAAGCTTGACCGACAAGGTTGATCCTTGGATCTCGAATCTGAGGTCGACCAAGCCCTAGATCTCGTCTATCTAGTGTTGCGCTAAGGTGGTCCACTTCGACAGCAGATCCTTAACTTTGTCTCAACTGTGACAATGCATATCCTTGACGGTTTCTTTCTTAGTTTGATTCTGAAGGAAATAGACAAGGTTTAATCAAATTGGAGGCTTTCTTCCGGCAGTTGACGTTTTGGGCACTTGAATTGACCAATAGGTTTCTTAGTGCTACGGTTAAGCATTGATTAAGAAGAAGTTTGGGAGTTTTTATTTTTTTTCCTGTAACGTCCATGTTATTTTTCGAATATTTAGTTTTCCTTTAGCGCAATGAGCCAACAGGTTTTGGTGTTATATTATCCCATTTCAATCCTTGTCTGGACAACCAAACGCAGCTTTAAAGATTCAAGGAAATTTCAATTGCGTTGAGGTAGCAGTCATTGACTGGACATCTATGAGTAAAGCGTTGTTTCAGTGTGGTCCGCCCAAAGAAACTCGACATTAAAGAACAGTAAGAATCTATGCAGTCACCTTTGCTTTAAAGAACTATTAGGTACGTGATAGTTGAATTCTCATCAGTTTCGCTTAGCAAACAGCGGTTGCATCTTGCGTCCAAGTAATACCATATTTTATCTATTAACAATTATTATGAGAAGATGGTGGAGGTCGCTTATAGCAAATTCAGCGAAACGTGGTCACCCTTTTCACACATGCATTTATTTTTTTTTTATTTTTTTTATTTTTGTGACTCAGGAACCGCTGTACAGCCGATAGCCGGCGGCTTAAACCCGAGGCAACCCGTAGGAACCCACCTCTCACGGGCCACAAGTGAGTCGCGCAATGGGGATGAGAAGTTTAGAACCTCTTCCATGCCGGTTGAGGAGCGAGGTGCGAACTATCTCATCCACCGCGGGGTGGGTTTCAACAAGCATTTATTTTGTAGCACATGAATCTTGAAATAATTTTTATAGAATGAGGGGAGACAGCTTGCTCGCCCGGACCCTCTCCATATTCTCTGTTGCGTCAGTTAAGATTCAAATATTGAGTACGAGGTCAGATCTAGATGCCGGCCACCCTTTTGACTAAGGCGGCGGTAATAAATAATGGTAATAATATAATAAATTACTATATTTGGTTTATCACGAGATAAAATATTTTCCAAATAAAAAAATTAATTGGATAATATGTGTTGAAGAAGTTAATGCTGTATGTACAGGACTTTCCACTTGATTAATCAAATCGTCAAGTCCACATGCATCGAATAATGTTGCATCCACTGAGTAGAGGACACAAGTTCCAAATCGATTCAAAAATGTATAGTAAGACCAACAATTGCTTGTACAATATCATTGTACTGAGTGGCGCTGCTGGCTTCGGACCTTCTCCCCCTCATAAAGGGGAGAAGTTCAAATCCTTAACACGTCATAGGTGGACTTACCCGCTTCACGGGGGTGGTGGATTCCTCCGTGGGCCCTAAGGTTTGCCCGCTGTCGACTTACGGGTTTCTCTAGGTTATTAAAAAAAAAAAAACAATTGCTTGTACAAAACCTTTTTTTTCTTTCATGCCATAAAACTTCCTTTTCATTTAATTACGTATGGAGTGATGACACGATGGTCGGTAAGCATACTCCTCTTTTCAACATCGCCCACAAAATGTTTCTTTTTTCTTCAATCTAATCCTTGAATTTTGAAGATTGGTTTAATGAGATCTTTCTGTTCAACGTCCGCTTACATGTTTTTTTCGTCAACACGGATTATTAATTCAATGATGACTAGGTGGAAAATTTGCCCCGCTGCTTTTCATGTTGTTAGTCAAGTCTCTTCTTCTTTTTCTTTTTTTTCCTTTCTTCTCCTTTCTTTCTCGACTATCGTTTATAATCATCACGATCATTGCGGCTCCCTGACTGCTGTGCCTTGCCACAAGGTGGTCTTAGGGTATTCATGTGAGGTAGGGAGGGAGGGAGGGGGACGTGGATGCCAATTTATATAAATATCATGGCAAGTTAAAAATATTAGAAACTCTCAAGTCATTAGCTAATGCCGTTAGTTTTATTTATTAGAAGGACCACATTGATTGGATTTTTAAAGGTTTGACGATCAAATTAAAAAAAATAAAATTGAAACGCGATATTGTATAAAGATAAAAAGACAGTTATCCTTGTCTTTTAGTAAGTTTGCATAAGACCTTCGAAAGGAGCATAGTACCAAATTACGAAATGTAGGAGTGGGACGTCCAAATAGTGATGTATGTTCAAGGATCGGTTGATTTCAATGATTTGGAATTATATTCTCAACTTCTCAAAATACTTGTAAATGTCTGAGAAGTCTTCAACCTTTTGCTAAAAAGATTCTTGGTAGAATAAGCACGTGTTTGATAACCATTATGTTTTGAAAATAATTTTTGCTTAAAAATATTTTTTTTGATTTTGTTCGTTGGATGAATTTCTAAGCATTTGAAAGCGTTTGATAACTGCATAAATCTTCTATTCCTAGAATATAAATACGTTTTGGTACAACATTTATATTTTTTGTGACTTAAAATTTCTTTTAATTTTTAATAATTTTATTATAATTTTCTCTTTTTTTTCTTCTTCTTCTTCTTCTTCTTCTCCTTCTTCTTCTAGCCGGGCACCAACCTCGAGGGAGCCTTGCAGGTTCCAGCTAGGTTGCCAAACCTCACTTGTGATGGCCAATGACTAGCTAGATGAAGAAGAAGAGGAAGAGAAAAATGAAAAGAAGAAAAGAAAATGGCTTAGGCTTCCTGAAAGAAAAAGTAATTCTTTTTACCTTCTTAATTGTGTTCTAAATCTATTTTTGAGAACAAATTTGTGATAATAGGTGACGTTGATGTAAAAGACGCGGAGAGAGAGTGAGCAAACCGAGACGTCAACATCGATGAAGGGAGACCAATTCAATGGAAGAGCAAAGAATCAACTTGGCGACCAATGAGGATGGCGAATGGCATGTTTTGTTCACCGTCCCCTTCGACCTCGGTCAACATTCTCGGTCTTCGATGTTGATCCTTCCTTGTGGACGAGACTCCCCCTCCGTCCTGTCCTGACCTGTGGAAATTGAATCTTTCTTTGGCACCAGCCAGGCCGACACGGTTCTTGTATGAAAACACCCGATGCGTGATGTCAATCTCGCATTCCTCTAGCTTATCACTGGCAGAAGATAAAAATCGGGGATTCCTTGCAATTTTCAATGCGCAAAGGCATAGTAAGTAACTAGCCATCAATATAAGGGTGAGCATAATTCCAAAGAAAAACCTAAAATTAAAGAACTGAATCAATGGAAACATATTCGATTCCAAAGTATGTAGGATAGGTTCTAGGTTCTAAAAATTGAAAAAACTATTTCGACAGGTAAGTTCCAGCTTGAAACCTGAAATAGGTTTTTATGTTTTTCTTTATCTATATTTTTACGTGATCATGTGGTATTCCTATTGTGACAAGTAGGTTTAAAAATATGAAAGGTAGATTTCAAGTTTCGGATAAAATCTATACTAAGCCTGAAATCACTTGCCTTTACATCTAGTGATAAAGCATTGTTTCGATGTGGTTCACTCTAGAAAACTTTGACATATAGAATAGTAGAATCTATGCAATCACCTTTGCTTTAAGATCTATTTAGGTACGTGTAGTTGAAATATGGGGAATTTCGCTTACCGCGATGGTTGGCGTCCAATAAATATTTTATTTTATCCACTAACAATTATTATTATAACAATTATAGATTGTAATAAACGCACTCCTATTCTTTTTCCATTCCAATAATAGAAATTTTATATAATTATCAAATCCATTCTTTTATTGAGAAATTACTCAAGGAATAGAGATAAAAACATATTATTTCTAAAAAGAAATTATTCCCTGGAACAAAATTTTTACCAAACAAATCCTTGCTTGCCTGAACCCTCTACAAATTCTCTGTCATGAGTGAATTAAGATTCGATTTCAAGTACAAGGTAAAAATCCACATGCCAATCACCCTCTTGACAAAGATGATAGTAATAAATAATAATAACAATAATATAAAAATTACTATATTTTGGTATATCATGAAATATAATATTTTCTCAAATGAAAACTTAGTTGGATAATAAGTGCGAAGAAGAACTTTTAATATGATTAAGCAAATCACCTAGTTTACGTGCATCGAATAATGTTTCATCCATAGACTAGTGGACGTGGGTTCCAAGCTTAGTCAAAAACGTAACATAAGACCAACAATGCTTGTACGATATCTTTTTGTTTCCCTTGGGCGATTGACCCAAATGAACAAATATCTTCGTGCCATAAAACTTCTCTTTCATTTAATTACATAGGGGTAATGACACGGTGGTCGCTTAACATACTCTTATACTCAACATTACCCCCAAAATGTTTCTTTTTTATCTCAATTTGATCCTTGAACTTTGAAGATCGGTTTAATGGGATTCTTCCATTCAACATAATGTACGCTTACATATTTTTTTTTCTCAACGCAGATTATTAATTCAATGATGACTAGGTCCAAAATTTGCCCCGCTACTTTTCTTGTTGTAAGTCAAGTCTCTTCTCTTTTTTCCTTTTTTTTCTTTCTTCTCCTTTCTTTCTCGACTGTCGTTTATGATCATCACAATCCTCGCGGGTTCCTGATAGTTTTGCCTTGCCAAAAGCTGGTCTTAGGGTACGTGTGTGTGAGGGAGGGACACGTGGATGCCAATTTATATAAATATCATGGCAAGTTAAAAATACTAGGATTCTCGTTAGCTAACGCCGTTGGTTTTATTTATAAGAAGGACAGAAATGGTTGGATTTTTAAAAGTTCGACGATCAAATTAAAAAAAGAAAAGAAATTGAAGCGTGATATTGTATAAAGATAAATGACAATTGTCCTTGCCTTTTAGTAAGTTTGCATAAGACCTTCGGAAGGAGCATGGTATCAAATTGAAGTGAGCATAGTTTTAGAGTAGAACTTAAAACTGAAGAACTAGATCAATGAAAACCTGTTCGGTTCCAAGATATGCCAACTAAATTTTAGGTTTTAAAAATTAGAGAAATTATTTTGACAGGCAGGTTCCAACCTGAGAATTTAGAATAAGTTTTTGTATTTTATTTATTTATTTATGTTTTCACACGATTCTGCGGTATTCCTATTTCAACAAGTAAGTTCCAAAATATGGAGGGTGAATTTCAAATTCCACGTGGAGCCTATAGTGAGCCTGAAACCACTCGTCCTACATCGAGCGATAGAGCGTTGTTTCGATGTGGTTCACTCTAAGAAACTTTGACATTACTGAACAATAGAATCCATGCAATCACCTTTGCTTTAAGATATATATATATGTACGTGTAGTTGAATTCTCGAGAATTTCACTTACCAAACGATGGTCAGCGTCCAATAAGGACTTTATGTTCTCTATTAACAATTATTATTAGAAGATAGTGGACGTCGCCCTTAGCAAATTCAGCGAAACGTGGTCACCCTTTTACACAGGCATTCATTTCCCAGCACACGAATCTTAAAATAATGTTTGTGGATTGACGGGAGACAGCTTGCTTGCCCGGACCCTCTCCAGATTCTCTGTTGCGAATCAATTAAGATTCTTTGTCGAGTACGAGATAAAAATCCAGATGCCGGCCACCCTCTTGACGAAGGTGACGGTAATAAATAATAATAACAATAATATAAAAAAATTGCTATATTTTGGTTTATCATGAAATATAATATTTTCCCAAATAAAAATTTAATCAGATAATAAGTGCCGAAGAAGAACTTTCAATTTGATTAAGCAAATCACCTAACTTATGTGCATCGAATAATGTTTCATCTATTAAGGAAATCCTTTATGATGCATTAAAAATGATAAAATAAATCAAAAACTACTAACGTGTTTAATAATTGAGTAATAACATGTAAAAGATATTATTAAGAACTATACTTGGAAGAACTCGAAGATAAGCTCTATGTTAGAGTTGAACTTACTCAAATTATATAAAGACTTTATGGATGAATATGTTCAGACATACGTCCAAATTGTAAAATCTACTTTAGACGGAACAAGTCCAGAACGTGATGGATTCAAAACAACACAAATACAGAATGTGATCTAGAATGTGACAAGTTCAGAATGAAGCAAGTTCAGAACGTACCATGTTTAGAACGAGACAACTTGATCAAACGTAACACAAGCCCAAAACATACAAGAACTAGTGATTTGGTTTGGATTTCAAACCAAGATAGATTTAATTGCCTCAATCTAATTGATTGGCAATTGAATTTTGAAGATAAGTTCTTTCTAAACAAAGAAGCTCTACCTATGTTAACCATGATTCTAACTATATGGGCGATCAAAATCAAGTGGGGATTATACTTCTGTTACTTAACGGCTATCTAATCTTCTCGATATAATTGTGTCCAACAAAAGATTGGAAGACAATCTCCTAAATTGGATATTGTCCAATGACTAGAGTGGAAGTGGGGAGTATTTAAAGAGATCAGGGACTAAGAAGCAAGTAAGGAATGACGCGTAAAATCTAGATTTCCAAAGTCTAAGTGAACTTGTCTTTCGTAAACTTAAATTGTCTAATATTTTGAGAAGTGTTGACAGTATTATAAGTGTGTGTTTTGGCATAAGATAGTGAGTCCTATTGGATTGGGTATAAGCAACACCTACTTTGGGGAGAAACACTTGGGTATAAGCGGCACAACTTGACTATAGCCTTTTATTGATTATCTAGTAAAATCAAGATAATATACTATCAGCGTGGGAAAGTAGATATAGGCTTGATCTATGCTAAGCCACTACAAATTTCATGTGCAATTTTCTTTATCCATAATCTCTTATTGTTTATTGTTAAAGTCTATCGCACATTTGCTGAGTGCTTCTAAAGTTTGTTCTACTACATAGCATATTCTAAGCCTTGTTTTAGAATATGATCTTTATTCAGACTTTAATCTTGACTTGTTCTATCCACATTTATTTGTCAAGATTTTATTTTATCATCTATTTACCCCTCGGGTGATTCCTACTAGCCACCCTCATCATCCATAGAATAGCAAACGCGGGTTCCAAGCTTAGTAAAAATTATCTTAAGATAAACGATGCTTGTACAATATCTTTTTCTTTCCCATGGGCGAGTGACGTAAATGAACAAATGTCTTTCATGCCATAAAACTTCTCTTTCATTTATTACGTAGGGGGTAATGACACAGTGATCGCTTAAGATACTCTTATACTCAACAGTGCCCCCAAAATGTTTCTTCTTTTCTTAATTTAACCCTTTAACTTTGAAAATCAGTTTAATGGGATCCTTCCACTCAACACAATGTCCGTTCAATGGCCAAATTAAAATCAGTTTAATGGGATCATCGCAGGTTCTTGCCTTGTCACGAGGTAGTCTTGGGGTATTTGTGTGCATGAGAGAGAGGGGGAGGGAGAGGAAGAGAGCCACGTAGATGCCAATTTGTATAAATGTCATGGCAAGTTCAAAACATTAAGGTTCACGTTAGCTAACGCCATCAGTTTATTTAGTAGAAGGAACACATTGATTGGATTTTCAAAAGTTCAATGGCCAAATTAAATTTAAAAAAAATTTGAAACATGATATTGAATAACGATAAAAAGAAAATTGTCGTTTGTCTTTCAGTATATTTGCATAAGATCTTTAGAAGGAACATAATATCAAATAATGAAAAGTAGTGATGTATGTTCAAGGATTGGTTGATTTCAAAGGTTTTGAATTGGAGTTTTTACTTGTCGAAATACTTGTAAATGTCTGAGAAGTCTTGCAAGCTTTTGTTGAGAAGATTCTTGGTCGAATAAGGACACGTTTGGAATTATTTTGAGGAAAAAGCCTTTAGGAAAATGCAAAAAATTTTAGGTGAAGTGATTTTCCCAAAATACAAATAGTGCTTGGTAAAAAATATATTGAGAAGCAACTTTGACTTAAATGCCATTTGAAAAAAAAAAAAAAATACACTTTTGTTTTTTTAAAAAGAAATTCTCAAATTATATAGTCGCAGAACTTAACAACCGGTGAGCCAAATTGAATTGACAACTAACTAAATCTGGCTTCATCGGCAACCCGAGTCCTTTCTAGTGACATCACGTGAGGTGGGGAAATTTTCGAAATTATGAAAAATGAGCAAAGGCAAAGTTGGAAAAAAGGAAAATTGTATTTGCATTCTAGAAATGGCCAAAGCTTAAAACACTTTTGAACGCACCTCAATTTAAAGATCTTTAAAGGCTTTTGGAAAGGGATTTTGAAGGCAAAGCTTAGCTATGACTTTTCAAAAGCTATCCTTTGCTATTAGGATTCGGTTTAATTAATATCTTCAATTATTCACAGCATTGCTAAGTAGTTTCACGATCTTTATTGTTCTTCCAAAAAGGTTATTCTGAAATATGACTCAACCAGTTTTGGTTTTATATTCGACTCCAGATTAAAATCTAAGTCATCTAGAATAAGCGAAAGAGTTTGAAGTTGCACGACAATGCGAACCGGAGGTCCTAATTGAGGTTTGGACACTCAGAAAAGTGTGCAAAGGACAGTGAAGCTATTATAGGTCGAAAATATGAGTTGTGGACACACGTAGAACTCAACAAGAACGTCTAATCGTCACTAGTCAGACTTCCAACCGACACACGCAAAGAAGATCGGATGTCCATAAATGTCTGGGCAATGTTCGAGAAATCCCGAATGCCAACATGCACACGGCAATTTACTCTAAAGACTTTTCTAACTTGAATGTAATGAAAGCCTAAACTCAGTGAAAAAGTCGGGGAGAAATTAAGGAGTGTAAGTGTGCGATGTAAACACTCTCTATCTTTTTATTTGAGATTGTGAGACTTCTCGGGTGTAATTAAGGCTTACAAAACACTTTGGAGTTGTGTTTCAAGCTATTATAATCTCCTCTTGTTGATCTATCGATTGTCTCGTGGATCTCTTCCTATGAAGTAAGCCTGCCAAGTGGAATAAACCCTCTATAGCAGGTTTGATATTTTGCATTTATTTCTCGTTTGGATTATTTGATTTTGGGTGCTCTGCCACTGTATTGAGTCATAGATTATCAAAGAGGATAGAGCAATTTGCGGTGATTAAAAGGGATAGAGCAATTTGCGGTGGTCTTTTCTAGGGAAAGCTTCTGGTACTGTGATTACATGTGGATTGATGTTCACTTGCCAAGGAAAGAGAGGGAGCTAGGAAGAGAATAACGATTTTTAACTTGAAAAAGTCGAATCTAGCTCAATTAAAAAGGGATCATTCCTTTAAGTTAGATTAGACACTGTCCTTATTCTTCAATGTCCCTTTTAATGGGGTAAATATTATACCTTTTGATGCCTGATTGTCCAATCTTCTTCTTCACTTTAAGTTAGATTAGACACTTGCACTATTCATTTGTCTGTGTATCAAATTTTACATTGGGGGAACCTCTAATACTTAAGTCAAAAGATAAAAAACGCGTCCGGAATGAGAAAAGAGCCAAAAGAGGGAGGAATCTCCTTTACCCTAGGTCGTCCTCTTATTTTTTATTTAGCGATAATCCCGCTGGAATCGTGAATGCTAATCACCTGAATTCTTTTTCATCTCACTTATACCTCGAACTTGTACCAATTACCTATAAGTACCTTCCGTCCATATGGCCGTAAGAAATCCGACTTGACAACATGTGTGCCCATCAGAAACCTGATGTGCCTACACTCTAGGTTGATGTTCAGCATGCGTCGATTACCACCTTAGATCCATTGGCGTAGCTTTATACACGAATGTTGACACATCGGACTTTTTTTAACGAAATGTAATTTCAAGTCACCGGTACAAGTTTTGGGATATTAGTGAGACCATGAAAAGTTTTGAGGAATTAGTACGGCCCCATTGCGAAAATTCTAGGATGTTTGGTTTGATTATCCTTCTCTTAATTCTTGAGTATCCTTGGTGGGCCCCACTTGGGAATATAACCTGTCCATACGCGGATCTCCATAGAAAATGGGCTTTGGGCTAGCCCGGATTCGAATGCTCATGGGCCGCTGGCCTGACCACTTGGCTCTGTGGCCCATGGTCCAAGTTCCTCTTCTTGGGCCAGCCCTACGGATTTTCCCTCTTCTAGTACTTTCAACGCTTACTTCGATTTAACAATGGAAAGCACAACCGCATTGCGCGACTAAAGTGGAGTGCCATGAGAGGTGGGCCCCCACATTAGTGCTCCCCCTAATTTACGCCGCCGGCTGCCGGCTCTATGGTGGTTCCAGGGTCAACAAAAAAAAAAAACAAAACAAAACAATGGAAAGCACAATTGGAGATGACATAACTGAAAAAAAAAAGGATCAAAAATAATTTCTTGGACCAAGCGCTAATTTATATCATTATATGCTTGTGCATCTTCTTGGAGTCGCCTCTGAGATTGCGTGCGCATGTGCTCCAGTAATTGTTAAATGCATATCGAAATTTAGACATGACAATGACCATCACACAGGTGAAATTAGTTTCTCGGGTTTAAAAAATAGTTAGGGTTTTGCTTAAAATTAAGAAAGGGGGTCAGTCGTGACACGAGATGACGACGACATTCTTTTTATATTGGCCAAGATGACGGTACAACCAAGAGTCGAAATCCCACTCGTGGTTAAGTGCGAAGTTTTAGTTTCGATTCTACGAAATCTTACCGGAGTGAGAAAATGATGCTGACGATGGCATGACCTTAAATGGAGGGCTTTTTTTTTTTTTGTGAATGGTAATAGTATTAAGCTTAACCAATATGTATAACCAAACGGTACCAAAGCTTATACTCAAAATGAAAAAGGCATAATGAGTGGAAATGTGTCGAAATAAAAGACAAGCCTACAAGGCAAAAGCAAGAATGCGCAGTCGTCACAACAGCGGCCACATCCTAAAGAAGGACCGAAAACCAAAAAAGGCGACTAGTCAGCCAAACAATGACAACCTAAGTCCAAAACCCAACGCAAAAAGAGCCCAAAAGCGACAACCAATAACAAGGCCACGACGTAGACAGAAGAACGAAGAAGCCCAACTAGCAGACACTCCACCAATAGGACTCCTAAAGAACCACCGAGGATGAATGAAAGATGCAAGGGTTAATCCCTCAGCTACGTTGAAGTCTCCTGTTTCTTGGATTGTCAAATGGAGGGCTTATTATTTTGTGTGTACCCAATATTAAGGTATTACCTTACTAGGGTGACCAATGGCAATAATATAGCAACATAAAAAGAGATGTTGGGATTGTGTCTTTCACAAGCTACGATGCCTTTGTGCATTCAACTTTTATGAATATCCCGGATTAAAAAAGATAAAATAAAAAATAATGACTTGTCATTTTAGAGTTTCTTTTAAATCTTCTTTGAGTTTAAATTAGGCATCGAAACAAGTCACATTGTGTCTTGTCTTGCGAGAAACCGGGTCGCTTTTTAAGTCTTAGTCAAAGTAAGGTTTCATTTGGGGCCGAGATTAGTGAGTGCCGGCTCTTTTGATTGGTGGGTGATCTCTAAAAAGAAAAACACCCACGAGTAACTCTAACTTCAATCAATGTGGCTACGCCATCCATCTCCATCTCTTATGGCTTGGATTTCGCTTCCCTTTCTATGAAGTTACTTGTTTGAGACTAGATTTCCGATGCTTTCACCACCAAATTCAACATTCTCGTGAATTATGATGTCTTCAGGGCAGAGCACATTGCGGGCGTGAGAGTTCAAATCTTGCATGATACTAGAGCATGCAGTCCCAAATTCAAATCATATTTGTCTTCCCAATTAAATATGTCAACTCTTAGTATTAGGAAAAAAAATCAAATAAATATGATGAGGAGTGATAAAATATATATTTCTTTAGAAGTTTAAACTGTTAAAATAGTTATCTTTGGAGTAGTTCTTGATAATGGTGTTTAAAAAACCAGAGAAACTTAGCCTCTTAGGGGCGAGACACGACCTTTCAAACTTGTTTTTAGCTCAAGGTAATAGCACAAATGGAGTTGAAGTATCAATGAAAATTGATTAATGTGTTGATGATATCTCTGTGAAGACAAAAAGAAATCAACAGGCAATGATTTATGGTGGGCTGCGTGAACTCAAGAATGAAAAATTTCATTAAATGCTCTGAGGTACATGAAAAAGAAAGAAGACAAAAGGAAAGATCGTGGGCACCGAGAAAAGTATCTTCTCCGTTAAATGCTGCGTCTGTCTTGGAGCAAATAATCATAGGGTGCACCAGTTTTTGAATTTTGAGACTTTAGCTATAAAAAGAGCACCTGTGAAACATTGTACCCAAGCCACAAAAAGCAAAGTGAGCTTCCGAAATTAGAGAGTTGTGGTCTGAGCATTTGCCTTTTAGGAAGGTCCTCCCTCTGATCGTCATTTGTGCTCTTGTTCCAGATTTCCAAAGTTATCATTACTCTTTTAGGCTACGTTTGGTCGTTCGAATTTCTAATCAAGATAGGACTAGATAGGATAAAATATAAAATCCTGGGATTTTTTTATATCCCATTCATTGTTTGGTGAATCACCGTATTAAAGTTCGGATATACTCGCATCATATCATGTATATATATATATATTTTATATAAACGGTATATCATTGTAAATGAACCTAAATGTTCATAAATGGAGATGGTGAAAATCTCTTATAACACTATTCTTTAATTTATTTTTAATTTATTTTTCCTTTGTTTTATATCATTTTCTTTATTATTTCTTTTTTCCCCTTTCATCATTCTTTAATAAAATTTTATCAAATAGTAAATTGTACTAACATACATAAAGTACAAAAATACTTAAAATATATAATAAATATAAATATTTAATTTATAGCTTGAATGTTTATTATAAGATAGAATTAAAGTTGAATATATAAATTAAAATAAGATTAAATAATTTTTTTATATATTTTTAATTTTTAATTTCTTAAATTATAATTCAAATATTATTTATTTTGAAATATAATTTCAATTTTGTTAATTTAGTAAGTTTGTTATTCGAGAAAATAACTTTACTATTATGGACATTATAAATCATATCTACCTTTATCCCGCCTTCTCCATGGGATAATTTTATCATGTTTATATCTTCTTTATATTCAACTTTATCCTGTCTTGAGCGAGCACCAAACGTAGGATAGGATAAATCATATCTTATCTCGAATTTTTTCCCAACTACCAAACGCAGCCTTGGTTCCAACAAATGTTTTATGAATTTTGACTAAATATTTAATATCATTTATGAACTTTTAATCTGTGCAATGGAGTCATGAACCTTATCCTAAGGTACAATATCGTCTATGCACTTTTATTTTGTTCGAATATAGTCCATGAACTATTGATAAATATTCAATATAGTCCCTAAATTATATGAAAATATTTAAAAGTTAAAGAATCACATTAAATAAATTAAAAGTTCAAGAATTTCCTTTATAGACATGATTCCACTGTATCAAAGACGTGTATATAAGATTACCATTATCATATATAGCAATTAAGTTGAGCATTATTGAGATAGACTACTCAAACTATATAATACAAAAATTTCAAGATATGATATAATTTTTTGTTGAGCAAGGTTTTCTAGTCATAAAAAGTTATTCAACTTACTTTGCCTCATTCTGATGATCTAATCTTTGATAGAGATTGAAACAGAAGCTTGACCTTGAGCTTGGAGTCCAATATTTCCAAAGACAACTAATGGTGCGTTTGGAAGATTTACATTGAGGAATAATTTCTTTTAAAAAATAGTCTTTTCTATTTCTATTATCTGGAAAAATTTATGAGTAAAAGAATACATTTAATAACTATACAAAATTTATACTCTCAAAATAGAAAAATACGAATGTGTTTGGTACAATTAATAATTTTTTTTTGGTAACTTAGAATGTTTTAAATTTTTAAGATTTTTTTCTTTTTCTCTTTCTTTTTCTTCCTTGCAGCGCCACTGTCCACCCGAGGAAGAAGAAGAAAAGAAAAAAAGAAAAAAATTACTTATTTCAATAAATTATTCTCGGGAACATTAATTTAGTTTTTTCTATTTCTTATCTCTGTTCCAAATTTATTCCATAACCACTTTTCTATTCCAATAAATAGAAAAATTAATTGATGTTACCAAACAAATTTTTGTTCTTTTTCTATTTTGGAGAGCAAAAGAACTAAAGCATTAGCATGCAAAGCTTAAAATTATAAATGTCACATCTCCATATTCTTCATATTTAAGAAAATACATAAGCAATTATTCTAAGAGTGCACATGATAACCATTATATTTTTACGTTATATTGTTTTGTTCCCAGGAATAAGTTTGGAATAAACCTGTTTGATAACGCAATTTCATTCTTTTATTTCCAAGATAAATTTTTATCCTAGAATTAGGTTTGGAACGGAAATGAGAAGTAGAAAATATTATAATATTCTATTTCTAAAAAAAAATAGAAAAAAAAAAAACTCTTCCCATCGCTCGCCATTACTTTCCATTGCCTATCGCCCATCGATGTACGATTTCTACATCAACGCTTTCAATTCATTTGATTAAGGATGTTTTATCTCACAAAAGAATGGAGTACAATGAATGGAAAAGAGCGTGGGAGGGAGCTATTTGAGAAAACCTATTAAATGAATTTCAATTCTATGTGGCGAGTAGAAATTTTATGTTGATATTAAACGCGTATCTTTACTAAAAAACTTATCCAAAGAATAAAAATTTGGCTAGAAATTGTTCTTAGGAAAAAAAAAATATCATTCGCGCACTAGGAATACGTTAGAATTGACTTTTACTTAGCTTGATCAAAATTTTATGCAGTGCACACTTTAACATTTTAAATAAGAAATATTCGAATCTTTCATGAAGTGGAAATATATATTCTTATATGACTCCTCATAATTTTTTGAATTTTGATTTTCAAATTTACCAGGAAATGTTTTTTTTTTTAATTTTTTAAAATTCGAAACATTTGAAATTTTCACAAATTGCAACATATAACTTTCCCTAATTTTTCCATTTTCAAATTTGACGGAAAAAGCCAAAAAAATACGTGTTCACAAAGCTCCGCAACAAATTCGATACTCTATCTATCTAGTGGTCGACTCGAGCTTAGGCAATTCATAATCATTGATAACTGGACTCGTTCACATCTTTGCTCCCCGTAGATTCCGGAATGACTATGGAAAAACTCATGACCACATGGTGTCGAGTCGAGTCGTGTCGAGCAAAGATAGAGAAAAAAGAAGAAAGGCGGGGAGGGAAGGAGGGAGGGAGGTAGGGCACTTGAGTCCGAGGAGGAGGAAGAAAGAAAGAAAGAAGCACGTGAGCAGCACTGAGGAAGGGGAAGCAGGAACCGCCGCTCCTTCCCCATGTCGACTGGTCGGACACACTGAGAATCTATATCTTTCTCTCTCCTCTGCTGACGCCCTCTTCTCCCCTGTTCATTTCCCGTCTCTCTCTCTCTCTCTCTCTCTATCTTTCTCTCTCCTCAAAATTCAAACCGAAAGCTTCCGTCTTCCAAGCAAAAGCGGCCAACCCATCATCCCTCTCTATCTCCCCTCGCTTTCTAGCGCACAAAGCCCAGACTTTGACAAATCGAGCACCCCCCCGCCCACCTTCCTTCTCTCTCTACCCTGTCTCTCTCTCTCTCTCTCTATTTCTAACTCCAAAATCGAGCCCAGATTCTTCCCCCAAATTCACCCCCCACGGGAAAACCCTAATAAAGAATTCCCACAACCCTCCAGAACCCAATCACACTCTCCCACACCGGCACAGCTCGAACCCCACTAGCCCCCTCTCTCTCTCTCTCTCTTCTTTTCCTTCACAGTGTTTACCTGTCGCCTTCAATCGCGACTTTCCCACCACTCACGACCCACCTTTTTTTTCTTCCTTCTCTCCCCCTCCCCTGCTCCCCTGCCTCCTTGGCTTTAGCCCGCCCTTATAAAGCCTCGGCCTTGGGGGTCCCCTCGGAGATGAGTCAGGCCGCCTCCGAGGAAGATCCCCCCGCCCTGGCCCCGCCGTCGCTCGAGGCCGCCATATCCCCCACCCCGCCGCCCCCGCCGGCACCCCCGGCACCCCCGGCACCCCGGCCGAGAAAGCCGAGACCTTTGCAGGAGGAGGAGTTGTTGTTGAGGTCGTTGCGGCGGAGGAGGAGGAGGAGGCCGGCGAGGAGGATCGCGGGGCGGCGGAGGAGGAGGAGCCGATGGAGGAGGACGCGGTGAGCCCGGCCACCGTGTTCGCGATCCGGCTGAAGCAGCCCCGCTCCAATTTGATGCACAAGATGAGCGTCCCCGAGCTGTGTCGCAATTTCAGGTGATTCTTTTTGGCGGGGTTGAGTTAGGTTTGTGGCCGGATTTGGGGCTCGTGTAATTAGGGTCTGAGGTGTTGTGCTGAATTGGGACGAGTACACATCGAATTGATGTAATTTAGTTGGAATTCTGTGAAGCTGTGTGTTTGCGGCCTACGAGCCGTGGCGGAATAGTGTCTTTTGTTACTTCGAATGAGGAAGTGCTGGGAATCTTATCGAATTCGGGATGATGATGTTGTTGATGTTGCATATATGTGTTTCCAAGTATCAACAAGGATTTTGATGTTCTTCATGCGCAATGATTGCGAATGAATTGATTTTAGTACAAATTGGCTGTTGTGGGATTGCTTTACCTTAGCATTTCTACTTTTTATGTACGGAGGTATGCGTTTGTGATTGAATCCAGCACTCAAATGAAGACTTTTTCGTACGGACCTGAACCGTGCAAGGTTGGAAGCAGTTTTTTTTGGTATTATTTCTCCATATGAAAAAAAAAAAAACTATTTCTGGGGAGGCAACACAGAATCAATCATCTCCTCTAAACATAAGTGAAACCTGGCTGTAGGTGTATCTCAATTGCGTTCCAGTCAAGCTGATCATAGGGACAACCGCAATAGTTTTTCAAGTGAGTTAATGGTAGGGGAGACCAAAACTTCAGAGAACAGCATATTGATTATAAAGGCCAAGTCAAAGCACAACATGCGATTGAATTTCAATTGCAATCTGTATGAATGTGTGAATTTTAGTATTGCTACTTATATGGCCCACCCAATTCCGGGACTGTATATATTTGGAGTCAATTGCAGTCTTCTGTCATCTCCCACCTTCAATTTGTTGATTCTCATGTTGAACTTCAATTTTCAACAAGGCTCCTTGTATCAGGTTGGGAGATTTCAGTTTGAAATTAACATGACACTCGGCTGAAGTGAAAATATTGAAAACCTTATACGGATGGACCAGTCATTCAGTTCGATGGACATCGTGTTAATGGAAACATAATCACTTTTATTAACCTCTTAGACAATCAAAGAGAACTTGCCCCTTTATTAGTATTATTCTTAGTATTCTTTGGTCGAAATGCCAATATGGAGGGTGGTTTTGAATAGCAATAGCTTAAAAGCAGAATAATGATTTCTCCATTATATGGGTTTCTTAGTAGAATGTGGTTCTTCTGGTGATGTTTATATTGTATGTTTTTGGTTTGTTAATGTGCATTTGGTGCTCGGTTAGCATTGTCTACATCTAGTGTTTCAAATGTTTGTTGTGAGCTTCTTCTGTCCGAACTTTCATTCTCTCCTTGGCTGTAAGTTGGAAGTCCCAAATTTGATGTCTGTGAGGAAAGACTGAAAAGCTCACAGTTGGTCTTGAATTTATATTTGCCATTTTTTCCCGGTAAAGCAAAAACTAGGGATATGCATCTGTTGGAGAATTAGCTGTCATTTCATCAGTATACCTGATGTTACTTTATGGAGCTGTTGCCTGCGTCATTGACTTTGTAAGTGTTTGCTGGAGAGGGTTGGATTCAAAGAGGAATATAGAAATTTTGCATGGTAGGGTAGAGCACATTTTAAGCTATTCCGGTTGACTTCTTTAGGTACAGTTAAATTCTGTGGGTGCTAAATGTGAGTCAAAATGGATTATGTTTTACGATTTATACAGTCATTGCATATAAGACATTAGATTTTACTAGCATATGTGCGCTTCTGTGATGATTGATGTGCAGTTATCCTTGCATATCTTCAACTAACTTCTTCTCTTTTTCTTGTTCAGTGCCGTTGCTTGGTGTGGGAAGCTAAATGCGATAGCTTGTGCATCTGAAACTTGCGCAAGAATTCCAAGGTTGGTGGTTTCTCTGCAGTTCTCACTACATAGACCCCAGGACATTGGGGGTAGACCTGCCGATTCTGCTATCTAAATGAAAATGCATCTTTTGATTTATTTATTTATGTATTTATGCATTTAGAGGAGCCTACCAAAGGCAGCTAGTTGCTTTAGCTCCCAAATTTTGCTTTCCTGGCCAAAAAAACATACTCTTTGAATTATAAAAATAAGGAAAAATTCTGAATGATTCTTAAAGGTTGATATATGTACATTTGTAAAGTTTTGAAGTGTTCAATATGAGATAGAAGTGAAAATTGAAAGGAAGAGAAGGCATAAGCCAAAATCAAAATGTGAAAAAGCAAAAGCCACCCTAAACACACACTCGGTATATTGTGATCTGCATGCATGATAGTTTTGAATGAATTGGGCAAGAAGCCTTTACTCTCTTGTGCTTTGGCAGTGGAAATATCAGCTTAATTTAGTAATTTCTTTTTTGTACTATCTCCAGTTCGACTGCTAATCCACCATTCTGGATTCCTATCCATATTGTTATCCCTGAGCGTCCAACCGAGTGTGCTGTTTTTAATGTCAGAGCAGGTACTTTGATTTATCCTCTTGCTATGTGTTTTGTTATCTTCCACAATCTCTAAACATTATCAGGTTAAAAGGTTTAATCCATTTAGATAATATATCCAAGGATCATAGTGCGAGGATTATTTGCTACATGAGTTCTTTGGTCTTTACACTTTCACGAGAAAAGTGCACTATTTTCCTAGTCAATGATCGTGTTTCCATTGTTGTTTACCAAAAGGATCATATATTCTGCGTTCAAAAGTATGTTACTTAAGTTCTTGAAGATAAGTTGGGCATTGCTTCCTTGATGGCTTGATTAGTTTGCCCCTTGTTCGGATGATTCAAAGATTTTTCTCATTTTCTCTTTTGAACAGATTGACCATAAATGTCTGTTCTTACCCCAGAACACTGGGGTGAGTAGAACTCTTTTCTTGCTTTATTTCCATTCAACTTTATCTTTGTGATCATAGTCTGTTATTTTGTTGATAGGTAATGTATCTTCCCTTCTTTTCAAGGATGTGCCCGAATAATATGAATTACAAGTACTTGCTTTGAATTTTCTGCAGATTCTCCAAGAGATTCTGTTCAGTTTATTGAATGGTCCCCTAGCTCATGCCCTCGAGCACTACTAATAGCTAATTTTCATGGGAGTGTCACTATCTGGACTCAACCATTTCAAGTAAGCAAACCTACTGGATTGTTTTCTTCAAACACTTAAGGCCTTTTTTCCCAAGATCTTGCCAATAAACTTATTTCTCCATCTTAATAGATAGGGTACATCATCGAATTTTTTCATTATGTTTGAGTACACTAATTACAGTGTATTTCGTTCTTTCAGGGGCCAGCTAATCTGGTAAAGGATGCTAGCTGCTGGCAATGCGAGCATCAATGGCGGCAGGATATTGCTGTTGTTACAAAGTGGTTATCTGGGGTGTCTCCGGTATGTTATCTTGGTGATGATTGATTGATCTATTTCATTAAAAAATTGAATGAAGGAATCTGTATTATTATGTGCTATGAGCAAAGATATATGTTTGACACCTTGTCTCTCTCTCTCTCTCTCTCTCTTATAAACTTATGAAGAGCCTTCTTATCTATGATTCCTGTGTACTTGATTATGCTTAAAATTCTTGTATTGTCAGAAAAGTCTGGCATCATGGAGCTTCATGCCCTTGCATATCTTCTAATATGAGATGCTTTCTAAGAATGACGGCTTAGGGTGTATTGCTGTTCCAGTAAGCCATTTCCTGATGAAAAATGAACCACAAGCGATGTCTGTTCCCTCCTCCAGTTTTTCATTACTTTTAAAGTGATCTAGTTCTTGTTTTATTTTTGTCTACCATGGTTCAGTGTCACCCTCTTGCGTGTTACTATATTGGTTTTACCATCAGCTATGGTTAGCTTGGTTTGTATTATCAGTCTCCTGAACACTATTTGTTGTTTCATTTGTTTTAAAATCAGTATAGGTGGCTTTCCTCTAAATCTAGTACTCTTGCGAATTCGAAGTCAACTTTCGAGGAAAAATTCCTTTCTCAGCAGTTGCAAACTTCAGGTATGTTGATTGCTGTGGTGAGCTTATTTATGGCATCATACCATTGAGAAGGATGAAGTAATAATATCACACGGATCACCAGTTGTTCAAAAAGCAGAACAGTTTTTGCTGAGATTTAGCCCTGATTGACTTTTGGATGAGAGTAAACCTAGCAAGCCCCTTGATTGGATAACTTTCGAGGTAGAAATTTGGCATTTTACTTTCTTTTCATCTTTACTGTCTTTGCATTTTGATTCAATCCATGCTGGATTCAACGCATGCTCTTGATCAATAAATCCATTATTCAGTCTAACACAATTAGGTGTAGGTATCTGTGCTGGCGCTGTAATCCACAATAGAATTTTGCAGAAGAGTGAATTCTGGATAATGGAGTTTAATGTTGTACATTAAGGATTGAGAGAGATGATAGTATGAGTATAATCTGTATCGAAAGCTCTTTGATTTATGCCTCCTAATAACTTCATTGGGTGTTATATACACTTTTAATTAAAGATATAGAAAGTCCATAGTGAACCATGTAGGAAGCATGGGTATGACCTCTCCTTTTGAATATAGATTTATGACATTGTGACAATGATGACCTGCTAGTTTCTTCTCTCTCTGAATTTGATTTTTGGATATCCAATACATGAACTTGTTGCAGCTAGATGGCCCAATTTTCTCTGCGTATGTTCCGTATTTTCATCTGGATCTGTTCAGTTAAACTGGTCCCAGTGGCCTCCAATTCAAAGTGGTGTTGCGCCAAAGTGGTTTCACACAAGTAAAGGACTCTTGGGTGCTGGTCCCAGTGGAATCATGGCTGCTGATGCAATCATAACAGACAGTGGTGCGATGCATGTTGCAGGCGTTCCAATTGTAAACCCTTCAACTGTTGTTGTGTGGGAGGTCACTCCTGGTCCTGGAAATGGATTTCAAGCAACTCCAAAGGTTAGTGCAACTCCTGGGGTCCCGCCCTCTGTCAATCCACCCAATTGGGCTGGCTTTGCTCCTTTGGCTGCATATCTGTTCAGTTGGCAAGAGTATTTATTGTCTGAGGCGAAGCAAGGCAAAAGGCAGACAGATCAAGATCTAAATGACGCAGTATCTCTGCATTGTTCGCCTGTTTCAAACTTTTCTGCTTATGTGAGTCCTGAAGCTGCAGCACAATCAGCAGCAACCACCACATGGGGTTCTGGTGTTACAGCTGTTGCCTTTGATCCTACATGTGGCGGCTCTGTTATAGCTATTGTTATAGTCGAGGGTAACTTTTTGTTCTCTCTTTCATGCTGCTATTGTTGTATTTTAACTTTTCTTTTCTTGCTGGTTAGGATGAATTATTTGCCAGTGGGCCCTGAGTAGGAATTTACCAACCACTGATACTTCATTTTTCAGGGCAGTACATGTCCCCTTACGATCCGGATGAGGGTCCTTCAATTACAGGATGGAGAGTACAACGCTGGGAATCATCTCTTCAGCCTGTTGTTATTCATCATATATTTGGTAACCCTAGTTCTAGTTTTGGTGGGCAGGCACCCATGCAAACGGTTTGGATAACAAAAGTCGACACAAGCATACCACCAACAAGTGATTTCAGATCCCATCTATCACTTGCCGCAGGACCTACATCTGATGTTGCGAAGACATCTGATTCTGATGTTGAGAAGGCGAAAAGGGTCTCTTTTGATCCCTTTGACTTGCCAAGTGATATCAGAACACTTGCTCGAATCGTCTATTCTGCACATGGTGGAGAGATCGCTATTGCTTTTCTACGAGGGGGGGTCCACATTTTTTCAGGGCCAAACTTTGCAGCTGTTGATAATTACCAGATTAATGTTGGCTCTGCAATTGCTGCTCCTGCCTTCTCTTCCACAAGCTGCTGTTCAGCTTCTGTGTGGCATGACAGCAAGAAGGACCAAACCATACTGAAGATTCTCCGTGTCCTTCCTCCTGCTCTTCCTAGTAGTCAATTAAAGGCTAACGCATCCACCTGGGAACGTGCAATTGCTGAGAGGTTGGTCTAGTATCTCTTAGTAATAGTTTCCACTGTTCAACTGTGCTTATTGCTTGATCCTTTAAGGAGCTTGATATGGATTTTGGGGGCATGACAATGTTTAGCATGATGGAATCTGTTGTATGTCCATGCAGGTTTTGGTGGAGTCTTATGGTTGGTGTTGATTGGTGGGACGCTGTTGGCTGCACGCAGAGTGCTGCTGAGTGTGGCATTGGTAAGCATTGAGACTAATTTGAAAATGTTACAGGCCATTTTGATGATATTACAGCAACCAAGCCTTATCTCTAAGTAGGGTTGTTTATATGATAAAAACCTGCTAATTATGGTGAAATGTCTCACCCTAGAAAAGATCTCAGTACTTGATAGCTTCTTGGTGAAGATTTCTTAGCCATATAGTTTCTGGATATCACTATTGGCCCCTTGCCTTCTTTCCTATTTCAGGGGAGCAAGCATGTGTATTAGTTGGGATACACTAATATGCTTTACCCTATATGGGTAGAGCCAAAGCAATTCGATCTCAAAATAATGATGGTTGCAATTAACTAACTTTGGTAATTTAGATCTTTGGATTGTCATTTGCTGGTAACTTGTAGTTGCTGCTAGTCCTTTAGGAGTTAATTTGGGTATGAGTCTTCTGGACTACAAAAGTAGTGGTGATGTGAACCCTAGACTTCTAACTGTTTTACCTATGCAGTCTTAATCACTCTAAATCATTATTTAGGTGATGTCAAACATGAAAATGTAGGTTTTTAGTCAACTATTTTGAAGAAAAACAGTACTTTGATTTTACCCCCTTCAACTGTAGGACCCTGATTGGCGGAGTTCTCTTCTATTTGAACAGGGAATCTGCCTCGAACAGTCAACCAATCTAATCCAATTATAACACGACAAATTTACTCAAGAAGAATTTTGTTTCCTATCAAACTGATTGTATCATCTCAATTTTACTGGAAAGAATATGAAATGACATGGTGATGATACATTAACAGTGCATAGCATGAATACCGATCTTATAGTTTCATTCTTTATTTTATATTCTTTCCAAAATATGTTTGCACTGGTATGGCTTTTTGCTTAATAATAAATTGCTCTCTTCCTTCCTGTTTTCTCAGTTTCCCTCAATAGTGTCATTGCGGTCTTGGATGCTGATTTCCATTCTCTTCCTTCGACTCAGCACAGGCAACAGTATGGACCTGTAAGTTGGACCAATTTGCATACTGATGTTGCAGTCTTTAGAATTGAAGTAGACAGGTTAGATGGTTATTGAGATCATCACAGTTTCATGTGACATGGACTAGGGTGCATAAGTTTCTAGTATTACTAAACTATTTTGTCTCTGCTTTCCCATAACATAGTCTGGTTTGAAGACAAAATTGTAACCGTCAAAGCATGTTTTTCTTGTTTTGAGTAAATGTTGTTATGTTGCTCGACTATGGGTCATGATGACCTGAAGTTACAAGGTTTAGCTTTTGATATAGATGCAAATCTTACTTGCTAAACATTAAGACTGCTTGGTTGTATGCCCGAAAATAGTTCTGGAGTTTGCACAAACGAATTATGGAGAGATTTATCTGGGGATATTTTATAGTTTTAAGTGACAATGCTGGTTTTCACTTTCCTTAGATGATGTTAATGGTTTAGACTTTCTTAATTTGAAAGTATACTTGAAAGAGGTGTGGTACTATTCTGAATAGTGGCTCTGTTAACTGTTACTGATGATTATAACAAGCTTGTAGGATCTTTTAGTTGGAAATGACCAGGATAGTAGTTGTTCCAATTGAAAAAGCTAGCACAAATAGAGAGGGAAACAAATTCCTCATACTTTGAGCCGTTTGCAAAGTGATATGCTTCTTTTTGGATATATTTTGTCCTTGCATTTCTCATGTTCATGAAGAGAGAGAGGGGAAGGAAAAGAGAAAGAGGAAGGGGGGGTGTTATTAAGCTAACATTACCATTTGCTTTGTGTCATCCATTTATGATGAGTTGCCCAAAGATTGTCTCCCCTCCTGGTTAACAGAACTTGTTCTTCACATGCAGAGCCTTGACCGTATAAAATGCCGGCTTTTGGAAGGTACAAATGCTCAAGAGGTCAGGGCAATGGTACTAGACATGCAAGCTAGGTTGTTGCTAGATATGCTGGGGAAGGGTATTGAGTCTGCTTTGGTGAATCCTTCAGCATTAGTACTTGAGGCATGGCAGACTTCTAGTGAAATGTTTTCTGGAATTGATCCTGAAGGTCTGGCTGTTGAACCGGCACTTGTCCCTAGTATACAGGTACTTTCACCTTCTTTTTATTTTTGATATTAGATCTCCCTGTTGTCACATGGGAGTTTGAAATGCAGATCTTCTGACTGTGTTTTACCATGGCTTTAAGTCATTATTTCAATGGCCATCTTCCCATCTGTTTTCTAAACTGAAATTCCATTATGGGCACTGTGATAGTGAAATTTATTTACAAAAGATCTAGGACAAATAAGGTTTTTAAGTAAAGAAAGGTAGCTTTTGCTGAAAAAGTGGTTGCCCAGATATCTTTTGGCTTTCAAATAATGCTATGTATGAAATATATCAAGATTGCGATTCGATGTGTGAAATAAATGGCTATGACATACTCTTGCATAGAGTTCTCTTAAGGTCACGTTCACTTCCAAATGCCATCTAATACACTGCATTTGTTGAGGACCGTCCAGCTGTCTCCCCCCATCATGTTGACCTTTTCTTCTATCCAGATTATGGCAATTGACTTTAGCTGAAACAGAGATACGATAGTGTACATGTTTCTGACTGTCAAAGATGTCTTGCAGGCTTATGTTGATGCAGTTCTTGATCTGGCTTCACATTTTATCACACGGTTACGGCGTTATGCTAGTTTTTGTCGCACATTGGCTAGCCATGCTGTCAATGCAGGAACTGGCAGTAACCGGAGCATGGTGACTAGTCCAAACCAAACATCAGCATCTCCAACAACAAGTCAAGGTACATGCATTCCACTTTGTAATGAATGTGCTGCTTTTCAAGAGTTAACTTCGGTTGAATTGGGGATCTTCTAATGTGAACTTTCTATTCTTTGAGACCTCAATTTTGATGGATTGATGAAAAATTCTAGGTCATACAGAACTTTGACAGCTGTTCATATCACCATGGTTGTTAAAATATTGAATCAAAGCATAAGTGCCTGTTTCGATTGCAAATTCTGGAATTGCTTAGAAGGCTGGATAGACTTCCTAAACTAGGTATATTGTTGAAAATTGAAATATTGATGTTCATATTGCCCTTTAATTAAGATTTCACCATCAAACTTACCTTAGTGGGAAAATGTAAATTCTCAGGATGTGATTCTTCCATGTCTTTCGAGTCTTCTCTGCTTGTGTTTGTGTGTGTTGGAGTACTAATTTTATTGTACGTCTGTCTCTCTTGATGGACAAGGTAATGATATTAATGATGTTACAAGACTTAATACTTGAATCTCACCAGACATAATCTGAAGAGGTCTCAAATCATTATTGCCCTCTTTAATCTTACAAATTGCATACTAATAAAGAGAAGAAGAAGAAGAAGAAGAAGAAGAAGAAGAGGAAGAAGAAGAATGGCTGCATATCCCTTTGAAAGTTGATTAAGTTGTAGTAGATTCATCTGGCCCGTAGAGTTTATGTAGCCTCAACCAAGTTTTTTAGGGCATTGACTGATATAGTTTAATATTAGGCAGATCGTCTTAAGTCATTAATTGATTGATCCAAAGAATAAAAGTTGGGTAATAAATCATACATGAAACATCTTTGGTAAGTTGTTCAATTCACATCCTGATTAGTGTTTTTTTATATTGTTAGAATTGCGAAACATGCAAATATCATACTGCTTAAGTGAGCTTCTGTAAATTTCGATGGTTTTTTCTTAAGCAGCCTCACTTATTCTCTAGTGTTCCTTTTCCTCTTCAGCTGGTCAAAGTGGCACCGCAAGCTCTTCTGGCAGCACCCAGATAAATGCCTGGGTACAAGGAGCTATTGCCAAGATCAGTAACACAAATGAAGGAGCCTCCGGTGCAGCTCCCCCTATGAATGGTCCATCATCCTTCATGCCAATCAGTATCAACACAGGAACGTTTCCCGGAACACCAGCTGTTAGACTGATTGGTGACTGCCATTTCCTCCACAGATTGTGCCAACTTCTTCTCTTTTGCTATTTCTTCCGGCGAAGCCAGTTACCTCGCTTTGCAAGTACCGCTCAGAGAATTAGTGACTCAAATGGGCAAAAACCACAGCCTGGTGGCCCTGGCAAGGTCGAAGAAATGAATTCTATCTCCACAAAGCCAGCATCATCTATCACCAGGTCAGATGAAGGTCAGGGAGCTCGAGCTGGTCAGACGGCAACTGGATCAAAGGCAGCAGAAGAAGGTCCTGCTGGAAGGTCAAGATTGGGGTCGGGTAATGCTGGCCAAGGATACACATTCGAAGAGGTAGAGATTAGGCTTAGTTTTCGGTCTTAACTTCCAATAATTTCCTGCTTTGAGCTTTTGACTTCTGTTTTTAAGTGCAAATCATCTTTCGGCAGCTCTCAGTTTTGTTGTTCCATCTTTCATTAATGAAAGAATAGCCAAGGTTTTCCTTATATATTTTCAATGCATTGTTTTTTCTGTACCCCGGCAATAGGAAACGATATTGTGTAAAAGACTTAAGACATCTTTGTCGTGTAGGTGAGGGTCCTTTTTCTCATCCTTAGAGATCTGTGTCTCCGAACGGCTTCTCTGCCACATCCTTTGCCGGCTTCTCAGGTTGGGAGTGGCAACATTCAAGTTCGATTGCATTACATAGATGGGAATTATACTGTATTGCCTGAAGTTGTGGAAGCATCGCTGGGTCCATATATGCAGGTATTACT
The DNA here is from genome assembly GCA_014182885.2 of Eucalyptus caleyi. Lineage (NCBI taxonomy): Eukaryota > Viridiplantae > Streptophyta > Magnoliopsida > Myrtales > Myrtaceae > Eucalyptus > Eucalyptus caleyi. The sequence continues at coordinate 10,694,798 of CM024469.2, read as the reverse complement.
GGATTTACTCTAATACTGTATTATCTTTTTACTATGTATTTTTCTCGCTTCACATAAATTGTCGTAGTATCCAGTTAGAATGTTGGCAAATTTGCTGGTGGTTATTTGTTTGTTGTATGGGCATAGATGCAGGTGCTTACATGCTTGAACTGATTATGTGATTTGGATTTTGGTTCTACTTAATTGATGGGCCACTCGACTGGGTTGAAAAGGATCAGACTTAGGATTGTATTTTACGTGCCGCATTCTTGTTGTAAGTACTGAAGTTCCTGTTAGTGTACAAACTGATGTATGTTGTGCCTTTTTCTATCTGGTGGGCTATCTAGAGTATGCCCCGGCCTAGAGGTGCAGATGCAGCTGGTTTGTTGCTTCGTGAATTGGAACTTCATCCGCCTGCTGAGGAGTGGCACAGGCGCAACATGTATGGTGGTCCTTGGTCTGATCCAGATGATGCAGGTCCAGTTGAGGATAACCCAAAATCGAGCAATGGAAGTTTGAACTCAAACTCTTCGGAAGCTTTTGATGCTTATCCTGGGGTCCTCAGTTTATGGCCGAGGAAGCGAAGGATGTCAGAGAGAGATGCTGCTTTTGGATTGAATACCTCGGTGGGCTTGGGCGCATATCTTGGTATAATGGGATCTCGAAGGGACGTCATCACAGCCATGTGGAAAACTGGTCTGGATGGAACGTGGTATAAATGCATGAGATGCTTGAGGCAGACTTGTGCTTTTGCTTCGCCGGGCTCTGCTAGTCCACCTAATCAAAGTGAGCGCGAGACCTTTTGGATCAGCCGGTGGGTTCACGGATGTCCCATCTGTGGTGGAGCTTGGGTCCGAGTTGTGTAAATGGCCCTTGTTCCCTGTCCCTTCTCCTCCAGTGTGTAAATGAATGAATGTTTCTCCTATCTTCTCATTTTTGGATCCATTCATGTTCCATGCGGACGATCTTGCTAAGTTCATCCCAAATGGTTAATGTTGGGAAGGTTATCAAGAGGGCAATGTTTTTGGCTTCCAGTATTGGAGAAAGTTGAGATGCGCCTGGCTGCCTTGGGAAGGCCTGATGACAAGACATCTTTGTACATTGTAGTATTTCAGTAGTAACAACTTGCTTCAGCGAAGATTCTTAGCCTTGACAGCGAGAACGGTGCCCGCTTTGAAGGTGGCGATCTGTTCAGTTCCTTCTTCTACTAGCGCATGTTGTGTTTCTGTGTAATTACCATAGTGCTGATAGCGCGGCAAGTACATGTTGAAAGACTGCTGTAAAGGAATTGATTTGCCTATTCATACAGCTGAGATATTTATATCTTGTTCTACATGTGCATTCTCTTTTCTGGCCCATGTATATCGTAGTTTGTCATTTGCTTCAATGGAGAAACATCACAGTGCAATTCCCTCCACTTCCTCTGAACTTGAGGCTTAAAATTGGAGGTCTCTCCTTATGTTTATGCCTTTGTGATTCTTGGTCTGTCAAGAAGTGGTTCTTTTCTTTCTCCCTGCTGCATTCGTCAGGGACAAATAGATGCCGGAAAGAGGCGGCAAATGATGTGGTGCGCCGGCTGGTGTGATTGTGGTCGTAATTCAGATTAATCTGCGTTGGTCGTGGTTTATCGTACTTAAGGTCTATTTGGTAATCATTTTTTTTTATTCCTGTTCTTTTTGTTCCTCGGAATTGAAAATGAATAAAAAAAAAATCTGTTTGCTAACATTAATTAATTTTTCTATTTTTGAGAATAGAACAGTGATCAAAGAAGAGATTTGAAACAAAAATAATAAGTGAACAAAAAATCCATTTCTTTATTTTCGAGAATAGAGATGACATAAATATTCTTCTTGGAAATATAAATTTTACCAAGAGTAACTTATTTTAATAAGCCAAGTGATTAAAATGTTCCTACTCTTATTCACATATAATATAAGACTACAGAATTGTATCACATTTCTATTCTCTTTAAATTCATTAAGCAAGATCATTGTTTTGAGGCCTATACGACCAGACAATTTGTATTCACATGTGGTAATCAGCCATGTGAAAGTCGTGTCACAGAAAAACAATTTTGGTTATTAGTACGGTGAAATTCATGTGCTGAAAATTCATACTGTCATATCGTCTTTAACTTATGATGCGTTTGTTTTATAGAAAATGATGATATTAAATGAATGGAAAAATATTTTTATTTTTATTTTTCGTGGAAATATTTAGATGTATATTACTGTTGACGATGAAATTATTTTTGTCGAGCGATTATTTTAAAAATATATTTTCTAAAATCGTAAAAAATGGATGCCTCGATCGTCCGGCGTTAGAAGAACTTCTCCGACGTACTCAACTTCAAAACCGAACTGAATCTCAGACTCTGATAGAGAGAAGAGAGAGATCTTCTTCTTCGTCGGCGGCGATCGGAAAGAGAGAGAGAGCGATCTCCTTCTTCGTCGGCGGCGATCGGCAAGAGAGAGAGATGAGCGCGACGCAGGGGCCGCACTCGCTGGCCTTCCGGGTGATGCGGCTGTGCCGCCCCTCCCTCCTCGTCGAACCCCCTCTCCTCGTCCACCCCTCCGATCTCGTCGCCGGCGAGGACATCCTCGACGACCCCCTCGCCGCCTCCCGCCTCCCCTCCCTCCTCGCCTCCCACCTCCTCCCCTCCGACCCCGCCGCCGCCGACCCCACCTACCGCTCCCGCTTCCTCCTCCGCCACCCCGCCGACGCCATGGGCCTCTCCGGCCTCCTCCTCCTCCCCCAGGCCTTCGGGTATCGATCGGACTTGATCTCGAGTGCTTCTTCTTCTTCTTCTTCTTCTTCTTCGTCGTCTTCGTCGGTTTGGATTGGAGTTCTCATTCGCGTGTCGTCGGAAATGATTTCGGTTCGGTCGGCGCGCTGATTCGAGCTGTTTTTCGGGCGTTTTGCAGGGCGATTTATCTGGGAGAGACGTTCTGCAGCTACATCAGCATCAACAACAGCTCGAGTTTCGAAGTCAGGGACGTCACGATTAAGGTCGGTGCGTTCGGTTCTCATATGCGGATTTCGCAGTTTGAGTAGTTCGATGATCGAGCTTTATTGTCTTCGGTCGGTGTCCGTTTGCTTGCCTACGTATGGCATTGTCGATGATGAGAGGGCATAGATATGTTTAAACTCAATTGGTCGGTAATTAGTATGTCTATCTGAAAAGATTAGTTTACAGGCGGAAATTCAAACCGAGAGGCAGCGGATTTTGCTTCTGGATACTTCCAAGTCTCCGGTGGAAACGATACGTGCGGGAGGGCGTTATGATTTTATTGTGGAACATGATGTGAAGGAACTCGGAGCTCACACGTGAGTTTCGCCATACTTTTTTTCGATGAAGTACTTTTATGAGTGTGCTGCCAACTAGGTGTGCTAAGGTGTCTATGCTTCGAACTTGTGCATCTTATCTGTTTCGCTAATCTTCTTCTTCTTCTTCAGCCTGGTTTGCACAGCATTGTATTCTGACGGTGATGGAGAAAGAAAATATCTTCCTCAGTTTTTCAAATTTGTTGTTGCGAATCCACTTTCTGTGAGGACAAAGGTATCATCTTAGTGTTCATTTGGCTGCAAGATGGTATTTCTTTTAATAGTTGAAATTTGAATATTATGTACGCGTAGACAACATTGCTTCTTTTGTGCTGTTATGGCAGTGACAGAATGTCTCAGTTGTTTATGCATGATTTATTGTTTGAAATCCGTCTTACTATTTTCTTTTGTCTTTGCAGGTCCGTGTGGTCAAGGTAGGTTGAGATTGGCTAATTTAGTTAATGTAAGTTACGGTTTTTATCTCGATGTTTATATTGCATTTACAGGAACCACGTGCTAGATCCTGTTATTAGCTCTTTGCAGAAGTTTTAGTGGCAATTAATTTTGTCATCAGATTAGATAGCTTAATGAAAAAGATCGAATTAGCTAATTGGTTAATGGTTTTGGTTCTTTAAATGATTTGTTCTGTTTTCATTCACCTCATCTCTCTCTGTCTCTCTCTCTCTCTGCCCCCCGAGTGAATATCTTTAGCATTTCAGAGTTTGCATGGGTCTCTTTGTTTTACAATATTGGACTCCTGTGTGCTTTGCCATATCCTTTTCTCATTAGAGGGCCTTTGTGTTTGCCTTGTGGTTGGATGAGGAGACTCCTCTCTCATCTTTTGTTCAGGTGCATTCCTCTTTATAGGAGATGATTGTCTTACAAATACTGTCGAATAATAGCAATGTCCTGAAGTCTGTTGAGAGGAAACTTATTTCCTTGTTATGACATGCTAGAAGTTGTGTCTCTGTAGTCCATTTTGGATGTTGCTTTGATCCTTTCAGGCATAAGCTTGATCACCATAACTTGCAAACTACCATGCCTTCCTCTCACAGAGCATATTTGAAGCTGTCCAACCTAGTAAGATTTTGTCCAAAATCCTAGTTAAGACAGCTCCACAAATGCTGATAATCAAGCTCATTGCATTATCTACATTTATGAGATTCAACCTTTAACTATTTTGGTTGACATTTTTTTCATACCATGGAACAAATACCCTATATGCCGAGGACAAAACATGTCAGTATGCTGCTCCTCCCTATTAGGATGTGACAACTTGAAAACATATACCAGGAAACTACGTTTCTGGAAGCGTGCATTGAAAATCACACCAAATCAAACTTGTATATGGACCAAGTTGATTTTGAGCCAGCACAATACTGGGGTGCAACAATCTTAAAGGCTGATGAGCACCAGTCCGAGATTTATTCTCCAGCTAAGTATGTAAAGGATTTCTTAGTAAAATCCACAGATTATATGCTGTTCTATTCATAAAAAATTTGAATGCCAAGAGGCAATGATTTTTTTGACTTACAGAGAGGTATTTAAGCCACCGGTCCTGATCAGATCAGGTGGAGGAATTCAGAACTATCTTTATCAGTTGAAATCATCCTCACAGAGTAATGGACAAATGAAAGTTGAGGGAAATAATGTTCTTGGTAAGCTTCAGATCACATGGCGCACAAATCTGGGCGAACCTGGTCGTTTACAGACACAGCAGATTCTTGGGACTGTAAGTGTCCTCCTTCGAGCTTGTGGATAGGAAATTCTAGTTCATCTGATGTCCATTACTTAGAAAGAATAAGTATTTGTATTTGCTCTTTATGTAGTGGTTTGCAGTTGCTCTGTTTGCTTCATTTCATTAGATTGTCTTTTATGTTACTTAGTTGTACTTTGAATTTTCTTCTTGTGGTGGTTGTTATAGTTTGGGGTCAATGATGAACTTAGGTTTTAGGTGGGTGCGATATGCTTTTGCTTGCGGATTGTCTGTTTGTGGTGATGTTTTGGTACACTTCAATGAGGGGTCATAAAATGGTTGATCTGGCTATTGCTTGGAAAATGCCATGGTAACGGTAGACAAGCAAATTTAACAAGTTTGCTAACCGTGGGGTATTTGAGCTGATAATCTACCTGTGCTTTTACGAGAGGATATGGTGTATTTTGAGGGGAAAACTGTTAGGGCATGGCTATGCATTATGTAAACTTGAAATGTTTAAATTTGAAAATCCACAATGTGAGCCCTTTATGAACGTTGTTCCATTGTTACTTTGACCTCTAGCTGATACTGAAGATTATATCCATTTCTCAAATGGTTTTCTTTTGTAGGCCATCACCCGCAAAGAGATTGACTTGCGTATTGTAGAGTCTCCGAACAATATTAACTTGGGAAGATCCTTCTTGGTTAGTTCCCTCATTACTGTGCCATATGATTTGTCTCTATAAATGGAAAGTTTCACATACCATTGTGATTAATTAATTTGACACAGCTGATCAGGACTTTATGATGCTTCTCTCAGCGACTATTGGAGTCATCCTCTCAATTTGTGAACCTTATTAGTCTCACTTGCCTAAATGTTATGTTCTCCCAGAAAATGCTTATTTCTTTGCCGAGAAACATTTGGGAATGCGCTATTACTAATGCATGCTGCAGGTACACTTCAATCTCATGAACTTGATGGACCGAGATTTGGGCCCTTTTGAAGTTTGGTTATCGCAGAATGAATTAGCTGAGGACAGGGCTGTTATGGTTAATGGTCTTCAAAAGATGGTAATTGGATTATCTAGCTTTTAAAAGCTTCCTTTGCATGATATTTGTCACACTTGCAGTGTGTTGAGGGATACCTAAAGTTGGAAATGTGTACTCTTAGTGCTCATCTTAGCATCTTTCATTCAAATACCTCACCATTTGTAAATGTGTACCTTTCATTCATTACTGGAATATCCCATCCATAGCTGACCAATTCTGGCCTGGACAGGACTGAAACCTGTACCGAAGTAGACGACCATGCTTTGTGTATAAAAATTCACTTTTTTCTTATGCTGGAAATACATGTTATAATACTGGTGAAAGGGAATTCTATCAGATGAGTGGAATCAGAAAATGTGTCCGGTGCTGCCTCTTAGAGAGAGAGAGAGAGAGAGATAGATAGATAGATAGCATAGATAGCATGCAGCAGGCGGATCTAATGGGAAGTGAAATTGGTGTGACTTACAAATATGTGCCTTTTACGTCAGTGAGGATTTTGATTACTTATTTTATTGAAATGTTGATTTGAATCTTGTAGGCTTTACCAAAGGTGGAGGCATTCGGTTCATCAGATTTGCACTGGTACGAAAAATTTTCTTCAAACTTTTTACGGGGATTCTTTCACTATACCTTTGTGTAGCTTCTGTGATGTCTTATCTACTACAGTGCAATTATTCTCTAAGTAATTGAACTTCTTATGCTGGTTTTTCTGCTTGGTTTGGAATTTGTTATCTAAATTTGTGACTCGTGAATCATGGTAGATTTTCTTTGATGATTGCACACTGCATTGTGCCCCTGCCAGTGTTATTTGGTCAGTTTATGATGTATTGAATACAAGAATGTGGAAGAAGTTACTTTTAGTCCCATTTGCGTCTGCATGCAGTAGGTGATCCACAGTTAGAATTAAGGTCAGGTTTAAAAAATTATGAGGGGCATCATGCATAACAAAAGAACAGGTTGAGTAAAAACTTTTTTCCAATCCATTAATTTCCAATCCATTAATCATGTAGCGAACACGCCTGAGTCTGATGAGTATTTCCTTAGCTTCTCAATTCTCAAATTTAATTTATTGGTTGCCTTAGTAATGCTATACATTCATAAATTGAAGTATGTCTGGCAAAAACATGGCGTTACCTCAAGGTACCTTTCATGATATGACTGGGCTAGCTGCAGTGTCTTTATGTTCACTAGGTCTACTGATGTCACATCAAAGTCAATTTTTGCCTTTTGGACTTGCTGTTAGCTTCTTTTTTTGTGTTTTTTTCGTGGGTGTGTTTTTTTTTGGGTTGGGGGGGGAGGAGCTGCTTATTTTCTCGTCTCAAATTGTTCCAGTTCTTGATGATATAATTGTGCGGATGAATAGTACAGTGCTTAATGAATCTCTTGTTAATAGTGAACACTTGACTGTGTCATCAATTTAAACATATCTGCTGCCTGTACCTTTTTCATTTCATTTGGCTAATTCCTCAAGTCTGGCTGGCTTGTACCTTTCATATCTTATCTACTTGTTTCTCTTCCAAAAGTAATTTCTCCAGTCACCTTCATTTTGTGCAGAATTTAATTGCTACTAAACTTGGAGTTCAGAGAATTACAGGCATTACTGTGTTTGACATAACAGAGGCCAAAAGTTATGATCTGTTGCCAGATTGGGAGGTATGTCCTCTTGATTTTCTGTTTGCAATGGCTATGCAGAAAGTTGCTGTGCCCATATCATACGACTGGGTTCCCTGATATTTTTTGGGCTTTGTCTCATGTTGGAGAGTTTAAATGGACTAATTCTGATTGCTGAATCCATAATTAGCTTTACAAAATTGGCATATCTTCGGTTTGAAGACAATCTTAGTACATTAAACATGGTTGGTCGACCAAGTGTTGACCTCATAATAGGGAGAGTAGCCAAGTGAGAGTAGGTGAAATTGCGTTGCATAGGGACCTAGTTGCTCTTTTTTCTTCTTTTGTTTTTGTTTTTGTTGTTTTTTTTTTTTTTTTTTACTTTTTCATTTTTCAAACAAATTAACGCTACTGTTTTAAAGTAATTTCTTTCTTCAATATTCAATCCGAATATACCAGTACATTACTTTTGTTGGCCAATGTTGTTAACTGGAACCTTTTCTTTAACTTAATGTTTGATGACCTTATTTTCCATAAGATATGGGATTAATATGTGTAATAAGAGCTTCATTTGTAACGCATTTGATGTAAGTGCTTTTCTTTATATCATTTCATAGTCAAGATAGAGTTTGGATTCATCAACATACATTAGTCAGACTAATCAGAAAATAAAAATCAACATTTGCCTTAAAATCACAGAAGTTTACTTGAGAGGTGAACAAACTTTAAGTTATGCTTCATTACTAAACATTATTGTTGGACATCATACCACTGACTTCTTTAGACATTGTCTGTCGAGTATGTAAACCACTTTGAAAAGGTTAAAAAATGTGGCACCGCATATGATGAATAATTATGATATTTTATTTTCTTTTATTTTTTTTTGGCAAATTGACCATGGCCGTTTAAAAAGTTAGAAGGACATGAAAGTCTCTAGAAATAAGTTTCTTACAATATTATCTCCTAAGCCTATAATTAATTGACTGATAATATAAGAGCTATTCAAATTCTCTTAATGTATCAATAAATTTGTGTTTTGCTTTTTATATACATTTTCCTTTGATGAAAATAGATCATATAAAGAACATTGCCTTGTGTATGGCACGGCAATCTTCTGGTATTGCTAAAAGCAGAGTGCTCTACATGTCAAGAATAAATTCCATGATAGAACTCTCTGTACCTATCGCAAGCATATGCTCTTTAATCTCAAAAGTAAGAAGGTTTCCTATGAAATTTTTTCCTATGAAATTTTTTCCCCACACACTTAAAATTGCATTAAGCCATACAGATCATTCACAAAATGATTTTGCTACTCACTTGAGCTGCCATGTCCAACATACCATGCTCGATATGAATTTCTAGTGTTGACTAGGAATTGTCAACAAAAATCAACGTCATTTTTCACTTGGTGGATCTTGTAATCTAATTTATTGGTATTGGATGGGTCACATGATATGCTGTTGGTTCGTTTTAATGATTTCTTCTGGATACTTGCAGATCTTTGTGGATGTCAAGTGATCTATCTTACCATGTCCTATTTGGCCGTCAGAAGATAACTTAACTCCGATTCCATTGTGTTCAAAATTTGCGGGAAAAAGTGCATTTTGATGATCTTCATAGACAAGCCATTGCTTGGTCATTGTACATATACACCTCAAGTTAATGCAGATTTCTACTTGTCAATCCTGTTGGTGAGAATCTGATCGAGTTTCTGGATGTGCACACAGAATGTTTGGTGCATCAGCTAACTCTCACCTCCAATTTCTGTCTGAAAGCTTAAATGGGTCATATCTGCCAATTTTCTCTTCCTTCCCTAAAATGGAAGACTGATTTTCCCCACTAGAGATAGTGCACTTGTAGGTAGATGACTCTTTTACATCTTATTGACTGGATTGTTTGTGAAGCAATTGCTAGTGATGAAGTGGTTAAATCCATCTGCATCGCCTTGACAATCGAAAAAGAGTGAATTTTACTCTAAATACTGTTCATATAAGCTACCGAACTGTCGAAATTCCATTCGACAAGCTGTTTTAGAATGGCTGGTGGGTTATTCATGCTTCTTGTTATATTTCAGCTCTCTACCTGTCTATTGTAAATTTTTGGGTAGACGAGTTGAAATGTAGTGCGGAAACCTTCCTGATTGTTTATCCTCGTTTTGGCTATCGTAAGATCATTCTTGCTTTTGGAATGATTTATTCATTTCTCTCACTTTATCTATTTGATAATCTGTAAAGGTTTTTTTGGTAAAGCAAGAATATATTGAGCTTTTGACAAATATACAAAAATCCGGCGCCAAAAAACTTTCACTCTAGTTGCAACAACAGAAAGAGTGAAAGGGAGCCGAAGTAAAAGCCAAAAGGCAAATACAACAAACGAAACAACACAGCCCAAGGCCGGCAAACGAGTTACACTACAAGCCACTCAACAAAGCTCGACTAACAGAAGGAAGGCGAAGAACGGAGAGCTTAAGTAGTGACAGCTAAGAGGAGGAGAAGAGCAAAACACACAGCACGTATAGAGAAGTGGAAGACCGATCAAAGACAACAGGGTCAAAACCCCAGCTTCTTTGAAGTCTCTTGTTTCTTGGAATAGTTCGGTATATTCTTGAATGTAAGAGCTTTGTCTTTGACAACCTTGATAAGGTGGTTTTTGAGAGCCGAGACCACCAAGGTTTCGCCACGAAAGATAATACTATTCCTCTTTTTCCAAATGAGGTGGCACATGGCTCCAAAGGAGAAACGTGCAATGTTATGAAAGAAATACTTACCCGTTAAGAATTTCAATGCCCAAGAGAGATTATCCATCTAGGGTCTGTTCCTCCAAGGTAGGTTAAACACTGGAAGCCCAAAAATAAGCAAGCGTCGCCGAGGTGTCGCATTAAAGAACAAGTGGCCAATGGAATCTGGAGTTGCATTGCAAAATGCACAAACTATATAATCAATTCTCCCATGTGAAAGAGGGAGCATCTAAGTAGGAAGCTGATTTTTGGTAATCAACCACAAATTAAATTGAAACCGAGGGGCCATTGCATTATCCCAAACAAAAGAGGCCCATGGCACACGGTCCTTTTTAGTTCTAATGGTATTCCAAGCAGACGCAACCGAAAAAGAACTAGAAGGATCAAAACACCAGGAAAAGCGATCTCGAGTCATGGATAGAACCGGGATGGAAATACTCCAACTCTCCGGGAACAATTTAAGTGTGTGACCCGCAGGGATAAAGAGATCAGCCACTATTGCATAACTTGGAAGGTGAAGCTCTCCGAAGAAGAAACCGGAACAAAAGAGTCCAGCGGGCCACATGATAGCCAATGGTCATGCCATAAGGATACTTCAAGGCCATTACTAATCTCCCAAAAGAAAGAGAGTCTGAAATATCTTCTAAATTGCAGAATTTTCTTCCACACCCAGGAGCATATAATGGGTTGGGGGAAATCCAAAAATTCTCCTTCTTTAAGAAATTAGAATGAACCCAACGGTACCATAAAGATTCTTTGTCTATAAAGAGAATCCATATATATTTGAGCATTGAGGCTTTGTTGCAATCTTTCAATTTCCGAATGCCTAAGACACCTTCATCTTTTGGGAGACAAACGTTGTCCCAAGAAACTTTGACCTCCCCTCGACCAAGGGAAGTGCCCTTCCATAAGAATTGTCTTAAAATTTGTTCGACTCTTTCTAAAACCACGGAAGGCAAAGTGAATACGCTAGCCCAAAATGCTTGAATAGAATGAAGAACCAACCTTATTAGCTAAACTATTCCAGCAAAGGACAAAAACCACTGAGTCCAAGATTGGACCCTGGCGGTAATACGGTCTATCAAGGTGATGCAGTCAGCTTTGCCAAATCTAGAAGTAATAATAGGCACACCCAGGTAACAAACAAGAAGCTTCCCTTTCTGAAACCCAAAAGCAAGCCGAATATTATCTCAAAGGGAAATAGGACCACCCAAGAGGAAAATCTCACTCTTGTCCTTGTTTGGAATCAACCGGCTTCAGGAAGAGAAGATATCCATACTTCTTTTAAGCACAATTGCAAAAGCCCAATCAGCCTGACAAAAGAGAAATACGTTGTTGGTGAAGAAGAGGTGAGAAAGCTCCATCACTTTACACCTCCAAAAATATTTAAACTCCTTGACTGAAGTTCAAGCACTCAAGATTCCCGAGAACACCTCCATAACAAGAGTAAACAAATAAGGCAACATGGGGTCCCCTTGACGGAGGCCATGACCACCATAAAAGAAACCATGCAACTCTCCATTAATTGAGACAAAAAGTTTCGGCGTTTGTACACAAACCATTATAAGATGGATGATCTAGTCAGGGAACTTGAAGGCCATGAGCGTAAGCTCTAGAAAATCCCAATCAATGGTATCATATGCCTTTTGAAAGTCCACTTTGATGGCACATTTTGGTAGATAAGGTTCTAAATGGAAGCCAGCAAACAGCTCTTGAGCAAGCAGGATATTATCTCTAATCTGTCTTCCTTTTACAAAGGCATTTTGAGATGGATTAATTAGATCATTAAGGACTACCGCTAGGCGATTAGCCAAGATTTTAGTAATAACCTTATAGATAGTATTATAGCATGCAATGAGCCTAAACTCAGTGACAGCACAGGCATTTGGAACTTTAGGGACAAAAGCAAGAATAATATTGTTTACTTCCTTTAGGAGGCGGCCAGAAGAAAAGAAATCCTTAACCACCTCAAGGACCAAAGGTCCCACATTTGCCAATTGGTCTTAAAAAACTCAACTGTGAATCCATCCGGATTCGGGGCTTTACCTTTGGTAAGGGAAAAAAGAGTATTCTTTATTTCCAAGTCGGTAATCGAGTTGGCAAGAGAATAGCCTTGCGCGTTTGAGAGGCTAACAAACGATACTTTGTAAAGTTTTTTTTTTTTTTTTTTGATAACACAGGAACTCGTACAGCTGGTAGCCTTGGGGCCGCACGAGGGAATCACCACCCCGTGCAAGTGGTTAAGGCACCAAACGCCTCCCCTGGGTTTCGAATCCCTCACCTTAAGGGCAAGGATCAACGGAGCTTTATCCAGCAAAGGCACCGCGGCGGGTGCAAGTGGTTCAGGCATCAAACGCCTCCCCTGGGTTTCGAATCCCTCACCTTGAGGGCAAGGATCAATTGAGCTTTATCCAGCAAAGCCATCGTGGCAAGTGGTACGTTACTCTGTAAAGTTGATGTGTAGAAATGCAAGAAAAATTAAAATGTGAGCAGCCAAGCTAAGTAGACCATGTCAAAGAACATAGCCCATCTTCAATATGATATCACAATCCACATCGATCTCTCGAGAGAATGAGCCAACAAAAATTGGGTGATTGCCACATGCAAGTTGAGTCAAATTGCTTAGTAACCCAAAAGCTGTTCATCATCAAGAATTGGGCAGTATGTTCTCCAATTGGACAATTTGAAGCGGTGAAATAAACGCATCGAACAAATCGAATGCGATAAAGATAAAACGATGAAAACCTGGGGAATCCCAATTACACCTTCCAATGAAGATGATATATGATGAAAACCGAAATTTCAAATACAAACGAATTAAGTTCATGTTCTATAAGCTAATTTTCGCTCCCAAATTCAAATCATTTTTATTATGTTCTAAAGGGTCAAACATGTACATAAGCAGCAAAGACGTGCAACTTTCCCAATGGGAAACCCACCAAAGTCAGCTCGAGATTGGAAATAAATAATAATAATAATAATAACAACGAAAAATCCAAGCAGGAAATTGAAAAAAGAAAATTACAAAGGCAGAATCGAACTTTTGATCTTTGCTTAAATTGGGTTCTTCCTAAAGGATTATTATATTGCATTTTGGCCCCAAACTGCCCAGTCGGCTTCACTCCCGACACGTGGCATAGCTTGAACCTTGGATTGGACATCGACCTTGAAATTGGCCCCGCAAATGACTCCCTCGCTGTCGATCCTTGGCATCGCCTTCACCTTGTTCCTCGGATGTTCGAAGCTCATCAATCCATGCTCGCTATGAAACATACATCCTGCCCCACAAAAAATTAAAAAATTAAAAATTAAAAAAAGCCCATTTTCAGTAAGTTAATTATCGAGCATGTTCTCTCCTTTTTTTCTAAACATGTCGCCATTTTCCTAATCATTGAGAGATATTTACAGCATACGAACCTGCAGGGAATGGAGCAAACGATTTAGCACAGCTCCCTTTCACAGCCTCCAAGTTGTCCGAGATCACCAGAGAACCGTCTGCTGCAACCCCCCAGAACAGCCTCACCCCTTCTTCCGCTCCCTAAATTCATCATCAAGAATTGGAAAAAATTTCAGATGGAAAAAAATCTTTTTTTGTTGCTAAAATGAACAGAATTGAATGTTGCGGAGGAGCCTACGGATGCGGCGAAGACGGTCCTGGCCTTGCCGTCATAGAGCACGAAGCTGTAGCCACCGTCCAGGTCCTTGAGGACCTGGTCGGCCGGGTACGGGCCCCGGTCGCGGAGGGTCCGGTAGGCCTCGACCACGAGCATGGCCTCGTTCGTACCCTTGTTCAGCCCGTACTGCTTGATGAGGCTGCACAGGTTGTTCAGGCTGCCCCGGAAGATGCAGTAGATGTCGTCCATGCCGCAGAACAATCTGGCCAGAAAGAAAAAAAAAACACATTCAGGTCAAAATTCAGGAGCTTCCCATTTCAGAATTCGCTTGTCGAAAAGCTCCGATCTCCAAAAAAAAGAAACTTTGATTTAGAAAGACTCGGTTTGCATTTGCTAAAACAGTAGATGACTCCTGATGAACGTGACACGACACGAGACGTAGACTATACTCGAAATTCATTTGCATTTCTAGTTTTGCTTAGATGCAATTTCAAGGGAAATTGCCATCAATCACGTTATAAAGGCGTCACATTTATAGTCTTGCTCTCTCCAATGTGCATCATTCTAAACTTACTGCTTTCCAGAGAGAAAGAGATTAACCTTTGATGGATCGAGTAGGACTTCTCGGGGCGAGCGTAAGCAAGCAGGGCGCCGTCTTCGAAGCTGACCGAGAAGGCATTGCTGCTGCTGCTGCTGCCGGACTGATGGGTAGCCAGGAAATCCTCCAAGATCTCCCTCGGGAACTTGGGCTCCCTCGTCGCCGCCGCGGCCTGCAGCGGATGCGGGTGCGGGTGCGGGTGCGGGTGCGGGCTGTTGAGCTCCTGCGGCGGGTGAGCCAGGTCCTTCTTGAATATCCCCAGCATTTTCCTTCCCTTTTTCGCAATACCACAATCAAACTCCCACAGAAAGAACAAGAACTCGAACTTGGACAGAGCTTGGAATCGACCCTTGGAAATCGATGAAACGGTGGGCTTGAATCAGATCGGATGAAGTGAAGATGATGGTGAAGATCTGTCCGTCTTCTGTGCATATTTATATAGGGGTAGGGGTAGGGGGGGGTTGGTTTCATTTCAACGTGGAAACATTATCCGGAATGGTGGGCCCAATGACAACAGGCCAGTGTAAATTTATTCGAAATTGGTATGGTCAAATTTAGTTAATTTTCTTTTGTTTGCTTGTGTGGATGGTGATGAAGCCTTACCTGGGGTTGAGGAGGAGCGAGGAGCATGATAGGTGGTTCGTTCTCTAAGTAACCCTTTTCGGTTTATTTTCATATAATCAAAGTTATTGAAACTGCACGAATTGCTCAGATGAATATGATATTGATTGGATAATTTACTTATTGAAAATATTTGAGGATTTTCAACGAGTTCGCTTCTAAGTATGTATTAAACTTACAACTTCGACTCAATAAAATGATCGAAAGATTGACAAAAAAATTAAATTTGAGTAAAAAATGAATTGATAAAACCCATCTCTTGAAATCATGGAGAAACTTTATTCTAGCTTCGTAATTTTCCTTTTTTTTAAATCTTTTTGTTAAAAAAAGAAAAGAAATATTAGAAACAAAAAGAGGGTGTTATCTCGAATGTTGATCTGGCACAGAAAAATGTTATTTATATATAAAAGCAATAGCAGAATGTTTTTTTGGGTAATAAATTATTTATGTTTTAGAAGTACGAGGAAGTGGTCAAAAAGTGGCCTTATCCACAAGAAGCGGTGTGACACTTGTTGACGCCGATCCGAGTCAGCTATCTCGTCTTATCCCATTCATCTCCACGTCTTCTTCTACCCCTCTTTTCCGTTAATTTTCCTTTTATTTAGTTTTTAATTCCTTTTCCGGAATTAAAAATCCAGAAAAATAACAAAAATAAATCAAAAACTCAGAATATATAATAAAATAATAAAATAAAGAAAGTGCACTGGCCCAGTCCCCACACAGAATCTGGCGAACGTGCCGTTGACTACACTCCGTTTGACTACCTGCTAGGCCTGATTCGTGGGCCTTGCGGCCCAATCAAGGCTCGAGAGAGAGAAAGGATAAGAATTAGGGTGCACAAAAAGGTCGGGCTATGTAAGAGTCGTTCGGATCATTATGGATGAATGTGGGCCTTCAGTTCGATCCAATGTATTTTGATTGTCCCCAATTGGTTGCAAATGGGCGGGTCGGGCCGGCTTCGGGAGATGGCATTTCAAAGACTCCGGCCCGGATCTTTTTGGGGGCCCAAACCATCTCCGCTTCCCGATTCGAGTTCCTAATTGCTCATCCAAGACGGTTTCAATTTGAACTAGGCATGGTTACAAGCCATGATAATGGGTGGGCCGATCGAGGCAAAGGGTCTGATGGCAAGGGGACGAAATTGATTCGGATGTTCAAGGACGGTTCTATGGTTTTTTAGGTTGACTTCATAAATTATGATTTGAAATGAAAGTTATTTAGTTTGCGCTCTGGTTCGGTCTGGTTCTATTATTCTTTTTTCATCTGAGGGTCTACTAAATATATATAGGCATGAAGAAAAAGGTCGCCTTCGATTCGCAATGAACCGCATGTTTTTTGGTTTCACATGTCTCTTTCTTTGTACTCAGTCTCAAGAGAAGATCCTCTACTTCATACATGGAAGGAGGGAGAGAGGAGTGCGTCGTGTGATAAATATGTGGAAGGCTTTTCAAATTGACACATGATATTCCCTTCATTATTGACCCACGGAATAAAGATTCCGCGTTTTAGGACTAAGCGACTTGGTCAATTCAACTCGAGAAATGACCTAAATGTGCCTTATCCAGCCAGTTCACATAGGGACTGGTCTAGTTCTCAGTTTCTAAGATCGAGAGTCGAACCAGTTTGAATTAGTTCACCTCTAATCTTGACATCTCTTTCTCTCTCTCTCTCTCTCCACCAGCGGTTGTACAACTTGATGACCGAGCATTGATGGCATAGAGTTCAAGTGATTAGAGGAGTAGCATCAGCACCGTCCTCCGGTCCCAACACCATACCATTCTTCTCGAGTCCCGCCTTCTTTTTTTTCTCCAGTTTTTCGTTCGTTGATCTCTTGACTCATTGCTTCTGCCCCTTTGATGTTCCTTCGTATGTACCATAGTTATGCGAAATGTGCGCTTTAGCAATGCTGCTTACCCGGCATTTTTTGAGTTTCTTGTCATTTTGACATCGTGGGTGAAACATTTGAATGAGTTGCGCCACGCCTGTTTCTTTGCCAATAGTTGATGTGCATTTGGGGGATAGGCCGGTTCCCTAGTTGACCTTGGAATTGACTGGTGCGGTCCTAGGCCGAGTCTTGGATCAACTGGGGAAAGGATCAATTGGGGTTGATTTTCGGTCCTAAAAATTGGAAATCGGCCTTGAGAGAGTCTATCCAATCTGAAATCGATCACTCCTACATTTCGCTGGTGTTGCAAGCCTTATAGTTCAAGAGCTACTCTTTCAATGAGCCTTTAGTTGTAAAATATCTAATATACTTCATAACATACACTATAGGTGGGATAGAATTTTATATTTATAGAAATTTAACTTTTATTTTTATAGGATATGTACACTAGGAGTCTTCAAACTTGTTACGAAAGAAAGTGCGATTAGATCATAAAATTTGCCAAATTGAAGTAATCAAGTCCCTCTTTCATTAATTTTACAATTTGGCTAACAAAAAATACCAGCATGACTTTTTTTTTTAGCTAAAAAAAATAAATTTTTTTAATTTTCTCATAACATATATATATATATAGTAAAAAGTCAAAAAAAAAAAATAGATTAAAGAAAGAATGATATCGTAAGAAATTTTTTTAGATAAAAGTAGCAAGCCATTGGGTAGTTGTTTTCCTACAAATTTTAAGATTTTAAGTGCACTTATCTTCTATTTTTATATAAAGAACATTTCAACCTAACAAGATCGCACAAAATCTTTTATCACAACGAAAACGGTTCAATCATTAGCTTCTTTTTTTTTTTGTGGGTGTTTGTTTGTTTTTTTTTTTTTGGGGGTGGGGGAGGGGGTTCCAGCTCTTGATGATATAATTGTGCGGATGAATAGTATAGTACAGTGCTTAATGAATCTCTCATTAATAGTGAACACTTGACTATGTCATCAATTTATATGCATTATATCTGCTGCCAGTACCTTTTTCATTTCATTTGGCTAATTCCTCAAGTCTAGCTTGTACCTTTCATATCTTATTTACTTGTTTCTCTTCCAAAAATAATTTCTTCAGTCACCTTCATTTTGTGCAGAATTTAATTGCTACTAAATTTGGAGTTCAGAGAATTATAGGCATTACTGTTTTTGACAAAACAGAAGCCAAAAGTTATGATCTGTTGCTAGATTGGGAGGTATGTCCTCTTGATTTTCTGTTTGCAATGGCTATGCAGAAAGTTGCTGTGCCCATATCATATGACTGGGTTCCCTGATATTTTTTGGGCTTTGTATAATGTTGGAGAGTTTAAATGGACTAATTCTAATTACTGAATCCATAATTAGCTTTACAAAATTGACATATCTTTAGTTTGAAGACAATCTTAGTACATTAAACATGGTTGGTCGATCAAGTGTTGACCTCATAATAGGGAGAGTAGCCAAGTGAGAGTAGGTGAAATTGCGTTGCATGGGGACCTAGTGCTCTTTTTTCTTCTTTTGTTTTTGTTTTGTTTTGTTTTTTTACTTTTTCATTTTTCAAACAAATTAATGCTACTGTTTTAAAGTAATTTATTTCTTCAATATTCAATCCAAATGTACCATTACATTACTTTTGTTGGCCAATGTTGTTAACTGGAACCCTTTCTTTAACTTAATTTTTGATGACCTTATTTTCCATAAGATATGGGATTAATATGTGTAATAAGAGCTTCATTTGTAATGCATTTGATGTAAGTGCTTTTCTTTATATCATTTTATAGTCAAGATAAAGTTTGGATTCATCAGCATACATTAGTCAGACTAATCAGAAAATAAAAATAAAAATTTGCCTTAAAATCACGGAGAAGTTTACTTAGTAGGTGAACAAACTTTAAGTTATGCTTCATTAATAACGTTTCACATTATTGTTGGACATCATACCACTGACTTCTTTAGACATTGTCTATCGAGTATATAAACCCACTTTGAAAAGGTTAAAAAAATGTGGCACCGCATATGACGACTAATTACGATATTTTATTTTATTTTATTTTGGCAAATTGACCATGGCCGTTTAAAATGTTAGAAGGACATGAAAGTCTCTAGAAATAAGTTTCTTACAATATTATCTCCTAAGCCTATAATTAATCGATTGATAATATAAGAGCTATTCAAATTCTCTTAATATATCAATAAATTTGTTGTTTTGTTTTTTATATACATTTTCCTTTGATGAAAATAGATCATATAAAGAACATTGCCTTGTGTATGGCACAGCAATCTTCTGGCATTGCTAAAAGCAGAGTGCTCTACATGTAAAGAGTAAATTCCATGATAAGATCATTCTTGCTTTCATTTTTCTCACTTTATCTACTTGATACTCTGTAAAGTTGATGTGTAGAAATGCAAGAAAAATTAAAATGTAAGCAGCAAAGCTGAGTAGACCATGTCAAAGAACATAGCCCATCTTCAGTCTCTTATCGCAATCCCTATTGATCTCTCGAGAAAATGAGCCAACAGAATTTGGGTGATTGCCACATGCAAGTTGAGTCAAATTGCTCAGTAACCCAAAAGCTATTCATCAAGAATCAGGCAGTATGTAGTCAATTGGATAATTTGAAGCGATGAAATAAACGCATCCAACAAATCGAACGCGACAAATTTAAAAAGACGAAAATCGGGGAATCCCAATTACACCTTCCAATGAAGATGATATATGATGAAAACTGAAATTTCATATACAAACGAATTAAGTTCATGTTCTATAAGCTAATTTTTGCTACCAAATTCAAATAAATTTTATTAATCTTCTAAAGGGTCAAACATGTACATAAGCAGCAAAGATGTGCAACTTTCCCAATGGGAAACCCACCAAAGTCAGCTCGAGAGTGAAAAAAGAAAATTACAAAGGTAGAATCGAACTTTTGATTTTTGCTTAAAATAGGTTTCTTCCTAAGGGATTATTATAATGCATTTTGGCCCCAAACTGCCCAGTCGGCTTCACTCCCGACACGTGGCATAGCTTGAACCTTGGATTGGACATCGACCTTGAAATTGGCCCCACACATGACTCCCTCACTGTCGATCCTGGGCATCGCCTTCACCTTGTTCCTCGGATGTTCGAAGCTCATCAATCCATGCTCGCTATGAAACATACATCCTGCCCACAAAAAATAAAATAAAAATAAAATTAAAAAAGCCCATTTTCAGTAATTCAATTATCAAGCATATTCTCTCCTTTTTATCTAAACGTGTCACGATTTTCCTAATTATTGAGAGATATTTACAGTACACAAACCTTGAAAGATATTTTCAGTAATTTTAATTATTAAGCGTTTTCTCTAACATAAAAAAATAAAAAGAACCCAACAGTATTTTAATTTTTGAGCATATTCTCTCATTTTTTTCAAAACATTTTCAATAATTTGAACCGTTAATCTCTTGATTTTCCTAATTATTGAAAAATATTTACAGCATACGAACCTGCTGGGAATGGAGCAAACGACTTGGCACAGCTCCCTTTCACGGCCTCCAAGTTGTCCGAGATCACCAGAGAGCCGTCTGCCGCAATCCCCCAGAACAGCCTCACCCCTTCTTCCGCTCCCTATATTCATCATCAAGAATTTGAAATTATTTCAGATTTCAAGATTTTTTTTTTTTGCTAAAATGAACAGAATTGAATGTTGTTGAGGAGCTTACGGATGCAGCGAAGACGGTCCTGGCCTTGCCATCGTAGAGCACGAAGCCGTAGCTGCCGTCCAGGTCCTTGAGGACCTGGTCGGCCGGGTACGGGCCCCGGTCGCGGAGGGTCCGGTAGGCCTCGACCACGAGCATGGCCTCGTTCGTGCCCTTGCTCAGGCCGTACTGCTTGATGAGGCTGCACAGGTTGTTCAGGCTGCCCCGGAAGATGCAGTAGATGTCGTCCATGCCGCAGAACAATCTGCCCAGAAAGACAAAAAAACACATTCAGCTCAAAATTCAACAACTTCCCATTTCAAAATTCGCTTGTCAGAAAGCTCCGATCTCTGAAAAAAAAAGAACTTTGATTCAGAAAGACTGGTTTGCATTGCTAAGACGATAGATGACTCCCGACGAGCACGACACGAGACGTTGACTAAACTCCAAAATTCATCCGCAATTCTAGCTTTGCTTAGATGCAATTTTAAGGGAAATTGCCATCAATCACATTTATATTCTTGCTCTCCCCGATAGGATTATTCTAAACTTACTGCTCGCGCACGAGAGAGAGAGAGAGAAAGATTAACCTTTGATGGACCGAGTAGGACTTCTCGGGGCGAGCATAAGCGAGCAGGGCGCCGTCTTCGAAGCTGACCGAGAAGGCATTGCTGCTGCTGTTGCTGCCGGACTGATGTGTAGCCAGGAAATCCTCCAAGATCTCCCTCGGGAACTTGGGCTCCCTCGTCGCCGCCGCCGCCGCCTGCATCGGGTGCGGGCTGTTGAGCTCCTGCGGCGGGTGAGCGAGGCCCTTCTTGAATATCCCCAGCATTTTCCTTCCCTTTTTTGCAATACCACAATCAAACTCCCACAGAAAGAACAAGAACTCGAACTTGAACAGAGCTTGTAATCAACCCTGGAAATCGATGAAACGGTGGGTTTGGAGAAGATCGGATGAATTGATGATGATGATGATGGTGGAGATCTGCGCGTCTTCGGTGCGTATTTATACATGGTGGGGGGAGGGGGACCAACGTGGAAACGTTATCCGGAATGGTGGGCCCAATGACAACAGAACACGTGTTAATATATTTGAAATTGGTATGGTCTAATTTGGTAAATTTATTTTGTTTGTTTGTGCAGATGGTGATGAGGCCCTACATAGGGTTGAGGAATAGCGAATAGCGTGTTTGG
The DNA here is from genome assembly GCA_014182885.2 of Eucalyptus caleyi. Lineage (NCBI taxonomy): Eukaryota > Viridiplantae > Streptophyta > Magnoliopsida > Myrtales > Myrtaceae > Eucalyptus > Eucalyptus caleyi. The sequence continues at coordinate 10,672,796 of CM024469.2, read as the reverse complement.
TGGTCTGTTCTCTAAGTAATCGTGTCAGTTTGCATTCGTGTAATCAAAGCGATTGAAATTTGTGATCAAATGAATATATTATCGATTGGAATAATTTATTTATTGAAAATATTTGAGGATTTTTAACGAATTCGTTTAGAAACATGAGTTAAGCCCATATCTCCGCTTCAATAAAATGATCAAAGATCACAAAAAAATTAGATTTGAGTAAAAAATAAATCGATACAACCCATCTCTTGAAATCATAGAGAAATTTTTTTTCTAGCTCCATAATTTTCTTTTTCTTTTTATTTTTTTTTTTGTTAAAAAAGAGAAAAAATAGAAGAAATATTAAAAACAAAAAAGAGGGTGTTATCTCGACTGTCGATCTGGAAGAGAAAAATGTTATTTACGTATAAAAACAATAGCAGCAATTTTTTTTGGGTAATAAATTATTTATGTTTTAGATGTACGAGGATCTGGTCAAAAGTGGCCTTATCCACAAGACGCGGATGTGACACTTCGACGCCGATCCGAGTCAGCCATGTTTGTCGGCTATCTCGTCTTATCCCCAGTCATCTCCACGTCTTCTTCTGCCCCCTTTCCGTCAATTTTCCTTTTATTTAGTTTTTAATTCCTTTTCGGGAATTAAAAATCCAGAAAAATAATAAAAATTAAATTCATAATTCATAATATATAATAAAATAATAATAAAATAAAGAAAGTGCACTAGCCCAGTCCCCACACAAAATCTGGCGAACATGCCGTTAATATATAATAAGAGTTAGGGTGCACAAAAAGGTTGGGCTATGAAGAGTCGTTCGGATCATTAAGGTTGAATGTGGGCCTTCAGTTAGATCCAATGTATTTCGATTGTCTCCTTTTTGTGGCGAATGGGCAGATCAGGCCGACTTCCGAAGATGGAGTTTCAAAGACTCCGGCCCAGATCTTTTCGGGGGGCCCAAACCATCTCGGGTTCCCGATTCGAGTTCCTGATTGCTCATCCGAGACAGTTTCGATCTGAACCGGACTTGGTTACGAGCCATGATAACAGGTGGGCCGGTCGAGGCAAAGGGTCTGGTGGCAAGGGGACGAAATTGATTCAGATGTTCAATGACAATTCTATGGTTTTTTAGGATGAATTCATAAATTATGATTTGAAATGAAAGTTATTTAGTTTGCGATCTGTTTTGGTCTGGTTCTGTTATTCTTTTTTCATCTAAGGGTCTACTAAATATATATAGACATGAAGAAAAAGGTCGCCTATGATTCGCGATGAACCGCATGTTTTTGGTTCCATGTCTCTTTCTTTGTACTCAAATCTCAAGAGAAGATCCTCTACTTCATACATGGAAGGAGGGAGAGAGGAGTGCGCGGTGTGATGAATACGTGGAAGGCTTTTCAAATTGACACGTGATATTTCCTTCACAAATGACCCATGGAATAATGATTCCATGTGTTAGGACTGCGCGACTTGATCAAATCAACACGAGAAATGACCTGAACTTGCCTTATACGGCCTGTTCACATGGGGACTAGTCTCGTTCTCGATTTCAAGGACCGGGAGCCGAACCCATTTGAATCAGTTCACCTCTAATCTTGACATCTCTCTCTTTCTTTTCCGACGGTTGTACGACTTGATGACTGAGTATTGATGGCGTAGAGTTCAAGTAATTAGAGGAGTAGCATCGGCACCGTCCTCCAGTCCCAACACCATATCATTCTTCTCGAGTCCTGCCTTCTTTTTTTTCTTCAGTTTTTCGTTCTCTGGTCTCTTGACTCATTGCTTCTGCCCCTTTGACATTCCTTTGTATGTACCATAGTTATGCGAAATGTGCGCTTCAACGATGCTGCTTCCCCAGCATTTTTTGAGTTTCTTGTCATTTTGACATCGTGGGTGAAACATTTGAATGAGCTGCTCCATGTCTGTTTCTTTGCCAGTAGTTGATGTGCATTTGGGGGATAGGTCGGTTCTCTAGTTGACCTTGGAATTGACTGGTGCGGCCCTAGGCCGAGTCTTGGATCAACTAGGGAAAAGATCAACTGGGGTTCATTTCCGGTCCTAAAAATTGGAAACCGGCCTTGAGAGAGCCTATCCAATCTGAAATTGATCACTCCTACATTTTGCTAGTGTTGCAAGCTTTATAGTTCGAGAGCTACTCTTTCAATGAGCTTTTAGTTGTAAAATATCTAAAATTCTATCCCACTATAGGTGGGATTGAATTTTATATTTATAGAAATTTAACTTTTATTTTTATAGGATATGTGCACTAGGAGTCTTCGAACTTGTTACGAAAGAAAGTGCAATTAGATCATAAAATTTGTCAAATTGAAGTAATCAAGTCCCTCTTTCATTAACTTTACAATTTGGCTAATGAAAAATACCAACAAGACTTTTTTTTTTTTTTTGCTAAAAAAATAATTTTTATTATTATTTTCTCCATATCATATATAGTAAAAAGTTCAAAAAAAAAAAAAGATAAAAGAAATAATGATATCGTGAGAAAAAAATTTTAAGATAAAAGTAGCAAGCCATTGGGCAGTTGTTTTCCTACAAATTTTAAGATTTTTAGTGCACTCATCTTCGATTTTTTATAAAGAACATTTCAACCGATAAGATCGCACGAAATCCTTTATCGCAGTTTTTTCCTTTTTTTTTTTTTTGTGGTTGTTTGTTTCTTTTTTTTTTTTTTTTGGGGGGTTCTAGCTCTTGATGATATAATTGTGCGGATGAATAGTACAGTGCTTAATGAATCTCTCATTTATAGTGAACACTTGACTATGTCATCAATTTATATGCATTATATCTGCTTCATGTACCTTTTTCATTTCATTTGGCTAATTCCTCAAGTCTGGCTTGTACCTTTCATATCTTATCTACTTGTTTCTCTCCCAAAAATAATTTCTCCAGTCACCTTCATTTTGTGCAGAATTTAATTGCTACTAAATTTGGAGTTCAGAGAATTACAAGCATTACTGTGTTTGACATAACAGAGGCCAAAAGTTATGATCTGTTGCCAGATTGGGAGGTATGTCCTCTTGATTTTCTGTTTGCAATGGCTATGCAAAAAATGTTGCTGTGCCCATATCATACGACTAGGTTCCCTGATATTTTTTGGGCTTTGTCTAATGTTGGAGAGTTTAAATGGACTAATTCTGATTGCTGAATCCATAATTAGCTTTACAAAATTGTCATATCTTCGGTTTGAAGACAATCTTAGTACATTAAACATGGTTGGTCAATCAAGTTAATGCTAAGTCAGAGTAGGTGAAATTGAGTTGCATAGGAACCTAGTTGCTCTTTTTTCTTCTTTTGTTTTTGTTTTCTTTTTTCTTTTTCCTTTTTCATTTTTCAAACAAATTAATGCTACTGTTTTAAAGTAATTTCTTTCTTCAATATATCAATCCGAATATACCATCAAATTACTTTTGTTGGCCAATGTTGTTAACTGGAGCATTTTCTTTAACTTAATGTTTGATGACCTTATTTTCCATAAGATATGGGATTAATGTGTAATAAGAACTTCATTTGTAATGCATTTGATGTAAGTGCTTTTTTTAATATCATTTCATAGTCAAGATACAGTTTGGATTCATCAACATACATTAGTCTGATTAATCAGAAATAAAAATCAACATTTGCCTTAAAATCACGGAGAAGTTTACTTGATAGGTGAACAAACTTTAAGTTATGCTTCGTTACTAATGTTTCACATTATTGTTGGACATCAAACCATTGACTTCTTTAGACATTGTCTGTTGAGTATATAAATCACTTTGAAAAGGTTAAAAAATGTGGCACCACATATGATGAATAATTATGATATTTTATTTTATTTTATTTTATTTTGGCAAATTGACCATGGCCGTTTAAAAAGTTAGAAGGACATGAAAGTCTCTAGAAATAAGTTTCTTACAATATTATCTCCTAAGCTTTTCATTAATTGACTAATAATATGAGAGCTATTCAAATTCTCTTAATGCATCAATAAATTTCTGTTTTGCTTTTTGTTTACATTTTCCTTTGATGAAAATAGATCATATAAAGAATATATGGCACAGGCAATCTTCTGGTATTGCTAAAAGCAGAGTGCTCTACGTGTCAAGAATAAATTCCATGATAAGATCATTCTTGCTTTTGGAATGATTTATTCATTTTTCTCACTTTATCTACTTGATACTCTGTAAAGTTGATGTGTAGAAATGCAAGAAAATTAAAATGTAAGCAGCAAAGCTGAGTAGACCATGTCAAAGGACATAGCCCATCTTCAGTCTCTTATCACAATCCCCATTGATCTCTCGAGAAAATGAGCCAACAAAATTGCGGTGGTTGCCACATGCAAGTTGAGTCAAATTGCTTAGTAACCCAAAAGCTGTTCATCAATAATCAGGCGGTATGTGGTCAATTGGACAATTTGAAGCAATGAAATAAACACACAGAACAAATCAAACACGACAAATAATAAAAGATGAAAACCGGGGAAACCCAATGACACCTTCCAATGAAGATGATATATGATGAAAACCGAAATTTCAAATACAAACGAATTAAGTTCATGTTCTATAAGCTAATTTTCGCTCCCAAATTCAAATCATTTTTATTAATGTTCTAAAGGGTCAAACATGTACATAAGCAGCAAAGACGTGCAACTTTCCCAATGGGAAACCCACCAAAGTTAGCTCGAGATTGGAAATAAAAAAAGAAATAACAAGGAAAATCCAAGTAGGAAATTGAAAAAAGAAAATTACAAAGGCAAAATCGAACTTTCGATCTTTGTTTAAAATGGGTTTCTTCCTAAGGGATTATTATAATGCATTTTGGCCCCAAACTGCCCAATCGGCTTCACTCCCGACACGTGGCATAGCGTGAACCTTGGACTGGACATCGACCTTAAAATTGGCCCCGCACATGACTCCCTCGCTGTCGATCCTTGGCATCGCCTTCACCTTGTTCCTCGGATGTTCGAAGCTCATCAATCCATGCTCACTATGAAACATACATCCTGCCCCCAAAAATAAAAAAAAAAAAGTTAAAAAAACCATTTTCAGTAATTTAATTATCAAGCATATTCTCTCCTTTTTCTCAAAACATTTTCAATAATTTGAATCATTAATATCGCCATTTCCCTTATTATTGAAAGATATTTACAGTACACAAACCTTAAATGATATTTTCAGTAATTTTAATTTTTTGAGCATATTCTCTCATTTTTTTCAAAACATTTTCAATAATTTGAACCGCTAATCTCTTGATTTTTCTAATTATTGAAAAATATTTACAGCATACGAACCTGCTGGGAATGGAGCAAACGACTTGGCACAGCTCCCTTTCACGGCCTCCAAGTTGTCCGAGATCACTAGAGAGCCGTCTGCGGCAACCCCCCAGAACAGCCTCACCCCTTCTTCCGCTCCCTATATTCATCATCAAGAATTGGAAAAAATTTCTGATTTAAAGAAATTCACTTTATTTTTTTTTGCTGAAATGAACAGAATTGAATGTTGTTGAGGAGCTTACGGATGCAGCGAAGACGGTCCTGGCCTTGCCATCGTAGAGCACGAAGCCGTAGCCACCGTCCAGGTCCTTGAGGACCTGGTCAGCCGGGTACGGGCCCCGGTCGCGGAGGGTCCGGTAGGCCTCGACCACGAGCATGGCCTCGTTCGTGCCCTTGTTCAGGCCGTACTGCTTGATGAGGCTGCTTAGGTTGTTCAGGCTGCCCCGGAAGATGCAGTAGATGTCGTCCGTGCCGCAGAACAATCTGCCCAGAAAGACAAAAAACAAATTCAGCTCAAAATTCAAGAACTTCCCATTTCAGAATTCGCTTGTCGAAAAGCTCCGATCTCCGATAAAAAAGAACTTTGATTCAGAAAGACTGGTTTGCATTGCTAAGACAATAAATGACTCCCGACGAGCACGACACGAGACACGACGACGTTGCCTATACTTCAAATTCATCTGGAATTCTAGCTTTGCTTAAAAGCAATTTCAAGGGGAATTGCCATCAATCACATTATGAAGGCATCGCATTTATAGTCTTGCTCTTACCAACGTGCATCATTCTAAATTTACTGCTCGAGAGAGAGAGAGAGAGAGAGAGAGAGAGAGATTAACCTTTGATGGACCGAGTAGGACTTCTCGGGGCGAGCGTAAGCGAGCAGAGCGCCGTCTTCGAAGCTGACCGAGAAGGCATTGCTGCTGCTGCTGCTGGACTGATGGGTAGCCAGGAATTCCTCCAAGATCTCCCTCGGGAACTTGGGCTCCCTTGTCGCTGCCGCCGCCGCCTGCATCGGGTGCGGGCTGTTGAGCTCCTGCGGCGGGTGAGCCAGGTCCTTCTTGAATATCCCCAGCATTTTCCTTCCCTTTTTCGCAATACCACAATCAAACTCCCACAGATAGAACAAAAACTCGAACTTGGACAGAGCTTGGAATCGACCCTTGGAAATCGATGAAACAGTGGGTTGGGAGAAGATCGGATGAATTGATGATGATGATGGTGGAGATCTGCCCGTCTTCGGTGCGTATTTATACATGGTGGGGGGAGGGGGACCAACGTGGTAACGTTATCCGGAATGGTGGGCCCAATGACAACAGAACACGCGTAAACTAATTTTCTTTTGTTTGTCTGTGTAGATGGTCATGAGGCCTTGCCTGAGGTTGAGGAGGAGTGAGGACTGTGTTTGGTCGTTTGTTCTCTAAGTAATCGTGTCGGTTTGCTTTCGTGTAGTCAAAGCGATTGAAATTGCACGAATTGCTCAGATGAATATGATATTGATTGGATAATTTACTTATTGAAAATATTTGAGAATTTTTAATGAGTTCGCTTATAAGTATGGATTAAGCTTACATTTCCTATTCAATAAAATGATCGAAAGACCGACAAAAAATTAGACATGGGTAAAAAATGAATTGATACAACCCATCTCTTGAAATCATAGGAAAATTTTTCTAGCTCCATAATTTTTTTTTTCCTTTTCTTTTTATTTTTTGTTAAAAAAGAGAAAAAAATAGAAGAAATATTAAAAACAAAAAGAGGGCGTTATCTCGAATGTTGATCTGGCAGAGAAAAATGTTATTTATATATAAAAGCAATAGCAACAATTTTTTTGGGTAATAAATTTGTAAGTTTTAGAAGTACGAGGAGCTGGTCAAAAGTGGCCTTATCCATAAGAAGCGGATGTGACGCTTGACGCCGATCCGAGTCAGCCATGTCGGCTATCTCGTCTTATCCCAGTCATCTCCACATCCTCTTCTACCCCATTTATTGAATTTTTTTATTCCTATTTTGGAATTACAAATTCAAAAAAAAAAAAAATGTCGTTGACCACTCCGTTTGACTACGAGTTGGGCCTGAGTTTATGTGGCCCAAATCCAGGCCCAAGGGAGAGAGAGCAAAAATTAAGGGGCACTCTCGAAATCTTCTAAACCATAAACAAAACGGTGGGCTATCAAGAGTCGTTCGGATCAAATTTGGATGAACGTGGGCCACCGAGTCAAAGGGTCTGTTGGCGGGGGGATGAAATTGATTCAGATGTTCAAGGGCGGTTCTATGGTTTTCTAGGTCGAATTCATACATTATGATTTGAAATGAAAGTTATTGAATCTGCGGTCTAGTTTGGTTCGGTTCGATTTTCTTTTTTCTTCTAAAGGTCTACTAGAAAATATATATAGGCATGAAGAAATAGGTCACCTTCGATTCGCGTTGTTCCATATGTCTCTTTCTTTATACTTAGTCTCAAGAGAAGATCCTCTACTTCATATATGGAAGGAGGAAGAGAGGGAGAGAGTGTCTGCCATGTGATAAATATATGAAAGGTTTTTCAAATTGACATGTGATATTCCCTTCGCAAATGACCCAAGAAATAATGATTCCATGCTTTAGGACTAAGCAACTTGATCGATTCATCATGAGAAATGAACTGAACTTGCCTTATCTGGCCAATTCACATGGAGACTAGTCTAGTTCTCGATTTCAAAGATGGGGAGCCGAACCCGTTTGAATCAATTCACCTCTAATCTTGACGTCTCTCTCTTTGTCAGCAATTTTACGACTTGATGATTGAGTATTGATAGGATAGAGTTTAGGTGATGAGATAAGTAGCATCAGCATCGTCCTCCGGTCCAAACACCACCATATCATTCTTCTCAAGTCCTGCCCTCTTGTTCTCTTCAATTGTTTGTTCGCTGATCGCTTTACTCATTGCTTCTAACCCTTTGACGTTCCTCCCTACGTATCATACTCATGTGAAATGTGCGCTTCAGCAATGCTGCTTCCCCAACATTTTTTGAGTTTCTTGTCATTTTGACATCGTGGGTGAAACATTGAATGAGCTGCTCTAGGTCTGTTTCTTCCCCAATAGTCGATGTGCATTTGGGGGATAGGCTGGTTCCCTAGTTGACCCTGGAATTGACTGGTGTAGTTCTAGGCCGAGTCTTGGATCAATCGGGGTTGATTTCCGGTCCTAAAAATTGGAAACCGGCCCTGGAGAGAGCTTATCCAATCTAAAATCAATTACTCCTACATTTTGCTTGGTGTTGCAAGCCTGATAGTTCGAGAGTTATTCTTTCAATGAGCTTTTGGTTGTAAAATATCTAATATACCTCATAATAAACGCTATAGGTGGGATAGAATTTTATATTTATAGAAATTTAACTTTGATTCTTATAGGATGTGTGCGCTAGGAGTCCTTGAACTTATTATGAAAGAAAATGCAATTAGATCAAAAAAATTTGTCAAATTGGGGCAATCAAGTCCCTCTTTCATTGACTCTTACAATTTGGCTAACAAAAAATGCCAGCATGACTTTTTTTTTTTTTTTTTGCTAAAAAAAAAGAAAATTTGTTATTACTTCGCCATATCATATATTTATAGTAAAATTTTAAAAAAAATAAATAAAAGAAAGAATGATATCATAAGAAAATTTTTTAAGATAAAAACAGCAAGCTATTGGGAAGTTGTTTTGTTACAAAATATAAGATTTTTAGTGCACTTATCTTCGATTTTTATATAAAGAACATTTCAACCGACAAGATCGTACAAAATCCTTATCACAACCAAATCGGTTCAATCACTAGATACAATTTTTTTATGTTCTAAGAATCTAGACAATTCGAACGGTCGGTGATCTACTTCGGCCCCCTAAGTCTCTCCAGATGGTCTCCTTGACAAATGTTGTCATGTCATTCGCACGTAAAGATATTTATGGCTGGACTTAAATAAGTCCAGGAGAGCGACCTATCAAATAATGTAGACATTGTCTTGAGCACGCAACTTTTCCTGATCAACTTTAAGGACACTTTAAGTAATGTCCTAACTTCCACTAAAGCCATTTGCATGAGTGTCACTAGATTAGGTTCGCTTGTCTTGATAATCTAATTTGAGTAGTGATAAACAGTTAGGTTGGATTAGGTGGACATATATGAAAAATATCTATGCGATAGATAAAGGGAGATCATGCAGATATAAATAACATAGAAACCCTCCTAGACAAATGTTGGATATTTTGACTCCGCGTTTTACATGCAAGCTGGATTAGGGATCATGAGTGGAATTTGACGAACGAGTTACGAGAGGCCACATGTGGGAAATAAACTGTAGTAGAAACCATGAGTTTATATCACGTTGGAATAGTCGACCCAAAAAGCTTAAGCTGCTAATAGGTTGATGGAGACAACATGTAAATCAAAAGTATATAAATCATGTATGCAAATGTAGGATGCTTTAATAATAAATATAGTTTGAAGTTTAAATCGACTGAGCTTTTAAGAGTTTATGGCTTGATTACTAACATGCGCTCGTCGAGTTGGGTCTCTCAATTCAAGTAAAGCTTGAAAGTCTGAGCATCCATATACAATAAATAGAACTTCAAAGACACACACATCGCTCCCAGATTGAGATCTAACTTTCGATTTCGTATTACTCTTCCTTCCGTGCATATCAATATGCACGTACTTTCAAATTTCGGTGCACTACACTTACTGTCGTATCTAATATCCGTAGAATTTGCAATACAAGCTTCATCTACTCATCTTACGCTCCAATTGAGGACTCTCCAACTCTACTAAGTTCCTATCTCCTCAAATCAAAATGAATCATCATTGCATGATATTTTAGTAGTAAGCGGTTCCGACTTTCATTTAAGTTTCATCTAAAACTTGGAACCTATTCATAAGAGCAGGTTCTCCAATATTTGGAATCTAAAATCTACTCTGTCACAAGTTCTAGGATCGGTTCTAGAGTTTACTCAAGTTCTATCGAATGGTTGCAGTAAATTATCATATTTAATAATTACTATGTTATAATTTACTAACCATATTTCACATTTAAATATACAAAGATTATGAAAAATTAATAAAATAAAAATCTCAGTTATAAATATCATCGGAAATGAAGACTTAGGCAAGTAATTTTAGATTGTACACTCTTCATCATAAAATCCCGCAGAATCATGTGCGAAGATATAAAACAAAAAAATTATAAAGGCTTGCCCCAACTTGCCGATTCTCAATTATATCTAGAATGCAAAACCTAAAATCATCAAAATGGATTTCAAAATAACATATTGTGTATAATTAAGAATCTAAAATCGAATCAACGGTAAATCAACGATTTTCATCTCTATCAAAAAATCATGCTCATCTTGATGATGATGATGATGATGATGATGATGCTCTCATGAGGATGATATTTTCCCACTGGGCACGATCATGTCGCTTGCGAAAGGCCGCAATCAAGTCAGATGATCAAAGCTGAACGAGCCAAACTCTTAAACTAACACGTCAACACCTCCGATCAATCATTGGGGGTCGCGCGATTTGACTACCGCGTACGGTTTCGCACGGCGAACGTGGTACTACCTGCGGCTCGCCAGCAAGAGCCATCTCCCGTCGTCTCGTCGGGACCTCGTTTGTCTCGACCCGCACGGGCCGCATCGTTCCGACCACGGGCGATCCCACGATCCCCACGTGGCGTACGCGGTCAGACACCTGTCGGTCGTGTCCCCGACGCCTGCCTCGATCGGATTTGTGTGGCGGGGTTTTCGTGTACGGAGGGACGGGTGCGGGTGGGATAACGACGGCCGGGGCTCTGCGATCGCTGGCCTTTCGTTCTTCTCGTGAGCCGGATATTTTTTCCCGGGGGGCGGAGCCATTTTATCTGCTCATGGTTTTCAATTATTATTAGTTTTTTCTTCTTGAGTTAGTTGAGAGATGTGGGTTATCAAATCAACACCGTTATCCAAAGGAAAAAAATGATTTGTCATGTTAAAAAATCGAAAATCAATAACTTTCAATTAAGTACGGTGCCTATCGGTTTCTCAACCTCCTTCTATTATGATAGGATAAGTTTTGGGTGTGTTTCCACGTGTTGTTCAAGCATATGGGTGCATCTTAGATATTTTAACACTCTCACCCATTATGAGAGATTACATAAGATTATCGCTAATTTTTCTAAAAACTAAAATTGTTAGTGTGATTTAATATTTAAATATTATTAACAATAAATTTCGATATCCTTAAGCCCGCTCTTTTGGATGGCCAATTAGCGACTGAAACACCTCTGTGGGTTTTATAGATGGTCATTGCTCTTTTGTCAGCCACTGTCGTTGATGGGTCAAGATCTGAGTAGCGTGGAGTAACACCCTCACCCCATTGCTTTTGACTTTAATGTTCATCCAATGATGCATCTTCATTTATTGATCTTTGATCACAACGAGCTATTTCTATTCATAATAAAACATTTTATTTTGTCTGATTTCGATATAAAACTTTCCCACACCCCTCAGCTAATTTATCGATCAACAACATCACCCACTTCCGATCTCCTGTCTTTGAATTATTCGCATTGAAGCGTTTGTATTATGTATAATATCCATGCAGAAGGAGCTGAATTATCGTTTTGAATAGGTAGGTAGCTATTAACATGGTTGCACTTAAATTCACTTGCATCTTCCGAAAATTTAAGTAGTCTCTACTAACTTCAGGAAGATATATGCACAAATTGCACGAATTCCTCGTGCTTCTCCTTCTTGTGTCTTTGCAAATTACCATGGAGAAAAGATCTTCGCGAGGTTGAGTGTCTCTTCTAACATTTGGTTGAGAACTCAACTACAATTTGCACCACGAGCTGGCCGGGAATCCACAATATCTTCTTCCACAAGATTGTCTTCTTGTCCAAGAGCAAACGATGTTCTTGGTCCTTCGTCAATGAAGAAACGAACGGCTGCTGGAGAATACCAATGCGAAAACAGAGGTGAACAAATTGGCTGCTGGAGAATACCAATGCGAAAACAGAGGTGAACAAATTGTATTTTGGTAGAAGCCAAGTTGACAGGAATTTCAACTTTTTTGATTCCTCGAGAGGATTGCCCTCGTTTTCAGCTTTGGTCCGTCCCTTGAAATAGCCACTGGAGAACCCTAGCGCAAGACGAACGTTTCGATATTTTGATAATCTAACTTGGGAAGGAAATAATACTGCCTGAATGTCTATAGAAAACACGACCTATAAGGAATTTAAACACCCGTGATTAGAAATAACACATGAAATTTGACCAATGGGGCTCATGTGAGAATAAAGTGGGAGAAAACCTGATTTTAATATCATACTAAAATGTGCGGAATTACATGTATATAAAGATCACTTAAACAAAGTAAATCAATGATGTGGGACACACTAAACTAATTCTTGTTAAGATTGTCCTTATGGAGAAAGGGAGAAAAAACAAAGACAGATCTCCATGGCATATTTTGTTTTGCATTAAAAGTTTTCTCGCATATTCTTCTAATTTGCTGCTTTAAAAATTCTTGAAAATAGTATAATTCACTTCTTGGATTGTTCCTCTCTAGGGTTCCTTTGGATAAATACATGTTGCGAAGGACTGTCAATTAATCCGGAGATTTATTTGTTGACAACACATTTTTACTCAAAATTTTAAACTAATGATACACGAACATTTTAACAATCTCCTGCTAATGTGCTCATGCTAGCTCGTTGTTAGGTCTTCTCCTTTATTGAACCAAGAAAATCCGATATCATTTATTGAGAGCATGTGGTAGAAGTCTGATACTTTCATTAGTGGAGAATGGGGAAAAGTACCCAAAAAGTTTTAAACCTATTATATTGATACAAATTCAATCATAAACTTTTTAATTTGATCAATTTAGTAATAAAATCTATTCACATTTGTACCAATTCAATCCATCCAACCAATTTAGGTTGAAAATTGCTAATGTGGATGCTGGCTAGCTAACATGGCATGATCACGGTGATGTGAACATTTTTAATATTTTTGAATTTATTAAATTTTAAATAATGTTTTGATTTTTTTTTTTTTTTTTTTTACTTCCCATTCTTCTTTGGCCACAGGCAAAGGTCGGCCTCAGCGGGCCAAAGGCGAGCACTAACCAAGTGTGACCCTTTTCATCAGATCTAGCAAAATAGACCCTCCCCTAGGCCAAGGCAGCCTTGCCATGCCTCGGCGGCCTTGCCACGTGCCCAAGCAAGGCTGGCCAAACCTCACCCTTGCTTAGGCAAGGCGTGACGAGGCCACTCCAACCTAGGCGAGGGTTGGCCTTACCGGATTTAGCAAGGGGTTCTCACTTGGACGGCTGGCACTTGCCCTCACCCAGCCTCAGCCTAGTGAGGTCGATCATCGCCTATGGCCGAAGAGGGCAACCTCGCCTAGGTGAGGCCAACCCTCACCGACCATGGCTATGGTTGATGGCGGCAATGGCCACCTGAAAAAATAAAAGGGAAAGACAAGGTGAAGGAAAAAGAAAAAAGAAAAGAAATTAGAAAGAAATTTAAAAAATATATTAAAAATGTCTACATTAGCGTCAACCATGCCACGATGACTAACCGGTGTTCATGTTAGTAATTTTTGGCCTAAATTGACTGAATAAACTGAATTGGTATCAATATGAAAATGTTTATTATTAAATTGATGTAATTGAAAGGTTTGAAATTGAATTGGAATAAATATAATAGGCTTAGAGCATTTTTAGTAATTTTCCCATGGAGAATGCCGAGATGAAAATCAAGTTGAGCCCATCAACATATCCATTTGGATCCATCTTCACTCAAAAACTTAAGTTAATGAGTTATGAGCCAATTATGATATATTTACCTTTGTATGCCACACTAATTTATCGATGTGATATCTTATCAATACAACTTGTACATGCATTTCAATATGCTCCATGCATAAAATGTTTTCAATTGACATCACCATATAGGACTTTCCATTCATCACAAATCAAAATCCACGACCATGTTTGCTTAGATCATTGACGAGGAAAGCTGCGGCAGTGGAGCGCATTTGTTGACCAGAAAAACAGCATAAGTTTGACTCAAAAGTTCACAAAATAAATGGCAACGTATGGTGGAGAAAGATATTCATTCACAATTTTTTTTTTTTCTGGTTGGCATTCACAAAAGTTGAATGACCACTTTGGTGATTTAATTGCTTGTGCAAGAATGTCACTTCGCATGCAGCGATTGTTAGAGTGTCCGGTTGGAAAGTTTAAACTTATAGATAAAAGGCTTTATTGAAAATAATGTACAATATTTTCCAGTATAGGAATGACACATGTTATTTGATCAATGGAATGTCATGCAAGAGAAATAAACTATGGCTACATGTGGGTCCAATATCATGTAAGAATGTCCAATCCAAAAAAATTAAAACTTATAAGCTCTGTCGACAAGCAAGCCCATGCATATATGAATGGTATGTAAACCCCATCAGCAAATAATGCGAGATATTTTTAACGAACAGTTGTTAAAAATAATACATATCGTTCCTAATCAAAGAAAAACAAATTTTAAGATAAAAACAGTAAGCCATTGGGCCATTTTGTTTTGCGACAAATTTTAGAATTTTCAATATATTTGTCTCTCATTTTTATATAAAAAACATTTCAACTGACATCAACCGGGATAAAAGATCCCATTGAAGCAACAACAATGAAATTTATAGTAAGATAAAAATCCATCAACTTTAAAAATTAAGAGGGTTCAAGTCCCTCCTCGTTTAATTCTAAACATTAAATAAATTAAACTTTTATGAATAACTAATTGATTTCCTTTATAAAAAATCAATGAAAAAAATCCTATAATTAAAATTAGGAATTCAATCGTACAAAATCCTCGTCACGAAAATGGATCAATCACTAAATACATTTTTTATGTTCCAAGAATCTAGACAATTCGAATGGTTGGTGGTCTACTTCGCCGCCGCCCCCAAGCTCGTGAGAAAGTCTCCTTGACAAATGTCTTTTCTCATTCGCACGAAAATATATCTACGGTTAGACTTGAACAAATTCAGGAGAGCGACTTATCAAATAATTTATGGAGACATTGTCTTGCCACGCAACCTTTTATGATCTCAAGTTCAAGAGAGTGACTTATCAAATAATTTCATCGATTGATCAACTTTAAGGACCCTTTAAGTAATGTCCTAACTTCCACTAAAGCCATTTGCATAATAATAATAATAATAATAATAATAATAATAATAATAATAATAATAATAATAATAATAAAATTTGGTAGTAGATTAGGTCGGCATATCCGAACATCGGGTTTGCATAGTGATGGGCAGCCAAGCTAGATCAGGTGGGCATATATGGGAAAATATATGTGCAATTGCAATAAACCAATCCAAAAGTTTCAACTAATAGGTGAAAGGAGATCATGTGGATATAAGAACATACAATCCTCCTTAGACAAATGTTGAATACTTTAATCACTGCGTTCATGTGTAAGTCGGACAGGGAACACAAGTGGAATTTGACGAACAAAAGACCGCATGCACAAAATAAATCGGAGCAAAATTGGGTTAATACCAAGTTAGAGTGGCTGACACAAAAAAAGGTTTAAGCTCTAATAGGTGGGAAACAATATATAAATCAAAAGCATATAAACCATGTACATAGATGTAGGATGCTTCAACAATATATATAGCTTGAGGTTTGAAATCGACTAAGCTTTAAGTGTTTATGGCTCAATTACTAACATGCACTTGTCAAGTTGGGTCTCTCAATTCAAGTAAACTCACAAGTCCGAGCATCAAAATACGATAAATAGGACTTTGAAAAGACCCACACTTCGCTCCCGGCACAAGATCTAACTTTCAATTTCATATCACTCTTCGTTTTGAGCAATTTGATTTCCATGCATTTCCCACTTTCAATGCACTTTACTCTCCGTCGCATCTAATATCTGTAGAATTTGCATTCCATACTAGCCTTATATGCTCATCTTACGCTTCAAGCAAGGGACTGTCCAACAATCTCAATCGCTAGGTTCCTATCACCTCGAATCATCATTGCACAATATTTTAGAGGTGATTGATTTCAAGTTTCGTCTAGATTTCACCTAAAATCTAGAACCCACTTATCAGAACAAGTTCTTCAATTTTTAAAACCTAAAACATTCCTTACATATCAAGGAATTTGAAACTTATCTTGTTACAAGTTCCAAGGTCAGTATTAAGGTTTACTCAAATTTCATCTATACTTTTAATTGAACGATTATAATAAATGATCGTATTTAGTGATCACCGTTTGCTACAATCCACCAATCACATTTCATATTTAGAACACACAAAAATTATGAAAAATTAACAAAGTAAAAATCTTAATTATAAATGTTATCGAAAATGGAAGTTAGATAAGTGATTTTAGATTGCATACTCATTATTCAAAGTAAGCAATTCTGGGTTTCATTTAAGTTTCATCTAAAACTTGGAACCTATCAATAAGAGCAAATTCTCTAATATTTGGAATCTAAAATCTACTCGATCATAGATTTTGGGATTGGTTTCTAGAGTTTACTTAAGTTCTATCGAATGATTACAATGAATTATCACATCTAATAATTACTCCGTTACAATTTACTGACCATATTTTATATTTAAACATACAAAGTTTATGAAAAATTAACAAAATAAAAACTCAGTCATAAATATCATCATAAATGAAGATGTAGACAAGTAGTTTTAGAATGTATATTTTCATTGATTATCATGGAATCCCACATAATCATACCAAGATATAGGACAAGAAAATCATAAAGGCTTGTCCCAACTTACCGATTCTCAATTATATCTAGAACGTGAAAATTAAATTCACCAAAATGAGTTTCAAAATAACATATCATGTATATTTTAGAATCTAAAATCGAATCAACGATAAATAAATGGTTTTCATCTTTATCCTAAAATCATCCTCATTTTTACGATGATGATGCTCTTATAAGGATGATATTTTCCCATTGGGCACGATCACGTTGCTTGCGAAAGGCCGCAATCAAGTCACTGGTCAAAGCTGAACGAGCCAAGCTCTTAAACTAACACGTCAACGGCGCTCAAAAAAAAAAAAACACTAACACGTCAACGCATGCGATCTGACTTCCGCGTACGGTTTGACTCCCGCGTACGGTTTCGCACGGCCTGCGGCTCGCCAGCAAGAGCTATCTCCCGTCGTCTCGTCGGGACTCGTTTGTCTCGACCCGCGCGGGACCGCATCGTTCGGACCACGGCGAGATCCCACGATCCCCACGTGGCAGCGGACCGTACGCGGTCAGACGCGCAGGGACCAGGGAGGGAGGGAGAGAGAGGAGAGGGCGCGTCGGGACCGACACGTGTCGGTCGTCTCCCCGACGCCTGCCCTGGATCGGATTTGTGTGGCGGGGTTTTCGTGTACGGAGCTCTGCAATCGCTGGCCTTTCGTTCTTCTCGTGGGCCGGATTTTTTTTTCCCGGGGGCGGAGCCATTTTATCTGCTCACTGTTTTCAATTATTTTATTTTTTTTTCTTCTTGAGTTAGTTGAGAGATGTTATCAAATCTACACCGTTATCCAAGGGAAAAAAGAAACTGATGTGTCGTGTTAAAAATTCGAAAATTGAGAACTTTCGATTAAGTGCAATGCCTATTGGTTTCTCGACCTCCTTTTATCATGATAGGATAAGTTTTTGGTGTATTTCCCACGTGTTGTTCAAGCAGATGGGTGCATCTTAGATATTTTAACGCCCCATCCACCGTGAAAGATTACTTAAAATTACTATTGGCTATTTTAAAACTTAAATTGTTAGATGGATATGTGATTTATTATTTAAATATTGTAACAGTAACTTTCGATATCCTTGAGCCTATTCTTTGGGACGATCGATTAGCGATTGAGATACCTCTCTGAGTTTTATAGATGGTCAATACTCTCATGTCAGCCGTTGGCGATGATGGGTTGAGATTTGAGGAGCGTGGAGCGACACCCCTACCCCATTTCTTTTGACTTTAATGTTCATTCCAGTGATGCATCTTCATTGATTGATCTTTGATGCAAACTATTTATATTCGTAATAAAATATTTCATTTTGTCTGATTTTGATAGAAAACTTTACCACACCCCTCGCTATTTTATTGATTAACAGCATCGCTCACTTCCGGTCCCAAGTCTCTGAATTATTTGCATCGAAGTGTTTGTATTATGTATAATATCCATGCAGAAGGAGCTAAATTATCATTTTGAATAGGTAGGTAGCTATTAACATGGTTGCACTTAAATTCATTTGCACCTTCCGAAATTTAAGTAGTCTCTACTAACTTCAGGAAGATATATGCACAAATTGCATGAATTCATCATGCTTCTCCTTCTTGTGTCTTTGCAAATTACCATGGAGAAAAGATCTTCGCGAGGTTGAGTTTCTCTTCTAACATTTGGTTGAGAATTCAGCTACAATTTGCACCACAAGCTGGTTGGGAATCCACAGTATCTTCTTCCACAAGATTGTCTTCTTGTCCAAGAGCAAACGATGTCCTTTGTCCTTTCGTCAATGAAGAAACGAACGGCTGCTGGAGAATACCAATGCGAAAACAGACTTGAACAAATTGTATTTTGGCAGAAGCAAAGTTGACGGGAATTTCAAATTTTTTTATTCCTCGAGAGGATTGCCCTCGTTTTCAGCTTTGGTCCGTCCCTTGAAATAGCCACTGGAAAACCCTAGCGCAAGACGAACGTTTCGATATTTTGATAATTTAACTTGGGAAGGAAATAATACTGCTAGAATGTCTATAGAAAACACGATCTATAAGGAATTTAAACACCTGTGATTAGAAATAACACATGGAATTTGACGAATGGGGCTAATGCAGGAATAAAGTGGGAAAGAACCTGATTTTAATATCATATTAGAATGTGTGGAAATTATGTGTATATAAAGAGCACTTAAACAAAGTAAATCAACGATGTCGGACTTTAACAATACACTAAACTAATTCTTGTTAAGATTGTCCTTATGGAGAAGGGGGAAAAAAGACAGATCTCCATGGCATATTTTGTTTTCCATTAAAAGTTTTCTCGTATATTCTTCTAATTTGCTGCTTTAAAATTTCTTAAAAATAGTTTAATTAACTTCTTGGATTGTTCCCCTTTGGGATTCCTTTGCATAATTACGTGTTGCGAAGGATTGTCAATCAATCCAGAGATTCATCTGCTAACAACATATTTTCACTCAAAAGTTTAAATTAATAATACACAAACATCTTAACAGTCTCCTCCTCATGTGCTCGTGCAAGCTCGTTGTTAGGTCTTCTCCCTTACCAAACCATGAAAATCCGATATCATTTATTGAGAGCACATGGTAGAAGTCCAATACTTTCATTAATAGAGAATGGGGAAAAGTACTCAAAAAGTTATAAATTTATTGTATTGGTACCAATTCAATCATAAACTTTTTAATTGAATCAATTTAGTCATAAAACCTATTCACATTTGTACCAATTCAGTTCATCTAGTTAATTTAGGTTAAACATTGCTAATGTGGATGCCAGTCGACTAACATGACAAGGTCAACATTGATGATGTTGACATTTTTATAATATTTTATTTTAAATTTATTAAATTTTTAAATGCTTTTTGAATTTCTTTTTTTTTTCCTTCCCTTTTCTTTTTCCAGTGGCCATCATTGGCCAAAGGCGAAGGTCGGCCTCAACGAGCCAAAGGCGAGCACCAACCAAGCGAGGCTCCCTCATCAGATCTAGCAAGATCGACCCTTGCCCAGTTCAAGGCGGCCTTACCATGCTAGGGCGGCCTTGCCACATTTCGCCCAGGCAAGGCTGGCCAGACCTCGCCCTTACCTAGGCAAGTATGGAGGCCTTACTCCTCGAATCATCATCGTACAATATTTTAGGGGTGATCAGTTTCAAATTCTGTTTAAATTCCACCCGAAATCTAAAATCCACCCATCAAAACAAGTTCTATAATTTTTAAAATCTAGAATCTATCTTGCATTTCCAGGAATTTGAAACTTATCCCATTACGAGTTTTGGAATTTGTATTAGGATCTATTCAGGTTCCATCTATACTCTTGATTGAACGATTATAGTGAATTATCACCTCTAAAAATCACTATTCGCTATAATTCACTAATTACATTTCATATTTAGACACATGAAAATTATGAAAAATTAATAAAATAAAAATCTTACTCATAATTATTATCGAAAATGGAAGCTTGGACAAGTGGTTTCAGGTTGCATACTAATTATTGAAAGTCATGAAATGTCATAGGATTGTGTGATATAGAATAAAAAAAAATATACAAAAACTTGGAATAGGTTCTGAAGTAACTTATCAATTTTCAATTTTATCTGAAATCTTAAATCTGAAATCATTGGAATAGGTTCTAAAGTAACTTATCAAGTACATCTCAAAATCTGAAATCCGATTGAGAATCGATGGTTCTCGTTTTCTTCTACAACCATACTTATCCTTACGATTTTTTTACGAGGATGATATTTTTGTAGCCGGCACGATCACGTCGCTAGCGAAAGGCCCCGATCAATTCAGACGATCCAAGCTGAATACGCCAAAGTCTAAAGAACACGTCACTACATCCGATCAATCCTGTGGTCGCGCGATTTGACTTGCAGGTACGGTTTCGCACGGCGAACCTGGTACCACTTGCGGCGTTCGTCTCGACCCGCACGAGCCACATCTTTCCGATCACGGCAAGATCCCACGAATCCCACGGGGCAAAGAACCATCAGTGGTCGATGGAGAGAAGACGGCACTCCGGGACAGACACGTAACGGTCGTCTCTCCGCTGCCTGCCCGGATCGGTTTTGTGTGGCGGGTGTTCGTGTACGGATAATGACGGCCGGGCTCGCGGTCGGCATCGATGACCCGGCCCCTGCAATCGCTGGCCTTTCGTTTTTTCTCGTGGGCCGTGTATTTCCCAGGGGGCAGAGAGAGAGAGAGAGAGAGAGAGAGAGAGAGAGTTCCTTCTACTTTTGGGGAGTTACAGCAATTTCATCTGCTCATGGTTTTCAATTAATTCTTCCTGGTTTTGTTTTTCATAAGTTAGTTGAGAGATGTGGATTGTCAAATCGACACTGTTATCCCAAAAGAAAAATAAAATGGTGCTGCGTTGTGTCAAAGAACCAAATCAGGAATTTTCAAATGGGTGCGATTCTGTTGGAAGATACGCAATATCTTCTAGATACTTTTGAGATCAATTAATAGGATCAATTAATATCAGATCCGATTCATAGATTATTTGATTTCCTTTTCTTATACATGATTTGTATTATATATCCTTGACTGTACATTGAGATGTATACACAGAAAATATAGAAAATTTCCCCTACGATCTCTTCTCTTTTCCTTGCCTTCGTCTTCTTTCATGGTATCAGAGCACAGCCGTGCTTCTGTGTTTCGCTTCCGCTTTCATTTTTCTCTGATCGAAAATTGCTGGAAAATACATGGTCGGCCTGGAGAAAAGAAGGGAAAAGAATCATCAGCAGCAGTTGCTTATCAAATTAATGGATCAGCAGATTTCACCCAACCCATCAATTATGGGCAATATCAACAATTGTTACAAGCCCTCCAAAAAATGGAGACTCCCACCAAAGGAGGCAGCTTCACAGGTATTTCTCATAGTCTGATAAATATGATATTTTGGATTGTTGATTCTGGAGCCAGCGATCATATTGCATGTGACAAAAGTCTATTTTCCATTATTCATGAAAAGTTGGATATTCATGTCACCATAACAGGAACAATCCAACTTAGTCCTCAGCTTATCCTAAAAATGTTCTCTATGTACCAGGGTTTCAATTTAACCTGATTTTTGAGGACAATTCATGTCATGTTCTTTTCAATGATTCTGTATTTTTTGTGATTATGAAGGTTTATTTTTTGGAAAAATTCATCCAAGGAACTTAGTGTTTCGATATCCTTTGTAATAAAAAATCATATTTTACCAATGAGAAAATCATTCCAGAATGGGTCATAGTTCTTTTCAATGTCATGTTTGTCCACTTGCAAAGCAATCACGTGTTCCATTTCCTAAGCAAAAGCAGTATTTTCTCATTACTTCATATTGATGTATGGGGACCATATCATACCCCAAACCATGATGGGTCTCGATTTTTTCTTACAATTGTGGACGATCATTCAGAGACATCTTCCTCATGCAATCTAAGAGTCAAGTTTCATCGAACTTGGTTTTTTTTATAAATATTCATCGCTGACAATGGCACGGAATTCTTTAATCATTTTGCTGCATTATTCTCTTCTCAAGGGATTTTGCATGAGAGTACATGCGAACGTGGTAGAATGGGCCATTTAGACGTTGCACGAGCTTTGAAATTTCAAGCTTCAATCCCTGGACAAATTTTGGGGTGATTGTGTATTAACCGCAGCATACTTGATCAACCGCACGCCAACTAAGGTACTCAATGGACGAACTCCTTTTGAATTACTTTTTGGCAAGACACCTCAGTTAAGTCATTTGAAGGCCTTTGGTTGTTTATGCTATGCTACAATAGTAGGCCCTAGAGATAAGATGGGTCCTCATGCCCGCCGCTGCATATTTATGGGATACCCTACTCTTCAAAAGGGATATCGAGTGTTTGATCCGTCAACAGAAGAGTTTTCTGTAAGCAGAGATGTCCTTTTCCAGGAATCAGTTTTTCCTTTTGCTACTCAAGACTCAACCGTTGATAAGATACACTCTTCTGTCACTCATATCGAGGAGGTCTCCAATCATTCGGAATATGCTCTTTTTCCTTTCTCTGAATATACAAGCAACTCTCCGGAGTTTCCATCCCCTGATGAAGTAACTCCTCCTATGCACGTGACGGCTCAAGACACCAATGAGGGGAATACAAATGATTTTTCTCGTCCACGAGACTCAGCAGACCAATCATCTCCAAAGACTGTTCAACCGAGACGTTCGGACGAGCTACACGCCCGCCAACTTGGACCTGTGGATTACATATGTGGTGCATGGAACCCGCCATGTACTAGATTTCCAATCTCCTCCTATGTATCCTTTGATAAATTATCTCCGGAACATCGATGTTGCATCACTCGCATATCTGAAGAGCGAGAACCATCCACTTATGATGAAGCATGCACTGATCCGCGATGGCAGAAAGCTATGGAGGCAAAACTCCAAGCCTTAGTGGACAATCAGACATGGAAAATTGTCCCATTACCGCCTCATAGAAAAGCTATTAGCTGCAAATGGGTATACAAGATTAAGTATCGAGCAGATGGATCAGTAGAAAGATACAAAGCATGATTGGTTGCCAAGGGTTTCACACAACGCGAGGGTTTTGACTACCACGAAACCTTCTCACCTGTGGCCAAAGATGTTACTGTTCGTTCTTTTCTTTCTGTAGCGGCATTTCAGGATTGGCCCTTACACCAGATGGATGTCCACAATGCTTTTTGGCATGGAGATTTACATGAAGAAATTTACATGGACATGCCACAGGGCTTACGGAGACAGGGGGAGAATAGAGTATGTCGTCTCCACAAATCCCTGTATGGCCTTAAACAACAAGCCTCCGAGACAATGGTACACTAAATTTGCGCCCCACTGCTGGTTTTCATTCAAATTTTATGTTTTTCATTCCAATGATGTCTATCTATTTAATGATATTGTTGATTGATCTTATTATGGGCATGATGAACTAAAAAACTTTTTTGTCATAGTGAAACAGTTTGTTTCACCAGATTTAGAGATAAAACCACATTCCTCGCCAATTTGCTGAATCAACATTGACCACTTCCGATCTGAGCATTTGAATTATTCTGGAATATTGAATGCATTCCTTTGAGTTATCCTGAAAACTATACTATCCACATAGAAGGAGTTGAATCATTGTTTCTCGTGGGAATGCAGCTTTGAAGGTAGTATTTGAAGAAATTTCCCATATTGTGATGGGGATGTCCAATGAGAGAGAGAGTCCCTTCTTTACTTTTGGAAGGGAACTGTCTCATTATCTTACAGCCATGGCAAAGATTTCATCTGCTCATGGTTTTACGAGTTAGAGGACCTACTAATTCTTCGATAATGGGTTTTGAATCCTTTTTCATGAGAGAACAAAACACATAGAAGTTAGCCATTTGAGAGAAAATATGGATTGTCAAATCTATACTGTTATCCCAAAAGAAAAATAAAATGGTGCTGCGTCATGTCAAAGAACCAAATCGGGAATTTTCAAATCATAGATTATTTGGATTTGTATTATATATCCATTTGTATTATATATCCTTGTACATTGAGATGTATACACAGAAAATATAGAAAATTTCCCCTACGATCTCTTCTCTTTTCCTTGCCTTCGTCTTCTTTCGATTCATATCGTTTTCTCAACCTCCTTATCATGATAGAATAGATTATGAGTGTATTTTCGAAGTGTTATTCGAGAGTTTGTGCGATTTCATCGAATGTCTCTTATGACTACTTAGTACCATATTAAGAAATCTTTGAAATTTTCAATATCCTGGCTCTTTCGGGTGGTCGGTTGGTGATTGAGACACCTCTCTGGGTTTTTATAAATGTTCATCGCTTTTTGTGAACCATTGGCAACAATGGGCCAAGATTTGGGTAGCTTGGAGCGGCGCCCTAGTCCCACTGCCTTCAACTTTATGTTCATTCCAATGATGCAACTTTATTGATTGATCTTCCATCACGACGAACTATTTTTGTTCATAGTGAAACATTTCGTTTTGCCAAATTTAAAGATAAAACCACATCTCTCGCCAATTTGCTTATCAACATTGACCACTTCCATTCTCAGCCTTTGAATTATTTGTATTGAAGCATTCATACCATGTATACTATCCACATAAAAGGAGTTGAATTATCATTTCAAAGAAAGGTCACTTTTAATGTGGCCGCACTTAAATTCATTTGCGCCTTTCGAAAATTTAAGTGATCTCTATTAACTCCAGGAAGATATATATACAAAATGCACGAATTTCTCGTGCTTCTCCGTCTTGTCTCTTTGCAAATTACTATGGAGAAAAGATCTTCAATGAGAGGTTCAGTTTCTCTTCTTAACATTTGGTTGAGAATTCAGCTCCAAATTGCACCGCGAGCTGGTTGAGAATCACAGTATCTTCCCCAGGAATATCTTGTCCAGAAGCAAATGATGTCGTTTGTCCTTTGGCCCATGAAGAAACGAACGGCTGCTAAAAGAAAATCAATGCCAAAAGAGACGTGAACAAATTGTACATTGGCAGTAGCAAAGTCGACAAAAATTTCAATTTTTTTGATTCCTCAACGTGAATGCCTTATGGATCAGAGTAAACAAATGATGTGGGAACTTTAATAATACACCAAACTAATTCTTGTTAATTGTGTCCTTTCTTATTCTTCTTTTTTTCCCCCTAAAAAAAGGGTTCTCGATGGCATATTTTGTTTTGCAGAAACTCGATATCTTCATCCAAAGAGATTACTAAGAAGGAGACCAAATTCAATTGCTACACCACAATCCTTACCTACCTTCTATCCAAGGGAGATCAAGTTCAAAGTCGTCAATATATCTAGTTGAACCCATTTTAGTTAAAAGTTTAAGCTAATAAGTTATGAACCAACTAAAATGTATTTACTATTATACACCGTACCAATGTCTTGATATGAGTCTTTGTTAACACATCTTACGTGTGCATTTCAACATGCTTCGCATTAGTAGGCCGGACTTTCCATTCATTACAAAACAAAAGCCAAGTCCAAGTTTGCTTAGATCATTGATGAGGAAAGTTGTGGCATTGGAGTGCATTCGTTTACTAGAAAAACAGCATGTGCTTGACTCAAAAGTTCACAAAATAAATCACTGCCTGCGGTAGCCTAACTGAATAAGAGCCCCCATGACATTTACCTAGGATGGAGATGTTCAAATCCCGCAGGATGCATGGGATCTTAAACGCGTCGTCGGGATGATGGGTCCTCCGCTAGCGTTGCTCCAAGATTTACCCGTCGGCTGATGGCTATATGGGGTTCCCTGGGTATAAAAAAAAAAAAAAAGTTCACAAAATAAATGGTAACATATGGTCAGGAAAGATATTTATTCATTAAAGTTAAACGACCACTTTGGTGATTTAACTGCTCATGCATACAAATTAGGATGTTAATTTGCACGTGACAATTGTTAAAATGTTCCGTCCAAAAATTTAGATTTATAGGTGAAAAGAGATTACTTATATATAAAGAATATATAAATACCCACCCGTGAGTAGCCGCGTTAGTATTCGTTTTCTCCTGCAACGCTGCGGTCGAGAATTCGAATCCCCTCGTTGCTATCGCAATTTAAGTGGAGGCCCTAGCGGTAAGATGCTGTGCTAATTTTCCTCGAGGTTTTACGTCTAAATAGCAACTTACAGCAAGGCCTGACGTGCTACCAAGTATCGGAGGGTCGTATGACCCCAATCAACATAAAAAAGCGCGGCCTGACGGTTCTCTGGCCACCAAAATATATATATATAAATCCTCCATTGGCTAAAAACATGGGACATCTTTTGGCATCCTTGTGTGGAACCAAATTAGGAATAATCACATGTGGAATTTGATGATTGAAGTGCCATACGAGTAGGACTGTCATAAAAGCCCTACCCGACCTGAACCCAGGATTTAAATCATGTTCGAATGCTCAATTAAAAAAACAAAAAATAAAAATAAAAACTTATGATCTCTGTTGAAAAGCGAGCCCGTGTGTATATGAATAGCATGTAAACTCCGTCGGCAAGCGGCATTTCAAACTTGTGGAGCAAAGGCGGTTTCAAGTTGTTTTCATGGAGCGACTAGTCGTCCGCGCACGAGGAGGGTATATTCGCTAACTGAAAGCTCAAGATGCGAGCTATCTACCAAAAATAAAAATTCTTTCATTATTTATTTATTTATTTTTGGATGAATTTTTTTTTTTGAAAAATAAACAAGCTGGAAACTCTTTTGATTGATAAAAATAAAATTCTTAGAAAACAAATATCTCTAATTGAAACTCACTAATCTAGAGGATTATTCGATTGGTACATCTACTAGTATATTTACGTTTAGTAATTGCAATTTACATCTACTAGTATATTTAATACTCATGGCCGTTTGGTGTAATTGCAAGTCTTGTCCACGACTAGTGGATATATAATATATCTATATAAAAATCTTGGTTTGTTTATTGCAAATGAATTATCTTTACACTTTACTAAATATGATACCGGTTGATAATACTTTTTGAATTAACGCAAAAATGGAAATAAATAAACCTTTGCGTGCATCTGCACAATCTGTAAAGTCAGCTTTCAAGTCTATTGTCAGCTTTTCATGTGACGAAAATACCGTTATGTCAATAAATTATAGAAAAAGTATGGAGAACTTTACATAAAGTTAATGATTAAAAAGTTGATATCTCCTAGCAATAATCTAATAGTTCTTATTCTTATTTTTTATGAGAACGCATCCTCACCGTTAAAATTCATACCCACATGTCTCTACTGAAAATCATCCAAGTGTATCTTGAATCGGCCTGTGTTTAAATAAAGAAAATGTAAATATTGTAAGCTTTAAACACTATAGAGAAGAGGGTTATTCTCTTTTTGGATATGAAAGATTTTATTGAATTCATTATCCTGTCAAATTATGATTTTTTTTTATTGATCCATAAAGATAAAATTTGTCTCTGATTTTTTTTTGGTCGAATGATAAAATTTATCTTAAGAGGCTCAAACAATGAACTTTTGTGCGAGAACTTTGAGGTTGGATTGAGAATGATCAAGTATGCTTTACACGTAGTACATTTATTGATGTTGGATCATCAAATTCCACTGAAGATAATCAACTCACAAACCTGCTTGAAACCTCATCAGATCAATTAATCGAGCCTTTTATTTTTTTGTGAGCAAATAGAGATTTCAGCCATAAACATAATTCAATGGAACCAATGAGAAGAAGGCATTTGAGATGGAGTTTCTAGAAGTTGAAGAATAAAGCTAATTTAGACCCCAAAAGAGAAGAAAAAGAATAAAGCTAATTTGACTAGATTTCATAGCTTATGTAGATTTTTTAATTTGATTAGGTTGCCCAATTTAAAGGTTCCTTAATTCCTACATCGCTGTATGAATTGATTGTTAATGGGAATTCTTTTCAAGCGAGTGATTCATTTGCTTCCTTCATCCAAATTCTTTGGCGATCGATTCAAAGCTCTCTATTCTTTGACTCGTAGAACGTTTCGCTTTGACGGTAAATTCTTCTATTTCAAAGTCATCTTTCCTTCGAACGCACGAAACACTTTCAATTCATGTCCATTGCGTACGTTCATCAACTTCTTCTTAGCAATTTCACTACCAATTGCAAAGATCTAATCATGAGACCGATGGAGGTAAAGATAACATAATGAAGCCCTAAGTAGAGAGAGAACCGAGTTTTTCGGGACCTATAAAAAACCGAAACCTGGCAAAACCAAAATAAATAAGCAATTTAAATTAAATAGTAGTGGGGTTTTTTTTTGGAAAATTTATCTTAAAAATTCAAAACCTATTGTACTTATGCAAATTAAATCATAATTTTTTTAATTTTTCTAATCGAATTCTAAATATTTTCACATTTTATCAATTAAATCCATTTGAGCATTTCTGATTGGAAAATTGTTGATGTGAATGCTAGCGGTCTTATGTGACGTGGCCGACACTAACATTAACATTTTTTTAAATAATATTTTCATATTTTTCAATTTTTTATTTTCTTTCTTTTTTTTTTTTTCCTTCTCTTCTTCATTCTTTAGCTAATCATCAGGCCTTGGCAATCGGCCAGAGGTGAAATAGCATTGAAATATATTTTTATTGATCAATTAGAATTGCCTCAAAAGGTACAATATACATACTGCATTTTATATGTTTCAAATCTATTTACTTACTTTGAAGGGACATTTCAATGTTCATTTTTCAAAATATACCTCTTTGGGGAAAAGAAGTGCCAAAAATGATTAAAAATAATTATTAAAAGTTATGTCTTGGTCCAAGTAGGAGATCTATTATCATTTTTCGCATGTCCAAGGAAATTTATAGTAGGTGAAAATTCTCCCAATATAAATAGGTAAATGCTCCCTTTCCATTATGGATAGCAATAGTATGGCTAATTATTGTAAGTATAATGGTAGATGCCCAAGAATAGTGAGGTCGACCTTGCAAGAGGCCACTAGTGGGGATGAGCCTCACCCCCAACCTTGGTGATGTTGACCTCACATTGGGACTAGTGAGGCATTAGGTGAGACCAACCTTGTCTAGCAACGGTGAGGTTGAGCCTCTTTGGGGCGGGTGAGCTTCGCTTGAGATCAGCAAGCAGCTAAAGGAGGGAGAAGAGAAAGAAAAAAAAATTAAAAAATCAATAAAAAAATTAAAACTTTAATATGTTATTAAAAATTATTCATGTCATACCGATTATCCAGTATAGGTTAACTGATGTCCAGTAAGTTATTTCCTGTTAAAATTAATCCGATGGATTTAATTGATAAAATTAATGGATTCATAATTGAGTTGATTTTAATCTTTACCCTGTTAAGGAGCCCCACGTGATGTGCTGTCCGGCAATACCGCCCATGCGGACAAGTACATCGGGCCCCACTTGTCTTTTCCGTGACCGAGCGAACCGGCAAACCGGCAAACCGGCAATACCCGGTGACGCCCCCCGTTATAAATACCGGCGCGTCTCCTCCTTCAACCTGGCGAACCTAAAAAACTCTCTCCTCAGCATTCCCTCCATTGCAGCTCTCCCAAATCTTCCATCTCCATCTCCATCTCCATCTCGACCCGTCTTTGCATGGCAGTGGGATTCCTGGCGAATGAGATATCCGAACTCTGCCTCGGGAAGCCCGCGCTGAGGTGCCTCTCCGCCTCCGCCGCCACCGTCGGCGACGCCCTCTCCGCCCTCAGGAGGTCTGGCGACGCCGCCGTCGGCCTGTGGAGCTGCTGCGACGACGACGACGACGGCACCGCCTCCGGCGAGGCCGGCCGCTGCGTGTGCGTGGGGAAGGTGTGCACGGTGGACATCGTCTGCTTCCTGTGCAGGGAGGAGAACCTCGCCGATCCGGCCGCCGCGCTCCGGTCTAAGGTCGCGGCCGTCGTCCCCAAGGGCGGTGGCCTCGTCAGGCACCTGGAGCCTCATGCCAGGTTCGTATCCGTCGGAGATGATTCGTGGTGGTTCATTTTGAGATTTCGCCGATGCGATCTGCGCGTGTCGGCGCTGTTTGTCTTCGAAAGTTTGCGATTAGGTTGTGGAATTTCTGCGAGGATTTGATAGGATCCTGATATGAATGCATGATTTGTTGCTTGTTTCTGACTTCCGCTGTTACTGTCGAACCGTTTTATGGCAATCTTGATGAGAATCGATTTGGTTTGCGGATATCTGTATGAAATTGAATGTCGATTTCACCTCAAACTGCGGTTCTTCACGGATCTAAGTCCAGTCATGCCTTCGTTCGTCCGTTTTGTTTCTTGTCCTTATCTTAGGTAGGAGGATTTCATCGAATGTCGATGCGAATTTACATTCGGTTCTTTGTTGGGGATGTTCGATGTCGGGATCCTACTGTTGTTTGCGACTGTTTTGATGAGAATTCGGTTTAATTTCATGATGCCGGATTTCGTGTAAAAAGGAATCGCCGTTGCACCGTATCTGTGTGTCGATTTCGCTTTGATTTTGTTCTTGCATCGGCACGTTGAATGCATTTGACGACGACTCTGTCTCTTCTGTTTCCAGCTTGCTGGATGCGATCGAGCTGATCCTCGAAGGTGCGCAGAACCTGGTGGTGCCGATGCGGTCTCGCAGGGGAACCGCGCCGAGGAAGAACATCCTCCACAACCACCGCGAATACTGTTGGCTCACGCTGGAAGACATCGTTCGATACCTCCTCAACTTCATCAATCTCTTTGCCCCCGTGCCAGCCCTTCCGATAAATTCTCTTGGCATCATCGACACTGACTCAATCCTTGCTGTGCACTATTACGACCCTGCTGCATCAGCCTTGCAGCTGATCCCTGAATCCAACCTCAAACAAACTGCAGTGGCGATCGTCGACGACGGAGGCCAATTGATTGGCGAGATCTCGCCATTGACTCTCAGTGCCTGTGACTTGACTGTAGCTGCTGCTGTCTTGACACTATCCGCCGGAGATCTCATGGCGTACATCGACTGTGGTGGTCCGCCAGATGATTTAGTCCGTCTGGTCAAGGAAAGGTTGGAAGAGAAGAACTTGGTCTCGTTCTTGGAATCTTTGGACGAGGAATTGGCATTTTCCTTGCCGTCCGCGTCATCCTCTTCTGATGAAGAGTTTGGGTGCGGGAGGAGCGGGAGGATCGGTGGCTACTCCGCGAGGATGGTGAGGAGGTCGGAGGCCATCATGTGTTACCCGAGCTCTTCGCTTGTCGCGGTGATGATTCAGGCACTCGCGCACAGGGTGAGCTATGTCTGGGTCGTGGAGGAGGACAGAGGCCTTGCTGGGATCGTCACCTTCAGGAGCATGTTGAGGGTCTTCCATGAACGGCTAAAGTCCATGAGCTGAAACAGGGCAAAGGTGAAAACCAAGATTGATGAACTGAATCTCTGATGAAATGGACACATGAACATGGCATAGACTGAATTTCTGGGATGTCACAAGTTTTGAGGATGCGAACGTTAGTCATCCTAAACCAATTTATGTATTTTCTGTGATGGGAACCAAACATTGATTTGCTGAAGATAATAATGAAATTTCACGACAGAGATTGATAATGTCAGGACAGATCTAATCGTATTTTGGAGCAGGAAAAAGACTAAATGGATAAGGTATGTCACGAGAAAGCATAAAAAAAAGTTATAACTAAGCGTATTTTGGAGCAGGAAAAAGACTAAATGGATATGGTATGTCACGAGAAAGCATCAAAAAGTTATAAATCAAAAAAGCTATAAATCAAGTCGAGTGTATTGATATTAATTCAGTTTCACATTTCAATTAAATCAATTTAGCCTTAAACATTTTATATTTATACTAATTGAGTTTATCCAGTCAAAAGTTTTTTGGAATTTACTATTAAGGATCTTGACCGTCCTAATTGCATATTGGAATTTACTATTAAGGATCTCGATCATCCTATTTGCATAACTAGTGTTTTACCTAAATAATTTTATAATTTTTAAAATGTTTTTCTGATTTTTTTTTCTTTTCATTTTCATTATGTTCGAAGGTCACCGTCCTTGAATAGGTCAGCGAGCTTCTCATGGCCTAGGTAAGGTTGCCTTTGTCCAATCCCTTGCCAGCCCTAATGAAAATAAAAAAAATAATAATAATAATAATAATTATTAATTTTGTCCATGTCTCTGTTAGTTAGTTGTCAAATAGGACAGCTAGCGTATGTATCAACGATTTTTTTTTTTTTATTAAAATTGATCAGATAAATTGAATTGATATAAATGCAAAATGTTTAGAATTAAAGTGGTATAAATGTAATAATTTAACACCCTTTTTTTTAATACTTTTCTCAATATCTTATATGCTTTTTTTCAAACAAAGGACATATAACGTGATCTTTAGTATGGTCAATGAAATAACAAATGGTATTTGAGATGAGAACCAAATTGTAACAAAAGTTCAACAAAAGGGTGAGAGTGCTGGAACTTGAAGAGTGTTAAGGCTTAGATCACAAAGTATTAGGCTATCGCCCCCCCAAGTTTGATCCCTACTGGCCCGGTTCATTCCAGGCCCTGAAGCCCTCGTGTTGTCGAATGGAGACCACTTCTTGTCTGAGTGTAGGGACCTTTGCATCATGCGTCCGTCGGGCGGATTGCTTGCATATCGTTCGAATTTGGTACGCCGACCATTACCCATTCGCCCGCAACCATCTGATTGCGGGCTGCCATGCCAGTGGGTCGAGCCAATCCGAGCTGACCTGTCGGCCATCGCTTGCCGACGGCTGGCGGAAGCCGTCGTCCACTAGAGGGTCCTCGCACGCCATGGGCCAAGGAAGAGACCGAACCCCGTATGAGACAACTAAACGCATCCTCCTGTCCTACTTGCTAATTTTGGTCAAGACTACTGTACTACTTCGGGTCTTCTAATCGAGACTCGTCGATCTGAACGTCGATGGGCCGTCGGTCCATTCTTTCAACGGGAAACGCCTTTTTCGAGGTCGAGTTTGTTTGGGCTCGAAAAACGACGAGTAAATTAAAAATTGGAAAGAAGAAAAATAAAAAGAAAAAGAAAAAAGAAGGGCGGGGCAGGGGGGTGGGTGTCATTCTTTTTTGGGAAAATTCTTTATTGCCCAGATATTCTATCCACAAGATATCAATTAATCATTCTAATCCGGATAAGGTCACGAGTGTGTTGGGTGTGTCCTCCTCGTCAATATTTCCTTCTTCTTCTTTTTTCTTTTCTTATAGATATAATCGGATAAATAAATAAATATTATTAATAAACTTTAACTCCATCCGTCCGTACGCTGCACCATCACGCGCTCGATCCCCACTCCACGACGGGGAAGGGTCGCTGCCAAGTCTTTCGTTCCCTCCGCTCCTACGTGTCCTCTTCTCCTTCCTCTCGCCACGCTCCACCGCCTTCCTCCTCGATATCCCCACCCGTCGTCGGCGGCGGCGGCGGCCGGCCTGCCTGCGTCCGATTAGGGTTTCCGGCGGCGGGCTCCGACGAGGGTTCTTTCTCCCCCCCCCTCGCTTTCGTCGCCGGCGGCGTTCGATGGTGCTCGTCGGGTGAGGGGGTCGTCGGGAAGGTCTTTTTTTCGGGAAGAAGGTGATGTACATGGCGTCGATGCGCAAGTCGTTCAAGGACTCCCTCAAGGTGCTGGAAGCCGACATCCAGCACGCCAACACGCTGTGAGCAGCTTCCCCATTTCGCCCTTCCGATCCTCTGTCTGTCTGTCTGTCTCTCTCTCTCTCTGTGCTTCTTCTTCGATCATGGACTTTCTTGAATTTTCGGACGCGATTCGCCCCTCGAGTTTGGTGAATTGGGTAGGCGAGTTCGGGGCTCGCTGCTGGTTGCTGGGTCTGCTTGAAGTTTTGCTTTTGAAGCTTCTCGTTTCCATTTTCTGGAGGAAGTTGGCATGGTTTTTCTGTTAAAGCTTTGATTTTTTTTTTCCTGGCGGAAGTCACTTGGGTGTTGCTAATTTATGGCGCCTTGTCTTCGCGATGCGAAGTTAATGTTTCCGCTAACCTGGTCTTTACCTACCTGTTGATCCGCAGTGGTTGAGGAAAGGAGAAGCTTGGTTAGATAGTGGAAATGAGCTTCCTTCAGCTCATGTGTATCTTTTCTTGAGGCTTTCGGATTTGTGATTGACACCCATTTTTTGTTCTCTATGGAATTGGTACATGATTGCCCGCTTGAGCTGTTAACCTTGCCGGTGTGGATTGTGTGCCCCACTCTGCGTGTGTCTGGAATCTATTCTTGGGGGAGATCTTTACTGTGCGAGTGTCGTGCAGGGCTTCAGATTTTCCAGGGGAGTATGATGGTGCCTGTCTCCAAATGAGATTGTCGTATAGTTCGGCTGCACACCTGTTCCTCTTTCTGGTGCAATGGACAGATTGCTACCTTGCCGGTGCCCTTGGGTTCTTGAGAATTCTCATTTACAAGGCATGAAAAGCTTTTTCTTTTTCTTTTTGATTTATTGGCAGCATGCATGATTAACAGTTTTGGGAGCTTGAATATCTGACCCCGAGATTTTTGTTCTCTGGTAGGTTCATGTCGATGGCACGACAACCATGTCTATTAATGAGAGAAAAGCAAGTATCAGAGAGTTCTATGGTAAAATGTAGCATTTCCAAGTGATCGATCTAGCTTTGTGGTCGTATGGTTACTCCATATTGCATCTGTCCACTGATTCAGTGTTGCCATTGTTTACCAGCTGTAATTTATCCCTCTCTGATGCAACTTCAGAGAGGCATTTCAGATGCCGAAGAGATAATACAGAGGGAAGTATGCCTGGGGAGATTCTGCAGGAGAGAGGAAGAGGAACATGCACAGCGCTCAGATGTAGATGCTGAAAGGGAAGATGAATGTGGAATATGCATGGAGCCGAATAGCAAAATAGTACTGCCATACTGCAACCATGCTATGTGCCTGAAATGCTACCATGATTGGTAATCCTTTGGACCATTTGCTGTTTTTTCAACTAGGGCAAATATCAGCTGGGCTGTCGGTCTTGAGATGTCCTTCCCTCAAAACCCCCAACCGCCGCCCTGCCCCCCCCCAAAAAAAAAAAAAAAAAAAAAAAAAGAAAAATCTTTTTCTCTCTTCCTTCTCTTTTGGTTTCTCTCCATATTCTCTTCAATTTTCGATGATCGATGATATATCAGCATATTCCACAATGATAATTGAAATAATAGCTCTTTCTTTTCTCTCTGTTTTCTTTTGATATGGGGGGATAAAATCCTGAAAGAAAGTGCACAATATACATCTGCTGTCTGGATGGCATTATGAAATGTTAAAATTGTTCTGTGGGTTACGATCGCTTGAATTTCTTGATGAGGAAAAGTAGTCTGACGGATATGTTATGTTTCATCACTAGCATTGTCTTCTGGGAATGACTTTGGCAGTAGATTTTGGAAGTGATCGTGGCCATGACTTCTGATAGAAGAGCGACATTGCCAGATGAATAATCCAGAGTGAATAATCCAGAGTAGGATAAAAAAAGATTCACCAGTTTTCATAATAGAGAATCTTTTTTTTTTTTGGGGGGGTGGGGAGGTAGTTTCTTGATGAGGAGTAGTAGTCTGACGGATATGTTATGTTTCATTACTAGCAATTTCTTTTAGGAATGGCTCTCGTAGTAGATTTTAGAAGTGACCGTGGCTATGACTTCTGATAGAAGAGCGACATTACCAGATGAATAATCCAGAATAAGAAAGGTGCTTTTATAAGTATTAGTGCAGCTTTAAGGAATTTTATTCTATTGCTACTGCCTCAACAGTCGCAAGGACCCCTTTTCCATAATAGTGAAATGTATAGAAGCAATTTGCAATTGCTAAGTGGCGGACCAAGCGTACAAACCCAACTAGGTATGAATATTAATGAAGCCTAGTAGGCTGTCACGACAGTCAAGTATTTTTCCACTTCATGGAAAGCAACTCTAGTAATATGAGTCTTTTGTTTACAGCAAACGGCATATCTGTGCTATTATAAAACAGGTTGTGCTCTGATATAATAAAAGGTTTTGTCTATATGGTTTGTCTAACGTGGTACTGGAATTATGCCTCCATAATTATTGGAGGTTTGGTCTCCCATAATCAGCTGTTCTAGTAATTGTTGTGTTGGAGGCTTTCAACATGGTATTGTAATATTATTTCATAAGGCTTGAAGTGTGAATGCACACGGTTTTCTTTATATCAACATTACCCATGCTGCTTATGACTAATGAGTATCAGATTTCAGTTTCTTTTAATAGAGGATAGTGTGTGTCCAATCTTGCAGACTTACCTGTCTTGACCTTTCTATTTCTAGCTTGATATTGGTTTCTTGAGAACCTAGGTTTGGGTGCAATTTGGTTGCATATTCTGTTGTTGGGCTTTGATCAGTCCACTGGCCAGTGTATGTTCTGTTCTCTGTTCTCTGAAGAATGCTTTGGCGAGCTGCTGTATAGATACTGACTTTGGATATGATTTCTGTCATATAAAATTCAAAATATGTAAAATTGTTACTGCATGCTTCTCTAGCAATTTTTCTTATACAAACTAATCCAATTAGAGTTTATTTCTTGATGCTTGAGTCTTTCTACTTGAGCTCTCACCTGATTAAATAAATGGGCTATGCATCTTTGAAGCAAGAACTTCTTAGAAAGAAATAATTAGTCGCATCTATTTATTATGAGCTATTTGCTCTCTATGCAAGAGCAAGAGTTTTCCTTCCTTTAAACCTCTTTGAATTTCGCAGGAGAATGATATCCCAGTCATGCCCTTTCTGTCGCGACAGTTTGAAGAGAGTGGACTCTGGTGATCTCTGGGTACTTACTGACACCAGGGACATAGTAGACATGCAGACAGTAACCAGGGAGGATCTTAGGAGGCTCTTCATATACATAGAAAAGTTGCCACTGATAATCCCCGAGGCCCTTTTTGACACCTATGATTCTCACCTCAGGTGAATGGCTCAACTTGAGCTAGTTCTTTGCACAGTTTTCTTTTAATTTCTCCCCTTAATAACCAATTCCTGGTTGGTTTTCTTTGATCTTTCTAATGAAGCCATCCTAAGTTAATGTGGGCTGGATGGCCTTAAGTTCATTGCAATTCTATGTATAAACTCATTGCAAGATGGACTCAACACTTGTGTATATATGTTTGTATATATTTGAACTTCCTTGAAAGTTACGTACCTTTCCATTTTAAAGTTCTGCTGTTCTGTGCGTGCTCTCGTAATGATTTTTAGCAGGATGATGAGTACGCTAAAACCCAGTGCACTTAACACAATGGAGGTTTGAAGTCTGAGGTCTTTTGGCCTCTCTGGAGTTACTTACCTCTTAAATTTTATGCATGATTGTTGTTAGTGATCCAAAACTCTGGATCAAGTAATGGTTTTAAACTCTTTATAGATAAGCTTGCAATAAGGGGGTTCCAAATTTGCTTCTGCCATTTGCCTAATTTTCTATTCGTGCAGTTGAGCTTTGACAGTGGCAGACGATGTAGTTGCATTCCTCTTGCTAAAATGGAGATGCCTGGGACGCCCGGGACTCATCGTTCATCACCGCGCGCAATATCTATTATGGTCCTATCTACATTCATCATGAGAATATAATGGAATTAGATGACCCCGCGTATAGTCTCATCTTCCCTGATTCCATGGCAGAAGGTTTCGTTCTTCGGATTATTCGATGAAGGCTATAGATGGTGAAGAATTCACAAAAATCTCGAGTTCAGTCCGCAAGCCCTTCGGCATTCTCTTCATTTGTTGGCGAATCATGCTATTGCTGGCGATCATGGCAACTTCAATGATGCTAGCCCGAGAGGAAACTACTTGTCAAGATTAGTAGTGAAGATAAGGATTGTATCTTGCGATATTTTCCAAAACATCAGACATACATGACACGACAAATCATAAATATAACCCACAAACATGTCTTTTGCTTCTAGCAGAAAAGACAGCACGCACAACACCTATTGCATATGAATAGGGAGAGAGCTCGAACTGTGGCCATCATATTTATCTGTTCAAAGCTTTTAGAGCTATTTAACTGAGGCAAAAGCCGGTGGCACGACAGCGTACGAAGGTGGCGGAGGTACATGACCCAGGAGCGGAAGCTTTGTCTGAGGGTACTCGTCATCGTCATCGAAGTCAGGTCCCCGGCGCGGCCTGGGTGTTCTAAGCACCACGGTCAACAGGATGGACAGTCCCTGAAGAGTAGCAAGAAGCAATAAATAAACGTTGAAAGCTTTTAGAAAGATTGATTCAGGTTGGAGAAAGAAAAAAGAGCATAATTTAGACTTCCATACTAAATGACATCATTTTATGAGCACAATTAGTGGGTAACCTCGCAAATTCCCATAATCATATATCTATAACTAAGGTCGGGTTTCTAAGTATGCACTAAACTGTAATAACCTAAGCAATCTGGCCAATCAAATCAAATGTGTTCTTTCTCATTGACGGTTGACATATTTGCTTGGATGATTGCTCAAAATCGGCCAAAATCTCAACGCATTTCTTCGAAATAAATTGAAAGGTAGATACAAATTGATGGAGCATGAGATACCTGTGCTAGGACTATTAGCAATCCTATCCACTTGAAGACATCATAGTTTGACTTCACAAAATCCTCAAAATCGGAAAATCTTCCGGTTGGATCTTCAGGTAAGTCCTTTAGGAGCATCAACCACAGTGTAAAATAAGCAAACATTTCATGGATTATACACAAAAGTGATGATAAATCAAAACAACTTCATGTAATGCTAATTTCTGAAATTGCCCTAATCATGAACAGTACCTTTTCCCAGTCAGAATTCAGGAGTACATCTGCAGTCACCATGACTTCAATCAGGATGAGCAAACACATGATGAACATGTACTTGATTCTGATTAAGGGTCAACATTTGGTACAATAGAATTGAATCAAGCACAAAATGAGCATAATTATTCATAATTTACTGTAAATTTGTTGCTGAATTTATATCTTCCAGGCACATTTCTACTTCTAAAATAACGAAGAATGCTATTGAGACTCTTTCTCTAATCCATTCTCATAAGCAACTTTTCAGGAACACTTCCAAAGTGGTTTAACTTCATCTACACTTTGCATTAGGAACCTGTCAACGGAAGAAGCTCTTTGTCCTTGCATTGTGTCTGGGCCAATTGAGAAAGAGAGAAGCAGAAAGAAAAAGGATACACAAGAAAGGCAACAGCCATTTGCAGTGTCAGCTGCAACATGACCAATCCATGTTATAAGGCACAAGATCACTCCCATAGCAAGAAAAGCATAGATGAACCTGCATTCGAGTCCCAACTTTGCTGAGAAAAGGTAGGATCTCCCTTCTAGAAAAATATAGCACTGAAAATAACTGTAACTTGGAGTAAGGAAGAACTGTAATAGGCACCAGTTTCATGCACTGAGTGTACGTATGTACTATACTCGATTAGGCTGAACTCCACTTGAAACCCATATGATCCGTGAGTTAAAATATGCCGAATGCACATGCATTTTATGAATTCAATGATATTGATTTTTACTTCAAGCCTTCAACTTCTGTCCAAAAAGTTTGGATTTTTCTCTTCGGAAAAAGAGTCGTAAGCATAAATGACCATAGTTTGGAGGAGCAAGCTTACCAAGGAGCA
Source organism: Eucalyptus caleyi (assembly GCA_014182885.2). NCBI lineage: Eukaryota > Viridiplantae > Streptophyta > Magnoliopsida > Myrtales > Myrtaceae > Eucalyptus > Eucalyptus caleyi. Next base: position 10,632,746 of record CM024469.2, on the reverse strand, counting down.
GTAGAGTAAAAAGTGGAGCCTGAATCTATGTCCCTCTGCCAAACTCTGACCATCCAAAAGCCATACAAGATCATGGCCACCCCAACCATCCCCACCACATAGTTCACCCACTTCATCAGTGATTGCAGGCAACTCCTCATAATTCTTGCCATCTCAAAGCCCTTGATTGCCTGCCTGCCTCTATCTTCTCTTCCAGAAAATAGTTAAAAAGAGTCCTTGATAATACTTGGTAAAGTGTGGGCTAATATAAATCCTCCAGGCTGCTCGACATATGCGTCAAGATATTGGACTGAACTTGTTAGAGAAACGAAGGGAGTGCTAATTCTCTCTCAAAGCCTTTATGTGGAAGACAAGCTCGATCTGACACATGGGAATGGGGAAGCAGATGAACTCTTCTGCTTCGTGTGCGATTGTCCAAATCATAGTTCAATTTGGAACATGACAAATGAGGAAGCTTCATATGCTCAGACAGTCCAGTTCCTGTCGTCCACTACCATCCATCCCCATTGCTTCTCAGTTTCGAGCCAAGCTGAAATTATGATTTTTTTCAACTCGTGAATGAGCAGTTATGTCAGTGAGAAGCTTCCAAGACATTACCCAATTGTTGGACTCTAGTGCTCAAAGTGGCGTGGCAATAGCACCCCGGAATAAACGTCGGATGTTGCATCATATGTTGTAATGCCAATTTAGCTTTAGCGAATAGAGCCGAGTTGCTGTGGTGTAGTGGTTATCACGTTAGTCTTACACACTAAAGGTCCCCAGTTCGATCCTGGGCAGCAACATTTTCTTCTTTTCAGTAAAATGTAAGACTATTATCATTATATTTTTGTTCCACTCCACTCCGGGTCTGATCATGATGGTTACTGACTTAGTAAAAAAAATACTTGGGATCTGCAATCGGCTGACAATCTCCTTTTTCTGATCGTATTGGTGAACTTGAGAATGTCAAGTTCGGATTAAGGACATCTTTATCAACAATACACATAATGATAATTTTAAGAAACATGAGTTTCGATGCTCCAGTTGGGGAACATTCTCCTTTGCAATGCTTCATAGTGACCATTCATCTGATGAGATTGTGAGGCCTGTGGTAAATACTTTGCTACACTAGTAAAGAATCTCCAGCACGTTCCGTTTGATGCACATAATGTTTGCATCGACAATGCTGAACTAGATGGCCAATTCGGGTTCAAGTTACATATTGCATCCAACTCAGAAAATTTTTACTAATTTCTCCTCAAGGTCAGAGGAAAGTACAAAAAAAGCCTAAAAATCCGGGATGGCAGATGGGCGATGCAAATATATTGGGTTCAGTCAGCCAAAATTGGTCGTTGGAGTTAGCTGTTTAGGAAAGCAGTAAACGATGTGAGTTCCACTGTAACCTTCTATGGATATCTGTTGTTACTAAAATCTAAAGTTCAGCTCTCAGATGCTTTGCCTCTCAGGCAGAGGTGCCAGGAATGTCTTCGGAGGGTACACTAGGTTGTGGAGATGGTTCAGTTACCTTCTGAACAGGAGGAGGAGGCTTCAGTGGTCTGTTTGGACGTACTTGCTTGACTTTCTCCGGAGGAATGTCAAACTGCAATAAGTATTTGAACACCGTTGTGTCAAACAAACAAAAAAAGTGCAGAGTAAAAGGAAGTTATGAAAACCAAATAGGTGAAAGAGCTTCATCAGCTTGTGCATTATGTTTAATTCACCGCACTGGCCCCCTTTAAGGGGGGCATATAAAGGCAAAGAAATACAGAGTTTAAGTCATCTCTAAGACAACAGTTGCAACACTGTTTTCAAGCTTATGCCAGGCATACAGCACTATCTCGGCATCTAAAACAAAGTGCTAAACGTGTGAATAAGGATCATTGACATTTCAATAGATCCCCATCTTCATAGGTATTCATACATACAGAGAAAGAACAATAAGCACATGATCGATATGGAGCTAAAGAGAATTTCATTAATAAGTAATTTTTCTCTTGATGATCTACATGAGCTCGGCAAAAAGATTGAGTAAAATAGCTAACTAGAGTGGAGCTACAGTAGAGAAGATAAAACTTAAGAGAGCCATGGCAACTAGCACTTCTAAATCTGCAACCATACAAGACTGCTGGAAGATAACTTCCATTCTAGAATTAAAATATATGTAGGTACTTTTAAGATAGCCTATTGTCTTACAAGCCTTAGCATGTGCGTGTATGCCGTGCAGTAATTGACGCAGCTCAATAGCCAACAAGATAACTTCCATTCTAGAATTAAAATATATGTAGGTACTTTTAAGATAGTCTATTGTCATACAAGCCTTAGCATGTGCATGTATGCCGCAGAGTAATTGACGCAGCTCAATGGCCAACAAAATGCATGCTTGAAAAGGCAACAAATGACTTCTATATCAGTGCATCCATAATATCCATAAACACAATATAATCATAATGGTTCAGCTTTCTAAATTACCCTAGATGCAATGATATGAAGAACTTGTTTAATGCACACATTAACTGACCTTGTAGCCACAGCCAGATACACAAGCATGAAAACATTCCTGTAGAAGAAAAAGAAGTAGAGGGAGGTCACACGGATTATACTTCGGACATGTATATCAACCATATCTACAAGACCTATTCACGATGAAAGACCGAGCACTGCCAATTTTGGGAAGATAAATCTCTTGCCAGTGTCACACCACAAACAGCCCATCTCTTAAATTCAAGAGGCAGTTTCTTTCAGTTAATTTAGAGATTTCATTTATTCTTCAATCAACTATTGTCAGACCTCAATTCTCAGAAGGAATAAAATAAGTACTTCATAGATCCTAACCTGCCTTGCTTTAATCACTTAAAATGCAAAAGGACATACGAATGACCAGATTCTACTAGCATTAAGAACCTTTACAACCCATTGAAAGTTTTTATGAGCAATCTGCATGCCCAGGGATGAAGGCTGGGGTCGCGGGCAGTGGCTGCTCCCCAAAGTGCCTCCCTAGTCAGAAAACGGCCATGAATGCCAGTTATACTTTGTCTCCTTTAATGGCCACTCAAAGTCTTATATAAAGGAAGTACTATAGTGCTTTTGTTCCCTTAACAATCTGGTAAGATATCAAAGTCACTACTGAGATTCTTTTATTAATTGATAGGTTAAAGAGCCACTATTTGATATGTCAAAGCCATGAAGAGACCGACTGATACCATTAAACTACTAATGCGACATCTTTCGGCCAAGAAAAACTACCAATAAGATACTTAATTTACACTCATAGAAATTACCAAAATTAAAGTCCATAATACTTGGGCACATAACCCTTTGACACCATTTGACGATACATGAGTCACAATGAAAGAATGACTAGCATCAGTAACATACCAAACCTTGCCTACATTGAGATTCGATTACTCGGCTTTGGTCATTTTGCTCCGTACGTGCCTATTCTTGGTGTTGTTTTAATTTTCATTTATTATTCTCTCTTTTAGTCTTGTAGATTTCTAATTTTGTACAATTCTCTTCTTAAAAAAAAAAAAAATTCCTTCATTATTTAACAAGAGACAAAAGTTTTTGGGAGTTCACGTTGGTATCAATTTTCTATAAGAGCAGTTTTTTTTTTTTTTTTTTTTTTTTTTTTTTTTTTGGTCGAAAGATATGTGAGAGAGAGAAAGAGGGAGGGAGCGGTTCATTATGTTGGACTTTGTTATATATGAATAGGTAGTTTGATGAGCATTCCAAATCATCTTGTGCTTCAGATCAATATGATACTGATTTTCGTACAAAATTTATAAGGAATTTCTACACAATCGCCATTACATAGGTATGATATGTGCTTTAGATTTAGTTATGTAACCGCATTTTCACACATCATGCTTCTAACAATAATAGCTTAATTTGTTTTAATTGACAAAGGACCGCCAAAAGACACATGTAAACCTTTCAAGTGAATATGAATCGAGTAACTTTCCCAAATTGGGGCAACGGTTGCCCATAGCCATATACACAGAGTTCCATCATTGTGCATACTTTTTCAGTATTCCCCACTAAACTTTTATTGTGATGTAGACAGGCCTTATGGTGCAATACAGAATGATCTTTAGGTATAGTTTGCAAAAGTAATATGGCAAGCTGAATGTTGGTTACAGTGCCACAGGATAACACTGTAGCTTCAATGTTGCAACTAATCACCATTTCTATGATGAGATATCATTTGTTTATCTCCAGATAAGAATGCATATGCCACAACCACCAGGTTAACCTTTAACATGGTTTAATAACAGAAGGCTGATTCAAAAAACAGAACATTTGGCACGAGCCACTGCCATCAAGGTAACACAGCCCATAGAACATAAAGAGGGGAGGGGGGGAGAGAGAGAGAGAGAGAGAGAGAGAGAGAGAGAATAAGGAGCAGACAAAGGTAATGTTTACAACTTTCATGGAAAGTTATGAGGAGAGCAAAACCTCTGAGTAAGTTGCAGCACCAGGAGAGCGATCAATGTAAGCACTCCACTGGCGGTCCTTCAGCACAGGGTCTTTATAACACATCTCGTTGCACTCTTCCACACCTAAAATTCCAATAACCCAGTCAATAGAAGTGGGAAATCGACAAAGGATGAATCCACTTGGTACACATCTAGTCAGGTGGCCTTTCCCAAGTAGAGAGAGCAGTAGGAATGGAATACCCAAAGCGAGGTTTCAACCAGGCAAGGGATCTGTACATTGATAACCCTAGATTTAGGTCAGAAGTTTTCAATCTCAAGCCTCCATAGACAAAGAGGAGTGTTAGACGATAGTTTCTTCTCCACCTCTCAAGCTTCACGATCTTAAGGTAGTCATTGAGTCTTTTACAAAGCCAGGACAAGGAAAGATCCTTCCCCTTGATGAAATCATTCCACTTCTATTTTTGCTGTCAAATCAGCAAAAATGTATGTGTCGAGTGTCTTGTGGCAGGGTCCAGGCAAAATTAAAGCCAAGCATCAGTTCTTGACTAGACACCATCCCCTCCCCCAACCACAGCTCAAGAAAAAGAAAAAAGAAGAAAAAAAAGGCTGCTTCATGACAAGAGACGTTCCATTTGATTAGCACTTCCCCAAATTCACTGCAGAATCTCTTTCTCCTAGTGCACACCGAGGCAAAGGAGAGCCTGAACCTGAGTAACGCATAGTTCTCAGCTCTTGACTACTCTTGTAAGTCACTCATGTTTTGTAATAGTATGATGGTAATGTCCAGCTATGAAGGTAAAAGATAGTCAAACGTAAAAGGGAACTCACATTCTTCCCATGTCTCTCCGTCAGCATCACAAGCCTTCTTGCAAAAAACCCTCCCTGCATAATCCTTTTGTTGTCATTAATATGCTCCAATTAGTAGGATAGAGCAGATATGATGTTTCACATGTAAAAGTCAATCACCAGAAAAGGAGGAGAAAAAAAAGCAACAACAAATTCAGGCAAATGTTTTCGCATTTCAGACACTCGCTCAATTGAAACCAACCAGCAAAATCTGACAGGTAAGATCTAAAAAGTTCCTGCATACCAAGAATCTGAAGATTTCCATCCAAGAACTCTCCATTACAAAACTGTCAAGCAAAACGGAGTGGAAAAGAACCATGAAAAAAAGATAGAAAATCACACGGCACCACATACTCAAGAAATCTAATAACAACAGGATAGTATTCTTCTCATCGCCGAAAGAGCAAATCCAACACCACAAGGCATATACAGCGCATAATTTTATGGGTATCTCAATTGTCAATCTAAAATATGAACTCAACCATTATCTCGAACAAAAATTTCCATAAAAAAGCGTCTATAAACAAAGACAAGTATCGAGAGAAGACAGAAATAGAGAGAGACAGGCGGGTGGACATCTCTGACGATTGAGGACGGAGTAAGGTATGTTGGCGTGGGCAATGATAGGACAATTCACACAACCACCAGTATATAAATAACCAAAATAACATCCGTTGCGATCCCCATCCTCACTACATGGTGAGGAACCCAAAGTACAAAGGTCGGAACTCCAGTCTGATAAAATCAACCATAACCAGTGGAGTACCTCCGCAAGCAATGCAACAGCAAATTCATCTCCTTTCACACAACACAATCAAATTCTGTCCATTGGGTATTACCAAACAAGAAGCAGCCCTTTAAACTCCATCCCATCGTGGCCGACCCGAACGTTACACTTCTACTTCACAGCCTCTCCCAATTCCCTCCCACGCATATTTCATCATGCAACTTCCAATCGCCGAACAACCAGCTATCGATAAACACGGAAAACTGAAACGTCATCTCGCCACTCAACCGAACGCCCGCATTTCTCATCCTCTATCGATGTCCACGCAAAGAGCTCCCAAAAAAAAAGCGATTTTTAAGCTTAAACTTGCATCAGCGAGCTACGATATCCCGTCAAAAGCACAAAACCGGAAGCTCGGTAGACCAGGATCGAAGAGAGAGAGAGAGAGGAAGATACATGGAATCTGAGTGAGGGCGGAGAACTTGCTCGTGCAGTGGTTTCCGCACGGAGAGCCCCATTGCTGCGGTATCATCTCTCTCTCTCTCTCTCTCTCTCTCTAGAAGTTTCGAGAAGAAACGGAGCGGTCCTTGAAGAATCGCGTGGCGGAATCGGTGTTCAAGTTTCGAGAGACGAGAGGAAAACCAGGTCCGCAGCCGTTGCCGCCATGGCCGCACCCGCGAACGCTTTCGGAGCTGCCGAAGGGAAGAGAGAGAAAGAGAGAGAGAGAGAGAGTAGTAGTTGGAGAGGACGACGGTGTTAAACGAACCGAGAATCGGACCGGCCTTGAACCGGGACTGATCCGAAACGCCCGGCCCAAACCGGTTTGGTACGCGCGGACCTAAGGTCGACTCTATCCAAGATCGTTGGAGTCTAAACCCAATAGTTACGAAGCACAAACACTCTTTAAAAACTTGTGTCATGTCGAGTATTCCAATACATATCCAACACTTGATGAATAGGTGTTGGGAAATTTTGACATGCAATTTAGAAAAACTTAATTTCAATAAATAATTTAAAAAAATAAATGTAAAAAAAATAAAATAAAGTGGAAAAAAATTAAGTTTTATTTTCTCTTCCAATTCTCACTTACCCATCACACATATATAATTCACCCTCAAGTTTTTTTTCCTTTCTCTTCCGGCAGGTAAGTCTAAAATGTGGATTGTTTTTTTCTTTCCTTCAACTTTTATGGATTATTAAAATGAAGTTGAATTTATCAAAATGAAACAATGAATAATATTGATAAATGGTTTTAATGTTTTTAGTGTATATTCATTTTAAACTATTTATTATTTATTTATTTTTATTTGTGAATTTGAATCAAATTAATTTGATTAAAATAATCATTTATATATAAAAATATATATTTAATATACAACATATCCTCACGTATCGAAATTCTTTTTAAAATAATGTGTTGACGTCGTGTGTAGAAGATATCAATTTCAATGCTACTTAGCTCAAAAGTATAATCCCATTCTCTAATCTTTGAATTATGTTTCTAGTTTAGAACTTCAAATTAAGATTTTCTAATCTCCCAAATTATATGCATTTTGTACGGATAAATTTCAAAACGGCACAACTAGTGGATTTGATGAAAGAAAATTATGAGTAAAATGACACAAATGTTTGCAATATTGTCTATGATTTTAATTTATAATATTGTCTATGATTTTAATTTATGTAATATGGTTTTGATTTATTTATAAATATTCAATTTAGTCTCCCAAATATGTGAAACTAATGCAATCGGGAACGTTACATTGAACATTTATCAATAATTTAAGAATTACATTGAACAAGTTATAAATTTAAGGTCGACATCACATATTAAGTCAACATCTAAGGATCACATTGCAAAATTAAAAGTCGAAAGACAATATTGTATATTGAGTATTTAAAGATTATTTGTGTTATTTTCCTGAAATTATGAGGCTAGCAAGTAAAATTTCAAAGCTTAATGCCCCAAGGCCAAATGCGACGGGCATTAGATGCCATTCTCCCCCTCAAAACGCATGTTATTTGACATCTTTTCGGCGATGTTTCAAAAAACCTTATCGAACTACTACCCAAACATTATAAGATGATTAGACAACCAAAGACAATAAGAGAATTAGCTATAGTGCATTTGGTTTAACTTTGCCAAAAGTTTTAGAAAAATGCAAAACAGTTTAACTTAAAGGGCTTTAGGGAAATGCAATGATTATTTAGTAAACTCTACCTTGAGCTTTTAGCCTTTTTAAGACTAGTTTTCACCTCAAAATTCCTTGAAAATGAAACTTTTCAGGAAAGTTGGACCAAATGCATCTATTATGTTATCAATTCGACATTCATAAGTCATTACTAAACATTTCTAGACGTTGGAAGACTAGCTTTCATCCAAATCGCCAAATTCCGAGTCGATTTTTTGAAAATGAAACTTTTCAAGAATCAAAAACAAAAAAAAGATTCTTAGGATCGAATTGAGAATCAAAATGCATCTATTATGTTATCGATTCGGCATTGATAAGTCATTGCTGAACATTTCTAGACGTTGGAAGACTAATTGACCGACCTAAAAAAAATAGGCCTCATTGTTGGAGAATCTTTTTTATTAGTTTATTTTTCATTTCCTTTGTAACTATAATCCATCCAAATAGATATAATGCATCTTTTTTGTTGTTTTATTTTTCATTTCCTTTATAACTATAATCCATCCAAATTGATATAATGCATGAATAAACAAGCAAATTTCTGGGACATATAATATACATAGTTAAAAATATAATCAAAATAGTTAAAAGATGAAATTTTTATTTTGCAAAAACAAGCGACGTGAAAACTTTTTTTAGAAAATAATTACTTCTATCACTAATAAAAATAAATTATGAAAAAATATTTTCTCCATCTACATCAATATTTCAATATAAATAGTCATCAAGAATGAAATTTTTTTTTCATTAACTCATTTTTAAAGCTAGATATAATCGATTATTTTTCAGAAATTATTATTCCGCTCGTGTTGAATGCATGTCTACGTTTGTTTTTTGTCCCTCTCTAGAATCCTAAACCCATCCATCGCCGTCGCCCGCCGTCGCGCCGTACTGATCATCTCCGGCGCTCCTCCTCCTCCTCCTCCTCCTCCGCCGCCTTCCCTCCTCCATTTCAAGCATTTTCGCAGCCATCGCATCCCGAAGATCCCACAGAAATGAGAGCTTCACGGCGTTTGCTTCTCCTCCGAACCCACTTCCGTTCAACGTCGAACGTCCCAGGACACCGTCCGCATCCGAACCGCACTCGCTTCGCCGCTCGGCGCCGCTTTTCCGCGCGAACCCACTTCACAGCTCGCCTCCGGGACCCCCGTTCGACGACCAAGTCGCGAGCTTGGCGGGACCCAGTAGCTCTTTGGCAGCCAGGCCCTTCTCGTCGGAGCCGGCTGTCGAAGTGAGGGACTCGGATCACGCGGCTGTCGCCGGTGCCTTCGCCAAATTCGAGGACTCGGAGGATGCGGCGGAGGAGCTGGAGTTGAGCGATGTCGCCGTGAGCCACGACTTGGTTCTGAAGGTCTTGGAGAGTCTCTCTGCCAGGCCTCGCGCCGCGGGTAAGTTTTTCGATTGGGTTTCGGAGAGGCACGGTGAGAGATTGAGCGCGAAGTCGTATAATTTGATGCTGGGTATCTTGGGCGTGAATGGCTTCGTCTCTGAATTCTGGGGTTTGTTTGAGACTATGAAGAAACGGGGTTATGGCGTGTCGGGACGCGTCAGAGATGAAGTGTTGGAGACGTTTGAGAAAGCGGGGAGACAGAGTGATGCGGAGAAGCTGAAAGGTGTTTTCGCTTCTGGATCGGTTAATAACTCTGTTGAGAAGAATTCCTCCAGGATTTGTAGGGTAGTGAAGAATTTGGTTTGGAGTGAAGATGTCGAGAAGAAATTGCGGGAGTTAGATGTCGAGTTCTCGAGTGATGTGGTTAAGATGGTACTGGAAAATCTTGCTACCGAGCCCATGAAAGCATTGACATTATTCCGGTGGGTTGAAGAGAGTGGTTTATTTAAGCATAATGAGCAGACATATAATGCCATGGCGGTTGTCTTGGGGAGAGAAGATTGTATCGATAGATTTTGGAAGCTGGTTGATGAAATGAAGGTTGCCGGCTATGAAATGGAAGTAGAGACTTATGTCAAGGTATTGGGTCGGTTTTGTAAGAGAAAGATGATGAAGAACGCAGTCTATTTATATGAGTTTGCAATGGGTGGTGCCAATAGGCCTTCCACGCTGGAAAGTACATTCCTATTGAAAAAAATAGCTGTTAGCAAGGATTTTGATATGGGTCTTTTTTCTAGAGTTGTAAAGGTTTATACAGAGAAAGGGAATGTGCTGACAGACTCCACGCTTTATATGGTTTTGAAGTCTTTAGCCAGTGTCGGAAGATTGGGGGAGTTTGACAAGGTTTTGAAAGTAATGCAGGAGCACGGGTTCTTACCTGGTTGCAATCTCCGAAGCAAAATTGCATTCAAGCTTAGTAGTACTGGTAAAAAGGATGAGGCAAGTAAATTCATGGATACACTAGAATCGTCTGGTGTTACTTCTGATTTCAGGACCTCTACATTGCTAATAGAAGGGCATTGTGTTTCGGGAGATCTTGAAAATTATTTCCATGAGATGGTTGAGAAGGAAGCAGGTTCTTCTGCTAGCTGTGCTCTTGATTCACTGGTTAATGCATATTGTGAAAAGAACAGAGCATTTGATGCTTGCCGAATTTTGAATGATTGTGCATCCAACAATGGATTGAAGCCTTGGCATACGACCTACAAACTTTTGATAAAGAAATTGCTGGCTCGAGGAGGATTTGAAGATGCATTGAGACTTTTGAGTTTGATGAAGGAACATGGATACCCACCTCTCCTTGATCCTTTTATTCAGCACATATCCAAGAAAGGAACCAAAGATGATGCTCTTGCTTTTCTAAAGGCAATGACCTCGAAAAAATTCCCATCTACATCTGTGTTTCTTAAAACGTTTGAAGCCTTCTTCAAGGCTAGGAGGCATAATGAAGTACAAAAGCTTCTTTCTAAGTGGCAAGACACATACGTAACCATTCAGATGTTTTGGATCTCTTTTGTTCAAAGTCTAAAGGCACTGTCGCCACTGCGGCTGCATAATCTTGTGTTCAAGAATTTTGGCTGGAAAAAGAGTTTTTGTTGCATTTGTTCACCATGCTATGTGCTTGAAATGCTACCGTGATTGGTAACCCTTTAAACCTGCAATTGCAGGACGCATGGCTTTTTTTGTTACTGTTTTTCAACTAAGGCAAATATCAGCTGGGCTGTTGGTCTTGAGCTGTCCTTCCCTCCCCTTCGATGATTTATCGGCAAATTCCTCAATGTTTTATTAGTTAAATGCCAATGTCTTTTTCCTTATTTGTGTGGTGGGTTGTGGGGGAGGGGTTTGGAAAGGTGAATTTGTACTTCTAAGCATCTTGGCTCCACCTCTTGAAACAATAGTATAATAGAAATAGTAGCTCTTTCTTTTCACTCTTTTTCTTTGATATTTGTTTTTTTTTTTTTTTTTGGGGGGGGGGAAGGATAAAATCCTGAAAGAGAGTTTGCAATTCACGTCTGCCGTCAGGATGGCATTTTGAAATGTTGAAATTGTTCTGTGGGTTGCCATCTCATGAATTTCTTTTAGGAATGATTCTCATAGTAGATTTTAGAAGCGACCGTGGCTATGACTTCTCATAGTAGAGCAACATTCCCAGATGAATAATTCAGAATATGAAAAAAACATAGATTCACCAGTTTTCATAATAGAGGCTCTTTAGGTGGGTGTCTTGGGGGAGGGGAAGGATGATGGTGTATACATAACAAACACTTTTTAAACCCTAAACCACCTTGTTAGGAAGGGTTAAATCAATGGGAGTGGTCTTTGTCTGGAGTTTCTGTTGCTTGCACTGAATAAAGCAGCTCTTGAAGAGGATTTCAAGATTGAAGTTGTGGAAATGATCCTTCGACAATTCCCTTGTCCGCTCTGAAAACTCCAATAATTATACATCTGTGCTTTTTTTATCTTCTTAAGACATTGTACTCTTGCATAATATGACATTAGTATTTTCCTTTTGCCAAACCCAGAAAAAAAGGTGTTTTTATAAGTATTATTGCAGCTTTTAGGAATTTTATTCTATTGCTACTGCCTCAATAGTCGCAAGGATTCCCCTTTTCCTTTATGGTGAAATGTACTGAAGCAATTTGCAATTGCTAAGAGGCGGACCAAGTGTACAAATCCATCTAGGTATGAATAGTAATGAATCCTAGTAGGCTGTCCCAATGGTCAAGTATTGTCCCGCTTTACAGCAAACAGCATATTAATAAAACAGGTTGTGCTCTGATATAATAGAAGGTTTTGTCTTTAAGGTTTGTCTAACATGGCACTGGAATTTTGCTTCCATAATCACTGAAGGTTTGGTCTCCCATGATCAGCCGTTCTATAAATTTTTGTGTTGAAGGTTTTTAACATTTTATTGTAATATCATTTCATAAGGTTCGAAGTGTGAATGCACAATAGTTTTCTGTGTATCAGTATTACCCATGCTGGCTATGGCTATGATTAATGAGTATCAGATTTCAGTTTCTTTTAATAGAGGACAGTAGGTGCTGCCAATCTTGCTGACGTAGCTGTCTTGACCATTCGATTTCTAGTTTGATATTGGTTTCTTTTGGGAGGAGAGTGATATTCTGACCAAGTAGAGTTCCTGACCTAGGTTTGGGTGCAATTTAGTTGCATATTCCGTTCTTGGGTTTTGATCGGTTGACCAGCCGGTGTATGTTCTGTTCTCTGAAGATTGCTTTGATAAGCTGGCTGCATAGATAATGACTTTGGATGTTCTCCCTGTCATATAAAATTCAAAATAGGAGAATTGTTACTGCATACTAGTAGAAAGCCAAACCCAGATACTTAAATTTATAGGTGAAAGGAGACCACAAGAATATAAAAACATTTATAACCCTTTATCAATCGATATGAGATAATATTTTAACATTTCATTTCATGTGCAAGTCGGATTACCAATTGCATATGGAAATTTGACTATGCACATTCATGTGGAATTTTTTACCACGCATCTTCATGTAAGGGGTAAATGGTTCCGATATCTTATCAAAAAGTTCTAAAATCTTAAAGCTTATAAATAGAAGGAGATTACATTAATATCAATAGTATTTAAAACCTGTTCTCAATTGATGTAAAATAATATTTCAACACATGCTTATCTAGTGAATTTTCTTATCGCTTGATAACATTTAAATGGATGCAAGAATGACATCAATAAGAATGTCGATGATTCTCATAAATCAACTCGGGACTCGGTCTCATTGCACACTCTTATGGGGATATGTCCAAAAGTAAATAGAGCTTTCCGTTCATGTTAAAATCGCCTCTGTTGGACGCTCAAATTCCTTGCGAAGAAAAATGCCTGGTAAAACAGCAAATTAGCTTGGTGGTACCCAAAGAAATCACATTTTTGTCAGCCATCACGGAGGCCTCGGTGACCGCAATTACATGAATTTTGGCCTCTTGTATAATTGAGTACTTGAACTTACTTTTATTCATTTAAGTACCTCAACTTTTTAGATGCGGATAAATGTGAGTCATGCACTAAAATCGGAGAAGGATAACGTCAAATTTGACAACAACACTGTTCAAATAGCCGTTAGCCATCCACGTTGGCGTCCGATATAGTTTCTTGAAATGTTGCCATGTCAATAAAGAAATATTGGATGGCCTGAGTCATTCGAATCAACACTCTTCTCCCTCATCACCGATACCGATACTTATATGGAAATGGCATAGTTTTTGCTTAGTATGTGAGCTACACCATCATTTGGACTTAACTTTGGCTAATTAAGGGTGTGTTTGATTAGACTTTTGGGGAAAGCCATTGAAAAATGCAAAGGACTTTAGGTTGAGGGGATTTTTCAGAATGCAAAGTGTGTTTGGTAAATTACTGATTCTACAAGTCATCAGTAAAGTATCTTTGAAAGAAAATAATGTTTGGGAAAATTATACTTACAAAGACTTTTATAATAAAAATTATAAAAAATAATAAAAAATTAACTGACAAGGGCAAAGGTCGGGAGACTACTAGCAAGAGTTGCCGGACGTCGGGCGAACCCCGGCGAGGGCTGCCGGACGTCGGGCGAACCCCGGCGAGGCAAGCCAGACGAAAGTAACACGGGCCGGTCCGGTTTACAAATGCCACGTGGCGAGCCGCACCTCGTCCAATTGGATAAAAAGTTCCCAGGACGACCGCATTCGACCCCACTTCAATGGAACTCACCACCGCCCGCTTCCTCTGCCCCGTCGGAAAACCGCCGAACCTCCCCTTCCTGCCGTACTCCTCCCCAGCACGGCCCCACCGCCTCCGCCGCTTCCTCCTCTGATGGTTCGCACCACCCTCGCCGCCCTTCCCTCGCTCAGGCGCTCCAGTCCGAGACGCTGAAGACCCTGGAATGGAGCTCCGTCTGCAGGCAGCTCTCCCCCTTCGCCTCCACCTCCATGGGACTCGCCGCCGCGCGGGACGCCGACGTCCCGATCGGAGAGACCCCGGCGGCGAGCCGGAAGCTCCTGGACCAGACGGCGGCGGCGGTGCTCGCGGCGGAGTCTCGCCGGTGGGACTTGTCCGGGATTGAGGACGTGTCGGCGGTCGTGGAGTCGGCGAGGAAGGGGGAGCTGCTCACGATAGGGGAGATGTGCGCGGTGCGGAGGATGCTGAGCGCCGCGAGGAAGGTGGGGGAGGAGCTCGAGGCGACGGCGGCGGCTGGCGGCCGTGATTCTTTTGGGAGGTGAGTAAGTTTCTTAATACAATTACCGTTCACCCAAAAAAAAAAAAAAATGTAGCAGGATCCTTCCGTTGTTTCATTGGGAAGAGAGAAACAGAAAATGGATTGTAGTTTTCTAATGATTACTAGTGATTTAGTGTTGATGTAGCGTGTGCTTCATGTAAAACATCAATATTTTACTATTTCTTGCATTGTAGTGAGATTTTGATGGTGTAAGTCATTCATTTGTACCACTTTTCAATGTTTTAAATTAACAAGTCATATGTAATAGTAAACTGGGCACATCATTATTTGGTGCATGGTTCTTCTTATAGTGACTTGTATAGAAAAATTTTGTTTGGTGAATCCAAAGAGGTCTTGACGTGTTCTTTTTTAACATGGGGAGAAGCATAAGACTATCATAATCTTCTTTTCTCATATTTCTATGATTGCTGGAAGCTTGATGGTCTTTTGAATGTATGCTACATTTAGATAGTTCATTGATTTGCATTATTCTAAATCGACCTCGAAATTATCTTATTAGAGTTGTTGTGGTGAAAGGAGAGTTAAATCTCTTTTTTTTCTATTTAGAAAAGAGGGAGAATCTCTTGACTTAATCTTTCTCATGAGATTCGAATGGCTTGACTCTTTCTTTGTTGTGGGATTCAACAGGTACGCTCCACTTCTCAAAATTCTCTATGACTGTGATTTCTGCACAGACCTACAAGGGAAGATAGGATATTGCATAGATTGCAATCTCTCAATAATCCTTGATAGAGCTAGTGAAGATCTAGAGATCATCAGATCTGAAAGAAAGAGCAACATGGAAAAGTTGGATTCATTGTTGAAAGAAGTGTCTGCTCATGTTTTTCGTGCTGGGGGCATTGACAAGCCTCTAATTACCACACGCCGTTCCAGGCTGTGTGTTGGTATTAGGGCCTCACATAGATATTTACTTTCAGACGGAGTCGTTCTTAGTGTTAGCAGTTCTGGTGCCACATACTTTATGGAACCTAAAGAGGCAGTTGAGTTGAACAACATGGAAGTGAGGCTGTCAAATGCTGAAAGGGAGGAAGAGATAGCAATTTTAAGCCTGCTTACTTCTGAAATAGCAGATGCAGGGATACAGATAAAGCACATATTGGATAGGGTTCTTGAAATAGATCTGGCATTTGCTAGGGCTTCTTATGCCCGGTGGATCGATGGAGTCTGTCCAACTTTAAGTTCAGATCATTCTGATGGCTCATGTGACGCTGAAGCTGTTAGACTAGTTGATATTGAAAATATTCAACATCCATTGCTTCTTGAGCCATCACTTGGGCATCGCACTGATGTAGCTGCATCCAATTCCATGGACTTTGCTAATGTAAATAACAGTAGGAGGGGGCTATCATCTAGAGATAACTCAGGAGTCAGTTCTGATTTTCCTGTGCCTGTAGACATGAAAATCGAGCGAGGAACCAAAGTAGTTGTGATCTCTGGGCCTAATACAGGAGGCAAAACTGCTTCCATGAAAACTTTGGGCCTAGCAGCTCTGATGTCCAAGGCTGGCATGTATTTGCCTGCTAAGGGTTCCCCGAGAATTCCATGGTTCGATCTGATTCTCGCAGATATTGGAGACCATCAGGTAGTCTTTCTGTTGTTTTGGCTGATGAACAATTTGGATGGTTTCAGTTTTGTTAATTTTTTGTTCTTACTCCAGTTTTTCCTTGAAGTCCTTGGAACAAAATCTTTCAACCTTTAGCGGGCACATATCTCGGATATGCAAAATCTTAGATGTTGCCTCAGCAGAATCACTTGTCCTCATTGATGAGATTGGTAGTGGAACTGACCCCTCAGAAGGTGTGGCACTTTCTGCCAGCATCTTGCAATATCTCAAGAATCGTATTCATTTAGCTGTTGTTACTACTCATTATGCGGATTTAACCCTTCTGAAGAAAAAGGATGCGCAGTTTGAGAATGCAGCTATGGAATTCTCATTGCAAACCTTGGAACCTACTTATCGGATTCTCTGGGGGAGTACTGGTGATTCAAATGCATTGAATATTGCAAAATCAATTGGATTCGATGGGGAGATAATTGAAAGAGCAAAACAATGGGTGGAGAGGTTAAGACCAGAAAGGCAGCAAGAGCGGAAAGGTTTGCTATATCAATCTTTGCTGGAGGAAAGAGACCGTTTGAAAGCCCAAGCTGAGAAGGCTGCATCTCTTCATGTTGAGTTCATGAATCTTTATCAGGAGGTAGTATTTTGAATGTGCCACCATAATGCAATCTTGTTCAAACTTATTATGTTTGCCGTATAGTTTGTTGCTGCATGTGATCAAAGTAGTTTTCTTGAAATTAGTGAATTAAGTCAGTTTGCTGATGCTAGCATTGAATTAATTCATTAATATGCTTTTTTTTCCTCATGGCATTTGTATTCAATTACGTGTCTTGTGCTATAAATAATGCAGCTGCAGTTGCATCATTGGCTTGGGTCAAGGTTGAATCTCACAATCACTTAATAACATTGTGTTTTTCTTGGCTATAGAGTTCCTAACAGATTTATTGCAAGTCAAGTCAATAGATTTCTCAAAATCAGGGTTATGTGATTTTTTTCCTTACTACTTGTAGTTCCAATCGGTGCACAACTTTGGCAAATTTGATCAAGTTTTAGATATGCCTGTGATATGTGAGTGTGTTTTCTTAATTGTCGGTGGGTCATTGCATTTGACAGTCAATACCCTTTATAATACTTCTTAACTTACCATGCACGGACTTAAAATATTAAGTGTTAGCTCTAAGTAAGCTGTGTCTTAATTGTTGAGTGTTTGAATCAGATCAAGCGCATTGCATTTACTGTTTGAGATTATAGTTAGTGGAAGTCTTCATCTGTTAGGCACTAGGATATGCTTTATGAGTTGAAATCTCTGATAGCCACTTCAAAGCCACGAGAGGAATTGAAAGATTGATTATTGAAAGCTTATCTGCAAGTTTTACTTCCTTATTAATTATGGAGAAACTTGAGAATTGTGTTGTGTGCTGCTGGTTCAGATGGGAAGTTGGCATCTCAACATTTGTCTTTGGCTTATGGAAAAATAGATTTCTTCATGGGAATAGAGTGCTTTGTTATGGTTTGTATTATTACAATAGTCACTTACTCATACACCAATCCTTCTACTTGTGCAAAAATCTGTTATGTTTTCTTCCCTCTTCTTATTTGCTCTATATGGTTAAATGAAGATCCTGCATGAGGCAGAAGACATTGATAACCGTCTGAAAGCTCTTATGGCAAAGGAAATGCATCATGCCCAAGAAGAACGAAAGGCGACAGAAATGCAAATACAAGCAGTGGTTGAAGAGTTTGAAAATAACCTTGAAGATGCCAGTCCTGATCAGCTTAATTCACTTGTCAGGAAATGTGCATCCTCAATTGCATCTATCTTAGAAGCTCATCAACCTGGCGAACTAGATTTTCCTGATAGATCAGATGATGCTTTGTTTGTGCCACAGTATGGGGAGCAGGTCCACGTCAAGGGACTGGGTAATAAATTAGCTACTGTTGTTGAAGAAACTGGGGATGATGACACTGTCCTTGTCCAATTCGGTAAAGTAAGAGTCCGGGTAAACAAGAATGATGTTAGAGCTGTTGCCAATAGCGGGAGGAGTCAAGCTTCCAGTTCCATCCCACAGTTAAGGAGGAAGGTTTGTTACCACTATCTGAATACTATCATCTTGCCTATTATGCTTATTCAATTTCTCTTTGTTTTTTACATAGCAAATGCATTATAAGCAGCAGACAGGTAAGATGCTTATATCACTGATCCCTGAGAAAGTGAAATCCATTTCAAGGGCTAGGCAGTTGAATGGATTCGCTAGTGCATAGTTGAACTCCACAATGAAGTCCAGACTTTCAAACTTATATAGGCTCTTCTTGGACTTGCTGTCCATTATGATGGGAGTCATTCCAAGTTCCAACTAATCTGTATTTATTACAAGTCTGGTCCAATCTTCTGTCCTTAGTTTTCAGAATTGCAGGCTTTAGCCGTTTCAATTGTTGAACATACATTGTAACATCTGTCTTTTCCCTCTTTTCACTTTGCCTCACTAAGATTACTTGTCATGCCGTCAATTCCTCGTCGGTTGTAAAATACTCTTTCTTAAATGGAACTTGCAGACAAATTTTCTATGATCCTTTACTGGGATGATTGTGTGGTGTATTTCAATTCTTCTCTCTGATTGATGGATGCATATAGTTGTTAGGTTGCCAAACATATGTGTCCTACATTATATCTTACTTGTGTATTTGAAGGATGGACATGTTTCAGTTTGTCCCTTGTTTGATTGTCAGAATTTCATAATTTGGAATGTTCTTGCATGCATGAGTCCTTTCTTCCTCTTGGATTATTGTCAAATAGCAAAGCTGGCCTTTTAAGTATTTGGTGCGTATTTGGTGTCTTCTCTGTGCACAAAGTAAGATGCTAACTCGATGTTTTTGTTTTCTTCTTAGTCAAAGAATAACAATGAAGAGCTCCAGAATCAAGTTGAGGGAAACAAAGATGAAGGCTCTTTGTATGGACCATTATTGCAGACATCAAAGAACACTGTGGATCTTCGAGGCATGCGAGTCGAGGAAGCTGCTCTTGAACTTGACATGGCCATTTCTTCTAGAGGCTCGTACTCTGTCATCTTCATCATTCATGGTATGGGTACTGGAGCTGTTAAGGAACGGGTCCTTGAGATATTGAAGAATCATCCACGAGTTGCCAAGTATGAACAAGAAAGTCCACTGAATTATGGATGTACAGTTGCATATATTAACTGAAGATTTATAGGTTGGTTTACCTCGCCCATACTTTAGTTTTTTGGTGATATGGGTCGCTATTCATCCATGAGCAGATTTTCCGGCCTTCCATGAACAATTTTGTTGTGGCCTGAATATTTCTTTCTCCAGTTGAAGTGCGATTTGTTAACAGCATGCACTGAGAGGGAATATGTGTATGTATATGTATTCATATTATGTTTCTACGATGATAATTGGGATCAGATTATCTGTGTAATTGAGATCAAGCGCAAATTGCAAAGTTGTCCCGACCATACGGCCCTTCCTTTTTATGGCAGTTAACATGTCAAGCAAGAAAGACCTTTTTTTTTGTCCCCAGAGATATGTGGAAGAGACTTGAGATTTTTTTGTTTCTGTTTGTTTTTCGGTTGCTCTTGTATATTTGAATACTTGAGGCTGCACATTTCAAAGGGCTTGTAATTTCTCTTCTCTTCCGAATACTTGAGGAGGGCTGCAGATTTTTCAGTTTGTGCTTAAGATTAGTGAATACATCATCAGGATTATTCAACCGCATTCATTGGATTCCAGCACGTTCAATTTATGGACTTGTAATTCTGCAGATGGCATGACAGGATGGTCGAGAGGAAGTGTAGGGTGAGAGCTAGCGAGTATTCTCCGCTTTTGTAGAAACTGAGTGAAATTTGAGAGGGCAAAACGAGGTGAAAATGTCCGGCTTGAGCAGGACAGGTACACGGCGAGTGAAACCACCATGCAAGTACATAAGAAAGCCGAGCCGTATACGGTGCACTCATCGAATCTGGCTTATATAATATAATTACGTGCATTTTCATTAACCCCATAGTTGAAAGCAGAGTTCCTGGAGACACATTTCTTTGTGTCTTTATTGTGGCGAAATTATGCAGGAATAATGCTGTATACCTTACAAACTATTGCATTCATCGATCATTCAGTGATCAGGCATCATTGGTTCTTCCCAAGTTGCCTCCGGCATTCCGGTGGCGTGAGATTCTGGAGGAAAAGCAAGAGGTTCAGTGAAAGAAATCGTATGGCCATCAGGTTTAGCTCCGTTTGGTGAGTGTACTGGGTTTCTGCTGACTCCTGATTTACTTGAAGGTGGTGGCGACGGGTACTCAATCAAGATACTAAATCCCATGCAGTCCCCCCCGGCACCGGGGCCATAGTTATCTTTCCTCCCTTGACAGGACATTGGACTGCAATACATGAACTGATCCTGCCACTGGCTTAATGGCGGGTCGTACGGGTCATCAGGAAACCTCGGAATGGGTGCAGGTTCCTTGGACACCCCAGGATTATCATGCGCGTTAGCGGGCCAGTCGTCATGGCCTTCGCCATCCGGATCCATATCCCATCCACTAGTCATGCTCAGATCGCGGTGGTCAGGCCTGGCCTCACCAGGCATGTCCTGGCCAAAACCGCCCATGTCGGAGCTGGCCATTGTGCCCCCTCACTCGATGACCCCAGGGTTCCGGCAATTCCTCCGCGTAAGTCCAGATCTGTCGGCTCGCCGGCCTCTTGCCAGTTGGCGCTGCTCATAAGGAGTGATCTGTGAGCAGCGCTCGATCCTAGGCTCAGTAGGAGCGAGATTGCAGCAATGCAAGCCCATTTGGTCGATGCCATTTTCGAAGCTGCACTTTCAGGATCTTGAAAGGATTCGAATCGCATTGGCAACGCATTTAAGCAGCAGATACTGGAAGGCTTGTTAAGCTACTGAGTCGAGTGGCGTGAAATGCGATTTGGATGATTTGCGAGGACGATGGAGTTTGATGTCTTTCGACTCATGTATTTTCGGTTTCGGGTATCATGATGCATGTGTGAGCATAGCTTGCGTAGTGTGTATTGATTGTTTTCCGAGTGCATTAGGATTCATTCCGTGTTGCTCAACGTTTGGTCTTCATGACGTAGTACTTGAGCTTGAAGATAGTTGCTAGATGAGCATGGCAAGATTTGCAGAGACTGGTCTACACAGAATGACTCGCTAAGCGAAGTGTTAAGAGTACGAGTCATTCATTCACAAACTGAATGAGAGATACTAATTTAGTTGCTCAATTGGTTTTTTCTGTAAAAAATGAATGATTTAAAAACTATTTTTCTAAAAATGATTATTAATATTGCTTGAAATAATTAGTTAAATTTAAAAATTACCTATTGATAATAATATATGTTTAAATATTGAAGTGCACAATGAAGCTTTTTTTTTTTTTTTTTTTTTTTTATATATTTATTTTTGTAAGTGATAGAAGGACTTCTTTAATTTCAAATCACTGTTGGTGATAGGTTTGGCCTCGGATATCCTTTAATTCCAAGAGCGAATACTGACAACATAGAAAATAAATCCTCCTTTATATGAAAAAAGATATGACTTGGCGTGCTCCTTTATTATTATTAAGGGATCAAAGCGAGACGAATTCAGGCCCACGTCTTATCAAATCCATCCCATTAACTTTTTATAACTCTCCAAATAAGTCCCAAACCTATTATGAATCGTGGTATAATATCTCAAATCCTCATCATTAAAGTAGCCACATTCTTGTCAGGTCCGCACAACCCGCCATAAGTGTTTTGTAATGAAGCATGATCTTATGGTAGATACCGTACAAAACCTCAAATTTACAAGAGTAAATGGATTTCGGATTTCCATAAAATGCGAGAATCTTTCAATAATTAGAAGCTGGGTATGAATGGTGACTGCCGTCAAAAAATGTTTATATTATTAACTTTTTAGTAATTTTAATGGAATAAAGGCAAAATAAAAGCTCAAAGTTACAAATTGTTACAATACACACCTACATAAGTAAATGTACAGGAAAATAGTAATTTTTCTTTTAGAACTTGAAACTAAAATGTGCATTTTGGATAAAAGCCATAAAAAAAACTCTAAAATTTATCTACAATGATACATTTATCTCAAATTTTCTTATTGCATGAAAAATTATAAATTTGTATTTATGTGACGCATTTACGTTAAACTTGTAACTAAAACTTCTGCTTGTGACATAAAAATCCTAGTTTTATCCGTGCGACATTTATTGTCGCGGAAAAATGTTTAAGTTTTTCAATTTCATAAAAAAAGTTTCTAAGTAAATGTATAAATGTGTCATACTGTACAAGTTAGTGATAAATATATTATAAAGGTACGATTTGCCCACTTTTTCTCCCGGAAGGAATACCGGGAGGCGGAACGTCGCGTGGGGAATGGCGCTCTGACGTGCCATCTCTCTCTCTCTCTCTGAAAAATGCCGTGAGCTTCCGTCGTTGCAGAAACCCCGCGGCATTCCCCTCCCCGCCTTCGTCGCTGTCGCCGTCGCCGGAATGTGGAGACGCGTTCGCCGGGAGAGCGCCCGACGACGCTTCCGCACAGCATCGTCCCCTCGCCGGTACTCTCTCTCTCTCACATTGCATCCGCGCGAAACGGAGTCGACCGGACTGGTTTTGATCAGCGAAGAGTTTGGGACGTCGGGTTGCTCCACGGGATGTGCTCCGTACCGTAATGGGGATCGCGTGGGTGGCGGGATGGAGAGACTGTTTCGTTGCCTTTAGTGTATGTCCTTCTGTCTGCCTTCGAGTGGTGATGATGAAAGGCTGAAACTTGTGAGCTCGGTTACCGGTCGGGAGTGAGAATTTGGGACGCGGGGGGAGTCAAAGGTAGGACCTTTTTCTCGTTTCGCCGCCGTGTGAAAGTGAGTGGTAGCCGATTTACACGTGGAAAACGCTCATGCGATGGCATGATAAGGTGGATAGAAAGAGCGTGCAAGGGTGTTGTTTAGATTCTGTTTCTTTCGAGAGGAAAAGACTTGTTGAGGTTGTCCCACGTCGGTTGTGGAAGAGACTGGTGATCGGTTTATAAGTGGGAACGTTGAGCTACCTTTTGGGTGAAAGAGGGTCAAGATTATCCAACACAAAGCGAGGCGTGAAGTATGGAGTCGAGGTTGTCGGGGTCAATAAATTGATCGTGCTTTTACATAAGCTGCATTACATTCCGATATCTTCAGTCTTTAGTATGAATAGCCGAGCGACAGTTTCAGGTGTCTAGGAATTTCCTGATTTCTTTTTTTTTCATAAATTTCTTTGCTTTTTTACGTGGTAAGTTTGCTTGCTTTGTACAATTGTTCCGATATTTTTCTGTGACTCTTTGAAGGCCCAATGTGTTTCTAGAGTGATGCGTAGGTATTGGCCTTTTTGCTAATTGCTGTATGTTTGTACCATAAGGCAAATAGCTCACTTTCCTAGCTAGTGAAATAGTTTTGATGCCATGAACTGACATTGTAACTAAGCTCATTTATGAAAACTGAAAATGTTGTCCGTTGATAAATGGTTTTAGTGGCATGCAAAATAGGATTTCATGTGTGTTGCCATCTGTTTTGAAGAATCCTCTTATTGCAAGGTTATGTGGAAATCACCAGATCCAAGAATGCATTATGTGGCGCTCGTTTGTCACACAGTGTACTTGATTTAAGTGCCTTCGACTTCTCTCAAATGGATTATCTTGTTTTTGTGCCATTTTACTCTCCTTAGCATAGCCCTTTCCACAGTTTATGCTAAGTAATTGCTCGATATGGGTGGTCCTCCTACAGCAGAGGTTTAAGTCTTGCTGAATTTATGAATGAAGTTGTCTTGATTCTATTGATTCCGGAATTGCCGTATGGTCTGCTATTGCCTATATACACAAGGCTCGCTAGACATCAATAAGTGAATCATGCACTGTGTTTCTCATCATATTTGGAGTGGCTTAGCTTGTTATTTTCTTTTCTGGTTGTATTTGTCCTGATGCCTAAATATGGAACATGATCACATGAGTGAGTGATTTGCACAGGCATATTCATCCTTTGTAATCTAAGTAAATTGCTTTCACTTCCTGCACTGATGCTTTATAGAACCATTGTATATTGCACAATGATGTGCATTTGTTTGTGAGTTGTGATGTGCACAGGAGACATGAAATCTTAAGAACACAAACCTCATCAGTACAATCTTCTTTTACAATGTGTAATTAAATGTATGACTGCCCACCCCCTCACTGGAAAAAAATCCCAACCAAAATGAAAAAGGGACAAAAATTTAATGACTGGTAATCTTGGATAATATGCATATCCACGTTTTATTGCTTAACACATTAGGTTCTTGTCGTAATAATGAGTTAATTTTTCCTTAGGAAGGTGTAATGAAGTGTTAAGACTCTTCCCGTCTACCGAGAAAATGGTCCAAACAAAAACGACTAGGAAGGAAAAAAAAACGACGGGAAATCTGGGTTTCATCTGTGCATATTCATCTGTTTTTGCTTACCGCATTATGTCCTAATGATATGGCAACTCTTTAATTATCGCCCTTGGTTTTGCCATTCATTTTGTAAGTAAGTTTCAAGTTTGGCTGTATTTAAGAATGCTTTTGAGGAAACATCGAAATTTTTCTCGTGGTGCCGTCAGTGTTTTCTCTCTCTCTCTCAAAGAAACAGATTTCCTAGGTCACATTAGGGTTGAAATGAGAGAAACCCACTCTCCAGATGCAGATACCACTGACCACTTATCTGGTAGTGATGTGAAAAGAGGATCTCGTTCATCATCATCAAATGGTAGCCTCCGTCCGAAGCCATTTCAAGCAGGTGCTAATACCAGATCTTCAAACCTAAAATGGCGTCCTGTTTCAACGGGTAGTGTTTCAAGTTCTCGGGGAAAAGAGCATGTCAAAGCCAAACTCTGTTCGCTTGAGACTGCCAAACCTTTGAAACTGGATTCAAAGTTGCTGTCCATCTCCAATAATAATCCAGATTGTCAGCCGAATCCCATCATGGAGATGCAAAAGGACACGGAGGATTTCCTGTTTAAAATGCTTGAAGATGGATTTCAGCTAGATAGAGATGTGATTGGCAAAGTACTTGGTAAACATTTTTAGCACTGCTATCCCATTGATATTTTATACATCCTCTTTTCTTGAAAAATAGTTTAAGTTTAATTTGCAGAATTAGGGTACAAGTATTATCTGAGCCTGAGAAAATTCTTGAATACAGTATTACATCATTCTCTATTTGGAGATTTGCAAGTTTTCCTTAATCATAGAGATCTGAAAGTTACATTGAGACAATCTAATATATTGGTTTATTTCTCAATTGCTTGCAAGAGAGATGACTCACATGAACAGTTTTTTGACAATGGTGGAACTTCCTTAGTATTTTTTTGGCACACCTAAAGCAGGACATTGGTTTGAAAATGAGTTAGTGATTTGAATTATGAGTAGAGCACTGATAGAGTTTTTTTATCTGCAAAAGGTTCCTGGTATAGAAAATGAGGGTGGTTGTGAGAATCCAAGATGTGTAAGTTGAAGTCACAAACAAAATTTTGATACTTATAAAGAATAAATGGAACACTTATGATTGCATGTGAGCAGAAAATATCAAAGAACTTTCTCATATCTATCAATCTGCTTGAAGGTTAGCAATCAATAAGGAAGTAATCTCCATGTAAAGCAATGAGTTTTACAGGGCAAAAAAAATAAGCCTCTTAAAGAAAGGGAGTAAATTTGACTACCAGGCTATAGGAGACCAAGAAAGAGGGATGAGAAAAGCCTCAGTCATATTTATGTTCCTTGATGGCAATGGACAGACAACTAAACCTAAAGATGGTCATGGATGAAATTTCCAAGTTGCTGTCTAGTTTTTTCATTCTTCATTTTACCTAGATATTAGAGATAGATTTACTAGCCATATAAGTTTCTTGACAAATTAGTGAAGAAGAATTTAAAAAGAAGAAGATGCGAAACTAGCAGCTTTTAATGACCTTATAAATGGTTGGGCACCAAAGGAGAGAGTGATGTGTATAAATTCGCTAGAACAAGAGAAAGACTAGAGATCTGAACCAAGTAAGATGAAGTAAGGACGAGTTTGCACAGGACCTAGTTGCAAAGGATGAGGTTAAAGATAGAGGAGAAGTTATTGGTTTAATTTCTTCAATGAAGGTTCTGGAAGAAATACTTTATTTGGGGGAGTTGAGTAAGAGTGAAGACCTGTCCTTCTATCAACAGATTAGGAAACATGAAGTTTTTGTGGCTTTGAAGGGGAAAAGATTAGAACTGGCGTGGAACCAAACTGCCATCAATTTAACTTTGAAAAGATAAGGAGGAGATAGTTATCTCATACACTTATTAACCCTCAGTAAAATCTCTGGAACAAAGGACATGCTTGATTAGTGAAGGAAAAGCACTTGGTAGCGATATATCACAATAGAGAGGGTATCCAATTGTGCTAATTTCAGAATAGGAAAATGAGTAGTTTACCATGTCTTGAAGCAAAAGTTACATATTTGGACAGCCAACATACTTTGTGCTAAGAGGATGGAATATCAAGGCAATTTGCTAGGTGCGGAGATTTGTA
Organism: Eucalyptus caleyi; assembly: GCA_014182885.2. Lineage (NCBI taxonomy): Eukaryota > Viridiplantae > Streptophyta > Magnoliopsida > Myrtales > Myrtaceae > Eucalyptus > Eucalyptus caleyi. Next base: position 10,605,805 of record CM024469.2, on the reverse strand, counting down.
TGGAGATAGCACATGAAAGGGTTCAAAGAAAAATAATTTGTTGGATTTAGAGGAGGAGTAATCACCCATAAGCAAGCTATAAAGATTATGTATGACAGAGTTATGGCTCCAATAAGGACATATGGAGAAAAAACGGAGGACTTGCATATAGTCCTAGAGTTATACTAAGTCATCATCTTTTTTCTCTAGTGATGATCTTGTTAACTGAGGATATCCATGATTATATATCTTGTTGCATTATTTTTTAAAATGGTATTGTATCAAACAAAACTCGAGTAGAAGTAAATGCTGAGCTCAAACTTTAGAGGAAAATGTTGGAACTTGGAATTGAAGGGTTCTTATGTTTGCTGGTCAAAGGCAATTCATATGGAGTGTAAGTCCAGAAGAAGTAGAGGTTCAAGGTACAAAAACGGCCAGAATTAGAGACTGAGAAGTTCCCAAAAAAAATGAATGTTTCCAATATATAAGGTCAACTTTGCAAAATGATGAAGAAATTGATGCAGATTTTATCTAGAGAAGAGAATAAGGATGAATGAAGTGGGGCACATCCGTTGCTTTTTATGAGCACTGAATAGGGCTGATGATGTTTTATGGCATGGAATATCGGGGATCAAATGCCAAAGTTTGCACAAAATGCATCTGGCAAAGACACGAAGGTTCGTCGGATGTGTGCATGCTCAAGAAAAGATGTGATTGGAATTGTATTTTTCAGAGAAGAAGTGATTGAGGCCCTAATCTAAGTGGAGAGAAGTTCACATGAGGTGGTTTGAACAATTACATGGCCTTTGGATCCCCTATGAACATGTACAATTATATGATGAGTTTACAGTTGAGAGGGGAAGGAGAAGAAAAGAGATGAAAGATTGGAGTACATAGATCTTACATAAGACTTTAAAAAACAGATTGTGTGATGGCAATTTGTACATATAGCAACCCTGCTTGTAGCAGTATGTCTTAGTTTCGTTGTACTGGAATAGGTTCCTGACAAACAAGAGTGTCAGATCTTCATGACAATGACATAATGAGATGAAGACCATGAATATCAGTTTGCAAAGTTAATGACAGGTTCAGGAGGATGTTGCTCAAAGGCATATTCACAAATGTACCGACTTTTCTTTGGGAAGTATCATATTGCATTATGGGGAAAACCACAAAATCAGTTTTTATTCTCTCCTGGTGTATGCTGTTGGAGACCCTAGCTTGTGGCTAATACAGAGGTTTGAGCATGAGAATATTCCTGTAATGCTGACTTGCAACTTGTGCTTCTGGTTCTAGGATTGAATCTTCAAAGAAAGGAAATGTATGCTAGGTATAAAACCAAAATCAGCATTAGGAACAATATGCTAGGTGAGAGGAGTTCCACCATTTGCTTATACAAAAGCAATATTAGTTTGTGTGTCAAATGACATTGAATGCTAAAATTTATCTTGTTACTGTCACAGCATCACATAATTTCAATTTGCATATCATCTTGTGGAGATAGATTATATATTAGCTTATTATTATGTTGAACAAAATCACTCAATCATGCTGTGCCTCACATGGAAAGATGTACAGATTGTCATTCTTGTCATCCTTTTATATATTGGTCATTTTGCAGTAAATTCCAAGGTCCTACGGCCTAAAGCTTTAGCATTCATATGCCTCTGTGGTTATCCTATATGTCTGATTTTATAAACAAATATCCCCTTCCTAGGATTTGCGATACTTCTACCTGATGATGATATTTTTCTAGCATGCAGACATAGATGAAGAGAAGACAAAAGATTATGAAAAAAAAAAATTATAAAGAAAGAAAGGAATACTTAAATTAAAGATTTTACTAAACAGGGGCTAAAATCTGATTGAATATGTGTACCAATTCCATCTCCAGCCTAATGAAAGTCACCCTCGTGCATATGCATAACATGCATAAAATACAATTTATCTGTTTACAGTTTCTTTTTCTAGATTTTACTAAACAGGGGCTAAATTTTGAACGATCTGATTGAATATGTGTACCAATTCCATCTCCAGCCTAATGAAAGTCACCCTCGTGCATATGCATAACATGCATAAAATACAATGAGATGGTTGGTGAGAGAGAGAGAGGATAATTTATGAATCTGGAATGCAGATGATATATGATCTTAATAAATGAGATGAATGCAGCATCATGTATGCACTTACAATGCAATGAGATGAATGCAGCATGATGTATTCACATATGATACAATGAAATGGCTGACAAACAGTACTTCAACTTGATGCAGGGATATGTGGATACGATGTGAAAGAGGTATGTATAATTGATTACCCATGTTTTGAAATGATAATATTCAATATTATTTCCACTGGAGTTCATCTTATTCAAGAAAATCCAATCATGTTGAGGCCATATTGTACAATTAATGAGTGACTTTCCAAGTTAGATACAAGTCAAATATAATTATTATGCTCAATTGTGATTCTAAATATTTAACTCAAGTGGAAGGCTTGGTTAATAAGTTAAAATAGAACGATTATTATGGTTTCCTTGTTTGCTTGCTACATATTACTAATATGGCAATGGATAGGAAATGATAATTGTTGGACTTAAGCCATTAGGTGGAAGGAGACTGCATAAACGTAAGGCTCATATAAATCCCGTAGAGAAGTGATGTGAGATATTTTTAACACCCTTCCTCATTTGTAGACCGGATTTAGGGCAACACTGGAATTGATGAACAGGGAACCTCACAAAACCTAGTTTTGATACCCTGTTACAAAGTCTAAAATGAAAGTTTAACCTATTAGGTGGAAGGAGAATACGTCAATACAAGGCCTATATAAATCCTGTGTACATGCAATGTGGTATGCTTAAAAAATAATGGAATGTCAAAAATGTTCTTATAATATATTACAAGAAAGAGAAGATTAGGACGCACTTCAAAATTTGTAAATTAAATAATAAAGAAATGAGCATTCCTTTCCCTTTTGTAAATTCCAACCCATCGACAAATAGGTTGGTAAGTGCCTTTTTTGTTGGTTGTACAAATGGGCATAAATGCTGTGCTAGAAAAGTTCAACTTTACTTTGTAGCATAAGGACAGAAATTCTTCAATTCAGTTCTGAAATGAACATAGAAAGACCCTTTACATTTTATCTTGATGTGGAAATTGCTTAGATATTCTCTCTTGACAGAATGTCATCGTAGTAACTTACTTGAAGAGACTAGTCACATGTGATTGTTTTCAAGATTGACTGTTCAAAGAAATGGGTGAGAGTGATAGCTGATACAAGCCTTAAAGGGTAAAATTTCTAGTAGGCTAAACTTGGCTGTTGAATAAATACATATCAAGTGCAGTCAAGATTCTGTTGGGACTGACGGGGGTAAATGTTTAACTTCCGTACCTCATGATCAATACAAAATGATAAGACAAGTTCATGATATTACTAACTCCTGATAATCTTGCATGTCTTTTTTCTCAGAGCTTTGAGAAACTAATTGAATTTTCAGCCATAGCCTCAAAGGAAAGGAGCAACTTGGATGGAGAGTCCCTGAAAAAGGTTGGTCAGATTGTAAAGTTTCTCTTGCATGGTGCTTTAATTGTACCAGTACTTCTTAAAATTTTCTGGGACTGCTCAGTGCTTATTGATTTTATAAACCTAATTTGTCATTTTAGACCAGAACTATCTGACTGATAAAGGTGCACTGCAGGCATAAAATTCATAAATTTTTCCATATATCAAATTTATACTTACCAATTTACTTATTCAGTGAGCCAGGCATGTCAAGTTTCTCATCTCAACTTGAACCAGGATGATGGCCATGTCTGTTAACTCACAGAATGTAAATGTATGGATAAATTTCACGTGTCTCTTAAGTAAGATAGAACAGATAGAAATACTAATGTTTGCCTCTAAATTTCAAATTTAATCCACGTAAACACCAGAAATTGTACTCTTTTATAGACAAGGAGAATGATATGTCTCCTCTTGCACCAGAGATTGGTCAGTGTGAAATTTACCACCTGCAAATACTTAAAGTTCTGTGAGTATGGTTTGAAGGAATAACCAGTTAAAATAGGTGGATTTGGGGCCTGAAAATGGGGCCTTTTAATTTTTATTGAATAAATCAGAGCTTCTTAATTGTTACAAATTTATTGGTGTTATCTGGGGCCATGAGGGGGATAATTGGAACATTTAAATAAATATTGACAAACACGGGGAACGCTTTTGTGGTTCTCTAAATTAATGTGACCCAACACACTTAATTAATGCATGTGGAGGCCCTGGGTATATTGGTTAAATAGTGCAATGCAACGTCATTCTTGTTCTTCATTTGGTTTGTCACGAGTTTACATTAAGGATCAATGTCAATGATCATAAGAGCAAGTTGATATAGCCTGTTGTACGTGATTGGATTCAAGGTGTTACCAACAAATTTTGACTCCGCAGCTCAAATTGCTGTCTCACCCGATAGGATACCTTATCCTTGTCAGAATGTTTACAAGAGTCCATATTTGGTTCTTTGGAAGATGGTTATTAAGTATACTATTCTATTTTCCTTGAACTTAATTTTTTTAATTATGTGATGTTAACATCTGTATGATTCTGTCATTTGTTTTTACGGCATAGTGATATATGCTCTCCTTGTTAATTTGTTTTGCTCATCTCTGGCTTCTGTTACAGCATAGAGATATAAACCCTCCATCTGAAATGCTTTGCCCACCAAAAATGTTGCAAGACACTAAAAATACAGGAGGGTATGCTTATTGCCTTGTACTCATTTCTTGAAAACATCTTTCCTTCATCCAAATCTTTCAGCTCAATCCCAAATGTGCTTATTTTTCTGGATGTCGTCTCAAAAACTGAGTTATTACAACCAATAGTCATTTTCACAGGGAAAAGAATCAGCTTGTGACTACCATATTTTCCTTCTAGTTACATGCACTGGTTTCTTTTGTTGCAGAGAAAGAAGTGGATTGTCCAAACCTAAGTCTGCCGAACTGACTAGACAACAAATAGAGAAGCAGAATCAAGAAAAGGAAATATTGGCCACACTATTTTGTGCTTCCAAGATAAACGATGATGAACCTCACCTCACAACTGGTAGGAGGAGGTCATTTCTTGGTAATACTTGGAGGAGATCTAGAGCATTTGGCAAGGTGGTGATTCCGCTACCAGAAGATTTAAGTCCTGAAGACAAGGTTCGAGTGACAGACACAAACCGTGAAAATACTGACCACGGTAACTTACTTTTTAAGACTTCATTTCTTGTATGATGGGAAGACGCTATGAAGTTATGATCTAGCCGAGCTTGCACTCATTCTTCAATAGTCCCTTAAATAAACCTCAGCAGGAACTTACTCTTGGGCTTTTAGTCTCTACTGTGGACATTTTTGTCCTAGTGGTCCTTGGAAGTTGTGAATTCAGTTTGCTATTGATTGCAAACAATATCAGAACCCTTTCACTTTCCTAACCCATGAGTTCCTTGTGCATCTTAAGATAAATACCGTCTGAAATTTTTTACCTATTAGTTGCTAAAGGCCTAAACTATCAATGTGTAGAGGTCCTTGGATGCAGAAGTTGGAGATAAACTTATATTGGCCAATAGTGGATTGCATGTTAGATCCTCTTGTTAGACTCTAATGATACTTCCCTTCTTCTGAATATCTGCTCTTAATATCTGAAATTTGCCCATGGAAGCTGCATAGGCCAGCTTCATGACATCATATTCTCTTGTATGAAAGGAACCATACTCTGTACTTGATCTCTTGTTAAGGTGGTACTTTCTGACTCCAATGCTTAGATATGCACCCTGCAGATACAATTTTCTCATTGAAGAAACTTGTGTGAGTATAGAGTTATAGCATGAATAACAGAGTCATTTTGAAGTGTACTTGTGATATGATGGATTTACGAGCTTAGAAAAGTTTCACCCTGGAATATTCGATATTCAAATTCAAATGAAAGGCTTACGCGGAGCTGGTTATGCTGTACTGTCTATTGATGTGTGCATTGATTTTTCTCTCCTCTTTTTGCCGTTTCCTTTATTTGTCCTTATTTGAGAAAGTAACTGTTTATATAGATGAGGAAGATGCGTATGAAGTTCTCCGGAAGGCTGTATTGGAGCATCGCAGAACTATGAGAGAATACTACACAGCAGTGAGTGACATATTCCTTTTTTTTTTTTTCCTAATTGCGTGGTGAATCTCATTCTGTTTAAAGTGTGCTGAAAATAATGTAAAGTTGTGCACAATCTATATATCAGGCTGTTGAAGCTTATGCTAATGGAGATCGGGCTTTGGCTGAAAGACTCATGGAACAGGTAAAGCTTATAAATGTCTCTGAATATACTGGTAGTTATGTCTTGATAAGTTTAGAAGGCCAACGGCAGTCCTCTTCAAGATTCTCGGTAGGGCAGGTTTGATTCCATCAGTCCATGGTACTATCAGGGATTCAAGCTTGACGAAAGTTGTGAATTGAATATATAAAGAATTGGCCACTCAATTGCTATCAATTCATAAAGAAGGTACAAGAGTTGATGGACGCTAAATGGATTCTTATTGGTCTGTAGAATGAAGACGAGGCCGAAGTGGAAGATGCTGACCAAGTCAATGCCATACCTGAAGAATCTTACTTCTCCCGCTCCGCAAAGGGGGTCCTTGACCAATTCAGTGATATCTGAGTTCCATTGATTGATGGAAAAATATTTCAACATCCTTGTCCTTTTATGCAGGAACTTTAGATAGGAGCTTTTTCATTGGCCTTGCACTGCCAATGATATAATGCTGAAAGTGGACACTGCCTTCTTAATCATGCTACTAATCTGATGGGATCCTCATGCTTTCATACTAGTTACCATAAGTGGTTTTTTATGGGAGCTTGTATTGGATGATGTTCTCAAAGCTCTAACAATCACCAGCATCCATATGTCAAACTTGCCATATTTTCAATTGTGACCTTCAATTACTTATGGAAAATCTTATTGGAAGCAAATAAGTGATCCTTCTTTGAGATATTATGGCGAAGCTTCAAAGGTTTCTAAGTGCAGCCTGGATCTTATCAAAACTGATGGTATTTAGGCATGTGGTGATTGGTTTGTGTGGATGGGTTGGCCGCCGTACTTTGGAAGTTTAAAAAGAAAAAATTCTGGAAAATGATATGATAATTCTTTGTTATACCAGGGACACTTCTACCAGAAAAGAGCACGTGAAGCAGATGAAGAATCCAATGAAAAGATTTACGAGACAAGGTATTACCTTTTGTAGGAGGATCTTGAGCTCAACAGTGCTCATAACAGAGTTAATGCAAGTGAAAGAAGTTCATAGAAAACATATTCCATGCTTTGAACATCTCTTTTACCTTTTGTGATTTCGGGGAAGGATTTAAAGGACTTACTCATCATTATTGTTCTCTTTGTGATCAGTGGTGGAAATGCAGATGCGAACGATGAATTTTTGCTTGACCTGCGTCAACAAGATCCCAAGGAGGCAGTTAGTCTCATGAAGCATCATCTGCTATCGCTTTCTGGCATCTATTGTCAGTTACTTTCCCTATCATGTGACTTTTGCTGTAATTACGACATGGAGAAAGTGTGGTAATAACACGTGATTTATTTTCTGTCAGCTTACCTCAAAGTTGTCATCGAATCTAATGGTGCCAATACCTCTGAAAGAGCTCGTAGGCGAAGGGTACGTTTCACTTTCTTAAACATTAAGTTCAACAGAACTCCCAGCAGAACCCGCATGATCCTTGTTTCTTTTATTTTTAAGAGACTGTCGATCATGTCATTGATTTGCGTGCTTTTATTCATACAGATCTTGCAGCTTCTGGAGAAAGAATCCATCGAATGGACTGAAGAAGGAACTGCAGGAACCATTTTGATTGCGCTGGACAAAATCCAGCGAGAAAGGTTGAGCTTTTACAAGAAGAAATCTGGGAATACATCTCCTTTCTGAGAAGTTTATCTGTGATGAGAATTCTGGTCATTCTTTGCTCACCTATTACTGGTCTGGAGGGCCATTTGGACATATGATGGACATTGAATTTTCATTTGAGGTTGTTGTCTCAGTACTGGTGAAAGTGATCCATTCACATTTGGACTTTTGGTGTCTCTTCTGAGAAGTCATCTATAATAAGTGAGGACTTTCATGGAGGTTTAATAATTGTCTTGCATATGCCCGTCAATCTTTTTCTACAGCACATTGTGTTGTGTTTCAACACCCTTCTTTCAACACTTCTCTTGATCGACGTCTCTTTCTTCTAATTCGTCTTTTTGGCTTTTCGTACTTTATGTCTGTAAAAGATATGTATAGTACAGACGTAAGAGCACAATGAATCCCTTTGACAATGATGAATTGGATTCATGCATACTTTGAGGATTGGACTCACTTATATGTGGTCAGGTCAACGTAAACACTATGCATGCCAACGGGAATTATATGTATATCACATTTCTTAATATATGGATTATACTTTGGTTCTAGGTATTTAACATTTGATTATAGCATTGGACAAGGTCTAAGTAACATTTGATTATAGCATTGGACAAGGTCTAAGGTGAGGATTAATGGAGATATGAAACAAGTTTGTTATTATCATTTAAAGGGAAAATTCCAAATAAGAGCATGGAGTATTCTTATTTTCTCAAATAAGGATTTAAAGTGGATTTTATTTCAAATAAAAGTTTAAAGCGGCTATATTAATCTCAAAAAATGGCCTGAATGGATTATGGTTATTTCAAATAAGGACCTAATCTTGCTGCTCATCAATTGGCAAAAATTTCGGCCAATTAAGGATATTTTCATCCAAATACAATTTAAATTTAAATTGAATTAGATTAAAAATTTTAAAAAAATAATAAAATTTATAAAAAAAAAAAAAAAAAAAAGAAAAAAAAAAAAGAAGCAAAAACATAGCCGAGTGATTGTTTCAAATAAGGGCCTAATCCTCCTAGCTCCCTCTCATCTATGGCCATCACCCTATCGCTAATGGGGTGATGGTTTATAAAGCACCGATACTTTTTTTCATGTGGAGCTTTCATTTGTCCATATTGTATTGTGTAAGAAAATTTAATACCTTGTCAATTCACACACTTTTTGACACACGAGTTCTCCACGTGATTATGCATGAAATCAATTTAAAATTTTTCTATAAATGGTGGGTCATGTAAGAAAATAAAAAAATAAAAAAAAATAATAAAGGAGAAAATAAGAAAATTTTAATTTTCTTTTTCTTCCGACTCTCACTTTTCATGACACAATTCATCTTCCTAATTTTTTTTTCTTTTCTCTTCCAACACCCTTTGACAAACAAGTTTAGAATGCGGATTATTTTTTTCCTTCAAGTTTTATAAATTATTAGAGTGGAGTTAAATTTGTTAATTGAAATAATGAATGAAATTAACAAATGATGGATTAATGTTTTTAATATAAATTCATTATAGCCTCTTTTATTATTATTTATTTGTGAATTTAAATCGAATCAATTTGATTAAAATAATGATAAAAATGATAATTTATCTTATATATATAACGTATTCAACGTGTCAAAATTCTTATTTTTTTAGAAGTCTTGTCAGTATATCGTGTCGTGTCATATCACATATCATGTGTCGATATCAATGTCATTGGTATTCTAAATAGTATCAATATTGACATGCAACATAGGATATGACACAACACATCAATTTGTTATTTTTCAAAAATAGAGAATTCAACACTTTGGAACATGTTGCATATTAAATATATATTTTTATATATACATAATAAATTATCATTTTTATTATTATTTCAATCAAATTGATTTGATTCAAATTCATAGATAAATAAATAAATAACAAGTTTAGATTAAATTATATTAAAAAATCAATCCACCATTTATTAATAGCATTTATTGTTTCAATTTGATAAATTTTATTCCATTCCAATAATCTATAAAGCTTGGAGAAAAAACAAGCAATTCACATTCCGAACTTACGTATCAAATCTATTGAAAGAAAAGAGAAAAAAATTAGTGGATAAATTGTGTATTGTGAGAAGTAAAAGTTAGAAGAGAAGAAAAAACTAAAATTTTCTTATTTCCCAATTTATTATTATTATTATTATTATTTTCATATATATATATATATATATATATATATATATATATATATATATTTTCAACCGTTATTTATTGAAAATTTTTAAAATTGATCTTCCGTGTCAAAAGCTCACATATCAAAATTTTGACTCGAGTATCAAAAAAGTTGACTAAGTATAAGATATTCCGATATGTGTTGACCGAGTATCAGATAATATTCGAGAGCATTGGACACGTGTTGCTTTCAAACACGTGTCGGAATGTACAACGTGATATGAAGGCTTCCTGAAAATGTCAGTGCTTCCTAGATGCTACTTAGGTGATTGCGATGGTTGCCGCCTAGACGGTGATGGCTAGTGCTTGGGCAAGGGCTTTTTTTACTTTAATTTTTTAACTTAATTTAATTTAATTTTAAATTGTATTTAGATGAAAATATTTTTAATCAGCCAACATTTTTGAAATTTGGCTGACGAGCTGACAATTATAATCACTTCAAGCTCTTCTTTAAAATTAATATAATTATTTTAAGTTCCTATTTAAAATAACAATTAGTTTAAGTTATTATTTTGAAAAAATGATAGCACTCACCATCTCGAACGTTTTTCAAATGGTTAGCCTCCCTGCAACACAAGTTGCATTTTCACCTTTTTTAATGACTTCAAAAGTTTGGAGCCTATCCAGCAGAGTCACTACGGCCGGTGGTGGAATATTTTCGATTAAGACATAGCAAAAGAAAAAAATTCCAATCCCGATCACAGACACATGCCCCAGTGCCAGAATATATCCCATAGCCCAGCTCCTCCTCCTGCTTCCCTCTGCAACGCTCGAGAAGCTCTGCAATAAAGGAGGAATCTTTCTAGGGTTTTCCTGCTCCTTCCCTCTCTCTTCCGGCGCTCCGGCGAAATCTCCGCCCGCGATCGATCCATGGGGGGTTCCGTGAAGGAAGTCCGGTCGAAGCAGGAGCTCGACGCCGCCGTCGCGGCCGGCGCTCCGGCGGCCCTCCACTTCTGGGCGTCGTGGTGCGACGCGTCCAAGCACATGGACAAAGTTTTCTCCCAGCTCGCCATCGACTTCCCCCTCGCCAATTTCCTCCGGGTTCGTACCGGTCACTAATGATGGATGAAAAATGTGACTTTTGTACGGCTGTGCCTGTGTGTCGATGATATGCGTTGAATGGGGTGGACTTAGTTGAGTGTCTATGTGGTTGTTGTGAGTGCATAGCGTACGTGTTCTTAGGATTGATTCGCAGAATTCTGTTGAAACAGCCCGAAAAATCATTGCTTTATTGGACTGACTAGATCAGGAGTGTTGGTAAGTTGTTGAAACTTGAGTAGGTTCCGTGAATCCGGGATGGTGTTGATGTGTTCGTTGTACATCTCGCGGCAGTTTTGTTGAGTTATCCCGAGATTGTGATGATGGATCATGATGTCGGTTGAGGCCGAAAGGAATGTGGAAAAAAAAGCTTGGGCTCATCGGTTGAAGATAATTGGTGTTTTCTTTGCTATACTGATGCTGCTTTCAGATAGATTTCAGATGCAAATGAGGCTCTGTGCTCTTGCTTTGGTGTGATTTAAAATGTCTCTTGCGTTGTGGATTGTTTCATTGGAGGTCATCTCTAAATTATTCTGCAGGTTGAGGCTGAAGAGCAACCTGAAATATCTGAGGCTTATGCAGTGTCTGCCGTGCCCTACTTTGTGTTTTTCAAGGTGAGTCTTTGTGAATGTCTTCATTCTCTCTTTTGTCTGATGATATGACTTTTGCATCTGGCATTGTTTGAATAGTTATCTGTCTTTCTCAAAGAAGATTTTGTTCATTTTAAAGATCCTTTAATGTTCATTTGTACTCCTCCAAAAGGGTTGCAATTGCTTCTGGTGTATATACAGTAAAATAAGTGATGGTACTTTTCATTCTCATACCTTTATATCTGTAAGTCATTTTTTTGTATATTCCTGTGTCTACATAGTTGATGTTTTAGCCGATGCCTGGGATTGCTATAGAGTTTATCCTGTACTCCTAAAAATGTATGAAACAACGACCATATGCTTGTAGACTGCTTTCACTGTCATTTCAAAAATATTCTCAGGAACGAGATGTTTCTTTTATGAAGAGCACATACGAGGCTGATGTTGATTACACCAAGATGATTCTTTTATTTGTCGATTTGGGTTTTCTTTAATAGTGTGAGGAAATATACGAGAAGACACAAAGTACAGACCAAAATCTTCAATATGCACTGTTGGAGTAATATTAATGCCATTTTCAAGTTAAAACCTCTCAAATGCTCTTTCTCACACTGAGAGCTATTGAGGACTGACTTCCTTTTTGTTCTCAACAATTTGCTTATAGATTAATAGGTTCTTGTAACAGGCTTTCTTGATTCTGAAATAATCAGTAAAAAGCCCACACCATGTAAGAATCAATTTAAACCATGATTATTTCATCTATTTACATTTATGACAGTACCTGTGGTTGAGGGAATTTGTCTTGGTACAAGCATTCCCAGAATATCAAGCAAAAAAAGTGGTTTCTTTGTCTGATTAGCTAGAAATGGTTTAATTTAGAAGCATTTATAGGACAGTGTGGAATAATATATTTGATATTTGTGTCACTATTGTCTGCATAATATTGCTAACCTCATTTAGTGCTGGCCTCTTCTATTTAAATGAGAGACTTAGGTTGACATTGTTGTCACTGTAATACATAAATACAAGGCTGTCTGTCTTCCATTTTCCATGTTATTGAACAAGCTTGGAGCTTTTATTGGAAAATGGGTTATGGCGCCAAGAAGATGTTGCAATTGGGTTCTTTCAGCAGTTTCAAAAGAAAGAAGGGGGGGGAATGTATACCTGTCAACTATATGAAAAGGGAAGTTTGACATTGGATCAGAACCCATTTTTTATGTGAAAGTAACTTAACATTATGGAAAGCTAAGGAGGGGAGGGGAAGTGAGAGAGGTGTTGAAAAAATTTTAAATTTTCACCCACAAAATTTCAAATTATGCCCCATTTTACACACTCGTCTCTCATTTTCCTTCCCTTCTCATCTTAACTTAAGGTTAGAGTTCAGTAATTTCTTTGTTTGTTGATATTAACTTTCCTGTTTCAAGTTGCAGTCCAGTTTTTCTTGGAAAATCATTATTTATGCATCAAGGTGAATTCCTTTTGGTGGGATGTAGGGCATTTTGGGGAGACACATAAAGAAATTCCATGCCCACATACAACTAGATTTTTCGCTGCCCTCTTAAGCCAACTTTTTACAAATTGTAAAGGAGATGGAGTTCACTGTATCCTTTTGATGAAATTTATTAGAGTGTACAGCTGGAGATAATGGGTGTTTTAGTCATTTTCTCCTGTTAGAATTTGGAAGGGGAAAAAGAAATCTCCTGATGATTCCATCCAAGGATAATGAACCGAGACGAGTTGGCAATAAAGGGAAGAATAAAAAAGGAAAAGGTGGAAATCTACCAACTGGCTGCAAGTCCTTTGAGAGATGGTGTAGCGGCAAAAAATCTTGTAGCAAAATGTTGAACTGGTAAAAGTGCAAACTGTTCCCTTGACCGGTAAGGAGTCGGTATATTATGTGTGAAGGACAACTTTTTCTCCTAAGAAGCGGATGTCATGATACTATAACATGTGGTGGCTTCCTTTCATTTTGTGCAAGGTAACTAGATGGATTAGACAGAAATAAGGCAATTTTGCCATATGCTTTATTTTTTTTTGTATGGAATGGCTGGATTTTCTGGGTTTTATTGCCTTTGTTTTGCAAAATTCTAGTTAGAATGGTTGTCATGTGGCCAATCAAGGTTTAGGGCAGAGTCTGGAATATTGTCCTGGAAGTTATGGAAGTGCACTTGAAGTCATAACTGTCTGTGGTCAAGTTGTTAGAAAAAATTTGAGGCCTCAGAGAAAGTTATAGGCTGTGGGAAATGTGGGCTTTCAGTAGGAAAGTGATCTTGAATATACATATTCGAATGCTTTTGCATGGACTTTTGAAGGCCTGTGCCTAATGGCTTTAGTTTTTATCTTATGAAATTTGTGGCATATTTTGGATGCTGTCATGGTTAATGAGATGATATAACACATCCAGAAAACAATCTGGCAGCCTCCTATTTGTGAACTTTATCTCAGTAAACCTCAATATGCTTCTAAACAGTGCATTCTACATCTAATTGAGTTATTTTAAATTTTTGTCAGGATGGTAAAGTTGTTGACACGTTGGAAGGTGCAAATCCGTCTAGTCTGGCTAACAAAGTAGCCAAAGTTGCAGGACCGATCAACCCTGGTGCACCTGCGGCTCCTGCCAGTCTTGGGATGGCTGCAGGGCCTGCAGTTCTTGAGACAGTGCAGGAGTTTGCAAGAGGAAATGGTTCTTCCCAAGTGCAGCAACAAGGGACACTTGAAGTTAGACTGCAGCAGCTAATTAATTCTCAGCCAGTAATGCTATTCATGAAAGGAAGCCCTGAAGCCCCCAAGTGTGGTTTCAGCCAAAATGTTGTTGATATTTTGAAGAAAGAAGGGATCAAGTTTGGAACGTTTGACATCTTATCTGATGCTGAGGTTCGCGAGGGATTGAAGAAGTTTTCAAATTGGCCAACTTTTCCCCAGCTCTACTTCAAGGGAGAACTGCTTGGTGGATGTGACATTGCAACTGCCATGCATAATAGTGGTGAACTGAAAGAAGTTATCAAGGATCATGGGATCAGTATTGCCGCATCCGATGAAGCAACAAATGAAAAAACTGGAAGTGGTAAGGCTGGCATGCAGAATCAACTGGCTTGAGTTCAGCTCTTACGTCTCGGCTTGAAAGCCTGATAAATTCAGGTCCAGTCATGCTATTTATGAAGGGAAAACCTGATGAACCCAAGTGTGGTTTCAGCAGAAAGGTAGTTGAGATACTTAGACAAGAGAAGGTGGAGTTTGAGAGCTTTGACATTCTCTCTGATGATGAGGTCCGCCAAGGGCTCAAAGTTCATTCGAATTGGTCCAGCTATCCCCAGCTTTATATCAAGGGTGAGCTTATTGGAGGATCTGACATTGTATTGGACATGCAGAAAAGTGGGCAACTTGAGAAGGTTTTACTCGAGAAAGGAATTGTTCAGAAAGAGAATCTCGAAGACCGTATTAAGAAGTTGATTAGCTCGTCACCTGTTATGCTTTTCATGAAGGGCAACCCTGATGCTCCACGGTGTGGATTTAGCTCCAAGGTCGTGAATGCTCTTAAGGAGGAGGGGGTTGCCTTCGGCTCCTTTGATATTCTAACTGATGAAGAAGTAAGGCAAGGTGTTAAAACCTTCTCCAACTGGCCTACCTACCCGCAACTTTACTACAAAGGCGAGCTAATAGGAGGTTGTGATATTGTAATGGATCTTAAAAATGGTGGAGAGCTAAAGGCCACCCTGTCTGAGTAGACAGTATCATTCCACAATCGAAGGCAGAGCTGGACAGCAACATCAGTTTCTTTTTGCGCATTCGTCATGTTATGCTTGTTCCAGAGGTTTTTTATTTTTTATTTTTAAATATACTTGTTATATCAACTCCTTCACATTGACTGTGATTAGTTCTTAAATGCGATAGAGCAGTAAAGAGGTGGCTATCAATATCAATCTTAGGATGAGCAAAACTTATTTTCTTTAGTGTAAAGATGGTGAAAGTTGCAGAGTTCTCGTCGTGTTTTAAGAATTGTTGCTGCTTTGAGTGGTAGCCTTCTGTTGGTGAAGATAGGATGATTTCTACAATAATCTGTGGGTGATATGCCACTCGGTCATCTTGTCATATTGATCTTTCTGATGGCACATGGTTTGTCATTCGGACATCATCCCTATCGTTTGTCATTCGGACGTCATCCCTCTTACATTTGGGAAGAAAAATCACCTCTAACTTGATAGGAACCATCTACAGTTTTTGTTATTCGACATTTTAGAAAGTGCAACGTTACTCTATTTGATAGAGATTTTTGGTGCACCACGAGCTAGGAACAAAATGAAATAGGAACTTGAAACAGAGGCAATAGAAGAGAGGATAATGGAATTCAGTGTGAGACTTAAGACGCATTGAGCTTAAACTTTTTCTGCCCAATAAATTTTAACGGAGTCTACGCAAGAGAAAGCGTACTTCCTGAATCTATTAACAAACTCCCAAGGATGATTCAAATTCACTTCCGAAAATAATTCACCCAGCTTCAGATATTTATCCTGAAGCGCTCCTTTCCTGCTCATTGTCGAGCATTCGTTTTTTCTTGCTTCGAGTCAGATGAACAAGCATTCATTGTCTCTCGCTAATATTCATGTTATGCTGGAAATCTATTTAGGCAAAGAAATGCCACATTTCTCGTGCAAATGAAGCCCCTTCACCAAAGAGGAAGGCAAACTAAAACGGATTTCGGACATAGAATCGCTTTTGCCAATTCCATTCTCAGACACCAAGATGTGGAGGGGACATGAAAAACTAAAAGATTCTCAAGGCACCCCCAAAGAAAAATCCCACACCTTTTACATCGGCACTTTGATGCATCGGACGATTTACTTGTTCTCAAGCATTAACCTGATTTTCTCCAATTTGCGAAGAGCAATTTCATTCAGGCTTCTCTGTTGACTTGCTTGTGGTAAACAACGGCACTCAACTGATCTTCCACCAGCCAAGGTTTCACCAGAAAACCAGTGGAAAAAAAGTCTCTGGCTATTCGACCATTCCAAATAGCACTGTCTTGTGCTGTTAACATCTTTCATGTTAATGAGCTTTTTTCTTCTCCTTCTAGTTCAGCAGCTCTAGTTCTGTTTAGAACCCACCTACATCTTACTCTCTCTTGAACCAGCCTTTAACAGGGCATCATGGATTTCTCTGTTTACAGGAACGATGGATAAGAAGCCTGCAAAAGTTTCCACATCTGCTACACAACCATTGTCACCAAGCCAATTTAGAATTGCTGCAACCAACTTAGGATCAGGCTTCCACCTTTTCTTCGTCACTGGAAGAGAGAGGGCCACCTTCATGCTCTTCACTGCCTTCTCCACATCACCGTTGTGCCAATATCCTGCAGCTACTCGTGCCCAACTGTCTGGAGTAGTCTCTTTTCCTTTCTCCTTCAAATTCTCGAGGAGCGTTTCGGCTTTTCGTGCAACCCTTTTTCAGAATAAGCCGCTATGACAGTATCTGGTATTCCAAAATCATAACAATTCCCAGATGATTCCCACTCTGTCAGCACTTTCTCAGCTTCTTCAAGCTCACCAAGCTTCACCAGAGATTTTAGTATGTTAATATAATCCTTGTTTATGCACCTTTTGCAAGCATTTTTCTCTAGATCCCACAGCCTCAAAATTTCTGTCTTGTTTCCCAGACTAGTATGGAGTGATATCAATTGGTTATATCCAGTCCCATCTTTCCCAGTTAGTCTCTCTTCTGATCTCTTCAGGGCATCAAGCGCCTTCTTGGCCAGCCCTGCTTTTATGTAAAAATTTGCAGCAACGGCATATGTATTCCAGTCCACAGCTATGTGAGGCTGGGTTTCCATCTCTCTAAGGAGTTCTTCCATTCCCTTTATGTCAGATCTCTCACCATAGGAATTCATACAGATCCTGTAGCTAAAGTTATCTGGCAAAACTTTGTTCTCTTTCATCTCAGTTAACACATCAGGTACTTTATCGTGCTGTCCAATTTTCGTGAACAAGCACATCATGTTGTTGTAAGTGAGAGCCGTCAAGTCAAAACCCTTCTCCCTCATTTTCTGGAGATGAGACAAGGACTTCTCCACCTGGTGCTGCCTTACATAACAACTAAGGAGAGCTCCATATGTCTTGTAAGTTTTATCATGGTCCATCAAGTTCTCAAAGTACTTTTCAGCTGAAACTAATCCATGGACCCTCCCTATTAAATCTAACTGCACAGCATGCTCCACAGGTGAAAAAACAAAAACACCGTTCTTTTGTGTCCATTCAGAGACCTGCAAAACACAACCATGGAAAATAAGATCGTATAAAGCAGAATCACTTGTCTCAAAATCAAATGTTTTATATGTTACACCTTCACACAAAACCCCACCCATTTCCCAAATGAAAAACACAGATTCTGAAGGAAAAGAAAACGAAAGGGCCAAGCAGGACATGTCCTATAGAAGTCATCAGCATTGCTGTGACCACGGAATCTGCACCCGATCAGACTTTCCCTTTAAAGGGTAGCAAGGGTGCGTTCGTTTTGCAGAAAATGAGTGAGTTAGAAAACATTTTCCGAAAAATGATTGCTTATATTATTTAGAAAAATTAGTTAACAGAAAATATTTTCATTATTGATGACAATCTATACCTAACTATTTACATGGGCAATGAAATAATTTTCCATTTATTTATTTTTTTAAACGATATAAGCGATTACTTCTCAGAAAATATTTTCCAAATCACTTATTTTCCGCAAAAAAAATGCATAAATTCATTTTTTACTTCTCAGGAAGCATTGTCTATGAGGTCAAAAAAAAAAAAAAAAAGCAGGACTTCATTCTGTTTCCCAATGGCTAGGCTACCCAAACACTCTGCATACCACTAATATGATCCTTCTCTTTCCCTTTCTCTTGTTACAACAGTGTCACTTCATTCCACCATTGCAATCACAAACCCAATCTCAGATCTCTACCCTAGTCACAACCCACTTTTTACATAAGCTCAAATTGGGAGCATAAGTTCATAGAGTACCCAAATCAAATTAGAGACCAGCAAACACAAACAGATGGAAAAATTCACCCTTCGAGCGAACCAAAGGCCCCCAATTGGCCAAATTACAATCTCCCAAACACCCTGTCCCATATCAACACACAATTCCTACATCACAGACACGAAATATCCTATCCCACAATCCGAACGCGAGTCATCCCAACCAAAAAAAAAAAAAATCCAAACTTTGAAAGCACACAGCAATCCACACACTACTCAAAACAGCCCGCCTCGATCAGGACACCAATAAAAACCCAATCAACAGCTTCGAAAACGACGGACCTCGAGCGCGTGGGAGAACCGCTTGCGGCGGCGGAAGTCGCGGATGATGCGCTGGAGCTCGGCGAACCGGACCGTGTTGCCGCTCCGGAGCCAGCCGTCGAGCGCGGGGCGACGCTCCGGGCGGGGTCTCCGAGCGGGCTGACCTCCGAGTAGAGGGTGGGCTTCCGGGTCCTGCTCTTGTAGTACCCTCTGCTGCACCGCCAGCCCGCCGCGGCGGCTCCGGGAAGGCGGCTGCAGATTTGAGCGCGGATCAGAGACGACCAGCCGTTCATTGATATGGAGAGAAAAAGAGAGAGATGAAACGGGGTTTGAGCAGGGTTTAGAGCTCGCTCTCCATTAGCTACAAGGGACAGAGAATTGAGAAATGGACATAAATACGGTTTTTCAATTTTAACATATTCACCCTTGAATTTTAGCTTAACGTGCAAGGTATTCTTAAAATTTCAATTTATTTGATTTGGTCCTCAGACTTTGTGTATGGAAATGTTCAATGTTTTTTTTTTTTTTAAATGCTGGAGGAACGCTAGCCTAAAACCCACCACGAGGGCGTCACGCGTAAATTACCTAATGGCTTGCCAGCCTCCCTGCAACGCAAGCAGAGGCTTCAAACCCCTGACCTTCCCTTCAAAAGTCAGGAGCCTATCCAGAAAACTCACCACGACCGGTGGTAAAATGTTCAATATTATTCATAAACTTAAATTGATGAAATGACAATATTGAATGTTAAGTTGAAGAACATGTAGTCAAAATTCAAGGATTACATTGAACGAATTCAAAGTTTATATACCATATTATATATTAAGTTAAAATTTTGGAGACTACATTGTTCATAAACCATTTGTTTTATTATCTCAAGGGATAAGTGCTCATAACCTCTTAAAATGTTAGTACTGTACAGTTGCTAATAATGCTATCTATATTGTCATTACATATGTTACTTGATTAGAATAGTCTCTAATGTTAGGTTAATAATGGTTAATAAAATAAAGAAGTTGCATGATTGATGAGGTTAAAAGAAATTTAGTAAGGATTATCTATGTTTGTTGCGCGAAAATGAATGAAAATGAATGATGTGGATAAAATTTTCTTAAAGATAATCACTTAAAATAATTAATCGATGGAAAAAATTTCATTTATCGACAATAATTTATGTCTAAATATTTTTGCAAATAATAAAAATATTTTTCATTTATTCATTTTTATATACTATAAAGAGTTCTACTTGACTTTTTAAACAAAATGTTAATTCCTACAAGATCTATAATAATCATAATAATAATAGTGGCGGTGGCGGCGGCACCAACAATAGCAACAACAACAAGCAAGTCCAACATGAGCGATTTATTTTTCGAGTCAAGTAATGTGAACGATGAGAAGGTCTTTCATGACAAAACACCCCTTCTAGTCGAGCCTCTCAATCTGTCATTATACCTTGAGAAGTAGACAGAATTACAATCCCCATCTTGCCTCAAATTCTAGAAATTTGTTGATAGTTCGAATATATTCGTAGGCTAGACCTACTGATACATTTCCACACATTTCAAAATTCAATCTCTTTTTCTTGTCTCTTTTGACTTAGTCTCTCTCCCTTTTGGTCTTTTTCTCTCTCTCACTCATTCATTTAGGGCATATTTGGTAATCATTTTGTTCTTAAAAACAATTTCTAATTGTAAATGATTTTTTTATTCTATTCCCCATATGAATTTATAAGCATTTGAAGGTATTTAATAACTGCCCAAGATTTCTATTTTCAAGATAGAGTTGTGTTTGACACCGCCCTTAAAATTTCTAATCCAAATCATTTTCTTTTAATTTTTTAAATAATTTTATTATTATTTTTCTTTTTCTCTTCTTCTTCAAGCTTTGGTCGATCATCGATCTCGGGATTTTTGGCAACCACCCAAACGAGGGTCGACGACATTGCTAAGTGTTGTCAGCTCTTATCAAGCCTCATCGATGGTTGGGTAAGCTCGACCTTACCAGATCAACAAGGTCGACCTCGCTCACCCAAGGCTCAGCCGAGCCTTGCTTGGTAGGCGAGGCTCGTTGGTAGCCAAGTGAGGCTCACCTAGCCAGGCAAGGCTCAACCTCGCCTAGATCTCACCTAGATCTAGCACGATCGAGCCTTGTCAGTGGTTGGGCAAGCCTCCAGCAAACTCGACAAACATCGCCCAACCGGTTGCTGGCAAGCAGCAGTGTAGTAGAAGAAGAAGAGAGAAGGGCAAATAAAAAGAATAAAAGAAGAAGAGAAAAGAAAAAAAAAAAAATTGGGTTGGCTTAATTCTGGAATTGTTTCTAAAACAAAGAAGTAACTTTTTTTTTTATTCTTTGTTCTGCTCCAAATGTAATCGCGGGAATAAAAAATTTATCAAAAGAATTTTTATTCTTTTTTTATACCTAGGAATGAAAAAAATCGGCTATTGTTTGGTTGACTGTCAAACAGACCCTTATTGTCATCCTCTCTCACTATACACACAAAATGAAGATGCAAGAAAAGGCAAGAGCTTATAAAGAAAAAAAAATTAAGGCTCAATACTAGAGGGAAGAATCTCACAACTAGAAAAAGTTTGGTGATTTATTGTGTTTAGTGAGATGTATTTTTCTCTCCAATGAGCAACAAATTTATTTATTGTTTGTTCAATTAAAGCCCCAAAAAGAAGATGCCAGAAAAACAAAGTTAAAACCTACATTTACATAGAAACCACTATAAAGAAGGCCTCTTAAAATTGATATTGGTGCAAACGAGAAAGGAAAGAACGAAATTTGTCATTTTTTTGTCTCATAAAAAATTACCAACTTTTAATTGAGTCCCAAAACTGTCCCATTTACTCTCCATTCAAAATTTCTTTTGACAATCGAAAAATAGAAAACTATCAAGTGAGCTGAGTGTCCCAACTTTTAAACTATCCCAAGTTGAGTGTCCCAAGCATGAGCACCGGAGATTAAAGACTAAGTGCAAAATTAAATATCCTCAGCGAGATTGAAGGAAAACTCTCTTGAGAGTAAGAGCAATTGAAGAAAACTAACCCACATTACTCTAGTTTTTACCCAAATTTCAAATCCATTAATATGTCATCTGATTGTCATGAAAAATTATCTCTAGACATTTTCTTGAATATGAAATTTGGGGGGAAAACGCAAGAGCAATGATGTGTAAATGTCACGTAACAAGGGTGTGTTTGGTTCAACTTTGCAAATAAGCTTTAGGTGTAATACAAATGCCAAAAGTCAAAGTTATTTGAGGAAATACAAATTGTGTTTGGTAAAAACTCTTTACAAATGGACTTTAAGTCAAATGTGTGATTGGCAAAAAACCTTTTGCAATGGGTTTTGGGTATATTGTATGTATGTATGTATATTGAAAAATGAACCAAACCCTTCGCCAAACCGACGAAGGGTTGTCTCCTTTTTTTAATAAAAAAATTTAACCAGGAACAAAATCAAAAATTTGAAGAATTTGTGAGGATAATTTTGGAATGAAAAAATTAATTTTAGCATTTGATCAAATGTTGAAAGCTCAATATTTATCTCTACTAATATTGAGCTTTTAGCTTTCCCAAAGCCAAGCATTTGGTCGAGAGTTCATTCAAAATGGTTACCAAATGGTGTAGTATTTTCCCAAGGGACATATATGACACTTAAGTAAAAGCTAGTGGTTTTTTATGATACAAAAAAATTAGGGTAGAAGTAAGATTGGACATAATGTTGGCGGTTATTTATAAAACCAAAAAAATTCTATGGTAAAATTGGGGCTAGAATGAAATTTGGGGGGTAGGAGTTTTTTATAAGACGGAAAAAAGTAAATGGTAGAATTAAACTTGAACTAAAGTTGTGGATTTTTAAAGGGGATCAGGCCCCTATTTGAAGACTCAAAACTTCACTATCCAAAGATATCTCCGACAGAACAAATCTCGAGCAAAGAAGAGATCACGAACGGAAAACAAGACCCAGGAGGAGAGATCTCGGACAAAGAGGAGATAATAGACAAAGACTAGAACAAGTCAAGCTAGCTATAGGAATGAGGAACAATCTACCACATATTTGTGAAAATATAAGTTAGCAATAATCCCTACCGTTGTCGGTCATCACTAATTACAAGAAATTTGCCTAGAAAGTAAAAAAGCATCCACATAAGAGATAGATCCTATCATAACTGAAGAATGAGACTACTTGAGTGGCTAAGCTTAAGTGTCCCACAAAATGACAAAGTTTCTAACAATAAAGGAGTACAAGAGTAGAGAAGATGATAAGATGCTATATAACCACGACTTCACATCTTTCTAATAGAGGTTTTCCTTCAAAAGAAAAGAAAACGAGGAAAGTTAAAGAAAGGGACGTGAAAGAGTGAGAGTAGAGAATACAATGAATTGGTGATCAATTGAATTCTAAAGGCATTTACTATCCTATCAGCGCGATTAATTCCCCATTCTCATGTGAAAAGGGTGACCACTTGGGTAAATCCCAATAGTTAACAGACTTTAAATTGACATATGTCACTTTGTGATAAGTTCTAACTAGAGAAATGCGTGTTACATTAGCACATGATCCCGGTGGTACCACATCACTGAATATTTTTATTTATTTTTGAATGGTTTATACAAAGGAGAGTAATTGGCTACTATTAGAAGGGATGAAAATAACTACATGTTTTCACTAGCCTGGGTTGTTGTGAATGTGGAGAACAATGGTTTCTACAAATGTAATGGTTGACCTTAGAGATAACTAATGAGGAAGGTTGGATGTTTATGAATGACTAATAAAAGGTATGCCATTGTCCATTGTTGTTTTTCTAATGTCAATCACATATTGTTGCTTACAAATGGTTGTTGATTTGAATTATTGTAGGGACTCATTCTTGCATTAGTTGAGTTAATATTATATGCTAACCATATAATGTGCGTGAGGCCCATATATACAAACTATGCAAAGAAGTATAAATTGGATAAGTTGCATGAATAATTTTGGCTTATTGCAATGAGCACTAACATGGCAAATTTCATAATTCACAATGAGGGGTTGTTTACCTTGACGTGGGAAGATTTTAGAGCACTCTTCCACACTAAACCTAAGCATTGGCATAGAGCCTTCTACAATAAAAAATTCAAGTGTGATATCATTAATAACAACTTCTATAAAGAATTCAATGGCCCAATCATAGAGGCTAGGTGTAAATCAATCATGCTTGAAGACATATGTATTACAATCATCACTAGGTTGCAAAGGTAGAGAGATGAGATTGTAAAATGGATTAAATAGTGTCATCCTAAGATTGCCAAGAGATTGGATGACAGCATGGGGGTTAGTAGGTTTTGTTATCTTGCTTCAAATTAGGATGATAGATATGAGATCATGAATAATGGTAAAAAGTATATTGTCCAACTAGAGAGGAAAAAGTGTTTATGTCAAACTTGACAAGTAATTGGAGTATTTTGTGCACATGCCATTTGTACCCAGCTTAAGTAACCAAAACTTGATGATTACCTAGAAGACTGGTACAAGAAAAGTAAATATCTTACTCTGTATCAATTTATGATGTAACCTATTTTAAAGTAGAAAATTTCAAGACCCAACAAATTATGAAACCCCTAACCCTTTATCACTAAAAAAACCAAGTAGACAAACCGAAAAAGAAAAGGAGAATGCACGATTTTGAGATGACAAGTAAGAGGATGGGCAAGTTGGTGGAAAAATTAAGTGCTCACATTACCGTGAGGAAGGGCATAGAAAGGCTGGATGTTAATTGAAGAAGCAACAACAACGACAACAAAGGACAACAGAAGGCAATGATGTAGGGGCCATTGCAAGGTCAACTCCAAAGACCAACTACAGGGCCAATTGTAGGACAACTACTACAAGTGATGTTTTGTTAGTAATGTTCACTTTATGTTGATATAAGAACATCCTTATTTTGAATGCAATGTTGTTTGGTTTGAATCTAAGTCATGGTTGATGGAATAATTGCTTCTCTATGTGTTTCCAAATTCATACACCATGTGTGTTGCCATAAGTGCTTAAATCTTGCTTCTTTGTAAGCTAGTCGTGGATGTGTTTAAGAAAGTGAAACCAATACATCACTTTATAAAAAGTTGAAAACCATAAGTGATCGCTTTCAACGTGAAAGATCACTCACAAACTTGTAAAAAGTAGACTAATCCTTTATCTCATGCACAAAGTAGCTAAAACTAGCGACAAAAAAATTGACCATTCTCTTACCTTTACCAAAAAATAAAATAAAAAATTTGCCATTGATCCTTAACCAACCATCACGGTAAAAATTGCAGCACAAAACTTATAGAAATACACTAACCAACAAATTGACCACTTAACGGCCATTCAACCACCATACACACAATTACTAGAAAAAACCGATGGATGGATGCTTACTTGCATGATTGCCCAACAATTCCTGGACATAAGAGTTAACCAACAATTGCAGCATTATACAAAGTTCCAGCAAACTCACTCTATAGTGGCAAGAAGAATAACTAGTTGAAGCTTAATTGATTGGCCAATTTACTTTACATTTGAGCAACAAAGTAACATTTCCAGTACAAACAAGGCAATAACTAGCTTACATTGCCCCGACATAACAACACATTCCAGTGATCTTCAACTATGGTAAACTGAAAAGTTTTCTTCTCATCATGTAGTTTTCATGTAGTTTACATTTGAGCATAAAATAAGCAAAATCATATAACAACAGCACAAGCATCACACACTAGAACTTTTTTTCACTTTTCATACTTGAACTTCCTTCTTCAAGTGGATGGCCAAAGATTCCAAAGCCATCATTTCTGGTTACATTGAGTCGGTATCGTTCAACTCGTTTGTTAATGTAAGTGGAGGTTGATGCCGTTTGTTGACACCTAAATTTTGGTGACCTAGTCATTTACTTATTGCATAAAAATTAGGGATTAATTTTTAAGCCCTAAAAAAAATAATATTAATTTCATAGCATATAATTTTATGTGCATTCATTTTTTTATTTATTGCATTCGCATTGGATTGACGATGGTGGATGGACTCAGGAGAATGAGACTCTAAATATTTTCTTACAATGTCGTGGAATATACTTCATTGATTTCTTTGTGGTTGTGTCTGCATAATCTTGAACTTTTTGGCAATTGAAAATATGAATCTTTCCTTTCTATGAACAAAGCGCTTATCCTTAGCATAATATATGGAATCAAACAACTCGTGAGCTGATATTTAGTTGAAAGAAATAAAATCGATAAAGATTATTCAGCATACACGATCAAAAGGAAAGAAATATGCATGAATCGCCAAAAGATGGACTCACGGTCAAAAGGAGGGAAGAAAAGAACAAATCACGATATCTTTTAAGCAATCAGAAGAGGAAATACGATTTGCTTTCTTTCTTCGTAACCCTGCCCGTTGACGTATAAACCGAACGCTTCACGACCAAAGCGAAGGGAGGCCACACAATAGAATACATGGCCGGAGAATTGGAGGAAGAGAGAGTTCCTTTGCTTGTTCACTGCAGGTCACGCAAGCCAAGACTGTAGCTGCCGTGCCCCACGCTGTTCTTGTAATTATTAACGCCCGACCATCGTTGGCAATTGTAGGGAGAACACATTGAAAGAAACGCCAGGAAAAGAGGAGGGAGGGATACGACGGCCGAGTGCTTTGCGGCCAAACATCCCACGGTCGTGTGTACATTCCGGCGCCGCCTACTACCGCTACTCCATCTCGACGACTTGCCGTGCTGACAAGAGCGCCGCTGCTGCGAAACCCCATCAGCAAGCCCCAACGCCTGCACTTTGCATCGTCACTGGTCCCTGCTGCACCTCGAGCTCCTGGTGATTCGCTGCTGCCTTCTTGCATCGTTGCCGAACTTTCAATGACGATTAGTTGCTGCTGGACCTGCCACTAAAAGCTGCTCAGCCAAGACGTCCACCGAATCCAGCAAACATAGAAGCAGTCCCGGCTCGCTCCTGCATCTCCGACATCTCTGTTCTAGATGATTCCAACGAGAAGCCAACGCCTTTCCACATCTGTTCTTCAATTTCTAGCGACCCCCACGATTTCAGTCCTTCCCATTGAAATTTGATTCGGTTTTACAGGTTTGTTGAATATCTCTATTGCGACCACCAAGCTTTTTGTCTTCTCTGGTGAGCATCAAAGCGTCCATCCTACACTGCGGCACTATCAATGGCTGAGAGTTGATAGAAAAGAATAATACAAAAAGAAAAAGACAAAAGCAACAAAGGAGAGAGCCTCTTTCATGAAAGAGGCGAAGGAGGAAATTCATGAATAACTTCTTGCTCCAATCGGCCACCGTCAGCAGCACCAGCACGTCATAATCGCTGGGCCTGCACCACCCGTCTAGCAACCCTTGGTGTCGTAGCACCATCTCTTCATTGTGCCAAGTCTCGCCCGCTGGTCATCCGTCAAGCCAATTCCATTGAGTTAAAATTTGGTAACATTATTTGCGGAATTAGGTAATTATCTCATCTAAATTTGATTTGGATATTTTATTGCCTAATACATGATTTTCAATATCTTACGTGCATATTTAAATGATAGACATATTTCTAGTTAGGGTTTATTGCCTAATTCACAATCGCACACCGATTTTCGATTTTTTATTCCATTTATAAGGCTTTAGATGGAATAATTAATCACGCAAGAATAAAATTGATATATTGATCTTTAAGGCCTAAGATCAATTTATTGATTTTATGAGCGAAATAATCAGGTTTGATTAGATATCGCTTCCAAATTCAAATGGTGGATAATATTTTTGATGACCGCGAATGATTTGGTACTTATCTTTTAATTATTTTATTTATCTCAAAAGTACAAAAAATTGTATTTGCATGTCATGTAGATTAGAACTAATTTCCTAAATAAAATCCATTTGCATGTTAAAAAATTTGAACCTAAGTTTAGATTTCGTAGTTCATTAGCCTAATCCTAGGTGTTGCACTCGAAAGTTAGATCGCGACACCGAGCTCTAAGATCACCTATATTTTGCTTAACTTAAAAAGTTTGCATTGACATAGTTGAAATATTTGCACTTCAAGTCTTCTTTATACCTAGTGCATCCATGAAATCTTCTTGGAATCAAACTTGTCAAAGTTTGAGCTCACAATAGCAATAATATTCACATTCATCTTGACTTTGTTGACACGAACATGAGCCACTTATCCTGCTTCTACTCTCCATTGCAAGATTGAGTTGTTAATTTTGTTGCGAAATATTGCGATTTGAATTAGTGTTTGAAAAGAAGGAAAAATTGGCTGGATCTTTCCTTAATTTTATTAAATTTGGGTAGCAAAGTCTTGTAGGGTATTTATGCTGAAATATTTCCATGTCGAATTTCTAGCAAATCACATCGGTTGGAAGAAATGTTAAAATATTGTCACATTGAATTTCCGACATCCTAAATCAGCAATAACACTTAAATACTTGCGTTTTTCTTTTTCTTTTTTAATCAAAGTAGAACTAAAGTGATACGTCAATAGATTTCGATACTAAAATGATTACTATACAAAAGTTATAACATTTTAAGTTTCTTTATCTCACAAAAAAAAAAAAGTACCAAGAGCCTTTAATTCTAAAGTTGCCCCTATTCTCTCCGCTTCACACTTCTATCCGGCAAATACAGACACATCAGCCTCAATCTTTCACTCCTTCGGAGAGGAAGCGAAAGAAAGTTTAATCGAAAAAAAAAAAAAAAAAAAAAAAAAAAAAAGCAGAAGTACCAAGAGCTCTTAATTCTATTATTTATGTTGCCCAACCAGATTTTCACATGGAGTAACCCCTGGCAAGGGGAAGAGACCCTAAGAAGATTGCCTTTACATGCTTCGAGAAGTAACAGGATAATTTCTTGATAAGATTGCGACACCCTTGATTGGGTTTTGAGCTCTCAATGCAAAGGACACAAATCAACAGAAATCAACATCGTTAATCCTTTCAATTTGCAAGCACTATTCCTCACCATACCCTCCAAAATTGCTCTTGTATGACATTATCTTCTCATGGTGGTGGTGGGGGTGGGGGTTGTTGCCCATGTACTGGCCAAGGCAGTCCAGCAACTTCATCTCTATAGCTTTGAATTGGGCTATCTGGGTCTCCAACTCCATCTTCTCCCTCCTCAAGTTCTTGTTCTCCTCCATCAATTGGACCCGACCATCTTCCTCTAAAAAGCTGCACTGGTCTGTGCATTGCCGTTGCTGCTACTGCTGTTGTTGCTGTTCTTGTGGTGGTCTTTGGAAGGTCTCAAGAATTGAGGGAAGACGCTCGGCTCACACTTCTTGCGGGTGATCTCCGCGAGTCTGTGCCTGCACCCCTTATGGAACCTGTCGTGCTTGAACTCCCATCTCTTGGATGATGTCTTCTTGAATCCCTGCTTTTATGGTTTTTCCATCATCAACAAAAAGTTGAACCTATTCAAATTATAAACCTGGGTATACTTAAATATACCGTGAAAATGTAGTTGTATCTAAATGTCAAATTACGATATTAAGGTTTGCGCTCATTCATTTCCGGTCTATACTTTCCTTGCTCTCTTCTCAAAAATGTTGCTGTGTCTGACATAAAAGGAGCCTTTGAAGCAAAAAGAAACTTCATTGAAGTAGCTAAGATTTCTAGCAAACCTCTTACTATGGGCAATCGGCGCACGTACAATTAGTGTGTCGCCAACTCACTATGTTGATATAACATAATGCGAGTTTTTGTTTCACTTTAGGACCCACAAATACTTTGCTCAAATTTAACAAGCCTCCACATGAGTCTATGAAAAAAGATATGGTGTGAGACAAGCGAGCCGAAATCAAAGAAATCTGCGCCGACCAACGTCCAAACTTTGGGCTCATATTTCAATTTCAGCAAGCACCGTCCTAGCTACACTTCCTCATGCACGGATTCAACACATGGCTGACTTCATGCTTCTTTATCGTTTTGTTATAAAGGCCTATTATCAAGGAAAGATATGACAAGAAATTCTGTATCTTTGAGTGAAACGCCATTCGAATTTTGACCAGCATTTGAATTTCCAGGCCTATTCAGCGCCGGTTTTGTCGGCCTAAGGAGGTTTCCTTGTCGCCGATTGTCAAAAAGAAAGCTTACCCTTTTCTCATCACTCAACAAAAAATTATTTGCAGCTCCTTAAGTGATAAA
This sequence comes from Eucalyptus caleyi, assembly GCA_014182885.2. Lineage (NCBI taxonomy): Eukaryota > Viridiplantae > Streptophyta > Magnoliopsida > Myrtales > Myrtaceae > Eucalyptus > Eucalyptus caleyi. The sequence continues at coordinate 10,575,636 of CM024469.2, read as the reverse complement.
GATTTGAAGTATAACGAAGAAAGGTAGAGAAGACAAAAAGTACATGAAATTTCCAAGATCTAAACTCAGAAGCTGTGTATCCTTCAATGAAGCGACCTAGAAGAACGAGAAATGCTATATCTCCAAGTCACATGATCCAATCTCCAAGTGCAGACTCTAATGGTTAGTAAAGATAAATAGGCAGGTCGCGCTGCATCTCAAAAGCCAAGCATGTACTCAGTCCAAACAAGACGCGGCGCAAGCGTCCGGCGTCGATCTGAACCATTAAGTCCAGCGAGTCCCTTCTAGAAATCTTGGTAGGTGAACTCGCCAGATTCGATACTGCAGATGAGTCCAGAACGCATGCATCTGATCCACAGAGAGAGAGAGAGAGAGAGAGAGACTAACGTAGGTATTGAGCTGGCGAATGAAGCTGGAGAAGTTGTTGTGCTTGAAGTACTTGGGCAACATGTGCTCCGAGAACTCGTCAGGGCACCAAACCACAAACCCACTCCCTTCTCTGTTCCACGATATCATCTTTCTTCTTCTTCTTCTTCTTCTTCTTCATCATCCCCTCGCCGTCGCCATCATCTTCTTCTTCTTCTTCTTCTTCTTCTTCTTCTCCGAGATCGTCACCTCCGGCTTCCTCAAGAAGATCGAAGGTCTTGAGCAAGAACGGAGCGGGGCCTCTCGTCCTCGGGCTCGTGCTCCTGCTCGTGCTCTGTAGGTTGCTGTTCTGCTCTGAAACTTCCTCACGAGCCGCCATTGTTGTCAATTACGTGTTCTTTCAGTTTGTCACTTTTCTTGCGGAAGGCCCGGCCTCTATTATTCTCCAGTCTTTCTGTTTTATCCTATTCAACTCAACCAGCCTCCGCTAGGAAGCTGCTAGCGTCCTGGAAGGCGGAAGTGACGTTTCATCTTTTCTTTTGGAAACTTTAGTGATGTTTTTCTAATGTCACTTGTCTTTAAAAAAGTGGGAGTGGACTAACTCTAGGAGTACTCAAGATGAACTTGAATTTGTTGGTAAATTAATACTGTTAACGAATGTTTTATCTACTATAATTATTTCAAAAATATTATCCATACGTATATGGTCAACAAATCAGTGAAAGTAATAATGCAAGCGATTATTATTCGAGATATTTAGTTATACTAAATCAATCGCATTTGGAGAAACTGCCAGACCTATATCAAATCTAATATAAAAAAAAGGACATATTGAAACACATTTTTTGTATGCACCCTAATGTACTTAAATGTGATAAATATTTACCATGATTCCGTTTGAGATTAAAGATGAATTATAGGTGATGAGGTGTGCAAAATTGACTCTAGTGATGAGATAGACGACCGTGCACAAAGTGATCGTGCATCTACTTGTCTATGTAGGGAAAAAGTCAATACTTGAACAAAGTGGCCACATTGTATAATAGGAATAACTAATAAGTTCTGCGACCCTAGGTAACAACTTGAAAAGAGGAATGAAAAATAATTCATCTTTATAATAAACTCCTCAAGAGAAGCTAGTCTCGCAAGCTAAAAAGGGTACTCAACCAAAGAAGATGTTCATGTTGAGTGGTAATCGTTGACAAGGATGCATCCCTCTCGTATAGTCATAGTCAAAAATGGAATTCAATCACGATGTCTTTGACCAAACAACCAAAACTAGTCTACTAATCAAAGATAAGCAACTCTCATGCGACATGTAACATCCCTATACATGGAAATGCCGCCGAGTCACTAGTTAACCATACTGACTAAGAAAATGTTTTGATTTCCAACGTATTGATCACACACAATGTGAAAGAAAAGTATATGGCACTAAGAAATTGCTGACTTTTTTTAGATTGATTTTGACAAGTATTGTAACAAGACTCGATATTTATAATCATGGCTGATTAAGAATGCGATTAAAAAGATCTAAGGTGGCGGTGATAATTAATTCCGACCTAAATTTTTCAAGAAGCATCTCCCCTACTAACTAATCACCGGAATCAATTATTAAAGGGGGCCTTGGAAGAAGATTAAAGAAAGGAGACGCACTGACCCCAAACGCCGGAAGGATCTGGGGAGCTCCGGAGCCTTTTCGCCCTTTTCCACCGGTCAAAAGAGTCCTCATAATTTGCGTGCGAGGCGTGATCCGGTGCGGCCCCTTCCACGATAGGATCTGCAGGATCTTGACGACATCCGTTGATTAATAAGGCTCGTAACCGCAAGTCGTCTTTGACTTTGGGGCTGGAAGTGGCGGGCTGCGATACGATTGGTTGTGTGGCGGAAAGTACTGTGGAGCAGGATCCGGCAGATGAAATAGACGAAAGGGAGTTAGTAGCAAGCCTGATTTGACTGGTAAAAAAGCGAGTAAAATGCACGTGCCACACGTACTTGACCCTTTTAAATATACTATTTTGCCATTTCTATTTTTCACTTAATTATCCAAAAAAAAAAAAAAAGAGGATATATTTCCATGAATCTCTAGATGCCCTACACTCCGAGTCAGTGCATTATGAAAATTTATTTAAAAAAAAAAGTGGACCTTTTCCTTTTTATTTCACCAATTTTCTTATAGCAAGAAAAATTCAAAGCAATCTTCAATCGTGGAGCATAGTACTTTTCATTTGAAGTCCGAGCATTCAGTGAATTTAAATGTGGCAATTAGATCTTTGCAAGAATAAAAGTCTAGTTACAATGCAACGCTATGGAATTTTTGCTCATTTTAAGTACTTTTCACGTGTTTTTGCTCATATATATATATACGCGAATGATGACATCAATGTACTTACAAAGTCGGTGATGAAAAGAAGAAAGGTTTTAAAAGAAAAATACAGTCTACGGACTAATTGAGATACTTCTATTTGTAGATATATATTTTCTTCTCTTCCAATGGTCAAAAGCTGTTGCTGTGGTGTAGTGGTTATCACGTTAGTCTTACACACTAAAGGTCTCCAGTTCGATCCTGGGCAGCAACATCTTTCCCTTTTTTAATCTTTTTTTTTTTTGGTCCTTTTCCTTTTGATGGATATTCATTTCTTTTCGGTTCTCCACCAATATAATAATACTCTTCTAGCAAATTTTGGTTGAATAAAGAGGCAACTGAAGATAGAATATAATTTGATTTTTCATCCATTATCCTTGTCTTTTGTAAGAATGCTTTGTCCTTTCGGCCAAACATTATAAAAAAAATGTATTCTTAATAGGCTTCAACTTCGATTCCCAAAAGTTGCATCTTAAAGTCATAAAATGGGATAGTCAAAGATTATCGCCATCCTTTTTGTCCCTCGAGATCATTGACCTGGTGAATTTAACCATTTGGGCATCCAGCAAATCAAGACCTTGGGTTAAAATAAAAGGTACAAGATAACATATCCCGCGACATGCTAATATCGTATCATCGATCAATTATACATTCCGTGGTAAACATTTTGCGACGCCTAATGTATATTTCGTCAAAGTAAGTGAAATAATAAATAATATCTTGTTTGACGCTCATGTCGCATGATATGCTTTCTCGAAATTGAAAATTCTTATTCCACTTAAATTTCCAACTTTATTGTTGCCAGAAAAGTTAGAGTTCACGTGGTAGAAAGATCAATTAGTCTTGAAATGACTTATGTGACAACGCTCGATAAGGACGCACCGAAAGTGTAAACTTTTCTGTCGGATACAGTGGTGTTAACAAATAAGTTGAGAACTCAGTGAAAGTACTTCATTAAGAAAATTCTATTTTCAAGATATCGATTATATATTATATAAAAATAATCGGTACATAAAAATCATACAACTTTCTCAACTTTTTTTTTTTTTTTTTTATGTCTAGAATCCGCCGGGCCTGCCGGACTTACGCCAAGTAGCCCACGGCTTGTAGAGTACTCGGTTCACCCTGGACCAATTATCAATATTAGAAGGAAGCTAGCACAAGACTCCACCATCATGACCCCCCACTTAAAACGTGTTGATAATGCAGAGATCGACTCGTTCTCTTATGCGGTAAGGTAGTAGAACTTAACCAACTGTACTGCCCATCAGTGGGTAAAGTTTCTCAACTCGTTGATTAACGAGTGTCTTGAAAAGAGAGGACATGTACTGTGATTAGCGATTTAATTTGTGGGACGTAAATAGTAAAGTCACGGCCATGAAAATTCCTCCAAAGCGGCCTTTACATTGAAATGACACTGTCGGTAGGACTCTCAGGCGCATTCCAACTCGACGGCTCGACGAGTCAAGAAGTTAGACCACGAGTGAGGGAAAAAAACGTGCAACAAATAGAAGACAAAATCATACACAGCATACCGACAACCAAAATAATAATACTAAAAATAATGATAATAATAATACTAGTCGTGAATCCACGCCATGTGCTGACACTATCTCGAAATAAATAAAATAAGCTATATTATTGCGTAAAAAATTACTGTAAGAACCCAATGACATAAGTTTGTATGTCCACTTGAAATGGAAGTAATACTTCCCATACGATAATAAAAAATGCAAAATGATGACTAAGCAAGAGAGATGATTGAGGATATTTGTAGATGGAAAGATTATTATGGAACAAATGAATGAATGGGAAAAGGTCATGTTTGGATACTTTTCATTCTAGAAATAAAAAATTAGATTTTCTAACTTCTTCCAATTCATTTAAACAGACATGGTCTTCCTAGCATTAAGGCTCCGTTTGTTTCAAGAAATATGATTGTAAAATAAACACTTGTATCACTTACAAAAATAAATGAATAAAAAATATTTTCATCGCTTACGAAAATTTTTAGATGTAAATTGGTATCAATGATGAAAATATTTTCATTGACTAATCATTTCAATCAATACAAGCAATCATTTTTTAGAAATTATTTTTTAATTTATTCATTTTTTGCTAAACAAATGAAGCCATCCTCTTATATAAAAATGGTTAGCTTGAAATTCATTAATGCATTTGGGAGAAAACGAACTAAGACAGATTCTGTCGATGGACTATCTTCATAACACCTTGTCCTAACAACATCGGTGCTTTAGGGGCATTTGAGCAGAGAAGAATGGGCCGAGGCCCGATTTAAGGTGACAGAAACCAGCATTGGCCCAACAAGCGCAGGGCCTTTACCAAGTTAAAAGCCCATGCCAACAGTACAGGCCTCATCACGATTCATGAGCCTCTAGTCGGCCGGCCGGGCTCGCCGGTCATTTAATCTGAAGTCGCGATCGATCGGGTCTCGACATGTCTTTGATTCTCACATTGAGCTAAAGTTCAACCGGGGCGGTGAACATGGACGTGCTTAACAAGATGTACACCCTCTAATTTCTTGTGCATTCGTGCGCACATCTTTAAACTATTTTTGCTATATGATTAAGCTTTTATCGGGTTCATAAGGCTGATCCCGAGCCTGTGACTTTTGCTAGGGCCTCGTCGAGATATCGTTCAAGCGTGATTTTCGTACGCTATGAGTCCTGAATTTGTCCGTGTTGTGTTCTTGTGCATCTTCAATGTTGTGCAGCAAGTCTCCAGCGCAATGCGTTCCATGGTTCGAGAAAATATTCAATGGTTGCTTAGCACCACATCAGCAGCTTATTTAGTAATTGTTTTTCAATACACATTCATTCACAAAAAACGACACGTGTCTAATATACCACTGTCATCAACTGATGTGGCAGCATTATTATCTAGTGTTTCAGACAAACCTGACTAAGATTGGGCTCGGCTCGGACGCAATGCCGGGCAACGAGCTGCTTGTTGACCGGCGACGACCGCTCTTCCATGGCCGTGAGCGAGCTCAAAAAGCAAAAAGAGCAACAGAGTCCTCGAGCTCCAAGTTAATGGTATACTTGCATCTGCTTAGACAAGCAAAACTTTCTGGTGTCGAGGTAAATTGCTTAGCTTGGATGCGTATCTGGAGTTGTGCCTCTAGATCTGAATCTAGCCACGGTGGCTCGTCCATGGCCGCGAGTGACGACGGAGAGGATGGAGCAGGGTTGTCGCTTGGTCGGCCTGGATGTGGCGCCGGCGACTCCACTGGTGACGATGATTAAGCGAGGCGCGGTGGTCAAACTCAGCGAATCTAGTGAAAGCAAAGAGGCTTATGTGGTTGGACCAAGGGTAGATTTTTAATTTTGTTTATTTGATTCCACGTTAACAAACACGTGTCAATTCATGAAAAAGATGTTGATAAAAAATGTCTACCACGTTAGTTGATGACGCGGCGCTGAGCAACTACTGAATATCTTCTCTCGTGTTTTCAACCATTCGTGGAATTCCCAGTTTAAAGAGCATATATCCTCATCTCCCCATTTCCTAACTTTCAACATCCAAAGCAGCAAGTCAGTGAACTGTCCTTTAGTTGTACATTGAGAGAATATATGCTCTAACGATATGGTGGTTTGGTTATATTTTGGGAATGGCATGGCCCAAAAAGAAGGAATTGGTAACAGAGATTATGACTAAAAAGAGCCAACGTTGTTAGGTAATACTCTCTAAATTTCACTCATCATCCTAAGTCAATTCATGTTTTGAAAGTTCCACGGGAGATTGCTTCCTCTTTTGTCAACCCTAGAAGGAGACAGTGCGTTTAAATTTTATCCTAAAAGATCTCAAGATGCTCGAGACATAAGACCACAATCATGTTATTGATGAAGCTAATTTCCTGACAATCCAAAGGTTCGGTAGTTGAGGAAAGATTAGGTGCACAATACAAGCTCGACTCATTACAGCGTTCCCTGTGCACATAACCATTTGTATGGTCGTTTTCACGGGTTCCATTTTCAAAATATTACAAATGCGTTTGAAAGTAAATCCTAAAAGTTAGAGTTTTGTGAAATAAAAATTAGATTTCTAGCATATTCTTCACATGATAAGAATTTTAGAGAGATAATGAAAAATGTGCCAAGAAATTGCACTATTCACCGACATGACTTTCTAATCAGTAGGCGTCCGCATGCTACATGTAGAAAGAGAGAATAACAGATCAAAAAGCAAGTCTTGAAGGTTGGTCCCTTTGCTCGATTGCAATGGCGAAAGAGAAGTTCGTGTCACCAAAGAAAGAAACATGATTTTTGGCTGTTTTTTGCGCTGAAAGAGATAGGTTTAATTTAGAATTTTGTTAAGGAGTGCTTTTAGGATGCTTGTTCAATAATCAAATATATGAAATAATTTAGTCTCAATACACTAAATTTCATTGCAATATATGACGAATATATGACAAGCGTTTTGAAAACTAAACACTATCCTGTTAAATATATATTGCCGCTTAAGGAGTGCTCAAAAGATCCTTGTTAATCCGACCCTTTCATAAATTTATGTAGGAGCTTATACTTAGAGACACACCATGTTAAATGGATTGTCGCCTATCAAATCACATAGTCGAGTCGAGAAATAGTAAGTCCATAAGCTGTAGGTCGCTAAAGAACTTAATTTTACTGAATTGAAAGTGGAATTTTCAGCATCTATGTCTAACAGGCACATAATTCTCTATCTTGCTCTGCTTTCACAGTCCATGAACCTGTCATTTAATGCTCTACTATTAATCTCACGTTGCCGTCGGAGGGTGAAAATTCAAAGTATTTAAAAAGCAATTATTTTGCTCCTCCCGTATATTCTAAACACAAGACATCGATTGGAAAATCAATCGAAAACGGTCTAGGAGCAAACCCTAATTCGTTGCACCTTGATGAGTATTTTCGAGATCAATTACCTTATTTTGCTGATGAATCACTGAATATTATCTTTCATGGTTTCAATCATTTGTGGAGTTTCCACTTAAAAAAAGCATATATCCTCATCTCTGCATTTCCTAACTTTCAACAAAGCAGCAACTTAGTGAACTGCCTTTGACCAAACTCGTTGTATATTAGGTCAAACTGATTATGAATTGAGAGCATTTGTGCTCTAACAAAATGTTGGTTAGGTTACATTTTGGGTATGGTATGGCCCAAAAAGAAAAAAGAAAGGAATTGGTGACGTTAATAATGACTAAAATGAATAAACATATATAAAAAGAGTCGATTTCATTAGGAAATATTCTCTAAATTTCACTCATCATACTAATTCAATTCACATTGTAGAAGTTCCAAGAGAGACTACTCCTTGTTTTGTTGAACCTAGAATGAGACCCTACATTTGAATTCAACCCATCAGCACACAATCATGTTATCGACCAAGCTAATTTTTTATCATCTATAGATTCAATGGTCAAGGAAGGAACTTGTATATATCGGTTAAACGCACAATACAAGCTCAACTCATTACAGTCCCAAGCCCATATAGTCATGCATATGGTTATTCACTCAAATTTTAGTTTGTCCCTTACAGGATTTATAAAAGTAATGAAATATTAGGAGGGTTTGGAAGTAAACCCTATGAGGTAAGGCTTCACAAAACAAAATATAAGATCTCCAATATATTCTACGCATGACAACAATTTTAGGCAGATAAAAATGTACCTAGAAATTGCACTGTCGACCGACATGACTCACTGGTCAGCCACATGTTACACATACATGGTGAGAATAACGGGTCAGAAAGCAAGTCTTGAAGGTTCGTCCCTTTGCTCGATTGCAATTGCGAAAGAGAAGTTCGTGTGACAAATGGAGATGCGAGAAGATTCATCAGGGAAAATGATTTTTGGCTGTTTTTGTGTTGAAAGAGATAGGTTTAACTCAGAATTTTGTTAAGGAGCGCTTCTGGGATACTTCTTTAATGATCAAAAACATTTAATAATCTGGACTTGATACATTAAATTTCATTGCGATATATGACGAATATGTGACGAGCATTTTGAAAACTAAACATTGTCCTGTTAAACATATATTGCCGCTTAAGGAGTGCCCAAAAGACCCTCGTTCATCCAACCTTTTCATCTGTTCATATAGGAGCTCATGATTGGGACATGCTTGTGTTAATTAGATTGTCGTCTATCGAATCATACTGTCGAGTCGGCTAACCATGAGTCCATAAGCTGTAGATCCCTAAAGAACTTAATTTTCCCGAATTGAAGGTGGAATTTTCAGCATCTATGTCCAACGGGTTTATCTTCCCTTGTCAACATCTCACATAATTCTATATCTTGCTCTGCTTTCCCAGTTCATCAACCTGACTTTTGATGCTCAACTATTAATCTCGCGCTGTCATCAAAGGGTGAAAATTCAAGTATTTAAAAAGTAATTATTCCGCACCATTTATATATTCCAAACATGAGACATCGATGGAAAAATCATTCAAAAAGGGTCCAGGAGCAACCCTAAATTCTTCGAACCTCATTGAGCATTTTCGAGATCAGTTACCTTATTTTGCTAATATTTTCTCCCATGGTTTTCAACCATTTGTGGAATTTTTCATTTAAAAAAGCATATATCCTCATCTCTCCATTTCCTAACTTTCAACAAAGCAGCAAGTTAGTGAAGTGCCCTTGGCCAAACTCGTTGTATATAAGATCGAACTGATTATGAATTGAGAGCATTTGTTCTCTAACAAAATGTTGGTTTGGTTATATTTTGGGTATATTGTGGCCCAAAAAAAAAAGAAAAAGGAATTGGTGAGGTAGACTATGACTAAATGAATAAATATAAATAAAAAGAGCCGACTTTGTTAGGAAATACTCTCTAAATTTCAATCAATAATACTAAATCAATCCACATTTTGGAAGTTCCAAGAAAGACAACTTCCTCTTTTGTTGAACCTAGAAGGAGAGCCTGCATTTGAATTGAACCCTAAAGGATCTTTCAATACATTAACATGCAATCATATTATCGACTAGGCTGATTTTTGATAATCTACAAGTTCAATAGTCAAGGAAGGAACTTGTATACATGGAATAAGCAGACAATACAAGCTGGACTAATTGTAGTCCCGAGCCTATATAATTATGCGTATAATTATTCATTCGGATTTTAATTCGCATCTTACACGATCTACAAAAGTAATGAAATTTTGGATGAGTTCGGACATAAACCCTATAAGGTAGGGCTTCACATAATAAAATATAAGATCTCCAATATAGTCTACGCATAACAACAGTTTTACACATATAAACATGTACTTAGAAATTGTACTGTCGACCAACATGACTTATTTACTAGCCAATCACATGTTCCATGTAGATGGTGAGAATAACAAATCAAAAAGCAAGTCTATGTGGTTTGTCCGTTTGTAGGATTGCAATGGCGAAAGTGAAGTTCGTGCGACAAATGAAAGATGCATTTGTCACGGGCTTGGCTTTATTCACGACAAGATTGAGGAAATAATGATTTCCGGATGTTATCTTGCTGACAAACATCGGTTTAACAGAGAATCTTATCGAGGAGTGCCTTAGAGGACACTTCTTTATAATAATCAAATTGAAGAAAGACAATGTAATTTTCATTGTGCTAAATTTTCTCGTAATATATAATTGGTATTTTGAAAATTAAATATTATCTCATCAAATATATATATGCCACTTTAGGAGTGCTCAAAATACCCTTATTAACCCGGCCTTTTAATAATTCTCTATCTTGCTTTACTTTCAGAATTCATCAATAGGTCTTTTGATGCTCTATTATTAATCTCCCGGCGTCATTAGAGGATGAAAAGTCAAGTATTTAAATATTAATTATTTCACTCTACTCATATATTCTACACACGAGAAATTGATGAAAAAATTATTCGAAAACGACCCAAGACCAATCCTAAATCATTGTACCTCAATGACTATTTTTGAGATCAATCAAAATCAATCGATATCATACCTTACTTTGCATGTGATTTCTCCTCCTTTCGGCCGACTACCTACCAAGTTGTTGAATTTCTTCCCCGCTCTTGGATCTTGCCCTGCTAGTTAGTAGTACGGTTTCTGGGCTCAGCAATTGTTTTTTTTTTTTTTTGGTAATCTAGCAATTGTAGTTTGATGCCACATTGTTGGATGGGACATAGGCCTTTTTGACTTCTAGCGACTAAGGCATTGTACGACGATGATAACTGATAAAATTATTGATCTATAGGATCTTAGCTCGTGAGAGGATGGAACCGAAAGGGGAAGCGATGATGATCTGGACAGCTGTGATTGCGATCCATTTGGGTTTTGTCCCTGCCTAATTGTTTTTATCTTTTGCTTTGGTTTTGGCCATGGCCAATTCGTTTGGCACTGTAAGTGGGGAGAGTAGGTTTTTTAGGTTGACGTGCCAACTTTCTGCACCGTGTGGAAAATGAGTAAAAGGCATCCCACAACCAAATCTTTTGCAGATCAGTCCTTTTTCAATGCTGGAATGATTTAGTGAGCATTTTACAACGCTCTCAAAAATAAATGTTTTTTATTATTTTATTCTCAAGAGCGAATAGAAATGCATTTGATAATTTTTTATTTTTGAAAACAAATTATTTCCGAGAATAAATTTGAAATAAATATAAAAACAAAAACAAAAATTATTTCTTATTCCTGAAAATAACTTAATAAACAAGTTTTTCTTCCCTTCCTTTCTTCAATTTTTTCAATTTTTTTTTTTTTTTTTTTTTTTGCTCTTCCTTTCTTCTTCTCCTAGCCAGTCACCAATCTCAGTAATGGCTGGTGACTAGCCAGACGAGGCCCCACCACCTCACCAGAGTCTTGTTAGCCCTCGACGAGGTTCCCCTGGGTTCGCAGGCCACCAGCGAGGCTTGCCGAGCCTCGCCCGGCCATCGCAAGGTCGGCATCGCCTAGCCTTGTGATGGCCAGGTGAGGCTTGGTGCGGCTCAACTCAACCTCATAGATTTGAGTGAGGTCAAGCCTCGCCCAGCCACGACGAGACTCCACCTCGACCAACCACTGCATGGCTCCCTCGAGGCCAGCGACCTTGCCTGCCCTTGTTTGGCCGGCGACTGGCTAGATGAAGGAGAAGAAAAAGGAAAAAGAAAAGAAAATTATAATTAAATAATTAAAAATTAAAATAAATTTTAAGTTACAAATATATTTAGGGTTGTACCAAACGTATTTTTGTTCCAGGAAAAAAATTTTATATAATTACCAAACGTCTCAAAATACTCAAAAACTATTCCTAGGAACAGAAATTTAAAGAAAAAAATGTCTTTAAAAAGAAACTGTTCTCGGAACAAAAATGTTACCAAATATAGCCTAAGTTCTCAAAGACTGTTTTTCATGGCCAAATGCTAAAAATGAAGAATTTCATGAAAAATTGAATAATTTAGAAATAATCGCTTGTATCGCTTGAAATAGTTAATCGATGAAAAATATTTTCATTATCAATGATAATTTATATTTAAACATTATAGTAAATTGCATTCATACATTCTAAAAGCGATACAAGTTATTGTCTTTAAAAATTATTTTTCAAATCATTCATTTTTCATGAAGAAATAAAGTCAAAATCAAAGCCGAAACTTTTTATTTCACTTTAGTCACTTTTGAGATGTTAATATTTTGAAAGACCATATTGAATGCTCATTCCCTGGAGTAGATAAAAAGGCATGCATCAACGGCTATTTTCCAGGCCTACTTTCGTGTTACCTCATCAGTCATTAGTGCTTTCGAAATCACAATGAATCAGCAATTCAATCACCCACTTGAGTATTGGAAACGTTATCCCCGTGCCTTTCTTCTTTTCCTTTCCCCTTCTATGTCCATATTATCACCATCTATCATATCAGTTCTATTCATGGAAACTTCAGTGCTGGTCTTTCGTTTTTCCTTCCTTCCTTCCTTCATTATTATCAATTTTTATTTTTATTTTTTTGGCTCTTTAGTCTTTTAGAAGGTTTTAATGGCGACCCATTAATTTTTTTTTCTTTTTTTATTTATCTTACTTAAACTCTCAATTTGCTTTGAAACTTTTACCTTATCACTTTGCAAAACGAGAGAGCAGAACTGCACATTTGAAATTAAAAGTTTCCATCTTCAATCCCCTAAAAACCTAAAAAGGTGGAGAATCAAACTCCCCATCTTCCCCTTATCATGTAAAAAGATTGACTATTGGGCAATGCTTGCACTTATGTAAAGTATACACTTGCGTACGAATCTTGAATCTGAGTGGAGTTCCATGCATTCAATTCCTCCCCATCGATCCTGTGCAAAACGATGATGCCATTTCCCTGAAAGAGACGCCCTTCACGGTGGACCGTGATGAAACGCAATCATGAACTCGAGCCAGCACTGATGGAGAGCTCGTCGGCATCTAGCCCGTCGGCGAGCATTAGGTACTCGCAGACTTAGAAGAGATATGGAATCGAGACATCGATTTCATCAGACCCACCAATAATCAAAATCGCCCTTAAATTTCTCGTGGCTAGGATACCCAACCTTGAGACTCCAAGAGGGCCATCGCAGTACGTTCGATTGGGACATGACCGCCCCATGGATACATACAAGCTGTTCATTACACGTAGTTTCTTCTTTCGACCCCACTCGGCCGGCCTACCCCACAGGGAAGGGAAAAGGAATATGGTGGCCCCGGGCCTTTCTGCGCTCAATTTCTATTGCTTTAGGTAGGGTCAATCGGTGACGGGTCGAGTGCCAAGAACAATACAGTACAATGAACGGCAAAGAGGACTAGAAGTTAAAGCACAAGATGGTCACTGATGACACGCTCAAGAAGACCATGATGTTTTGTCTATAGCAATCCATCTCTCAATATGTAACAAAGAGTCTTCTCTAGTGCAAGCCGTGTGTCGTGCCGTCTGCTAGTACCATTAAGATTCATTTTACGCTATACAAGTATACAAAATGGGTGAGGGGCTGGAAACACAGGCTTCAACCGAGCTCAGAATACAATTAGACAGAGCAGGAAGCAACAGAAGAGGAAGAAAGTTACTCTGCTCAACGACTTATTCGCCTGCATTTCCTGCCTCCTCAACCTCGGGCTACTTCCTCCCATGTACCTATACGAATTCGGGTAACCATATAGGCTGTCCGAATTGCCGAAGACTCTTGCATAAAACATTTCCCCAAACATTCCCACCATCGAGTGGTCGAGGCCTACAGATCCCATGCTGAGGAATGGTGATGGTGAATCTTCTTCAAACGAATTGGCGCTGTAGTACGGATTTTGGTAAGGATTACGGTAGGGGAGCTGCTGACCGCTGCGGGGTGTTGTAGAGGCAAGAGCTTGGATGCCACAAGCCGCTGGTCTCGGGGGTACAATTGTTCCCAGTTGGAGTGCCTTGTCTTGCAGATCAGACTCTTTGGAGCTTTGGCCACGGCCATAGAGAGGGACCATGGCTGTGTGGGATATTTCAGCCTTGCAGATGGGACACTGTGGGTGTTCATCAGAAGCAAGTGAGGCGCTTTGCACGTGGAGCCATTTGTAGATGCAGGGCCAGCAGTAGAGGTGACCACAGAGAGTGACCACAGGCTCAATCGCAAAGTCTAGACAGATGTTGCAGTCGAAACAGCCATCGCTACTTCCAGAATCCATAGCTGGTCCAGAGATGGGACTCCACTCCTGGGCAAAGTACTGCTCGAATGCCATGGATCTATCTTGAGAATTGCAATAAGAACTGCGACAAGAAAAAGAAGAGATGCTAATGAATTCTCAAGTTCATAGAGGTCCAACAAACTCTGCCTGCATATATAGATAACTGAAAAGAGCTTATGAAACTCCTTGCGCGAGCACAACCATACCAAACGCACCAAACAAGGACCCACAAACGGCTAAGATCGCAAGAAGGAACCAAACAATTATCGACCTTGCATACCAAATGCATGATTAGTGTGAATCCGAGGGGACCACAACTTTGGGTCCAGAATTGCAATCAAACAAACAAGGTACTAGATAATACCAAAAAAAAAAAAGTTGTACCAAAGGATGTGATCGATGTGGTCCCAACATTAGACACCTTCGTCCTATTCTACATCTTTTGGAAGGACACTGATTTCACTATTCTCCCATCTTAAAGAAAAGATCAAAGTAGAGCATCTTTTGTATGTGCTTTACGTAACTGAAAAGATAACTTTTTGACTTTCGGATGGATTTTGTTTCCAGCCTATCTTACAAGTTCCAACAGCAGTGAAGAGTCCAAAATGATCTTTTCCTGACTGAATTTACAAGACACGTCATACTGCAAGCGCACTATGTTGTAGATTCTTTTCCAACGTCAATCATGTATAAAGCCAAAAGCAAGCACCAGCTAGACTAAAATATCTGAAATATCCACTAGAAAAGTAAGGATCTTAGTACTATTGGTAACGTATGAAAATTAAAATCTACTGGAGCATGAAAAACGAGAAAACAATAAATAAAAACCTCAAAGTAAGGATCGTTGCTATCTTTTCTATGTCTCTTTTTACCCAAATGTGACTCAATCTCCACTTTCAAATCGTCACTCAATCTCCACTTTCAAATCGTCCAAATGGCAATCAAATCAATTATGCAAGACACAGGAGATGGTGAAAACAAACAACGCATTCATCCACAAGAAGCCCACTTCAAAATTCTAGGCTGAAAGAGCTAATTAACTGACAAGTTTATCTCACTGTCCCCTTGTAGAGAAAATGAAGGTCAGGCAATTGCATCCCCTTGATAATAACAGTAGGAGCAGCAAATCTGAAGCACAAAACAAGCCCTCCCCATAAACAAGAAGAGGAGCATAAATCCGAAGCGCAAATTGGTTCCTAATCTTTTTGAGCAATATAAATTTGACTTGTGCATAAGAAAAATTGTTCAGCTAAGATTACTAGATGCCCATCAATCACATGTTTTGAAAGTAGAAATGTTATGGCCCGCAATTACAAGAATAGCTAGCTGTGAAAACAAACAGATCAGTCCATCATTCTTCCTGATCCGCCTGAACTGTGGACATGGAAGAAAGATGCAAAAGAAAAGCATTAAAATTGATTCCGCTCGACCGTTCAACGGCCACCTCTTTAAGGAAATTTAGAAAAGAGTTCACTTTTACTCAGCCTCCATCTCAACAGTCACCTATGCAAACGTGCCACCTCTTAACTATATTTTATTCGCACAGAGAAACAACACCATTAGCAGAGAAAGGAGCAATCGCCCAGCTCTACACAGAAGAATCGCCATGATCAAGACACAGGACAACACCAGAAAACCCCCAATTCCCCACTAGAAAACCTGAAACAAGCCCATCCCAAGTTTCAACTCGAGCAAAAAGCACGCCACTTTGCCTTCCAAAGTTTCTGCGCCACTAGCCGGCGCAATGCAGCGCGGATTGCACATAACAACCCCATCGCTACATCAAAGGAAAGACAACCAAAACGGAGAACACGATCGCTCGACGGAATCCACCCAGCGAACGCGACAATCGGCTCCCGCAAACACGAATTCCCTAATTGCACGACACCACGACATCCAATTAGAAGCCAACGGCACCAACCGGAAGCCACCGGAAGATCACCCGACGGACGCGAGACTTCTAGAACAACGGCGAGCTCCTCACATTTCTAAAATCGAAAGCGGCAAACGCAGAGAGAGAGAGAGAGAGAGAGAGAGTCAAAAAGCGCTAGATCCGAGACTCCGAATCGAGACTAACGAGCGGTTGCTATCGTTCGGACGCGACGGGAGCGCGGAACCGAAGGCGAAGACCGGAATTCACCGGCCGGAGGAGGATGAGGAGGAGAGACCTACCGGAAAGCGGCCGGCGACGGCGGCGGGCGCGGCGGATGCGAAATCGCGTCGGGGATTCCTCCTCCCGCCTCCCGAGGTCTCGCGCGGAGCTTCTTCAATGGCGATCGCGCAGCAGAAGAGAGAGAAAGAAGAGAGAGAGAGAGAGAGGGGAATGGAGGAGCTTGATCGTCGTGGAGGGATTTTTATAGAAAGGGATATTTGCGTTTTTTATTTTTATTTTTTTATTATTTTTAATATTATTATGGTAGTACTATCCACGTTATTGTGTGAGAGAACAGTTCACGCGCGGGCGTGTCTCGCATGCGCCCGCGCGCGCGCGCGTGCTGGGAGCCGCCCGCTTCATCTCGGCCGTCGGATCGCGCGGGCTCCTGTAGGAGCGATCGCGACATCCGACGGCCGAGACGGAACGGGTTTCGCATCGTCCGGCGCATGCGCAGGCTCATCGTTGCGAGCCTTCCGGCGTGAGCCCGCTTGCTGACGTGGCATCGCCGTCCGGGCAACATTTACGGTATGAAGGACGTAATTGTATGCTTGTACGTATATGCAAAATCAATCGTAATTAGGGCGCGCTTGATTTACCTGAAAACTTTATAGTCAAGGGAAATTATGTTTAATGAAAAGTTTTTATTTACTTTGTGGTTTTTTTTTTCCGGTCCTATTCGATTCCTACTCGAACTCGAATTGTCCCATTGTAGGACGTGGGAATCGAAACTCACTCCTAAAATTAAATCGTCCCCACCCCAATCCCAAAAATATGGAGATTCGAACCCCACCTTCCCTTCCAAGTTGGAAGGTAACGGCCGGGACAAACCCCAGTTGTCAAAAACTGATTTCCACTTTGTTAGAAGGAAATTTATTTTAAAAGAAATTGTTACTTTAATTTAGAAAAATAATTTCTTTCTTACTAAAAATGCATTCGTTTTCCATATATTTAAACTTGTCATTTTCAATTCATATGAAAAACATTCTTTATAAATCGATTAGATTTTCATCTAAACATCTGAAAATCGATCTCAATGTGTCCCGACACATTAAGTGGGTGAGTTTAAGTCAAACGACTAGAATTCGCGCAATTTAATTTGCCTTTGAAAGTGGGGAGGCTATAGGAGTTAGTGTCTTGACTTTTCCCCGCACGAAATGAAGCATGGATTGAATATGATAACTAAATACTTTTCAAAAATATTGACAAGAAGGCGTATCTAGAATTTTCTTCTTTATTTTTTAAGGGTTTAAAAATAATATTTCATTCAAAAATTTCAAAAAACGGATAGTAATTAGTCCTCTAAATGTGGACAAACATGCGATATCGTATTTCTTGACAAGAGAAACATAAGCGGAATGTCTAAAATTTAAAATTAATTAAAGTCGGATTTTGAAGGGTATTTAATAGAAAAGCAATCTTTTTTTATACTCTCACAAGCCCTTTTAATTTGGGGGCAAGTTGTTTCTTGTGTGGGCCAAAATCCTTTAAATGTTATAGCCTTATTTTTGCACTTATAAGCATGGATAAAAAGGAGGGGAAGGGGGAGTTGAGGAATTCTAAATAAGAACTTAAAGTACTCTCATTTTTCAAATAAGAACTTAAAATAGTTTTTTTTTTTTTTTTATGATTCGGGAATCGCCATACAAAGTCGATGGCATAAACCCGGGCGACCAAGAGAAAACCCACCTCCCACGGACCGTGGGTGAGTTGCAAAAACGATCGCGGGAATTTGAACTCGCTCCCTTTTAGTAGAGGATTGAGCGCAAATCACGTGACCACCAATAGGGTGGGTCTGAAATAGCATCGTTAGTCTCAAAGAATAGTATAACCTCATCGGCTGGTAAAAGCATTTTCATGGTCTACTATTTAAGATAACTTCAAAAGAAAAGGAAAAACTTAAACAAAAAAGGAAAAAATATAGGCAGGAGGGCTGCCGCTCCCTCACTGACTATGGCTGACGTCCTACTGATGATCAATCGAATCGAAGAAAATAAAGTGCCTCTTGCCTGCTTTACGCACTCCTTCGCACCTTAGACATAAATAATATATTTCTCATTGGTCTCCAACCTATGGACCGTCCGTTGATCTGGCACATCATAGTCGCTCCAACCGATATTCAAATATCGACATATAGATTATACTTGCAATTTCTTGTGCACCATTATAAAATTAGAATACTTATAGTCATCAATCCACTGAACCCTTAGGTGCACGAAACCAACGCTCACCGTTGAGAAAAGAGTGGTGACGTGTGGCGACCTTCCTCTTCTCGAACTACTGAAGAATTTGGGAGCACTTTGCTATCATTTTAATTTCCAATTTACCTCAAAAATTCTTCTCTCCCGGTTGGACTTTTCATCGTTGCTTGGTTTCAACTTTCGAAAACCTAACATTCAAGTATCCACCACATAATAGTCGCTCGAACTAACATATGGACTGACCACTCTCAAATGTTGGTGCTACAACTTATGGACCGACCGGTAATCCGGCACATGATTGTCCTCAAACCAAAATTCAAGTATGATAAATTGAACTTGCAATATCTTGCACACCATTACAAAATTAGAGGAGTCACCGTCATTATCTTACTAAACCCTAGATACACGAAAGCAACACTCACCATTGAGAAAAGAGCGGTGACGTGGGGCGACCTCCCTCCTCTCCTACTACTGAAGAATTTGGGAGTAATTTGCTATTATTAAATTCCAATTTTACCTCCAATTTCTTCTCTCCCGGTTAGACTTTTTTTTTATCGTTTCTTGGTTTTCAACTTTCGAGGGATATGCCATTCTAGAAGGGGAGCAAGTTACGCCGGAACCGTGCGGATTCTGTCTAAGGGTATCCTCTGCTTGAGGTAAGCAACATAGATTATTTGATTTCATAGGAAAAGCCAAGTTGCCCCTCGAATTGTCCGATAAAATAACGTTAATTATTTAAAAAAACACATGAATGAGGTAAGGGAGATGTGCATGTATCTGTGAATGTCAATCAAGTCAAGAATCTAAATACCAAATAATGGGAGATCTGCAGGCGAGACATGCATGCATGCGCGCAAGATTTGTTTAAAGGAGAAAAATCACACGCTACCAAAACGATAGCCACGAAATACTTAAGGAGGAAAGTGAAATTCACTAGTAATCGCCCGTGAATTGTGAACCGTGTTACAAGCCAAGCTTTGAGGACAAGATTTATTACTGTGGTTTTGATTCAGTGTCTGTTTTAACTCCCCGGAGGCTATATTCAAATCCCATCTACCGCATGTAGATTACTCTAAATTGAAGGTTACTTGTACAAACCATGAAGGCCCAAACTTAAACGGTTCATGATTTTTAGGGAAAAGAAAAGTAAACTTAACTTTTTGGCAAGAAAATTCGGAATACAGCAAATTTTTTATTCCCATAGTTGTCCATCTAGAAGCACTCTTGAATCGAAACCTACTCTCTCTCTCTCTCTCTCTCTCTCTCTCTCTATTGAATCCAAATCATTAAATTCGATGACACCCACATAAAATCTAGACAAGGCTAACGGATTTTAATATTCTAGATTCATTTCGATACAAGTATCAAATTCAAGGTTTTTTATTTTTATTTGATACCTAGGAACCTCATACAGCCAGCAACCGGCAAGTAAACCTTGGAATGGCGTTAGCGGAGAACCCACCACTCTGACATCGTACTTAAGATCCCGTGCGTCCCACGGGATTTGAACCCCTCCGTCCTAGGTAACTTCATGAGAGCTCCTATCCAGCTAAGTCACCATAGGCGGTGGTTTAAATTCAAGGTTAATACTACCAAAAATCCCAAATCACATTTCCCCAAAATCAATGAACTTGTGCAACATTTATATAAAAAAAAATTCAAAATGGGACATTCATGATAAATTTACTTCAAATTAATGTATCCATCCCTCATTTTCCATCCTAAAAATTCCAAATTTACTGCAATCCAAGGTAAATGTGATACGATATGACACGAGGAGATCCATGGGACAATCAACTAGGGTTTTTGGAGAACAAAGAATTTTTAGATAATAAAACCTCAAGCAATCAACTTCGACCGATACATTGGATAACAAAGAATTTTTGGATATTCACAGGTTCAGTGAATCATCATATGAATCTTAATTTAGTTCAAAATAAATGCAGCACAAAAATACTAATTTTGGGATTCTCGACCATATTAAAGTGGGTTGTAAGATATCTGCTCGTGGACGGCCACGTCAAACGCGCATGGGACACCTCGTTCCACGGGAAATAAAGTCCGCACATGTATCTATCCGGATTGTCACATCTAATGCCATTATTCGCGTCGATTTTGCCGGGTTCTAGAAGGGGGGTCGACACGTGACGATGCGCCATGGGGCGCTTTTAATTTCGAGAAAGCGACACGAGTGGCTGCCGTAGAAACACACAGGAATCGTTCGTCCCTGTTGACCATTCGTCCCCTTCTAGATTATGGAGTCGTCCTCGTCGAAATAGAAAAGAATAGGGAGAAGAATTCGGTTGTTTATTCAGAAAATTCAATGCCACTTTCTGGAAGAAAGATCACTGAATTTCTTTAGTCGGGAAAGGAGTTAGCGACGGTACATTTATTTTGATGAAACGGATCGTGAATTGACCATCACAATGAATATGCCGTGCATCCGTCACATGCAACTTTCGGCACGGTTAGTTCACTAAATGAATTGGACGAGATCGCACGATCGTTATGTCGTGAAGGCCTGCTTGCCCTCGCTCAGCATTTGTGTGCTAGTTGAGTAAGGATTACCTAACTTTTGCATTGTAGTTGTGAGTGCCTTGGGACTTTCTATTGATGGTGTCGAGCAGTGGTGCCACCATGGTATGAGCCTATGAGGTCTTTTGCCCACGCCTACCCATGGGGTGGCCCACAACACATACTAGTGATCATGTCCTTGCTGAGGGGTAGTCAAATGACCAAATAAGACTAAATTGGTTTGATTTAAGGCCCAAATTAGGCACATTTGAGAATTGACAAACGGTGCAAGTAAAACAAGAGACTTATTACCATCAATTTATGTACACCACTGGAAATATATAAAGTCAAAATTTAAAGTACATTTAAAGTACATAATATTCTTAAAATTTCGTTCTAAAGGAGCACTTTTGACTTAATAATTTCATGACAATCTCACTTGTTATCGCAGACTTTTCCATTAGCAACATACACTAAAAACATTTCTAATTGCAAAGTTTGTAAAATCAGCAACATGATTTTAAAGTAGGTTGTACATTTGACAAAACATATCACCTCATAAAAAAAAAAAAAAAATCCTTTTCACCAAGCATTTCCCTTTGTGCGTTCATGCATCCTAATACAATTCACAAAGGGATTATTATTGAACACCTCAGATATTTTAATGGGGAAATTTCAAATAATGGCCTAAAGTGTTTTTATTTTTTGAAATAAAGAGTTAAAGTGAACATTATTTCAAATAAAAACTAAAAGTTGACAATTTATCTCAAATAAGGACTTTTGATTGGTTGATGACTACTTCAACAATTGAACAAGGGGTATTTTAGTCAAAGAAATTCTAAGCATATATATATATATATGTATATATTATTTTATTTTTCTCTTTTTCATTTTCCTTCTCCTGGGCATTGTTGTCATGCCTTGTCAATGGCCAACGAGGTTGCTGACCTCAAACAAGGCTGCCCCACGCTAGCGTCGGGCGAGGGCAAGGTTCACCTCGTTGAGGCTAGGCAAGCAAAGGCAACCTTCACCCTTGCTAGACCCTCACCATATCATGAGTCAGGCAAACTAGCCCTCACTTGAGTCTAGCAACCTTGCCAAGGCTGATGAATGGAAAAGGGAAAAAAAAAGAAAAAAAAAAGGAAAAGGAAAAAAATAAATAAAGGACGAAAATGGCATTTGGCCAACAAGGTTAGAATTTTATTTGAAACTAATATAGCCACTTTAGGCCACTATTTAAGAAAATGAAAGCACTTCAAACTTTTATTTGAAATAATGGTGGGCAACACCAACCCATGGCCAACAACCGGCCAAAAGGAAAAAAAAAATAAAGTAATTTATTTTTTATTTGAGAAATTATACAAGTTTACCAAACACATTCTTCTATTAAAAAATTATTCAAATAACTTTTTTTATTTATCTATTTGAAATTTTCCTATTTTAATTGATACTTTAGGGTAACTTTAATATTTTTTAGAGGTTCAAATATCTAATTTTAATTGATATGGTAACAAAAAATCAAAAATCAAACTAAGCTCATTGTAAGTAAAAACCCTAAACTTGTCCATTGTGATACAAATACTCAAGCTTTTTTTGTTGTTTGATAAAAAAATCCCGAACTTTTATCAATATGATAAATATGCCTTGGATGAAACTAAAATAAATGGTATGTATCATACATGTATAAATTTTGATTTTTTGATAATACAAAAAAAAAGTTGAGGATATTTATGTTATAGTGGTCAAGTTTAGAGTTTTGATTACAAAAAATGGGCTATTTTGTCACAGTGAATATAATTTGAGATTTTTTTGGAACTTGTCCTCTTTTTTTAAGTCATGTCATCAATTTTTTAATATTTTAATTTGAAACAATGTTGCCAGCGATTTGGGGAGAAAGTCTTTCACTTCATGCGAGGTCTGGCCGTGGATTTCGGCTTCATTTTTCTATGGTTGTAATAATTTTAGTTGTTCAATCTAGAATTTTGACCATGTAGACCGAGTCATTGATAGAAAAATTGGCACGACTTCAAAACTTTTGGATGGGTTAGTCGCATCTAATGTGATAATAGGTCATCATTCCAAGTAGCATCAAGACTTTTCGGAAATACATATATCTTGTTAACAAATGCTCTTAAACCATATTTCAATTGATATAGTAACAATAACTACAAAGTAGTTAAGGAGAAAAGTGAAACCACTAGTAAGCACCGGCAAATTGTAAACCATATTACTAGCATTTTTACGAGAATTTTATGAACCAAACTTCAAGGACAAGAGTGATTATTCGTTGTTTTTCTTTGGCTCCATTTTTCTACTGGCAGTAGCCCCGTCACCGCCACCTCTTTCTCTCTCTTATGTGGTTGCTGATGTATCAACCAAATCACCAAATAAGTTTAAATTGGTTTGATTTAAGGCCCAAGTTAGGCAAAATTGAGCATTGACAAACAGTGCAAGTAAAACAAGAAATTTATTACCGCCATTTTATAAATACCACTGCACGTATATTAAAGTCAAGACCTAAAGAATAGAATATTGTTAAAAAATTTGCTCTAAAGGAGTATTTTTTTAATCAATAATTTCATGATAATCTAACTTTTTATCATAGGCACTGTCCCATTAGCAACATACACTAAAAATATTTCCATTGCATAGTTGTAAAATTTGTTGTAAAATTGAGAACATGATTATGAAGTAGATAGTCATTTGAGAAAATATATTGCCTCATAAGAAAATAATTCCTTTTCACCATGCATTTCCCTTTGGGCATTCATCATCAAAATATAATTCACAGAGTGATTATTATCAAACACCTCAAATATTTCAATGGAAAATTTTCAAATAAGGACCTAAAGTGTCTTCATTTTTTCAAATAAGAGCTTGAAGTGATCATTATTTCAAATAAGAATTTGAAATAGCCAATCGTCTCAAATTATAAGTAATCAAATTGTCTTGATTGTTAGCTTGATTATTCCGGCCATTAAAGAAGGAATATTTCTGAAAAAAAATTTTTTATATTTTTTGTTTTCTTTTCTTTTTCTCTTTTCCTCTTCCTCCCCTAGCCATTGCCACACCTCCTCTGCTAGCCTCAAACAAGGTCACCCAATGTCGGCGTTGAATGAGGGCAAGGGTCGCCTCATCGAGGTTGGGCAAGTGAGGGCAACCCTCACCCTTACAAGACCCTCACTATATCCTAAGTTAGGCAACCTAGCCCTCATTGAGTTTGGTGACCTCCATTGTGGCCAGCAAAGGGAAGAGAAAGGGAAACAAGAAAAAAAAAAGGAAAATATTTAAAAAAAAATAAAAAGATGAAAATGGCCTTTGGCTAGCGAAGTTAGGCCCTTATTTGAGGTTACTATAGTCACTTCAGACCATCAAAAAAAAAAAAAAAATGAAAGCACTTCAAGCTCTTATAAACAAAGTCCACTTTAACCTTTATTTGAGAAAATAAAAGCACTTTAAGCCCCTATTTGGAATTTTTCCTATTTCAATTGATATGGTAACAATATCTTTTAGGATTAATACCACAAAAAATCACTTATTAAGCTCATTGTACGACAAATGCTCTAAACTTTTTTATGTCTCTAAAAACCCTAAACTTGCTAATTGTGATATAAATACCTAATTTTTTAATAAAAAATCCTAAATTTATATTTCGATACAACAAAATATCTCGGATGAAACTAAAATAAAGGATATACATATATACATACATACATACATATACATTTGATATTTTCATTACACCCAAAAAAAAAAGTTGAGGGCATATGTATTACAGTAGTCAAGTTTAGGGTTTTTTGTGGCAAAAAAACATTGGAATATTTTGTCACAGTATATATAATTTGAGATTTTTTGTGATACTTGCCCTATTTTTTAAGTCATCTAATCAAATTATTAATATTTTAATTTGAAACAATGTTGCCAGCTATCTGGGGAGAAAGTCGTTCACTTCTTGCGAGGTCTAGCCGAGGATTTCGGCTCCACTTTTCTGTCGTTGTAAGAATTTTAGTTGTTCAATCTAGAAGTTTTACCACGTAGACCAAGTCATTGATAGAAAAATTGGCACCAAATCTAAACTTTTCAATGGGTTTGTCGCATCTAATGTGATAATAGGTCATCATTCCAAGTAGCACCTAGACTTTTTGGCAAAAAAATATGAAAAAAATCTTGTTAATGAGTGCTCTTCAATCATATGTCAATTGATATGGTAACAATAGCGAGTTAATAGTTAAGAAGAAAAGCGAAATCACTAGTAATGTCCAGCAAATTGTAAACCATGTTACAAGCATTTTTGCATGAATTTTATGAACTAAATTCTGAGGACAAGAGTGATTACTCAGTGTTTAGCATCGGTGCCTATTTTAAATCTCGGTTAGTGCCGTTAGTTGGGGGCATTGAGAGATTTGCAACTTGGCAATTAGAGGTTATGTTCAAATCCCACCCACCGCATACAGATTGCTCTAAATTAAGAGTAACTTGTCCAATCACGAAGGCCCGAACTTAATCGGTTCATGAAATTTGAAGAGTGTTAGATATGTCTCTAAGTAATCAGAGTGTCTTGTTCTTGCATGAAAGAGATATGCCTCTTCCCCTGTCTTTGAGTTTCAAACTCGTAACAGTAGAAATTGGGTAGATTTTGGGTATGATTCGTAAACCCTGATCCACTCAATTTTATTATTACGAAAAAAGAGAGGAAACTTAACCTTTTTCACGGGAGATTTGAAACACCCCCTCCAGTTTTTGTCTCTTCAAAAATATTTTAGCTGGGGCTGTAGAGCGAGAGAAAAGATTCTTGAATCGACCAAATCGAAATTTGGCAAGAAAAATCTCGAAGAGAGCAAAATCTTTTTATTCCCATAGTTTTCCATCTATAAGATCTATTGAATCGGAGCCTGCTACATATACTCAACTGAGTCCGAATCATAAATTTTGTCAAAAACTAAAATCTACATGAGACCAACTGATTTTAATATTCCAGATCCATTTCAACACATGTATCAAATTTAAGCTAATATCACAAAAAACCCTAAGTCGGAAAAACTTCCAAACTATTATACTTATACCACATTTATCTCGAATCAGCACACTCGTACAACATTCCCAGGGAACCCTGTAAGTCGACAGCTGGCGAGCAAACTCTGGGGAAGTGACTATAAGACCCACCACCACAATACTTTAAGTAAGAATCCCTAACGATGCTTATGAGATTCGAACTCCTCCCTTTCGTGAGAGGGAGAGAGCCCAAGCCAATACTCGTGCAACATTTATATCACAAAAAATCATAATTGATACACTTATACCGTATTTACTCAAAATCAGTGTATCCGTGTCGCATTTATCTTTTAAAATTTTTTAGATATATTGTTACTAATGATAAATGCGACACGGA
Organism: Eucalyptus caleyi; assembly: GCA_014182885.2. Classification (NCBI taxonomy): domain Eukaryota; kingdom Viridiplantae; phylum Streptophyta; class Magnoliopsida; order Myrtales; family Myrtaceae; genus Eucalyptus; species Eucalyptus caleyi. The sequence goes on along the minus strand of CM024469.2, from coordinate 10,549,040 downwards.
TAGGTACGAGTGTTAAGTGAATGTGTCCGTTAGGAATTTTTGGTGATATTAAGGGGGTGTTATATTCATTATTACATGTAATGCATTATTCTCGTCCTTTTTGCAGGGGTTCTAGAAGGGGGTCGACGCGTGACGTCATGTGATGGGGGCGCTTTTAATTTCGAGAAAGCGACGCGAGTGGCCGCTGTAGAAACACGCGGGAATCGTCCCTGTTGACTTTTCGTTCCCTTCGAAATTATTTGACTCGTCCTAGTCGAAATGAAAAAAAGAGAATTCCTCGTTTATTCAAAAAATACAAGGCCACTTTCTACAAGAAAGATCACTAATTTCAAAAATTAGAAAAAAAAAAATTAGAGACACTCCTGAATTCAATAAATTGGATCGTGAATTGACCATCGTGACGATGCGATGGGCATCCATCATGCACCACCCTTGACGCAGTCAATTCACGAAATGAATTGGATGGGATTAGGCGATCATTGTTATGGGAACAATGGGCCCTTTCGAGATGGCCACGAGAGGGTCTGCTTGCCCTCACCCGACATTCGCATGGTGGTCAAGCAAGGGTTGCCTGACCTTTGCATTACAGTTGCGAGTAGGGGTATTAAAAACTGAACCAAATCCAATTGAAAAGTTTGATTTTTTCAATTTGATTCTCATTAAAAATCGATTTTTTTTATCAGTTTGGTTTTTATCGGTTAATCGAATCGAACCGGACCAACAAACCGATAAGAGCCTATTTCTTAGAAAAAAAATATATACAACAGAAAAAAAAAAAAAAAAAAAACCAAAAACTAAAATGAAAACCAAAAATCGAACCGAACTGAACCAAACCAAATCAAAATTTCGGTTCGGGTCTCATTCAGTTCAATTTGGAAGTTTTTTTTTTACGGTTCGATTTGATTCGGTTTTTAAAAAAAATCGAACCAAACCGAATCATTGACATCCTTAATTGCAAGGTTGGTGAGCAATGGTGCCACCATGGACGAGATCTTTTACCCACGCCTGCTTACAGGGAGGCCCACAGCACTCAACAATAATCATGCCCTCACCTAAGGGTGAACCACCCCACGCCACATTTTCTCTCTCTTACGTGGTTGTTGATGTATCAACTAAATGACCAAATAAGATTAAATTGGTTTGATTTAAGGCCTGAGTTAGGCAATTTTGAGAATTGACAAACAGTGCAAGTAAACAAGAAATTTATTGCCACCATTTTATAAACACCACCACACATATATTAACATCAACATCCATAGTACAAAATATTCTTAAAAATTTCATTTTAAAGGAGTAATTTCGACTTAACAATTTCATGACAATCTAACTTGTTATCACAAGCACTTTTCCACCAGTAACATAGATTAAAACCATTTCCAATTTCAAAGTTTGTCAAATCAATGACGTGATTTTAAAGTAGACTGTACATTTCAAGAAACATATCACCTTATAGAAAATAAAAAATAAAAAGCCTTTTTCACCAAGCATTTCCCTTTGTGCATTCATCCATCAGAATATAATTCATAGAGAGATTATTATTGAGTACCTCAAATATTTCAATTGATTTAGCAACAATATTTTTGGGAAAAATTCCAAAAATATAAGGGTTCCTTGCCTCTGGTCAGCAAGGGTCGCTAGCCCCTATCCAAGTGTCAGCCATCATCATCGCTACATCAGCATAGTGGTCATAGGGGGGAGGGAGCTCTCCCCTTTGTGTGTGTGTTTTATTTTCAAAGTTTTTATTTTCTTTAGTTTTTTGGGTAAGAAAAATAGAAAGAAAAAAGGAAAAAGAAAATTAAAACATGAAATTGCCCTTCACCAAATATTGAGTTTAGACCCTTATTTGAGATTAATATGACCATTTTAGACCCTTATTTAAAGCAAAATATATTTTAAGCCATTATTTGAGAAATTTAAGACACTTTGGGTATTTATTTAAAATAATATTCACTTTAGATCTTTATCTGAAAAATGATGGCACTTCAAATCTTTATTTGGATTTTTTTCATATTATTTTGAATCGTGTGATTGAATTTCTAATATTTTAATTTGGGACGTTTTTGCTAGCTATTTTGGCGAGAAAGTCGTTCACTTCATGCGAGGTCTAGCCGAGGATTCCGGCTCCATTTTCTCCATTATTGTAAGAATTTCGGTTGTTTAACCCAGAGAAGCGGCTTATTCCCAGAATTAAATGGCGTAAATTCAAAAACTTTGACCCTTCCATTTTGGGAACTTTCGATAGGTCATCATTCCAAGGTAGCATCTTGACTTTTTTGGCAAAAAATATGTATAAAAAAAAATCTTATCTACTAATAATAGCCAAACATCATTTATGATGAAATATTCGATTTTCCATGAAATTGATCAAGCACGTTATGAGCACAATCGGTACATTGAAAACTGACAGTACTTTCCTGTTCAAATTACTTATTCATGTCTCAAACATATTTTTAACAAAATATAAAATATATGTATCCTCTAGAATGTTGATTGGTGAAGAGAACGAATTTCAAAGTCCTCGATAGAAAAGTGGCTTCTTCCTAGACCGTAAATGGCACGAATTCAAAAACCCTGACCCTTCCATTTTGGGAATTTCCGATGGGTTAGTCACATCTAATGTGATAATAGGTCATCATTCCAAGGTAGCATCTTGACTTTTTTGGCAAAAAATGTATGAAAAAAAAAATCTTATCTACCAATAATAGCCAAACATCATTTATGATGAAATATTCGATTTTCCATGAAATTGATCGAGCATGTCTCAAACATATTTTTAACAAAATATAAAATATATGTATCCTTTAGAATGTTGATTGGTGAAGAAAATGAATTTCAACATCCTCGATAGAAAAGTGGCTTCTTCCTAGACTTTAAATGGCACGAATAGGTCATCATTCCAAGGTAGTATCTATCAATAATAGTCAAACATTTTTTAATGATGAAACATTCAATTTTTCATGAAATTGATCGTGCATATTATCACGACGTTCGGCCAGTGCATTGAAAACTTGCCATACTTTCCCCTTTAATTACTTATCGAGTGTCTCAAACTTATTTTTAACAAAATATAAAATATATGTGTATCCTCTGGAATGTTGATTGGTAATGAGGATGAATTTCTTCTTTTGTAGCATTGCAGATTACCAAAATCGACCCCACTTTTGGTGACCAACTTCCAACCATTTTCATGTCCTCGGTTGTCCAAATCAAAGCACAACCTTCCATCGGCCTTTTCCATAATCTCTTGCAAGAGGGATTACGAAGAACAACCTAGGGCACCCTTTTAAGTTTCCGGATGAATTATGCTATATCAAGAACCGGAGGAACTTTTGGCAAGGGGGAAATTTTTTCGTTCGACTAGCTTAATCATCCGTGTACATATGTAATTCGGGAGGTGGATTACTAGATAAATCGTTAATAATGAAATGGTCAATGTTCACTCTATCATGACGCAAGTACTGAATTCCCGCGTTGAAAGAGCCTAGGAGAGTCGCTCCATGACTTGGCCCCAGAAGACAAATTCTTCTCTGACCGTCAGGCATTCGTCCTGATTTTCATAGCTCGTGCGATGGTGCCCTTCGAAATCTCTTGTTAAATTCCTCAACTCTATCCCAACCACTAGAGACTTGGACGAAATTGCGTTACCTAGCTCCCCTTGGCCATCTAAAAGTCAGTGCTCGCCATCGACTGGACAAAGTCCGAGGGCCGAGAGTTCAGTGTCACTCCACTCTTTTCGCAAATTTTCCAGACTGTGGAAGGGGACTTGTGAATTAAATTCTTGACTTGCAGCTCGCTCAAAGGAAAGACACGAGCACGAGGAGGGACCATCATGTGACCCCATACACGCCTCCATGTCTCGATTTCACATGCTCTTTGGACCTACAAGAACTGGACGCGATGCATCTCTGCAACTTCCATGAGCTTTCTGTCAGTCCGACCTCTCTTATCTTCATCGTTTCCACGTCTTGCATGTGGTCTCCTTTAATGGTGTACTCCCTGGCCGCGTCTGGCTGTTGGGTAAAATTCAGGAAAAGATAAGATTTGTCCTATCTTACCTTTTGGTACTTACTCAAGATAAGATAAAGTCGGATATAAAAGGGATATAGACCGATAAAATTATCCCATGAGGAGGTGGGTTAAAGGTAAATAAGATTTAATATTTTAAAAGGAAAGTTATTTTTCTCAAATAATAAACTTCTTAAATTAATAAATTTAAAATTATATATCAATATGAATAGTATTTAAATTCTAATATAAGAAATTCAAAATAACAAAAATAAAAATTTAGTTTTCGAATTTAATCTTATTTTTATTTATATATTCGATTTAATTTTATCTTATAATATAAATTCAATATATAAATATATATTTATTACATATTTTAAGTGTTTTGGTATTTTAGGTATATTATTACATTTTTCCATTTAATAAAATGTTATATCTCACAACAAGCTTGGAGATTAACAAACGACCTATTTTGAAATCTGGAGGGACGAACATGAATTGTTCAAGCTTTAGGGTTCGGTCTTAAAATCTCATTGGCACCAGCTTTTAATTTTGTTTTATCGTGAGCTTATACATGAATAAATCTCGGACCTGCCAAATATCTCGTTACTTTCATGGATTAGGGGAGGCACGAGCCATGAGCAAGATTGATCGACTTGAACATTGAAGTTTTTGCATTCGGTGGACTGAAGAATCGAACCTGGCCGCCACGGTGATCGGGCTTCCACACGAAAAGGCAAGACCATGCTTTCTTGAAGCCTTGGTCAACCCATGGGGTTGAGGACGACCATTTTAAGGCAGTGATTGGAGAGGAATTTTAAGGATTGAACCGGTCCAATATACAAAGATGGTCCGGTTTTGTAGCATTGCAGTTTACCAAAATCGACCCCACTTAGGTGACCAACTTCCAACCATTTTCATTGATCTTTTCCATAATCTCTTGCAGGGTTACGAAGAACAACCTTGGACACCCTTTTACGTTTCCGGATGAATTAAGCTATTTCAGGAATCGTAGGAACTTTTGGCAAGGAGAATTTTTTTTTTTTTTTCGTTAGACTAGCTCAATCGTTGGTGTGTATATGTAGTCCGCAAGGCAAGTCACTAGGCAAATCGTTACTAAATAAATGACTAATTTTTGACTTTATCATGATGCAAGTACTAAGTTCCCGCGATAAAAGAGCTTAGGAGAGTCTGCTCCATGATTCGACCATGGTCGGAGTCTCTAGAGAAGACAGACAAGTCCGAGGAAGGACTAAAGGGTGCCGATCGCCTTTTTCCGACCACTGGGCATTCGTCGCGAATTTCATTACTCGTGCAGTCGTGCCCTTTGAAATCTCTTGTTAAATTTCTCAACCCTGTCCCAACCATTTGAGACTTTGATGACATGGTGTTACCTTGCCCCCTTGGCCATCTAAAAGCCGGCGCTCGCTGTCGCTTGGACAAACTCCGAGGGCCGACAGTTCAGTGTAACTTTATTCTTTTCACAAATTTTCCAAACTCTAGAAGGAGAATCGGGAATCAAATTCTTGACTTGCAACTCACTCAAAGGAAAGACATGAGCACGCGGAGGGACCATCGTGAGACTCATGTATCGATTTTCACACGCTCTTTGGACCGACCAGAACTGGAAGCGATGCATCTCTGCAACTTCCATGAGCTTTCATGGAGTCCGACCTCTTATCTTTGTCGCCGTTCCCACGTCTGAAATTCCATTTTCATACACGTGGGTCTCCTTCAATGGTTTACTCCTAGTCCTCATCGTACAATTAATGAAAGACTTCAATTCATAGACGGAACGTGAAATATTCAGAATCATATTTGCGTTGGCTTCTAATTTTGTTTTTATCTTAAGCTGACATACATGAATAAATCTCAGACCTGCGAAATATCCTAGCAATTTCATGGATTAGGTGAGGCACGAGCCATTGAGAAGGACGATCGACTCGAACATCAAAGTTTTCACATTCGGTGGACTGAAGAATCGAACATGTGCGTCACCCTGCTCGGATTTCTGCGAAAGGTCAACCTATGCGGTTGATGGCGACCTGCTTAAGCCTTTGATTAGAGAGGAATTTAAGGATTGAGGTGGTCCAATTAACAAAGATGGTCCGGTTATAAAAATGGGCCCGTTAATTGGCCCGTTCTATGGCGGGTACCGTCTAGTTGGCCCATAAACTCTAAACATGGACACTTTTTTCTTTTCTTTTTAAAATTCTCTTGCCTTTTCTTCATTTAAAATCAAGTAGTGTCCGGAGCCAGTTTTCGTGTATGAAATTAGCCTTCCGTCGTAGAGAGACCATCTACAAAAACAGGTGAAAGCAAATAGATCGGAAATTATATTTCATGTGGCTTGACCTTGAAGACCATGCTAGATCAACAATGAACTAGAAATTTCATGATTATCGATTAAGTAATGTCCCCGAAAATGTACTATCTTGACAAAGAGCTTGGGATTACTTTCAATTAAAATGAACTGTCATAATTAGGGAAGATAAAATGCCGATTTTTCACAGGACCTTTGCATAGCTTGATTCGATATAAGTGAGGAAGACTATTGTATTTATTATGTTCAATGAGGTCAACCGTGGCGATATGTTTTCGTTTAGAGATGACTTTATCTGATGCAACCATGATATGTAGCGTGGAAACAGAATGAAACTACCAAGTTCCAAGAACTTTTTGAGAAGTTTTGCAGAGAGAAAGCTTCTCATCTGCAGGCTGTCTTTCGAGATGATAAATGCGAATTACTGCCGGCTAAATTTACTTTGATTGACTCATGCTTCTTCATCTGCACTGCAGATTTCTAGAGCGTAAAGGAAAATATTGTAGGGTAAAGCATAGAATTTTTTATAGGCAAAAAGTACATATATTATGACCTTAATAATATAATGAAAATGCAAATAGTGACGTGGTTATGCAACTTGAGAGACTACCTGAAAAACTGGATATTTCCCTGATAAACTAACTTGTAACCTATGCAGATCCTCGATGAACCATGATTGAGCTCACTATGATTTTTCCCGATAAAATGTTCATGCTGTTTGATGATATGATATATTTAGTTATGTTGGGCTGATAAAATTGCTGGACTTGATGAGTCCTTGAAAAAGAACAAACTTGTAATTTCTTCGTTCCTAATAAGAATTGCATTCTGAAACTGCTTTATGCATGTTGGCAGAAATGCAAGACAACTAAACTTTCAATGTGTTGAAGAAGGACTCTTGGGTCACTTCCCGTCGGATGACTAAATTCAAATTAGTAGAAAGATAATATTAAACATTATCATACAATGTATAGATTAAATTGAATATATACCAAAAGTTTAGAGATGATATATTTTATTAAGCTAAAATTCATGGATCACACTGAAAAAATATAAAATTTATGAATCATATTGTATACTTAGCCGAAGATTCTAGGATTCTTTCCCTAGCATTAGTTAAATCCGATGAAGATGTATGTAGCCGTGGTCGGTGTAATTAAAAATTTTCCTGCTGGGCACCATGCATTTTCCTGTACGGTCACCTAACTATAGAATTCCAACTTTCCAGTTTCCACTGCTCTCGTCCTCCTCCCTCAATATTTTAGAGCATTTTAGCAGAGATCCGCCGAAAGTGAAGAGAAAGCGCTGACCACGACGCCTCAGTTTTGGGGCCTCGCAACCACACGCGGCGGGCGACGAAAGGCCTCGGCAGGTGGTGCTGAAATTTGGTAGTTCAACCAGACACCGGAGGAAGGAAAAGATTGCAGCTGGAGAGAGCGCCGAAGCAGCCGCACTCGCCCTCGAACGAACGGTCGACAGGCATCGGGCAGTTGACCTAGTACAGCTGCACGCATGCACTTCGGCATGTATAAACAACTCCCGAAATCCAGACATCGCTCTTCCAAATCGCTGTCCGAAACCCGCCCTCCGAAACGAATTATCTGCTTACCAGTGCGGGTAACACGCTTCGCCTCCTCTTATCTCTCCCTCAAATCTAGAGTGATCGGGTGTTCAGACATTTAAGTACAGGCCTCGCCGTAGCTTGGTCGCATTTCAGTCTGATCGCCACTGCCTGAAAGCCGAGAGACTCCATGACCAAGGCCAAGATTTCGCTAGTGCTCAGGCTGCTAGCCGTGGGCTCGACGGCTGCAGCCATCGCCGTCATGGTCACCAGCCACGAGACTGCCAAGGTTCTCAACCTGAGCTTCGATGCCAAGTACAGCTACACATCAGCGTTCGTGTAAGATTCTTTAACCTTCACATGTACATAAAGCTTTCATTCCCTCTCTCTCTCTCACTCGTTTCTTGGTGGGGTTCTTGTTCATGTTTCGATTCCGGTGGCGCAGGTACTTTGTGATTGCAGAAGCCATTGCTGGCGGGTACAGCTTGGTCTCTCTGCTGCTATCTTGCAAGCCGGTGTTCTGGCGATTTGTGATGATGATGGATGTGGTAAGTGAGTCTCCGAACGCTCTTTCAGTTCTTGGTGTGTGTTCTTTCGATGGATTCTCTCGATCAAAAAGCAACGCATGACCCATGGAGTTGCTGGCTTATAGGGTTGAAGCAGGCGACTCGATCTTTTAGGCAAACTAGAATGTTTCCAACTTCTTGGCACTTGGCAATTTTTTGTCTACATGGAAAATATGTTCAAGGTCAAGTAATTTAAATATCGTTACTAGGATTGATTTCAATATGTCTTATTGATTTCGGAAAATGTGTCTCCACCTAGGATCTGAGGAAAGGAAATATATATACATATTTCCTAAATTTATTTCATTATTGACGTGATGGATAGAACCAATCATAATTTAGTAACGATATGACTTCTTCATCTTCTTAGATAGTGTCGTCCAGTGCCTATCACTTCACTTTGCACTGTAATAAGCTGATTCCGCCACTTTGTGGATGGATAAATGTTTGCACGAGTTCAGCTCATGTGAACCTAAAATCCATCGAAAACCATTGATTGGGTAAATCTCGTCGTGGGTCTATTGAGATCTTACCATATAAGTTACTTACCTCAGACGATCTAGGTTTATATCAGGCTTGCGGTATCCATTTATGGGGATGATCACCTGAACTTGCGATGTGGTCGAGTCTATGCTTTGATTGATCGCAAACAATCATTTTTGCGCATTTTGCTCTCGTTCTTTTTAAATTTCACGATATTGTCTTTTCTGCTGCATATGATTTCTCTCTCTCTGTATCCCTAGGTCATTGCAATGCTCTTGAGCTCCAGCATTTCAGCTGCAGTGGCAATAGGCGAGGTGGGCAAGAAAGGGAACAGCCATGCCGGTTGGTTACCAATTTGTGGGCAAGTCCCCAAGTTCTGCGACCAGCTCACCGGCGCTCTCATCGCCGGCTTTGTCGCGGCAGCGATTTACCTCGTCCTCCTCTTATGCTCCCTCCGCTCTCTCTTCGCACTCAAACCCTAGGCTCTAGTAATATCAACTCCTAGCACGTACTTAAATTTTTACATTACATATATGTATACTTCTCTTTTCGATGCTAGCCTGTGGGGGCATGTAACATGTACGAGTGAGAATCGGTTATATTGTATGCATTAATGAAGTAATCTCTTATGACAATTTTATTACACATGTCGACTAAGCCGTTGGATGTATAATTTTGGAAATTTATAGGAAATAAAGTGAAACTGACTCGGGTTTTACATTTCTTATGATGGCTCGCGATGCATTCGGAAGTATGTGTTAAAACGGATTTTGTTCGATGACATATAAGGTAAGAAAAGAGGAGAAAATCACTGATCATAGTGAGCTTGAGGAGAAAATCACTGACCATAGTGAGCTTAGTTTTAGCTCAAGATATGTTTAGATAGGTATGCAGAAAAAGTAGATCAAATCAATGAGAAGTTAATTTGAATGCCTATTGCTTATTGTAGTAGGAACAATTTTATTCCTCATAGCTGCAAATCCCTATTTTTCATGGGATGTAAAACTTCTCATTGGACTATGAAATGGGCGCAAATCAAGCAACCGAATTACACTCACGATTTAGTGAAATCGGTGGGAATTTTCTAGGGCTTATTTTTGGTGGGTTGGCAGCCCATTCCAACCCTTTGTCCAAGCCGACATTGAAAAAATCTTCAGAAAAACAAAATTAAATGCATTAATTAAAAGTACGTACCGGTTTTGTTTGGCTAATAGAATTCATGGACCCAATGCAAATCCAATCAATCGAAATTTTCAAGTAAGGCACGGTTTGATTCAATTTGATTCAACTCGACTCCACACTTTTTCTTTGCTCCTCCTAAAATAATGTGACATGACAACAATGTGTGCAAAAAGGTTGGCTTTTTCACGGGGGCTTAGCATTATATTAAGACAAGGGCGTAATTAAAAAGACGGTCGGCTTTACCTTAGATCTTAACTGAAAATATTGCGAATCGGACCTAGAGAGAATAAATCCAAGCAAAAATTTGTCAAACCCCCAACCCAACCAACCCCGGAGGGGTTTTGTTGGGGTGGGGGGGCAAAATATTCCTCAAAATATAAAAATAAAAAAGAGAGCTAAAAACAACAATATATTCCTCAAAATAAAAAATAATAATAATAATAACAAGAGAGCTAAAAAACAACAGATGGACCCTTTCAAATGGGGGCCCTTTTCCAGATTGCAGGAGACGGATGGACCCGGTGCTGCTCTTTTGAAAAATTATCCCCCGGGGGGGATTACATCATTATTGGAAACAAAACTATCATCGCAAATATAGAAAAAATAAATACCGCAAAAAAACCCTCCAATTACACTTATTATTACACAATTATATCAATTTCTTTTGTGTTATGAAAAACCCTAACTCTCTGTTTCATTTTCATCCAGGTATATAAGTTTAAAATTTTTATGAGACAACAAATGTTCATGTGTCGTAAAGGATACGTTTCAGATTTTTAGTGACATAAAAGAAAATTGAAGGTATTTATATTACATTGGACATAATTTGAAATTTTTGTGTTAATAATTCAGAAAAAGATTATTTTGTGCAACATCCAATAAGCTAGCTCAGCTACTCAATGCTTGAAAATGGAGGGAAAAAGGAAACGCAAACGCGAGTGCCATGTGGCACCGCTTGGCCGGAATTCTAATTATGTCGAGATTAGTATTTAGCACCCGCATGTTGCGGGTGACACACGAATATCACTATTTAGGGGAATATTCATGTTTTCTATTTTGATTTTTACTTAATAGGAATACCAAAAGCCCTTTTAAAATTACAACAATTGCATGTGAAAATAAGTAATGTTTTTCGTTAATTTAATTGTAATTAACATTCTACTCTATCTCTCTAATAATGTTCCTTAACAACCCGCTCGTCTTCCTATCCTCAATTTAGGTAATGCTTCGAATAATCACATGTGCGCATTCTTTTAAGGCGGTTATTATGAGCATGGAATAATATGACAAATGATAATCAAAGAAGAGGAAAGACACGACGGTCATCGGTCAACTGAACAGTGAACACACGTCGACAGAGGTGTGAAAAGGCTTATCGACCAAAGAAAATAAAAAAGAATAGGCAAAGCGATTGATGCGATCCAGACGTTGGCGACCACGAGGGCGGCTCCTCCAAGCATGCATGCATTTATTCCCTCTCCCTCTCTCTCGAACTGAAATACCCTCACTTTCTCTGCAGCAGCTTCTGCGTCGCCACCATGATGATGATGATGGCAAGGCAACGGACGAACTCCATAACTGAGCAAGCGCGTGGCCGACCCAACCCTCCATGAACATACGCCAGCGTCTCCAGCCCACGCGCGGGCGCGTGCCCCGCGACGCAAAAAAGGGAGCCAAAGGGGTGAAAATGCTTTTCGATCGAAAAAAGGGAGGGCGAAAGGCTGGCGATAGCTTACGCCCCCGTCGTGATCGAGTCATGACTCTTCCAGCACCACCACATGTCGAAAGTGCCATATTGATAGGCCTGTCACTGTAACTCGACTGACATAATGATGGCAATGGATGTGTTTCAATTTAAGTATCACTATAATTCCAAAGTACAATACTGACGAGCCTATTATAGTAGTCTTACGGAGATGCTAATGGCGGCGAGATATCTCTATAAAGAATAAGTTTGCAAAAAGACCAAAAGCTTTCATTCTCTCTCTCTCTCTCTCTCTCACTCGTTTCTTGGCGGGGTTCTTGTCGTTTGAATTTTGATTCCGGTGGCGCAGGTACTTTGTGATTGCAGAAGCCATTGCCGGCGCGTACAGCTTGGTCTCTCTGTTTCTATCTTGCAAGACGGTGGCCTGGCGACTTGTGATGATGATGGATGCGGTAAGTGAGTCTCCGGACGCTCTTCAGTTTCTTGGTGCGTGTTCTTTCGATGGATTTTCCCGATCAAAAAGCAACGCGTGACCCATGGAGTTGCTGGCTTATAGATTTGAAGGAGGAGTCTTGATCTTTTAGGCAGACTAGAATGTTTCTAACTTCTTGGCATTTTGCATTTTCTTGTCTACACAGGAAAATTGGTTCAAGGTCTAGTAATTTAAATATCATTACTAGGATTGATTTCAATATGTTTGATTGATAATGGCTTTGGAAATTATGTGTCTCCACCTACGACATGAGGAAAGGAAATATATATACCTATTTCCTAAATTTGTTTTGTTACTGACATGATGGATAAAATCAATCTTAATTTAGTAATAAGGTGACTTCTTTATCCTATTGGATAGTGTCTGTTGCGAGCATCCAGTGCCCATCATTTTGTAGAGTAGCCTCTCAAAATCAATCTAAACAGCTAATTTTCCAGCAAAACATGGCAGACATTTCACTGTACTTTGCACTGTAATAAGCTGATTCCACCACTTTGTGGATGGATAAATGTTCGCCCGAATTTAGCTCATGTAAACCTAAATCCATCGAAAATCATTAATTGGGTAAATCTCGCCGTGGGTCTTTTGAGATCTTACGATATAAATTACTTACGTCAGATTCATTGGGTTTATATGGGACTTGCGGTATCCATTTATGGGGACGATCACATCAACTTGTGATGCGGTCAAGTCTATGCGTTGATTGATCACAAACAACCATTTTGCGCATTTTGCTCGCTTTCTATATTAATTTCATGACATTATCTTTTCTGCTGCATATGATTTCTCTCTCTCTCTCTCTATCCCTAGGTCATTGCAATGCTCCTGAGCTCCATCATTTCAGCTGCGGTGGCAATAGGCGAGGTGGGCAAGAAAGGGAACAGCCATGCCGGTTGGTTACCAATTTGTGGGCAAGTCCCCAAGTTCTGCAACCAGCTCACCGGTGCTCTCATCATCGGCTTTGTCGCGACAGTGATTTACCTGGTCCTCCTCTTATGCTCCCTCCGCTCTCTTTTCGCACTAAAACCCTAGGCTCTAGTACTATCAACTCCTAGCACGTACTTAAATTTTTACATTACATATATGTACACTTCTCTTTTCGATCCTAGCCTGCGGGGGCATGTAACACGTACGAGTGAGGATTGGTTATATTGTATGCATTAATGAAGTAATCTCTTACGATAATTTTATTACACATGTCGATTGAGCCGTTGGATGTATAATTTTGGAAATTTATAAGAAATAAAGTGAAACTGACTCGGGTTTTACGTTTTTCATGATGGCTCACGACGTAATCTAAAGTATGTGTTAAAGTGGATTTTGTTCGACGACATATAAGGTAAGAAAATAGGAGAAAATCAATAGATATAGTGAGCTCAGTTTTAGCTCAAGATATGTTTAGATAGGTGTCACGACCAAATTTTCGGATGCACCATCTAGGTTAATGGACTACTAAGGATGCGTTTGATAACATTTCTGTTTAAAAATTGTTTCTAAGAACAGAAATAGAAAAAAATGTTTTTGTTCTAGGGAATAATTTTCGAACAAAAAAAAGCGTTTGGTAAATCTGTTCAGAAATATAAAAAGAATAGAAATACGTTTAGTAAATTTGTATAATTTTTTATTTTTATTTAATTTTTAATATTTTTATTTAATTTTTCTATTTTCTTTCTTATTTATTTTCTTTTTTTCTTTTTTTTTTATTCTTTTGGTAGCCGGCCTCGGGCCGTGGCTGGCGACCGGCCGACGAGGGCCGACGGCCTCGCCCAGCCATGACGAGGATCGCCGACCCCTGGCGAGGCCAAGCCTCACCAACCGTTGGGCGAGCTCGGCCTCGCCGGATCTGGGAGAGATTGAGCTCACCCAACCCGGCGCGGTGAGGCCGACCTCACACTTGGTTGGGCGAGCTCGAGCTCGCCCAGCCAAGGCGAGGCCGCCGGCCCTCGTCGACAGGTCGCCGGCCTAAGTGACCGACCAAAGAAAAAGAAGAAGAAAAAAAAAAAGAGAAGTGTTTCTAGATTTTGTTCCAGAAACAAGAAATAACTTTTTTGTTTTTGTTTCCATTCCAAATGCCGAGAACAAAAAAAATAGTTTTGGAACAAAACGCAAACAAACGCGTGTTTACATTCTTTTTGTTCATAAGAACAAAAAAACATAATTATTTGTTCCTGGGAACAGAAACACGTTGCAAACAAACGCGCCCTAAGTCTAACTTAGCTCGAGCTCTCCTAAACCCATACCAATTCGCAACTTAAGTTTAAATACTTAGCATGCAAAAGAAAGTCACCACTAATCAGTTTAGTGTAGATTAATTAGACATCTAAGTAAAATAACGAGAGATTTATTTTATTTTTACGAATCAAAGATTGTGAGTTAGGGGACTTGATTACGCTAAATTTCTCTAATGCCCTTTTAGTACCTTACTCTTTTATTTTGAAAAAAAATGTTTGCAAGCAGCTTGAATTGATTTTAATTCACCTCCCTAACATGTGAGGCAATCATGCAGGCGCACAAACCATCAATTTAACACTCAGATAAAATGGTGAATAAATTGCATGACTTATTTCATAGCAACAAAAGCATCTGTAATGTTAAATCAGAATTCACATTGACAATCCTATATATGATTTCTAATTAACACGCAATTTCTTTTTTTTTTCACTTATTTAATGAGAATCATGCTTTATGTAATGCAATGTTACTAATCTAACATGAAATGATATGACGTGACAATATGATCTACCTATATGACATAAATAAAATGTAGTCTATACTAAATAATGAAATTGATTTATTCTAAGATAATTTTTTAATATTTTCCATAAAATTCGAAATTAGAAAAATGCAAAAATTATCTAACTAGATTAAGATTCTATCCAACTTATATTAATAATTGGGTCAGGCCAAATCTTAATTTAAAATAGGATGTTATCTTAGCTTGGTAATTTCTAACCTAAGATGCAATCTATCTAAAAAAACTTATATCTAAACTTGAAATTAAACACGCAATTTTATCATAATATGCAATGACATGCAAAGAATGCTCTAATTCTTTTTTTTTCTTTTTCTTTTTATGAAATTCGAAATTAAAATTGCCAAATAATTAAACATGGAATTCAAAAAGAAAACTAACATCCTAAATGAATGCATTTTTTGGATTTTTATTTTTTCAAAAAAAATTCGAAATAAAATTCCTATTCAAAATATGCAAGATAACCTTAAGACGATGAATATTCCAAAACAAACCTAATCTATCAATGATTTTTTTTTTTTTTTTTGGATTTTTCTATGAAAACAAAGTCAACCCAAACCACACGACGGTAGATCAGAGCAAGATAAAAATTGATATCCAAAAATTGAGGAACCATATCTCGTACATGAGATTAGGTTGGTCAATGTTAAATAAACCGCGAATCAAATCTCGAGCATAAGATTGACCGACGCTTGAAACTCGAGCATGAAATGGATTGATGATTTTGACGATTGCGAGTCGGATTTTTGGTCGAAAATCGACTGTCAATTCCTAATTTGATAGGTTATTTCATGTCGGAGTCTCAATCATACATTAAGGAATAATTCTACTAAAAAACAAAATAATAATAATAATAATAATAATAATAATAATAATAATAATAATAATAAACTACCTAGATTGATTTTCCCTTTTTTCCTTTTTTTTTTTCACCCACGGCTTGGCAGCTCGTGGTGGTGGGTCAACCAAGGGCGGCTGGTCACCGGCGTTCCGGTGAAGGGCGGCGGCGGGCGGACGATGGCAGGGAGGTAGCGGTGGTGCGCCACGGAGGTGGCTGCTGCGGCGGTGGTCCGGCAGAGGGAGCTGCACGTCGCGGATGGGAACCGAATCGGCGGAGGGCTGCTGTGGGCGTCGCTCGGCACGGAAGACAGCCGGCGTGGTCGTTGGTCACAACAGCAAAGGGGGTCGGCGTTCAGCGCGGCGGTGTCGCTCGGATAGGGCTCGGCAGCAACGAACAGGGCAGGAGCAACGCCGGGTCGTCGGAGCAGAGGCGGAGGCGCGCGAGTGCAGGCAGGAGCAGCGTCGGCGAACGGGCTGCAGGTCAGGCGGAGCAGGAGCAGTGGCGGCTTCGCGGAACGAGCAGATCGCGGCTGGTGCGGTGGAGGCCGGTGGCTCGGGCAGCAGGCGGGACGGCGACAGCTTCGTGGGTTGCTGCAGGTCGCTGCGGCGGTGGCTCTGGCACGGCGAGGGGGACGGCGGCAGCGGACCGAGGTAGTGCGAGCTCGCGGCTGAGGGGGGAACTCCGGCGACTGGCGGAGCGGCGGTGCAGCCGCAGCAGCGCGGGCGCAGCGGTCAGCAGCTGTGACCGGCGAAGGGGACCGTGAAGAAGATGAACAGTCACGTTTTTCCCTTTTCTTTTTTCTCTTCTTTTTTTTTTTTTTTCAGCTTTTCTGCCCCCCACGTCGGTCACCTGTCTCTCTCTCACTCTGCTGTAATTTTTTTCTTTTCCCCAAAAAGCCTTTTTTTCCTTTTTACTGACTTTTTGACTCAGAAGACAAACGAAGAAAACCCCCAAAAACCCTAAAAACGAAGAAAGTAATTTTTCTCCTAGAGAACGAGAGAAAAGCCCCTTTTTTGAACCGTGGCCGTGTGTTTCTATTGCGTGGCATCTTCAAAACCATAAGCGAACATCCCTTTTATAGGCCAAGGATTAGGATTTTATTTTTCTTCAAATTAGTATCCACGAAGATTTTTTTTTAAACGTTCTAGATTTCCTTTACAAAAAATGAATATTCTCCACTGATTTTTCAAAATTGCATGGATTTTTTTTAAAATTTGAAATCTCGTAAAGATAAGTCCATAATATCTATACGAGGATACGAGCAGCCAATTCTTTCGCTTCCCTGTGAGTTCAATCTAACTTGTTAAATTAAAGTTCAGAACCACTAAATCAAATCCATCCGTCACTAGTCCAATGCAAATAAAATAAAATAAAAATGCTACTAAAACTATATACTATGCAACTTAATTTTATTTTTTTTTTTAGGAGTTAAAAATTAATCCGTAATTTTTATGCGATAAATAAGTGACTGGATAGTTAAAATTTAGGTGTCAACAATAGGTATGCAAAAGAGTAGATCAAATCAATGAGAAGTTAATTTGAATGACTCATGCTTATTTTAGTAGGAACAATTTATTCCTCATAGTTGCAAATCCCTATTTTTCATGGGATGGAAAACTTCTGATTGGACTATGAAATGAGCACAAATCAAGCAACCGAATTACGCTAACGATTTAGTAAAATCGGTGGAAATTTTCTAGGGCTTACTTTTGGTGGGTTGGCAGCCCATTCCAACCCTTTGTCCAAGCCGACATTGAAAAAATCTTCAAAAAAGCAAAATTAAACGCATTAATTAAAACTACGTACTAGTTTTGTCTGGCTAATAGAATTCATGGACCAAATTCAAATCCAATCAATAGAAATTTTCAAGTAAGGCACTGTTTGTTCAACTCGACTCCACACTTTTTTTTAATATACCTTTTGCTCCTCCTAAAATAATGTGACATGACAGCAATGTGTGCAAAAAGGTTGGCTTTTTCACGGGGGCTTAAGATTATACATAAGATAAGGGCATAACTAAAAAGACGGTCGGCTTTACCTTAGATCTTCATTGAAAATATTGCAAATTTGGCCTCTAGAGAATAAATGCAAGCAAAAATTCTGTCAAACCCCAACCCAACCAACCCCGGGGGGTTTTGTTTTTTTTTTTTTTGGGGGGAGGGAGGGGCGCCTAACCCTTTGTTTCATTTTCATTCAGGTATATATAATTTTAGAATTTTTATGAGACAACAAATGTTCATATGTCATGAACGATACGTTTAAGATTTTTAGTGACGTAAAAGAAAATTGAAGGTATTTATATTATATTGGACATAATTTGAAAATTTTGTATTATTAATTCAGAAAAAGATTAGCTGCCCAGTGCTTTCTCAGCCAAGAAAATGGAGGGAAAAAGGAAAGACAAACGCGAGTGCCATGCAACACTGCTCCTTTGGCCAGAATTATAATTATGTCGAGATTAGTATTTAGCACCCGCATGTTGCGGGCCACCAAAATATTCCTCAAATATAAAAAATAAAAAATAAAAAATAAAAAATAAAGCTAAAAAATCAGAAGTGGCCCCCCGGGGTCCCTTTCAAATGTGCACCCTTTTTCCACTTCGCAGGAGGCAGACGACGGGAATTCATCATTATTGGAAAGAAAAGCTATTCCATTGCAAATATTTTTTTTTAAAAAAAACCCTCCAATTACACTTATTATTACACAATTATATCAATTTGTTTTGTGTTATGAAAAAACCTAACCCTTTGTTTCATTTTCATTCAGGTATATAATTTTAAATTTTTTATGAGACAATAAATGTTCATGTGTCATAAAGGATATGTTTAAGATTTCTAGTGACGTAAAACAAAATTGAAGGTATTTATGTTACATTGGACATAATTCGAAATTTTTGTGCTACTAATTCAGAAAATGATTATTTTGTGCGGCGTCCAATAAGCCAGCTCAGTTGCTCAACCAAGAAAATGGAGGGAAAAAGGAAAGACAAACGCGAGTGCCATGCGGCACTACTCCATTGGCCGGAATTATAACTATGTCTAGATTAGTATTTAGCACCCGCATGTTGCGGGTGACGCACGAATATCACTATTTAGGGGAATATTCACGTTTTGTATTTTGATTTTTACTTAATAAGAATACCTAAAGCCCTTTTAAAATTACAACAATTGCATGTGAAAATAAGTAACGTCTTTCGTTAATTTAATTGTAAATAATGTTCTTCTCTCTCTCTCTCTAATAATGTTCCTTAACAACCCGCTCGTCTTCCTATCCTCATTTTAGGTATCGCTTCGAATAATCACATGTGCGCATTTTTTTTAAGGCGATTATTATGAGCACAGAATAATATGACAAATAATAATCAAAGAAGAGGAAAGACGCGACGGTCATCGGTCAACTGAACACACGTCAACAGAGGTGAGAAAAGGCTTATCGACCAAAGAAAATTAAAAAAAATTAAAAAAAAAAAAGAATAGGGTGGGCGACCACGAGGGCCCCTCCAAGCATGCATGCAATTATTCCCTCTTTCTCTCTCTCGATCTCGAACTGAAATACCCTCACTTTCTCAGAAGCAGCTTCTGCGTTGCCACCGTGATGATGAAGTCAACGGCCGAACTCCATAACGGGGCAAGCTCCTCGCAGAACCCAACCTCCACGAACTTACGCAACCGGGCTAAGCCCAAGCGCGGGGCCAAGCCCACGCGCGGGAGCGTGACCAAAGACGCGCTGTCGCCGCCGCCGGACGAGGTCTACAACATCATCCCCATCCACAGCCCCGACGACGGCCACCCCTCCCTCCAGTTCCCGCAGGTGCGCGCCGCCGCCACCGCCCTCCTTTTCGTCGGCGAACTACGCCCGCCGCCCTTGGCCGACTGGTCCCCCGGCCCCCGCACCGACTTCCTTGACTGGCTCGCCGCCCTCTTCGGCTTCCAGGCCGACAACGTCCGCAACCAGCGGGAGCACCTGTTCCTCCACCTCGCCAACGCCCAAATGTGCCTCAACCCCGCGCCGCGGAGAGCCGACGTCCTCCACCCCGACGTCATCCGCTCCTTCCGCCGCAAGCTCCTCCACAACTACACCCTCTGGTGCTCCTACATCGGCAAGCCCCACGAACTCATCGGGCTCTCTTCCGCCTCCCGCAACGACGTCAGGACCCCCCGCCGCGAATTGCAGTACGTGGCTCTCTATCTGCTCATATGGGGCGAGTCCGCTAACTTGCGGTTCATGCCCGAGTGCATTTGCTATGTGTTTCACCAAATTGCCAATGAATTGAACTCCTTTCTTGAGGAAAGGATTGATAAGCGCACGGGCAGGCCGTACTTGCCCTCGTTCCCCGGCAAAAATGCCTTCTTGAAGTCCGTCGTGATGCCCATTTATCAGACCATTCAGACTGAGGTTAAGGACAGTAGGAACGGGAGCGCCCCGCATTCCGCTTGGCGGAATTACGATGATCTGAATGAGTACTTTTGGAGAAGTAGATGTTTAAAGACGCTGAATTGGCCGTGGGATTTGAGTTGCAATTACTTTGCAACTGCAAGAAAGAGTGAGAGGGTGGGGAAGACGGGGTTTGTGGAGCAGAGGTCGTTTTGGAATGTCTTCCGTAGCTTCGATAGGCTCTGGGTTTTGTTGATTCTCTTGCTTCAGGCGATGATAATCATCGCTTGGGAGGAGAAGAAGTACCCCTGGCAGGCATTGGAGAGCAGGGATGTGCAGGTGAAGCTATTGACGATGTTTATCACCTGGAGTGGACTTAGGTTGCTGCAATCCGTGCTCGACGCGGGGACGCAGTATAGTTTGGTTTCGAGAGAGACATTCTTTCTCGGATTGAGGATGGTGTTGAAGAGTCTTGTTGCTGTGACTTGGATAGTCGTGTTTTCGGCGTTCTATGCGAGAATATGGAGTCAGAAGAATGCTGATGGCAATTGGTCCCAAGAGGCTGATCGGAGGATCGTTGTATATCTCAAGACTGCGTCAGTGTACGTAATTCCAGAGTTGCTGGCCTTGGCGCTTTTCATTCTTCCTTGGATCCGGATCAAGATTGAAAAGTTGGATTGGAGCATATTGTATCTGTTTACATGGTGGTTCCACACTCGAATTTTTGTGGGCCGCCGCGTGAGCGAAGGGCTCGTGAATAACATAAAGTTTGCGCTCTTTTGGGTTGTGGTGTTGGTTAGCAAAATTTCGTTCAGTTATTTCCTGCAAATCAAGCCTTTAGTTGCTCCAACAAAGTCTCTTTTAGCTCTTCCCGATGTAAAGGACACATGGCACAAGTTCATCGGTAAACCTAATAATAGGATGGCTGTAATAATGATGTGGATTCCTGTTATCTTGATATACCTTATGGACTTGCAAATTTGGTACTCTATCTTCTCTTCTCTTGTTGGTGCGACGATTGGACTGTTTTCACATTTGGGCGAAATACGGAATATTGAGCAGCTGCGGCTTAGGTTTCAGTTTTTCGCTAGTGCACTACAGTTTAATCTACTGC
The DNA here is from genome assembly GCA_014182885.2 of Eucalyptus caleyi. Lineage (NCBI taxonomy): Eukaryota > Viridiplantae > Streptophyta > Magnoliopsida > Myrtales > Myrtaceae > Eucalyptus > Eucalyptus caleyi. Next base: position 10,527,641 of record CM024469.2, on the reverse strand, counting down.
CAGAGGAGCAGACTTCAAGAAGTACTGAAGTGACGATGGTCAAAAAGTTGCGTGATGCGATCCAGCGGCTGAAACTGCGTTATGGTCTTGCTCAGCCCTACAAAAAGATAGAATCCAGTCAAGTTGAAGCGACAAGGTTTGCATTGATTTGGAATGAAATCATTAAAACTCTCAGGGAAGAAGATCTCATTAGTGACAGAGAATTTGAGCTTTTGGAGCTACCGCACAACTGTTGGAACATTAGGGTAATCCGCTGGCCTTGTGCCCTCCTCTGCAATGGACTGCTTCTTGCCCTGAGTCAGGCAAGTGAGTTGGCGGAATTTTCTGACCAGTATCTTTGGTTGAAGATTTGCATCAACGAGTATAGGCGATGTGCTGTCATCGAAGCATATGATAGCATCAAGTACTTAATCATCATGATTATCAAAGACGATACCCAAGAGAAATCTATTGTCACGAAGTTGTTCGATTGTATTGATCTGCATATTCAGAATGGGAAGATCACGAAAGTTTATGATATGACGATTCTTACAGATATTAATGCAAAATTAAGCCTACTCCTTCAGCTTCTGTTGAGGGAAACAAAAGATATGAGCCAGATAGTGAATGTACTGCAGGATCTCTACGAACTTTCCGTTCGAGAATTCCCAAAGGATAAGAAGCCGATTAGAGCTTTGCAGCAGGAGGGTCTGGCACCCCTAGGCCAAGCCACTGATGCAGGATTCCTCTTTGAAAATGCTGTCGAGCTTCCTGAGGATCCTGATTTCTACAGACATCTGCGCCGGGTAAATACAATTCTTACATCCAGGGACTCAATGCACAATGTCCCATTGAATCTCGAGGCTAGGCGTCGCATTGCTTTCTTTAGCAGTTCGCTCTTCATGAACATGCCTCTCGCCCCTCGCGTGGAAAAGATGATGGCTTTCACTGTATTGACTCCCTATTACGACGAAGATGTCTTGTACGAAGAAGGCAGCCTTCGAAAAGAGAATGAGGATGGAATTTCAACTCTGTTTTATCTGCAGAAGGTCTACGAGGATGAGTGGGTGAACTTCTTGGAAAGGATGCGCAGAGAAGGCTTGGAGAATGTGGAAGATATTTGGAATTCTAAGGCAACAGAGGTGCGTCGCTGGGCATCTTACAGGGGCCAGACATTGTCCCGCACCGTGAGAGGGATGATGTACTACTATAGGGCTCTTGAGATGCTTTCATATCTAGACGACGCTTCAGAGATGGACATAAGGATGGGTATACAAAACATCGCTTCTCATCATTCACTCAGGTCCAATGCCAGCTTGAATGGTCCTCCTTCCGTCCACATGCCGGCTTCACGGACGCTTGATAGAGCACCTAGTGGTGTGAGTCTTCTGTTGAAGGGGAGTGAGAATGCGTGCGCCCTAATGAAGTTCACGTATGTGATCACCTGTCAGGTCTATGGCGTTCAGAAGGCAAAAAAAGATCAGCGTGCCAAAGATATATTGTATCTTATGAAGAAGAACGAGGCTCTTCGAGTCGCATACGTTGATGAGGTTCGCTTGGGGAGGGACAAAGTAGAATTTTACTCCGTTCTGGTGAAGTACGACCAGCTACTGCAGAGGGAGGTCGAGATCTACCGGATCCAGTTGCCGGGCCCTGTGAAGCTCGGGGAAGGAAAGCCAGAGAATCAGAACCACGCAATAATCTTCACTCGGGGGGATGCGCTCCAAACCATTGACATGAACCAAGACAATTACTTTGAGGAGGCACTCAAGATGCGTAATCTGTTGGAAGAATTTAAGAAAAATGACGGGATCAGGGAGCCAACAATTTTAGGAGTACGTGAAAATGTTTTCTCTGGCTCTGTGTCCTCTCTTGCTTGGTTTATGTCTTCCCAGGAAACAAGTTTCGTGACTTTGGGGCAGCGTGTTCTGGCGAACCCTTTGAAGGTACGTATGCATTATGGTCACCCAGATGTTTTTGATAGGTTTTGGTTCTTAACCCGTGGAGGGATAAGCAAGGCTTCCAAGGTGATCAACATCAGTGAGGATATATTTGCCGGCTTCAACTGCATATTGAGAGGAGGGAATGTAACACATCACGAATATATTCAAGTGGGTAAAGGAAGGGATGTTGGGTTAAATCAGATATCTATATTTGAGGCCAAGGTCGCCAGCGGCAATGGTGAGCAGGTTCTGAGCAGAGACATATATAGGCTGGGTCACCGCTTAGACTTTTTCCGGATGCTGTCTGTCTTCTACACAACCGTAGGGTTCTACTTCAACTCGTTGATAGTGATTATTACCGTTTACACATTTTTGTGGGGCCGCCTGTATCTTGCTCTTAGTGGCATCGAAGCGACAGCTAAGAATGATAGTGTCAGCGCTGAAGCTCTCGGGGCTATTCTCAACCCGCAGTTTGCCGTCCAACTTGGCCTCTTGACTGCTCTTCCAATGATTGTAGAGAACTCTCTCGAGCATGGATTCCTCCCAGCAGTTTGGGACTTCATTATGATGCAGTTGCAGCTTGCCTCATTCTTCTACACATTCTCTTTGGGGACTCGCGTGCACTATTTTGGTCGGACTATTCTTCACGGGGGTGCAAAATACCAAGCCACTGGCCGTGGTTTCGTGGTGGAGCACAAAAGCTTCGCTGAGAACTATCGACTATATGCTCGCAGTCACTTCGTGAAGGGCATCGAGCTCGGGGCTATTCTGGTATTGTATGCCTCACGGAGCCCCATGGCCAAGGACGCATTCGTTTACATACCCATGACCATCTCCAGCTGGTTTCTAGTCGTCTCGTGGATAATGTCGCCATTTATATTTAACCCTTCAGGCTTTGATTGGCTGAAGACCGTGATTGATTACAATGGTTTCATGAAGTGGATATGGACTCGTAAAGGGTTCTTTACTAAGGCGGACCAGAGCTGGGAGACCTGGTGGTACGAGGAACAAGACCATTTGAGGATGACAGGACGTTGGGGGAAGCTTTTGGAGATCATTCTAGGCCTTCGATTCTTCCTTTTTCAGTATGGTGTCGTATCTCAGTTGGGTATAACACGGGGTTACACTAGCGTTTTTATATACTTGCTATCATGGATATACATGGTTGTGGCCATTGCTATATATGTGATCATGGCATATGCTCGAGATAAATATGCTGCCAAGGAACACAAATACTATCGTCTCATACAGCTTCTTGTCATTGTGGTCGTGCTTCTTGTGACCGTTGTATTAGTGGAGTTCACTCATTTCGAATTCCTCGACCTTGTTAAGGGCCTCCTTGCAATTGTCCCCACAGGATGGGGCCTTATATCCATTGCCCTGGTACTTAGATCATTTTTGCAGTCCACTGTGGTGTGGGGCACCGTGGTTTCGTTGGCCCGGCTATATGATATGCTGTTTGGAATTATCGTGATGGCTCCTGTGGCTTTGCTCTCATGGTTGCCGGGAATCCAGGTGGCGCAGATAAGAATCTTGTTTAATGAAGCATTTAGACGGGGCCTCCAAATATCCCGAATTCTCTTATTCCAAAAAAAGAAAAAAATATCCCGTATTCTCAGAGGCCAACGGTCCCGCTGATGTCCAACTTGAGGTAATTCCATACCATTAAGTAGTCCTTGAACTTTTAGATTTCTAGTTTTGTCTAACAGCATGTTGTCATGTGTGAGTTCTTACCAATCTTTGACATTTAGTTGACTCGGTTCATTATGATTAGCCATATCTTTTTTCATTTTGAAACAGCCACTAACATCACCTAGGCCAATAAAGGGCCAAGTGAAATGTAGGATGACATTTCACTGATCTCGAAATAGAGACTTTAGGTTTAGGAACTTGGTTACACTAATCATCTAATTAGCATCCTTTTGTTGGGGCTAATAATACAACTTAGAGGGAGGCTGAATTGGTTGCATGGAAATTGTGGAAAGTGTTGGCAACTTTTGCAAAGATTAGGTCAAGCGGATATTTCTATTAGAGTGATTCAAGTTGTGTGTTAAAGCCAGTAAGATTAAGAAAAATAAGTGCACATAGTGATATATAGTGATTCTAGTTTCATTCTCAAGCCTAATTCCGTTTTCCTTACTAACGATCATAAGTTGAGTTGGATTGCACTAATAATCTGTACAACAAGTTACCAATTGCAAATGCCAATCCTTTTCAGATGATAAGTTACACTATCAGGATTCAACTACTGCACTTACTCTTGTACTTCTAATCTTTTACACGATTACAAAGCAAACATGAATACAACTTAGAGACTAATAGGCAAATGAGGGTTTTAGCTTCGAACACAGCTTCTAACATATCTTAGAGTTCTGTAATTCATGTATTTTCTTGTTCTACACAGGAAAATATGTTCAAGGTCTAGTAGTTTAAATATCGTTACTAGGATTGATTTCCATACGTTTGATCAATAAGGGTTTCAGAAAAGATATATGTCCACATATGATTTGAGCAAAGAAAATACACACACACACACACACACACACACACACACACACACATATATCTATTTCCTAAACTTATTTTGCAACTGACGTAATTGATAGAACCAATCATAATTTAGTGATAGCGTGACTTTTTCATCCTCTTGGATAGTTTTTGTTGCGAGCAACTTGCGCCTATGATTTTATGGAGTAGCCTCTCGAAATGAATCTAAACAACTCGTTTTCCAGCAAAACAAGGCAAACATTTCACTTTACTTTGCCCTGTATTAACCTAATTCCACTTCTTTTGTGGATGGTTGTGTGAATCTCATTCCATCCAGAACCATTGATTGGGTAGATAACATCGCCATGGGTCTTTCACAATCTAACAATTTAAATTACTTAGCTCAAACAAGCCGGGTTTATATCGGGCTTCTGGCATCCATTTACGATGACGATGATATCAACTTGCAATGATCGAGTCTATGCTTTAAGTGATCATAGACAATCATTTCATATATTTAACTCTCGTTCTAAATAAATTTCATGACATTGTCTTTCCTAATATATATATGATTTCTCTCTCTGTCCATCCCTAGGTCATTGCAATGCTCCTGAACTCCAGCATTTCAGCTGCAATGGCCATAGGCCAGGTGGGCAAGAAAGGGAATAGGCATGCCGGTTGGTTCCCAATTTGTGGGCAAGTCCCCAAGTTTTGCGACCTGGTCACCGGCGCTCTCATTGCCGGCTTTGTCGCAGCAGTGATTTACCTGATCCTCCTTTTATGCTCCCTCCACTCTCTCTTCGTCCTAAGGTTAACCTTAGGCTCTTGTAATATCGGCTACTTAGCAAGTGAATTTTTGCATTTTATATAATGTATACTTCGCTTTGGATACTACCTTGTGGGGCATGTAACGTGTATGAGCAAGGATTGGTTATATTGTATGCATTAATGGAGTAATCTCTTATTGCATTTTACTACACATGTCGATGAGCCCTTAGATGTATAATTTTTGGAAATTTATAGGGTGGTTAGTGATATCGACTTGGGTTATTACGTTTTGCACGATGACTTATGATGTAATTTGAGATATATATTAAAAGAATTTTGTTTGCCAACTTATAGTTATAGGATAAGAAAAGAGGGCAAAATCAATGACCATCGTGAGCTCGTTTTAACTCAAGACATGTTTATATAGTAACGCAAAGAGTCGATCAAATAAATTAAATAGATCATTCGAATATCTTGTGTTTATTGTGCTACGAACAACTTTATGGCCATCATCACATAACCTAATCTGCTCTATTCTTTGTAGCTGCAAATTCCTATCCTTCGTGGGATGAAAACCTTCTTATTGGACTTCGAAATGGGCCCGATCAAGCGGTCGAATTATACTAATGATTTGGTGTACATGCATCGAGTTCATGTGCACTAGGATCGTGTAATACCCCCACATACCTTTGAATACTCATTCTCACTTTAGATTGTGGACAATATTGCAAACATGCGTCAGATTTAGTCAAACTTGCCAAACTACTTACAAACTTTTATATCTTTTATAGAATAAATAAATAAAAAAAAAGGCAGTTCACGTGCCTCCAAATCAAAAACCCCACTATCAAAAGACCAAATCACCCTCCTCGTAAACTCGTTCAACCATTGTCCCAAAATTTATCGTTTTTATCGGTCTTATTTTAATTCTTAACTTATGCTTAGATTTTTGTTTTGTTTTTTATAGGTGCTTCAGTCGAAACATATATTTAAAGTTAATCGTCTCCATCCCAAGATGGGAATTTGAACTCCTGAGGTTTAATGAATTGATTTTTAGTTAGTTTTAATCTTTTTTTTCTTTTTGATTGGGTACGAGGATTTTCGATTTTGATAAGGTCATTTTCGAAAGGAGAGAGAGAGAGAACAAAAAATTAGTACTTCCCGCGAAAAGAGCTGGCGCTACTTTCCACGACCGCCGCACGTTACACGGTGGCAGCGAGCTGCGACTGGCGACTGGCGAGACCTTTCGCGTATATTGTATTGGTGCCTGGACTTCACTCGCCTCCGACACGACCCCAAGAAAAGAGGAAAAAAAGGACAGACGTTTTACTGTCCAAGCAGCGAGTTTTCCGGACAAGTGAAATGCCGCACGTTTCCTTAACCATTCCCACGCCCCCGCACCAGATTTTCAACTATTCAACCTGTCGAGATGATGGCGGCCGCGAGGAATCTCAAGGACGCGTGCAACTAAATAATTAATTTTACATAATAATATACTCTCTCCCTCTCTTTCCCTCTCTTTCTCTTTTTAAAACTGAAAAACTCTTCCACTTTCTCAGCAGCAGCAGCTGCTTCTGCATCGCCACTGCCATGATGATGATGATGGCAACGGACGAACTCAATAACTGAGCAAGCGCGTGGCCGACCCCAACCCTCCATGAACGTACGCCAGCGTCTCCGGCCCACAGGCGGGCGCGTGCCCCTATACGCGCGGCCGCCGCTGCCGCCGGACGAGGTCTACAACATCATCCCCATCCACACCAACGTCATCGACCACCCCTTCCTCCGGTTCCCGGAGGTGCGCGCCGCCTCCGCCGCCCTCCGAATCGTCGACGACCTCCGCCGGCCGCCCTTCTCCGACTGGGCCCCCGGCGCCGACCTCCTCGACTGGCTGGCCGCCCTCTTCGGCTTCCAGGCCGACAACGTCTGCAACCAGCGGGAGCACCTCGTCCTCCACCTCGCCAACGCCCAAATGAGCCTCAACCCCCCGCCGCGGAACGCCGACGCCCTCCACCCCGACGTCGTCCGCTCCTTCCGCAAGAAGCTCCTCCGCAACTACACCCTCTGGTGCTCCTACCTCGGGAAGCGCCACAAACTCCTCGGGCTCTCCTCCGCCTTCCGCGTCGACGTCCCGACCCTCCGCCGCGAATTGCTGTACGTGGCTCTCTATCTGCTCATCTGGGGCGAGTCCGCGAACTTGCGGTTCATGCCCGAGTGCATTTGCTATGTGTTTCACCATATGGCCGATGAATTGAACTCCTTTCTTGAGGAAAGGATTGATAGGCTCACGGGCAGGCCGTACTTGCCCTCGTTCTCCGGCAAAAATGCGTTCTTGAAGTCCGTCGTGATGCCCATTTATCGGACCATTCAGACTGAGGTTGAGGACAGTAGGAACGGGAGCGCCCCGCATTCCGCTTGGCGGAATTACGATGATCTGAATGAGTACTTTTGGAGAAGGAGATGTTTCAAGACGCTGAATTGGCCTTGGGATTTGAGTTGCAATTACTTTGCAACTGCAAGAAAGAGTAAGAGGGTGGGGAAGACGGGGTTTGTGGAGCAGAGGTCGTTTTGGAATGTCTTCCGCAGCTTCGATAGGCTCTGGGTTTTGTTGATTCTCTTGCTTCAGGCGATGGTAATCATCGCTTGGGAGGAGACCGAGTACCCCTGGCAGGCATTGGAGAGGAGGGATGTGCAGGTGAAGCTATTGACGGTGTTTATCACCTGGAGTGGACTTAGGTTGCTGCAATCCGTGCTCGACGCGGGGACGCAGTAGAGTTTGGTTTCGAGAGAGACGTTCTTCCTCGGGTTGAGGATGGTGTTGAAGAGTCTTGTTGCTGTGACTTGGATAGTCGTTTTTTCGGTGTTCTATGCGAGAATATGGAGTCAGAAAATGCTGATGGCAATTGGTCCCAAGAGGCTGATTGGATAATCGTTGTATTTCTCAAGACTGCATTAGTGTATAATTCCAGAGTTGCTGGCCTTGGCGCTTTTCATTCTTCCTTGGATCCAGATCGTGATCGAAGAGTTGGATTGGAGCACATTGTATCTGGTTACATGGTGGTTCCACACTAGAATTTTTGTGGGTCACGGCGTGAGAGAAGGGCATGTGAATAACATAAAGTATGCGCTCTTTTGGGTTGTGGTGTTGATTAGCAAAATTTCGTTCAGTTATTTCAGCTGCAAATCAAGCCTTTAGTTGCTCCAACAAAGGCTCTTTTACATCTTCGTGAGACACCGTACAAGTGGCCTGAGTTCTTTGGCAGAACTAACAGGATGGCTGTAATACTGTTGTGGACTCCTGTCATCTTGATATACCTTATGGACTTGCAAATTTGGTACTCTATCTTCTCTTCTCTTGTTGGCGCGACAATTGGGCTGTATTCACATTTGGGCGAAATACGTAATATGAAGCAGCTGCGGCTTAGGTTTCAGTTTTTTGCTAGCGCAATAGAGTTTAATCTAATGCCAAAGGCGGAGCTATTAAGTCGTGAGCCGATGATAATCAGGAACCTGCGTGATGCGATCCAGCGGCTGAAACTGCGTTATGGTCTTGGTCAGCCCTACAATAAGATAGAATCCAGTCAAGTGGAAGCGACAAGGTTTGCATTGATTTGGAATGAAATCATTACAACTCTCAGGGAAGAAGATCTCATTAGTGACAGAGAATTTGAGCTTTTGGAGCTACCGCCCAACTGTTGGAACATTAGGGTAATCCGCTGGCCTTGTGCCCTCCTCTGCAATGAACTGCTTCTTGCCCTGAGTCAGGCAAGTGAGTTGGCAGAAAATTCTGACCAGTATCTTTGGTTGAAGATTTGCGTGAATGAGAATCGGCGATGTGCTGTCATCGAAGCATATGATAGCATCAAGTACTTGATCATCACCATTATCAAAGACGATACCGAAGAGAAATCTATTGTCAAGAAGTTGTTCGAGTGTATCAATTTACATATTCAGAATGGGGAGATCACGACACTTTATAAGATGACGATTCTTACAGACATTCACGAAAAGTTAAGCCTACTCCTTCAGCTTCTGTTGAGCCAAACGAAAGATATGAGCCAGATAGTGAATGTACTGCAGTCTCTCTACGAACTTTCCGTTCGAGAATTTCCAAAGGATAAGAAGTCGAATAAAGCTTTGCAGGACGAGGGTCTGGCACCGCAAGACCAAGCCACTTATGCAGGATTCCTCTCTGAAAATGCTGTCAAGCTTCCTGAGGATCCTGATTTCTACAGACATTTGCGCCGGGTACATACAATTTTTACATCCAGGGACTCGATGCCCAATGTCCCAGTGAATATCGAGGCTAGGCGTCGCATTGCTTTCTTTAGCAATTCGCTCTTCATGAACATGCCTCGTGCCCCTGACGTGGAAAAGATGATGGCTTTCACCGTATTAACTCCCTATTATGAAGAAGAAGTCTTGTATGCAGAACGTGGCCTTCGAAAAGAGAATAAAGATGGAATTTCAACTCTGTTTTATCTGCAGAAGGTCTACGAGGATGAATGGGTGAACTTCTTGGAAAGGATGCGCAGAGAAGGCCTGGAGAATGTGGAAGATATTTGGAATTTGAAGGCAACAGAGCTGCGTCTCTGGGCATCTTACAGGGGCCAGACATTGTCCCGCACCGTGAGAGGGATGATGTACTACTATAGGGCTCTTGAGATGCTTTCGTATCTAGACTCTTCTACAGAGACGGACATAAGTATGGGACTACAAAACATCGCTTCTCATCATTCACTCAGGTCCAATGGCAGCTTGAACGGTACTCCTTCCGTCCACATGCCGGCTTCTCAGACGCTTGATAGAGCACCTAGTGGTGTCAGTCTTCTGTCGATGGGGAGTCAGAAAGCGTGCGCCCTGATGAAGTTCACGTATGTGATCACCTGTCAGGTCTATGGCATTCAGAAGGCAAAAAAAGATCAGCGTGCCAAAGATATTTTGTATCTTATGAAGAAGAACGAGGCTCTTCGAGTCGCATACGTTGATGAGGTTCACTCGGGGAGGGACGAAGTAGAATATTACTCCGTTCTGGTGAAGTATGACCGACAACTGGAGGAGGAGGTTGAGATCTACCGGATCCAGTTACCAGGCCCTGTGAAGCTCGGGGAAGGAAAGCCAGAGAATCAGAACCATGCAATAATCTTCACTCGGGGGGATGCGCTCCAAACCATCGACATGAACCAAGACAATTACTTTGAGGAGGCACTCAAAATGCGTAATCTGTTGGAAGAATTCAAGAAATATTATGGGATCAAGAGGCCAACGATTTTAGGAGTACGTGAAAATGTTTTCTCTGGCTCGGTGTCCTCTCTTGCCTGGTTCATGTCTGCCCAGGAAATGAGTTTCGTGACTTTGGGGCAGCGTGTTCTGGCGAACCCTTTGAAGGTACGTATGCATTATGGTCACCCGGATGTTTTTGATAGGTTTTGGTTCTTAACCCGCGGAGGGATAAGTGTTAAAAAAAATATATTTTGGATGTGCGCGCTGCGGAAGCATGATTTTGGAATTAGTTATAGTTTTTGATTTGTGATGTGTGCAAGTGTATGGTATATTTTATGGAGGATGAACAAGGGACGAGGTAAGATAATTTGAAGGCTATAGGACATGAGATATGAGAAAAATATTTGTATTAGTTGAACGAAGTAGTTTGATAGTGGTACAGTGGAGGTCTAAGACCTCTCACGGTGGAGGATTTTCCCTCACAAGGTGGACCTCACACACGGTGGAGGTTCCCCTCACACACTCAAATGGTCATATACAAGCATATTTATAGGCGTGAATCCACTGCCATACACAACCGACTTAGTACATAAAATAATATAAAATTGCACCTTCTTTTGTCGCGACTTCTGCCGCATCTTCTGGTGGCTTCTCCATTTATCTTCATTGTTCTATTCTCTCGGCTGCCCACGTACTCTAGACCATTCTTTCTTCATGGTCAAGCAGCCATTGTTGACTTTCATTCAAGATTTCCCATGCACGTAGAGTTTGTTCTCTTGAAAACTCCAGCAACTACTATAATATTATTTTATTGTGTGCCCCTTCCTTTTCTTGATCAGCTTGAGGCTTCTTCACGTGTCTTCAAGTTCATTCTCCATTAAGCTAGTAACTTCTAGATTTTGTTGAAAATGGATCACTAATTTCCAACAATAAGCAAGGCTTCCAAGGTGATCAACATCAGTGAGGATATATTTGCCGGCTTCAACTGTACATTGAGAGGGGGGAATGTAACACACCACGAATATATTCAAGTGGGTAAGGGAAGGGATGTTGGGTTGAATCAGATATCTATATTTGAGGCAAAGGTCGCTAGCGGCAATGGTGAGCAAGTTCTGAGCAGAGACATATATAGGCTGGGTCACCGCTTAGACTTTTTCCGGATGCTGTCTGTCTTCTACACAACTGTAGGGTTCTACTTCAACTCATTGATAGCGGTTCTTACCATTTACACATTTTTGTGGGGTCGCCTGTGTCTTGCTCTAAGTGGCATCGAAGGGAGAGCTATTAATGATGGTGTCAACAATGAAGCTCTCGGGGCTATTCTCAACCAGCAGTTTGCCGTCCAGCTTGGCCTCTTGACTGCTCTTCCAATGATTGTAGAGAACTCTCTCGAGCATGGATTCCTCCCAGCAGTTTGGGACTTCATTACGATGCAGTTGCAGCTTGCCTCATTCTTCTACACATTCTCTCTGGGGACTCGCGTGCACTATTTTGGTCGGACTATTCTTCACGGGGGTGCAAAATACCAGGCCACTGGTCGTGGTTTCGTGGTGGAGCACAAAAGCTTCGCTGAGAACTATCGACTGTATGCTCGCAGTCACTTTGTGAAGGGCATCGAGCTCGGGGCTATTTTGGTATTGTATGCCTCACAGACCCCCATGGCCAAGGACGCATTCGTTTACATACCCATGACCATCTCCAGCTGGTTTCTAGTCGTCTCGTGGATAATGTCGCCATTTATATTTAACCCTTCAGGCTTTGATTGGCTGAAGACCGTGTATGATTACGATGATTTCATGAAGTGGATATGGAATCGTGAAGGGAACCTAACTAGGGCGGACCGGAGCTGGGAGACCTGGTGGTATGAGGAACAATACCATTTGAGGATGACAGGACGTTGGGGCAAGCTTTTGGAGATCATTCTAGACCTTCGATTCTTCCTTTTTCAGTATGGTGTCGTATATCAGTTGGGTATAACACGGGGTAACGCTAGCCTTGCTATATACATGCTATCATGGATATACATGGTTGTGGCCATTGCTATATATGTGATCATGGCATATGCTCGAGATAAATATGCTGCTAAGGAACACAGATACTATCGTCTCATACAGCTTATTGTCATTGTGGTCGTGCTTCTTGTGATCGTCGTATCCCTGGGGTTTACTCATTTTGAATTCCTCGACCTTGTCAAGGGCCTCCTTGCATTTGTCCCCACAGGATGGGGCCTTATATCCATTGCCCGGGTACTTAGACCATTTTCGCAGTCCACTGTGGCGTGGGGCACCGTGGTTTCGTTGGCCCGGCTGTATGATATGCTGTTTGGAATTATCGTGATGGTTCCTGTGGCTTTGCTCTCATGGTTGCCGGGAATCCAGGAGATGCAGATAAGAATCTTGTTTAATGAAGCATTTAGACGAGGCCTCCAAATATCCCGTATTCTCAGAGGCCGGAAGTCCCACTGATGTCCAACTTGAGGTAATTGCATACCATTAAGTAGTCCTTAAACTCTTACATTTCTAGTTTTGTCTAACGGCATGTTGTCACGTGTGAGTTCTTACCAATTTGTGATGTTTAGCTGACTCAATTCATTATGATTAGCCATATATATCATTTTATTTTGAAACAGCCACCAACGTAGCCTAGGCTAGTTAAGGGCCAAGTGAAATGCGGGATGGCATTTCACCATTCTCGAATTAGAGATTTTAGATTTAGGAACTTGGTTACACTAATTGTCGAATTAACATCCTTTTGTTGGGACTAATAATACAACTTAGAGGGAGGCTGAATTGGTTGCATGGAAATTGTGGAAATTGTTAGCAACTTTTGCAAAGATTAGGTTAAGCAGATATTTTAATTAGCATGATTCAAGTTGTGTGCTAAAGCCAATAAGGGTAAGAAAAATAAGTAGTGCACACAATGATAAATAGTGATTCTGGTTTCATTCCCAAGCCTAATTCCATTTTCCTTGCCAACGATCATAAGTCGAGTTGGATTGCACTAATAATCTATACAACAAGTTACAAATTGCAAATACAAATCCTTTTCAAATGATAAATCACACCATTGGGATTCAACTACTACACTTACTCTTGTACACCTAACCTTTTACACGATTACAAAACAACATGAATACGACTTAGAAATTAATAGGTGAATGAGAGCTTTTAGCTTTGAACACAACTTCTAACATATCTCCGAATTCTATAATTCATGTATTTTCTTGTTCTACACAGGAATATATGTTCAAGGTCTTGTAATTTAAATATCATTACTAGGATTGATTTCCATACGTTTGATTGATAAGGGTTTCAAAAAAGATATATATCCACATAGGATCTGAGCAAAGATATATATATATATATATATATATATATATATTTCCTAAACTTATTTCGCTATTGACATAATCTATAAACGATCATAATTTAGTGATAACATGACTTTTTCATCCTCTTGGATAGTTTCTGTTGTGAGCGACTTGTGCCTATGATTTTATGGAGTAGCCTCTCGAAATGAATCTAAACAACTCGTTTTCCAGCAAAACAAGGCAGACTTTTCACTTTACTTTGCCCTGTTATAACCTGATTCCACTACTTTTGTGGATGGTTGTGTGACCTTCATTCCATCCAAAACCATTGGTTGGGTAGATAACATCACCGTGGGTCTTTCACAATCTAACTATTTAAATTACTTAGCTCAAACGAGCCGGGTTTATATCGGGCTTCTGGCATCCGTTTACGATGATGATGAGTTGATGACATCAACTTGCAACGGTCGAGTTTATGCTTTGAGCAATCGTAGACAATCGTTTCATACATTTCACTCTCGTTCTAAATAAATTTCATGACATTGTCTTTCCAATATATATATGATTTCTCTCTGTGTCCATCCCTAGGTCATTGCAATGCTTTTGAGCTCCAGCATTTCAGCTGCAGTGGCAATAGGCCAGGTGGGCAAGAAAGGGAATAGCCATGCCAGTTGGTTACCAATTTGTGGGCAAGTCCCCAACTTTTGCGACCAGGTCACCGGCGCTCTCATTGCCGGCTTTGTCGCGGGGGATTTACCTGATCCTCCCCTTATGCTTTCTCCACTCTCTCTTCGTCGTAAAACCTTAGGCTCTTGTAATAATGGCTACTTAGCAAGTGAATTTTTGCATTTCATATAATGTATGCTTCACTTTCGATACTACCTCGTGGGCTATGTAATGCATATGAGTAAGGATCAGTTATATTGTATGCATTAATGAAGTGATCTCTTACTACAATTTTACTACACATGTCGATGGAGCCCATGGGTTTATAATTTTTCGAAACTTATAGGAGGGTTAGTGATATTGGCTTGGGTTATTACATTTTGCACGATGGCAAATATGCATCAAATGAATTTTGTTTGCCAACTTATAAGGTAAGAAAAGAGGGCAAAATCAGTGACCGCAATGAGCTCGTTTTAACTCTAGACGTGTTTACATAGTAATGCAAAGGGTTGATCAAATCAATATATATATAATGCCTAGTACTTATTGTACTACGAACAACTTTATGGCCATCATCACGTAACCTAATCTGCTCTACTCTTTGTAGCTGCAAATTCCTATCTTTCGTTTGGTGTAAACCTTCTTATTGGACTTTGAAATGGGCCCGATCAAGCAGTCGAATTATACTAATGATTTAGTGAAATTGATGGGAATTTTCTAGGGCTTATTTTTGGTGCGTTGTCGGCCCACTCCAACCATTTGTCCAAGCCATTATTGATAATGTTGAACCCTCGTACATGCTTTGACGCTGACTATGTAGGTGGCTGCAATTTGCGGACAAATGACGTGGAAGGTTAGAAAATGTAGTGGATGAGAGGACTTTTGAAATGATGGCTTTGCTCTAGAAAGTCCACAAGTAATCAACAACATCTAGACGGTTTGTACGAAAATGCCAAAAGGTTTAAAAATCATTTGTTCATTTTCCTCATTTTATTGAGAAATAAATTTACAAGAAAGGTCGGAAGGTCGATGTGATGGTTGATTTTCGAAAATTAGGTAAAACAAATGAATCTTGTTCAAGAAAAAATCCTATTTTTTAAGACCTTTTTCCGCCCATACCTATGTGATAGATATAATCAATCATAATTTAGTGACAGAGTGATAATTTAATCCTCTTGAATAATGTCTATTGCAAGCAAATCTTGCCTATCGTTTTACAAATTAGCCTGTTGATCAATCTAGACAACTCATTTTCCATTAAAACGTGGCAAATATTTCACCGTATTTTGTATCATAATAAGTTGATTCCATCACTTTGTGCATGTATAATTGCTCACCCAAGTTTAGCTCATGTGAAACCCAATCCATCGAAAACCATTGATCAAATAAATTTCGTTGTTGTGGGTCTTTCACAATTTGACAAATTAAATTATTTGGCTCAAACGAGCCGGGTTTACATTGGGCTTGTGATATCTATGTATGGCGATGATCACGTCAACTTGTGATGCTATCAAATCTATGGTTTGATTAATCATAAACAACCATTTCACACATTTTGTTCCCGTTGTAAATAAATTTCATGACATTATCTTTACTACTACATATGATCTCTCTCTTTCTCTCTGGAGCAACCAGGCAGTTTGGTTACCCATTTGTGGGCAAGTCCCCAAGTTCTGTCACCCGCGCTCTCATCACCAGTTTTGTTGTGGCGAGAGTTAAATTAGGAAAAGAGTGGGACCAATAAAAAAATTTGCACCAATGAATTAGTGAAATAGATGGAAGTTTTCTAGGGCTTGTTTTTGGTGGGCTGGCTGGCGGCCCATTCCAACCACTTGCCCAAGCCAACACTGTAAAATTCTTTAGGTAAAAAAATTAAACGCATTAAAAGTATGCGATTTTGGATTTGTCCAGTTAATAAACTTCATGGACCCAATTCAAATCTAATCAGAAAAGAAAAAGAAAAAATTCCGATCAATCAACATTTCAAGTAAAGCTTGGTTCGATTCGATTCAATCCGACTCCGCACTTTTTCTTAAGATGCCGTTTGCTTCCACTAAATAATGTGACATGAGAGCAATGTGTGCAAAAAGATTGGCATAATAAGTAAGACAAGGGCGTAATCAAAAAGACGGTCGGCTTTACCTTAGATCTCAATTTGAGAATTGCAAATCTGACCTAGAGAGGACAAATCCAAGCAAAGATTCTGTCAGTCCCCCCATCTCCACAATATTCCCCAAAATATTTTTAAAAAAAATTGAATAAAAAAGAGAGAGCGCATAAAGCAGCCTTAAAAAGAACACCAGGAGTAGGCCCCATCCGTGGCCACGTTTCAGATGGGCGCATCGCGCCCGTCCATTTTTCCTTTTCCAGTTTGCAGCAGATAGATCCGTTGTTGCTTTTGAAAAGATATCCCGTGGTGGGGACCACATCATTATTAGAAAGATAAAATATTCCATCAGATAAACTATACCATCACAAATATAAAGAAAAAAAAAAAAAATGCCGCCAAACACCTCAAATTACACTTACTATCGCACAATTATATCATTTTTTTTTTTGTTTTGCGAAAAAACCTAGCTCTATTTGTCATTTTCATTTGGTATATGTATCATGTTAATATAAATTTGAAATTTTTTATGAAACAAAAAAAGTTCGGAATTCGCAGTATTTATGTCAAATTAGGCATAATTTGAAATTTTTTGTTGTTTTAATTTAGAAAAAAATTATTTTCTGCAACGTACAATTAGTCCAAAAAAAACGTACAATTGGCCAGCTCAGCTGCTCAGTGCTTGCTTTTTTTTTTTGGACAAGATGCTCAGTGCTTGCTTGGTTGAGCTAAAATGGAGGAAAAAAGGAACGGCAGATGCGGGTGCCACGTGGCACTCCTCCATTTGCCGGAATTATAATTATGTCAGGATTAGTACTTAACACCCGCATGTTGCGGGTGAAGCACGAATATCACTATTTCGGGGGAGGAAAAAAATAGTACCATTGGATTTTTCTAGGCGACCTTCGTTTCAACGTTTTGTATTTTGATTTTTGTGTGATAGGAATACCCAAAGCCCTTTTAAAATTACAATAATTGTATTGGAAAATAAGTAATGACTTTCATCAATTTAATTGTAAATAACAATCTATTCTTTGTATTTTATAATGTTCCTTAACAACCCACTCATCTTCCTCTCCTCACTTTGGGTATTGCTTCGAATTACCACATTTACGCATTCTCTTGAAACCACTTTGAAACATAGGCTTGTGTGACTTCGATAATTCAGTAGACATTAATCAGATAATCGAAGAATGACGAACAAACCCTAAGCAAATGAACCACATAAAAATGGGAACGAGCAAAAATAAAAAAAAAAAAAAGAAGAAAAATCCATTACCCGTTTGTAATTATAATCATCATAACATTACGAATTTAAAATAATTATTTTCATTTTTGTAATTTGTTGCTTTCTGTCAATTTTTTTTTTATCACCAAAGGTTCTTTTACGAGAAATATGATAAAATTTCGCATGCAATATACATGTTGATATGTGTTTTTGAAAGTTTCTAGATATAGCACATTAAATAAGTTGAATCATGGTAAGCTACAAAAAAATAAATAATTAAAACTACAAACAATATCACGAGAGACTTACAAATGGGAAAAACTTCCTAACACTATCCCAATATATGCGAGCTCAATTCAAAAGAATTTGTCAATTAGGTGGATTCCATGTGAAACTCACATAATTCAATGGTGTACACGCATTAAGTTTGGATTGTGTAATAATGGCCCCACATAGCTTTGGAGTCTCATGCTTACTTTAGATTATGGAAAATATTGCAAACATGCGTCACGTCTAGTCTAATATATTGACTACTTACAAACTTGTACATTTTTATAGAAAAAAAAGCAGTTCACGTACCTCCAAACAAAAAACCTCACCGTCGAAAGACCAAACTGCCCTCCTTATAAACTCATTCTACAATTTTCTAATATCTTTTTTTTCATCAATCTTACTCTAACCCTTAACTCATTATCAAATTTTTATCTTGTTTATTTATAGGATATAGAAGTTGAAATTTATATTTGAAGTTAATTATTCTCACCTCGCTTTGATAAGATGGTGATGCGAATCTTAAGGTTTGACCGATTTGATTTTTCGTAAGTTTCGATTTTTTCTTTTTTATTTTTGGGTGCGAGGATTTCCGATCTCGATAAGGTCATTTTCGAAAAGGGAGAGAAGAAAAAAAAATTAGTATTTCCGAAGAAAAGAGCTGGCGCTACTGTCCACGACCGCCGTACGTTACACGGAGGCAGCGAGCCGCGACGCCGTCGTATCCGGGGTTGGTAATTAGACAAGAATATATTTTTCTTTTTTAAATTTAAATTAATTAATTAATTAATTTGCTGTGCTCTTCGCCTTTTCCCAGATCATACACGACAGCGACTGGCGAGACCCCACGTGGAGCGCCACTTCCCGTATATCCCATTGGCGCGTGGACCTCACTCGCCCTCGGCGGCGCGTCGCCGACACGACCGCACGAAAAGAGAGGAATGATAATTTAAGAAAAGAGGAAAAAGAAGAGAGACACGGCCGTTTTTCAACACTTCAAAGCATCGCTTGCGTGCGTTATCCGGACAGCCGAAGCGCCCGCAGGTTATTTTCCCCACAAGCCAAAGGGTCAAAAATTTCATAAAAGGGAAGGCGAAGGGTTGGCGATTAGCTTACGCCACCGTCGGGAGCGAGTTATGACCATTCCGCCGCCGCCACATTTCAAAAGTGCCGTACCGATAAGCTTCCTGCTGCAACTCGATTGAGATGATAACAGCTATAAAATATTTCCATACTGGACATGTGTCGGCTTAAGTACCACTATATTTTGAAAGTATAAGACCGACGAGTCTATTATTATAGTTTTATGGAGATGCTAATGGCGGCGAGATATCTCTACATAGGATACGTTTGGAGTGAATATAGTTTCATGATAGAATCTAGAATTAAAAAGTTAGATTGATGAAAATCTGTTCGGTCACTCCGTTTATAGGTTTTCCATGTATGTAAAGTACATTTCAAGTTCTAAAAATTGAAATATCTATTTCAACGGGTAGTATCTAGGTTTTAGATAAGTTGGATTTAGAATTTGAAACATGAAACCTAAAACAAGTATTTTATATTTTTCTTTGTCTCTGTCATCTAATGATAAATATATAATTTAGAACCATTAGTATAAACTTCATTTTTGTAATCGAGACTTTTATTTTATTTATATTTTATATATTTCTTGTGTTTAAATCTAAGTTGTGGTTAGTTGATTGTAATAGCCGATAGTGGTTATTAAATATGATGATTTACTATCATGGCATCATTATACTACAATCTTATTCTTGAAAATCATAGACATCAATTTATTTATGGTAATTTATCCAAGTCGTCTCACCAAGTGATATATACTAAATATCCTAATAAGAAGCATCTACACAAGAAGAAAATGTTAAGCGATGGTCAATAGTCGAGATGTATATCTATTGAAAGTATGATTGACGATCTATTGTTAGATCGAGACTTCATTTGAGAAAGAAATGGGAAGTAGAGCGAGGAACGGAAAAAGAAAATATAAAAGCTTGAAATTTTTGCAAGAAAGAATTCCAAATTCCAAATTGTTTTCGCAGCTCATTGACTATTTCTTTTCCATCTCCTTTACACCAAAAGAAAAAAAGCTACTTAGTCAAGAAATTTCAAGCGACTCAATTTTTTGCACCTAGCAAAGCCCCCAAAAAAAAAAAAAAAAGAAAAAGGAAAAATGAAGTTGCTAGTCCCACGAGCACTTTCAAGTCCAAAAGTGGCTTTTCGCTTTCCTTTTTTGTTTTTTCTTGGGATTTCGTGTCTAAAGAAAGAACGGTAGAAAAAAAGAAGAAAATATTTTCCATTTCCCAGGCATGCATGCAATTAAATAATTTAAAATCACAATAATTGCAAGTGAAAATAAGTAATGTCTTTCATCAATTTAATTGTAAATAATGCTCTTTTTTTTTTTCTTATAATGTTCCTTAACGACCCGTTCGTCTTCCTCACCTCACTTTAGGTGTCCTTTGAATTATTGCAATTGTGCATTCTTTTGAAGTCGCTTTTGAAACATAGGCTTGTGTAACTTCGATAATTGAGTAGACGTTAATTGGATAATCAAAGAATGATGAACAAACCCTAAGCAAGTGAACCACATAAAATTGGGAACCGGCAAAAATAGATTAGGCAAAAAAAATAAAAATCCATTACTTATTTGTAATTATAATCATCGTAATGTTACGAATTTAAAAATAATTATATCCATTACTTGTTTGTAATTGTGTTGCATTATGTCAATTTTTATTTATTTCACTGAAGGTTCTTTTACGAGAAATTATGATAAAATTTCGCATGCGATATACATGTAAATATGTGTTCTTGAAAGTTTCTAGATATAGCACATTATGAAAAATAATGGCCCCACGTACCTTCAATGTCTCATCCTCACTTTAGATTATGAAAAATACTAGTCTAGTCTAACCCACCAACCACTTATAGATTTCTATTCTTGTTCTAAAAAGCAGCTCTCGTGCCTCTAAACAAAATCCCCAACATCGAAAGACCAGACCGCCCTCCTCGTAAGCTCGCCTTACCATCTCAGTAAGGTCCGACGATTTGATTTTTAGATGGTTGAGTTTTTAGTGGGTACAATAATTTACCATCTTCTTTTTCTTTTTTCTTTTTTTTGAGCGGGGTGGGGAGAATTTGATCTTGATATTAAAAAAGAGCTTGTGCTTCTGTCCACAACCACCGTATGTTGCATGGTGGTCCATCGTATATATGGTTGATAAGCCTTGTTTGGTAATACTCCAGATATTGTTTGTTTTTATTATTTTATTTTTCGAAAAAAAAAAAAAAAAAAAAAAGAAATCTGTTTGGTAAATTTTTGTTTTTAGGAACAAAAATTCGTTTTTTTAATTTGCGAAAATAGATTTGAAATAAAATAAATAATAAAAAAATTACTTCTTATTTTCGGAAATAATTCTAAAATCAAGTCTAATTTTTCTTGTTTTATCTTCTCGTTCTCGTTCTCGTTCTCGTTCTTGTTCTTCTTCTTCCTCCTCCTTTTGACTGGTTGTCGTCGGCCAATCGACCTTGGCCATGGCCGATGACCAGCTAGACGAGAGTCGGCAATGCCGAGCCATATTCTTGTTTTATCTTCTCATTCTCATTCGTCTCGTTCTCGTTCTCGTTCTTCTTCTTCCTCCTCCTTTTGACTGGTCCTCGTTGGCTAATCGGCCTTGGCCATGGCCGATGACCAGCTAGACGAGAGTTGGTAATGCCGAGCCATAGTAAGGCTTAAATTGACGAGCCTCGCTGTGGCTTGGTGAGACTCGGCCTTACCTTGGCTAGGTGAGGTAGCCTCGTCGAGGCTCGGGTTACTAGGGGCCAGCTATGCTTTGATGAGATCGCCGGTCATAGAGGAATGAGAAGATGAAAAGGGAGAAAGAAATGAAAAGAGAGAACATTTTAGTAAACTTATTAAAAAATTAAAAGAAAATAATTTGTACTAGAAATTTTAAGGGTTTTATTAAATGTCTTCAAATATTCATAAATTGTTCTAAAAATAAAGTAAAAAATTATTTCTAAGTAAAAATTATTCTAAAAATAGAATGATTATTAGATGTATCTTGAACATACATGAATATTTCAGCAAAAAAAATAGATAAGAAAGTCTTTTATTGAAATTGTAATTAATTAATTAATTAATTAATTTGCTGTATCTCTTCGTTTATTCCCAGATGGTACACTTCAGCGACTGGCAAGACCGCACGGGAGCGCCACTTCCCGTATATTCTATTGGCGCGTGGACTTCACTCTCTCCTGGCGGCTCGTCGCCCACACGATCGCTTGAAAAGAGCGGAATAATAAGTTTTTTTTTTTTGACGAGAGGAATAATAAGTTCAAAAAGAGGAAAAAGAAGAGACAACGGGCGTTATTCGACTCTTCAGGCATCGCTTGCGTGCGTTATCCGGTCAAGTAAAGAGAATAAAAAAGAAATTAAAAAAGAAAAAGAAAGAGGGTGAAAGGCTGGCGATCATTATAGGCCTGTTTGTTAAAATGTATTTCTGTTCTTAAGAACACAAATTTTCGTTTTTGTTCTTAACAAAAAGGAATAAAACGCGTTTGTTTGCGTTTTTGTTTCAAAAACGGAAAAAGTTAAAACAAAAAGAAAGTCTTTTCTTATTTCTAACAAAATTTAGGAACACTTTTTCTCCCTCTTTCATTTTCTTTTTCTTTTCTTCTTTTTTTTTTCTTTAATCGGTCGCCGGCCTCGGCCATGGCCAGCGACCGGCTGTCGAGGGCCGGCGACCTCACTGGAGCGCTGCCGGGCCCTGGTGAGGCCGAGCCTTGCCGGCCATTGGGCGAGCTCGGCCTCGCCGAGGGCCGGCGAGCCTCACTGTGGCTGGGTGAGGCCACTGGCTCTCATCGGCTGGTTGCCGGCCATAAAAAGAAAAAAAAAAAAAAAGAAAAAGAAAAAAAGAAAGAAAATAGAAAAAAATAAAATAAAAATATTAAAAAATAAAAAATAAAAAAAATTATACAAATTTACTAAACATGTTTTATTCTTTTTATATTTCTGAAAGCATTTACCAAACACGTTTTTTTTTTTTTTTTAAATTGTTTCCGAAAGTAAATACTTTTTTCTATTTTTGTTTCAATAAACAATTTTTAAATAGAAATATTACCAAACGTATCCTATAGTGCAATCTTGTTCCTGAAATGAATAGATAATGATTTCTTTATGGTAGTTCATTCCAGTCATCTCACTAAATAGTATAGAGAATACCATAATACGAAGCATATGCGCAACTGACAATTGATCGTTAGATTGATGCTTTGTTTGAGAAAAATGAGAAGAAGAGCGAGGGATGAAAATGAAATGGGTTAATACCACGAAAACTTTGTTTTTTTTTGGTAAAAATTAATATCACGAAAACTTTAAATTAGGATGCAAGTGATATATTTATTGTAAATTAAATTTTCGATAATTAAAAATCTCAGATTGGTACACTTATGATAAATTTACTAAAAACTATTTTTTGATTGCAAAAACCCAACTTGATACATTTCTAATTGATATGCTATTAATTGTCACGTGTCATTTAACTCAATAATTTGATGGTAAAATTTGATGAAAACTAATGAAGGGTAATTTTATGATAAGTGTATTAATTTGAAGTTATTGGTTGCCACAAAAATAATTTGAGGTAAATTTGTTAGGGTTTTCATGATCAAAAACTTAATTTGAGATAAATTTATTAAAAATGTATCGATTAGGGGTTACCCAAAAGAAATAAATGAAAGTTTGAAAATTTCGTAAGGACGAGTTTCAAATTGCAAATTGTTTTCGTAGCTCATGCACTATTTCTTCTCCCACTTCTTTACACCCTAAAAAGAAAAGAAAAAGCTACTTGGGTCAAGGAATTTGTACTGACTGGAATTTTTGCACTTACCAAGACCCAAAAAAGTAAAAAAAAAAAAAAAAATGAAGTTGCAAGCACTTTCGAGTACAAAAAGTGGGTTGTCGCTTTTCTTTTTTGTTTTGTCTTGGATTTCTTGTCGATAGAAAAAAACGGTAAAAAAAAAGAGAGAAAATATTTTCCATTTTCCAAAGCATGCATGCAATTAAATAATTTACATAATAATACTCTCTCTCTCTCTCTCTGTTGAAAGTTTGAAACTGAAAAAACTCTTCCACTTTCTCAGCAGCAGCAGGCAGCTCCTTCTCCATCGCCACTGCCATTGATGATGATGATGGCAACGGACGAACTCAATAACTGAGCAAG
Organism: Eucalyptus caleyi; assembly: GCA_014182885.2. Classification (NCBI taxonomy): domain Eukaryota; kingdom Viridiplantae; phylum Streptophyta; class Magnoliopsida; order Myrtales; family Myrtaceae; genus Eucalyptus; species Eucalyptus caleyi. The sequence goes on along the minus strand of CM024469.2, from coordinate 10,503,418 downwards.
CGCGTGGCCGACCCAACCCTCCATGAACGTACGCCAGCGTCTCCAGCCCACGCGCGGGCGCGTGCCCCGCTACGCGCCGCCGCCGCCGCCGCCGCTGGAGGGGGTCTACAACATCATCCCCATCCACAGCCCCTCATCGACCACCCCTCCCTCCGGTTCCTGGAGGTGCGCGCCGCCTCCGCCGCCCTCCTAATCGTCGACGACCTCCGCCGGCCGCCCTTCTCCGACTGGTCCCCCGGCCCCGGCGTCGACCTCCTCGACTGGCTGGCGGCCCTCTTCGGCTTCCAGGCCGACAACGTCCGCAACCAGCGGGAGCACCTGGTCCTCCACCTCGCCAACGCCCAAATGCGCCTCAACCCCCCGCCGCGGAACGCCGACGCCCTCGACCCCGACGTCGTCCGCTCCTTCCGCAAGAAGCTCCTCTTCAACTACACCCTCTGGTGCTCCTACCTCTTCAAGCGCCACAGACTCGTCGGGCTCTCCTCGGGCTCCCGCATCAAGACCCTCCGCCAAGAATTGCTGTACGTGGCTCTCTATCTGCTCATCTGGGGCGAGTCCGCGAACTTGCGGTTCATGCCCGAGTGCATTTGCTATGTGTTTCACCATATGGCCGAGGAATTGAACTCCTTTCTTGAGGAAAGGATTGATAGGCTCACGGGCAGGCCGTACTTGCCCTCGTTAACCGGCAAAAATGCGTTCTTGAAGTCCGTCGTGATGCCCATTTATAAGACCATTCAGACTGAGGTTGAGGACAGTAGGAACGGGAGCGCCCCGCATTCCGCTTGGCGGAATTACGATGATCTGAATGAGTACTTTTGGAGAAGGAGATGTTTCAAGACGCTGAAATGGCCGTTGGATTTGAGTTGCAATTACTTTGCAACTGCAAGAAAGAGTGAGAGGGTGGGGAAGACGGGGTTTGTGGAGCAGAGGTCGTTTTGGAACGTCTTCCGTAGCTTCGATAGGCTCTGGGTTTTGTTGATTCTCTTGCTTCAGGCGATGATAATCATCGCTTGGGAGGACAAGAAGTACCCCTGGCAGGCATTGGAGAGCAGGGATGTGCAGGTGAAGCTATTGACGGTGTTTATCACCTGGAGTGGACTTAGGTTGCTGCAATCCGTGCTCGACGTGGGGATGCAGTATAGTTTGGTTTCGAGAGAGACGTTCTTTCTTGGGTTGAGGATGGTGTTGAAGAGTCTTGTTGCCGTGACTTGGATAGTCGTGTTTTCGGTGTTCTATGCGAGAATATGGAGTCAGAAGAATGCTGATGGCAATTGGTCCCGAGAGGCTAATCGGAGGATTGTTGTATATCTCAAGACTGCGTTAGTGTACGTAATTCCAGAGTTGCTGGCCTTGGCGCTTTTCATTCTTCCTTGGATCCGGATCGGGATTGAAGAGTTTAATTGGAGCATATTGTATCTGTTTACATGGTGGTTCCACACTCGAATTTTTGTGGGTCGCGGCGTGAGAGAAGGACTTGTGAATAACATAAAGTATGCGCTCTTTTGGGTTGTGGTGTTGGTTAGCAAAATTTCGTTCAGTTATTTCCTGCAAATCAAGCCTTTAGTTGCTCCAACAAAGGCTCTTTTAGCTCTTCGCAATGTAACGTACACGTGGCACGAATTCTTTGGTAAAACTAATAGGATGTCTGTGATACTGTTGTGGACTCCTGTTATCTTGATATACCTTATGGACTTGCAAATTTGGTACTCTATCTTCTCTTCTCTTGTTGGTGCTGTGATTGGGCTGTTTTCACATTTGGGTGAAATACGGAATATTGAGCAGCTGCGGCTTAGGTTTCAGTTTTTCGCTAGTGCACTACAGTTTAATCTAATGCCAGGGGAGCCGACGCTAAGTGCTAAAGCGACGATGGTCAAGAAGTTGCGTGATGCAATCCAGCGGCTGAGACTGCGTTATGGTCTTGGTCAGCCCTACAATAAGATAGAATCCAGTCAAGTGGAAGCGACAAGGTTTGCATTGATTTGGAATGAAATCATTACAACTCTCAGGGAAGAAGATCTCATTAGTGACGGAGAATTTGAGCTTTTGCGGCTACCGCCCAACTGTTGGAACATTAGGGTAATCCGCTGGCCTTGTGCCCTCCTCTGCAATGAACTGCTTCTTGCCCTGAGTCAGGCAAGTGAGTTGGCGGAATTTTCTGACCGGTATCTTTGGTTGAAGATTTGCATCAACGAGTATAGGCGATGTGCTGTCATCGAAGCATATGATAGCATCAAGTACTTAATCATCACGATTATAAAAAACGATGCCAAAGAGAAATCTATTGTCATGAAGTTGTTCGATTGTATTGATATGCATATTCAGAATGGGAAGATCACGGAAGTTTATGATATGACGATTCTTACAGATATTCATGCAAAATTAAGGTTACTCCTTCAGCTTCTGTTGAGCCAAACAAAAGATATGAGCCAGATAGTGAATGTACTGCAGGCTCTCTACCAACTTTCCGTTCGAGAATTCCCAAAGAAGAAGAAGTCGAATGCAGATTTGCAGCAGGAGGGTCTAGCACTGCTAGGCCAAGCCACTGATGCAGGATTCCTCTTCGAAAACGCTGTCGAGCTTCCTGACGATCCTGATTTCTACATACATCTGCGCCGGGTAAATACAATTCTTACATCCAGGGACTCGATGCACAATGTTCCATTGAATCTTGAGGCTAGGCGTCGCATTGCTTTCTTTAGCAATTCCCTCTTCATGAACATGCCTCTCGCCCCTTGTGTGGAAAAGATGATGGCTTTCACTGTATTGACTCCCTATTACGACGAAGATGTCTTGTACACAGAAGGCAGCCTTCGAAAAGAGAATGAGGATGGAATTTCAACTCTGTTTTATCTGCAGAAGGTCTACGAGGATGAGTGGGTAAACTTCTTGGAAAGGATGCGCAGAGAAGGCTTGGAGAATGTGGAAGATATTTGGAATTATAAGGCAACAGAGCTGCGTCTCTGGGCATCTTACAGGGGCCAGACATTGTCCCGCACCGTGAGAGGGATGATGTACTACTATAGGGCTCTTGAGATGCTTTCATATCTAGATGACGCTTCAGAGATGGACATAAGGATGGGTATACAAAACATCGCTTCTCATCATTCACTCAGGTCCAATGCCAGCTTGAATGGTCCTCCTTCCGTCCAGATACCGGCTTCACAGATGCTTGATAGAGCACCTAGTGGTGTGAGTCTTCTGTTGAAGGGGAGTGAGAATGCGTGCGCCCTAATGAAGTTCACATATGTGATCACCTGTCAGGTCTATGGCGTTCAGAAAGCAAATAAAGACCAGCGTGCCAAAGATATTTTGTATCTTATGAAGAAGAACGAGGCCCTTCGAGTGGCATATGTTGATGAGGTTCACTCGGGGAGGGACGAAGTAGAATTTTACTCCGTTCTGGTGAAGTACGACCAGCAACTGCAGAGGGAGGTCGAGATCTACCGGATCCAGTTGCCGGGCCCTGTGAAGCTTGGGGAAGGCAAGCCAGAGAATCAGAACCACGCAATAATCTTCACTCGGGGGGATGCGCTCCAAACCATCGACATGAACCAAGACAATTACTTTGAGGAGGCACTCAAAATGCGTAATCTGTTGGAAGAATTTAAGAATTATTACGGGATTAGGAAGCCAACGATTTTAGGAGTACGTGAAAATATTTTCACTGGCTCCGTGTCTTCTCTTGCCTGGTTTATGTCTTCCCAGGAAACGAGTTTCGTGACTTTGGGGCAGCGTGTTCTGGCGAACCCTTTGAAGGTACGTATGCATTATGGTCACCCCGATGTTTTTGATAGGTTTTGGTTCTTAACCCGTGGAGGGCTAAGCAAGGCTTCCAAGGTGATCAACATCAGTGAGGATATATTTGCCGGCTTCAACTGTACATTGAGAGGAGGAAATGTAACACACCACGAATATATCCAAGTGGGTAAGGGAAGGGATGTTGGGTTGAATCAGATAGCTATGTTTGAGGCCAAGGTTGCTAGCGGTAATGGTGAGCAGGTTCTGAGCAGAGACATATATAGGCTGGGTCACCGCTTAGACTTTTTCCGGATGCTGTCTGTCTTCTACACAACTGTGGGGTTCTACTTCAACTCATTGATAGTGGTTATTACTGTTTACACATTTTTGTGGGGCCGCCTGTATCTTGCTCTTAGTGGCATCGAAAAGGCAGCTAAGAATGATAGTGTCAGTGGCGAAGCTCTCGGGGCTATTCTCAACCAGCAGTTTGCCGTCCAGCTTGGTATCTTCACTGCTCTTCCAATGATTGTAGAGAACTCTCTCGAGCATGGATTCCTCCAAGCAGTTTGGGACTTCATTACGATGCAGTTGCAGCTTGCATCATTCTTCTACACATTCTCTTTGGGGACTCAGGCGCACTATTTTGGCCGGACTATTCTTCATGGGGGTGCAAAATACCGAGCCACCGGCCGTGGTTTCGTGGTGGAGCACAAAAGCTTTGCTGAGAACTATCGAATGTATGCCCGCAGTCACTTTGTGAAGGGCATCGAGCTTGGGGTTATTCTGGTAGTGTATGCCTCACAAAGCCCATTGGCCAAGGACACATTCGTTTACATAGCCATGACCATCTCCAGCTGGTTTCTAGTTGTCTCGTGGATGATGTCACCATTTATATTTAACCCTTCAGGCTTTGATTGGCTGAAGACCGTGTATGATTACAATGATTTCATGAAGTGGATATGGAATGATGGAGGGATGTTTGCTAGGGCGGACCAGAGCTGGGAGACCTGGTGGTACGAGGAACAAGACCATTTGAGGACGACCGGACTTTGGGGCAAGCTTTTGGAGATCATTCTAGACCTTCGTTTCCTCCTTTTTCAGTATGGTGTTGTATATCAGTTGAATATAATCCAGGGTAACACTAGCATTGCTGTATACTTGCTATCATGGATATACATGGTTGTGGCCGTTGCTATTCATGTGATCATGGCATATGCTCGAGATAAATATGCTGCTAAGGAACACATATACTATCGTCTCATACAGTTTTTTGTCATTGTGGTCGTGCTTCTTGTGATCATCTTATTGCTGAAGTTCACTTCTTTCGATATCCTTGACCTTGTCAAGAGCCTCCTTGCATTTGTCCCCACAGGATGGGGCCTTATATCCATTGCCCTGGTACTTAGACCATTCTTGCAGTCCACTGTCGTGTGGGAGACTGTGGTTTCGTTGGCCCGGCTGTACGATATGCTGTTTGGAATTATCGTGATGGCTCCCGTGGCTTTGCTCTCATGGTTGCCAGGATTCCAGGAAATGCAGATAAGAATCTTGTTTAATGAAGCATTTAGCCGGGGCCTCCAAATATCCCGTATTCTCACAGGCAAGAAGTCCAGCTGATCCAAGTTGAGGTAAGTCAACGCCTTTAAGTAGTCCTTGAACTTTTACATTTCTAGTTTTGTCTAATGACATGTCGTCACGTGTGAATTTCTTGCACTTTTTTTTGGTTTTAAATTTGTATCTTTTGTTCGAGGTTAGTCATTGTTCTCGATTTATTTAAGAAGCTAAACTAAGCAATTATATTAGTTGAATAAGCAATGTTGATTTAGTTGAACTTGTGTTCCTCTTTCTAGTTGTCCCCACATACCTTTTCCTGCCATTGTGTATTTTTCCTTTTCGGGGGTAAAGATAACCAGCTTGGAATGAGTCTTCCTTATAGTTACTATGCATTGCCAAGTTGAAGATTCTCGTTCCTCAATTTGCCCAAGCAGCTATCATGGGGCCTAAGCCTATTCCAAATAAAAATTTATGCAATGAAGCGTATCGTATTAGCATGTACATCTGGCTGTAGGATCTTTTGATTCAGAGCTAGGTCTGCCTTATTCATTATGTTTACAATAGTTGTTTGATTGCGCGAGTTCATAGTAGCAGGGGAGGAACTTAAGAGGAGGTGACAGGAACCAAGGAGAGAAAAGTGAACAAGACAGGAGATTGAGAACGAGCTTGCAAAATGACATGTTCAACCAATTTTGCCATGATTAGGTTGTGGTGGTATCATAGCTAATGGATGAAGATTGTATCAAGTTTGGAACTAGTGAAATCTAGCCCTCTATATAAAGGGGAGTAGTATTTAACTGGATCTCAGTTTACTCTTGCTATGATTCTTGAATTTATATGACTTCCCACGTTGGACTCAGCTTGACAGGCTGCAGGAATGGCCTCTTATCATCTGAAGATGTCGTGCTTTTATGTTGTAGTGGTGTTTGTTTCAACCCGCTCTCCTTTCTTCTCTATTCCTTCTTTGGCGAGGTTTCGTACTTCTTACCAGTGCGCCATTTTGAACCCGCTAGATAAGCTTTACCATGCAAATTCAAACTCTTGCAATTGACTTCATAATACTATTTTATCTGTGCTTGTTTCTCATTGTCTTTTATCGGCAGTTCACATGATTGGCCAGGATGAATTTATTTCAGGTTCTATGGAGAGCAAGGGAGCTGGTTGTATAGTCAACCTAGGCAAGTCCATTTGATCTTGGATGTTAATGTCGCTATTGCTGGGAGGAAATTCTGGTGTCTGTCTAATTTTCCTTCAGCAGCATAATCTTGCAGCGAATGTGGATTTGTGGGGGTTGATATTCATCCGGCCACGAGTTTTGTCTGTAATTGATGTAGTTTTAGCAGTTGATAGATTAGTGTTCAGCTCATCACCCATGTATTCCTCGAGCATGCGTTTGTAAATATTGTCCACAACTCTGCTGTAGATTTCAAGCTAATATATTGAAGAAAAGGCAGTTGAGAGGCATTTTTGGCAATTTTATGCTCATTCTCTCCTCTTAAAAGGTAACGAGTGCATAAACAGTTTTTTTTTTTTTTTTTTTTCAACTACAAGATAATAAAGCGAAATTCAGTCGCTGTAAGTCTTTCGTAAGCACTATGGTACCGCAGAACCTGAAGAATTAAACAGTCTTCTCAAAAGACACAAGTAGATGTTTTCTCATGCAATAACCTGTAACGAAACCTGCCCGCGATGGCAAGCACGAGCTAAACCAATTTCCGGGAGGGAGATATTTTCAGCATGTAACTCAAACATGACAGCATGTAACTCAAAACACTCATATGGATTTTATTACAGGTAGCATGACACAAGGCAACGGCCAAGCCGGACATGACAGTCCTTATGCCATTGTTATTCTCAAGCTTTTACACCAAAGCCGTTACATAATGATACATCAGAATACAGCAAGCATACGCAAGCGACTTCCTTTATGTTTTTCTTTTGGGGTCCGATACAAACTATCACCTGCATCACTAAGGTGTTTTACCCTTGATCAACCGCACACACAGAGCAACATCTATATACAAATTGCCGATAAGGCAAATACAGGACAAACTCCACACCTTATGTATAACATAGGAGTTATTATTTGTTCAGTGATTCTTGTTGACGGAGCCATATAGATTCGGTATTCATGCACCGAGAAACTGGCTGCAGTCAATCCCCTTTTCTGTGAATGCCTCGACGAGCTTAGTGAATAGCTTGGTCAGCATGATCTTAAACCCAGTGGAGCTTCCTTTTTGAGTTTCTTGTGCTTTTTCTCCACCTCCAAAAGCAAATCCTACTGGAGCGCCTTTCATATATTCCTTGCAAGCATAGAGAATATTGTCACTGCGGTTGCTGAAGTGCTCTTCCACAAGTGCCTCGAAATGCTGCATTATACCGTAATTCAATCAGCCTCGGTATGAAGAATTTGACAATATCCTATTTGATATTGGCAACATTTTGACACCCATAACCATTGTCAGCCATTCTAACAGCCAATGTTCATGAGAGGGGATCATGGTGAATTGGATCGGATAATCTGAAATTACTTTACCTTGGGCGGCTTGCGGAGAAGATACAGCATGGACTTGCATGTCATGAGGAATGCATTTTCATTGTAACTAACGGAGTTTCGCTCCCCCTCCATTTTTCCAAGTTGTTTGTCATACCCGGCTTCGTTGAAGTAGGGCTTGTCATTAAGCACAAGGGCCTGGAGGGACACAAGAACCTGAAGAACGGTGGAATTTCCAGGGTTCCAAACTTCAGAGCCCGAGCCCGTCCAAGTATTCAAAAGGCTGAGACAGACTTTTCCAGATTCATAGAGGTTAGGGTTCACACGAAGCCCTCCCGAGTGGTAGTGTACAATCTGCAACACATAAATGTGTTAATTTTAATTTGCGGGAAGACAATTTGTTGATCGAAATTGGCACTCACATATTTAAGCATAACAAAAGTGGTTTGCAATGAAAAACCATGATTCATCATTACCGGTGGTTCGTTCGGAAATTCTGGGGGAAGGAAAATGTCGAAGAAGAAAAGGCCGTCATGATAGGGAGTTCCTGGAGGACCAACAATAGCTGCTCGTAGGAGATCAATCCTTTCTTCATAGGCACGGACATAGATTGTCTCTGTCGAGGTACAAGAAGGGCTCATGAGATACAGGACTGGCATGTTAGCACAGCAAATATCACATTTTCCTTTCTCATTAGCAGCTTTGATATTTTGTCAGTGAGATTATGTTACTAGGTTGATTGGGACAGTCCGATTCTACTCGAACAATCCATTAGTATGCTAGTCAAATAGAAGATTAAGTGCCGAAAGGAGCAGTCACATTTCAAAGACTAGCGAATAGAGAAAAATCATATCAAAGAGAAGCACAACAGATTTCAGGCAGTTTAAGCTTACCAGGAAGATTTTTCTCCAAGATGCTCCACTCTTGCTGAACCTTCTTCAACCAAGCTTTTTTGACCTACATAAAAAGGGAAAAAAATATCATCACTCATCCTGTCTTCTTGCTACACAATAATTAATTGGTTTGTTTCTTTCAAGTTATTTCTTTTTTTGTCATTCTTTCTAACCTGAGATGAAGCAACTCCTTTATCAGCACCATTGAGAAAGTGGTGATCAGAGCAATCCGTGACCATGTCAAACTGCTTGAATTGTCCCACATCCTTGCCCTTGGACAAACTTAAAAGGCCCCCCTCTTCTTGATCATCTTTTACTTCAACTTTCAAACTTGTCCATTCGGACGCTGGCGGCTCATTCTCCACAGAAGATTGAATCTCAGAACTGGTATCACAGCAAGTCTCTACTACTGGATTTTCAAAAGAAGCTTGACATCCATTTTCGTCTTCAGATATCAGAGAAAATTGCACAGCGCCTGACTCTGACACGGAGCCGAAGGATCCGAATAGGGTCGCTGCAACACTGGTTAAAAATCGCATGGCATTCTGTGGGAGAGAAAGGGAGGTGCTTCCAGAGGGGGGCTTTTGACATTCTTCATCAGTTGTACAAGGGAACAGAAAATCCTGCACAACAGACATATACAGTTTGTGCTCAGAGAGTCGCAGCTGAAGCAATTTCTGAATGCGTCAGCAATCTACAAAGATTCTAAATTTCATCTTGCGCTAGTGTTCTGTCAGATGACTAAATCCATAAGGCCAAGAGGGTTTAATAATACATAGCGAGAGAAATGGACTTTAATATGTGTAATTAACTTTGAAATCCTAATTGCACGTAGTGATTCTGTCTCACTTTAACATGCGGATAACATCCTCATCAACACACCACCATCAGGCTACTTTGGAAGGGAGACCATGTGATTTTAGGCTATGTTATAGAAATTATTAATCCTAACATTTGTATCTATCTTCTCATAATGCATCTGAGAAATAATTAACATCAAGATTGTAGACATGCACGCACTTTTTTTTTTTGGGCAGGAGAGACTTTACCTTCTCTTTCTGGATTGGTAGTATCTCATTTTCAACCACCTGCTGATTAATCTGCTCAATGTTTCCATCAAATGGCAATGGAGATGGAGTTGAGCATTCATATTTATCACATCGAATGATCTCATAGGGTGCAACCTGAAATAATAGCAGAGGATATTCACGACCCCATCCCATTTACTTTGCACAAGAATGTATGACAAAGATGGGTAAATAAAGGTAATAAGAGGGTAAGGATGAGAACCCAACATAAAACTTCATTTCTTCTTGAAGATGAGAATTAAAGAAGCAAACACTCGGCCAACTAGAAACCATAAAATACCAGCATTGCTTTATGTTCTTTTAGGACCAAAAACCCCATTGTATCATGTATACCACTAAACACATAATCTCTCATTATAACACAGGTTGTGGACTACTTAGTAATGTTCCAAACCAGTTCATACTCAAAATAGCAAACCATCAGATGACCAGACTTTGTACCTTTGTTGTAAGACCATTTGCCCATTTCACCTTGACAGCACCATCTTTGAAGCCTTCAACGTTGCCAATACAGGACAAGTAAAAATTATTCGGGTCGCCCCTGTCATCTCTCCCAAACTTTTCGATTTCGAGGTCGGCCTCCTCAGCCTTTGTAGCTTCTCTCTCCACAAGATCCTCCGTAGCTTTGACAACAGTCTGATTTTGGACCACTCTAAAGACAACATCACCAAGGCAGTAGGAGTAATCTGGGTGCTCGAGTAGCTCATAAGCACTCATGGTTTCCTCAAGATGTTCTCCACCAATATCATCAGGTGTCTCCATTGAAGCGTTTTTCCATATTATCCTTACGGTCTTTTCCTTAGCATCCATGCTTCGGACAACACCCCATTTCCGACTAACTGGAGCATGTGGATCATCACAACTGCTTTTTTCTAGGACAAACTGTTCAGGCCAAAACTCATGAGAGTCGATAATATTTATGGGAAGCAAAGACTGTGAATCTACTCCGACTGAACAACTACCGTCCTGCCAAACAACATCGACCTTTGTTTTCATCCTTGCAATAATAAACACTGGTGCAGAAGTTAAATTAATGCCCCGTCTCTGAAAGCCTTTGTCCAATTTTCCAGAACTGTTGTGATGATTCTTGTAGTCTGTGCCTGGAAGCATACACCAATCACCAAGCTGCCAGTTTGCATGCGGAAAAGAGCTTAAAAGGGTAAGGTCTTTTGCCTCTTGCAGTTTTGAGGGTTGAGGCAAATGTAGATCACCATCCATGAGAACAGACCCGAGCCAATCCACATGCACAAAACCTGCTTTTACAGCGCACACTGTTCCTTCTTCTTGGTTCGCCTTCCAACTTCCACATAGCCATCTTGCAGATCGAGAAGCAGTTGGACCCATAACCTTTACCCTCTGTCCAGGATAATGTAGATATTGCGAGTCATCAAAAATGTTTGGAGAAATAGGAATGAGTCTTTCTTGATCAACTCCAGTGAAATCACACTTTGCCCCGTCATCGAACAGTATGGTGACAGAATCAATTACTTTAATCACTCTTCCAAGCCAGTGCCCAAAAACAACATGATCACCCACTGAAATTGAGCAAATTTTAATTAGTTTCTTGGAGTTTATGTCTCTGATGACTTTCCCATGAGCGTTCTCCAAGTCAGCGAACATATCTACGTTTATGACTTTGCCCAATTGGCCAGATGGGTCTTGTACAGAGCACACTATGTCACCATGAAAAAATCCTCTTTCAAAAGAAAGGAAGTCATCGATCTTGCCGATGCTCTCCTCCAGGTTAGACAAGAGGTTCACGGCTTGACCTCCGAACAGTATATCCATATCCTCACTGCTCTCACTGAAACTATCCCAATCAGACTCGCTGAAGGGAGAATCCATTTCTCAAAAACCTACAGAAGCATATAACTTGTCATCATCACTGACATTAAACATGAAATTCCATCTTAAGTTAACAATGGCAAAACGATATTACAAAGCTCAAGAACATTATTCAAAGAAGCCAGATCCTTCAACACAGTGGTCTAAATATGATTGAAATTGTGTGCTTAAAGTTCCTCAGCTCATTTTTTCTTTAGAAGAGCCAAGATATTGATAAAAATGACGTGCTGGCTACAGCAAACTTTATAGCCAGGGAACGATTTTTTATTAGAGTCCTAACTATAGCAAATATTATCATAGACAAAAGAATGCATGCCATCAGTGATAATGAAGGACGGAGACTGAGAAATACCTCCAAACTTGCACTAGCTTGAGAAATTTTAGAACAACTTGTGCTCAATCTTCAGATACAAGTGAGTTCTTGATGCTTCACTGGACAACACACTATGTATTGATTGATCTATTGGTATACACTTTAATATATGTAGATATACTTTTTCGGTGCAGATAACAAGTCGTAATCTCTTAGAGACTGCAACTGTTAAATCTGGAGAACCGATGCCAAAGGAGATTTGCCCCCAGTTTACAGGGATAGATGGAGCCAACTAAGGACTCCGAAATGCCAAAGGAGATTTGCCCAAAAAAATGGACTTTAAGCCGAAGTTTCCAGCAGCAGAAACTTTTGAGATAGTTTTCCGGTCACAGAAGTCTGACAAGCGATGACTTCTTGCACAGGTCTGAGTGAAGCTGCCAAAGATTGCAAGGATGGAGTCGCGGAAAAAGTGAGCATGTGCAACACTTTGTCAGATAATTCATCAAAATAAGGCTCCTCAAGCTTTTCCGCAATGCTGAAGTTTCACTGAGCAGATGAAAGTTTGAAGTGTCCACCAAAGCCTGAATGGTTTCAGTTAGAAACCTGAATATGTTGCCAAAGGAGATTTGCCCTACTATAACTAGAGTCTAAGAAAGCTGTTGCCAGTCTAAATTTATATTGCCGTGATTTCAAGCCTCCACGAAGAAATCAATAGTCAGGCCTTAGCTCTCCATGAACCCTGTACACCAAAAACCCAAGTAAATACCAATTCAGATATTCTGATAGAGCACAAGAAATATAAACTGATAAAAGCAAAGAAAGAATACACATCAACTTGTTCCATCGTTATTCCCTACTGCCCAATGGTCAACTACTGTCTACTATTGAATCAATTTCACCAATTACAGAAAAATTTGCATGAGGGACCTTAAATTTAAACTAAAACTGAAGCAGAAAAGTGGATCCATGAGCATGGTGGGCGATGGCAAAGCAAGTATGATGTCGTACATATTTAGTTAAGAACCAACTCAACCAAAATATAATTATCAGCACCTGATTGCTGATTTGGTCATCCTAGTTTTGTATCGATTATGTCCATCTAATAGGTTACCTTCCAGGAAGGAAAGCAACTGAATATACAAAGTGTGTCAAAGATTCTCAATTGCATAAAAAAAAGTTTTGGATCAAATTCAAGAAACTAAACGTTACATTTATCAACTTAGAAAAAAGCATCAGATAGCCACACGAATGACACAACTCAGCGAGAGGTATAAAAGTACTCAATTCATAGAGCAAATGACTCTAAATTTTCGCCCGAAATGACGTTGACAGGGGAATAAGCTCAAGGGTGAGCCTTCAGTACCACAGAACAAAACAGAGGTTGAATTACTACAGCTCGTTATGACATCAAGTCAAAAAGAGTTCAACACAATTTCGGATTCCTCAAATTTAAAGCATAGAACCCTGCTGAACATACACGAAGCATTAACCAAATATAGGATACAGGAATAACGTTTTCCTTCTCGGGGCATCAACCAAGTCCACAATCAAATGATCCGGTCCTTATCAACAGTGATGCAAATCAAGAAATCCAGTGCCCGGAAAGCATAAACCTCAATTGCCTCATCTTTTCAACATTTTCAGAGCAAATAAGCGTGCACAAGCATGAATAAAAACCTCTCCTCCAACTGCAGTAAAAACTTCAACTAGCCAAAACTCTCTCACAAGTTCAATAGCAAACGGGAAACGGTAAACGGCAAAGACAACCTCATAGAGATGAGGAAACTGAACAAGGAAAACATTAATACCACGAAAGAAAACGATCAATTCACCATAACCAACATTAATTCAACATTAATAACACTAGAAATGAAAGAAACACTATCGCAGGCCAAGCAAGGAGAAAGAGTACCATAGTCCCGTCATTGCATACCCGCCCACGAATCATAGTTGACGTTAAGGAACGGACACGTGGAACTTGCATGAAAGCTTCATGAGCTCCGGTCTCAGGGAAAGCTCCACCCCGAACCTGAACCGAACCGAAGAGAATTTCTTCTTTCTTGAATATTTTCTTGGCCCAGAAAGCTCTCTTTCAAGAAACCAGAATCCTCCTGGAAAATTCAGAGAGGCTGAGGTCCTCTCTGAATCACATCCCTTATGCCATAAATGTCCGTGGAGAACATTGCACGAGAGAGAGAGAGAGAGAGAGAGAGAGAGAGAAAGAGAGAGAAGCTTCTTGGGTTGAGTCTTGGGTTCTAGGGGGCGGAGACAGACGGGTGCTTTCACATCCAAAATGGGAGATATAATGACCAAAAAAGACACAGAATATACCAAACAGTGTCAGCAGAACATACTACTGTACTTCTCTGCCTTACAACTGACGCCTGCTGGAACCCGAGAAACTACGATACTGCCCCCCACTCTCTTAGGATTTTCCCTTTTTTGCCAGATCCCTCCTCTCTCATCGAATTACATAATGGAAGACCATTGTACCCTGGCATAGCGATCCATCATCAAGTATTAAGATTGAATATTGTGATGATTCAACGATTATAAATGCAAGAAATTGGAAAACTAACTCGTTATTGACTTAATCAACAAGTGATCAATAGTTGAACATTTGTGGTCGCGATTGGTTGAAAAATTCACTTTTCTATTCACTAGGAAAAAGAGCGCAAGCTTAAGAAAAGACCAATATATGTGAAGCTGAGAGAGAAAAAAAAAGGCGATATGGATGAGTTTTGAGGAAATAACTTCTAATGGTTGAACTTTAAAAGGTACAGTGTTTACAAAACTGGAAAAATTTTATAAAAAAAGTCTTAAATCTATTGTACAGTGGTCAATTCGGTTCTTAATGTTTCAATTATGCCAAATTAGTTATAAAATTATTATTTGGATAATTAGCCTGGATGATTACATTAATAAATCATCAAAATGTTTACTAAGTTGGTAAATAACCAAAATATTTAGAATTAAATTAACAAATCATCAAAAGGTTTATGACTAAATTAGCACAATTAAAAATTTTAAGATTAAATTGGCAAATCGTTAAAAGGTTTAAGACTAAATTAGCACAATTAAGAAGTTTAAGACTGTATTGGCTATTGACAATAGATTTAGGACTTTTTGAACAATTTTGCCTTGTGAAATTAGTTGATAAATAACTTGACTATTCAAATCACAATTTAGCCTATTTCATCGTATTGCGTTAGTGTAGCACATCTTAACACAACGTGGGCAATTTATAGAACTCTTGGATAATAAATCTTTCGTTGAGTTTGCTTTCTACACAATGGAGATGATGACAATAATCTGTTTTTATGATCGAGCTTATCGATTTCGAGCATACAAAATATAATCAAAGAGTTAGAGTTTTGAGGAGAACAAATCAAGAAAAATCCGACTGTTGTGGTTCTTTTCATCGACTAATTTAATGTGAAATTTATACGAAAGTATGATGTTTTTTTTTTTTAATGACTGTCGGTCTTATGCGGTTGCCAACAACTGACTATTATATGAACTTTAAGGTCCAATCAATACCTGCAAAATATGACAACCCAAAGTGGACCAATAGAAGAGTGCACTAACGAAGGAACGTTGAATCCCCACCGTGACTCGTTTTTCTAATGACTATTTCCCCCTCTTTTCCCTGTGATCCAGGCTTCGTTTTGGGTCTCACATGGTCTGCCGCTTGACATTATTCAACTTTAGCATGTGTGTCCTACTTTTAGTTTGTAAATAAACCAGAATTTGCACTGATAAAGGAGCAATTTTGGATAGGATCAAGAATATACTTGGGAATAATCTTTACCAAAAGTCTTCACCAAGATTCCTCAGTTAGATCCTGATGATTCCTTGTAAAAACGCAATTGGATCTTGCTCTTGTTGGCCAAAAGAAAGGGACTGCCCAATTGCCCAAGAAAAAAGTGTTTTAACCAGTAAAACTGATTCATGTGCACTTGTGTTTCTTGGTGGGCATTTACTGAATTAGTTTATCAATTGCTCCCTAAACTCTACTTGTTGGAAAAGGAAAGCAAAATGGCATCATTCGCATCAAATGGTTCTGTCACTCTTCCTGATTGATGCCATTTTCAGACAAACATGTGCCTTTACACAGTTTTGTGCCTTGCAAAGCGCCTTGCAAAGCTGCAATCTGATCCTCCATTGAAAATCAGGATTGTCTTCCAACGCACAACGTCAGTATTTACTAAATGTGGCAAGTGCTTCATGATGTGGAGGCGAACGTCACGCTTTATATATGGTGAAGAAACTTACAATTGAATTGAAAGATGAAAAGCCGCAACTTGAGCATACGCGGTATATCTCGTCATGAACTGCATTCCTTTAGGTACATGCCATTATTGAAGGGCACAATTAGTACATTGATTATTTGGCAACAACCCAACTCTAGTTGTTCTTCTTGCAGAGAGGAAAAAAAATGTAAAAAAATGAGCTAATTCAAACAGCAACTGGGCAGAATCTAGGTGGAAAGCTGAGAGACGAAAGCGACCGAATCCTAACTAATAACCTTTTGGAGGGCTTTAGCTTTTCCACCTGTGGGATCAAAAAGATCGTGCATAGATTTAATCGAAATTCACCTTTTCAGTCGGCCTACAAAGTGCTTGTTCTTGCCCTTCGCTATGTATCTTGCCCTAAAGTAGCTTCATATTCAAGCTCCATTTCAAGGTCCCTACGCTAACTACAAGGGACCATGATCTTGAACAAATTTAATCTCATACGCTACATGAATACAAGATCGTTATGGTTATCGGTCGAGTCCATGCAAGTATATACTCTAAAAAATACAAAAGTTACGGTTTTGATTGCATCATGTAGTAAGTTCAGCTGTTTGAGGCGATAATCTTAAGGTTTTAATACGCGTTATTGTATTTCCTTTTAATCCGCTGATACTTTTCTTGAACCTTTTTTTTCTTTTTAATCTTTTCCTTGGAAGTACGGAACTGAGTATCTTAACAAGAGCCTGATAATTCTTGTGCAAATGCTAATGTCATCGAATATCCAATGTTTAGAATTCATTTGGGTGTTTGATGATGGACGAAGCAACTAAGGTCTTGTCTGCAGCATAAAGGGGAGAAGTATGTTGGGAAGTATATTCTCGAAATGCTGATGGGATTCGCTTGGATTGAATGGAATCGATGCATGTTGCGTCCCCTTCATATCACCAATCACCAATCCTAAAAGAGTCGCACGCAAACTTTTTGGAAGTCAGTTCTTTCGTGTCCAGGACACCAATACAGTATTCTGGGAATAAACCCAAGCCCTAGGTAAAGGTTTGGTCGTGGAGCATATTCTTCTCCACTGCCCAAAGCATACAGAGATAAATAAAGATGCGTGCATGCGTGGACACCCGCATGAACAAGAACAACGTAAAATCGAGATTATTCTCTTTATGGTGTTGTATATTCTCAAGCGTTTCGTGCCGCTTTCTTATTGTTAAAATATGTCTCAAGTTTAAAGTCCAATGCAAAATTACGAATATTCCGAATTGGATATGTTACGGATGTTTAAAATCGAGTAAATAAGATCCGAAGATCAACTTCCCAAATTTGAATCTGCGTTGAAGAGTCTGGCTGTTAAAATAGGAAAGTCCAACTTTGACTAGGACTTGGATTTTTGTTTAAAATATACAAAGATATGTTTTGGATAGGAAACAAAATCCTATGAGAAGTTGGCAAAAGAATAAGGGTTTTACTTATATATAGACTTAAGGCCGTGGGTGATAGGTGTGGATCACAAATTGTTTTGAAGTGCCGCGTGAGTGCTTGGTGTTCCGCCGTTGATCGTGAAGAATTGATCTTGAAGCGCCGTCTTGTTGTCGAGTGCTTGGGAGGGATTTTCTTTGTCGTGAATTGCATCCAAAAAGGTTTAGTGTTAAAGCCAATTAAATCTTGTGGTAAGATTTGCGTGTAATTCCTTCGTGAGATTGAAAGATTATTTCTTGAGGAATTTCGGGGCTAAACACTGTGTGTGTTATTGGGTGTAATTAGGGCTTGGGAAACACTGAGAGAGTGTTTGAGTGACTTGAGTGTGTAATCTCATTGTATCGCTTGATCTATAGTGAAATTCGTTGCTGCTCTCCCCGTGGACGTAGGTCTTTACGACTGAACCATGTAAATCTGGTGTCTAATTTATTTTCTTTTTCTGTCTATATTATTGTTCGATTGCTCGCTTTATCGCAACACTTATTACTTAATCTTTTGCATATATTTACACCAGTTCCATTAAAATTTGCAAGGGTTCTAAAATCTGATCTTAATATGATGAGCATAATAAGCTATGAGGAGCACAAAACCCTCGAATCAAGCCCCGATCTAGCTGAAATTTGGTGTCATCTAAGTTAAACCGGGAGAATTACCAAAAAAGTCCTAAACCTATTGCAATTGGGTTAATTTAGTCTTAAACTCTTTTTTTTTGGCCATTTTAGTCCTAAACCTTTTACAATTATGCTAATTTAGTCAATCCAACCAAAATTAGCCGGTCGGCGCTGACGTGGACATCGGTCAGGGACACCTGGCCGGCGAATGCTGATGTGACAATTTTTAAATATTTTTAAATATTTTTCGATTTTTTTCTTTTTCTTTGAATTTTTTATTTTTTATATTTTTTCCCTCATCTTCTTCTTCCTTTGGCCAGACCTTGCTAGCCATTGGTGAGGCTTGCCCCCGCTGGCCGCTAGTGAAGGCGAGCCTCGCCAAGCAACGGTGAGGTTGTTGTCACCAGATCTAGCGGGGCTTGCCTTTGCTAGTGGTCGGCAGGGACAAGCCTTGCCAGATTTGGCGATGGTGGCCTCGCCGTCGCTTGGCAAAGCTCACCTTCGCCAGTGGTCGGTGAGGCTAACCTCGCCAGCCCTCGCCTAGCTAGAGGAAGGAGAAGGTGGGGAAAAAGAAAAAAAAGAAAAATATTCAAAAAAAAATATAAAAAAATTGCCACATTAGTGTTTGCCGGCCAGCTGTTCACGTTAGCACCAGCCGGCCAATTTTGGCCGAATGGACTGAATTTGTACAATTATAAAAGGTTTATGACTAAATTGACCAAAAAAGAAGAAGTTTAGGACTGAATTAACATAATTGCATTAGATTTATGACATTTTTGGTAATTCTCCCAAGTTAAACCAAACATAATAATTTCCTAATTTAGTTTAATTAAGCCGGCTCCTACGTGGATGTCCATTGCTTTTTCAGCTTAAAAAAGCTTATAACGCTCGTCCTTTTTAGACTTAAGAAATTAGTAGTGGAACACCATCGCCCTCCTATTAGCGACGACTTACGAATATGGTTGACTTCGAGTTGAACCGAGTCTCAAGTTCCCTCTTCTACCAATCGAAACCCTAAGAGAAGATGAGTCATGCACGGGTTCTCGTAGCAGAATCAGACGGACGGTGTGTGGACACGGATCTAAATTGCCTTTCCTCTATTGGAAGCACAATTCTCCTCATATTCTCTCTCCAGCCCCGTACGTGGTACACACAAAGACAACACCTTTCTGAACTATGCCAGTGCACGCTTTTTGGGTCGTGCCGTTATCTATCTCGAACTGCCACTTAATTTTATTATATAATATGAATCATTGTGGTTTAAAGTTAACTCTCGACATAATCTCTCTCTCTCTCTCTCTCTCTCTCTCTCTATCTGTGCGTGAGCGGATTTGTGTTGAGGTGTAGTCCGATCGAGTGGAGTCAACAAAGCTTAACTATAGTCAAGGTCGAGCACCAAAGTTAGGACTTTGTCCGCACCAAAACGTGTGCGTGGGCGGCTGGTAAGCTCTCTCTCCCTTCTGGTCATTTGTCATTGGCAAAAATTAGGTCAAATAAAAAGAGAAAAAATGTTGGACAAAGCAAAATCCTCTTTTTCTACACATCCGATGTCTTATGCCACCGATATGGGTAGTTTTATTTTTAAAAAGTAACTAACCGCTGGTCTCGACTGGTGAGAGATATGAGATGTGTACAAAAAAGGGTGCATGGGTTATGCTTAAAATATTAATCCGTCTCAAACTATGTCCGAGTCTGCGACCATCTACAATAAAATCTCCCGGGACCAATAATTTTGGAGGGCCTGCATCCCGTGCAAATAATAATGTTCCTAACGCTAATATATATATGTCGCATCAAAATGTTTGATATTTGATTATGGATTATATTTTCCACACATCCGATATTGGATTAGGATCTTTTGTTAGGGGTACAAATATGGCATCTCTCTTATGTGAAATAAATTGGATATGAATTTGAATGATTTCTATTATTAATTTACCAATTAAAAAGTTTGGTTGGAGAAGTTTTCTCCGATTAGAGATGGGGAAAAAAATATGAATCTTTAAAATGAAAATAATTAGAATAATGTTATTAGGGAGTGATTTATTGTAATGGCTAGTAGAGTTCTTTTAGGGGACTAGGCTAGCATCATAAGAACATCTAAGTATGCTAAATCATCAACTCCATAATGGTGAGGGGATTAAAGCAATAGGAAATTTTCACATTTGCGAATGCCATCATCTTTTTGCAACTTGGATTGCGTAGGCTACAATATTAATTTTGGAATGGTTGAAGATATATATGATTTGAGAGGTGGATCACACCGTATAACATTCATTTTTATTTGGATTCTGACAAAAAATATCATATAGTACTTGAGTAATTATAGCAAACTTTGGAGGTGTAATTTTATTTTATTTTCTAACAAAAACGACTTTATACACTATTGGTTTAAGAGAGAAGATAGTTTTAATCTTCAAATCAATGAGGGTTATGATACTATTGTAAAATTTTCCTTTACACTAGCAATATACGGTATGTCTTTCCATAATACTAGTTCCAAACGGACCGAAAGATTTCATGCTACGTGGTACTTAAGTGTTGCTATTTTTCCGATTGCTGTAATGCTCTAATACAGCTTCACCCGATTAACATGGATCAAATCCAAAAAAAGAAACACTTAAGTGATGATTCTTTTAAGGTGAATCTCTACTTATACATCGAGCATGAGTTATCATTCATGAGTGGAGATTGCTATGGTATAGCAATAGACATAATTTTTCTTTCATATAAATTACTCCAATTGTTCAAATTTATTTTTAAAAAAAAAGTTAGCTCAACAACCACAAGTCCAACCACTAACAACTTAATTTCAATTTGGATACCTCTTCGCCACTATAGTGCGCACCATATGCAATTCTGATAACTTTCTTCTTGGTTGGATACAAATTGTTGAGCACCTCACGACAAATAAATTATATCTCCAAAAAGGAAAATTTCATTTAACTATAAGTTGTGGCCGAAGAATTTAAACTCATCGAACCCCAATCTTTGTCCTGTGTGCCTCTTTATTTTTATTTTTTCGAATTTCATTAACGTGATTAATAAGAAAATAAATGAAAAAGCTCTCAGCCGATCAATGTGGATAGGGAATATTTCCACATTCAATTATGGTCCCATGGGAATAAACGAAGTAAGGATCACACTCTTGACTCTACACCTGCTTTTTTCACAACTTTGTCTAGAAGACATGAGACGTATTTCATGTGATTATTTCACGCGAAAGTGGTAGGAATTGTATCGAGTGAACAAAAAAGGGCGATTTTAAAAGAATTTTATGACACATAGGATGAAAAACATATCACAATGCGTTATAAAAAATGGTTTCATGTCACATAAGATGACAAGTATATCATCACACAATCAAAATGATTAGTCAGTCACAACATATTAATTAATCTCGTTGGAAAGCGCCATTCAATCTCATTGCGTATGCCTTCTGTCAAGTCCACGTGAGATCACATCTCATGAATGGATGTTTTTGCCATTGCCAGTACATCTTATTCTGTAATTTCCTAAAATTTACTTCGTTTTGAGTACGTTTTTTGGGAGAGGGAGAGAGGGAGGGAGCGAGGGAGGGAGAGAGAATAAGAGATATCAGTAGAAATAGTAGGGAAGTGTCTTCACTCGGTTCATCTTTTCATTATTTCCTCCTTACTTTAGTAGGAAATGGAAAGAAATTCATTTTTTCTGTGCCACCAAATTATAAGAGAGGAGGAGAATTATTATTTTCTATTTTTTCTTCTTCTTTTTTTTTCCTCCCTTTTCTTCTTTCATATTGGGTTGACGAAGTAACTATCAATCTGAAATCTGGTATCAATTCAAGAACGTTGCTAATTTAAAGCTCGACAATAAACATCTCGTCTTTTAGGTAGGTAAATATCAAAATATAATTTCATAAAAGCGAATCAAATAAATATTTGCTGCGTCTTTGATAAAAAAAAAAAAAAAAAGTTCACCCTTTTCACCGATGGATGATATTTCCAAATTTCAAAAAAAGGACTTCATAAATTTTGAAATAATTGTATGTTTCAGGGACCAGAAAATATTTAGATGCTTTCGTAATTTAAAAATATATATAAATAAAGAACATGGGTAATATGTTCATGGTTGGTTCACTGTGCTCCGGTCGAAGTCTCGATTTTGGTCCGACCAATACCCCAAATAAAATAAAATCTTATGAACATGAAAATTCGACAGTGACACAGGGGATGGGTCTGAGGCCATCCAAATAAAGTTAGAATAATCACATCACACCCTACTTTTGAAATCCTCAGCCTTTTTTGTGCCTTTTTTTCACAACTTCACTTGACAAAGACAATCTTAGTTAACAATTAATTGTCTGCATTAACCCATGATTAGCTGTCTCTTCAAATTAACTCGGTTTTTTTGCTTACCGCTAACTTTAGGGTTAATACCCCAAACTATTTTTGACCACCAAAAACCCCAAACTGGTACATACGTGACAGATCTACCCTCCGTTAGCTTCCGTTCGATTTTTCCGTTAATTTTGCTGACGTGGTTGCTGACGTGGCAAACCATGTGAAAATTCATAAGTTTAATACCATTAAAAACCCCAAACTGGTATATTTATGACAAATTTACCCCAAGCTGATATATTTACGACAAATTTACTCTAATTAATTTTTTTGATCATAAAAAACCTAAATTGGTACACGTGTGGCACATTTACCATCTTTCAATTTTCCCAAATTTGACAGAGTTGTGATGTCCAATAAATTTTATTTTCCGGATTACTCTAACGTTGCCTCCATATCATTAATACTTAATTTTTTTCTTTTATTGGAATCATTATTAGAAAATATTCAAAGACTACCAAATGTGCACTTCATTCTTGTGCCGAGAGGATGCCCATTAACTAAAAGATGGATAGATCGCTTGCGCACATATACAAAAGAAGTGCACATATTGTGATTGCTTCACTCGTTTTTGGTTTGTGACAAACTTGGCTTTATGTTTCTATGTCTCAGCCCCACATGGTTTACTACTTGTCCGCAATCTGTTTGTACGCTTACATATCACTCTTACTTTGCTGGTCCTTATTAGCGTTACGTAATCTTTTCTACCTTGAATTGTAAGTGTCAAAATTTTAACATGGAACTTGCATGTGAATGGTATGAGTGACTCGTACATCACATGCTCGTTGAAATGCCGGAACCAAAATCACTTATGTTTGTCGCTAATTTCAGGTGTGCTTTGAGTGTGATTCTTTTGTATATGTGCGCAAGCGATCTATCCATCTTTTAGTTAATGGGCATCTTCCCGGCACAAGAATGAAGTGCACATTTGGTAGCCTTTGAATAGTTTTCTAATAATGATTCCAATAAAAAAAATCAAGTATTAATGATATGAAGGCAATGTTAGAGTAATCTAGAAAATAAAATTAATTGGACATCACAACTTAGTCAAATTTGAGAAAATTGAAAGATGGTAAATGTGCCGCATGTGTACCAATTTAGGTTTTTTATGATCAAAAAATTAATTTAGAGTAAATTTGTCGTAAATATATCGCTTGGGGTAAATTTGTCATAAATATACTAGTTTGGGGGTAAATTTGTCATAAATATACAAGTTTGGGGTTTTTAACGGTATTAAACTTATGAATTTCCACATGGTTTGCCACGTCAGCAACCACGTCAGCAAAATTAACGGAAAAATCGAACGGAAGCTAACGGAGGGTAGATCTGTCACATATGTACCCGGTTTGGGGTTTTTGGTGGTAAAAAAAATAGTTTGGGGTAAATTTGTCACAGGTGTACCAGTTTGGGGTTTTTTAAGGTATTAACCCCTAACTTTATGAGGGGTGCTTAACACCTATATTAACACCTCAAAAGGGTTGCCGATGCTGATAGCTACGACCCTCCCTCTTATTTATACAAATAAATTATATAATGTTTGATATATCACCATGATATTCTACTTGTCGTTCTTGAGCCTACATGCCTTTCCCAATCAAATCATTGAACTTCATTTTGATTATTTGTTTAAATAAGCCCTTGTGGCTGTTTTAAGTTTTCTGATCAATCCTGTCATGCATCAATTCTAGTTGATTCGAGCTACATAACCCACTGGACCATGCTAGTATGACATCTAAAAACTTTTGCACCATCGACAAGCCATCATGGAGAATGAAGTGGGCGAAAAGAAAATCTATGCAATTCTAGAGGTAAAGGTTTTTTTCATGACGACTTGTCCATGGAGAAATTTTTTTTTCCAAGTCGTATTTCAGCATGGTTCGACAAACAATTAAGCTCAAAATTGACTAAAATTGGTGTTTGAGGGGTTTGATTAGAAATTTTATGCAAGCTCGTGAACTTGATCAAATAAATTGAAATTTCGAGTACTTGGTTGGAAAAGAAAAGGCGTAGGTTGAGGGGTGTAGTTAAAAAGTAGAGTTTCTCCTATCATCATTGATAGTTACATTACATCCACAGCAGAGTGATAATACAATATAGCTATGACAATCTTAAACGATCAATACCAAGTCTACTCCCTTTCTTTCTAGTTCATACATATATATATATATATATATATATATAATTTTTTTGTTTGCTGTCGGAACCTAATTAACTATCCCATTGCACATGCTATTAGGATCAATACAACTTAAATTGACACCAAGGTCCATAATAGGATTGAACACTTCTATAATTCGGTTAGAATTGAAAATTTAGACCACAGAAATAGGGATAAAAATATAATCCATTAAGTTTAAAAATTCATTTGAAAAAGTAATGTTGCTGGTAGAGAATTTTCTATTCAAAATTGGTCTAGTGGTTATGGCGGCTATTGCTGTTTTTGCTTTCACAATGTGAAAACATTATAATAAAAGGGAATCATAGAGAATTGTATGTGCATGCATACGTATGCATAAACGATACAGAACTTAAATTTTTTAAAACGCCCCCGATCTTGAGGTATCAAATAAGTTTCATAGTTATCTAACAAAATGGACTAGACATGATGTTAGAGTTTTATACAATTTCTTTATGCACCTTTCAACTGCTCATCTTGCATGTGGATTCTTATTTACGTTTGTCATATCTGTCTCGATAGTCTTATTCATAAGGATTCCATTTCAAAAAAACAAGAAAAAAAAGCTGGACAATTACAGAAGAGTCCTAAAATTTATCACAATAATGCATTTGAATCCCAAAACTTTCACTTCTTATTATTAAGTCCTAAAAAGTTATCGTAGTTGTACACTTTAGTGCTTCCGTTATTATCATCTCCTTTAGCTTAGTGGATGGAAATCTATGCAACTTTTTTTATTCACTGCTACAAAATCGCCACGTAACATTTTCTGTCTACTTAAAACTAACAAAGTTGAAAGGAGGGACTCAAATGTGTCGAAATTGCAAGTGTTATAACTTAAATAGATGGAATGAAAATTTTAGAACTCAAATACCTTATCACGACAAGTTTTAAGACTTACACCATAATCGTTCAAAAATTATTTTACTTAATTGTCTTTTTATCTAACTTGAACGTGAGGAGGAGTATTTAGAGACCTAATGTGCTAGCATGAAAAATATTGCACTTCAATGTTAACTTTGACTTTGAAAGATATATATAATAGCAACTAGCAAGCTTTGCATGTCAACATAATTTCCATACTAATCAAACACCCTAAAAGGGAGTGCACCCATATTGAAAAGAAATTAATATTAACGACAATGGAGAGGAAGAGGCAACGCACTCTCTTTCGCATATGATGGTTTATATTTGCCCACGAAAAGAGAGCTAGGCAATAAAAATAAATATTTTTCAAACATAGTCCACTAAGAGCACTTGAGAGTGCTTTATTACAAATCAACTGTTGAAAAAGTGAGAATTCTTGTGGTCATTGACGTGCAATATTCTTCGAACATATATGCCAATTAGTTAACTTTAGACATATTTTGGTTAATGGCGTGTAATGAATTGATAGGCTTGAGGAATAGTCGAAGCCACACTTAAATAGAAAAGGACGTTATTCAAATGTATTTCAAGTAATTTCAGTATATATAACAAGTCATCACATGATCGAGTCAAGTCACACCAACGTTTACTAATAATGACGGAGATCAATCCATAAGCACATTAGAGCTTTACCTGCTTCTGTTGAATTGAACCAAAGACTTAATTTTCCCACCAAATTGGAATTCTAGCATGCAAAACAAGTAAATGACTGGTTTTTCTTGAAGCATGTATACATGTATAGTTTCTGAATCAAGCATGGGTTTGTGCAAATAATTGACTATCGTAAAGTGGGAGATACTCGATTTTGTCATATAAAACCTGACTTTTCTATCAAATTCATTAAAAAAAAAAATACAGGTACCTACTAGCTAGTCGCACTTACGTTAAACCCACTAAGCAACTTAGCTCGATGAATAATTAATTTTTTTTTAACTTGGGATAATTAGGAGCCAAGAGTTCAGCACCTCCAAGATCTCACATGTACAACCTAACAACATCAACTACAATCATATGAATAAGTACAATCGAGGTGCTTTGCCTCAAGAAGTCGACTAAGCATGTCACAAATCTACAATTTAAGGATGATATGCACACAATAGTCAATTCAATGCCGGAGTTTAGCAAATTTTATAAGTTCATTCCCCGTATTATAATAGATAATGAAGATCCAGCCCCATGAAGTGACAAACTACTGTGATTGGGAATTCCATTAACACAATCATATTCAAATGGAAAGTGGAGAGACACAAAGTGCTTTCGGAAATGCAAAGAGTCATTTACCATAATTGTTATTTGTTTAATCTGAGATGGGATAGGTGGCCCTAAAAAGGTTGATTCCACTGAGTTGCACTTTGTTCATGGAAATGGATATTCTCGAGCTTAACTTTGGCCCCTCCATTATTTTATTTGAAGGAGAATAGAGAAACTAAAGTATTCTAACATATGAAAAATTTAGAAAAAGTTAACGGAGTTGGCCTCTGGTGGGCAATGATTTGACCCTTTCTGTTCCTCTCCCCTATCCACAACTTCCAGCTGTCGCTCTGGACATAATTCTATCCACTATGAATTTTTTTTTCTTTTTATTATATTTTTCTTTTTCACGGTTGATAAAATCACAAAAGAGAAATTTGCATAATTATCAAGAAATGATCAGGGCTCCAACTCAAGCGACATTATTACACGGTCCTTGTTATGTGCTTATTGAATCCAACTTGAACAAAGGCACAAGGATTCTTGACATTTTCTTATTATCTAATACATGCGCTTCTTCTAGAATTTATTCCCGACAGCTGAAATCTACTGCGACGAGTTTGAGCATATTTTTCGGAATTGGACATGTTTAAGATTGAAAAAGGATTGTGACATGAAATTCTTTCTAGGGTTTCTGCTACTGATGAGAAGCAATCGATCAATTATAAAGCGAAGAAAGAAAAGCCCAGCAAATGGACAGAGACATCACTTACCCGTAGTCTCGTGGTGTATTATCACAATTTGACTTGATTTTTAGTAGTCTATTCATATTTTTCGGTAAAACCATGTGGAGTGGTTTTGTCCTTTGGGCGAGAGGTAGAGCCAGTGTGTATTATATGTTTATATGATGGAGAGCAATAGTAAGAGAAAGGTCATCTAAAGTAGGATCGGAATCATTCTAGAAAGAAGATTAGCATGTATTTAGGAAGTACATTTATTTCTATACAAATAAATGACCATATTTAAAGGGGATAATTATCCAAAAATTTATAAACTTATTATATGGTAACTAATTCAATCCTAAATATTTTAATTGTACCAATTTATTCTTAAATCTTTCAACAACTTGTTAATTTTGATTGAAAATTACTTATGTAGATAATTTTTGCTTTTTTGTTTTCATTTTTGGCCAAAGGGAAAGACAAGGGTTGAAAAGGAAAAAAATGAGTTTTTTTTTTTTTAAATGTAAAAATTATCAACGTCGGCGCCAATCATACCACATAGATAGTTATTAGTCAACCAGATCCATGTCAATAATTTTCGATTAAAATTAGTCTGAATGACTAAATTGACAAATATTCAAAATGTCTAGGATTAAATTAGCAAATTTTCAAAAGGTTTATTACTAAATTGACACAAATGAAAAGTTTAAGACTAAATTAGTAAGTTGTCAAAAGATTTAGGATTAAATTGATAAAATTGAAAGGTTTAAGTCTGACTCATTTGTCTTACAATATATTTATGACATTTTGGATAATTTTCTCAAATTCGAAATATTATCATTTCAAAAGAGATAGAAGTATTCTTAAATTTAGCATATGATAATTAGTTTGATCGGATAGAATATCGTACTCTATAAATACTTACAAATAATTTCGATACGAAGAAGATATAGATGGGCGATGTTATTAGTTCCACTTTGGAGACGCTCCACAACAAAATCAAAAGGGCAAGGATAGTGGATAGGACTGCTTCCTACTGCATTTTGTTAGGAGATGATGTGAAATGGGATGCTCTGTCATAGTCTCTAGCCTAGAATTTGGAACTGTGTTTTGTGGGGCTAATATCTAAAATCCATCTTTCAACTTTGCACTATAAAAGGGGAACTCTCTCTCTCTCTCTCTCTCAAAAGCATTTGTGGTGTCGAGGATCTGAGCATAGATATATTTGACAAGGAAAGGACATAAATCCGAGTTTAATTTAGAATGTGATTGATTTGATCCATCACTTAATAAATTTATCTAGTAGCATTTGTTCAGTCTTGTATCTTGATAATGCCTAAGAAGATACCTTCGTGACATAATCTATCTGCCATTTTTTAGCATAACTAAACTTTACTTCTTTTAAATCCAACTTCATCTTCGCCATTCACAACCCTTGAGACGCCCATTTCCTAATGACAACTGCACGGATCATGGCTGATTCATGAAACCCCTTATTCACTTAGGCTTCAACTGATATGAAAGAAAAGTAATTCATGTAGTTTGTCATAATGATTTTGCAAGAATATACGCATGTTGAATTATTCGACATATATATGTAAAATGTTAACCGAAAACTTCGATAATAATTTAGCTCATTTCAATTAGCAAAAGAGTATATCATCTCCCAAAGAGTTGCTTGAATGATCAAGAGTCTGCACCAATCTGGGCTCATTTATTCATTCTTCGTCGTCATCATCTTGACAACATAGTTAAGGATGTTTAGCTGTTAATGAACAATGTGTGGGATTTACCGATCCAAGCATATATGAAATTGAATTGAGGAACTTATTTGTACTGAAATTGTAATAGATTGAACTTCAGCTTTCATTTTTTTAAGGTGCACTTCTGAAGGCATTAGGCAGCAAAAGTGCACAACTGATATAATTTGGAACAATTAATATATATATATTAATCAACATATTAGTCCATAGTTTAAACTTTTGAGACAATGTGAGCCCAATCGGAAATGTTGAAGGGCTCAAACTTATGCAGTCCCTTGACAATATTCTTGATGAATTTATTGGGTTTCTACTACGTTGACCCAACAAGTGGTACTAGAGCTAATAGTAGATTGCTGCCGCCAATATGTAACTCCCTAATCAAGATGGTGGATGGTATCCCTTGACTTCCTGCCAAACTTGGCTAGGCCAAGGCATTGAGGAGGAGTCTGAAGGGCAAATATTGTTCCTCTCTCCAACATCTACCAAACTTGGCCGGCCCAAGGTGGAGATTTGAGTTGACATAATATTAGTACGGAAGGAATTCCCAGACTAAGAAGGAGTGGGGTGACACAAAAAGCTCACACGTGGGAGGAAAATTTGTTAAAGTGTACATGTGAGGGTGTTAAGCGGATGAAGTACCACATCATGTGATGTAACATGAAGCAATTAGTGTACTATAATTAACCCATAACTCATTGAAAATTTTAAGAGAATGCTAATCTAATTAGTTATGTTGATAGGTTTGGACTGAACTCTCCTTTTACAATTTGCTTAGCCGAAAATATTGACTTCCACTGCAATATCTCAATAATATTCTAAAACTTTAAAATACTTATCGGAAATTGGAACTTGATTACCTACCTACAATAGCGCAAATTGTCACCCTTTGATTATAATTTTCCAAAAAACATTATACAAGATTCCTCTCTCAAAGTAGAGAAATCGAATGGTATAAAGCCCTTAGACAAAGAGAACATCCTCTTTCCTCTTTCACTGAGACAAACAAGAGCATCCCAATGAAAGTGGAGCACTATGCTCAGGTGGTGGAGCAAAGCCCAAATGATTAGGATATGAGGATAAAGAGGCAACTCAACATTGCAATACGCAACCGCAATGTGTCAAAATCCATTAACTCCGGTCATTACCAACAAACACTGAGTAACGAGCATCTCTCCAATGCAAACGAAAGGGATGAGCAATGATGCCACCAGTGGACTGGCCCGTCATTTTGCTTGAAGTTCCTTACCTCTATTGTTCTTGATTTTCAAAATTGTCCATGAACCGTTAGCTCTCTAGCTAAGTTGCTCTGCTAGATTGATGAGTTGGATAACCTAGAAACGTGTGCCCCATTCTTATTTGCGTATGTGGTGGTGACGTGGCTGAAATAGTGCCAACTAGGCACCGCCTTAGATATATTAACGTTTCACATGAGAGAGTAGCTTACAAGCATGACTAACACCGGTATTGATTCTTAATTTTTCATGGTCGGGTTGATTTGGAAGCAAGCTACCTAACATGACCACTAAGACTGAGTAGCTTGTCTAGTCGAGTTCGAATATGAAGATGCCTGACTCGATTGGCTCGCTCGCTTAACTGAGTATTTATAAATTATAGGATTTTTTTGTGACATATAATAAATAATATACATGTAATATTATTTTCTACCACATAATTACACATTTCAGCCTCTAATATAATCTTAAAAATAAACAAAAAGGGGGACGTGTGAGTATGTCAAATCAATTCGAATTCGATTGAGCTGGAAATAATAGAGTAAGTTGAGTTTTATCCACATAACCGGAGTATGCCACGTTTTATATTGAGTTGAGTTCGAGCGAGAAAAAAAGTAACTGATAGAACTCGAGTGGAGCTTCTAGCTTTTTGTTTATGAGTCTAATTGAGGTTAAGCCCAGCATGTTGACTCGTTTTGCACGCCTAATGGAAAACTCAGTCATCAAATATATATATAGGAGAATTATCCAAAAAAGTCTTAAACCTATTGTATGATAGTTAATACAATCGTTTCTTATCTTCAACAATGCAAGTCAATCATAGAAGTCACAAGATTTCTCAGTATTTTGATTTGCCAGTCTTAGGTGAGCATCAACATTCACTTCTTATAAATGTTCTAAGAAGTCTTTAGCCTTGGGAGGACTGTCTTCCAATATCAATAGGTTGATTGTTTCGCTCCTCTATCTTTGCCAAATTTGGAGTATCCTACTTTCAAGCGATTCACAGGGTTCAACGAGCAATTGATATTTCACGATTAAGAGTGTAGTACCTTATTCTAATTTATTTCTATCAAAGAATCATAAACAGTTGATTCCCATACCCCTCCCGCGTGGTGACATGGGGGTGAAAAAGGGAAAGAGGGGGATGGGATTTCTCTCGTTTTTGACATAGCGGGCCCCAGCGGGGGGCCCGCACGACAAGTTATTAGCTTAGTGGTAGAGCACGTCCCTGATAATTGCATCATTGTTCCTGGGGCCTTGGGAGGATTGGACTAATATCTTCTAATCCTGAGAGAGGGAGAACAAAAATGGCGGAGGTTATCATCACCAGCATTGCCGGAAAGATCGTTGCTCATTTGGTTCCTTAGGCATTAGAAATGGTTGGAAAGTTACGGGGCGTCAAGCATGAACTCGAGTTGCTCAAAGGTACCGCCTCCAAACTTTGGGCTATACGGGATGATGTAGAATAACAATACTCCCATAGTCGCCAAATCCAAGTTTGGCTTGAGAATCTTAAAGATGCCTTATATGATGCGCATGATGTGCTAGAAGAATTAAATATAGAAGCTACATGATGAGAATTGAGGAGCCGCAATGAAATGATCAAGGAGGTAAGGACCTTTTTCTCAAGTTCCAATCAGCTTGCTTTTAAACTAAAGATGAGCTACAAAGTAAGAGCAGTAAAGAGAGAATAGAACTCATTGTGGCTGATCGGAGATTCCCCTTGGATGAGTGCCTTGTGAGTTTGCAAGTAGATAGAGTGGAGGAAGAGAGAAGAAACGCATTCGTTCATACATGAGGGAGATATGATGTTAAAAGATGGTCATGATTACCGGATTCAAACATGAAATAGCACATCTCCATCCTTCCAATAGTTGGTATTGGTGGGCTTGATAAAACCGCTCTTGCTCAATTTGTATATAATGATAAAATGGTCAGTAAACATTTTAAGTTTAAGATGTGGGTTTGTGTCTCAAATGACTTTGACATGAAAAAAAAAAGACAAAAATCATAGCTTGTGCAAAGGAGGAACCAAACGAGGTTGTGATGGAATGGTTGCATAGGGAACTAAGTGCCCCGACCAAAGAAAAACTGAGGGTAGAAATTGATACAAGAGATATGTCCTAGTTTTAGATGATTTGTGGAATGCAGAACAAGGAAAATTGTTGAGCTTCAAAACGTTATTGGTGGGAGGTGCTAGAGGAAGCAAAATCCTTATGACTACACGCATTCCTTTGATTGCGGAGATTACTAGCACTGCTCCACCTCGTCTTCTTGGAGGCTTATCTAAAAGTGCTTCTCTTGATTTATTTATGCAAATAGCTTGTCAAAAGGAAGAGGAGGTACAAAATCCTAGCATGCTAGCCATCAGCAAAGACATTGTTAGAAAGTGCTCTGGAAATTCATTGGTTGTTTGTACTGTTGGCATGACCAACTTCCCTCACATTTGAAACAATGTTTTGCATTTTGTTCATTGTTTGCCAATAATTATGAGATAAAGAAGCTGACTTTGGTTGACCTTTGGGTGGAAGAAGGATTTATCCAGCCATCAAATAGAAATCAATGTTGTTGATATTTAAATTTTAACAACCTAATCATTTATTCATTGCATAGAAAATTAAAGATTATCTTTTAACCCTAAACAAAAATATTAGAATTAAATTACATAATATATAATTTTAGGAGTATTTATTTTATTATTACATTTGCATTGGATCAATGGTAGACAATTTGAGCTTAATCGATTTAATTGAAGTAAGCCCGCAGGAGCTAAAAATCGGCCAAAAGCCCACTGATCAAATAGCATGGCCATAAATTCGATGGACATGGAGATCTTTTCTCTTCGGTGTGATCAGATAAATGAAGCAAGAGGGAGAGCGTTCAGAAGAAAAAGAGAAAAAGTGAGAGAGAACAGAGAGAACGTGAACTAGGGAAGACGAAAAAGGATCTGGAGGGTCGTGTGATTCTTGAAGGGTGATCTCCGGCGGTTCCTCGGTCCCAAAAAAAAAAAAAAAACAGAGAGAACGTGAACTAGGGAAGACGAAAAAAGGATCTTTTCTTCTCTGTCAAGAGCAGAGAAGTGAAAGACAAGAAGAAAAAGTGGTCTTCTTTGAGCCCCCGATTGGTGCCTCCAGCTGCTCGACGGTGAAGCCGACGCCCACAGCCCACCATCTGCGGCTGCTGTTCCTCCGTCGACCGCTGCTACTACACACGTCCAAACCGGCGCCTGCACCCAGCCCGATGCCGTGAGCAGCCGCAACACTGCTGCCAATCTTCGACCGAGTGTACCAGCAGTCCCTTCGGTGTTCCTGTACTTCAATCCTGTGTAGACTCGACGAATTCCAGCCACTACGCCTTTGGTCGAGTCCGCCTTTGTTTTGCAAGTCTTCTTCGCGAACCCAACAGATTCGCCTACAAGACAAACCTGAAGAGAGAGAACGCGTGCTTCCATTTCTCTGCACCACTCATGCATAAATCCGCACATGAAGAGAGAAAAGAAAAATCGGGGCATAGATATTCCCAGTAAAAAGAGGGTGGTCAACTTTGAGAGGGGATTGATTGTGTTTTACAAAAATTGAAGACTAACCTGGAGCATTCCCAGAACGAACATCTTCTTTGGTCCACCGCTTATGGAGGTTTCTAATGCGGTCCCAAGTTGATCACCAAGACGTGAGCAGCCGTGTCTCCACCCCATCTACGATCAGCCGCAGAGCCGTAGAACAGCACAAATCACTTCCAATCACCATTTGTGATCCATTGTCCGACGCTCAAATTTGAAAAATTATTGTCACAATTAGGTAACGCTCCTTACTCGATTCCATTGAATATTTTATTGCCTAATTTGATACTTGATATCTATCGTGAATATTTGATTGATAGGCAGTACCTTTTAGGATTCGTTTCCTAATCTATAGTCGCAAAATGATTTTTATTCTATGCTTTAGATGGAATAATTAATCGCATGAAAATAAAATTTATATTTTGATCTTTAAGGCTTAAGATCAACTTATTGATTTTATTCACAAAATTTCAAATGATTAGATATTATTTCAATATTCGAACCGATTGGATCATACCTTTGTGAATTGAATGGTTTGAATATTTTGATTGCTTTATTTATCCTAAAAATACAAAAGAAGAAGAAGAAGAAAGATTGCATTTGCATATCATGTAGATTAGAATGGATTTTCAAGATAGAATTGCATGATAGAATAGTTAGATACATTTCTAATTATATTAGAATGCATATTTAGATGATATCTATGTTAGATAATATATTTGAATTAAATTGC
The DNA here is from genome assembly GCA_014182885.2 of Eucalyptus caleyi. Taxonomy (NCBI): domain Eukaryota; kingdom Viridiplantae; phylum Streptophyta; class Magnoliopsida; order Myrtales; family Myrtaceae; genus Eucalyptus; species Eucalyptus caleyi. Next base: position 10,468,477 of record CM024469.2, on the reverse strand, counting down.
ATGTTGAGATAAGTTTCTAAGTTAAAGATAGGATTTAGGTTACTCTATTTCCTAACTTAAAATAGGTAATATCTCACTTTAGGTAGTTTTTTATTTTTGGAAAATTTAAATTACGAATTTCGATGAAAAATACAAAAATATTATGTGCATGTTATATATAAGTAGGTTCACAAAATGTATGTCATTTAGTGACTGTTGCTAGGTCCATTTTATTAAAAAGTGTTCGTTATTAGAATTAGGCCATTTGGTTAAATTGCATTGCATGAAGATTAAATTTCATTAAATAAGAGAAAATCCTAAAAAATATTGAGTGACTACGTGTTAATTAAAAATTATATCTAGGGTTGTTAATGTAAATTCTATGCTAACATTGCATATGCTTTCATTGCTACGAGGTAAGTCCCGTAATCTATTTATTATTTTCTTGGGTGTTAAATTGATGGTTTGTGCACCTGCATGATCACCTCACATGTAAGGAAAGTAAATTAAAATTGATTCAATTTGCCCACAAAAACATTTTTTTTCAAAATAAAAGAGAAAAGATACCAAAAAAGCGTTAGAGAAATCTAGAATAATCAAGTCCCCAAACCTAGAATCTTTGGTTTACAAGAGTAAAGTAAATATCATGTTAGTTTACTCGTTTTTCTAATCAACCTACTAAAGAATAGATTAGTGACAACTCTTAATTGAAAAATCATTTGTATGTTAAAAACTTGAACCCTAAGTTGTGAATTGGTATAAGCTTGTGAGAGCACGAGCTAAGTTTGAACTTAGTAATCTATTAACCAAACCCTAGGTGATACACCTAAGGTGAGGTTGCGATAAACATTCAAAAGACTTTTTTTTTTTTTTGGTAAATAACATTCAAAAGATATTACTCATGGCTATTTCATGAATTTACTTTGGATTAACTTCTTCCAAGATTTTCATTTAAAAAAAAAAAAAAAAGAACAAGCCGTAGATGAACACAGAGACTTGCAAGATCCATGATTTGATGCATGGTCTAGGGTGCTTGGTTACAGGGATCGAGTGTCGATGGCATGGGATGACACAAAACCCATAGTTGAAAGAACTAGTCATATTTTTCGTGGCTTAACTTTCAATTTGGTGGGTGAACTTCCAATCTCGCGCTTGAAAATGAGTGCACCAAGAACATTTCATTATGTTATGCCAGAACCTACATATCAAGAAATGAAACAAAGTCAACCAATAGGTGAAGCAAGCCATGCCAACTCATATAAAGTTCAAGAGGTTGCGCATCTTGGATTTGGATGCCACAAATGTCAAGAATAGGGGTGAGGGGTTCCTAGTTCCTTACAAGTTTGTATGGAACCTAGAACCTACTTTCGGGTACAGGTTCTCCTTTTTTTTTTTTGGGTGCTGGAGGAACTGCCTTGGCCAACAGTTGCCGCGTAAACCCCCAAGTGGCGATAGCAGGGAAACCACCACCCTGGCACCACGCTTAAATCACCTAATGATTCGCCAGCCTCCCTACAACACAAGTTGCAGGAGCTTCGAACTCCCGACATCTCATTTGAAAGTTTGGAGTCTACCCAGCGGAGCCACCATGGTCGATGGTCAGGTTCCTCATTTTTTGGAACCTAGAATCTACCCGTCAAAACTAAGAACCTATCACAGTTTCCGAGGTCGGTTCCAGATTTGAACATGTTCTTTTTTTTTTTTTTTTTTTCATTTTTAGAATAAACTATGCAACAATTGCTCAGTCTCACTATTGGGTAAGATCTTAAGAAAAAGTTGTGTCTAATGTTATAAGCCAACATTTTCAGGTTTCAACAGGTTCTAATGAGGTTAAAACAATAAAATCAGACTACCTTTGTTTGAGCAACTACACATAGGTTTGAGTAAAATGTAACACAAAAAATATAGTAACTCATTTTCAGAAGAAAACTAAGTAAACAACCATGGAGCCTATCATATCAGAAATATACCTTTTATTTTGGTATCTAGTAATTTTCTTTTCATAAACACTACATCCCTTTACAAAAAATGGGCGACAAATAAATTGTGAACAACATAAAATGGAAGAACAAACCGTACTTGTCCCATTCAAGGAAGAAATCACAATGAATAGAAAAATGGAGGAAATGTACAATGGGTTCAAGAATAAACTTATGACAAAGAGGGGACAATCGAGAGTTGAAGTTTTGTACTCCCCTCTTTCTCCACAAATGTTAATTCCATACAACCTGGCCGAGGTTCAAAAGTGAGAAAATGCCAGTAAATCATAGTCCATGCACAACAAGAAGATAACAACATGCTTTGTAATTAGCACTTCCTTACGTACTCTTTCAATTTATGGAGGTACAAGTACAAGAAAGAGATATCTTTCCCCAAATGCTTTTCAGGGTTCAACCCCATAGCCGCCACCTGTCACGTCCATTTGTCTTAGAAGAAAAAATAACAACCATCTAATAGAAACATTGTAAAACATATATTTTTGGATAAGAATCTATATGTTAGATCTCAATTCGTACTTGATAGCTAAAAAAACACAAGTACATCCACAAGCATGCCAAACAAACGTAGAATGACTCATTGACTACGTGAATTTAGGCTTTTAGCCAACCTGAAACTTGTCTTTCATCCCAATTTGCACCCTCTAAAAACTTTACTACCAATGTTTTCAAACATATCAAAGCATAACATATGTCTTCAGCAACAACTATGTCACAAAAAGAGCTCATTGTGAATAGACTCTTTCACTAAGTGAGAAGGGACATGTGAAAGAAAGAAAGAAAGAAAGAAGGGATAGCATATTCCGATGTAAGAGATGTGCCTTAAAAACCATACAAGAAAAAGAAAATAACATTCTACTTTCAAATGCTGAAAAAAGCATGATAAAAATCTCAATCAATAAATGCACTGTAATGAACTGGCAAACTTGCATGGTGGAAGAGTATCAACATCAGTTCATGCATAAAAAATTCATATCAAGTCAATAGAGAGAAAGAATGCCATTATCCAGTTTCCAAAGTTAATAACCAAGGTCAATTGTCAGAGAATTGATCCTCATAGTATTAGGCAAAAGTTCTTTGCCATTAGTATTAGAGGAAAGAAATTTGTCCTTGCATTGCATATTAGGTGAGTATTCTTGTTGGGCTTGGAGAGTAACTTTGCATCAACATAAAAAAGGCACATCAAAAATAAAAACAACGAGGAAGTCCTAGAGAAATATCAATAGACAAAGTGCCGAAAGAAGCATTCGTGGAAGTGCTGAAAGAAGCGATTGTGAAAAAAGCACATCCATCAGAGTGAACAGAAGTCATCATGAGAAGATAGTCGGGTTGACATAATAAGCAGTACCTCTCACTTGTTAGGAGCCTTGATGTTGTATCGTACAAGAGTTTGGTTGTACAAAGTACTTTTTAGGTGAAGTTGTTTTAACCTAGTAGAAGGAAAGACTTGAGAACATATTGAGACATCTTCGTATAATCATCAATGCAGTATATCCCGCTTTCCAGTCTCTTCCTCCATAAAAATAGCAATTCTTTGACACATTCTTTATGAGTAGACATTAAAAATCATGCTTTTGAATATCTAACCTGATTTTACCAGTCAAAATGCAAACAAAATAAAATTTGAATCTTCCCCTTATCATGAAGAAGAATGAACAATTTATTCCATTATTAAGGATGAAAGAGACACCATTATGCAATTTATGTCCATAAGCACGGATAACCAAATTATGAAAGGAAAACAAGGGTGCAAAGGCCCTGTTTGGTTCAGCATTTAGAAAAGGCTTAGGGTCCGTTTGGTTCGGCTTTGGGGGAATGTCATTGAAGAAATGCAAAGGCTTTTAGCCTAAAAGGGTTTGGCGAAATGCAAATACTATTTGGTAAACTAAAATTGAAAAGATGCTTTGAGATGCAGCTTGGGGAAAATGTTGTTTGGTAAACACATACATTTGGAAAGTCCTTTCATATGCTAATTTTAAAATTTTGTAACTTTAATTTGTTAAAAATTAAAATAAAAAATCAATGACCTTAACTTTTATATATTTTTTTCAAGTTGAGAGTAATGTATAAGAGACATATTAATAAAATTTTAAATGAAAAAATCATATCAACATAGAGTAATTTCATTACAATAAACATGACAACATATGTCTGAAAGAAAGAAATAAGTTATCATTAAATATTACAAACGTCCCTAACTATTTATCAAGTTCATAACTATTTCATCACGTAAACGTATCATGTCAGGAAATGCATTATCATTTGAAGCATTGTTCCCTCATTTACAACATCATGGTTGACAGAATATCCATACTCGAGATCCAAATTTGCTGTTTTAAAATCCGTATCAGTTATGGCATTTTTTCTTATAAAATTGTGCAAAGCCATTATAGCTATGACAATTTATACTTGCTTTTCATAAGAATAACTTGGCATAATAGTTAAAATCTTCAACTTCATTTTTAATACATCAAAAGCTCGTTCAATTTCTAAGCGAAGTGAGGAATGTGCACGGTTGAACACTTCTCAATGACTCGTAGGTGTAGGACTTTATCGAAATTCTAGCAAATGATATCTAACTTCTCCATATGGCTCAAAATAACCTGTGAGATTTGGATATCTAGCACTAAATAATATTTACCTACACAAATGTCATATAACTTTAATTAACATATGCCACACACACACACACACACACACATGGATGTACATAAACCATTAATTAACCAACCTGGAGGTGGATGGGGAAATTGTGCATCACGTCCTCCAATGGCATCATAGAAGACACGAGTATCATGAGCTTGTCCCTCTCAACCGGCATAAACGTAAATAAATTCCATATTAAAATTACATATGGCCAACGCATTTTGAGTAGTCTTTCATTTTCAACCAATAAAACGAATTTGATCATACGTCGGTACCACTACTGGGATATCTGTACCATCTATAGCTCCAATACCATCCTAAAACAAATAATGCAAATATTACATGGTTAATTTTTTTTTTTATTATACAATCGTAACTTACATTAAAATATGAATAAAATCGTCGATCTTTCTTAATCTTTTTTAGAATTTCCCGAAATTATCGATTAATTGGTTGGATAAAATCTTTTCCTATATTGCATACTTTATTTAAAACTAAACTAAAGTGACTACCTATGGTTTTCCTAGAGTGTTGAAAGTGCTCTTGTGCTACCCTGTTACCTATATCATGTCCCAACATATAAAGAAACATTCTAACCATTTATACAACATTAGTATTCCTAGATTTTTTAAGGCCATAGCGTGTTACTAAGTCACGTGTTAAATTATTAAACACATCCCTATACATTCTATACATATTATATTATCTTATTGGATTAGTATCTTCAGCCATCAACTCTCTTATCCATGCATGACCTATATATGATGAGGTCATAAAGGTTGTTTGCAAAGGTATATTGCTTGATAAGCAATTGAAGCATTAGCAATTGAAAGCAAATCTAGGAATTCATCTTCCTCTTGTTCACGATTTTCCTTTTCTTGAGAATCATCTATAATTGCCTAATGTAACAAAATATAGAGTTAGAATAAGAAAAACAATGAATAATCTTGACAATCCATTAAGAAAAACAATAGTATCAGTCAACATATATATGTGAAGTTAACCACATAAAGAGAACTCCAATTAGAAACAATTCTCACATTAAAAACATTAATATAAATAAGGTCCATACATAATTTAAATAGAGTTTGCATAGAATTCAAATAAGAAGCTATAACAACATCTTAGTCATTATTAAGTTCTTCCATCTCAAGCTTGAGATACTTTACCCTCAGGGCATTGGTATTCAAGCTCATGAAGACATGCCTATTGTCTATCATTTCCTTAAAATGTTTGATTGCAAAAAAGTACAGTTTTTCATTTTGCACAATCTTCGATATGACATCCAACATAGATATGAGATCCTTGTAAGGACCGAATCCCTCATATGCTCTAGATACAACAGCATCAACACTCCTACTTTCAACAGCGGAACAAATCCTATTAATTTGGCTTCCAAGTAATTTTGCCGAGCTCAAATTCTTGTCTTTCTTTACTCGAGTTTGCCTCGTTAAAATCTCCGCTACTCTTTTACGAGCCCGGGTTTGAATTGGTTCATCAATATTTTGATCGACATGACATTCCAAATTCTCATTAGTAGATCCTATGCTATCATCAATATCGGGTTGTGTGGCATCAACATTTTCATCAACACATAAACCTTGTGCAGGATTCCAAGTGATTCCTCCAGTAGCAACCGTATCCCTGAATATCCTATCTAGCAACACTTCAAGATCAGGAGGTATACCTTTCGTCATAAAAACCTCAACCTTAGGATTGTCATGTTATAAAAAGCATTTGAGTAAGTTGTATATAATTGAAAATAAGAACTTAATCAAAAAGTAAAAGAACAAATGATAAACACCTGGATTTTACTCTCCCACCATTCATCACTCGCATCAATGGTTTTCTTCCTTGGATCTCATCCTAGTCTTGCATTTGGCCAAACCCTTTTAGAGCCCCGAAGCCCTTCCAAATGCTTAATCAAATGAGGCCTAAAGGGGTTTGGTCAGATGCATGTGGTGTTTAGTTCAATTTTTTGAGGGCTTTAGAAAGATGCAATTGTATCTCCAAGGGGCTTCAAAGGCCTTTAGGGGAATGGAGGGTCCAAGGTGCATTTGAGAAGTAGCATTTTCGGAATGCTATTTCCTTTATTTAATGAGTATATGTCAATTGCCCATTTTGTCCTAATTTATTAACCAAAATCCATTTTTGCCATTTCCTAAATAGAAAACCCTAAAAGTACCTTCTTCCTTATGTTTTCCATAGCCTTACGCTTTCACGCCTCCTCTGCATTTTTACTCTCACTGCTCCTTTACTCTTTTTACACTCTCATGCCTCTCTCTACCTCACGATCGTTTGTGTCCGACCCTCACATTCACTGCCCTTCACCTCCCTTCCTCACACTGTGATCTTCACGGCCACCACCCTCGAGCGCTCGTTGCCCTCACACTCGCCTCTCTCCAGGTAATAATTCTCCTCTGTTCTGTTCAGATGTAAAATTTCCCTCACCTTTTTCGTACCTTGACGACTCCCTCTTTCGTGCTTGAAGTGGCATTCCCTCACGGTTGGTAGTGGTTTGAGTTCTCTTCCTCACGTTATTCTTCATACTCGTTGCCCTCGAGCTCTCTTATCACACTGTACTCGTTGCTGTCCAGGTCAGATTTTCTCAATATGTTGCGATTTTTGTGGAAATTTGTGTGGGTAATTGCATATCTTATGGCTAGAGTGGCATGTTCTGATTTGGCAAGAGATTGTAGCATTTGGGAGAATGATTGTTTGTCCATCTCTTATTTCCCTTTAGTTTGTCCAGTCTATGGATTTCGTTAGAGAAATTGTACGTTCCATAATTGGGTTTTTAGGAATGAGGAAAACTCATATTGAAGTGCATATGCTGTCAAAAATTGTTATTTTTTTTTTTAACTTCCCATCTGCTATAAATTGTGGAACGAATGAATTGACCCTTGCCCTAAGCACTGGAACTACACATTGACTCCATTTTTGGTTGAGGTGAAGTTGGAATTCTTTTCAAGAGTGATCATAAATGTGATCACACCTAACTTAAATAACTATATGCAGATGTTTGTTGGTTGCATGTGAAAATTTTTAAAACCAAAACTCTAGCTGTCTCAACTCAATGTTCTACTCTCTCTTCATGCCATCATCATGGTCACAAGGAAGCCAAGACACTGAGAAATGTGTTGAGTCCTTTTTTAGCATAGTTGAAGGACCAAGGTTTAGATTCTACAGCTTCAAGCAAATGGGTAGAACGTAATGCATCTCTTGATCGTGTCTAGATGCGTTGCTTTGATAAAAGAAATGCAAATTTTCTTTTGTATGCGCATTTCACATTTTGTTTCAACACTAGGTATGCATAAACACTATATACCCTATAAGAACCTCTACCACAACAATGGTAATAGAGAAGGAATAGAGAAAAGTGGAGACCTTGGAGAATGCATCATCTGGAACTTACAGTTTTTTTTGTATGCTCATTTTCACTTCAGCTAATGTTTCACCTTCATGGATGACCAGCAAAAAGGGTTCCCCAAAGTTTTGCACTAGCTGATCAAAGCGCACATTAAGAAGGGGAAAGAAAACAGAAAGACACCCGCTTAACATTCTTACCAAATTAGAAGAGAAAAGAAAAGGGAACAAAACTTAAACTTGACCAAAAAAAAAATTGTAATTGAATATTTGATACTAGCTGAAAAAATATTAAACTGAAGTTAAGAAAAAGGATAAAGAAGAAGACTTAAAGAAAAATAACAAGGATGCTATCTTCAAAAGAAAGAGAAAGATGGTTAGAAGCATAACCACAAAACCCACCATAGATAAAGAAAACAAGAGCTTAAAGTAAGTAGTTCAACGAAATATGTTATTGACGGTACCATGTAACATGCTTTCTCAAAATGTCATTTCAGTTTGAAGTTCAAACTTACTTTCTTATTTTACTTGTATTTTTTCTGTCAATGAAACCCGTTGAAGGAAAACACATTTTATGATTGTTTAGGACCCGTTGAATGTAGAAACAATCATTTCCATCAGGTCGAGATTTCTGAGTTTACTTATGCAAATCACTCATCAGCTATCATATGCTTCTTCAGAGTCACAAAACCATGGATTATGGAAAATTCGCTCATAAAAAAAAAATTTTGTACTTAGATCATCTCTTGATATGAGAATTTTATGCCACAATCTAGATAATTACTTTGCATGAGAGCTAGTGCACACTTTTATACAATTGAAATGATAAGAAGAAATATTTATGAAAATATAAGAAATTAGATGAACTACTACTATAAGTAAGAAAAGTTTTCAAGGTGCAATCAATTATATGTTGGTTTTTTTTCTTGTTTTTTGGGCCGATATCTAATACAATATCATTTGTGCTTTACTAGTCACCTTGACTTGATTTAATTCAATTACTGAATTTTTCTTTATTATATATCTCTCAAATCTGTTTATGTTCATATTATTGGAAGATGGCAAGTTCAACAAAGGAAAAGACATATTAGACCATCGAAGATGTTGAAATATTTTGTAAGTTATGTGTTGAACAAATAGATAAGGGTAATCGTCCTGCAACCAACAAGAGAGATGGATGGATTGTCATAATTAATAAGTTCAAGGAGTTGAGGGGCAAAAAGTACGATAAAACTCAAATGAAGAGTAAGTGTGACAATTTTAAGAAAGAATGGAAAAGATGGAAGACATTGGTTTATAGTGAAACGAGACTAGAATGGAATCCAAGGAAGAAATCCATCGATGCGAGTAATGAATAGTGGGAGAGTAAAATCTAGGTATTTATCATTTGCTCTTTTACTTTTCGATTAAGTTCTTATTTTCAATTATATACAACTTACTCAAATGCTTTTTATAACAGGCTAATCCTAAGGTTAAGGTTTTTAGGACGAAAGGCATACCTCATGATCTTGAAGTGTTTCTAGATAGGATGCTCAGGGATACGGTTACAACTGGAGGAATTACTTGAAATCCTATACAAGGTTTATGTGTTGATGAGAATGTTGATGCCACACAACCCGATATTAATGATGGCGTAGGATCTACCGATGAGAATTTGGAATGTCATGTCGGTCAAAATATTGATGAACCAATTCAAACTCGGGCTCGTAAAAGAGTAGCGGAGACTTCAACGAGGCAAACTCAAGGAAAGAAAGGCAAGAATTTGAGTCTAGCATAATTACTTGGAAGCCAAATTAATAGGCTTTGTTCCTCCGTTGTTGAAAGTAGGAGTGCAGATGCTGTTGCATCTCGAGCATATGAGGGATTCGGTCCTTACAATGACCTCATATCTATGTTGGATGCCATACCGGAGATTGTGCAAAATAAAAAGATGTACTTTATTGCAATCAAACATTTTAAGGAAATGAAGGTCTTCATGAGCTTAAATACCGATACTTTGAGAGTGAAGTATCTCAAGCTTGAGATGGAAGAACTTAATCATGATTAAGATGTTGTCATAGCTTCTTATTTGAATTCTTGAATATGCTATTTTATTTTTATATGCGAACTCTATTTAAATTATGTATGGACCTAATTTATATAAATGTTTTTAATGTGAGAATTGTTTCTAATTGGAGTTTTCTTTATGTGGTTGACTTTGCATATATATGTTGATTGATACTATTGTTTTTCTTAATAGATTGTCAAAATTATTCATTGTTTTTTTTTATTCTAACTCTATATTTTGTTACGTTAGGCAATTATGGATGATTCTCAAGAAAAGGAAAATCGTGAACAAGAAGAAGATGAATTCCTAGATTTGCTTTCAATTGCTTATCAAGCAATGTACCTTTGCAAACAACCTTCTATGACCTCATCATATACATGTCATGCATGGATAAGAGAGTTGATGATCAAAGATACTAATCCAATAAGATGCTATAATATGTTTAGAATGCATAGGGATGTATTTAATAATTTAACACGTGACTTAGTAACACGCTATAGCCTTAAAGGATCTAGGAATACTAATGTTGTAGAAATGGTTGGAATATTTCTTTATATGTTGGAACATAGTATAGGTAACAGGATAGCTCAAGAGCACTTTCTACGCTTTGAGGAAATCATAAGTACTTTAGTTTAGTTTTAAATAAAGTATACAATATGGGAAAAGATTTGATACAACCAATTGATCGACAATTTCGGGAAATTCCAGAGAAGATTAAGAAAGATTGACAATTTTATTCATATTTTAAGGTAAGTTACGATTGTACAATAAAAATGAAAAGCTAAATTTAAACCATGTAATATTTGCATTATTTGTTTTAGGATTGCATTGGAGTTATGGATGGTATACATATCCCAACAGTGGTACCGACGTATGATCAAATTCACTTTATTGGTCGAAAAGGAAAGACCACTCAAAATGTGTTGGCCGTATGTAATTTTAATATGAAATTTATTTATGTTTGTGCTAGTTGGGAGGGACAAGCTCATGATACTCATTTCTTTTATGATGCCATTGGAAGATGTGATGCACAATTTCCCCATCCACCTCCAAGTCGGTTAATTAATAGTTTATGTACATCTATATATATGTGTGTGTGTGTGTCATATTTTAATTAAATCTATATGACATTTGTGTAGGTAAATATTATTTAGTAGATGCTAGATATCCAAATCTCACGGGTTATTTGGGGCAATATAGAAAAGTTAGATATCATTTGCCAGAATTTTGACAAGGTCCTACACCCAAGGGTCATCGAGAAGTGTTCAATCGTGCACATTCCTCACTTCGCTCAGAAACTGAACAAGCCTTTGGCGTATTAAAAAAGAAGTGGAAGATTTTAACTATTATGCCAAGTTATCCTTATGAAAAGCAAGTACAAATTGTCATAGCTACAATGACTTTGCACAATTTTATAAGAAAAAATGCCGTAACTGATATGGATTTTGAAACAGCAGATTTGAATCTCGAGTATGGATATTTCGTCAACCATGATGTTGTAAATGAGGGGACAAGTGCTTCAAATGATAATACATTTCCTGACATGTCACGTTTACATGATGAAATAGGTATGAACTTGATAAATAGTTAATGACGTTTGTAATATTTAACGATAATTTATTTCTGTCGGACATATGTTGTCATGTTTATTGTAATAAAATTACTTTATTTTTAATGTTGATGTGATTTTTTTATTTAAAATTTTATTAGTATGTCTCTTCTACATTACTCTCAACTAGAAAAAAATATATAAAATTTAAGGTCATTGATTTTTTATTTTGATTTTTAACAAATTAAAGTTGCAAAATTTTAAAATTAGCACATGAAAAGACTTTCCAAATGCATGTGTTTATTAAACAACATTTTCCCCAAGTTGCATCTCAAAGCATCTTTTCAATTTTAGTTTACCAAACAATATTTGCATTTTGCCAAACCCCTTTAGGTTAAAGGCCTTTGCATTTCCCCAAGGACGTTCCCCCAAAGCCGAACCAAACGAGCCATAAATGCAGAAATGATGTGACAACATGCCTTCCCCTGCAAATAAAGAGTCCAAGTTTACTTTCAACTAGCAAAAGGAATGTTAAACAAGCATTTGGCTCTCAATCAAATAAAAACCTCATAGTCCTTGGCCACCTTAACAACATGCCTAGAATCATGTCCATTCGAAACAAGAGATACCCTTACTACCCTAAAGTGATATTAAGGCTGGAAGATCTTGCTCAAGTAGAAATTGAGCACATCATTCATAACAAGAATGCTAAACTCTGTTTCCAGTAGTCAGGGTTGAGTTTAGAACATTTCAAAAAGCACCATCTAATTACACTTTAGACAAATGTCTATGCAAATTAACCATGAGAGTGCATACTTCAATGTTTTATTAGATCAAGGCTGTTCTCGATTTGGAGGTAACAATCTTTCAGGACACAGCATTGGGGCGAGCGGTGAGCAGCATCGGGGCGGCTGGGTGAGCGAGCAACCTCCACTGGGGGGATGAGCAGCTGAGTGGTGAGGCGAGTGAGGGGTGATGGCGTTCAGCGACGGCGTTAAGGGCCAACGGCTAAGCGGCAAGGCGAGCAAGGGGTGATGGCGTCGAGGGAGGCAAGGGTGAGGTGACACGGGGTGATTGGCATCTAGCGGCGTTCGGCGGTGGCGTTGAGGGCGAGCAACATCCAACAATGGCGTCGAGGGCGAGCAACATTCGGCAGTGGCATCGAGGATGAGTAGCATTGGCGATGGGCAGAGACGGAGAATGGGAGAGACTTAGAGAAGAGAGAACTGTGAAAGTGTCATGTGAAGTGAATTGGGCAGTGGGTAATTGATATGGGGCTTTTTTGATTTGGAGCCCTAACCGGTTCCAGTTCCTAGAAAAAGGGAACCAGGAATCGGAACCGGTCCCTTTAGAATTGGGTACTGATCCGGACCCTCCTGTTCACGGTTCTACCTAGGAATCGTGCTTACCCCTAGTCAAGAAGGTGCCAAGGTCCATTTGTAAGTTGAAGCTCTCACATATCTCAACCTCTCTTACGATAATGCACTCGTAAGGCTCCCTAACTCCATTATGAGATTACAAAATTTACAAACACTTAATCTCTACTATTGTTCTGCCCTTGAAGATTTGCCAAGGGATATAAGGAGGTTAGTCAGCCTTTGAAATCTAAAAGTAGATGGATGTTGGAAACTTAGTTATGTGCCATATGGACTAGGGTAATTGAGTTCTCTACAAAGGCTAACAAGCTTCATTTTGCCTAAAGATAAAGCTCTTGCTAAGAATTATTATGTACTTGGGGAGCTAAATGGGCTTAATAACATCCTAGGAAGCCTTAGCATTGAAAATTTGGGACAAGTAACTGATGTAGTAATAGGATCCAAGGTTGCAAACTTGATAGAGAAGCATTCTCTGCAATCTTTAGAGTTTTATTCGACGCTATTGCGATACAAATGATGCAATAATTAGGGATAGAGATGAAGTTCTATTGGATAGATTGAGGCCGTACTTAAATCTGTAGAACTTGAGGATAGTTGGTTATAAATGTGAGAACTTTCCAAAGTGATTAAGCATGACCTTGTGTTTTCCTTGCTGAATTTAGTTGAGGCACACTTGCAAGATTTGCAGAAGGTTTGGACATCTTCCTCAACTGGGCTAACTACCTCACCTCAAGTCTTTAGATATTTGGTCACTGATTGAATTGGAATACATCAGTTTAGACCATTCCTCACTTTAATAGCATCATTTCCTAGCCTATTGAATTTACGGATAGATTATTGAGAAAACTTGAATGCCTTGCCACTAAGTCCACATCTTAAGGAGTCGATTCTGTGTAAGGCCAACCTAGAGTTGATAACTCAGATAATTGGCCTTAATGAGTTGAAAAGACTAGGGATCATGGAAATGGAGTTTCTAGAATGTTTGCCCTTAGGAGTGTTTCCAGAGCCTCACTTCACTTGAGATTCTTGGCTTTGTAAAGTGTCCTTGGTTAACTTCCCTCTCACTCTGTTTGTGACATCCAACATTGTGCATCTCTCACTGCATTTTTGATTTGCAAGGACTTGAGTCTCTGGTTCGTGGACATCCTTGATGTACTCAAACTAGCATCTCTTCCATAGTGACTTATACAGGTCAGCACTCTCGAGTGTCTTTCTATTAAAAAGTGCTTAAATTTGAAGGCTTTACCGGCACATATTGACGCCCTTCAATCACTTCAACATCATGAAACCATTCGATGCCCCTCGTTGACATTATTGCTCATATCCTGCACATAACACGCGAGCTCAAATATAACGATTACGTTGAACTTGACTCTTGACTATAAATCCTTCCCTGTTTCTTTTTTTCTTCATGTAGGTATGTGGACCGTTTTTGCCCGAGCTTACATAAATAATCATATTTGAATTATGCATAATACTTGATGTGATTGGAGGACATGGACAGATAGCTGAAAGGTTTGGACACATCTTTGGAGGAAAATTATCAAAAAGGTTTTAAATCTATTGCAATTGCGCTAATTCTAGCATAAGCTTTTTAATTGTGCCAATTGAATCCTAAATCTTTTTACGTTTTGCTATTGAGTCCATCTAGTCAATTTTGACTGGAAATCGTTGAGGTGCACGTTGGCCATCTTACGAAACATGACTGGAACGTTGACAATTTTAATAATTCTCTATTTTTCTTCAAATTTTTTATAATTTTTTTCTCTTTCTTCTTTTTCTTTTCCTTTTGATTTAGGGTTGAAGAGGGTTGGGACACCCTCGTCGGCCTTGGTGAGGGCCATCAGGTTAGGCCATTGCAGTCCTCACCCAGAGCTAGTGAGGGTCTGTCAGCGGCCCTTCCTTGGCCTTAAGTCTAGGGAAAAAAAGAAAAAAAAAGATAAGATAAGATAAGCTAAGAAAAAAATATAAAATATAAAAAAATTATTAAAATGTTATTAAAAAAAAGGTCTACATCAGTGGTGATCGTGCCACGTAATATAGTTAGTATTCATATCAGTCATTTCCAATCAAAATTAGTGGGAACTTAATTTAAAAAAAAAAGATTTAGGATTTAATAGGCACAATTAAAAAAATTAGCACTAAATTACCACAATTGTAATAAATTTAAGACTTTTTTTTGTAATACTCCCATCCTTGGCTATATACCATGGATGCATGTATTTACAGGGCGTGGAAATATCAACATCGATGCTATTCCTTCATGATGGCCCTCCATGGTATGTCCCTAAACTAAGGGTGCGTTTGGGAACTATTTTTGGGGAAAGTCCTTGGGAAAATGCAAAGACCATGGAGTTAAAGGTGTTTTTCAAAATACAACCATGTTTGGTAAATTGTACTTTGAAAGTCCCTTTGTGAAGTACTTTGAACAAAATAGTGTTTGAGGAATTGCATTTACAAAGAATCTTTGTGATAAAAAAAAAAATTGGCAAAAGAAAAATTTTAAAAAATTGATCGGCAAGGGCAGTAACCGCCGGCGACCTCTGGTGACCTCCGACTACCTCTGGCGACCCCGGATCTGAGGCGGTGAGGTCGCGCGATGCCATCGCGACCTCCGGCAACCCCGGATTTAGGGCAGCGAGGTCGCGCGACGCCGCCTCGACCTCAAGCGACCCCGGATCTGGGGCGACGAGGTCGCGCGACGCCGCCTCGACCTCTGGCGACCTCGATCCGGGGCATCGAAGTCGCAGGAGGACCTCGCCGCCCCAGATTTGGGTCGCAGCAGGGTCGCGCGACCTCGCCGCCCCCGGATCTGGGGCGGCGAGGTCGCGGGAGGTCGCATGGCGCCGCCGCGACCCAGATCCGGGGGCGGCGAGGCGCGACCCAGATCTGGTCGCCGCTCGAGCCTCCGGCACCAGATTTGGTCGCGACCAGACCTACGACTAGATGGGTTGCGCGGCCCCGGCGAGCTCCATGCGGAGGTCGCGGTGTGGCAGGCGACGGTCGCCGGCGACCACGTGCCTTTTGGCCACTAGATCTGCGACTCGCGGAGGTCGCCCGAATCTCCGACGAAGATCACCTAGGTCGCGGCGTCTCTCTACGCCCGGAGAAGATGAACAGTGCTCGACAAGGGCATGCACCCGGAAAATCAAAAAATTCGTGAGGATAATTTCGGGAAAAAAAATGTGAACAGTGCAGGCGTGGCATGCCGAAAAAGCCGAAAAAGCCGAAAGCCCAAGGTAGGTCTCCCCTGCCTTGGGTTTTCAGCCTTCACAAGGTTGGCATTTGGAGAAGGTGGGTTCAAATTTTTTTGCCAAACGGGCTGGCATTTGCCCAAGTATCTTTAGGCCTCCAAAGGGCTTTGGGAAGTGATTCCCAAACGGACCCTAAGTGCTTGCTCTATTCGCAAAAGGGGGAGAAATAACAAGGAAAATTCGTACTCCTCATCCAACTACGAGCTCATCCAATCTGGTTAGTGACTCATGCTGCAGATGGAGTGTGAAATCTACTTATTTGATGTTACAAGGAGTAAAATGCCTGCACAATCCGATGATTCTGGAAGCTGACAAGGAAAGCTCTGATAAAGTGATAAAATGTTTCTTTGGACAACGGCTTCTCAATGTGTTCACATGGAATCGATATTAGTTTGATTAATTACGTAATGAAACTGAATCGTCCGTTTACGTTCTGAGGAAAGGATTGCTTGTTTTATTCGGCCTGCTGGAACTAGGCATAACTTCAACGAATGCGTCTATTCTCACATTGCCTTGGCCATTCTTTGATTCTCCGTTTCCCTCCATTTCGCACCAACACAATCTCTCAGTGGATACTTACTATGTCAAGATATGCAGTCGATTTATTAAATTTAATCCTGCATAAAATTATGATAGTCGTTGGAAGAAGCAAGTAATTACCCTACGCATCGCAACAAGACAACTCACATCCATACCCGATCTATAACACTGACTTATATGCGGCCCCTTTAAAACGACAATCTCCATATTTTACCTAAATTTTGCATATTTTACTGTAGTAACTACAGAAAAAGGGTACCTCGCGACAAACGAAGCCATCCCTAAAAGCTAGAATACCTTCCCAAATCGGCAGAAGCGACAGCTCAAGGATGGTCACTCTAGCCTCTATGCTTGCCGCTAAAGTGAGTTGTCAATTGCTTTGTGAACGTCGCTAGCTTGGGACAGCTAATGGTGTCGTCCGTAAAGGTATCATCAGGAACGATTGTCCTGCCTTAGTAATTTCCTGAGTTGCCATTGCGTGCTGCCTTTTTCCGTGACCATAAGCACCGCCCCTACTAGGGGTGAGCATGGTTTGGGTTGGTCCGGGCCACCCCCTAACCCTAGGACCAACCCGTACAATGTCGGTCCTCAATTTTTAGGACCGAGGACTGACCCTATTGAGCCTAGGACCAAGGATCGGACCGACCCAATGGGTTCGGTCCGGTTCCAGGGTCAATCCGGGACCGATCGATAATTTTTTTCGTCTTATTTTTTATACTCCTTAAAAAAGCAAACCTACAAATTCAAATTACACATCCATTTACAATGCGGCATTGTGCAACTAAATTATAAATACCAATACATATTTAGCAAATTTAAGATGACACAATAGAAATTTCGTACTTGCTAACCGCTCATCGAGATATGGGACAAGATGAAATGTTCTTGTAATCATCTATCTTTAATATTTATAACACCATATGCAAAAGCGTTTTCCTGCATTTGATCATGTAGAGTCCACTCAATCAAAAAATGAGCTTCACACCACTTGACTAGCAAATTACCGTAGCAACTGCAATACTACTCTACTCTTCAAAAACTTCTACCATTTGACACAAATTGAAAAGCAAAGTGCGGCTGAAATTCATTAGTAAAATATAATTAAACTATAAAAAGTTCAAAATACTTAATATAAATCATGAATATATAACTTCACATATTGTTAGTTCACTTGGATTTCTAAACACTGAAAACAAAACAAAGCAGACGACACATAATTAATATTCAACAAAAGTTTTAAATTGAAATTACTATTAGTGTTATTGATAGAACATTTCAATATAATATAATATAACAGACATTTTACTTAGGTTTGAATATATAAAAAAATTATATATAATATAATATAATATACAGGGTTGGTCCAGGGTTGGATCGACCAAAAACTCTTAGGACCGAGGACCAACCCGCACAGTGTTGGTCCTGGAATTTCAGGACCGAGGACCGACCCAGTCATCTTGGGAACCAGACCAGGACCGGCAGGGTTGGGCCGGTCCAAGGTCGGTCCAAGGTCGACCCTAGACCGCTGCTCACCCCTAGCCCCTACAGCACGGCAGCGGCGATGGAGCCAGCAGTCTTGAAAGGGTGAATGAATTTGGAGCCAGCATTGATCCATCTATGATTGGTCTTCCATTATGATTGCTCTATAATGGGTTGCGTATGATTGTTTGTCCCATTCCATATTGCCTAATGAATCGAAATTTCATCCATAATTCCGTGCAAAAAACACATTGCCATGTGATCAATAGCAACGACTTTGCCATCGATCCATCAAAACCATAAAAAACCCAGCTCATTCCACATGACACAAGTCATTTCAAAATATAGTTAACGTCAGTGGTATACCTTTTTGGGAAAAGCATTAAAAAAGTCCTAAACCTTTTATTTTTGTGCTGATTTAATCATAAATCTTTTTTTGTACCGATTTAGTCCTAAACATTTTTACGTTGTGTCAATTTAGTCTTTTCCGGTCAATTTTGGTCAGATTTTGCTAACTGGATGCCGTTCGGTTGACGTGACCTCATCGCGCTACCGTAGACAACTTTTAATAATAGGTAGATAATTTTTTTCCTTTTTTTTTTAATATTTCAATTTTTTTTATTTTTTCTTTTTTTCTTCTCCTCTTCTTCCTCCAGCCGGTCGCCGGACCTTGGCGACCAGCCAAAGGTGACAGCTAGTGAGGCTTGACCTCACTAGATCCGGTGAGGGCGAGCCTCACCCACCTGGTGCGAGGTTGCCCTCGAGGCCTGTGCAGCGAGGCTTGCCCTTGCGGATCTGGCGAGGGTCAATCCTTACCTATGGCCGACGAGGGTGAGCCCCACCAGCTAGGGGCGAAGAGGCGGCCTCGAGTTGGCCTCACATCGGGCCATCGGAAGCTTCCAACTAGATGACGAACTCCGTGTGCCGTCGAAAAAAAGCCGACTTGCACGAGTACCGTCGGAGGCGATGCGCTTGAGGCCTTTCTTCTTGAGGATGAAGCTCACACCGATGAACGCGCTCGAGACCACGACTAGTACGAGCCCCTTGGCGTTGTCGGACATTGCCATCGGCAGCTTGGCCCCCGCGAGTGGCATGCTCATGTGAATTGCCTCGAGCACGTGTGGCACACTACTCGCTGAACTCGAAATCGCGCGGACTGCACAGGTTCCTTCGATCGGGGAAGGATCACTCCACAGTCGATTGAGACAAAGCGTCTCGCATCGTTGGAGATGCGAGGGATGCGGAGAACAAGAGGATCTTAAAGCAGAGGGAATCTCGATGGTCGCGCGAGAGAGAGAGAGAGAGAGAGAGAGAGAGAGAGAGAGAGATCTTTGACGAGGCCAGCTCAAGGCCACCTCCTCGTGTTGAGCTGGCGAGGCTCGCCTTCACCAGCCATGGGTGAGGCTCGACTCTCGCCAGATCCGGCGAGGTGGCCTGCGAGGTTGACCTCAACCTCGCCGACCGTCGCCTCTGGCCGGTTGCCGAGGTCCGACGATCGGCTGGAGGAAGAAGAGGAGAAAAAAAAATAAAAATAAAAAATATATATTATTAAAATTTGTCCACGTCGATCAGTCGACGTTCGATTAACAAAAATCCAGCCAAAATTGGCTGGAAAAACTGAATTGGCACAATATAAAAATATTTAGGACTAAATCAGCACCAAAAAATGTTAATGACTAAATTGGCACAAAAGACAAAAGGTTTAGACTTTTTTTTTAATTTTCCCATATGAAAAAATGGGAAAATTACCAAAAAAATTCTAAACCTATTGCAATTATGCCAATTTGGTCCTAAACTTATTTTTTTGACCAATTGAATCTAAACCTTTTACAATTATTTCACAATCAGTCCATCGACCAAAATTGGTAGGCCAGTGTCGGCAAGCTTTTTTTAATAATATTTTATTTTTGAAATATTTTATTGAGTATTTTATTTTTTTCCTTTTTCCTCTTTTATTTTTTTCCCCTTCTCCCTCTTCCTCCCTCCTCCTTCCTTTAGCTTTAGCGACCGGCCAACTTGGCGGTCGCTGGACTGAGGCAATCCAACAAGCTCGCGCCCAGCGATGACGGGGGTTTGCCGAGCGAGGCGAGCCCTTGCCAAACACGACATTGAGCGCCCCCCCGCCCCCTTGTCGGATTTGGTGAGGGCTTGCCTGCGGTCGCCGAGCGAGGCGAGCCCTCGCCAGATCCGACAGGGTTTCGCCCCATTGTCGCTAGGCGCAAGCTCACTAATTGACGAGGCTCCACTCGCCAGACCCGGCGATGGTGAGCTCACCCTCACTCAACGACAACGAGGCGACCTAGCCGGCCACCTTAGTCCAGCAACCGGCCAACCCTTTGGCCGGTCGCCGAAGCCAAAGAAAGAAGGAGGGAGGAGAAGGGAGGAGGGAGAGGGAGAAGAAAAAAAAAAGAGACAAAAAAATGATAAAAAATAGGATTAAAAAATTAATAAAATACTTCAAAAATAAAATATTATTAAAAAAAGCCCGTCGGCGTTGGCCGGCTGCCACGTTAGCGCCAGCCTGACTAATTTTAGCCGGATGGACTGATCGGAAATAATTGTAAAAGGTTTAAGACTCAATTGGTAAAAAAAAAAAAAAATAAGTTTAGGACTAAATTAGTCACAATTGTAATAGGTTTAGGACTTTTTTGGTAATTTTCCCTCTTTCTTATAATTCAGAGGTACGGGCATAGAGTTCAGCCCGCAAACTCATGAAATACCCTAAAAATCTCTACTAAACTGATTAATTTGAGCATTTGGTTTGTGCATATGGCTCTAACCCAGAGTATTGGCATATAGCTAGTGGAATTTGGTCAAGTGGCAATGTCCAAGCTGAAAGCCTTGACACCCACGCTGATCGTGCCAACTTTGCCATACCTTTTTCTCACATAATTTGACACAATCGTCTTGTACTAAATATGTGGCATGCCAAAGTTCGAGCGATATAGAAAGTTCCTCTCGCCTGCATCCTATTACGTGTAAGAAACTAGAGTGATCATCATACCAACAAAAGCAATTTACACGAGCATTACACAAGAACTTGAATATGTCCATCTCACACAAGGATACCTAGTTATACTCGACCATTCTTGATGGTTGTCTCCCATACATTGGTTAATGTAGAATTGTACCTTAGGTTTCTCTCCCCCTTTGCGACCCAACTACACAGATTGATGCCCCTCAATCTTCGATTGTTACTGCTACTGCTCTCAACTTAATTTTTGGGTGTCTATTTTTAACTGATCGGTTAACTTCGTAAGGCGAATGCAGTCTATTTCAAGCCCAAAGATTGAGTAAGCTAATTCAGTGCAGTAAGCCTGTATCTTTTGTGGGAGCGACTTCATCAGTTCGTACCAACTAAAGAAAGAAGTTATGTCCGATTGCTTTAGAAGTGGTAGAGGAAATTCGACGTTGGTTTCGAAAATAAATAAAACTCTGATGATTGGGACCATGTTACGATGAATTTGAATTCCAGAAACAAAGTCGCAGGTGTATCCACCCAAGGCCATTTACTGTGATACTGATGGACTCCTCTGATGAAATTCTGGTTTTCAATCTCCCATGCATTAACTTTCTTGAATGTGTCAAAGAGGAAAAACCTATCGAATGTTACAAGTCTAGATACCCTTCTTGTCACTGCTGAACATTGTCTGGTCGCTTAGACTGTACGGTTACCAAAAGAGAGATCTGGTGAGCTGCTGCTCGTATGATAATATTCACCCACATGGCCTTGGTAACGAGTTGCCCATCTCGCCCTTGGGGTCAGTGGGTGGCTCCATCAGAAGAGCCAGACCACCTTGAAGACGCCTAACTGAGATTGACCAGCACAACCAAGTTGTCGTCATAGGCGAACTTCAATGTGATATATTTGTTATCAGCAGTATCAACAAGCCCAAAATGGTGATAGTTAGCTGCCATCAAGTGTACCTTCGCATGTTACTTATACATGCATCGTCCACACTTCCTGGTGGTTTATATGCATTTGAAATCCACTTGTAATTTATAGTAGTGATTTGAAGATTAATCGAACATTTCTTCTTGATGCAATGATAATGACAGCATTCTCTCACAACGTCAGTGCTCCAAGTAACAAAAGTGAGTACCATAATGGCAGCTGTTGGGGAGAGAATCTCATCCGTTCCTTCTCCAACCACTGCAATGTTGTGCCCTTCCATCTTTTAAGCAACTCACACCAGGAAGGAGCATTAAGATGTAGTTTACTTGAGAATCGGATGAAGGTCATCTATTCTCTTTCAACATCTGAAAAATCTAATCCGCCAAATATGAACGTTGCTCCCTCCTATCCAATTTTTTATATCTTAATACCCAAAAGACAAGAGGAAGTGAACTTTAGTGCATCAGGATGAGCTAATTGTGTTACAACAAAATATTCTACAAACTTCATTAGATCCCAGCATCTCGAGAAATTGATGATTGCCTAACCAAAAGATTGCATAAATAACTTGCTACATTCTCCAGTAAGTTCACACACTCAGATCAAGACTGGGAATGGTAAGTCACATTCTTGAAGCTTGTAATGGTCAATGAAGGTACTATTGCTATGGCAATTGGCAATGAGCCAAAAACCAGCTAGGGATTCCCTTGCCTAATGTTTTTCCCTTAATGGACCAAATTAAGCAGCAAAGAATAAGCATCTCTCTATATTAGTTGTACAGCAATAGAGCGAAAAAACCTTTTGACAAAATGTCCTTAAGTATGAAGCAAACTTAACGTTTCTCCTTACAAAAGCCAACGAGATTGTGCTCTCTAGTAAGATGCTTAAGAGCAGTTAATTTCCTGTCAGTAAACAGCTATTCTTTCAATCTCTCTCGAGTCATGTCCAAGAGTCTTCTCTCTTACCTATACACGAAAACCTTAGACAGAGTAATTACTAGCCACCAAGTAACAGCCAGAATTATTGCTCCCACTTATTAGAACAAATGGTAGGACCACCCCAAGCAGTAAATTTCAGAGGCGTAAAGAGCGATGGGGCAGAAAACAATGAGAGGACTGTTCCCAAAGAAGTAGTAAGTACTGCGATCTCAAATTAACTGAAAACGCCATAATCAGCATTCCACAATGCAAGCCAAATCAAGTGACTCATCAATCAAGGAAACATCAATCTCAATGCAGAAAGGTCAGCACTAAAACATTGATTTATTGACATAACCATCTGTCATCTTCCCACAAAAGGCACAACATGATGTGCCTACTAGAGCAGATATTTTGGGTTCTAATTTATAACAAAAACAAGCCCCCGGAAAAAAAGAGAATTGTCATTCATTTCTTGTAACGAGCTACCTCATCCTCATTGGGGAAGAATCCCATGATCCGGCCCGCCGAATTCTGGTATGCGTACATGAACCCGCCCATTAGCCCAATCAGTCCGCCTGTCACCATTGATGGTCCCTTGATCCCAGGCTTTATCCCTATAAAACCCCCAAAAATTTTTTAACTAAATGAAGACCTTCCCATCTTAGGAAATTCACCCATTGGCAGAAAATGGGGCAATAATCACCTAAAAAAAAATCCATCCTTTGAAAGCAAGTTCACCAATCAGCACAAAAGGACACTAATCACTCAGAACAAAATCCCTCGTTTCCAATCTAATTAACATAAGTATGGGCAACAATCATAGCGAATTCCCCAATCAGCACGAAATGGGCAGTGCCCAAAACAAAATCGACCCTTCGAAATCGTATTAGCACAAAAAAAGGGGGGGCATCAATTAGAGCAAATTCACCAATTAGCACAACATGGGCAACGCACACCTCCAACAAGATCCACACTTTCAAGTTCAATAAGCACAGACTGAGCAACAGCCGCAGCAATTTCACAAATTAGCCCAACCCGCATTCAACATAATTTACATTATCATAACTTTTTCACAGATGCAAGCAATAATTTCCCGAAGACGACGAATACTTTGGCTCAGATGCAGACATTGAAGATAGTAAAATCATCCGCACGCCCGCCCACAGAGAGAGAGAGAGAGAGAGCAAACCGGAGAGGTAGCCGACGGTGACGGAGACGCCGGTGATGGTGACGAAGCGGAGGTAGTCGAGGGTGCTGAAGTTGCCGACCACCCTCGTGAACGGCGGGTTCCGATCTAGCACCGGGTACTCCGGCTTCGCCGACGCGGTGATGTCCGTGTTCATCGTCTCGCCGCCGGCCGCCGCCTCCTCCTTCCTTCCCTGTCGTCGCTCGCTTGCTCCGGCCGAAGCTCGTTCTGGCTTTCGAGTCAAATCCGCACTTCGTCTCTGGACTTACGGCGGAGCTTTGAGGTCGAGGTTGTAACAAGGAGAAGACCGGCGCAATCGATGGGCCGGTATGGGCTCGGACCGGACCGGCCCATTGAGCAGTGAGGGCCACGAGTTGGAGTTGCTATGCCGGGCCGGATTGGGAATCAGCCCATCTGTGGTTTTCTGGCATTCTTTGTAAATCTCTCTCTCTCTCTCTCTCTCTCTCTCTCCTCAATTTGACTCGAGAGTTGGATTGGTCGGGTTCGGGGTTTGAGGCGCTTTGGAGGAAATTAGCATGTGACCTCGAGCGAAGTTATAGTGCGTAGAATCACTTCCAATCATGAGCTCAAGCACATTTAAATAACTTGGCAACAGCTCGGCTCAAAGGGTGTTAATCCCAAGAGAGATCGCAACCTCCAAAAGGCTCTTCATTCTTGAGACCCAATTGCCAAGCCTGGACACCCACATACCCTAGCCTCCTCGAAGGCTTGGGGAGAGGGGGCAAACCTTGCTTGACACCTACTGCAGGAGTATCAAAATTTCAAACTTCCAATAATTACATAGCCATCCCAAATCAAGTTTCATCAATTTATCAAGCCAACTTGTCAGTCATGGAAGCACATAGTAAATTCGTCCTCAAAATGGTCTAATGGGTCCATGCCACACACTATAGCATTTGCTGATGATTGGTGGTTTAAATGTAAGATTGAAGAAGCAATGAATGTGTTCCTTTTGATTGATATGCTTTATTTGTTTTCTTGTGTACTACTTACCCTAGTGTGCTAGTTTGTCTTTTTACATTAGAGTCTTTAATGTAAGGCTAGGATGCAAAGAGTCTATTGTAAGTTTGAAAGAGTGGGGAGCTAGTCTTCATTACTAGGCTAAAGTGTAAGAATGTAGAGTGTGCTTAGTTTGTCGTCTTTAATGTAAGGTTAAATTGTCAAAGAATCTTTATTGCAAGTTTGAAAGAGTGGAAGGTAGTCAAGAAAGTAGAGTTTGTTGGGATTTATTATGAGTCTTAGTACAATGTAATAGTATGACTATAAATAGAGATGTAATTTTGTATGTAAGGCAAATCCGATTTGCTATACATGATATTTCCTCTTGAAGTGAATAATTTCCTTCAAAATTCGGTTCTTTATCCATTTGTATTGTGATGAGCCTTAAGTTCTTTATCTTTGGCTAGTAGATTGTATCTTTAAGCTTTGGTGGTGAGCTATTTGTATCTCAACTTCATTTTCGTTCATAAAATACTCTATTTGGTTTTAATTCCACAATTCCAACAAGTTTCCACTTTAATGGAAAACAACATGTTCCATCTTCTTGGGGGCATGGTGGCATGGTGGTGGGGTTATGTACTAGTCTCCCGAGGTATAGGGGATCGGCTCTTCGATGCTGTCCAGGCACGGGAGGCCCGTGGTAGAGTTCTTGATTATCAAAAAAAAAAAGAAAAAAAATGTTCCATCTTCCTCATCCCAACAAACATTTATCCAACACTATCCTTAAGACACTAGTCCAAAAACGAATTTCTCATCCCTTCATTCCTATTGCGCATCAGCGCCTATGGGTCGGTTCGGTCCACCCACTTTAAGGCACTTCAGCCCTCAAAGAACAACCAATGAGAATCTATAAAATGTAAGGTCATTTGCTAAAAAAGTAAGACAAATCCTATTGAGTAGAATTTTTCTCTGCTTATTTTAAATTTTGCTTACCTCTTCATTCCCTGTCCACTAACTTAAACATCCATGGATCCTCCTAAAGGCCAATGTCCAGAAGGTTTCATTTACTTTTACAGTATGCAGTTAAGTCCAGTTGAGCAAGATTGGTAGGACCCAAAAGATTGTGCACAACCTAGAACGTACCGATCAATCTAGTAGTATTTCAGAGAGTCCATATACGTGGTTGCAATTCTTTCTTTTGAATAGATTTAATGATTATTTGAATTTGGCAATTCTTCGCTTTGGAATCATATGATGCAATTCTTCTCTTAGGTACGACGCTGGAGAAACCCTAGGCGCGTAGCTTAGAAATTCGGTTGTGAAGTCTAGTCATGCTTTATTTATTGCGGTGCTCATCGTCCTACATCAACAGGTCAATAAAGGAGATGCTCTGATTGACAATATTGCACGAAATACAATCATGCTCCTCTTTCGTCAAGCCTCGCAGCTGTTCCAACTTCCCACACACCTGCAATTTCAAGCAGATTAAATAAAGAGAAGATCCCAAGAAGCTTAATTCCACCGAACTTTTTAGTATTAGGGATATCTTTAGATATTTCAAGAATGCTACCAAGAAAAAGAAAGATCGCTTGTGTATCTACTACAAAAGTAAATAATTCAAAAGAAAATTCTTAAAATGAAAATATCTGAAACGGGAAATTTGTATTTTATTCATAACATAACGCAAATGCACCCTAATCAACCACAAGAGTGATGTTTTGGCTAAATATGCAAAAGGGTTTTTTTAGCAATAATCTGCCAACTGAACAAAATAGAGCCTCCAGGGTCCGACGAATTGTCATATTCGCCAAATTTTTCGATTCAGTTCGGTTCGGTTTTGGTTCGGCTCCCTGACACCCCTAATATTCGGTGAAGATATAGTCAGATGTTCAAATAATCCCAACAACACATTGATACGACGTACCCTGCAAACTATAAAATAAGGAAAGGGCCATACTCCAGATGAGGGATTTGAAAGCATCTGATCTTTTCCAATTATTGGAAGTAATAAATATATTTACACAAATAAATTGAACGACGAATCGACAAATTTCCAATTTCGGGGGTCAAAAACGCTAAAAATTGAATGTAAGTTCCTCCTTGCGCGTACGGAAATACAACACTCTTCTTGACCCGCGGGCGAAAACTCTCGTAAGGGAGGACAAAGAATGATAATAACTTTCCAAAGAGAAGGCAAAGAAAAACAAAACAGATTTATCTCGAATCAGGGTCCCTATTTCCAGCTACAACTTTCCGATGCCGCCGCGAACTCCTCCTCTCTCTTCGCCTCACCGGGGCTTTCTTAACTGGTGTTGCTACTACACCTTGACTGCGAACTTCAGGAGCCTGCTTAATTACACTCTCTGGGACCAAAACAGGTGGAGGTGGGGGAGGATAAATTTGGACAGGAACAGGAGGAGCCATGTGGTCTAACACATCCCTGTGGTATTTCTGCATGTACCAAAAAAGCGAAAATAGAAAATTAAATCAATTAAACTGTGGAAAAGAGAGAGAATTTTGCGAAACATTACAGTCCAAGCAAACAGATGCAAAAAGAAGATCAATTCATGCTCAACTCAGTTCACTAGAGGGAAAGCAGCAGGAAAAACAGGCACCTACAAACTAGGTTCGCTACAATATGTTAAGGCGTCGCGTGAAGATTGAAAAACCGTCTGCCCTGAAAGCATTATTTAGACTAAAAAATACCCGCAAAAAGACAGCTGCTTGTCCATATAAACCAAGTATAAATATACCTTGGGAATTCTGATATCATCAGGTATTATTAAGCTTCTAATACACATCTCCTACCTCCAGGAGTTCCATTCCAGAAGCAAGAAGACAGACAAGTAAAACAATTAAGTAGAGCCAGAATAATTTACCTGGACCACAAAATTTCTCCTTTCGCAATCCAAGAACATATTTATAGTCCAATTCGTCTTGGATGCAATCTTGTCTCGAACAGTTGAAAAGCTTATTTGGTCCCTAGAGGTAAAACGATCCACCTCATTGAACCAAAGGCACGTAAAAAGGTTTGAGATGGGGATGTGCTCCCTTATGATCACACATCCTTCAGGAACATCTGTGCCAAGCGGTAAGACAGAGCAGCATAGGAAAACCACAATCAGGCGAGAAGACAAAAATAGAGAAGATGAATATACAAACAGAAAATGAGAAAATAATGCCTCACCACTTGTAATAGGAAGCTTGGCATCAGAATACGGGGTCAGGCCTTCCTTTTTGTAGAACTCAATCTGAAAATCTATAGAAGCATTGTCATACTTCCCTGCTGCTTTATTTGCTTCTGCTTCTGTAAAGACATCAAAGCGTCTGTAGTGTCTTGATATAGCAAAAGTGGCATTTTTCCTCCACAAGAACCTGCATTGTGAAGAAAAGGAAGTTGAGATATTGTTCAGATAGAAGTCTAGGAGTCACTAGGAGTTATCTATTAATGGTTTCTGCATGAGTTCTCTTGCTGTTTATACTTCTTAATGACTTTGGAAAATCAATCACTCAGTTTAGCCACTACTAGCAATCTCATAACACTGTTCTTGCAAGAATTCTCAAAGAAAAAGATTGAGTACATGAAACAACCGCCACCTCAATACAGTGATTCGATGACACTGTAAAACTCAGTCTACCAAAATAATCACTGACACATTAACCGAAGACGGTTCTACCAACATATTACAAATAAAATCCGGACAGAATCCTGCAGCTGAATTGGCAACAATATGACACAGTGCTGAATGCAGCTGATCACAAAATTAAGTTAAGCAGAAAGGAAAGACTGATAGTATCTTTTATTTATAAATGACATCCTAAGCCAGGAATGAAAGATCTATAGTTATTTATGGAATTATTCACAGAAACTAAGTATGACTAGATTCCATACCCGACCTCAAGCACCCTCTGCAAATGAGCTTGACAGGAACATAAAATTCATTGCATGGAACTCTACCAGAGTAGCAAATCCACAAGCAAAGCATTTATCAAGAGTATATACAGAACAAGGAAGCACCAGTAGCGACGTAAACATGATGATTGAAGAATCTACCAGGCATTCAGCTTAAAAAATTGAAAATCAAGTAGCGAAAACTTTAACACTCAATTTTTAGTGCTGACCTTTCTAGAGTACTGAAAGGCAAATAGAAGTTTCTTTGATAATAGTTTTTTTTTTTTTTAAAGCACTAAACATAGTTCAAGTGTTTAATGAAATTATCAAATCATCATTTTCGTTGCCCTTATATCCATTTATCACTATATTATGCATTTACTCAGATTATTCATCACACAAATCATCAAAACCACTCTGCATAGAATTCCTTTGTTGCCGTTTGTGGGTTCCTTTCTTCCACATCGTTAGCCTCAACTCCAATCTGACTTGTGATCCAAAAACACATCCCATGAGAAACCCTTCAACTTTCTCAATGTCATCAAATTCCAACAGAGTAACTGAGGGCAACTCCATCACAGCAATTAAGATCGATTTTCTCATCACTATGATGAAAAAAGGATGGGAGAGGTGAGAAGCTGATTAAGAGAGCAGGGGTATTGGCTCTATGAATATTGTAAATAGAAAGAATGAATCACCTTGAAAGCACTTGTACTAAAATTTACAAAAGAAAAGAATGTTATAAAGGTGATAAGGGCAGATTTGTCAGCAGAATCTGATACATTTAGATTAACAATTGACTAAGAGTGCATTCTATCTTCAGCAAAAAGAAGGGAGCCAGTTACTTCATAATCAAGTGGTTTTGTAATTATTTTTTTAATGACACGCTTTCATATCATCCAACAAGCTGAATTCCATTTAGTGTTGAAGTCTCCCATTCAGAACTTGCTAGTGTAAAACACACAAGACAACATCTTTTAGTGCAGAGACTATTCTATCTCATGTTCTGGACATTATCTAATCCTCTACCCACAGAAGAAATATAAATAGAGCGATGAAACTGCCTGCTACTCTTAAACTCATGGATTCCTCATATGAAATGAAACTAAGAAATTTATTCTTGCCTTTCAAGTATTTGATAGGGATCCACCACAAGTTCAAGTTTTCCATCAATCCAAAGAGAATAGCGAGCATTTGGGAACATCCTATGCACAAGAAGCTTTGGGATCTGCAATCAGAATAGCAGAAGGTGAGAACCAGCATACAGCTTTCCAAAACAAAGATCTATACATAATGAATGAAAGTCCCAAATGTAAGAACCAAAGTCTGTGTTCCATTTCTTACAACATATTAACTATTGGATAGTAAGAATGACAACGGCAGCAAAAGTAAATATCTCCCAAATTGATTGGTATAGATAAAACGAAAAGGTAAAGATTAATATGCCTACAGGTAACATGTCAGTTCATATCTTGCTCTCTACTAGCAAAAGGTATATCTGAGAGACGGACCACTAAAGCTTGGTTGGGCATAAATTGCAAGCATTGACAATGGCCAGTCAGACCACTTCAAGCTTGTAACAATAGACAAAATATTCTCTCCTGAAAAACTCTCTCTAAACATTTTGATATCAGCATGATCTACCCAGAAAAATTAGGCCATTAGTTTGCACTACTGCTGTACCAGTAATCATGCAATCACTATAAAATCTACACTGCCTATCATGCTACAACTCACTTTGCAGACCAACATAATCTCTACCCAATATACTCACCTCACCAATCAATCCCTCCCATCCATATGGAA
The DNA here is from genome assembly GCA_014182885.2 of Eucalyptus caleyi. NCBI lineage: Eukaryota > Viridiplantae > Streptophyta > Magnoliopsida > Myrtales > Myrtaceae > Eucalyptus > Eucalyptus caleyi. Next base: position 10,437,585 of record CM024469.2, on the reverse strand, counting down.
AGCAATATATCATCAAATGGCTAGCTGCCAGAAATCAAAAGTCCATTTCAACCCCACAAACTGTTGTTACTTAATCAAATGTTACCTTGCCGGTGCGTCGTGGATCCGCATAAGGAAGATTGTGGACAACAACAATTCTCCACAAACCACTCCTCTTGTTCTCATCAATAGCGCTAGCATTCTTCAAAAATCCCTCTGTTTCTTCATCAACAAACAAATAGAAGCATACGTTCTTCCTGGCATATTCACTAATGTTTTTTGGCTGTTGTATCTCATCAAAGTTTCCTGATGAAAATTTGTTTGTAAATAGGAAGTTCCTTAGTGATGAGGGTAAGGCTCAGTGCAAAGCTAGAGAGGGAACAATACCGAATATTGCTGATGCAACAACCACACCACGACACTGCTCCATCTCAAGAAGATCAGATTCATCCATATCAAATCCAGTCTGTCTACCAGGTTTACTTCCGTTAACAAACCTGACAGTAATGTACAATGGACAAGGAATACCAGAGAAATTAAATTAATATTTCTAATCTATTGCAAGATTATATCAAGAGTGAACAAAAGGACACTTGGAAAAGGAGGATTTCATAAATACATGCACAAGTCTGACAGTAATGCAAATGTACATACCCGCAATGCACACTCATAGACTCCCTTATATCGTATGAATCATTCCTCTGCCTCAAAGTGGGATAACCACCAAATTCTGATCCTCCAAATTCTCCATCTCTACTTAAATTTTCCTCATATACATACGTCAAATCCTTAACCACTGGAGATGGTGAGGGGTCTTTCGGCATTAAGTCAATGGCTTCTTCAACGGGAAGATAACAGACAGGACAAGCTGAAATCCACACAAACAAAGGAGAGTAACATTACAACAGATTGTGCCAAAAATTTGCATTCACATCCTAGCACCTACACATCTGCCTTGTTCCAAGGCATGCAAGTTGATCTCCTATAATCAGATCCCTAATTTGCAATTCGACCAATATTCATTCATCATTAAAGAACAAAATGTAAAGATCAACACTTACGCCGAGGTCCAGTTCTTTTCTTGTCTGCTGGAGGGGGAGGTAAGGTGAAACTATTACACCGATGGCCTTGAGGGAGTGTGTAGCCCAGAAAAAATGTCGGGGGAGGTGGTGGCAGAGGCATAATTTTATTTCTATCTCTTCCATCTCTGTCAACTAATGAAGCATTATTGCTAATTTGTTCCCCATTTGTTGGAGAAGACACAGGATTGCTTATAGTCATGTTGTTATTGGTGAACCTAACAAAGCTGTTATCCGCATCTGGTGTATCTTCACCTGAAAACAAAGCTAATCTCGTATTTAATTATCGACCATAAACCAGCGGAAAAACTGAGATTTACAACATAAACTTCTCAAAATTTACAATTTCTGCCAGTAGCATTTCTAGTCAAATAAGCAAATGCAGAGCGGCTCGGACTCAACTAAGTAATGGATCCCCCCAGTAATGCAGTCCACAGCAGATACCTTTATGTCTAGATCATCAATCTTAGAATATAAGAAAAGGCAGAATCACAATTTCTCAGATGCAGAACAAAACGGACTTCAGTGCAAGTGATATTTATTTAAAGACAAAAGACCAGAAAAGCATCACACACCAGACTAATCCAGTCTGGGTATTACATATACAATTCCCAGTCATTAACTTGGCTAGCTTCTTGCCCACTACAGATGTGTTGCCATTAACATCTTGAAATCCAGATCAAACTTTTCAGCTGAATGTAGCATTTCCAGTAAAATAAACCAAGTGCAAAGCGGCTCAGACTCAACTAAATCATGGATCCACAGTAATGGAGTCCACAGCACATATCTTTATGTCTAGATCATCAATCTTAGAATATCAGAGAAGGCAGAATCGCAATTCCTCAAATGCAGAACCAAGAAGGACTCTAGTGCAAGTGAAATGACCGAAAGACAAGAGGACAGAAAAGCATCACACATCAAACTAATCCAAACTGGGTATTATATGTGAATACCATACCACAATTCCCAGTCATTAATTTGGCTAGCTTCTTCCTCACACTACAGATGTGTTAACATCAACATCTTCAAATCCAGATCAAAAAGTGCTCAGCTGAATGCGACAATCAGACACCATTACTATCTTCACAAGCGATCGAGCACGATGCGAGCATCTGAAGATAGAGGACAACAAGAACCCAGAAGAAATCTAACCTTTGCCATTGCCCACGTACATGACCCAACCGAAAACCGCCGCGGATATCAAGCAAAGGAAGAGCATCCCCACTTTCTTCCTGCCGGCGAATTTCATGATCCAGTGGAACAGCCTCTCCTTCTCCTTGGGCATCTTGCTCGGCTTCCGGGGCAGCGGCGGAGGCGGCGTCGTTTGGATTGGCAACCCACCGTTCTGGAGGAGCAGCAGCTGCTGTTGCTGTTGCAGAGAGCCATAACTACCGGAGCGGATCCCCAATGACCCTCCAGTCATTGTTCCTCCAAACCCACATGTGGCGTTATCATCTCTCTCCCCGCTTTCTCATTCAAACGGAATCTAACCCAGAATTCCCCCCGATTCAACGAAATCCAAGCCAAAAGAATCGATACCCACTTCACCAAATCAAGCCAAAAACACGGCGGGCGCCTCCGAATTGCGCACGGCGCTTGTTGTCGGTGGCGGGTATTGCAATCACAATCACAATCACAAAATTTCCAATTATGAATCCCAGTTGAACCGAACACTCCGACAGCCTATGAATGCTATATCCAAGGAATCTGGGTAAATCCCGAATGAATCTTGCATTCGAAACAGGGAACGAAGAACCGGAACAGGGGAGTGAAACAGTGCAGAGAAAGAGAGAGAGAGAGAGAGACGCCAGATCGAAGTGAGTGAACAATGCAGACCGGACGAGAACAAAAACAACAGAGCGGAAAATCTGGGAAGAAATTAGAAAGGGAAAATTATAAAAAAAAAAAAAATTATGAATTCCTGTAGGAATCGACAGGGAGGAGATTGGGTTTCTTTCTATTCTTGATTTCCTATTTTGCGACAAATCAAAATGGCGTCTTTTTATTCGAGGAAATCGAGGGGAGCTTTCGGAACAAATCTGGGGATTTTCACGCGTTCGCGTGTAATTTCACGTCTTGCGGTTTTGAGGCGGGAGGAGGGATATTAAAAATAATTAAAAACAAAAATCATTAAATAGAAAAGCCCAAACAAGCTTTCAATTATATGACCCCATGTGGGGTGACGCACCCCACTTATCAGTTATCAGCAGAGATTTCTCAAATTTTCAGGAAATTTTGGGGATCCTTTCCATCATATTCAATTGGGTCGCCCCCAAATCATCGTATTTCCTGACCAAATTTCGTTTTTCGGGAAAATTCTTTCGATGAATTATGCGAAATAAAAAAAATTCCTTTGATGATGAATATTCTCATTTGAACTTTTGTAATCCAAATTGAATAATTCGTTTGATAAATCGAAACATTAAAGGTGAAAAATCATATTCTCACTAAAATGAAATTCTCACCGAAGTACATTGCACAATGGTTTGCAGAAAAAAAGGCCATTCAATTGGTAGTCATATGCCTCGGTAGCGAGGCTCATGGGATCTTGAAGAGAATTAAATTCATGCAGCGAATAGACATTATCATTGTCGGACTAAAAAAGGGCAAAAAAAAAAGGGTCAATTCAATGAATCGGGTAAAGCTCTTGCACAAGCCGATTGAAGAACACATGCTTGGAATTTGAGAATTCATTTTCGATTTAATTGGACAAGGACACGCCCTTCGAAAAGTCGCCTTGAGAATGTAGAATGCAAGATGAAAATTGGGACAAACAGATGTGGTACGTCTCCGGTGTGCGCATTTATCTACTTTCGTGACGATGTGTCATAGTTTCCACATATAAGTCCAGTATATAAAGAGAATCCTCATCTCGGATTGAAGTTTGCATAAACTTTAGAGTAATCTAATAAATAGAACAGGCTAAAGTACAAAATTATTTCCTCATATGTGCTGTTTGGAGATGCGTTTCTAATTAGGAAAAGTTAGGAGATCCATCAATGCCTGAATAACTAGGTCACAAGTTCACATCATACATCTTCCCTAAGTAGTAGTTATATTATTTAAAATTAGGGTTTTCGAGTTGATCTTGGAATTGATCAATTTTGTTTTAGGTCAAATCAAAATGTAATTGAGATTAATTCTGACAAAATAGCTTTTAAGTTCTTTGTTTGGAACCTACTCCCCTTCAATCGGTCACCCTTAATTTATGCACAAATAAACCATTAGAATAAGATGGATACCTTAAATGGCTAAAAGAAATTAGATGGACACCTTAGAGATCCGCCAAATCTAACTCAAAGAGATCCAAAAAAAGATCTTTAGTTGATTTTTTACTCTCTTTTAAGCGGTAGCTCTAGAAGTTGTCGGTGCCACCCGTCGACGAGGAAGAAAAAACCAATAACAAATAATATGAAAGTGACGGAATTTATCACAAAAAAAATAATAAATTTGTAGAACGTTGAGAAAATAGTTTAATATTCTAGTAATTAAGATATAAATTACAGGAAAAATAGTACTTTGTTCGGGCAGGGATCTTTGACCTCGTTAAAGTGCCTCCGCAACTCTCGAATGCATAGCCGGCCGATGCTCGTAGTTCTTCGAAGACTTTATCTCCAAATCATGTCTACATACACGAAAAATAAATAATTTAAAAAATATTTCCTTAAAAATAATCACTTATATTGCTTATAAAAATAAATGAACAAAAAATAATTCCATCATTCTCAAAAATGTTTAAACATAAATTACTTTTGATAATGAAAATGAAAACATATTTTTCATTAACTAATTACTTTCAACGATATAAGTAATTATTTGTAAAAAAATAAATAAATAATTTATCATTTATTTTTCATAAAATAAATAAATTCCTATTTCCAAATCATGTCAATTTCCGTACGGGTATTTTGAGCCAGGTTGGATAATAATTGATGGGTTGAACGTTAAATCAGATAACAACCATTAAACTGTCAGTTTATGTCATCTAATCTACGTTATAAATCATATTAAAGAAGAATCCGATTCAAGTGGCGATGCCAAGACATGGCACCACACGAATCGAGTGCATGCAGACCAAAGCATTTCTTGATGTTTCGGCAGGTGAACACCTTCTTGAAGAAGCATCAGAAGCGAGCTGCGAGCTTCTTGTCTTCCGTTGATCCGTCGCTGATCCGTCGCGCTAAACGGGTTCTCAAGTCACGGATCAATGATTGTTCATCGCCGCAACGCGCGGTTGGATCCGGGTGTCATGATCCGAGATGCATTGGGCTGTCAAGATGAAGGAACCTGTGTCTAGGCCAGTTTTGAAATAGTGTGACGCTATTTCAGAAATTAATTTTTGATTAGAAATGTTTTTTTTTTCTTTTTTTATTCCCTTGATGAGTTTCTGAAAAAAAAAAAAAAATGCATTTAATAACGAAACAAAATTTCTTTCTCTCAAGTGGCAACGGGAGCAGTTGGCGGGTGACCGATCGGCTAGTAGTGAGGGCAAGCGATGAAAATAGTTTTTATTTCTCATTTTTTATTCAGAAATAGAAAATTATAATTTTTTTATTTCTCATTTCTATTCAAAACTTATTTTAGGATAAAAAAATTGTTTGGACATAGAAAAATGAAATTGCATAACTAAAAATATTTTTTTCTTTTTTTTTTATTCCCTTAACTAGTTTTTGAGTAAAAAAAGTGTTTAATAACTATACAATGTTTTCCCACTCGAGTGGTCACAGGGAGTCAATCGTTTGGTGGCTAATCGGCCAGTAGAAAAGGTAAGCGATAAGAAGAGTTTTTATTTCTCATTTCCATTCAAAACCTATTTTTGGAAAAAAAAATTAGAAATAGAAAAATGAAATTGCATAACAAATAATGGATTTCTATTTCAAACTACTCTTAAGAATAGAAAAAAAAAAAGTATAATAGTTATCATGCATGCTCCTAGTGGTTGAGAAAAGTAGCTACAAAAATTTCCAAGCATTGCAAATGGTGGACTGGTTGTGAATTCAGAGAGTGTACACTGCCAATGTATGAATGGACCTTTTTTCTAATGGTTCGTTTTTTTTTTTTTTGATGGCCAAGAGAACCGACAACCGGTGGGCAAACCCTGGGGCGACGCTAGCGGAGAACCCACCACCCTGATGTTGCACTTAAGATCCCATGCGGCTAGCGGGATTCGAACTCCTCTCCTCCTCGCAAAGGATCATGGGAGCCTTATCCAACTGGGCCACCGCAGACGGTGGTTTTTTTTTCTAATGGTTCGTTTATTTTGAGAAAAATGAATAATTTAGAATATACTTCTAATTTATTTTTATACTTACAAAAATGAATGACCAAAAAGTATTTTCATTGTCTATGAAAACATTTAGATATATATTGTTGTCGATTATTAAAAAAATTTGTTAACTAATTATTTCCAAGTGATATGAGTTTTTTTCAAGAAAGTATTTTCAAAATTATTTATTTTCTGCGAAATAAACAGAGCCTAAATATTTAGGAATTTCTCGTTAAGCAATCCACAGTCTATGTATAATATCGTACTCAACATTTTAAAAGGATGATAGGAGGAACGGGAAATTCATAGAATGATAAAATGACAATCACCAGAAGATTAAGAAAGAGGGTCGAGTTTGAAATCTTGACCCAAATCCGGTGCCGCATTGGGTACATCATATTTCCTAAAAGTTTAAACCTTAATACATCAGTGATATATTCATATCATATGAATTGATATCCATAATATTTGTTTCTTTTTCTAAACTTTCAGCCCTATTCGGTACATTAGCGAGAGATTCAATGATTGAATTGAAGCATGCATCAGCAATGAAAACAGCAAGCATGATACATCTTGTGAAACTCTAATAAGGTAAAATGTCATGTGATGATTGCATTTCTACCTCAATGTTAATGAGTGAACCGTCGAAATTTATTTATCGAAATTGACGAGTCTTATCTCCAAATCATGTCCATTTCCACGCTGGTGTTCTGAATCAAGTTGGATTGTAATTGACGGGTTGAATGTTAAATCTGATAAGAACCATTACACTGTCCGTTTATGTCATCTAATCTACATAAAAAATCATATTAAATGAGAATTCGATTCATGTGGTGATGCTAAGACATGGCACCACGCGAATCGAGTGGATGAAGACCGAGCATTTCTTGATGTTTCGGTAAGTGACGCCTTCTGTTGATCCCGGCCGTGCTAATCAGGTTCTCGAGTCATCGATCGATGATCGTTCGTCGTTGCAACACACCGTTGGGTTCAGCTGTCATGATCCAAGATGCATCGGGCTGTTGAATTCGTAAAGATTATAGGCATAGAGGAATCTATGTCCAGACTACTTTTGACTTAATTATAGCACACATGATAACTATTTTGTTTCTTGTCATAATTATTTTCTATTCTCGAAAATAGATTTGAAACAAAAATCTATTTAAAATAGAGGAATCTGTGTCTAGACCGGTTTCAAGACAGCAAGTGGCTGAGAAAAGTAGCTATAGACATTCCCCAAGCTCCGCGGTGCCTCGCAAGCACTCTTGTTTTGCTTCTTTGGTAAGTTGTTGATGTCTAAATGATTTTTTTTTTCTTGACACGAAAAATGAATGATTTAAAAATGATTGCTTCTATACTTACAAAAATGAATAAACTGAAAGTATTCTCATTATTCATGAAAACAGTTTTCAAATTATTTATTTTTTGCCGAGAATAAAGCCTAAATATTTAAAAATTTCCCGTCAACGGATCCGCAATGTATTTATTGCATGCGACTCAACATTTTACCAGGATCATCGGAGGAACAGGAAATCGATAGAAAGATAGGAACAATGATCATCAGAAGAGGGAGTGTTGAGCTCGAAATGTTGACCCGACTCTGGTGCCGCATTCAGCAAATTATTTTTTCTAAAAGTTTAAACCATTAGGAAATATGTTGGTAATATACTCATAGCATATGATCTTGACAATACTTGTTTCATTCTCTAAACTTTCTGCCCTAGTCGGTATATTAGCGAGAGATTCAATGATCGAAGCATGTATCGGCAATGAAAACAACAAGCAAGATAAATCTTGCAAAACTCTAATAAGGTAAAATGTCGTGTGGCGATCACATTTTAACCTCAATGTTAATGAGTGAACCATCGAATCATCCGCTACTATCTAAATAGCTTATATGGTTATTTTGACAATTCCTAATATCTTGCCAAATTTGTTGGCCCAAAAAGAAAACGTCTTTACAATTTGCACGCATATTGAAAAAGGGTTTTTCAAAAAAGTCTACTTCAAATAGGTATATCTTATAAAGAGGAGATCTGCTTGAGATAACTCCAGAAATCGATTATATTATACCTTATTTTTAAAAATCATGATGAAGTTTCGTTTTGGGTCTAAATCATAACTTGAAGTTAAATTTTTTTTTTTTTTTTTGGACAAAAACTTGAAGTTAAAGTTGAATGTTTCAAATCGGTGTTGCTTTGACAAAATGGCGGCCTCCAGGCAATTATTTCACCGCACGGTGTGGAAAAATTCAATGGGAGTAGGTCAAATCACGACTTAAAACCAGCAATGTCTATTGAAGCAGTTGCTGACTTGGTGAGTTGTATTTCCTTTTAATATATATAAAGAAGAAACTGTAATTTGCATCCTCTAATTTCTACACTTCATACTAATTTTAAAATTGATGCACTTTTTATGCAGCTCAATTTAAAAAAGAAAAGTCTACATGTTGACAAAGATCGTTCAATCCCATTCCAACCGGACGAGGGTTGTCATGGCAGCCATCGAACAACAGTGAGTGCATGTCCACCTGGCACCAATCAACGTTATCATGTCCAGCATTTTGATAGTATTAATGACGATGATGGAGTAAAAGGACTTGATTGGACAAATCTAAAGTGTTGATGGCGCAAATAGAAAAAATTAGAAAACCAGACCACACACAGATGAAACTTTTTACATTGCGAAGTTGGTCCAAACAAACATTCTTGATTAGGAGAAAATAATTTGACCAAAAGGTGTAGCTTTTTGCTGATGGCTTTGGTAAAAAGGATTCCCATGCGGAAGAAAGAAGGAAGTGCCTTTCAAGATGGAAAAGTAGGAATTAGGAAATAAATTATTGTGGCATCCTTTGATTTTGGCTAAGCTACAACGACTCTCCTTTAATAAAATTACTATAACAAAGTCTAGGACTAAAATCGTTCTATGTCCTAAAGAAAGTTGACAAATTTAAAATCAACATATGGGTCATTCTCATCTTCATGTTCCAATCTAATTTCTTGTCCCGTTTCTCCTCCACATCTTTCCTTCATGCCAGCTTGCCAAGTGAGAACGGTCAAAGATTAATTCTAGAATAACTTTGGTGAAAAGTCAAAAGACAGATAATCAATGTCCTCCTGGTCCTCATAAAAATCAAGAGAGGTAATTTTACTATCGAAACTTTATTGGCGACGAGTTTATATTTAACTCGTTTGGAAGTCAATGCAATCTTGTAATATGCACAGAACCATAAGTTGATAACAAAGTTATTTTTAATTATGGCGCAAGATGGCTTAATTTAACGCGTCAAAACCCATCTAAGATATCGCATGACCCCTATGTTGAGAGGAAAAAAGAGGGAAAGTTTTGTACAATATACAGACTCATTTTTGTTGTGCCCTTGAGAAAGAGAGCTGCAACAAGCCGGTGCAAATGTTGCAAAACCTTTCCAATTGTAGGGTAAGATTGCAAATTTCTTGCATGTTGACAAGATTTTTCATATTTTTTTGGCCTGGGTGTTGGCCGGCAATGTTTGAAAACTATCTTCTAATCTAGCAAGATCTCTCTCTCTCTCTCTCTCTCTCTCTCTCTCTCTCTCTCTCTCTCTATAGCATCATTCAGGATCTTCCACTTTTTGGCGATGAAGAAGACACTTGGTTGTTCCAATATCAATCTTCCATCTCATCACCTCTCCATAATGACACTCTCTCCACAAGTTTCAGCCACTGTATTTTCTTCATTGGCCTCAACTCTTCAGTTTATCTGCTGACCAACGACACGCCTTTCTCAACCAGCGGAGCTTTGTACTGGCAAAAAGATACCCGCCAAAGCTGTGAATTCTTCTCATGCGTTGCCACTCTCTACTTCCTTCATATTCGCCATGACTCCTTACCTGAACTTCCAACCGAGCCATGGACTAGTGTTCGTCTTCATGCCGTGCCGTGCAGTGGCATCAACAGTGCGACCTAGTCGCAAAATCTCGGGCTACACAATTAGATGCTGTACATGAATCCCGACACTCTTGTTTGGACTGGAGTTTAATGTGTTAAAAAATCAATATTTCATTGATACCAACAAACAACATCGTGAACTCACTCACTTCAACGAGCAGACGCCACCGCCAAGCACACAGAATTTTATTGGCCTGACAACAAGAGAAGTAGCGGTAGCAGCAGCAAAAGGAATGGTACTACTAAACCGATGAGAATCTTTTTCAAGAGGCTAAAGTTGAACAATGGAAAGAACTATGAGTTTGAATTGATAATTCGGAATAGTATTGAATGTCACAATGGCGCTCAATGGTATGAAATAACTAAAGCGATCTTATTGAACACCATAGTGAATGTTTCTCGAGTTTTCAAAGATGAAATGTATTAAATTAGTATTTATAAAACGCGATTTGTTGGACTGTTGAAGCTGCATAAAAAAGGAAATAAAATAAAATATATATAAAAGGGCAGCAAAGTTTTCTTTTTCGTTGTAGAGGAGGCCGAATAAGCCGAAGATGCTGTGGGGCCCAAAATTCAACGGAATCCGAAAGATGTTTTCTTCGGAAGCCTGCGAACTGGGGCCCAAACGCGACACACATATTCCACGTAAAAGCCAAACATTGGTGGGCGCAGGTCAAACTTTGACCATAGGCACACATATATAAAGATAAAGTAACGTCCAGGAGGTGGGTGGTGGAAAACCTACGTAGAAGAGTCAAGCCGCCGAAGCTCTCTGCACGTAAAGACTCTAGGAGCGCTGCTTGCTGAAGCCTACGAAGAAGATACATACGTGGAAAAAGAAGAAGAAGAAGTTCTTGTTTTGACATACATAGAGCATTTTTCGTTTGAGTTTGAATACGTGGTAATTTTGTGTCCGTGAGTTTATGTCCAACTGAGTTATTTATTTATAAACACTTTGGATTTTGGATTAAATTTAGGTATGAAAAACATTTGAGCGTGTGAGCGATTGTAAACTTTAATTCTTCGATTATAGTTGATTATTTGTTACTGACTCTTCCCGTGAACATAAGTACCGATACTTAGACCGAACCACATAAATTTCTGGTATCTTTATTATTTTTTGTTTATTTCTCTAGCGATTTTACGTTGACGTAATTTGCAAAATCTTATCGTTTTCGCGTATTATTAAATTCCAACAAAATGTACTTTAGTTTAATTGCAGAGATAGGGCAAACGGTTATGTCTGACAAGATTCTAGCACGGAGCTTCACTAACACTAACTTTTCTTTGAGTGATAGGTTGATCAAAAGTAATTTTCCCCCATTCATTCTTCTGGAGCAATCGATTCCACGAACTCGATCACAGTTTTCCTTTTCTAAGCTCCGGGGTCCTGATTTTTGTGCTTGTCAGGAGGCAGAGGAAAGGCGGGGATAAAGCCAGGATGGAGTTGGACACTGTGAATTAGAGTACTGGCCATACAGGTTTATGTCTCGCGACACTGAGACCGGGACGAAGGGATTTCTAGAAATACGTAGTTGGGATCGGAGGGAGCAGGAGATCTAACAGGGCTTTTTCCCAGGGAGTGCAGAGATAGCAGTGAAGAGGATTTTGCCCGTAAAATGGCAAGGTAATGAGAGATTTCTCAGCTAAAATCTCAAGCCTGGGGAGATTGAAGCACCGGAATATGGTGGGTCTAAGAGGTTGGTGCAAGAGTGACAGAGGAGAGAGGGTTCGTGTCTGTGGTTACATGGAAAAAGAGGGAGTTTCGACAAGACGGCCTTTGAATATGATGGGAACAAGTTGCAAGGTTATGAATTAAAATAGAATCCTGAAAGATGTGGCTCATGGGATCTTGTACTACTTAAGAGATGGGAAGGCAAAATCCTTCATAGGGACATCAAGGCATGCAATATTTTACTTGACATGGACATGTATGGGCGATCTGTTGGAACCAAAAAGAATAATGGCAACTCTGAAATTTGGAACGAGGCGGAAGTTGGAGGGAGAAATTATTCTTAGAATACTTTTCTGGTGGCTTCGATCAAAATACGAACACTCACACTTAACACGTATAGTCTCCCGACTTCTGGAGACATTAAGATGAAACAACGAAAGTCAACGAAGCAAAAAGAAAAAGCAGACAAGCACTAAATGCATGAAGACAAGCGTAGCAATCCATGGAGAGTTTCTCCAAGGACTTTGTTTACATTGGACCAGAGCAGCCCCTTAAAAACCTCACGGAAGAAACAAGTAGGAGAATCGTCCTTAAAAACCTCACGGAAGAAACAGGCAAGAGAATCGCACTAGAACAAGAGACTCTTCGCTATTCTCCTATTCCATCTTTATCAGGAAGACAAAGATAAATAGGGAATTAGGAATCTCACGGTAATGAAGGTAGACATACGTCAGGACTTCGGTTCTAGCTACTACCGGGTAGGCAGATATAATAACCTCCCACGCCTAGAGTGAATGAAGGTGAGTTAAATACCCACAGCTAGATTGACACGCCTTACAGCACTGTTCTCAATTACAGGTTGACCCAGTCCTCAACCGCAAGTATAGCAATCCATGGAGAGTTTCTCCAAGGACTTTGTTTGCATTCTTGGTCTTCTTGCTTGAGTAGGTCTCCTCATTAAATGCTCATAGCATTTTGATCTTCAACGCTTCATCTTTTGAAGAATTCTCACAACAAAATTTGGAGTTGTGCAACCAACGTGCTCGAATTTTCAAAAATCAATCTTACATAATTCTAACAAGATTTGGGGTTTTGGGTTGGTTCGGATGCTCGAGAAAGCGGCCAACGCCACCCCGGTGGCCGGCACCTTAGGGTCCCTTCCACCAGAACTGGAGAGGACAGGGCAGGGCTCGGCTGGGACTGATGTGTCCGGCTACTACGGTCCTGGTTCTGAAGGTCATGTGCATGAGGTGGCCGTGCTTAGGCCAATTGATGGCAGACGGTGGAGTTGTTGAATGCCCTTGATGAGATATTGAGGGCTAAGGGAGGATTTGAATAGGAGGAGGTCGTGACACTGCTTTCGCCTTGGATTACTATTTGGGCATCAAGACCCTAGTGCTTGGGCCAAGCATGAGGCGAGTTTTGAAGGCCTTGGAGGGCAAAAACATACACATGCGCTTGCCCCGAAGGGACAATAACGAAGGAGACGTTGCCTAGTTTTCCCTACACTGTTCGGGGCGGTGCACGTGGAGCCTTAAAGGCAGTCAATGTCCTCTTACATGGCTTTGCCTTGGTACATAGTAAAGTCGAATTAAGGCAAAAACCCGAATTTCAACGATTCGGACGTGGCTATAACACGGGCATCCAAGATTTGCTTTCTTTTTTTTTTGCCCCCATTGGATTTTTGTGGGAAGAAAGTATTAAAAAGTGTTAAACTTATTACCAAAAAAAAAAGCATTAAACTTATTGCATTGATACTAATTTAGTCATAAACTTTTCGATTGTTTAAATTTAGTCCTATATATTTTCACATTAGTACCAATTCAGTCCATCACATCAATTTGAGCCGAAAATCATCAACGTGGACATCAAACATTTTACATGACATGACCAGCATTGGTGTGAAACTTTTAAATAATATTTACATATTTTCTAAAGTTTTTATATTTTTTTGTTTCTTTTCTTTTTTATTTTTCCTTTCATTTGGCTAGTGAGGGTCACTAATAACCTATTAGCACCGATACGGACAAGTGACGACGCAACGACACGCGGACACGTCATTTCTTAAAAATAAAAATTTTGACATGTTCCGACACATTATATATTAAATATATTTTTATATAAATACATAAATAAATAATAATAATAATAGCCTAGAATTAATTTACACAAAAAATATTAAATAATATCATTCATTATTTTAATTTGTTACAATAATACATAAAACTTGAAGGAAAGAAACATTGTTTAAAGAAAAATGCTGAAATGATATTTTTAAATTTATTTATTTATCATATATAGCATTTTTATTACTTCTTTCATAGTAAAAGACTTTTAAAAAACTAAAAAATTCTAAAAAATAAAACTGAAAAAAAAAATTGACCCCGTGCGTGTATATTTATAGCTTTGACCCCACAAGTATTAGAAATTTTTAAAATTGACCTCGTGCGTATCGGAATCGCGTGTCGGAATTCTAGACTTGCGTGTCAGAATGTGTCGAAGAGAGTTGACCACGTGTCGGATTTTTCGACACTCGTTGACCGCGTGTCGGGACGTGTCGGAGTGTGTCGGACTCGTGTTGGAGTGTCGGACACGACACGAAGGTTTCCGGAGAGTGTCCGTGCTACATAGCCGATAACCTAAGTAGCACCGACACTGACACGCGATACGATACGACACGACACATCGACACGTTGTTTCTCAAAAAATAAAGAATTCTGACACATTGGGACAAGTTATATATTAAATATATATTTTTATATATGCATAATAAATTATCATTTTTATGATTATTTCAATCAAATTAATTTGAATCAAATTTATAAATAAATACATAATTAAAAAAGCCTAGAATAAATATATACTTAGAACATTAATCTGCTATTTAGTAATATCATTCATTGTTTCAAATTGACAAATTCAACTCTATTTCAATAATTCATAAAATTTGGAGAAAAAACAAGCGATCCATATTCTAGACTCGCATGTTAGATATGTTGGAAGAGGAAAAAAAAAACTTAAGATGTGAATTGTGTATCATGAGAAATGAGAGTTAGAAGAGAAGCAAAGACTAAGCTTTTCTTCTTTCTCAATTATTATTTTTATTATTGTGTTTTATTTTCACACACACACACACACACACACACACACACACACACACACATTGATCTCTCATTTATTGAATTTTTAAAATCGACCTCGATATCGAAATTAAATGTCAGAAACTCATATGTTAGAATTCCGACTCAAGTGTCAGAGAGTGTCGAGAAAGTTGATCAGGTGTCCAATTTTCCGACACGTGTTGACTGAGTGTCGGAGAGTGTTCGAGAGTGTCGGAGAGTATTGGACACGTGTCGAAGTGTCCGATATAACACGAAGGCTCTTGGAGAGTGTTGGTGCTTTATAGCCGATAACCCTCGCCCCCCATAAGCGAGGTGACTTGACAAGGCCACCATGGCTCTCACCCAAGGCCATTGTACCCTTGCTTAGGGCCTTTGCAACCTTGCTAGCAAGGGCTTGCTGGCCCTCGCCCAATGGCTAGCAGGGTCACTGACGACCCTCGCCCGATGGCCAAAATGAAGGGAAAAAAGAAAGGAAAAAAAGTTATTAAAATATTATTTTAAAATGTCTATGTCAGCTGTGGCATACCATGTATGACAGTTGGCCGGCCGACATTCATGCCGATAATTTCCAATCTAAATTGATTAGATGGTTTGAATTGGTACTAATGTGGAAAGTTTTAGAACTAAATGGGTCCAATTGAAAGATTTAGAATTGAATTTGTATCAATGCAATAAGTTTAAGATTTTTTTGTACTTTTCCCAATTGAAAGATAATAATCTACATTAGTACAAGATGGAAATTGAGTTGGGCATGGGAGATAATACACATAGTTGTATCAATTAGCCACTTTTTTCACGCCCTTTAATTATGCAATTTTTTTCCATGATTTTCATCTATAGCTTTATATGTTCCGCCATGATTTATTCTGCTAAACTGCACAAAGATGGCTTCGAATTAAACATAGAGAGAGAGAGAGAGAGAGAGAGAGATTTGGCCCTCATCATAATGGTCAAAAGCTAGCTCGAGCACTTCATTCCTTTGGAAACAAGCTGATGGTTTGGGAATGGTGGTTGTTGGGTGATGAAGACGACGGAAACCGCAAGCAGAGAAATCAAAGCAACTGTTATAAGAAATGAATGGTAAGAAAGAATTGTCTCCTTCATCTCACGATGGAGTAGTAACCCGTCATTGAATGGTTCTTGACCAATGAATTATTATCCTGTGGAAGTGGGTTATATGTCAACGTTCAAATCGACCGATGTAGATGTTCGCTAGAACTTCAACTCAAAATAGGATTTCGACATTGTCGTCGCACGTCACTTTTTTGAAAAAAATGAACATATGATTGAGATATATCTATGGATGATTTGATGTGGCACATGCATATGCGGAATGTGCTCGAGATCCGAAACTTGGCCGAACACTACTCGAAAGAAAATCCAACTTCGCAATCTAAACAAAACCAGCAACGGATCAAATCTTTTCATGCTAATCGGTAATCCTTGAGCATGTTCCACGCCAGACATGGAAAGCAAACTGAATTAAGCGGCTTGGCTTCTCCTTCTACTCAAATTTTCTATAATGTTGGTTGCAATGGCAATTTGCATTCGTGTGTCAAGAATCCCCCTAGCTTATGTGACCTCACGTATTTTGCAGCGATATATCGCACACTTTGTGTTGAGTTTATGTTCTTATTAGTGATTTTTCGTCCCATGTTGCGTCACCTTGAATTACGTCATCCAACCCAGCATGTCCTGTGTAAGCAAACACGTTGGTTCTACTTCTAAATTTTTTTGGGACAAAACCCTTCTGGTTTTTTAATCATGGCTTAAGAATATTTAAAGATGGTTGATTTTTCATTTTTTGGGAAAGAAATTGAGGTGGACTCGCCTGCCATTTGTATGGATTAGGTTCTTGGAGATTCTAAGTGAGCCACCTTGATGGAATTGGATTGGGCTATAGAAGCCCAGTCCTTATACCACATTACCTGTCATTGCATCTCCTGTACACTATCAACTACATGACTAGTTCACGTTTTGCAGATTTGTGGTTTTTGCAATTTACTTGGCGTGAAACTTGGTATTAACCAGAGAACAAGGGCGGCGCTATTTCCACCCGCGTTTTGACTAAAATACTCCTTTTTGCTGAAGAGAGTTCATTGATACTTTCTTCTTTCACGTGGGCTCAAAGATTCATGATACGGTTTGGGGACACTGAGAAACTTAGTGCTAATGCAGTTATGAAACCTCGTTTGGTAATTGGTATAACTGCAAATTAAGTACTGAAAATTTAAGCACTGAATTTCTAATGTTGACCGTTTTAGGGTTGTTAATAACTTTATATTGAGTTTTTTGGCCAAATATGGAGTAGTGAATATCATCCGTAGGGTTTAATATTGAAGCTCACCACATTAACTTTGCTTTAGCTCAATGAGATAGATTTTTTATTTTATTTTTGGTCGATAAAGCATTTACTATTACTAATTTGTTGCTAAACTGCAACTAAGTTCGAGATCATTACATAATAAACCAAAAGTGGATAGGGGGGGATATAAAACCCAATTCTGAGGAAGGCAGTTGTCTCGATAGGCTTTTGCTACCCAATTGGCAGGCTTGTTAGCTTCTCTAGGCACATAAGATACTTGGACTCCTTGAAGTTGGGCCAGCAACACTTTGGTGTCTTCTATAATTGCTTGCATTGTCCATGGGCTCGGAATTAAGCCCATTAAACTTTCCACCACAACTTTGCTGTCAGAGTGTACTTCACACTTGTAGGTTAGTTCATAGGCGAAGCAAAAGACTTTTCCCTCTTTCTTGCTAAAGACTCCTTTCTCTCTCTTGCCTCCACTAACTTCAACAGAGTCACATGAAGGGCTTAATGAGATAGATTGCGGATTCGTTTCTTGGTCTTGTTTTAGTATATTGCAAGACCATTGAATTTAGAAATTTCTTTGCTATTGGCTCACCTTACATATTCCGCTTTGGTTATAGGTTTTGGGAAAATGCCAATGTTGAAAGCCTAAAGACCTCTAGAGAAATACAAATTGTGTTTGATAAAAATTCATTTGCAAAGCGACTTTGGATTCAAGTGGTGTTTGGCAAAAAAAATTACAAAGGACTTTGGCCTCATTATGTAATAGTTTTTTTATTTAAAAACATTCAAACCTTTCATCGGAGCCAACAAATGGCTCAAGAAGCCAATGAGCCAGCTATGGCTCTGGCAACCATTGGTGGGCGTTGGTAGGGGTTGCACAACCCAAGAGAGGGTTGCTTGAGGTTGCATGACCCTAGGTGAAGGTCGCCTAAGGTTGTGAGACCCAGGTGACCACCACTTGGGTTTGGGAACCCATAAACCGTCGCTTGGGTAGTAGGAATCCAAGCGATGGTCGCTAGGGCAATCGCCTTAGTCAAGTAACCTCAGGTGACGGTCACCTGGGCCATGCGACCTTTTTGGCTTCTTGTTAGCCTCATACTAACAATATATGGCCTTGTTAGTTGCCCTCGCGTAGAAAAAATGAACAGTCACAACAAGAGCAAAACAAAAATATGAAAAAATTAGTGAGGATATTTTTGAAAGAAAAAAAATCATTTAACCCTAGAAATGACCCTATGCAAATGCTAAAGGTCAAAGTAGGTGAGAACCTTCCTTAGGCTTTTAGCATTGTCAAGGCTAGCATGTGCCCAAATGCTAAACAAAAAGTTGAACCAACCGCCTCATTTTTTTTCCCTTTAAGGGCCTCTAGAGGTTGAAAGTCCATTGAAAGTCCATTGAAAAAGCTAAACCAAATGCACTCTAATCCAGCCATAGAATTCTAATCGCTTTTTGTGGTTCTTAGATTATGTATATTAGACTAATTTTTGCAATTGCTTCTACTCAAATTTGAGATGTTATTGAATAATGAAAGCAATGTATTTTTAGCCGGTATTTTTTCTTTTCCATGTACAATATGATTTTGTGGGTGTCTTTATGATATGGTGGCTAGTGTAAATTGAAAAAATTGTCTAAAAAGTTCTAAATTTATTGTACAGTAGCTAATTTAATTCTTAATTTTTTAACTTTACCAATTTAGTTCTAAACCTATTGAAGATTTGCCATGTAGTTCTTTCGACCAATTTGGTCAAAAAGCGCTGAAGTAGACGTCAACCATCCTATGTGGCACAATTATCCCGTCATCAATTCGGCCAAAACTAAACCGAAAAATTACAATAGCAAATTGTCAAAAAATTTATGACTAAATTGACAAAATTGAAAAGTTCATGATTAAATTGATTACTGTGCAATAAATTTACGACTTTTTGGACAATTATCCCATCACAAATGTCATTAGACATGTTTCGCACATGTCTTATTTGATGTTTAGCAGCGATTGCCATTGTTGCAA
Organism: Eucalyptus caleyi; assembly: GCA_014182885.2. Lineage (NCBI taxonomy): Eukaryota > Viridiplantae > Streptophyta > Magnoliopsida > Myrtales > Myrtaceae > Eucalyptus > Eucalyptus caleyi. The sequence goes on along the minus strand of CM024469.2, from coordinate 10,418,213 downwards.
TAATCGTGACTAACATGTTTAGATTATTAGTGGCAAACATGATACTATTTACCAAGAATTGCTGCCAGACAATCGCTACTAACACTCTTGACAATCGTTGCCAAAGGCCAAAGTAGCTCCACGAAATTATTGTGCACCAACTTTCAAAATGATGAATGTACCTTTTCTATCTCCGAAGGATGGGTCTGTGTTTAATCCAAGTCAAAATCAATCTTAGTCAATTGGTAAAAGAAGGGAGCAGCCACTAAATCTCCTTTTGAAACTTAGCAGACGAAAGGACACGTGATCTTATCATCTTATACACATTAATGGGCTATAGTCCATGCACCATCATTGCTCATTTAATAATTGAATTCCAAATTTCATATGCATTAGAAGAGATGATTTAAAGATGAACCACTAATCTTGCAATCCGGTCGTGCTTCATTGGCAGGTTCGTGTTGATAATTATGTATGGATTTGGATGAAATTAGCACTTGTAATCCTCTCGTGCATACATACTCATTCAAAGTTGCATTGGAGTGCTTGTGGAATTAAGAAGGGATTAATCTTACTCTAGAAACTTAGTAATCTTCAATTTTTTTATCCCTTAGACAAAATTACAATCTTTTTTCCTAATATGGATGGCTTGTATCGCTTAAAAAAAAATTAGTATCACTAAAAAAGGTCGATCAACAAAAAATATGGTACATTATCAATATTGCAACAACAATTTGTGCCTAAATATTGTCATTGATAATGGAAATCAATTGAGTTCATTTGTTTTGGGTTCATTCATTTTGTCCAATTCCAAATCTCATACGTATAGAATATAATTTAACGATTAACAGCTGTTGGAACATAAAAGAAGGATCAACAGCTGATCTTGCAATTGGTCGTGCTTCATTGGCAAGTTCATGGTGATAATTATGTATGGATTTGGACAAAATTAGCACTTGCAATCCTTTCGGCATACATATTCAAAGTTGCATTGAAATGCTTGTGGAATTTAGAAAGGATGAATATTAATCTAGAAACATAATCCTGTTCAATTTTTGTATCGTTTTGACAATATCAGAATCATTTTCCTGAAAGGGATGGCTTGTATCACTAAAAAAAATTAACCAACAAAAAATACAATACATTATCAACATGACAACAATCTATACCTAAACATTTTCCTTGATAATGGAAATTGATTGAATTCATTCATTTTGTAAGCGATGTAAGCAATCGTTTTTAAAAAAGTGTTATCGTTAGTTTTTCAGGAAAAACCATAACTCTTGATTTGATAAATCTAGTAAATAATCATTTGGAGGGAAAAGTATCGAAAAGTCATAAACCTATTGAATTAGTGTTAATTTAGTTTTAAAATTTTCAATTATGTCAATTTAATTATAAATATTTTGCATTTGTCAGATTAAGTCCATTTTTAATGTAACGCTGGTCATTGTACGTGGCACACAGAGTGTTGATGTTATTTTTAATAAATTTTATTTTTTAAAAAATAACTTTTTTTATCAAATTTTCTTTTCTTTTTCCAATTTTTTTTTTCGTTTCTTTTTCCTTCGGTTGGCAAGGGAAAACGTATTTGTTTTTGGCTCCTCTGTTTCAATGTCCTAGCATTCAGCTCACTCAGCAAAAAAAGGATAAATTTTCGGGACAAAGAGAAGATGTCCATCCACGAGTACCGACGTCTCTCGCGCACTTACGCAAGAGCAACGTGGATATATCAGACATTCCCGTAGCTTCTTGCTTGGCCGGGACATTTCAACAACCACCCTTCGTACAGCTATAGCTGATAAATGCGTGCGTCCATCATAATCATACCCACCGCTGACGCGAACCACCAGCATGTACCACGAGTCACGAAGTTGCTGAGTAAGAAACGTGTTTTGCTCAAGACTAATGTCATATCCTTTCTCACCTAGGCAAGGCCAGGTGAGGACCACGACCCTCGCTGGCCAAAGAGTTAAAAAGAAAATTAAAAATAAAATTATTGAAGAAGTCTGAAAAATCATTAAAATGTTTATAATTTCAGTGCTAATTATGTTAAGTAGGACGGTTGATGTCTATTTTAGCGATTTCCGATATGAATTGCCAGGATGAACTCAATTAGCATAAGTATAAAATGTTGATAAGTAAATTGACACAATTAAAAAATTTATAATTGAATTGATATTAACACAATAAGTTTAAGATATTTCTGACGTTTTTCCTATCGTCTTGATCGATATTCATTTTCCATGGTTGTCATGATCGAGCTAGACATTATCTCTCCACTTTTCAAAAAGTTCCATCTTTTAAAAAATATTATCAAAGTGTGATGACTGTGCTAAGTATTATTTTTACCCAAGGCTTTGCAGGTCTTGTTGATTTGAATTAGGAGAGATTTTTCTTGATTTGAGATGGTGATCGATGCCCAATGTTAGTGTTCTTGCGTGACAGCCACTGCACATTTTAAATAGTTAGGTCCAAATTCAAGAATATCTATTCGATGCTTTCACATCGGTTGGGTAAAAGCAGGTTTACTAATATTGTAAGAAAAAATTAAGTCGAACGGGACAAAAAATCATGGGCAACGACGGTCCGCGACGCGCAAATATCAAGGCAGGTCAACATGAATGGGCGTGCTTATTTAATGATTAAATTCCATATCTCACATATATAGAATATAATTTAATGATGAACAGGTGATCTTGCAATCAGGTCGTGCTTCATTGGCAGGTTCATGGTGATAATTATGTATGGATCTGGACAAAATTAGCACTTGAAATCCTCTCGGACATACATACCCATTCAAAGTTGCATTGGAGTGCTTGTGGAATTAAGAAGGGATGAATCTTTAATCTAGAAACATAGTCATTTCAATTTTTTATCCTTTAGATAATATTACAATCATTTTCCTAAAATGAATGGCTTGTTTCACCCACAAAAAAAAAAGTATCGCTAAAAAGGGTCAATCAATGAAAAATATAATATGTTATCAACAATGCAACAATCTGTGCCTAAACATTTTCCTTGATAATGGAAATCGATTGGGTTTATTCGTTCTAGAAGTAATACGAGCAATTATTCTTAAGAAATATGTTTTCAAATCATTGATTTTTCATGGGAAAAACAAAACTCTAGATCTGATAAATCTAGTAGATAATCATCTTAATTGAATCTGTAACCTTTATTAGCATATTCATTACCTATGATTTTCTTGATCGAACTAGAGATTAGCTCTCCGATATTCATATGGTCCCGTGTTTTAAAAAAACATCATCAAAGCACAGCGATTGCGCCAAGTACTATTTTTACCCTAGGCTTTGCAAATTTGGGTCCTGTAAATTCAAATTAAGAAAGATTTTTCTTGATTCAAGCCAGTGATTGGTGCTCAATGCTGGTGTTCTTTGCCACGACCACTGCACATTTTAAATTGTTAGGTCCAAATTCAAGAGTATCTAGTGGGTGCATTCACATCAGTTGGGTAAAGCAAGTTTACTTTAGTAAGGAAAAAAATTAAGTTGAATGCGACAAATAATCCTGGGCACTGGCGGTCCAAGATTAATACAAAACAAGCATATATCAAGGCAAGGTCAACTTAAAAATGATGGTAGATAGCAATTATTGAGGGAAAATAACCAAATGAGGCAAGATCAGCCGCTCGTACTCTCGTAGGCCCCCCACGTCTGTGCAATGGCTCTCAAATTTATATTCTTTAACTGACATTATTGGAGGCATATCTCCGAAAAAATTTCCATCGTTTAAAAATGCCGTCTCCACCTTGAATGTGACATAGAGAGCATGCCATTAATTTGGAAAATTATTTTAAAAAATCATATATCTATTACACTTGTAATAATTAGCCAGAAGCTTTTTAATTTGACTAATTTAATCATAAATCTTTTGATAATTTATTAATTTAGTCTTAAACATTTCAATTGTACCAATTTAATCTTAAATATTTTGACAATTTACGAATTTAATCATTTCGGTCAATTTTAGCTATAAATTAATAATATGACAATTTAGTCGGCAATGACCATTTTACGGTGACACAATCATCATTGATTATGATAATTGTTTGTAATTTTTCTGTTTTTTATTTTTATTTTTCTCTTCTTTTCTTTTTTCTTTTCTTTTTTTCCCCAACCTAGGGCATGGATGCCCCTGACCAAATCAGGTGCCCTCGCTTGAGGTCGACAATCTTGCCAACCCAAGGTTGAAAAAAAAAAAAAAAGAAAAAGAAAAGAATTAAAAAAAAACCATAATTATCTATGTCAATGTCGGCCATGCCATATAGGATGATCATTGCTGATTGGATTGCCACGTTAGGAATTTTCAATCAAAATTGTCAGAATGATTAAATTGACATTTAGGCATTAAATTGACAAATCATTTTAGGGTTCAATTAACAAAATTAAAAGGCTTAGGACACAATTGGTTAAAATGAAAGGTTTATGAATGAATTAACACAAGTACAATAGGTTTAAGACTTTTCTAGTAACTTTCTCATGTTAATTTATGCTGCATGATGCATTTCTTATTCCAATGATTAACTATATTTACTTCATGCTAGATAAGATAATTATTATGAGGTAGCTCCGTCTGATTAAACCATCTAATATTGTATATATATGCATCCACATATCTTCTTTTACTTACAAAATTACAAGAGCAAAATCTCTCTCAAACTTAGTCCTACTATACACATTTTTGTGGGAAAATTGTCTAAAAAGTCCTAAATTTATTGCAGTTTTGCCAATTTAGTCCTAAATTTATTGCAGTTTTGCCAATTTAGTCCTAAACCTTTCAATCTTGCCGATTGAGTCCTAAACCTTTTGTCAGTTTGCCAATTGAGTCCATCTGGTTAATTTTGGTCAGAAAATGCTGACGTGGACGCGGTGCCACATAAGGCGCCGGCGCTAACGTGGATAATTTTTAATAATATTTTAATATTTTTTGATTTTTTTAATATTTTAATTTTAAATATTTTCTGTTTTTTCCCTCTTTTTTTTTTTTTTTTTTTTTTTTTTTTGCCTTTTTGGCTTTTCCCTTGCCCTTTCCGATGGCGACCACCAACCACGGCCGGGGGGCCTCGCCGCCACGGGCGAGGCCCGGCGGTGACGGCGACACCGAGCCGGCCGGCCCGGCGAGGGCCGGCCTCGCCAGATCTAGAGAGGGGAGCCCTCGCCGGGGCTTGCCCTCACCCAGGCGAGCATCGGCCTCGCCCCTGGCCGGGCGGGCGCGACGGCCCTGGCCACGCAGCCACTGAGCCGACGCCCGCGGAGCCGGGGGCGAGGGCCGGCCTCGCCAGATCTGGTCTGGGCGAGGCCGACGCTCGCCTAGGCGAGGGTGAGCCTCAGCAAGGGCTCCCCTCGCCCACCACAGGCGAGGCCTGGCGGGGCGATGGCGACACCGGGCGAGTTCAGCCCTGGCCTCGGCGAGGGTCGGCCTCGCCAGATTTGGCCAGGCGAGCCGCCTGGCGGGGCGATGGCGACACCGGGCGAGTTCAGCCCTGGCCTCGGCGAGGGCCGGCCTCGCCAGATTTGGCCAGGCGAGCGTCGGCCTCGCCCAAACCAGATCTGGCGAGGCCGGCCCTCGTCGGGGCCAGGGCTGGACTCGCCCGGCGTTGCCGTCGCCCGGCCGGGCCTCGCCAGTGGTGGGCGAGGCCCGGCCGGCTGGTTGTGGCGGTGGCCGGCCACCGGAAAAGGGCAAGGAAAAAACCAAAAAGAAAAGAAAACAAAAAAAAAGAGGGAAAAAACAGAAAATATTAAAAATAAAAATATTAAAATATTATTAAAAATTGTTCACGTCGCGCCGAGGTCCTACGTGGCACCGCCGGCGTCCATGTCAGCATTTTCCTGTCAAAATTGGCCAAATAGACTTAATTGGCAAACTAACAAAAGGTTTAAGACTCAATCGGCAAGATTGAAAGGTTTGGCCCTGAATTAACAAAACTGCAATAGGTTTAGGACTTTTTGGACAATTCTCCCCATTTTTGTGTGAATCCAGAATCCTCAAGATAAGAGGGTTGTCTGACTTCATATCCATGACTTTAGTCTTCATCCAACATGCTATTAGATAGATGGCACATGTACAAATTCCCCCATTAATATACCATATTCAAGATGGGACTCGATATGACTGATCGCACATGGGATGAGTTTCAAATTTCTTATAAAGTATGATCCAGAGCAAACATTATCAGATAGCAAAGTGGTCGAGAAATATGTCACATATCATATTTTCAAACGAAGCTATTACATTTAATATGAATTGGAAGGAGTGACTTGGTAGATGTTTATAACCTAAACAAAAGCTTAAATCATTTTGCAAGATGTATCCATCGCCATCTCTCAATAATTATGGCAGAACTTGGGGGAAAAAGAAACCTAGAAAGCAAAAGATGTTGCTTGTAATTAGGGTTTCGAATAATCGTCAACTTAAACTATAATTCCGGCATAAACTTGCTAGGACTAAATTGATAAGTTCTCAAAAGTTTATGTTCTCAAAAGTTTTAGGAGTCAATTGGCCAAATAAAAAGTTTATAACTGAATTGGCATAAGTGCTATATGTTTATAACTTTTTTAGTAATTATCTCATGTTAATTTATGCTACATGATACATTTCTAACTCCGATAATCAACTATTTTACTTTATGCTGGATAAGATAATTATTTTTAGGTGATGTTGTTTGATTAAACCATCTAATATTTTATACATGTGAATCCGCATGTATTCTTTACTTACAAAATTACGAGACCAAATATCTATTTCCCAGACTTTGTCCTCCGATGTACATTGTTGTGTGTATCTTGAATCGTCTGGATAAAGGGGCTTGTCCAACGTCCTATCTATATCTTTAGTCTTTATCCAACACGCTATTAATTTATTAAATATGTTGCAGGTGTGCAAATTTCTTCGTTGACCCGAGATGGGACACCACATCGCTTATAGCACATTCGATGAGTTTCGGATTTCTTACAAAGAATAATCCAGAGCAAACACGATAGGACGATACAAATTGCGATAGAGAAATAAGAGCCGGACTGAATCTGTGAACGGAGCTATTACCCATGATATGAGTTGGAAGAAGAGATTTGGTTGATGTCTATCACCTACAACAAAAGCTTAAATCGTTTGCAAGATGAATCAATCGCCAGATCTCAATAATTATGGCAGAACTTTGGGGAAAAGGAAACCTAGAAAGCAAAAGATATTGCTCGTAATTAGGGTTTTGAATAATCGTCAACTTAAACTATAATACTAGTATAAAATTTTTAGGATTAAATTGGTAAGTTCTCAAACGTTTTAGAACTCGGTTGGCTAAATTAAAATGTTTATAACTGAATTAGTATAAATGTTATATGTTTATGGCTTTTTAATAATTGTCCCATATTAATTTATGCTACATGATGCATTTCTAACTCCAATAATTAACTATATTTACTTCATACTAGATAAGATAATCATTTATAGATAGCTCTGTTTAATTAAACCATCTAATATTTTATACAAGTGAATCCGCAAATCTTCGTTACTTACAAAATTACAAGACCAAATATCTGTCTCCCAAACTTCTTCCTCCTCTATACATTGTTGTGTGTATCCTGAGTCCTTTGGATAGAGGGGCTTGTCCCACATCCTATTCACATCTTTATTCTTTATCCAGCATGCTTTTTTTTTTTGGTTGCTGGAGGAACTGCTTTGGCCGACAGCCGGCACGTAAACCCCCAGGTGTCGCTAGCGGGGAAACCACCACCCTGGCGCCACGCTATTTGATATGTGGCAATTGTACAAATTCCCTTATCGACTCAAGACGGGACTCAACATGGCTCATAGTGCATGCGATGAGTTTCAGATTTCTTGCGGAGTGCAAACCAGAGCAAACGCGAGAAGACAGCAAAAATGGCGGTTGGGAAATAAGTCCCAAGCCAAATTCACGAACGAAACTTGTACGCATGACACGAGTTAGAAGAAGAGATTTGGTTGATGTCTATCACCTACAACAAAAGCTTATATCGTTTTCAAGATGCATCAATCGCCACATCTCAATAATTATGGTAGAACTTGGGGCAAAAAGAAACCTAGAAAGCAAAAGACATTGCTCGTAATTAGGGTTTTGAATAATCATCAACTTAAACTATAATTCTAGCATAAACTTTTTAGGACTAAATTAATAAGTTCTCAAAAGTTATAGGAACCAATTGGTCAAATTAAAAAATTTATAACTGAATTTGCACAAATACTATATATTTATGACTTTTAAATAATCATCCTTTGTTAATTTGTGCTACGTGATGAATTTCTAACTCCAAGAATTAACTATATTTACTTTATGCTAGATAAGATAATTATTTAAGGTAGCTCTATTTGATTAAACCATATAATATTTTATGCACGTGAATTCGCATATCTTCTTTACTTATAAAAATTACGAGACCAAATATCAGACTCTGAAACTTTGTCCTTCTATATATATTGTTGTGTATATCCTGAATCCTCTGGACAAAAGAGCATATTCGAACTCCTATCCTCGTCTTTAGTCTTTATCCAAGATGCTATCAGATACGTAGCAGGTGCACAAATTCCCTCATCGACCCAAGATGGGACTCGACATGGCCTATAATACATGCGATGAATTTTGGATTCCTCACGGAGTACAGCAAACACAATAAGACAACAAACATTGCGGTCGAGGAATAAGACCCGGGTCAAATTCGTGAACGAAACTTTGGCCCGTTATATGAGTTGGATGAAGAGATTTAGTCGATGTCGATCAGCTAGCAAAAGCTCAAGGACCTATTTGTTAACCATCCAAATGATATCTGATTCAAAATTTTTATTCACGGGAGTAATTTGAGAACTGAATCGTGTTTGGTAAAAATTTTGTTCCCGAGAACAAATTTCTATTTTTTTCTTCCCGAAAGTAGATTTGAAACAGAATCAAAAATTTAAAAAAAAAAAATGATTTTTGTTTCGGGAACAAATCTAAGAATCAAGATTATATTTCTCTTCTTCTTCCATTTTCTTCTTATTCACCTCCCGTTGTCTTGCGGTTGCCGTCCGTTGCCATTCGCCGCCCACCGCCGTCGGTTAGCGGCAACCGGTTTGGCGAGCTTGTCAGAGACAAGCCGGGCCAAGGCGAGGTCCGGCAAGCTCGCAGGAGGCAAGCTCAGCCATTAGTGAGGCCTAGCTGGCCACCGGCGAGGTCGAGCCTCAGCATAGCTGGTTGAGCCTTGCGATCTGGCGAGGCCAAGCCTCGGACAGAGCTGGTGGCCAGGTGGGCGTAGCCTAGTTGCTGGCAAGGCTTGGCCGACGAGGTTCGGCCTCACAAAGGGCCAGTGGGGTCGTCGGCCCTTATCTAGTCGGTCACTAAACTAGCGACTGGCCACTTGAAGAAGAAGAACGAGAGAGAGAGAAAAAAAAAAAAAGAAAAAAAAATTATTTAAAAATTATTTAAAAAATTAAAAGGAAATTATTTAGAATATAAATTTTGAAAGACGATATCAAACGTAATTTATTTTAGAATCGAAAAAATTACCAAAATCTTTAAAAATTATTATTGAAAATAGAATAAAAAGAATTATTTCGATTAGAATTTATTCTCGATAATATAATGTCACCTAAACGTGCGCTAAATCGCTTTCAAGACCTACTAATTGCACATATCTCGATCTCGTGATAAGGGTTTTGGTTTGAAGAAACGTCTAGTTAAACGATCATTCTAGCATGAGCTAGACAAAAGAAGGAAAACGAAAAAAAAAACAAAACAAAAGAACCAAAGAAATCTCAACGCGTGTACCTCGTGAGAATCTCCCGTACCTAAACCCCCAGACAACTATGGGACATTATCAACACGCCGCGTAACCTGCTTTGTCTTTGGGCCCCACTTATCGGATAAAAACCAACGTGTCAGCTTCACCGAGTGGGCCCCTCCCACATTCGCATGATAGCCATCGATTTGGAAGTAGGACCGAAAACAAAACAACAACCCCCAACCTCCATCATTTATCCACTGGCTCTCTCCATAAGTGCCCCCTTTGCTTTATCCATCGTGGGCCCCACCCACTTGCATTATTTGCATAAAGACAGCGTCACATCCACCACCAAAACAAAATAATGACAATAATACTAATGATATTCTTCAACTCCAGATTTTTTTCGATTTTTCCTATTTTTATATCGATCTTTTGGAATCGCCTAATCTAAAAGAAAAATAACCCAAACGATTCATAACATGTGACTCAGTATGTAATATAATCGGTGAAATTTCAATTTATTTAATTTAATCTTTAAAATATAGATGTAATATTTAATCCTTAAATATTTTGTCCTTGATCATGAATTAATGAAAAACTATATTTAACATATTTTAATTTGGGACTATATTTGTTCAAAAAAAATATGTAATATAATCATTGAACTTCCAATTTATTTAATGTAATCTTTAAAATATAAATGTAATAATTAATCCTTAAACAATCGTGAATTAATGAAAGAACTATATTGAACATATTTATGTAATTTGGGGATTATATCAAATATATACAAAAAATTCAAGAATAGTACGGAACAAATTAAAAGTTTAGCAGCTACATTAAATATTAAGCGAAAATTCATGAAACATAATGAATAAATTAAAGATTCAGATGCCATGTTACCCATTAAATGAAAGTTGATTCACAATTCGTGTCATTATACTGTTAAGAAAATATAAAATATGACCAAAAAACCAAAACCAGGGTCTTCGAGTATATCGGCATATGGAGGAGCCAAAACCTGATGACCATCGGTCGACGTGGATCACCGCTGTTCCAAGCAAGAGCAAGAGACCGAGATGCGCGGCCGCCAGTGGCCTCGCGCCACGTCAAGACAGGAGACCAAATTTTTTTCCATGTGCGAGGTGGCTGGTCATTCCACGTAGGACGCGCGATTGCATTTCCAGGTATTTCCAGGGTCAGTGCTCCGCTTCCCAGGTATAAAAGGGGCGGATGACCACGGTGGTGTCGCGTCAGAGCTTATTAAGTTTTAAGTGTTTCATCAAGAAGGGGAGCACCGCCAGGCATGACGGCCGAGGAGCGTGGCGTTCCGGCGAGGGGTGGCCGGAGGATGACGTGGGAGGAAAGGGACTTCGAGTTCCCGGAGCAGCCGGTGGCGAGCCTGTCGGACATCGACGAGTTCCTCGAGGAGGAGGGCAGTGGCAGCAGGGGCGGCGAGAGGCCGAGGGGGAGCTTCAGCTCTGATGAGGGCGGTCGGGAGACGGAGGTTTTGGAAGGCGATGAACAGGCAGAGGACTACTACAATAATGCGGAGGAGAGCAGGAAGTTCTGGGAGAACCAGCACCAGCTCTTGCAGGTAATGTATACATCGGTCCCAGTTTTGTAGGATTCGATCGATACGTGCATCGTTTTATATCAATTCATGTCTAAAAATCTGTACTTTTTCCAGGGCGTGTTGTGTCGGAGCACGTCGATGGAGACGAGGATAAGGAATGCGACGAAGGCGGCTCTGAAGGACGTGCAGACGGCGGCAATCCCTTGTGGCTGCCGTCCATCAACGGCTGCCGCTGACTGCCGGAGCTGCTTGATGAGAGAGGTCTGCGTTCGCCTCCAGAGCGCGGGGTTCGACGCCGGCGTCTGCAAGTCCAAGTGGAGGAGCTCCTCTTACATGCCGGCGGGAGAGCACACGTTCCTGGACGTGGTGGACGACTCGGCCAGCCCCAAGAAGGGAGAAGTCCGGGTCATCGTTGAGCTCAACTTCAGGGCCGAGTTCGTGATCGCGAGGGCGTGCGGCGACTACGATCGCCTCGTGCAGTGGCTGCCGGAGGTCTTCGTCGGGAAAGTCGAGCGGCTCCAGGGGGTGATCAAGATCTTGTGCGCGGCGGCCAAGAAGTGCATGAAGGAGAGGAAGATGCACATGGGGCCGTGGCGGAAGCACCGGTACATGCAAGCCAAGTGGCTCGGCACGTGCGAGAGGATGGCGCCGCTCGCGCAGGCTGGGCCGCCGGCAATCGGGTTGCTCTCCGATGGGCGGCGGAAGCCGAGGGCGTCGATGCTGACGCTGGATTTGCACGAGAAGTTGCCCGACGCGCATCGCACGGCCGTGGAAGTCGTGTGAATCGTAGCCAATCAAGACGTTTTCGCACTTGTTTTGTTTGCTAAATAGAGTGATAGTTAACTTTCGTGTACTGAATCCGGCTCGCAATACAAATAAAAGAAATAGTTGAGAATGTTCTAGCACATTACTTAATTTCAAATTATCTTTATTTTATTATTCATCCTAACATATATATAGCGAAATGACTGTGACATTTTACCTCGGTATACGAATAAGAAAAATGAGATTATTTTCATCTAGACTTTCGCTTACAATGTGTTTGGTTTTGTATTTTACGCAAAATTTTCTCTCTTAAGTTTAGTCTCACGATTTCATTTATAGAAAAAAATATTAAACATGGTTCGAATTTTAACGTAAACAGGTTTACGTCATAAAAAGGTCAACACAACAAAAATATGTGTGTTTCACGAGTTAATTAGTTTACACAAGAATCGGCACATTTAAATTAATACATAATTTGTCATTTTTTAAACACAGCATGATCAGATACGTTTAACAATCAAATCTGAAGACTTTTTGCTGGTCAAATAAGTTTATCAAAATAACATGCATAGTAGAATAAAGACTGATTTATGAGTACCGCGATAATAGAATATAAAAGAAAAATACTAACTTGAAAAATACATTCTGGATGTAGTATGAGGTAAAAAAATTAACGATTTACTGTCTCAAAGTATTTTCAAACATTTTAAAACTTGTTAACACTGGTTATCGTGAGTATTGATGTATTTTCTATTTTTATCATGTACACAAGTCTACGCATATTTATAAATTGGTTAACTTGAAATTATCTTATTTTATTATTCATTATAACTTATATGAAAGGAACTGTGTGGAGGACGTCGAAATCAAGATGTGATATATATAATCTTATACTAATTAAGTTCAATGGGTGGCCTAGCCGATTTCAATCCGAAATGATAAAGTAGTTGTGTAAATAATGCTACGTACGACAAGTTTGATAACGATGTACAACTTAAGTAAAACAAAACTATTTTTTACATCTAGACAGTCGCTTACAATGTTTTGTGTTTTGTATTTTAAGATCATTTTTCTATCTTAAAATTAGTCTCACGATATCATTTATAGAAAAATATATAGAATGTGTTTTGAATATTGCCATAAATGGATTCGTGTCATGAACAGGGTGGCATGATAGAAAATCGTGTGTTTCGTGAGTTAACTTGCTTAGACTCAGTGCATTTAAGTTAATATTGACTTGTCATTTTTTAAACACAACTCGATTAGACACGTTTAATAATCAAATTTGAAGACTTTTATCTTGTCAAATAAGTTTATGAAAATAACATCCATGATTAAAGAATCGATAGTAGAATAAAAAATTATTAATGGATACAACGATAATAGAATATAGAAAAAAAAAAAAAACCAAACTTGAAAAAATATGTTGTAGATGTAAAGTGATTATACCGTCTAAAGGTATGTTGAAATGTTTTGAACTTGTTTAAATTAGTCATCATGTATAGACATAATTTCTATTTTTATCATATACATGAGTCAATCATAAATTGGTTAACTTATCGAGCCGTGTCACTATCAACGCTTGACATGGTCACATATTCAATAATTACATTAACTATGTCACGTGAGTGATTTTATCACGCATGTTGTAAACCAAGTCAAATCAATTTAACACATTTATTAAACGCATTGGGTTTGAGTTAGCCATTTCTTGTTACATCCCCATTTTCGACGTCAATATGGCATAGACTGCCAGCCCTCTTTGGTCAAAAATCAATTTTTTTTTTTTTTTGGTCGGTAAGATCAATTTTGTTTTAAAAAGCATCAAACGGATTTTTTAAAACAAGGGGAACAAGACCGGTTCCGGTGTTGATGCACTTCATACCCGGCCTAAAATCTGTGGACTCCCTGCTCGAGTTGGTGAAGGGTTTTTCAAGTTTCGAACTATGCATATCAAAGCAAATGGTTTGGGCCGATCCTCCGAAAGGTTTCTTGGGCTCCTTTATCATTTATTTGAATTCGTACTTTGAATTTGTTGATAGCTTTTTTGGGCCAATTGCTGTTTGTTGGTACTCCTATGGCGCATTTACCATTTAAATTTGCACAAGAAAAAGCACCCGGAGGGCACTCACTAAGCTAATTAAAGATAGACTACAGACTGCGGTCGCTCAATGATAAAGAAGTTACATTATTTTTCGTGAGGTCACAAGTTTGAGTTGTATTGTGAGTGATCCTTCCATCAAGCTTATATCTTGAGTATCTACTACCTCATGTGAGGAGATTTCCCATCTTCTAATATATTGAAGGGACTGCAGTGACAAGCTCGTTCATTTATAAGTGGATTAAGTAGTTATGACTCAAATCGAACTGTTCATAACATATTTGAAACCCATATGATAAAATGAAACCTAAAGGGGGAGTATAGTTACGCCGATCTCTATCAAAATGTTCATCCTAACAAGATCTTTGTTCTAGTCGAAATTGAATAAGTACCCATTTCAAGGAAGTTACTTACTTGAAATGAAAAATTTATATTTCAAAACATACTTAATGAGGCTTATTATGGGCCCTTGGGCCGTCTTTTAACATTTCCCATACGAGAGGTACCGCAATGTTACTTTTTCTATATACAAAGGCTATTAAGATCACGATATTCATGGAGAAATATATCATGATCTCACGAATCCGTGCATAAAAATCCTTATTGCTTTAATCTTTTTTTTTTTTATAAGCACCTCACAATTTCAGAAAACCCACCTTTTGTATATGTCAAACACAATGCAAGCTAATTGATAAAATAAATCTAGGAAGATGACCCATACAATATCACCTTACTAAAGCTTGTCACTTGACCTTTGAAAGTCAAGATTCTATCCCCAAATTTTTAATTTTTTTGTATTGTTCTTCTGATTCATTTGCACCAATTATAAGCTAAATATGACGTGACTGGAATGATCGACCACCAAAACTGCCCAAAACCTAAATTATTAGGGAGGCAAACCTTATTCTTAAAGTCAAGGACCAAAGGATAATAATGGTGGACGGAGTTTAAGAATCAATCATAATGTTTGTACAAAAAATTGGCCAAGTGGTCGATATGGATAAAGCACGTGAATAGAGTGTAGGGTATTATTAAGCACGTGACCCATTGTCGACGATCACAAGGATTATTATTGATATTGATGCACATCTATGTCCAATCCAGACCACTTGTCAATATACAACGGTGTTCATTTAATGATGATTGATAATGGGTTGATTAGAAAGGGCGGTGGATTACCAACTAAGGCAACATATTATCAATAATGGGGTTGATCGATAATGTATAAATACCATCTTTTGTCTACTAGAAAAATTGCACACAAATAAACAAATCTATTGTCTTTTAATTATTTTTACTTTCCTCCATTGTACTTTCAATTTCTAAACTCGCATTGTCAATTAAATTCTACTATTGCATTTTTGTGTTTTCAAGTTTCATCATTCATTAAATCCTGGCATAGTTCGTTTACCTTCAGTTCCTTAGAAGTAACTGTATTTTTCAAGCTTTGTTATTTAGTTTGGCATGGTTTGCTTTTGTGCAATTCTGTTTGAAGTAAAGTTCTTAATTTCCTTATTTTCTGTGATATTTCCTCTGTACAACCGTCGTGAAACTTGTCTCCTTTAATAGAAATCAAACAATAACTTTTTGTTATACATATTTCGTCAAGGAATCCAATTTGCACACAGCACATGAGTAAAAGGTTTTATTGACAATTCTTTTGCCATCAAGAGAATCACATATCAACACACTTAGGCTGCGTTTGGTAATCCAGATTTGAGTGTAGATAAGATAATTTGTTATCCTATCCGATGTTTGGGAATGTCCATCGAATCGGACAAACCCGGATACATCTAGATAAAATGCTAGATAAAAAATCCAGGGGAGGGGGTGGGATAAGCCTAGATTGGATAAAAAAAAAAAATTAAGGAAAGAAAGAACTTAACAAAAAGAGAAGATATCATAAGCATCTACGTCAAATGGATGCCTCTGCCTCTTTGATTCATTTGTCAGCCCTTTTCTTCCACTTCTTCTCCCATCTTTGCTTCTCATATGCGAGCAATTGGGTGCCCCTTCCTTTGGATCATGAACTTGCTGAATCTGATGACCAAGTACATTGGACATCTCAAAGGAAGAAGGGAAGATGGTGATGGTGATGAAGCAGCTGTAAATATTTGGTATCATTGACAATTTGGGATCTCGATCAATTTGAGGCAATGCAAAGACTACTTCGGTAGTCACCTAAAATTCCCCCACCCCCCTCTTTGTCATAGTCTAAGATTTACTGATTTGCATTGCTATTGCACAACGATGTTGTTGCTCGCCGTTTTCAATGGTGGCCATTGCAGAGGTGGCCACAATTCCTAGATCTAGGGCTTTTCCATGGCCTTTAATTAATTGAATTATATATTTTTTTAATTTTATAATTTAATTGAATATCATATTTATTTTTAATCTTATCCTAAAGTGCGCCAAACACTTGATAGGATTAGATATGTCCGCCTTTATTATCCATAGGATTTAATATCCTACATTATCTTATCTTATCCTAATCATTATCCCGGCAACCAAACGCAGCCTTAAGGTATGCATGGTAACATTTATGTTTCTCTCCATTTATGTTCTTTTGTTCTTCGGAACAAAAAAGGAATAAATCCGTTTAGTAAAACTTTTGTTCCCGGGAATAATTTCTCTATTTTTTATTTTCGGGAACAGTTTTGGAATAGAAATAAGAAACAAAAAAAAGTAGCTTATTGTTCCCGGGAACAATTTCTAGAAATAAGCCAATTTCTATTTTATTTTTCTTTTGTTCCTCTCTCTCGCCGCGGCCACCTCCAACCGCTCGGAGCCACCGCCGACTGCCGTCCGCCGCTGCCATCAACTGCCAGCCACCATCGACCACGGCCGCCACCTTCTGCCGCCAACCGCCGCCGCCCGTCGCCGCTGCTGCATAACCGTTGGCCGGCGATCCGTGAGCAAGAATAAAAAACGAATAAATACAAAAAAGAAACCGTTTCATACCAAATACATTTCTATTCTTTTTCTATTTCTAGAGTAGAAATTTTATGTAGTTATCAAACACCTTATTTTACTAAGAAATTGTTCCACGGAATAAAAATAAAAAAGAACTATTTTTGAAAAAAAAAAAAAAAATGTTGCGCAGCCTTAATCTCATGACAAGTATCTTTTCACTTTTCTTTACTTTTCTCCCCCTCTTTTTTGATGGTTTAATAATCAATTTACTAATTAATGAGCTACATGTGTAAAGGTGTTATGTAAAAGAAATCTCAACTGAGGATGTGATGTAACATGGAGTAGTTAATATATTGTAATTGGTCCATAACTTATTGACTTAATTTTTTAAGTAAATTTGGGTCTAACTCAATAAGTTGACGGACTTGGACTCCCTCTTTGTAAACCCCCCAAGTGAACATATGAGCTTGTACTACATTGTTTCAACAATCGATATCATAATTGATAATTGATTAGTGATTCACTCTTAATATGTATCAGCGTTGGATGAAATATTTTGAGAAAAGAATTGCGGACATGACCTAATCAATAAGTTGAATGATGTTCCTTCTTTTCTTGCCAAGCTTGGCTGTACAGCCAAGGAGATTGATGTGGAGTCAATGATTTAAATTTTTTAAAATAAAGATGGGTTTAGATGTATAGGTTGACTAGCTCAAATTTAAACTCCTTCTTGACAATCTCCTTAAATGAAGGTTTAAGGGTTTTACTGCTCCTCCCAACGCTAATATTAGTTTGTGATGGGAGAACGGTAATAATTCGAACAATATCGAATCAACGCAGCGGAATAAAATAATCTCCCCTCTTGTGTAAACCTAATAGGAATTGATATAGTAGAGTAAAATAAATACCAAGCACGCGAACACAAGATGATTTTTTACGTGGAAAACCTCCTCGATGTGAGGAGATAAAAAAACCACGGGACCGGAGTCCACTTAAAAATCTTCACTATCAATAAAATTATTCTTCTCTAGCAAATACTAGAGGTACATAGCAGTAAACACCTCAAGAACATGATTCTTGGCAATACACATGAACTTCACAAGAGATCAAGGATAAATCTGACCAAAAACGCAGGTTTTGATCAATCCATGAAAAACCTGATGTATGGAGCTTCAAACAAAAATCAAACCATTCAGATTCGATTAAATTGCGCCACGAACATGCTGACAAAATTTCAGCTCAATCGGACCACGAATCGACCTCCGACGCCAGCTTGATGTAAATCGATATTGCTCTAAACCCCAGATTTTCTGCTTTCTTTTCTCTTGTTACTATTTCCTTTTCTGCTGCTACATCTTTATATAGATAGTGAGAAACCATATTTCCTCATATAACTTATTATATAGGCTCAAGCCCTTTTGAGCTTGCAACTCATTGGGCTTCCTCCACATAGGAGTGAACCCGCTAACAAATCTCCCCCCTCACGACAATGTGGATGGATTCACCATCCTCGCTATCAAACGGCAATGTTCAAGCTTCTCTCTTGGTAGAGTCTTCGTCATCATATCGGAGCCATTATGATCCGTATGAATTTTCTCAAGTTCCAACAACTTTTCATCTAGAACATCCCTTATCCAATGATATCTAACATCAATATGTTTCGATCTAGAATGAAAAGATGAATTCTTACCAAGATGAATTGCGCTTTGATTATCACAAAATAGCACATACCTCTTTTGCTTGAACCCAAGTTCTTCTAAGAACTTCTTCATCCATAGCATCTCTTTACTAGCTTCAGTCACTGCAATAAATTCAGCTTCGGTTGTAGAAAGTGCAACACACTTTTGCAATCTTGACTTCCATGACACAGCTCCACCCGCAAAAGAAATCAAATAACCATAAGTAGATTTACGAGTATCAATATCTCCTGCAAAGTCGAAATCTGTGTATCCAACTAACTCAAGTTTTTCGGTCCCGAAACTGAGTTTCAAATTTGAAGTTCCCCGAAGATACCTCATAATCCACTTCTTGCATTCCAAAGGTTTCTCTACCTAGATTTGACAAATAGCGACTAACAACGCCAACTGCATGCGCCAAGTCTGGGCGTGTACATACCATCGCATACATTAAGCTTCATATAGCTGAAGCATATGGAATACTTTCCATATATTTCTTCTCTTTATCAGTCGTAGGACTTTGCATCATATTTAACTTAAAGTGGGCAGCAAGAGGAGTACTAACCACTTTAGCCTTGTCCATGTAAAATTTCTGAAGGATCTTCTCGATATATTTCTCTTGCGACAAAAATAACTTCTTAGCATCTCTGTCTCGGGTAATTCTAATGCCAAGAATCTGCTTCGCCGAGCCCAAGTCTTTCATGGCAAAAGACTTGCTCAAGCTTTTCTTCAATAACTCAATTCTTGAAGCATTCGCCAACAATCAGCATATCATCAACATAAAGCAAGAGAATAATAAAGTCATCATCAGAAAATTTTTGGACAAACACACGATTATCCGAGGAAGTCTTCTTATAGCCCTATTCGTCATAATCGACGCAAATTTCTTATACCACTGTCTCGGTGCTTGTTTTAGGCCATAGAGACTTTCTTCAATTTGCACACATAGTCCTCTTTCCCTTTCACTTTGAAACCCTCGGGTTGTTCCATGTATATCTCTTCCTCCAAGTCACCATGTAAGAAGGCCGTTTTAACATCCATTTGCTCAATTTCTAAATCTAGGCTAGCTGTCAAGCCTAGTACCACACGGATAGAAGACATTTTCATTACCGGAGAAAATATATCATCAAAATCAATACACTTTCTCTGACCGAATCCCTTAACAACCAATCTAGCTTTGAACCGTGGTTGTGCAGTATGTTCATCTTGCTTCAACCTATATACCCACTTGTTCTTCAAAGCTTTTTTACCTTTAGGTAACTTCACCAATTCAAAAGTATGATTATCATAAAGTGACTGCATCTCATCTCGCATAGCATCGAACCAATTGCTTTTGTGCTCATCTTCTTTTGCTTCTGCATAACACTCTGGTTCACCTGCATCAGTCAATAATACATACTCATCTTCAAAATACCTGGTGGAAGGTCGTCAGTCTCTAAAGGATCTTCGAACTGGAACATCCAGTGGAACATCTAATTGAGCCTCTGGTTCATGAATAATATTATCTATTTCAACATGTTCAGGAACATGTGCGTTATTTGGAACATTGACTTCCTGCTGCTCTTCATCAACCTGTGTAGAAATATTTGTAAGAGGAACTGGATCTAAATCAACCAGATTATCACTAACCTGTGGTGCTGAAATCATCTTCGATTTCTCAATATCCTCTATTGTTTGATCTTCCATAAACACAACGTCTCTGCTTCTTACAATTTTCTTTTCAAGTGGATCATAAAATTTGTAGCCAAGCATATCCTGTCCATAACCAATAAATATGCACTGTCGTGTTTTCACATCAAGTTTAGACCTCTCATCTTTGGGAACATGCACAAATGCTTTGCACCCAAATACACGCAAATAATCATAAGAGACTTCTTTGCCTGTCCAAACTCTATTAAGAACATCAAACTCTAAAGGAACGCATGGAGTAAGATTTAATATATGCACAACTGTACTTAAAGCCTCACCCCAAAAGGATCCAGGTAGCTTTGACTGTGAAAGTAAGCATCTTACCCTTTCAACCAATGTTCTGTTCATTCTCTCAACTAAGCCATTTAATTGAGGTGTCTTTTGATGTCGAATATCTTGTTGTCTGCAGTATTCATCAAAAGGTCCAATATATTCTCCCCCGTTATCAGTTCTAATGCATTTTAATTTCTTTCGGTCGTCTCTCAACCGAAGCCCGAAATTGCTTAAAAGCATCTAACACTTGATTTTTAGTTTTCAAGGTATAAATCCAAATTTTCCTTGAAAAATCATCTATGAAGGTAACAAAATAAAGAGAGCCACCAAGTGATTTTGTTTTCATAGGACCGCAAACATCAGAATGCACTAAATCTAGTATACCTGACTTTCTTGAAGGAGGGGAGCTTTTAAATGCAACTCTGTTCTGTTTTCCTGCTAAATAGTGAGCACACTTCTTTAGCACTGAACTTTTCAATCCTGAAAGGAGCTTCTTCTTGGCCAATATTGACAAACCCTTCTCACTGATGTGACTGAGCCTCTTATGCCATAACTCAGCTGCATCTTCGTTATCTACTGCATTAATTTTGTCTGTGGACAACTTTGCTTGCATAATGTATAACGAAGAATATTTTTCACCTCTAGCCACAACAAGAGAACCTTTGGTGAGCTTCCATTGACCATTACTGAAGGTGTTGCAATACCCCTCATCATCCAACTTGCCTGTAGAAATCAAATTCAAGCGGATATCAGGTATATGTTTAACATTATTCAATACTAACCTTGTGCCATTGCTGGTTTCTAGGCACACATCACCGATGCCTACAGCTTGAGCTAGTCCATTGTTTCCCATCTTCACAGATCCGAAGTCACCTGACCTATATGATGTAAAGAAATCCCTACGATATGTAGCATGAACGGATGCACCACTATCAATTACCCAACTAGTCTCATGAGAAACAAAATTCACCACATCACCATCAAAAATAGTGAGAAAGTCTTCTTTAAATGCAGCGACATGATTGTCATCACTGTCATCATCACTTTTCTTCTCTTTACCTTTCTCCTTTTGTTTCTCCCTTTTTAACTGGCGACAAAACCTCTGAATATGTCCCTTTTGATGACAATAATGGCACTCAATATTAGCAAATTTATTATACTTACCTCTGCTTTTGTCTCGACTTTTATCTCTATTTCTCGGACCTCGAGACTCACTTCTTCCCCTTTTCTCAACAACCAAGGCATCAGAATATGAAGAGGACGATCCCTGTGTCTTCCTTCTCATCTCTTCATTCAAAATACTACTCTTGGCTAAATTCATGGTAATTGTACCATCCGGGGCAGAATTAGACAAAGATGTTCGGAACGTCTCCCATGAGTCTGGCAAAGTACCAAGCAACCATAGTGCTTGTATCTCATCATCAAACTTGATTCCCATCGCAGCCAACTAATTTATAATTCCTTGAAAAGAATTTAAATGATCAGTCAAACGAGTACCATCATGATATCTCAGAGCCATCATCTGTTTTATCAAAAATAACTTATTATTCCCAGTCTTTCGAGCATATAACTGTTCGAGCTTATCCCATAAACTGCGTGCATGTGTTTCCTCAATAATATGGTTTAAAACATTATCATCTACCCATTGCCTGATATAACCACACACTTGACGATGAAATATAGACCATTCGGGCCGTTTATTCTCTAGTTTCTCCTCAAGCAAATACAGACAAATAAAAATCTTTCACATATAAAAGATCTTCCATCTTCCCTTTCCAAATATGATAATTCGAACCATTCAATGTAACCATTCTACTTGTATCCGTTTCCATTGTTTAACACAAGGCAGAAAAATCAAGCAATAACCTGATGCTCTGATACCACTCTGATGGGAGAACGGTAATAATTCGAACAATATCGAATCAACGCAGCGGAATAAAATAATCTCCCCTCTTGTGTAAACCTAATAGGAATTGATATAGTAGAGTAAAATAAATACCAAGCACGCGAACACAAGACGATTTTTTACGTGGAAAACCTCATCGATGTGAGGAGATAAAAAACTACGGGACCGGAGTCCACTTGAAAATCTTCACTATCAATAAAATTGTTCTTCTCTAGCAAATACTAGAGGTACATAGCAGTAAACACCTCAAGAACATGATTCTTGGCAATACACATGAACTTTACAAGAGATCAAGGATAAATCTGACAAAAAACGCAGGTTTTGATCAATCCACGAAAAACCTGATGTATGGAGCTTCAAACGAAAATCAAACCGTTCAAATTCGATTAAATTGTGCCACGAACATGCAAACAAAATTTCAGCTCAATCGGACCACGAATCGACCTCCGACGCCAACTTGATGTAAATCGGATATCGCCCCAAACCCCAGCATTTTTCGCTTTCTTTTTTCTTCTTTATTCTATTTCATTTTCTCATTCTACATCTTTTATATAGATAGTGAGAAACCATATTTTCTCATATAACTTATTATATGGGCTCAAGCCCTTTTTGAGCTTGCAACTCATTGGACTTCCTCCACATAGGAGTGAACCCAGCTAACAGTTTCAACTTGTCCCTATCTACATTGTCACTAGCAATCATTATTCTCACCGCCAGCTCTTTTAACTGTAGTCACCATTCCCACCACTGGCACCCACCCTCTCCCTCTCCTTTCCTCTCTTTTTGGCCGTTACATGAGGTCAAGACCCGATGAAGGTTGCCTACGAGCATGAACACACGCACTCTCCGAATCTCCCATTATTAAAGTAATTTATGCAAATTTTGATCATTGATATGAGCACATATATAGAGAGAAGCTAATATGATACCGACGATTAGTGATGGAGATTGACATGTGTCGGAATCAGATATAAAGTTCTAAATATCGGTGAAGTGAGCGGTAGTTGATAAAAGCGATTGGTGATGGAGACTGAACAAGTGTCAAAATTAATGGAGTTCTAGAGGTGGATGTAGTGGGTGGTGAATGAGGTTTGTTGCTTTTTGGAGTGAGGAGAGAATAATTTGGATATAGATCATGGTTTTCTCAATCCCTAATTAAAAGAAGTTTCTGCCAATCATACTTTTTATTGGTGGATTATAAATATATTTTAGTACGGTTTGTATGTAGATGATATCAATAATTTGTGAGGATCGTGAACGTGGCAGTGGTTATTTTAGTATGGTTTGTATGTAGATGATATCAATAATTTGTAATCAATCAATAAGAACTAATCGTCAAAGGACATGGACTTTCGATTGGTTTCTGTCATCATTTTTCTTTGTAAGTGTTTGGTAAGGTTCTTGGTGGGTGATTTTTGGTCCATTTCTTTAAGATTGAGGACCATTTCATGATGTAGATATAAGCATGACATCATCTTAAAGGGAATGATTATATCGTGGTCATTTTATATCCGCCAGTAGAGTCCCAATCCCTAAACCTACGGGCGAGCTAATCGTCAGAGGACATGGACTTTCGATTGGTTTCTGTCATCATTTTTCGTTGTAAGTGTTTGGTGAGGTTCTTGGTGGGTGATTTTTGGTCCATTTCTTTAAGATTGAGGACCATTTCATGACGTAGATATAAGCATGACATCATCTTAAAGGGAATGATTATATCGTGGTCATTTTATATCCGCAAGTAGAGTCCCAATCCCTAAACCTACGGGCGACGCTTAGCTATAGCTGGACAGCAGCTATCAAGACGCGTGTCAAGCAATCATGAGTTTCTTCATTACCAATTTGTAACCTAAAAATATACATTCAAAAGGACCTCCACACGCTCCAATAAAAACAAGAAAGCAAAAAATTCCCAAAAAAGAAAACACTCATCTCCTCCGTCTCCTCACTGATGCACAGCTCTCGTTTGAGCCTTGCGAGCCGTTGTTCCCCCCTCTGTCTCTCTGTGTGGGTGTCTGAGTTGCCAGTCCGATCCGCCTCACAATGTCGGATCCGGCAGCATTGAGCTGAGGGACAGTGGCTAGGCTACAATGGCGTCGGGGACAAGTGCGCAATGCTGACCGGGATGCCGGCGGTGAAGTGGTAGAGGCGGGTGTCAGCTGGGCAATGAGCAGAGAGAGAGAGAGAGGTGTGTGAAATTAGATAATCTTAGTTGACCAAGAGCACTCAACAAATACTAATGACGTTTGGGATAATAAGCTAATGATGTTGCTGGCCGAATGCTGCTTAACCTCACACATTCCCCATTCTAATCAAGCAAATTCATGAAAACCATTCCCACCATAAAACCGGTGGAGTGCCTGTACTTAGATGGTGTAGAGGCCAGCTTCTCAAAGGTCTTCTTCTCAGTATTTGACATCTTATGCATCTAACTCCATAGCAAAAGCTGTTTTAATGGATGATTTCTTCTTGGTTTCTGTTTCCTGTTTGGTCCCAGAACCACACAACCTCTTTGTTATGAGCGAACGAAACTCATGGGGAATCCTAATCTGCTATGACTTTAACTATTAGTACTTGTCCACGACAGAAATCAACTCCAGATGTAATCACAGTAATTTCGATAGAAGAAGACATAGGGATCACAAAAGACAATGGTTATCTCTAGGATATCCAGAAAAATTTACCATCGAGAGTAAATATATCTCTAGTGATAATTTTCAAACTTATATTTAATACGAAAATACTTGTCGGATAGATAGGTAAACAAAATAATGATATCACATTGCATGATAAAAGTATTAAATGATGCGCTTTCTCGTGCTCTCTGGACCTCGATGACTCGAGAAGAGAAGGGCATCATCCATTGAATCACTCAAAAGAGGGCACACGGTAGCCACAAAGATTTGAGAGGACAAAGAGAGCATGGGTATGCGATTCTCGATTGTTCCCCATGCTTTCATTCCTTACTGCAGTAAACGAGTGGCAGGGTCAGGCTGGTGATGTTTTTGAATTAACTAAGAGCTCAAAGCAAATATTACTAATGTGTCTAATTCTCCTCCTCAAGTTACGATCCACAATGTGTCTAATTCTCCTCCTCAAGTTACGATCCTCAAAGACTCCAAAGACCCATCCCTAGTCGTCCATAAGTCAAGTCCACTCGAGTCATCTCTCTCTCTCTCTCTCTCTCTCCCCCCCCCCCCTCCCTCTCTCTCTCTCTCTCAAAAGTCACTTTATGTGGGGAGGGTATCTTGTTCCCACTCCTTTATTACGATGCTGCTGACATTTCAGACCTCAGTGGTGCACGACAATACAGAGAAAAGCCATTTTAGGATACGAGATGAGGAGCAGGGCTTTTTCCATCCGCAGGTGCTATACCCATCTTTGGGAAGGCCTTGATCCACGCTAGGGGAACACATGTAGGAGATAACATGCTCATGAACCAACCACATGTCCCGACGGGATCGAGGCTCGTCCAATCAAAATGCTGCACCATAACTTCTGTTGTGGATAAGGTTAGGGCCAGTGATAGTGACACGTCACAATAGGTCCATCTTGTTCTTTTCCACAGTGGGAAAACCGCCTTTTTCTTATCATACGGTTACACGCACTAGTCAAAATTCAATGTGAAAGACCTACTAAATGCCAGATTATTCACACTGGACGGTGCGAGACCTACTCACGTTGTCTACTTTGTCCACGAGTGCATATATGTCTCCATATTATCAAGAAATTACTCGGTTTAAATTTATTTATACTATCCTCATTTTGGTCACATGATTCATTTCAGTAAATATCTTATGCAATTAAAAAAATAAAGTCAGTCTCAACTAATCATGGGACAAAATTATGTACTATATCTATATAGTCAAGTCGATCCAATATATTCTCTTCTTATCTATAGATAATGGAAAAGAGAGCTTATGACTTTTTATATGTTGATTGGCTAGGTATAAAGTCTAGAGAATCTATGAGATCAAATTGACAATAACGACGGGGTGAATAAGTATGCAAGGACCAGCACTTTAAGTTCTGCAGAAAAGGCAAAGAATAATTTCAGTTAAAGAGAACCATCACAACCGTGTTGAAATTCCAACAGATATATGCGTGTCTACCTCTTTCTACATACATGGGCATATGTTGCTTGGTCTTTACGCTTTTCTCTCCTTGGCTAAATACTATGATCTTATCTGTGACTATAAAATGGGGTAGCTAGAAATGGCATTTCATCACTCCGGGGTGGATAAATGATTCGTCCTATCTTATAAACACAGAGAACTTTTGCCAAAATATCTTGATTAAGTCTGGAATCTGGTTCGTGCGTTTTCCAAGAGATGTATTAAACTCGGGACCTTTGAATCTCAACACCTGATCCTATGCACTTTTACCGTGTGAACAAACCCTATTCGATTTCAACCCTGCAAGTCTTCAATTCTAGGTAGGAAGGTGACATGTTGGACAGTTTATGACATGGTGAAAATGCTGTGCGTGTGGTGTATAGGTTCAGCATTCGAATGTGAAATCCTCCAAAAATGTATCTCGCACACTATCTTGTCCTTTGGGAAATTTGATTTGCCAAGGTCCATTCCTTTCAGGTCTGACATCTCTCTAGAAGCCGAAATATGCACAGTGCACGGAAGTTGATATTTCTTATGTTAACAAAAATGGACAGACCAAGGTGTGGTCCAGCCCTCCCATAAAAGAGGAAGTGCCCCACCATTCCCACAAATTAGAAATCCCTTTTTCTCTGTAGCATCTAATGATTTATTTACGTCTTGCTTTTTTGCTTTATTATTCTGAAAAAAGGCAACTGCACAGGAACTATGCAGTCGTAGCCACATATAATGTTCATAGCATGTCTCTGAAAAAGACTAAGTGTTTCTGTTGTTTATCGTGTTGCTGTTGTTCTTGTTGAGCTGGTGCGGGAATACTTTTGATGGAGAACGGCCCTAGCTCTTCAAAAAGTGACCGGAAATTGATCGAGAGAAACCGGCGACATCACATGAAGGCCCTCTATTCCCAGCTCAATTCTCTTGTTCACCATCATAGCCCGACGGTCTCTCTCTCTCCTTCTCTCTCTCTCCGCTGAGCTCTCGCCACTACTGCACGTTTTACTTTTTAGGAGATTTTCCTTTGCTTTTTGAGAGTCAATGTTCAAATTTTTATAAACCTCCTGCCATTTTCTTTTATATTAAATATTCTCGATTTACAGATTTGTTAATGCATCTTCATTTTGTGTAGTCTTTCTATTATCAGTCCGAAGTAAGATTTGATGTCCATAAAGCACAATTTATTTTGAAGATAATATCTGTAAGATTGAGATCACTACTGAATTTTCATGAATTAATTTAGCATATCTCAGATAAACAATCCAGCAGGGAAGGTGAAAATATTATATGAGACAATTGAGACTGCAAAACTCACACTAACCAAACTCTTCAAGCTCACATCTATGTTTTTTTTTTCTTTCTGTATCAAAGGAGGTGACATCTTTTCCGGATCAACTTCATGAAGCGACTAATTACATCAAGAAGCTGCAGATTAACTTGGAGAAGATGAAGGAAAAGAAAGAGAACTTGTTAGGGATCACAGAGATGAATACAAGCATGAACAATGGGATGGATGTAGCCTCAAATTCACCAGGAATTGAGATTCACCTAAGTGGTTCGGCTTTACAGGTCATTCTCATTACTGGTTTGGATCATCAGTTCATGTTCAATCGTGTCATCAGTATGCTTCATGAAGATGGGGTCAAGATCTTAAATGCGAGCTTTTCCGTTCTGGAAGACAAAGCATTCCACTCTATTCATTGTGAGGTAGGCGTATAAGTTCGTTCTCAAAAACATCATTATATCCAATGCAATTGGAGAAGGTTGTCGCAAGATTTCTGATGATTCTTGAGCATTCTATTGCGTTGTGAATGTAGGTCGGGGACTGTGCACCAAGTCTTGATTCTGCAAGAATATATGAGAGATTAAGGAAATGTGTCCAAGATAATGCACAGAGACGAATTTTTCAGACACTTGATTTCTGAAGAGTCTATTGGCGCTCGGTAACGATTTCTATGACTAACAAGCATTTGATTCCTGTTAACGGTTAGAGCGTCAACTATCAGCAGCATTTCCTAATTTCCTATGATAAAAAAATATGAAAATTTGATGCCGAAAAATTAGACTCATACTATTTTTCACACACTTACTTTCTAAATAGACTATTGGCCCTTGGTTAAAATTTTGACTTTGTTGCAAGAAAATGAAAATATGTCACGATGAACAACTGAAAGAAAAAGGACGGTTTGTGTACATTTTCATCTGATCTGTGCGACAATATATAGTTATATACACGGGAAAGATGAGGCATTAATTTTATTTATTTTCTCATCAGAGATGTACCACAAGAAGTATATGCACCCTCATAGAACCAGGATTCAAGAAGGTTGCTGCATGTATTTTGAACTTGAAAACATAATTTGGAATCATTGTATCTGTCCCAATATGTTTGATGTTAGTTGTGGGTCATTCACTTTTCCTCTGCGAAAGAAAATGTGAACGGTCTTGTAGCAAAAGCCTGATTTCTACTAGTGATTACAAAGTAATCTGCCGCTATAGGACAGTAATACAGTGAAAGCTG
This sequence comes from Eucalyptus caleyi, assembly GCA_014182885.2. Classification (NCBI taxonomy): domain Eukaryota; kingdom Viridiplantae; phylum Streptophyta; class Magnoliopsida; order Myrtales; family Myrtaceae; genus Eucalyptus; species Eucalyptus caleyi. Next base: position 10,388,959 of record CM024469.2, on the reverse strand, counting down.
AATAACATCAAGGAAAATAAAGTGGCACATCTTTACAGCAACTGGGAACGAGGTCCAGAAGCATGCCCCTATGTAGAACTATGCTGATTTAGGCATAGAGAGTCTTACCTCAACTTGCTTATGTATGAAGTATAAGTGATTGAACACTGCTATGTGGTGTGAATGAGAGAATATTTATGATTGTCAATTATGTTGAAGAGCAACATAAGGCAAGAAAACAAGAAAAAAGATTCACAATCAACCAAGTGCTTTTGGGTGTCGTTATTGTCCTATCAAAACATAAATTGCCCATGACTCCGCTCATTCTTTAATCAGCACACAGTCAGAACCCTAGTAGTTTGGTCCCACTATATGGGAGCCTTAAGTTAAATGGAAATATTTCATGAATATTTCATGATATAGTTTTATGTTTCATTTCACTTCTGTAGAAAGTTATAAATAGGAAAATTTTTGCCAGAACAGTTGATAGTTACACTCACTGTGATAGTGGAAGAGTGCTTACATGGGCATGCATTGTACCACTAGCCTTCCAATGCATTGATGTTCACTATCTTTGTAGTGCAGCTACGTCTGACGTTCTGAGAGAAGGGTATGAGATTGTTAAACATATCAGGACAATAATAGGAAAAGCACCTGCCAATGTACGATTTTAGCATGATGAAAGTAAAATGCCTGGACTTTCGTGTCAACTTTTTTAAAATGAGCAACAGATTGTAGAATACCCCTTTCTTGCAACTAAGCAACTTCAGGGATGTTGAGGTTGATGTAATATTTTCTACGAAGATGTGCGAAGAGATAAGTTTCCCATATAACTGAGTAATATTCTTCAGTTCACAAAAGTAATGTGTTTTATGCAGTGGATGAGGTACCATCAGCAGAACCCAGAAAGGAGAAGTTATGCGTTGGATTAGAAGCTGCTCTGTCATCTGCTTCTTCTATAATAGATGTGTTGCAAAATCAGATATCATGGACGACAGCCTTGATGTTATCAGATGATATTTTTCAAGATGTAGAATTTTCCTTGCTGTAACAGCGTGAGAACCGAGTTGACAATCATCACTTGATCGTTCGTGTGTGTAGAAGCGGAATTCCATGTTCTACTTATTCGAACCCTGATTTTCCATGGCTTTGGCTCCAATGTGAGATCTGAAATCAGTTGGTAGTCCATGTAGATCATCTTTTGCTGTCAGATTTAGTTTTATCGGCAATTGTTTCTTCTTTCCGATATGAATGGCAATTCAGTTTCTTTAACCTCGGAAGATGATCCGAGGGATATAAACTTTTGTTCGAATATGATTTGCCATTGATAGTTGTCCTATTTTTAGGTTTGCCTCGTGATTTGGAACCGGTTGAATTCCTGAGGATTTAAGATGTCAGAAAGGATAAAGCAATGCCATCACCTTCTGCATTTTTTTCGAAGCTCTACTGGACATATTCAGAGTTTAAAATAATTCCCTCGAGCTGATACCATCAACCAGACCACTAGTGGGTGGCAAAATTGCTTGCTTCATCTATGCATACTAAAGAATCTGGGTGCCAACATTAAACATCCGTGAATTGATGCCTTAAGATGCAACTTTGGTTGGATATTTATTTCTAACTTCCATCTGCATGTCCTAGCATTTAAAATGATAAGTGAAGCGCTCAAATCCCAAACTATGTCCACTATAGCCCATTTACCCATTCTTTTTCCCGTGACATAAGAACTTCAAACTTATATCCGAGTGACATATTTATTTTTTATTAGGGTTTTATTAAAAATCACTCTAGAAAATCTAAGATTGATCTAACACAGCATTAGTAATGTTTTTCAAGGATAAGTGGTGTTGATATGGCAACACCCAAATGCCACATCTGAAATGATTAAAAAGAAATAAAAAGAAAATTTGAAGTTGCTGCTCATCAAGAAGTTACTACTCATTGTCATCAAGTTTGCGATCGCTTGTCCATTGCTACCCATTGCCACTTGCTCCTCCGATAGTGTTTAGCCCTTGCTTGAAACACACCAGATCTGGGCATGGCAGTTGTGGGCTTCAAGATTGGGGGTAAGTATACTATTAGTGCCAAAAATTGTGTACAACGCTTACTTTAATGTCAAAAGTTTCCGTCGAATCACTTAAGTGCCAAATTGGAGGAAAAACGATCACTTTGGTACCATCGGCGAGAGATTCCAACCAAAATGATTACGTGGCTTTTATATTTAAAAAAAAAAAAAATTGACATGGCTTTCAAACGACGTCGTTTTTCGTCCTCCTTAAGAAAACAACGTTGTTTTGCCCTTATATGTGGATGACCTCACAAAAATGATGCCGCACAGCTCATATGGGATTGAAATTAGGGTTTTTTTGTTTGATCCTCGCCCAATGCTAACCTAGCTCACTTGGCCATTGTCGCTCGGCCACCGTGCTCGGCCACTGTGCTCGGCCACCGTTGCTTGGCCTTCGTCGTAGTTGTTCGACTAGGTGAGCAAGGAGAGGCTGAGGTTGTTTCTTGGGCAAGAAGTGACGGGAATAATAGGAGGTGAGGGTGGAGGAGAAGGAGGAAGAAGTGGGGGTCGAAGGTGGAGAAAAAGAAGACAAAGAGGGCAAGGGAAACAAGTTGGCGTAGATGGAGATGGTGGATTGGGCTCTACTCAAGGAGCGGCTGAAGTGGGTCCTTCTAAAGGGGGAAGGAGAAGGAGGAGAAAGAGGAGGAGGAGGAGAGGAGCTTGGGCTTGTCAACAATGTTAGATGAACCGGAGGCGAAGTTGTGTTGGTGTTGGTGTTGATGCCGCTGCAAGTGTCGCTGCTAGTGCTGGTGCTGGTGGTGTTCTTTGGGGAAGAAGAGACAACAAGGAAGCCCTGCCATGCCTTCTCTCTCTCTCTCTCTCTCTCTCTCTCTCTCTCTCTCTTAATTTGGGGATTTAGGGTTCTGACTTGGGAGAAAGACGTCAAACGACGTCGTTTTGTGGTTTAGATGTTGACTGTACTCTTTGGCGAGCCATATCAGCTTAAAAAATTAATAAAAAAAAGTGCCACGTCGAGGCACTAAAATGATCGTTTTTCAAACTTTTTGGTACTTAAGTGATTTAAAATAAACTTTTGATCCTAAAGTGAGTGTCGTACATAACTTTTGGCACTGATAGTGTACTTACCTCTCAAGATTGAACAAGTGAAGCGCTCAAATTCCAAACTATGTTGAGTATAACCCATTTGCCCCATTTTTTTCTCGTGACATAAGAATTTCAAACCGATATCAGAGTGATACATTTATCTTTCATTAAGGCTTTATTAGACATCACTATAAAAAATATAAGGTTGATCTAACACGGCATTAGTAATTTTTTTTAAAGGATAAGTGGCATTGATATGCAACACCCAGGCGCCACATCTGAAAAAGATTAAAAAGAAAAAAAAAATTCGAAGTTGCCATTCATCGAGAAGTTACTATTCATTGTCTTCAAGCTTGGCATCGCTTGTCCGTCACTACCCGTTGCCACCTGCTCCTCCGGCAGTGTTCATCAGCCCTTGCTTGAACACACACCAGATCTGGCCATGGCAGCCACGAGCTTCGAGATTGAATCTGGCTTTAAAGCTTGCGGCTACCATGGTAGGTCAAGCTCGACGTTTGGCCCGAGAGGGTCTGCGACATGAAGGGAGGTTGACGACTGAGGGTCTTCGAAGCTACCTTTGGTCATTTGTGACTCGTTCAAGACAATTAAGAAGAGGAAAACGAAAGAGATAGAGTCAAAAGGTGGCAATCCAGAAGATTCGAGTCACACTTCTTCTAGGAAAGCCATCATTGTTGATCCCATGTCGCAGAACCTGAGGCCATGGCTCGAGCTTGAGCGGCCATGGCAGGTGGTGAAGCAAGGGTCGACAAACACTGCCAAAGGTCCAAAAGGCAGTTGGCAGCAACGAACGAGCACCGAATGGCGTCACATCAGCGCCACGTTAGATCTACGACAAATTTTCAGCAACGATTTACTAACAAAACCCTAGTGAAAGGTAAATGTGTTAATTCAAGACAAGTTTAGGATTTTTCATGTTATAAAAAAATTAAAATAAATGCGTCACAGTTAACATAATTTAGAATTTCTAGTAATTGTTTTACTATGAGTATAAAGGAGTCCAAAAAACCGAGGCTCACACATTTGTCATCCCACAAATAACTTTACATGCATTTAAGATTTAAATGGTTCAATATAGCTCAATTTGGACCTCATTAGTGGTAATTGATGAAAAGGTAAAATATACCTTTAATACATACCAGTCAATCTGATGATTTTTATCAACATCTCATAAATCTTATGATCCATTGATCTACATAAGATGGTACATGTACTATAGATTTAGCAGGCAGAATTCTAATTTTAGAGTATTAGTAGCATATATATTTTTTGACGATGCCTCTCTATAGCTCAACCTCTAATAACTCCTTGAAAATACACTTTTATAGTTCAATTTTTAAAGGAGCTCTTGGTTAAAGTTGTGAGCTCTTGATGATGGTTAAATACATTTAAGATATGTTGATTAACTTATATTATTGACAAGGTTCAAACTTGTTGCACAAAATCCTTTAAGAAATCAGCTTGAGCACATTAGTAAGTATAAGAGAGAGAATGAAATTTATGAACGTGGTTGGAAAATAGACAATGTGTCACTTTTACATTTTCAACAGATAACAATTTTCACCCATTCCATTTGTGATTTTAATTAATTGGCTTTCTTCGGTTTATTTTTGTCAACTCAATAAGTTAGAGAATGTTATCGCCATATAGTAAGGTGGAAAATAATGACCCGAGCCATCTTGAAAAATAATTAATAATGGCCTCGTTACTAAACCTTGGTCAGACCCATGAGCAATAATGTCCAAAAGAAAAAGAACAGCACTATTTTCATCCTGTAAATGACTACATCCAATCCCATTTACACTAAAAAAAACACAAAACCGCCCTTAATCTTTCAATTGCAATTCAAAGTAATGGCCCCACTCCTTTTTTATGCTAATTTCTTTTTTTTATTTTACTTTAGTTAACATAATTAAACGTTTTATATGTTTTGTTTTTAGCATATTAAAGAAAAATGCATTCTCAGATATACCCATAAGTTTTATGTATTCCGTATAAAATCATCTCGCTGGTAGTAAGGAAAAAACACATTTTTTGATATAGTATAAAACTGAAAAATCTCTTTTTCATCATTGACCTAATAACAACTTATCTATGTTTTGTCATTTTTATTTTTAACATAGATAATAAAAGCCTCCAGGGGTCTTGATTTGGGCCAATCACAGATTGAACACCCACTGACCGGACCTGAAAATCCGTCCCGTCCGGTGGCCATCCATCCCTTGTTTGGGCCGACTCATCTCCCGAGCCCAAGGTTGAACCTCTCGAAGTCCCTGCAGCCCACGTGGATTAGTTCGAGCAAACATAGGTTAAACAGCGAGCAATCCATGCATGTGATTTCAGAAAAATTAAGACTTGGTTACGTACTAATCACACCCTATCATATGGATTTCATGAGTATTCTGAGGTAGTACTGAACCAACAAAATGATAAAGAGAGAAAAAAAAGTATTGAAAAACAGATGGTTTGATAGTTGCACATTCGCTTAGTGACTGATCCAGTGCTGGGAAGGAGAACCCCTTCGTGTAGGAGTAGTGAAGAAGTCTATTGAATTTGGGTTCCGGAGTCATCGATAGAATATCCAGGGCCATGGATCTTCGAAGGGGGACAACCGGCCTCGAATAAAAGGAATTCGGTAAGCATATAAGCTCTATATTCTATTTGAAGCCTAGTGAGCACTTTCAGACGACTCATTGAATCAAATAGGAAGGCGTGAGGTCAAGAGATGCATGTACCCAAACTAGCATCTCTACGCCTGACGGGATTCGCCCCTTCCTCAGCCGTGGTGAAGAAGGATTGAAAAGGCTTTGTGTTAAGCATAGTGATCCATTTAATAGTTAGCAACAATCAACTTTCGGTTGGCTACCCTTGATCTAATCTGGTTCTAGTTAATTTGTTGTATTTCCGATCTCTAGTGCCGTCGATCTAATTTGGTTCCTGGTATCATCGGTCTTCACAGGGGAACTCCAACAAGTAATATAAGAGAGGGGAGGGCCCTCTAAAAGCCGTACTGCTGCTATTGTTTCTATACGAGAATTGTGTGAATTTTTTTAGCGGCCTCCTGCATTATACTTTTTCGGAACTGTAATTCTTTGGAAATGAATTTATACTCGGAAAAGGCTTTTTGCCCATCGAAAGACTGATCCCCCTTACTTATCAAGGACGACGTCAAGTGGCGAAACCACTTATTCTGGATCACTTTGGTTTGCTGCTACACCTGGCTACGATACCGCTTACCTTCTTGCTACCTGGGTGATATTTCATTAGTAGGGGATGGGGACTTCAACTTCATCAAGGAACAAAGAGATAGAAAAGGACGGCAAAACGGGAAAGACATCACTTTGATGGAGGATTTTAAAACAATGCTAGCAACCCTCAAATCCAGAAGACATAAATCTAGTGGTTTCTTCACATGGACAAAAAAGGAAGGAAAGGCGAGAGAGATCTTACTAGTCGAGCTCCATGCCTTGGAGCACCACTCTCCAATCTCCTAGAGAGTAGGCCTCCTACCACGGAATCGTGCTATCAAAGAAAATCTGTATTTACTGTTTGCTAGCAACAACCTCTCCTCCTCCCACTCAACAAAGGGAATACCATCTGAGTACCTAACTTTTGGGCTATTGTACCAATCACGAACCGACCATGAAAGGTGGACCTTAGGGTCTCCAATGCCAGATTTCCACCGGTCAAGAGGCTTTCACAAAATGCCAACTTGTTCCGACCAAGAACGAGCTCATACTCGCTGTTTGCGTGACTGACTACACGTTGGACTCCCTTATGCCCCCTAAAGCTATACCTCCTGACATTCTTCACCTCATCCTTTTCTCGACGATGGCAGCGCAATCGCCCATGCTCGGGACGCCAAACCATGGCCGGTTTTGGGACACCATCCAACCGGCCCTTATGCCTCCCCCCTTTTCTCTCTCTCTCTCTCTAGAGTTCATTTTCTTTTACAACTTTAATTTCCTGCAATATTTTTATTCTTGGACAAAAAACACGGGAGATGCATGTGCTCGACTATCGGGCCAAATTAATCCCTGACCACATAGTCTCAGAGTAGTTTATCTATTGTTCAGTGCTTATCAAACCCATCTCAAAACCCATAGGCCCTCATATGCTTATTTGATGAATGCAATGGTTTAACAACCCAAACAAAAAGAGTCTCAATAGTTCATTGTCCATGTGACGCTAACCATGTTGCAGATTGAATTGCGAAAGCCCATTATAAAAAAAAATCTGCATTCTAAGCCCCCAACCCTTGTGGGACTTGTCATGTTCTGAATCTAGCTTGCCTTGTTTTTGTGAACCAAAGCGTTGAATGAATGAAGTGTAAATTTCAACAAAAGGTCAAAAAAAGAAAAACACAAAGGAATTAGTAGTCTCAGGGGGCTATTTGACACACACTTCCCAAGTACGGGGCTCAATTGAAGAGAAACCCAAAGTTGAGGGGTCGCTTTTTACAGAACCGCCTCATTGCAAGGGCTAATCAGCAAATTTCCCCCTCTTCCTCCTCTCTATTCCATCCCGAACCGAGCTAGGGTTTTCCTCTTCCCCTTCACCGTCAAAACCCCAACTTCCTCTCCGCCCGTCGCAACCGCCGCCCCAGATCGCGAGCCATGGTCGGAGGATTCGAGGTCGGCGCCGTCCCCTTCAACCCCGACGGCTGGGGCCCGCCGGAGTCCTCCGGCACCGCCGCCGCCGCCTCCTCCCTCCCCCACCACGTCCCCTTCGCGCCGTTCTCCCGGTCGGACAAGGTCGGCCGCATCGCCGACTGGACCCGATCGCTCAACAACCAGTCGAAGGGCCACAAGCAGTCGGACTCGATCTTCGACTTCTCGGCGGACGACTCCTTCGCGCCGCTCGACGATGACGCCTCGTTCCGGCTCGTCGACTCGAAGCCCGCGCCGCGGCCCAAGTTCGGCCCCAAGTGGCGGTTCAACCAGCACCACCGGAGCCAGCTCCCGCAGCGCCGCGACGAGGAGGTCGAGGCCAAGAAGCGCGAGGCGGAGAAGGAGCGGGCCCGCCGCGACCGGCTCTACAACCTCAACAGGCCCGGGGCCAACGCCCCGCGGCGCGAGGCGGCGGCGTTCAAGTCCTCGGTGGACATACAGCCCGAGTGGAACATGCTCGACCAGATCCCCTTCTCGACCTTCTCGAAGCTGTCGTTCGCCGTGCCGGAGCCTGAGGATCTCCTGCTCTGCGGCGCCCTCGAGTACTACGATAGGACCTACGACCGCGTCACCCCGAAGAACGAGCGACGCCTCGAGAGGTACTGCCTGTTGGTCGATGGCGACCTTGTGATTTTCGCTTTCCTTTTTGTGAACACTGTATTTACTATCATCTGGTTAGCTTGATTTTGTTTTTCTTTTCTTTTCTTTTCTTTATAACGAATTTGAATTGGAGCTAATTCGATGATGAATTTTTCAATTGGATGCAATCAAATTGCATTCTGGGTTCCCTGGGATGTTGGAAGCGTCTTGCAATATTCCTGTAGGCTTGTTCTAATTGCAAAATTTGCATCCTTTGTCCTTTGTATCATGATGCCTAGAACTCGCGGAAATTTTTTGCTGTTTTTGTGGTTATTTGGTGGACAAATATGTTCAACATGGATGAATTGGGCTTTTGGGACTTAGATTTTAACCTATACGGGAGTGTTTGATGAGTTGTCAAACCTGTATCGTTAGAGGATTGATCTGTTCTCTTTCTAGGTTCTCTTTAGTACAAGGCTACGGTGAAATGGGTTCAGGATGTCCTGCTAACTATTCTTTTTTTTCTTAAATGTAGGTTCAAGAATAGGAATTTCTTCAAGGTTACTACAACTGATGATCCAGTCATCCGCCGGTTGGCAAATGAGGACAAGGCAACAGTTTTCGCGACAGATGCTATTCTTTCTGCGCTCATGTGCGCACCTAGGTCTGTTTACTCCTGGGATATTGTGATTCAGAGAGTCGGGAACAAATTGTTCTTTGACAAGAGAGATGGATCCCAGCTTGATCTGCTATCTGTGCATGAAACCTCCCAAGAACCATTGCCAGAGGCCAAGGATGATATTAACTCGGCGTATTCTTTGAGCGTTGAGGCAGCATATGTCAATCAGAACTTCTCACAGCAAGTTCTGATCAGGGATGGAAATAAGGTTACTTTTGATGAGCCAAACCCATTTGCAAATGAGGGGGAGGAGGTTGCCTCAGTGGCTTACAGGTACAGGCGGTGGAAGCTTGATGATGACATGCATCTCATTGCTCGATGCGAGGTTCAAAGTGTCAATGAGATCAACAAGCAAAGATCATTTTTGACCCTTAATGCACTTAATGAATTCGATTCCAAATACTCTGGTGTCGACTGGAGGCAGAAGCTGGAAACACAGAGAGGTGCTGTGTTGGCTACAGAGCTCAAGAACAATGCTAATAAGTTGGCTAAGTGGACAGCACAAGCACTACTAGCAAGTGCAGATTACATGAAACTGGGTTTTGTCTCGCGAGTTCATCCTCGTGATCATTTTAACCATGTAATTCTGGCAGTACAGCAGTATAAACCAAGGGACTTTGCTTCACAGATTAATCTGAATACTTCTAATATGTGGGGGATTGTGAAGTCTATTGTGGACTTGTGCATGAAATTGAATGAAGGGAAGTATGTTCTTGTGAAGGATCCGTCTAAGCCACAAGTAAGAATTTATGAAGTCCCAGCTGATGCCTTTGAGAATGATTACGTGGAGGAACCCTTGCCTGAAGAGGAGCAAGCACAACCCCCTGTGGAAGATGTTGAAGCTAGTGAAATAACTGTTGCTGCAAATGATGTGGAAGACAAAGAAATTAATGCTCAAGCATAGAGGTGAACATTGTATATTATCTATTTCTCAAATTTTTCGATGTTGGTAATTATCTGTGAAATCTTGCTTGGATTTCGTGTGATATGTTCATCTTATATTGCTTTTTGGTGGTCTTTTCAGTAACCATAGGATTAGTGTCTCTTGAATGTACTGATTGCATGCATAATTACGTAACTAGATGTTTGTATGTGCTAATATTAGGAATATGGGGTTGATAAATAAGGAATGCAGTCTTAGATTCTACCAGCGAAAATACAAGTTTCCACTTCATCTTTCTCAAGGTCGAAACCTGGTTGGTACAATGCATTATCTTGATATTGTGCACTTCTGTTCATGCTTGTCATCTGTTTATCCCTGATGTTTTCTCACTACCGTCAACATTCACTTGAGATATCTAGGCATTTACATCTGTGATAAACATTGGATCTTCAAGCTCTTAAATCCTCAGAAGATGAACTTGCGATTCTTTTTTTTTCTTTTTTTTTTTTTTTGGGTCTTGGGGGATGGGGATGCTTCTGAGAGGGAGGATAGATCCGTGAGTTAATTGATGCTTATATGAAGCAGGGATTTTTGGCCCAGAAGGAATTGTGTTTTTGAGTTATTGGTTTTCGTTTTCTAGTATGCAAGACATGTTTGATTTGTTCAGAAGGCTTTGCTTGAAAGCAAGATGTTAAGATGTACTTTTCACCTGCCTAGTTACTCATGCTTGAAATTTTTGCACAAAATTCAAGCTCTCATTATTGTGGCATTAATATATTTGTTTCAATGCGAGGAAGCAGGATTGTGCGTCGAAAGCATAATCTAATTTATTCTTATTCCTTGCAGCTTCAGTTTGTTGACCTTTGTATTGCTGATGATGTGGGCTGTTTTTGTCGAATTTAGGTGCTTTTGCTTGGTGACAGTTGTGTCCAAATACCTCTCTTTGGCTGGATTCTCATCCTTTTGTCCCAAAGACAATTGTTCAACTCCTGTTTTTTTGCCTTGAGTTTGGTATTTTGGGAACACACCTTATGAACGGGAACAATTAAACTAGGTTATAGTAATGGATTACACACTCTTGTGCATGAACACAGACAGTAGAAAAGGGGGTGGGGTTTTGGGCCAAAAAGAGGTATTGTCTTGGGAGATGGTCAAAATATGAAAGTGATAGGGGAATGTGGTACTAAACCACTAAAATAATATAGCAAAGTTGCGTGTCTCACATACATATTATGTCAAATTTCTCTCTATTTGCAATGTCTATGTAGCTTGCATTGCCTTTTATCTAAGATTGTAACTTTTTGGGAAATACTGTAGAATTAGATTAATCGAGAGACTTTAAGGTGTGGAAGTTGGTTTTGGTAATTCATAACTATTACATCTGGAGTTTGTGAGGCCATGGACGTTTCACAAGAACTTACTGCTTGAGGGAGTTTTTGCTGATTCTAATTGCCATTAGAAACGTTCAGATTTTCATCTGATATGATGGTCATATGAATTAACCTAGTGTGGTTGATATTTAGAAATTGCAAGATGTTTATGGCTCTATGGTAGTTATCACTGATGAGTCCTGCATTGCTTTGCAACTAGCATGTTTTCCTTATCAGCTCCTCTCTGTTCCTTCTTGCCTAAGATTTATGCTCTTTGTGGCTCTGTGCAAAACTCCATTGCTCTGCCACTAGATCCACATATGTACTTCAGAAACTTCAACTTCACTGAATAGAAGTTCAGGCCATCGTAGAACTGGAGATGATATATTTAGTTGAATGCTTGCCACAAGTACCATGAAAAGACAGTCAAGAAATCCATCCTTGATTTAATTGAGGACCAATTTGTCAGAGGCTCAAATCATTTCAAACATGGCACGAATCATCCATTTCAATTGGTACTGAGCTTTATGGCATTAACTTACAGCTCAATAGCTTGGTTATAGCTTCTTGGGCAAATTACCATTTGCTTGTGAGTTGGCCATACAATGTGGAAGAATGTCCAGATTCCATATGGTGGAAACTGAACTCTATAGGATTGTATGTTCTATCACCAGATATATTATGAGGAGCCGAGCACAGATTATTTTATTGTTGCTCCTCAAATCTTACTCTGCTTTCTCCAGTAATACTTGTCCATTTCAGGTTATACAAATTCGCATGCTTTGCTTTTCTCATGTCTTCAGATATTTATGTTGATACTGCATCATTGATACTCTCTGGTCTCTTTCAGGTGATAATGGCTTTCGAACCGAACTGGAGAGTAACATCTGGAGCTTATGGTCAATTCACTGTTCGTGGGTAGTGCAATTTTTCCTTTTTTTTTCTCCTTAGCCCTGGCATTTGAGAGTTCTAGTCTTGTTCAGATCTCTGCTTGAGAGAAAGTTTTGGATAAAAAAGCTTGGGCATTACTTAATATCTATATTACTTACTGTAAGAACTATTTCTTCTTTTATTTTTTGTATCTTTTCCCCTGCCTTGCATTGCTACTTTGTGCTTCGTGCCATCTGAAGTGAAGCTTCCCCTTATCCTCAATGCCTTTTACACGTGCTAAAAAGGGCACCCTCCGACACCCCTTTACCCCTTTTACTTTGCTTTCTATCCTCTCATGGTAGACATCATCATATCGTACTTCCCCTCAAAGCTTGGCTCTGTTTTTGTCTTCGTTCCATAACGTATTCTCTGTTCGACACCGACAAAAACGAACGGTCGAGAGACCGATTTGCAAAAACATAATTCATAAAGTAATGGAGATCCGCACATCTTTTCTGGAATCAATTTATTAACCCCAGCCCTTTCCATGTTCACTCTTTTGTAGTTCCAAATGTTGGAACTCTGTGGAAGGGCAAAAATAAGTCAAATTTCATGCGATGCAAACTACCATTCAATAAATTGCTTTGTCCATGCGTGAGAACATTTTATGACTGGTTGGTAATGTATTACAGCTCTTATGTCGAGGTACAATATTCCAAGGTACTATGGATGGTCCCATGGCACGAAATGGAAAACCCTCTTTAGAAATTAGAATCATTGAATGCGATTGAATGTTGCGGGAAGGTTTAAGTGAACTATGCACGACTAATCAATGATTAATATAATGTCCGAGCAAAGCACTTGATGAAAGGGAACCTTGATCATTATGCGCGGCGGGAAAACATAATTTAACTCAAAGCTTACTGGTGAATAATAATTAATCTTTTTGCACTAGATGGCAAAACGAAAAAGAAGAGAGACAGTAGTGGACAGACTTGTGCCGTGACTTCTCGTCTCGTACAATACTAACTTGCCCGCGAAAGTCTCTGCTGCTGTCCTGGTCGCCATCATCATTGCCGAACGCTCCAGCTTTTGCTTTTCGTGCTCCAATCCCAGTCCCCACTTCTCAATAGCCTCGGATACGGTTTGATAACACAACACGTTCTCGTCATCGTCATGGATGGGGTTCTGTCCCTATTCTCTTGCTACTTTAGATGGGATTAGCTTTGCCCATGATTACTACTACTACATGGGCTGCTGAGGCAAGAGAGGTGCCCTTGCTACGCTAGCTTCTGGACAGTTCCATGAGGGATCGATCATTCCCTAGAAGCAGGCTCAATCATGGCCTTCTTGTAGGCCGCTGACAACAACTTAAGAATTACTTTGGTGTTGGTCTCCTGACTGAGAACGGCGTGGCATCGCTGCACCTTTCGAAGGAGAAGAGTTAGCTTCCCTTGACATGAGCTGGCCGCTTGATCAAAGGGGTTATTATGGCTGGAACGGGTCGGGCTCAGGAAGCGAATTGCTTGTCTAGACTCGTCCCTTTCACGTTTCACGTCATTAGGCTTAGGCGGGCCAACAAACCCATGATTACCTCTAGCATAAATGTGCTTCATTGATAAAAGGAGGGAAGAATGAAATAAAGGAGCCGATAGGAATGGATGAGAGTGTCGACCGACCCTCTTTTTATTTTTTATTTTTTTACCGATAGTTATCAAAGTATTTCAAGCTCTTCCAATTTCTCTTTCTTAATGAAAAGCGCTTTCACCAGTTTGATCCCCTTTTCGAGCCTCTTCTTGAATGCACATCGTTCTCTTCACAAAAATGAAATTTGTTTTTGTCGTTTGTGTTTGCAACGGAAATTTAGACCCTTTTCACTGCTCTCCCTGAGGCTAGTGAAGGGAAATGCAGTCACCATGACCAATTGAATGCTCTACCTTGAGCCGTCGACATCGCGCATTCTATAGAAACTGATTTAGTAAAGAATTCACATCCGCTGGAGGCAGGAATTCTGGGAGCAATAATTATAATGATGAAGTTATTGTGTATTCTACACGTAAACCTCAGTCATCCTCAGCCCGTTTTCCTGGCCTTTACCCTTCTTTTGAGCATTCGAGTCTAATAGAGTTTGAAAATGCTCTATATTAAATTGATATGGTCTCTCTAAAGGAATATTTATATCGCAATATTTCACGTCAGATTCGAAAATGAAAAATCAAACCGATTAGTTCATTAATTCAAAATCTCTTTATGGTTCACTCGAAATAATCCGAAGCCGCTTTTCTACTCATTTATTAACCCAAAAGTGTCTTCCCTCCTGTTTTTTTAACTCTATTAAATTATCGTTACAATACATACTACACAGCCAAAACCCCACTTGGTCACAAAATTTTAAATTACTTTTTTTTTTTTTGGTCACAATTATTTTTAAATTACTTGAGCCGTTCTTTTCTCCTGTTCTTTTCTTGACCGGACACTCTAGACCCCTGTCTGCCCCCACCCAAATTAAAACAAGAACAAGAAAAAGGTAAAATAGAGAAAAAAGAAAAGGTAAAATAGGGGTTTTTCTCATGAGAGGAACCGCACAGATTCATGCATTAAAACTCCTATAAATCACCTTGTCAGAAAACCTCTCCACTCACCACCTACACCCCTCTCTCTCTAAGATGGCTAGAGCATTTCTTCTCGCTCAGCTCCTGCTAGCTTCGAGCCTCTTCTTCGCCCTCTCCTCCCATGGCGAAGAGCTCGCGGAGGCGGTGGCCAGCGACGCTGTGAGCCCTGTCCACTCCCCAGCCGCGGCCCCCGGCCACCACCACCCCGGCCACCACCCCCACCACCACCCCCACCACCTCGCCCCAGCCTCCGTCCCCGCCCTCTCCCCCACCGCCTGCCCATGCGCCGGCCCCGCACCACCACCACCACCACCACACCCATGCACCGGTCCCCGCCCCCATGGCTCACCCTCCTTCCCACGCGCCGTCCCACGCTCCGGCCCACGCGCCTCCCCACGTGCCGGTCCACCCACCGATCCACCCCCCCGTGGCCCCCATGGGCCGGCGGTTCATAGCCGTCCAGGGGGTGGTGTACTGCAAGTCGTGCAAGTACGCCGGGGCCGAAACTCTCCTGGGAGCTACTCCAGTTCTTGGTCTGTTTTCTTTTACATTTTCCCCAAAGTCTTGCCATTTTTTCCCTCAGTTTCAAAAGCCAAGAGCCCACCATTTTCTTTCTCCTCTTTCTTTATCCTTCTTCTGTATTTTGCATGTTGGACAAATGTTATGAACTTGCTAAATTTCCTTCCTTTCTTAGGGTTTCAGTGCATATAAAGAAGCAAAAAAGAAAAAAGGAAACATATAGACATAATAGCCATTTTTAACTGGCGGACATTATTATTAATTACTCTCTCTCTCTCTCTCTCTCTCTCTCTCTCTCTCTCTCTGGGTTCTAGTGCTGCATTTTTTTTCTTTATGGTGTATTGTTTTGCATGTGGTAATTTCTTGTTTTTCCCCAATGTCTCATATTTCTCGGCAAGAGCGAAGTTAGTTTAAAGAGCCCCGACCTTTCTCTTTCATCGATGTCTGAA
Source organism: Eucalyptus caleyi (assembly GCA_014182885.2). Lineage (NCBI taxonomy): Eukaryota > Viridiplantae > Streptophyta > Magnoliopsida > Myrtales > Myrtaceae > Eucalyptus > Eucalyptus caleyi. The sequence continues at coordinate 10,373,219 of CM024469.2, read as the reverse complement.
AAAGGGACTGAAAAATATGGACGCATCTCCTTTCTCTTTCTCTCTGCCCTAAAATGTGTCTTGTTAACTTTCCCCACACTTTATGAAAGTTTGAATTTTGGCCATTGACCAATACACCCGTTTTTCCAAATTTATTTATTCATTTCTTGGGAATACTAATCATAACTCTTTTCGCCATTTAAGCGAAAAAAATTGTCAACAACCCTAAATTCTAGACATTTGATAAGCCAAGTTTTGTTTGCTTGCTAACCCTGACTTCTTGAAAGTTTTCAAGATTATGTTTTAGTGAATTTTCTCGATCTCCCTTTTTTTCCCCAAGATCTTGTCGTTTTGACTAAGGGGTTTTGTTCTTTGCAGGTGCCGTCGTGAAGCTGGAATGCAACAACACCAAGTACCGACCCACCGTGCAGACGGTGAAGACCGACAAGAACGGCTACTTCTTCCTCAAGGCCCCCAAGACCATCACCACCTACGCCTTCCACAAGTGCATGGCGTCCCTCGTCTCGTCGCCGGTCCCCTCGTGCCAGAAGCCCTCCGCCCTCCACGGCGGCACCGTCGGCGCGGTCCTCAGGCCCGAGAAGCCCGTCATGATCGACAAGCTCCCCTTCACGGTCTTCACCGTCGGCCCCTTCGCCTTCGAGCCGCAATGCAAGCACTGAAAGAAAGCTGCTCCCGCGGCTCCGATGATGTTCGTCGTGTAATGTTTATGGATAAATGTGTTGATGAAAACTTCCTTGTCTGAGACTATGGACCCTGTTGTGGGGTTCTCTTAGAAGGTTGAAGATGATTGTTGTCGTTTAATGAATGTTGATGATAGTGTGAGTTCGTTCAGTAACTGGATTAAGTTGGCCTCTTTGATGGAAATCATATGTTAGCGAACGTACTTCCAAGAGTAATTTAAGCGTTGCGGTTGCCTTCGTTCCTCGGCACCGCCGCCGCCGCCGCCGCCCCCGTGATTGTTCTCGGACCATAGCTCCGGCAACTGGTGGTCGAACCGCTAGCGACCTTAGCGGCGAGAGATGGGATTAGATAAATGCCAACTCATAAATAAAACGTGACCCGCTGAAAGGACATGCACCGACGAGACGAGACAGAAAAATTCGCCAACTCATAAATAAAACGTGACCCGCCGAAAGGACATGCACGATACAGAAAAATTCTTAATTTCGTGTCATCAATTCAGAGGTAAAATTTATCCGGACGGGTATAAAAATTATGTATACTCAAAAACCCTCGCTGAATTTTATCTGTAAATTCAGACTCCAAATTATTTTTTTAATCATCAAAAATCATTTGTGATAAATTTTATCATTTGTTAATTGTCGTTAAATTAGATATCATAAAGAATCGCAAATTAGTACAATTCGGTACATTTGTAAATGACATGGTCTCCTGTACTTGTGAATCATTGGGAGTGAAGTTTGGGTTATCGAGTGAAGAGCGAGGGCGCAGAAAGAATGAATACAACCGATCCATAAGAGTAATGTCAGGATGGTTGAAACTTTAGGATAAAGGATAATATTACTTGGGAGCTCTAAAGGCGGGTAAAAAAATAAACTAGTTGTTGAGCTTAAAAGAGTTGTTGTCTTGCTTGATGGACTAGATGCCCAAATCAAGCTGGACGTCTCATAAGAAAAGAGTTATCCGACATATTGTTTATTAAAACAACTATAGAAGGAAGGCTGATATGTGAATTCCGTTTACTAGGCGCCACACGGGTTAATCCACGACCAAGGAAACTATCGACCTGTGACATAAATGTATAATCCAACTTAGCAATAAAATCTCAAACTAATAATAAAATTTAATGAAAATTAATAAATTGTAATTTTGTCACAAATGTATTAATTTTAAGATATTAATTGTTAATAAATTAATTTGGGATGAATTTGTCATACATGTATTACCATAAAGTTTTTCATGACACCCTACTAAAAATTAAAACTTAACACAGTAAACATAGTAATTAAATGGATAGTAATAAATAATCTTTAATATTTTATTTTATTCAATATGGAATAAAGTCTCTAAACTTTTACTAAATATTCAATTGAATCCCTAGATTATACGAAATGTTTAATATTGTTTTTTCATAAATTTAAATTCAAACACAACATTCATTTAGATCGCGACTAAATTCAACATGTTTAAAAAAATTCAGGGTCTTCATTAAACAAACTAAAAATTTATAGACCATTATCATATATTACATTAAAATTTATGAATCATTTATAGCCTATTCCCTTTATCATACACTAAAAATGCCGTAATTCTTGGAAATCTCTTGAACCAAATATGTGACTCCTGCTCTGAAATTGCCTCTAACGTCTACCGCAGGTCACGTCATGTCACGCACAAAGGACCAATCCATCACGTTCCCAACGGCTCTTCCGCCGCTGTACTCGGCTGTCTTCAATTTTTCAAAATTATTTTATTTTTATTTTTTTGGTTGGGGGTCTTGGAGAGGTTAATTACAATTAAGTAAAAAATAATTTTTGTGGCAATAGAGAAAATGACAAAAAAGGAAAAAAAGAAAAAGAAAATAAACGGCTAGCGAGACGTTATAACGACTCTTGTCTGATTTGTGGCAGACATACTGTCTTGAAGCACGCAGCTTTAGTAGTGGCTGAGCCTTGGCCTTGGTCCCCCTCCTCCTTTTCAACAACCCGCATTTATACTATAATTTTCCCTTTATGGAAATGCTAATAAACTTTTGCAGCACACTAATTATTTCTAATATTAGCGTTTGGTATTAACCCTACTTTTATTTGCTCAAAAATTATAAATCCACCTTTTGGGTTTTCCTAGATACAATAAGAATATGAATCTTTGAAGAAAAATATAGAGAGGAAAAACAAAAAGAATATTTACGTGAAAAATCATTTCTAAAATCTAGAAAGGAAAAATATGTTACTGCACTAAGCAATCTCTCTACTATTAATATCAATATTATAAACTCTAAAATTCCAAATAAGATATTGCCCCTATATATAACATGAGTTTATTATACTGAAAGCCTCATTGGTTTTAATATAATAAAATGGGTAACCTACTGAAAAGTATTTGCTCACAACAAATTATTTATGCTCTCAAACATTATTTTCTTTTATCACACTCCATAACCCCATCACCCTATCCAAACATTATAACGAAGACATCCACAAACTTCCAAGTCAGCTAACTTCTGATCGTTGATGGCTTCAAACCTAACTCCTCTTTACTGCTGACCTCTATGAAGATTTCATCAAGCTCGATAGGCTTCCAATCCCAGTCTAATTGGTACTCGGCATCCTGAGATCAGGCTTACTTTCAAAAGTCCTAAAGAACGTGCTCTCTATCGCATCTAATTATATAGCGACCACCCTTCTAAAATCCTTGACTCTCGTCAAAATTAGGAGATTTTTCCTCCAATTATAGTCAAAGTTAGGCGGGGTCCAGGGCAAAGACTTTGTAGGCGATGATTCATGAAGTAGTAGTGGGAATAAAATCTTTGGAGAGGGGTCATGGTGCACGCGGCTGAACGATGGAGGGAGAAAGAGGGGAGGGGGGGGGGGGTTGCAATCATTAGCCAAATCTCAATTATTTGTGACAAAACATAGGATCCCCACCTTGGATAGGATTAGAAATGGAGATTTGAATTACTTTAAGCCATATTCACTTTGATCAAAGGGGGTCCTACAACGTATGGTCGACTAGGGCAAAATAATAAAAATAATGATAGTAATGTCGGGCATATGCGAATATCCGCAAGATTTTCCGGCTATTTTGAATCTAGCGAGTTGACGGACTTTTGATGATTGATTTTTTGATCTCGGTTGATTATCCCTTAATTTAGGCTAATGTAGAATAGATTAATTGATGATTTAAGGGGTCATATTGTGAGCTTTTGTTCAACTATTTTTCGTACGAAAATGCAGTACTATAGGAGCATCTCTATGCTTCAACCTATGTACTTCAGAGATGAATCTGGTTTTTTGCAAAATTTACTCATTGGAAAAGAAATAGAAACTAACTTTATAGAAAAGAGTGAAGTCATTTGAATTCCAACAAATGCTTTTTCATTGGGCTTTAAAGAACGAATCAAATGAAAAAAATCGCATTTGCAATTTTCATTGAGATATCATTTGATTTTTGAAAGAACTATTAGGTTGTGTTGGATAGTCATGTTGTGAGTTTTTGTAAAACCTTTTTTGGTACGAAAATGTGGTACTATGGGAGCATCTCTATGCTTCAACATATGTAATTCAGAGATGATTTTGCTTTTTTGCAAAATTTACTTATCGGAAAAGAAACAGAAACCAACTTTATAGAAAAGAGTGAAGTCATTTGAATTCCAACAAAAGTTTTTCGTTGGGCTTTAAAAGAATGAACCAATGAAAAAAAATCACATTTGCATTTTTCATTGAGATATCATTCGATTTTTGAGAGAATTATTAAGTTGCATGTGACAGTCATGTCGTAAGCTTTTATAAAACTTTTCATGGTACGAAAATGTAGTACTATAGGAGCATCTCTATGCTTTAACCTATGTACTTCAGAGATGATTTTGATTTTTTACAAAATTTACTTATCGGAAAAGAAACAGAAACGTCCTTTATAGAAAAGAGTGAAGTCATTCAAATTCCAACAAAAGCTTTTTTGTTGGGCTTTAAAAGAACAAATCAATGAAAAAAATCACATTTGTATTTTTCACTAGATATCATTCGATTTTTCAGAGAACTATTAGGTTGCATTTAGTAATAAAGATAAAATTTGAAATTTGATAAAATTTATCCAATTTTGCATGTGGTGTCTACTCAAGATAGGATAAAGTTAGATATAAATGGGATATAGGTCGAATAAGATTGACCAATGAGAGAAGTGAGAGAAATGTGGATATGATTTATAATATCCATAATATGAAAGTTATTTTTCTCGAATAACAAACTTATTAAATTAACAAAATTTTAATATAAATAGTATTTGAGTTATAATATAAGAAATTCAAAACAAAAAAATTTATATTTACCACATATTATAATTTAATCTTTTTTGATTTATATATTTGACTTTAATTCTATTTCATAATGTAAATTCAATATATAAATATATAAATATAAATATATATTTATATTTAATTTTCATATTTAGGTAGTTTGGTATTTTAGGTATATCAGTAAAGTTTACTATTTAATAAATTTTTATTAGAAAATGATGGAAGGGGAAAAGAAATAATAAATAAAATAATTTAAAAAGAAAGGAAAAATAAAATAAAAAGCAAATAAAATAAATTAGGGAATAGTGTCACAAGATATTTTTTACCATCTTTGTGAATTTTTAGGTTCATTTACATTGATATGCTGTTTATATCTAAAAAAAGTATATAATATGATGTGAGTATATTAGATTTTATTATTACGATTCACAAAATAATAGATATGATAAAAAAAAATCTTTGGATTTATATTATATCCTATTTTATTTAGTCTTATTTTAGTTAGAAATCTAGATGACCAAACATAACCTTAAGGTATCAAGATATATTAGAATCTTTGTTTGTATAAGTGAAGAGAAGATTAAGATGTCATTTTTTTTTTTTTTTTGATCAGTGATAATTCTTTCAATTTCACACGGTTGGATTGGCATAATATATCAAGTGGCCTTCAAAACATAATGACGTGCAAAAGGCTTGAAGGGGGTTTGAAACCCCGTAAAATTTCCTTTCCACCAAGATTATGGCGTTCAACTTATATCGAGTAAGAGTTTTATTTCGAATTATATATATAGATATTTCTAATTTATAAAGGGACTTAGGCTGCAGTTCGCGCATCATTTAAAATGGGCTTTTAGACCTATGAAGATGTTGTACCAAAGTTGATATGTTTGGCAAGAAAATTTTAAAGGGGTCATAATCAAAACTAGCATTTCTAAAGGCTTTTAGCCCAATGAAAGTCCTTTCATTTTTTTTTTTTTTTAGTCAGAAACCTATCCACTTATTGGTTTGAGCATTTTGAGTTGTTAGATTTTCCTTTTTCCTACTTCGGCCTCACTAAAATATCTAAGTTTAGATTTGCCCTCACCATTTTATCTATGCAAACTTGCACGACGTGGTGGGCGAGCCAAATCTAACCCCCGGTAAGTTGGATCCGTTGTCGGCATGTGACCTTTAATGGCACGGCGCCTCATCCGCAACCCTCGGACGCAGCTGAGCTAAGGTTTCCTTTTTCATATTTTAATCATTTGCATTTCATCAAAATCTTTTATCCCAAAGTCCTTTGTATTTACGTGAAGGCATTTTCCTAAATCTTTCCCAAACACGCTGTTATTCATACTAGCATGAGTCGGACCGATGACACACGAAAATTTTCGGTTGGACTTGTGATTTTATTCATTGGATTGGTGCTTGCTTTGAAAATTTCTTGACCCAATTTAAAAATTTCAACATGTAGTCCGGAAATCTGATTGGCCACCGAAACTGTTACAGAGCAAAATTACAAATGAGAGAGGCATGCAGTCCGCCCTCGAATGGAGAGTAATGGGCCTAGGTTCGGAATTGGGCTAAGGTTCGGAGATTCAATCTCTTTTCGAAAATTTCTCGTTTTTCTCATTTCGAGATTAAACCATGCAATTTAAAAATATTCACATAAAATTACTTGAACAAAATGTAGATTTGTTCGAAGACGTGAATTTTGCGGATCCGCCAATAACCATCCATATCAATTGATGTGAAGTATTAAGCAGCGCAAGTATTATCCCAAAAGCTCGTTTAGGGCCTTCGTGCATTAAGCACTGTGGCCACTTTTTTTTTTTTTTTTTTTCGATTTCAGCCCTCCACGCTTTTATTTTTTCTTCCATTTCTCTCCGACCCAACTTTCCGATGACCGTTTGGAATTGATCAGGATTTCTTTTCGAGCCGTGATCCACAACCACTTGCTCATGGCTTTACCTTGAGATTGACCAAGGATGGGAGTCAAACCTCCGCAGTGGGATTGTTAGAATCGGGACGACTGTCTGCTAGCCATGATGGAGAAGTTCTCCCTTTTATGGGTAAAAGGATGGGGAGGAAGATCGATGCAACTACCTAGGCTAGGCGTCACCATAAGGAATCATAACTACTCAACTTACCTATAAGTATGTAAGCCCATCACCGTAATCCCATCAGTGTACCAGAATTCAGAATGTTTCTTCACATGAGGTAGGAAATGTCTCTTCGAGTAGGCACATGCGGTCTAGAGATTCACTAATGGTATGATTCGAACTCATAACCTCCTAAAATCCATTGATAATCGGAGATTCATATCATATGGTTATACTTATTTATCGTTCATCGGCCAAATGTATGAGAAAGAGGGGCCTTTCCAATCGATTTTACTTGACTTCCAATGAGTGCAGGTTATTGCTGAAATGACTAATGGTGGTGTTGACAGGTGTGTGGAGTGCACTGGCAGCATCAATGTCCATGGTTTCTGCTCTTGAATGTGTTCATGATGTAAGTAGGACAACCGCCGCGGCATTTTCTGTTCTAGGCATTTCTCTGATCATTTATTTGGTCAAAATTGCATCCATGGAAACTGATGAGTGGCGAAACCATTTTAATGCTCAAGCCCAAGCCCTTGTCTTCTGTCAGACCTCTAATTAGGGGCGGCACTTATTGAGGACACACGATTATGCAATTTGAACACAAAATGAAGTGAGCGGGATAGAGTTGCGGTTAATCACGTTTGGGTCAATTTCGTGTCATCTCACGAGACATAACTCTTGTCCAATCTACCAAACACGAAATTGATTCATATGACCCATTTAAATTAACCAGCTAATGTTAACACGATATATGACCCAAATAGCCATGATTAGCTAAAAGACACGGTTTCCATGCTATTCACTAGTAAGATTTTAAATTGATGATATATGATTGACTATAACCATGTTTTTAATTTGGTTTGATGATATTTTGTGGACGGATTATTGCATTTTGTCAATAAAATTTATAAAAAATTGAGAATGATTTGTGTCAGGTTCACATTTATGGGCTGATTTTGTCATAACGGCCATGCCCGTAAATTATTCAGATTGCGTTCATGGTAAGTAGATAGACACAATTAATTATTTATGTCATGTTCAGGTTGACCTATTATAGAGTATACCTTTATGTCGACCTGACACTATCATGTACGCGAACAAGAATTGCAACCCTACCTCTGATGCTAGTCAATTGACCTGACACTATCATGTCCGCGAACAAGAATTGCGACCCTACCTCTGATGCTAGTCAATTGACTTCAGTTGTCTACTAATCTTTTGCTTTGTGATTCTTGCAATTGCGGAGATGGAGCGTGGCTGTGCTGGTGGGAGTCCCCAACAAAGATGCAGTTTTCATGACAATGCCCATTCATGTCTCAACGAAAGAACGCTCAAGGGGACATTTTTTGGGAACTACAAACCTCGGAGTGATTTCCCTCCTGTCGTTGACATGTACTCGAACAACGTAAAAGACTAGCGTCTAAGTTTTCTTAATTCTTCCCTTTTATTTTTCTGTCATTGACTCATGGACAGCAGGTAACACATTATCAACCAAAAGTTCTCTCATCTTTTCCTACAGAAACTGGAGTTCGATAGGTTTATTACTCACCGAGTGCCTTTCTCTGAAATCAATAAAGCTATCCATTTGATGGTGAAGGGAGAGAGCTTGAGGTGCATTATCAGTATGGAAGACTTGGATTGGTGTTGGATGCTAATAAATAATCTCTTCTCATGTTAGTGCTTATAACTCTTATCTTTTTCTGTCGTAAGATAATGACATTTGAAGGAACGTGCAGCTATCGAGGTGACTCGTATATTTGTGGCCTTTTTGTTCATATGAGAAGCAATAACAATGAAGTTCCCAGATCCTTTTCGTTTCTCTCTTTTCCCCTTGTCATTTTGTGAATCTATGTCGTAATACATCTTGAAAAGATTATATTGCAGGTAATGTTTGTTGCGACTACGGCTAAATTAGTAATGGCTTTGACTGTGCGACTTTAAAGTTTTGACAGCACTAGTCAGTCGGTCTACATCATTTTGTCAAGCTTTCAGAGTATGTTCACTAGGAGGTGCACTGGTTTGGCGGTGCGGTTCGAAGTTTTTCACTTAATCTAGCAACCCAAATAGAAAGATTCAAATGGTACTTCAACCTATCACAATGTTGGGCAAGGTTTTGTCTTCTTGCCGGTTTTCCCTCAAGTTCTTGATATAACTCAGGGACTCACAGTTTCGATCGTGGTGCTGATTGTCTTAGAAAAACTCAAATGAAGATGCATTCGGTTGTGTATTTTCCCATTTTTGTTTCTGCAGGTCCAGAACGATCATTAACAAAGAGTCGAGTGTGGGCATCAAATTCTATCGTAGAAATTTTATTTGCCAGTCACCCCATTAAAAGAGAGAACATACACACCTTGACTATGTCCAAAGGGTTAATGATCATCTAGAGCAGCTACAAGACAGGAGACTTTGGTGGGAACTTGAAGCAGATCCTGCCGCTTCTATGACCGGCTTGTTTGCATGCCTTGTTGCAGTCCGGGAAGTTTGAGCACGGGCCAAAGCACTGGTACTACTGGCGGCAGCCACCCTACCACGCTTCCTGCATAATCAACATGAAACTCATCATGATTGTTCTTTTAAATTTTCAACGGAAAGAGGAAGTAATTTTTATGATTACAACGAATTTTGTCCCGCCAAAAAGGGCGAAGCCCGATCCGATCATCTCTAGACACTTCTCGCTGGTGTAAAAGTACGACATCCTTAAAAAAGTTCGAACCTCCATATGCATTAACGAAGAGACCACAGATTTGTATAGAAACATTGCTCAATTGGACCTGCAATCCTGAGCTCACTCAGATATTCCACACGAACTTGTTCCTAGCTCAAACTATAAAACCAGGTTGGTGGGTCGGTAGGTCATCTTAGGATGGACCCTTTCGTAGCTCCAATGGAAGGAAACTTTGTTAATTTCAGCAATGATTTTACTGAAGATGTAGAGATTTGTCACCAGACATGAAGAGAAACGAAATGCACACCACTCCAATCGACACTTGAACGGAACCTCCTGCTTTATTCGTACCCATCTCCCTGTTAGAAATAGTAAAATTGATTTTGTGTTTTGATTAGCTTATTTGTCTTTGTCTTTTAATTGTTTTTTTGGCTATGTGTGTGAAAGTAAGAATTAGTCGGTTTGGGTGCGAATGGTAACGTTTCTGTTCTTTTTTTGTTCCCGGGAACAGAAACAAAAAAAAGTGTTTCTGTTCCGGGGAACGGTTTTTGAACAAAAGAACGCATTTGGTAACGTTTGTTCGGGAATAAAAAATGAGTAGAGACACGTTTGGTAAATTTTATTCTTTTTTGTTTCTTTTAATTTTTTAATATTTTTATTTTATTTTCCATTTTCCTTTCTTTTTTATTTCTTTCTTCTTTCGACCGGTCGCCGGCAGCCTCCCCCAGCCACGGCGAGCCTCGCCGTGGTTGGGCGTGGCTCGGCCTCGCCGGATCTGGGTGAGCCCGAGCTCGCCCAGGCAAGGCGAGGCTTGGCGTCACTGGCGCGGGCGAGGCCGAGCCTCTCCGCCCTGCCGTCGGAGCCGACCACCTGCGCCCCGAAGCCCGCAGCTCGACGCCGTCCTGATCCCGAAGCCTCTAGTGCCGCGCCTCCGTCGCACCGTCCTCCGGAGCCCCTCGCCGGAACCCTAGCCGAAGATCTCCCCTCGAGCGAGGCCGAGCCTCGCCGGGGGCCGGCGATCCTCGGTCTCGTCGGATCTGAGCGAGGTCGAGCTCGCCCAGCCAAGGAGCCTCGCCGGGGGCCGGCGAGGCTCCGGCGAGGTCGCTGACCCTCAACGGCGTCGCCGGCCCTCGACGGTCGGTCGCCGGCCATGGCGAGGCCGGCGGCGGCGAAAGAAAAAAGAAGAAAAAGAAGAAGAAAAAGAAGAAGAAAAGAAGAAGAGAAGAAGAAGAAGAGAGAGAAGAGAAAACGTTTCTTCATTTCTGTTTTGGAACAAGAAACAACAAATTGTTGTTTTTTTTTTTGTTCTTATTTTGTTCCGGGAAAAAAAAAAAAAGAACAGAAACGCAACCAAACGCGTTTCTATTCTTTTTTTTGTTCGGGAACAAATCCGTACAGAAGTATTCTGGAAACGTTTCTAAGAAACGTTTCCATGCACGCCCTTTATAAACCGTCAAAGAAACGTGTGCTACAGCACCACGTCTCTCTAAGCCGCCGCAGAAGAAAAATCATGAAGAAAGTACAAGTCTTGGGCACACAATAAAATATTATAGTTGCTGCTGGAGATCTCAAGAAGTATGAAGGAAGGTGTACTTGTGGTTAGCAATATCTTGTTCTCACTGAAGACAGTAAGAAGAAGAGATTCGCAGCCCACAATTTTTGACTGCCAAGAAGAAAAGTTCAACTTTAACTCTTGCATGTGTGAAGTCCAAGCGGTGAAGTGCTTATAGCTCTAGGTTACGTAAGTTTATTTTAGTGTGTGAGAGAGTGAGATTTTTTAGAGAGAGTTTTAAAGCTTAGTAAAAATAGTGTGTGTACTCTCTTAAGCCTTTGCAAGGCATATTGTGTAATATAATCTCTCTTTGTGTGTGTACTCTCTCCCTCCAAGCCCTTTTGGTTCCAACAATTGGTATCAGAGCTAGCCATGGCATCCACTAGTTCTGTTCAGATGCAACTTCCGAAGTTGAACGGAAAAAATTACAACAACTGGTCCGTCCAGATGAAGGTTCTATTCAAGTCCCAAGATTTGTGGAACTTGGTGGAGAACGGGTACACCGAAGTAGCCGATGCTGAAGAATTCAATGCTTTGAGGAAGGAGGAGAAAGAAGCGTTGGTGGAATCTCGAAAGAAAGATCAGAAAGCATTATATGCGATCTTTCAAGCCGTGGAGGAGACGATATTTGAAAAAATATCGAGTGCTGAGACAGCGAAAGAAGCGTGGGATATATTGCAAAAATTCTACAAAGGCGATGATCGTGTCAGGTAGGTGCGGCTCCAAACACTTCGAGGAGATTTTGAGTCTTTACGCATGAATGACTCTGAATCTATCTCGGCTTACTTTGATCGTGTACAAACCATCATTAACCAACTGAGGGTTAATGGTGAAGAGCTCCAAGATGTACGAGTCGCAGAAAAAATCTTGAGGTCTTTGACTGAAAGATTTGACTACGTGGTTGCGGCGATCGAAGAAGGCCAAGATATATCAACCATGACATTGGAGAGGTTGATGGGTTCATTATGTTCGCATGAGCAAAGAATGAACTAGAAGTCTATCGTTCAATTCGAGCAAGCATTGCGAGTCGGGTCACTCAATCAAATCGAGGAGGTCATCATGGTGGCCGAGGTCGTGGAGGTGCCCGAGTTAGAGGTGGAAATTTGAATTCCACTAAAAGATATAAAACACGTGACAAATCAAAAGTCAAGTGTTTTAACTGTAACAAATTCGGACATTACAAATCCGAATGTCGAGCAAACATGAGGCAAGAGCAGCCAGAATATGTGCACGCTGTCGATACAAATGAAGACGTGGTGTTAGCATGCCAAATGGATGACTCAAGTACCATGGACACAAAAATTTGGTACCTTGATACCGGGTGCAGCAATCACATGTGTGGTCAAAAGGAGCTATTTTCGAAGTTAGATGAGACGGTTCGTGGTGAAGTCAACTTCGGGAATAAATCCAAAATTTCTGTGATGGGCAAAGGTAACATTGATATCAACTCAAAAGATGGTACTAATGTTACTATTGTAGACATTTACTTTGTGCCGGGACTCTTTTGGAATTTGTTGAGTGTTGGGCAACTATCCGAAAAAGGCCACAAAGTTAACATTGAAAATGGTGTGTGCACCATTAGAGGCGCAAACAATAAGTTGATTACGACGACACAGATGACGAAGAGCCGGATGTTTCCTCTATCCCTTCAGACGAAGACTCTATTGAGTTTCCAAGCAACGACAAAAGATAGCAAGAGGCTATGGCATCTTCGGTTCGGTCATCTAAATTTTCGTGGACTTAAATTACTAGTCCAGAAAAAGATGGTCACTGGCATGCCCTTGATCGACGCTCCAGACCGCTCATGTGAAGGATGTCTCGTTGGAAAGCAACATCAGAAATCTTTTCCAATTGGGAGAGCTAGAAGAGCCAAGTAACCTCTGGAGTTGGTACATACAGATATCTGTGGCCCTGTTGAGGTGGAATCATTTGGACAAAAAAGGTACACGCTAATTTTTGTCGATGATTTTACTAGAAAAACATGGGCTTATTTTTGAGAAAAATCCGAAGCTTTTGGCAAATTTAAAGAATTCAAAGTCTATGTTGAGAAACAAAGTGGCTTTAATTTAAAGACATTGAGATCGGATCGAGGTGGAGAGTTTACTTCCAATGAATTTGACAATTATTGTAAAATTCATGGAGTGAAACGTCAGTTGACTGCTAGCTATACTCCTCAGCAAAACGGTATAGCATAAAGAAAGAATAGAACAATTTTTGAAATGGCAAGAAGTATGCTAAAGGCTAAAGCATTACCGAAGAAGTTTTGGGCAGAAGCCGTTGCTTGTGCTGTATTTGTGTTGAACAGGTGTCCAACAAAGAGTGTTCTTGGAAGAACTCCAGAAGAGGCTTGGAGCGGCAACAAGCCAGATGTTTCGTTCCTACGGGTATTTGGGTGCGTAGCATATCCCCATATACCGGACGAACGAAGAAAAAAGTTGGATGATAAAAGCGAGAAGTGCATTTTCATTGGATATAGTAATGTGACTAAGGGTTATAAGCTATATAATCCTGTCACGGAGAAGGCAATTATTAGCAGGGATGTCCAATTTTTTGAAGATGAAGCCTGGGACTGGAATCAAAAGGCTGACCAGAAAGATATTCCTATGGAAGATGAACCATTGGTAAGGGAGATCGAAGAATCTTCAATTGAAGATCCATCACTTTCACTTGGTAGTTCATCCTCCTCACCAGCAACGACTGCAGAACCATTGATTCGTCGTTCACAACGACCGCAGAAGACGCCAGTAAAATTCAAGGATTATGTGGTCACAAGAGTTGATCATAATAACGGTGACGAAATCACTGATGAAACAATGGTAAACTTTTGTTTATTTACCGAATGTGACCCCATATCCTATGATGATGCAGCAGCAGATGAGAAGTGGAACCAAGCAATGGATGAAGAAATCCACTCCATTGAAAAGAATGACACGTGGGTGCTAACTTCTTTACTACCTGGTAAGAAGCCTATAGGTGTCAAGTGGGTGTACAAAACGAAGTGCAAACCCAACGGTCAGGTGGACCGTTACAAAGCTAGACTGGTGGTGAAAGGCTACAGGCAAAAGCCAGGTATTGATTATTTTGAAGTATTTGCACCAGTAGCTCGAATGGATACCATTCAAATGATCTTGGCACTTGCAGCTCAGAATCGTTGGAAAATCCATTAAATGGATGTGAAATCGGCATTCCTTAATGGTTTTCTCGATGAGGAAGTATATGTGGAGCAACCACAAGGTTATGTGAAGAAAGGGCGTGAAAATCAAGTTTATAAACTGAAGAAAGCGTTGTATGGGCTAAAACAGGCACCTCGAGCTTGGTACACGAGGATTGATACTTACCTATTGGAGCATGGCTTTCAAAAGTGCCCTTATGAGCATACACTGTATATCAAGTCAAATACTAACGGCAATATTATAATTGTTTGCCTTTATGTTGATGATTTGATATTTACAGGAAGCTGTGAGAAGATGTTTGCTGAATTAAGGGAGGCCATGACAAGTCAATTTGAGATGACAAATTTGGGATTAATGTCCTATTTTCTGGGCCTTGAAGTGAAGCAAACAAATGAAGGCATATTTGTTTCACAGCAGAAGTATGCTAATGATATTTTGAAGCGATTCAATATGGAAACGCTCAAATCAATTCGAACTCCTGTAGCAAAACGGTTGGAGTTGAAGAAAGAAGGAACCGGTGAATTGGTAAATCCCACTTATTTCAAAAGTATTGTTGGCAGTTTAAGATATTTGGCTACCACTAGGCCAGATATAACTTATGGTGTGGGAATTATTAGTCGGTTTATGGAGAAACCATACCAATCACATTTGCAAGCAGCAAAAAGAATTTTAAGGTATGTCAGTGGAACTCGTGATCATGGAATTTTATATTCTTACACTGGCAACTTCAGTTTAGTGGGGTATACAGACAGTGATTGGGCAGGTGATATTGAAAAATGGAAGAGCACTTCTGGATATGCGTTCTTTCTTGGATCAGGAATAATTTCTTGGTCATCAAAGAAACAACAAGTTATTGCACTCTCAACAGCTGAAGCAAAATACATTGCAGTATCTTTAGCAGCATGTCAGGCGATGTGGCTTCGAAGGATGCTTTTTGAGCTTATGCATGAACAAAAAGGTCCTACTAAATTGATGTGTGATAACAAGTCAGCGATTGCATTGGCCAAGAATCCCGTATTTCATGACAAGAGCAAACATATCGACATCAAGTATCATTATATTCGTGAGCTGATTAAAGAATGTGAGATTGAACTTGATTTCTGTAAATCCGAAGACCAGATTGCACATATTTTGACAAAACCATTGAAGGCGGATTTGTTCGAGAAATTGAAGACAATGCTTGGTGTCGTAGCCTTACAAAATCAATTTTAAGGGAGGCTGTTAGAAATAGTAAAATTGATTTTGTGTTTTGATTAGCTTATTTGTCTTTGTCTTTTAATTGTTTTTTGGCTATGTGTGTGAAAGTAAGAATTAGTCGGTTTGTAAACCGTCAAAGAAACGTGTGCTACAGCACCACGTCTCTCTAAGCCGCCGCAGAAGAAAAATCATGAAGAAAGTACAAGTCTTGGGCACACAATAAAATATTATAGTTGCTGCTGGAGATCTCAAGAAGTACGAAGGAAGGTGTACTTGTGGTTAGCAATATTTTGTTCTCAATGAAGATAGCAAGAAGAAGAGATTCGCAGCCCACAATTTTTGACTGCCAAGAAGAAAAGTTCAACTTTAACTCTTGCATGTGTGAAGTCCAGGCGGTGAAGTGCTTATAGCTCTAGGTTACGTAAGTTTATTTTAGTGTGTGAGAGAGTGAGATTTTTTAGAGAGAGTTTTAAAGCTTAGTAAAAATAGTGTGTGTACTCTCTTAAGCCTTTGCAAGGCATATTGTGTAATATAATCTCTCTTTGTGTGTGTACTCTCTCCCTCCAAGCCCTTTTGGTTCCAACACTCCCAAGCCGTATTTCGTCTTCTTGATTCGCTGGCGTGACAAAGTAAATGAAGCTCTCAAAGCCACAGCTATATAATCAACAACATTAACATTAGCCTAGGAAATTTACTTCACTAGGATTCCTAATGAGGTTTCATTACGTATTAATGATGGTGACTGACGATACACATGACAAGCACGTGGGGGATCTTTCATTCAATCACCTTCTTGTCATAAATGTGTTTCCTTGATTTCTATCGTTTTTTCTAGATGGTTAGGGCATGTTTTGTAACTGGCCAAATGGTGTTTATTTCTATTCTTTTATTCCTGGGAGTAGTTTTGTAACAGAATCACGTTTGGTAAAAATTTTGTTCCCGGGAACAGATTTGGAATAGAATCAAGAATAAAAAAACAAAGTTGATTCTTTGTTCCCGGGAACAATTCTAGAATCAAGTCTACTTAATTTTTTCTTTTTCCTCCTCTTTCCTGTTATTCTTTTTTCCTCTCTCTTGTTCTTCAAGTGCTGCTGCCGCCGCCATTGTTGTCTGCTGCTGCCATTGCCGTCTACTGTTGTTGCGACCCCCTGCCAAATGCCACCATTCGCCGCCCACTACCGCCGATCACCGGCAAGCTTGCCCAGCCATCGGCGAGGCCTGGCGAGCTTGCCAGCGCCTCGCCCAGCTGCTAGCGAGGCTAGGCCTCGCCACATCTAGCGAGGTTGAGCCTCACTGGTGGCTAGGTGAGGCTGGGCGAGGCTCAGTCGATGAGGCACGGCCTCGCCGAGGGCTGGTGACGCTCCGATGAGGTCGCCGACCCTCGTCTGACCGATTGCCGATCGTCCCAAGGCCAACGACCGGCCACCTTGAAGAAGAAGAAGAAGAAGAAGAAGAAGGAAGAAAGGAAAAAAGAAAAAAACTAATAAAATTATTTAAAAAATAAAAAAATGATTTGAAGTAGGAATTGAAATTTTACTATATATAGAACATCTTTAATTTTTCATTTTAATTTATTATTTAGTATTTATATTTATAGTTTATACTATAGTTTATTATTTACTATTTAATAAAAATTTGATTAGTTAATATGTTTATTACTTAGTATAAATATAATTCATCAATAGAATTTCTAAGATTTGATAAAAATTTAGAATTGGAATAGAAATTTCATGTAATTACCAAACGTATTTCTATTCTTTTTTATTCTAGAATCAGAAATTTTGTGCAGTTACAAACTAAATGCTTTTGCTAAAAAATTTCTTGGAATAGAATAGTTATCAAACACACCTTAACAACCAAAGAAAGCCAGATGTCATTGGGGAAAATATTGTGTATGTCTAACGTTTTAGCGTGGCAAATAGCAAGGTGCTGAGAAGGCAACACATGTCCTTTCGTGGGACCCACAAGCTAAACTAAAATTTTGAAAATTTGGGTGTATGCTATAACTAAAAAAGTAGGATTTCTTCTTTTGTAGAGATCATGCATTGCTCTTTCTCTCTCTTCACGTCTATGTTTCTCTGCCCTCCCTCTCTCTGACCAGCGAACCACTGCACACGATTAGCAAACCATCGTGCTGCCCCTATAGCTTCGGATCCGAGCCCGGCTTGTTTGTCCATTGCTCTTTCTCTCTCTTCGCATGTCTCTTTACTCTTCCTCTCTCCAACTAGTAAACCACTATGCCGCTCCTTCGGCTCCTGATCTGGCCCCGACTCGTTCCGCACATTGGAACGTTTTGCTTGACCCCCTCTCTTCCATTGGCCTATCGATCTCCTGGTCCCCTAGCATCATGATCTCACCGAGGCTCAGCTCGACCTCCTTCCTTGAGTCCCCAATCCTCCTCTCCAATGTTAAGGTCATTTCTTGCTTTTGCTTTTCTCCCTCCTAATTTGCTGTGTGGATTTGAGCGTGCGGTGCTCTATACCTTGGGCTGTTCTTCTCTCTTTCTCTCTCTCTCTAATGGTGTGACATAAAGGGGGGTTTTGGTTTTTTTTTTTTTTTTTTTTTTCTTGGATTCTTCTTGTAGTTTCTTTGCTTTATACTGCTAAGAATTCTCCCCATCTCTCTGTAAAAAGAACATAATGCAATTTGCTAACAAAAACAATTGCAAGGACTGGTTTTTTCAATCCCCTCTTGATTATGGATATAGATTTTCAGGATAAACCCAAAATTGCGTAATTGTGAAATTTGACCGCGTTGTTTTTGGTAGGGGGATGGGTTAAGGTGAAACTGTCTCTCTACTAATAGATTGGATAGA
This sequence comes from Eucalyptus caleyi, assembly GCA_014182885.2. Classification (NCBI taxonomy): domain Eukaryota; kingdom Viridiplantae; phylum Streptophyta; class Magnoliopsida; order Myrtales; family Myrtaceae; genus Eucalyptus; species Eucalyptus caleyi. Next base: position 10,354,758 of record CM024469.2, on the reverse strand, counting down.
TCCAAGATCTAGACACCGAGAAAATACTGGGGGAATGGAATTTTAAGAGTATAGACATGAGTTGTCCTTTTTCTATATTGAAGGTTCATTTTTTTTGTGCAAAGTTGCTGTAAAGTTTATAGTTGAAATCAAGGGGCTGGTTTGGCCGTTGGGTAGAAAATTAGTTCATAGTCAAGTCTGGCTTTGCCTACTTAACCATGTGTGACAAATATTGTATCAAACTGAAATCAACTTGGTTCAACTGGTTTAATAGAGACGATTGGAATGGGGTGGCTAAAGGCCAAGTCATTACTTGTAATTTGAAACATGTAATGAGTATAAGAGTCAGTTGGATGTTAGGATTTCATATATTATTGAAGTGATTTAGATCTAGATATTTCCTATTCACGGGAGTTTTTGGCATATTTGTGATATCTATATTAGAGTTAATCTTTCCACATATAAATTCCAACCCTTTCTTTGGCTAGCATGAGACTTTTGTATGATCATCCATTCATTTACCCTTGAGAACATGGATTTGAGTTTGGAAGGGACTTGGAATATCTTGCTCCAAATGCATGTTCTTTTATTGGTATTTAGTCGTACTGTAGATAGTGATATCAATTTTTATTAGCCTATACTGTCTTGTCTGTTTCTACAGATGATGATATTTCTTTCAATTAGCTTAGTTATGTGTTTGATTCATTGCTGGTTCACTTATGTGTAAAAGGTGATGTGGCTTCTTATGTTTTGGGGGAGACTAATGTACAATATGTTCTTGATCGATTTGAGTTTGTAGAAGAGTACATCTAAGTATTTGAGCCTTTGCTTTTTGAGGAATGCTGTGCACAGCTTTACAATACATGGGAGGAGTTAATCGAAACATTTTTGAGGGATATACATGTAACGGTTCGAGTGCGGAATATTGAAAGGAGGGAAATGGGTAATAATACTTTTTGCAAGGGCTGGATTTTTTAATCCCCTCCTAATTATGGAGATGGATTTTTGGGATAAACTCGGAATTGCGTCATTGTAAAGTTTGATTGCATTGTTTTTGGTTAGGGGATGGGTTGAGATGAAATTGTCTCCGCTTGTTGACAAATTGAACAGATCCAAGACTTAGACATTGAGAAAATATTAAGGGAATAGGGTTTTAAGAGCATAAACATGATTTTATCACTTATTGACTCCTAGGTGGGTACATAGTGGCACAAGACTACGCGAAGGTTGGGTGCTACTTTGGTAGCTTAGCATTTGACAGGTGAATTGGTTGATTAATATTTTTCTTTGAGGGGAAAAAATATGTTGTAAATTGTTCATTTGACGGTACTTTTAATAATATGATTTTCCTCATTTTACATTCATTGTTGGTGGCTCATAATTCATCATTAAGGTTAAGTTTGAAAGTCAATTTACTAGGTGTCTCATCTTTGGCATCAAACTTAGTGATGCTTTGAAAAAGTTAGGAAATAAGTTTGCAACCGAAGCCTCAATTGTTAAGGTAAGTGAAATTGCACGAATCAACACTTCAATGCTTCTATTTATTTATTTTGAATCTCTGAATGACTTATTAAACAATGGTCATTTTAAGGACTGATTGACAAGGAGCAAATTTATGTTCAAGAAGACATATCCCTTGTTATTGTTAACGTTAGATCAAGCTTTGTCTACTGGAAGATTATTCATAGTACCCCCAAATTGTTAACTTTATTAAAACATCATCTAGCATTAGTGAGATTTATGCTTGAATTCTTGTCATAATGCATTTTAAGTGACAAAAATCCACTATAAGTATTTTTAGGAACTTGTCATCTTTGTAACTATTACCAAGATACGGGTTAGTACTTTTAGCTATTTGATGATTTGCGAAGGGAATGCATCCTATTTAATTTCTCTTTAGGTTAAGGAATGGATATTTTGCCTAGAAGATTATAATAAGATGCAATATTGTTTTAATTGTTGATCTCCAGGTTGATGGCTCTTTGAGGAAGCTCCTAAAACGTGGTAGAAATGTTGAGGACTCCTTAATTGTAGTTGTCATTCGGAACTTGAAGATAGTTCAGCTATGTGACTTATGTTTTAAGCTTTGAATATGGCTGTTCATTTGGTAAGGCTTTAGTTAGCTTAGTGACTATTGTTAAAAAAATATTAGAATATATTTCGCTAAATACTTCCTAAACCAAACTCCATATTCTATAGCAATATCATGACTTTAGAAAAAGTACTTTCATGTACTTCTTCATGTATAGGTTTTACTAATTAATGAACATTTTCTAATTATGAACTTTAATCAATGGATTCCTGCAAAGTGTCCTTTTGGATTCTCTTAAATCTTATGTTATTCTCATTTTTTTTTTTGCAGAATATTCATCACAATCAATGATGTCAACTCCTCCAATCAACAATGATACGTCCATATTTTGCTATTGTGGCCTAAAATATCCTTTACAAATGGCAAGGTCGAAGGACAATCAAGGGAAAATATACTATAACCACCCAAAATACAACCACTACAATAGAGGAGAAAGTTGTAATTTTTGTTATTTGGGTTGATAAGGAAATCAATCAATCGGCAAGGAGTGTGTCCAAAATTTTTTGTCCAAGCAATGTCACAAAAAGCAAATGTCAACCCACAATGAGGATGGGAGTTGTTCAATGGATGTTGAAGACAAGGCTCTCAATGCAAAATTGAAACAAGACTTGGCAAATCTAAAGAAAGATTGAAAATGTTGGTTGTGTTGTTGTTTATGATAATTTTAGCTTTAAAACTTGACATCTTTTGAGATTTGGCAAATCTGAAGATGTTGGTTAAGTTGTTTTTGAGTTTAATATGTTTTGTAAATATATGTGCATTTTGTTTGCGGGATGAATGAAGTGAGCCTTTATGTTAGCATATCACTAAATTTATTTTGCTATTGCATATTTTCCAATGCCACTGAAAAGAAAAAGATGTTGCTAAATATGGACCTTTTTTCAGCTGCAAGTTGTTCATTTGGTGGCATTGAAACAGTAATTTTTGCCGCTAAAATTTTGAATCATTGACATGAAAATGAGATTATTGCTAATCATCATCACCACTAGTAAACCAACCTTTTGCTTTTTGAATATAGCTGAGTTCTAGCTATTTGGGCAATGAGCTAGTTTTCAATGGCCACGGCATAATCGGCACGACAATGGCCAAATTCTTGAAATTTTGATAAAAATTCCGTCAGCCTCCCTCGCTTCTTGAAATTTCAAACAAATTCTTGCTTTAACTATTTTAGGTTTCTTATTTTTCTCTGAAACTATAAAAATTTGTACATCAATGTGTTATTATCGATTAATCATATTACTTGAGTGACAGGCATTCGACCAATTTCATGTTTGAATTTTGAATATTTTCTTAGTTATTAGTAATTTATTTCTTTTAAGTATGACTGTCATGTTCGATACACAAAATACTTTTCTCAATTTATTCGGAACTCCTGGAACTCATTGGTTTTTAAATCACTAACTTATGGGTTCTTTACCTCGTTCGAGTTGTGTTAGGGAAATCCCTTATGATGTTTTGAAGATGACAAAATAAATCAAAGGCTACTAACATGTTTGATGGTTGAGTAATAGACTATGCAGATGATAGAATGTGTAAAAGATATTATCAAAGTCTATTCTTGGAAGAACTAGAAGACAGACTCTGAAGTTGAACCAGAAAATAAACTCTATGTTGAATTAGAATATGTTCAGACTCAGATTGTAAAGTCTATCGCACTCAGACTCAGATTGTAAAGTCTATAACTCTCAGACTTTACATCCAGATTCGTCATAACGTAACTCAAGCCCGAAAATATAACAGTTAGTGATCTGGTTTGGATTCCACATTAAGATTGATTTGATTGACTCAATCTAATTGATTGACGATTGGATCTTGAAGATAAGAACTTTCTATACGAAGAAGCTTTACTTATGGAAACCAAGATTTCGTTTGTATGGATAATCGGAATCATTTTGGGATTCTACCTTTGTCACTCAACGGCTACCAAATTTTCTAGATACAAAGCTATCCAATGGGTATATTGGAAGACGATTCTCTGGGATACTGTCCAACATGTAATTTGAAGTGGAGGAGTATTTAAGGAGATCATGGATCGATGAGCAAGTAAGAGACGGAGCGTAGAATTTATAATTCCAAAGTCCGAGCGATCTTCGATCATACACTTGTCTTTGGAGAGCTTAAACATTTGTGATCGTGAAAGAAATACCAAAAGAGTGACTTAGTGAGATAGTGTGATCTACTAAGTGTTTGCACTCAAAGTTGTAATCTCTTGTTGATCGCATAGTGGGATCCAACCAATAAGGCTATTAACGTGGGAGAGTGGACGTAGGCTTGGATTAAGCCGAACCACTATAAATCTTGTGTTCTTATTCTCTTCCTTAACTCCTTTATTTTACTCAAAGTTTATTTTATTCTGTATATATTTGCCAAGGTTTATTTTATACACCTATTCATCCCATCTAAGTGTTCATACTAGCACTCTTAAGTTGTATAGCGATGCGTTGATGAGGATGGATTTAGGTTTCAATTCATCGTGCAACGTATAAGAATGTCTCTGTATTATATTGACGATATTTGGAAATGAGGTCCCCTTTCAAAAGACAGGAATTTCTTTCGATATTAAAAGAGTTTCAGATATATTATGTACTAGCTATGTATAAGCCCCATTTTCATTTCATAATTAGATGGATACCATGTCTATGCATAATTTCCAAGCAAAAGCCTCATGAGCACATTGCACATTGCACATTGGGAATGAGGAGGACTGAGCTTTATTTATTACAAGGCCTTCAGCAGGAAAGGATTTTAGATGATATCAAAGTGACATCCATTGTGACCCGTGACAAAAACAATGTGTATGAACCATGAGATAGAAAGAAGACCCAAATTTCGGACATTATCTCATACTCACGTTGAGATTTTTGCTTTGTAATATAGCAGATAATGGTGGTAATGCGCTTACTTGAATCCATAGTGACTAGCATCGTTGTTCCTCCAAAGTCACATGTCTCTCCGGACTCCTTCCTCTTCTACCATTAGCTGTTGAAGGTGTAGGAGGCATCCGCCAGCAGCGTGTCTAGCTTGTAATAGATGTCGTTGGGCTGGATGGGTTTACAGCTAGCACCTGCCCCGCACACATAGTCCATGGTCACCTGGATTATCGAGTCCAGTACTATCGGCTCGGCCACGTGCTAGACCGCGTAGACGTGGGCCTTAGGCAGCACCGACAGGTGCCTGATGAGGGGTGAGTAGAGGGGCGAGGGGCTGGCCACGACAAAATGGGTGAGCTTGGGCGCACAATAATAAAAGGCCTACGAGACTCTCCGACAGTTGAAGGGCTGTAATCTCGAACTCGGCTTGATTCAAGCCTACGCAGGCTTGGTGGGCTTATGCTTTGGTGGGCTATGCATTTTGGCAAATATAGGCAATCACTGCTAGTAAACCAACCTGAGGCATCTTGTACAATTGCAATGGCCACGGACAAAACGGGCATTCCGTCTCCATGTCTTGTTTACTTATCCCGGCGTACCTATTCAATAATAAAATGAGAAGAACATCCATAATACGACGAAAATTTGCAGAATTGTCCGTCTGTGTACTTGCATTTGCTTTCTCAGATGGAGTGAATGCAGACGATGGCGCTTCTTTATAGTCTTGCAGATTTGGTGTCGACGTATCGTGTCCTTCTTCAGGCATTTGAGAAGGCTGGAACTCTTCTGGGTTTGCTGGAGATTGTCTTAGACCTTCACTATTGGCAGTATGAGGTATAGACCTTTGCTTGCCAACTCCCCCTGTCTCTAGGACATCAAAAGGGGAAGAGTGATGATCATGCTCTTCTGTATCTTGATTCCCCTTCTCTCCAGATTCAGCTGCAGACTTTTCTTTCTCTTCTTCTCCTTCTTCTTCAGTTTCTTTCTCCTTTTCTCGCTGCTCTTCTTCTTCTCTGTTCTTGTCTTGCTCCTCTTCTTCTCTCTGTTGCTTCTGATGTTCTGTCGATTGGGGTACAGAACGTCTGGTCCTTATCAAGGCAGTGATTGTGAGATCTTCCTCCTCATCTTCATCCTCCAAGATGAGAGTTCTCTTCTTTTTGGATGAGGCACCAATGGCCTCCTTCCCTTTCCTCTTTGAAGCAGACGGAACTAGAGTCTTCACTCTGAATTTCTCCATTGCCTTGGAAAGTTCTTGCAGACGCATCTTCGTTAACATCTTCAAACCTACCACCATCTTATCGCACGGTCGAACACAAAGTGTGTGTGGCGGTTCAATATTCATGTGTCTGAAGATCTTGGTCACCAGACCTGGGTAAGGCAATTGTCCCTTGTCCTTCGACATTGCTCTGTACATGTGAAAGAGAATAGTGTGAGGAAGAGAGAACTTCATCCCTGAGTTGATTGCGTACATCAATTTTGTCTCTGAATTAGACACATCAGTCTTTGATGTAGACTTGGGCTTGATGCAATTGATCACAATTTTGTGCAGCACGATATTGATGGCACGCATCCTTGAATAGATGATTTTTCCTTCTACATCTCTATCTTTGACAAGTTCCAATGAGGCACGAGCAACTGAGACTTTGATTGGTTGATAACGTCCTCGTTCAACTCCAATTATGTCCGCCAACATGTCCACGTCTACCACATATTCTTGGTCTCTAACACTGAATGATATTCTATTCGCATCTAAGAAGCTAAGATTCGAATAGAAGTATACTGTTAATTGCGCATATCCATCTGTGGTATCAATGCAAAAACGTTCTAGTTGAAGCAAACTGAACTTTTCCCTTAAGTTCACATTAACGGCATCCAAGAAATCGAAATCAACACTCCTAGGGTTTATCACCCCTTGTTTCAGCAGTCTGAAGAACAGATTCTCCTGTTCCTTCGATTTAAACAACTCCATCCTTTTTCCCTTCACCTTCGCAGTAACACCCATTCTAGGTTGAAAATCACTGAACATTTTATCATCATCGTTCCCATCAGTCGGATTTGGCCTCGACATACGAGAGTCACTTGGAATGTTTGCAAGTGCTTCCTCGGCCTTTCCGTTGGGAGCAATTCCCAAATCCTCCATTTTTCTCAAAAAGATATACTCATTCCCATAATTCTTATCTTTGAGAAAATTATCCACGTAGTTCAATGGAGTTCCTGTACTTTTCAACGCACGGTAGAGTTTGTAAATATAAGAGGGTTTTTGGACTCTTACAGGGTCTGCGTCCTCGATTATCTCTTTCTCCGATTGTTGACCCGCACCTTGTGGGGTAGATGGCGTTGAGTGACGTGGTGAAGAGTGAATCGGGCTCTGTTGCTGACTTGATAATTCTTCCTCTTTGGTGAGATCAAAATGGGTAGGACCCTCCTTCATTCTCTGTGGTCCCCTGTTCGCGATTTCTTGAAGACTTCCTCGAAGAAGACATCCTTCCTTGTCGCTGAAAGATTCCTTTACTTGCTTTCCCAAGAAAAGATGACAACTTTCTCGAAGATGAACACGAAGTAGAAATCGGATTGGGAGGAGAATACTTTTTAGGGTTTTGAAGATTGGGTGAAAACGAAAACTGTATATATAACTCAGTTTTGGAAAAGAGAAGTTCAATTGGCACAAGGAAAGTGTACGAACACTTCCTTTTTAAAATCATTAACTGCCAAAATTAATCCTTTCGAAAAGACAAGATTTCGATTTTACGGAGACTATAAAATAACCGAACGAAAGATCATACCTTTTTTCGAGTTTAGATAAAATAGCAACTTACGTCTATATCCATGAATGTCCGAGTCCGAGGATTTAGAGTCCGAGAGATTAGAGTCTGAGGGTTGATGAGTCTCTAGACTTTAACTTCTTCAAGCTTCAAAATGTTGAGTCTGGAACGGATAAAATCGAATTGATTTTTCTCCAAAGGCTTTGTGAATATATCCGCTAGTTGACCTTTTGAATCAACAAATTGAATCGAGATTTCTCCATTTTGAATATGATCTCTAATGAAGTGATGTCGAATCTCTATATGCTTTGCTCTTGAATGAAGAATTGGATTTTTGGTGAGATTGATTGCGCTGGTGTTGTCACATTTGATTTCTGTGCATGAGTCTTCAATCCCAAAGTCTTGTAGCTGTTGTTTTATCCATAGAATTTGCGAACAGCAGCTTCCAAGGGTTACATACTCTGCTTCTATTGTTGAGAGAGCTACGGTGCTTTGTTTCCTTGAAAACCAAGACACTGTCCCGCTTCCAAGCAACTGGCAAGTTCCTGAGGTACTCTTTCTATCGACTCTGCAGCCGGCCAGATCTGCATCTGAATATCCCAGAAGATTAAAGTCTCCCTTTTTAGTATACCAAAGACCGATGCTTGAAGATGAAGCAACGTATTTAATGATACGTTTTGCAGCACTGAGATGGGATTTTCTAGGATCTGATTGAAATCTAGCAGTATGCAAACACTCAACAAAATGTCGTCTAGAAGCGTAAGATAAAGAAGTGAACCAATGATGCTTTTACATGCAGCTTTTGATCAACTTTCTTCCTTCTTCATCTTTGTCTATCTTCAAAGAACTTGACATTGGTATATCAGTCTTTTTGCAATTTTCCAATCCAAACCTTTTGACAAGATCATTAGCATATTTTTCTTGGTAAATGAAAGTTCCTTCCTTCAATTGCTTTACTTGAAGACCAAGAAAGAATGTTAATTCTCCCATCATATTCATTTCAAACTCATCCTGCATAGACTTAGAAAATTTCTTGCATAGACTTTCATTAGAGAATCCAAAAATAATATCATCCACATATATTTGAACAAGTAAAAAGCTTTTGATTTCTTTTTGATAAATAAAGTAGTATCTACTTTACCTTTGACAAAACCATTCTCGTAATAAGAACTTACTCACTCTGGGTCGTACCAAGCTCGAGGTGCTTGCTTTAAACCATACAAGGCCTTTTTTAGTCTGAAGACTGAGTCTGGCTTCTTTGGGTCTTCAAACCCAGGTGGTTGTTCCACATAAACTTCCTCTTGGATAAATCCATTTAGGAAGGCACTTTTGACGTCCATTTGGAATAACTTGAAATTTTTGTAACAAGCAAACGCAAGTAATAGACGAATAGCTTCTAACCTTGCTACAGGAGCGTAAGTCTCATCATAGTCTATTCCTTCTTCTTGCGTGTATCCTTTGGCCACGAGTCTTGCTTTATTTCGTACGACTTTACTTTTTTCATTCATCTTGTTTCGAACACCCATTTGGCTCCAATAATGTTTTACCTTTTGGTTTAGATGTCAATTCCCGACATCATTAATGTTGAACTGCTCGAGCTCTTCTTGCATAGCTTCGATCCAGCTTTCATCGATAAAGCTTCTTCTATGCTTTTGGTTCAATTTCAGAAATGAGAGCCACAACACTAGACTCTTCACGTCTTTTGGATCTGGTTCGAATTCCTTCATTAATTTCACCGATAATGAGATCTTTGGGATGATGGACTTATGCTTCCGCCATCGGTTGATTTATCTCGGATGATGATCTCTTTCTTTATTTGAATCTTCATGAACATCTTGATGCTGGTCTTCCAGTCCGAGATACTTCTTGAGTTGTAAGCTTTGGAAGGTCTGGAGCAGGTTCAGACTCTTCATACTAAGTCTGACTGGATTCATCTTGCATAGGGTCTTGAAATTTGACATTCATTGACTCCTCCACAGATTGGCTCTTCTTGTTATAGACTTTGTAGGCTTTGCTTGATGTAGAAGATCCAAGGAAGATGCCTTCATCTGATCTTTCTTCAAACTTACCAACTCGATCTTTTGCATTTTTCAATATAAAATATTTGCAACCGAACACATGAAAGTATGAAACAATGGGCTTCTTACCTTTGAATAATTCATAAGGGTTTTCTCTAGAATAGGTCTTAGGAAGACTCTATTGATGATATAGCAAGCTGTTGAAACAGCTTCAGCCCAAAAGCGTGAAGAAATTTTACTTTCAATTAAAAGAGTTCTAGCCATTTCTTGAAGAGATCTATTCTTTCTTTCCACAACTCCATTTTGCTGAGGAGTATATGGAGAGGAGAACACATGCTTAAATCCAGATTCATCACACAATTTTGTAAAATCTTGATTTTCAAATTCACCTCCATGATCTGTTCTTATACTAGAGATAACACATCCTTTTTCATTTTGAACCTTTTTAGCAAATTTTTCAAAATACGAGAAGGTTTTTGACTTATTTGCAAGGAAATATACCCAAATAAAACGGAAGTAATCATCCACAATTACTAGGCAATATTTCTTACCTCCAATACTCTGGGTTCTGGTTGGTCCGAAGAGATCCATATGCAGCAACTGTAGTACATGATTAGTAGAGATATGATTTATTGGCTTAAATGAATTTCTTACTCCGTTTCCCAGAATACATGGTGTGCATGGATCAGACTTTTGGTATGGTAATTTGGGTAGACCTCGAACAAGCTGCTTTGATGAGATTTTGGCTAATTGCTTCATGTTGACATGACCAAGCTTTCGTGCCATAAGCTTGCTTCATCTTGAATTGAGATTAGGCATTGCGATTCATTTAGTTTCATGTCTAAGAGGTAGATATTTCCATGTCTTCGACCCATGAAAGATCGAGTAGAATCTTTACCGATTCCGAGCAAATTCCTTCTTGAAAGGAGATCTTGAAACCAGTATCACACAATTGGCTAATGCTGAGAATGTTATAGTTGAGTCCTTCCACTAGAGAAACATTGCTTATTGTGAGATTTCCAATTTTCACAGTTCCAAATCCCACAATGCTTCCTTTGCCGTTTCCTCCAAATGAAACATTTTCACCATTTACTTGAACAAGCTTTATGAAGCACTTTGAGTCTCCTGTCATGTCTTGAACATCCGCTGTCAAGATACCACTTTACCTTTTTCTTGACGGAGACCCTGCATTTAAAAGAGAGTCTCAAGCTTTCTTTGGTACCCAAATTTTCTTGGGTCCTTTGGTGTTAGTAGGATAAACATTATTAGGCCATACTTTCTTAACAGGCTTCCAAACCATAGGACACTCTTTTCAAAGTGATCCCGACTGTTACACTGTTATTCCCTTGACATCAACTTAAGACAATACAAATCAATTTAAAAAATTTCAAAAGAAGCTTGCTAATTTTGATTTATTTAATACATGCAGCTACTCTTTGTTTGAATAGAATAACTTGATATATTATACCACTTTTCAAGCTAGTTGTAGCAATAAGACTTCCTCTTGCATCTTGAACAAATTACAACCCCATTTCTGTGGATTTATAACAAGAATCAAAATGTCCCACCCTGCATCCCAAAAAGTGAACAAAAGCCACATCAAATATGAATTGATAACATATCGGGCTTTACAATTGCTAAGACCAGACTAAGAAGCTCGATGTCGCTTCCAGCATTAACGATGCTGATCTTACCACAAGAAGCATCACAATGCGATAGATAAGAGTCCTATATCATTACTTTGGATGATATATTTGTGTTCCTATGAAATCATTCAATTCATTTATCCCAAGATGCTAAAAAGAGTTTGATGATCACTATACAAAGGAAAAATCAATTTATTTATGTTTACTAAATAAATGCCAAGATAAAAATGTCTCAAATAATCCCGTGAGAGAAAACACAAGTTGTACCTGACTCAAAATGGTCTTGTGAGGTCCATTATGGTACTCCAACATCTATCCAAAAGAAACCATAAATAATGAATATTACAATAGTAACAATAAGATGAAATAGCACTATGATGTACTACGATTGCAAAATAAGCACCCGATTAGTGAATGGAGAAAATCCATTCATAATCCCTAATGGCATGACATATGATGGTCGAATCTATATATAATAAACAATCTCGTTAGCAAAATGCAACTAAATTAATATACCAAACTCTTAAATAACTCATCGGGAAATGGGCTAAATCCACTCATAATCTTTGGCGGCATGATGTATGGTGGTTACTGCATCTATATAAAAAAAAATTGACCAAATTAGTAAAATATAAATACAAACGGATGACTAAGAGCAACATACCTAATCATAAATGTAATGCCTTATTCCCTGTAATATGCAATGCTTCTATGTGGTGCATAACTGCAATAACGAATTGAAAATCACTTAGCTAATAAAAAAGAAATCCATCATTCTAATAGAAAATGAAGCTAGAAACTCACCCGCTTGAAGTGCCTATAAATAGGGCTTGGATTTGCTGGTGCCAGTATAGGAGAGGAGGGAGGACTTGCATTTTCCTTGTAATATGCAATGCTTCTATGTGGTGCATAACTACAAATTGAGAATCACTTAGCTAATCAACCAGAAACCCATCATTCTAACAGAAAAGAAAGCTAGAAACTCACCTTTCAAGAGCTTGAAGTGTCTATAAATAGGGCTTTGAAATAAGGTATTTGTTGGTGCCAGTATAGGAGAGGAGGGAGGACTTGTATGAGGGCAGTCTTCACTCCAGCATCGAGCGGGCCTCCTTCTCACCAGCATCACCACAGCCACCATTGATCGCCAATTCACCCCAATCACAGTGCTAACAGTCCTCGTGGAGCATAAAAAATTAAAAAGCTACACGTGAAGGATTTAATTGATCGAGAAAAAAAACCTTAAATCTAATTAAATATTGAAAAGTTTAGTTTTAAATTTTTCCAAGTGAGGGATATGGTGGAAGAAAAATCGAGCGAAGATGTCAATAATTAATTTTTCTCATAAATCACAAAGAAATTTAGTTATTTATTCTCGAGGAAACCTAAAAATCAAAAAGCTACACGTGAATAATTTAATTGATCAAGAAAAAAACCTTAAATCTAATCAACTATCAAAAAGTTTCATTTTGAATTTTTACAAGTGAGGGATATGGTGGAAGAAAAATCAAGCGAAGATGTCAATAGTTAATTTTTCTCATAAATCACAAAGAAATTTAGTTATTTATTCTCAAGGAAGCCTCAATTAAAATAAAAATAAAAATCGTAAGCTTCGACCTCACTGAGGTAGCAAAATAAACAATTGATCAATGGAACGTAACTAAAACTCAAATTACTTCAAATTACTTAATGCTCACTAGTCAAGTATTCGAGTCAACACTTTAGTGAACCCATCAATAGCTCTTGCATTTATGGGAAGGCCGTATAACCTAGGCATTAAAAACGCCCAAAACCTAAAGGTCTGTCGAATCTCTGGCAGAGTGATCAACTCATAAGTGTTATACAAACAACGATTGCAATAGGGTGAATCGCTGATATATCCTCGCAAAAAAAAGCTCCCATTTTTGCGGATAATAGCGAGGCTTTCTCATTATCTCTTTCTACAAGCTGTTGGACTGACAAAATGAGAAAAGACGTTCAGGAAGTTAAGCCAAAAACCAAAAATATCCATCATTCATGTCCTTGCTATTTTTCAAATTGGATAAAAATGCAGAAGAGCCATTACATAATTTATAAATCAGGAAAAATAAATAATTAATAAACAAACATAAATCGGTTTGGACAAAATTTGGTTGAATAAAAGAATGGAGGATTTGAAATTTTAATTTCATGGCATTGGAGTGTGGTTTTAATTTTTTAGCTTCTCTTATGTTTTCATGGCTTTGTCCTAAATCGAAACTAATATGGTAGAACAAAAAAATCAAGTGAATCTCCGACCTCTCTCTTCTAGTCAAATCCAATAGAGATGGACTTATCTATCAAGTATGCAATTTCTATTATATCACGAGTCTACGTATTAGTTTGTTTAAAGAGATATAATATATAAAAGTAACAATAAGAAGAAAGTCAATTTCTTACAAGCAAATCCTTTTACTACTTGGCGATCGTCTGGGATAGCCAATCTCACTCGAGGCATATGACTTAATTGATCAGCTTGCCTATGAGGTTATTACTTGATAAATCCTATTTGTTGCATCTCGGTTGTAACAATGATAGAAAATGTGGCAGTAAACACTAAATATCTTAACAAACACAAGACACATAATGAGTTAACGTGAATATTAAAAAAAATGGAACTAACCACCCAAACATTACAACAAGTGTTTCCACAATTCCCCTCCGATTGAAAATCTTACAATGTCTACTAGTCTCATCCGATGGTAAAATTTCGACCGCATAGGGCTACTCTCTTCCTTGCACGTAATATGCAATGCTTCTATGTGGTGCATGATTGTCATAACGAATTGAGAATCACTTGGCTAGTCAACCAAAAACCCATCATTCTAATAGAAAATGAAGCTAGAAACTCACCCTTCAAGAGCTTGACGTGTCTGTAAATAGGTTTTTGAAATAAGGGATCTGTTGGCGCTAGTATAGGATGGAAGGGAGGACTTGCATTCTTCCCTATAATATGCAATGCTTCTATGTGGTGCATAACTGCCATAATGAATTGAGAATCACTCAGTTAATAAAAAAGAAACCCATCATTCTAACAGAAAAGGAAGCTAGAAACTCACTCTTAAAGAGCTTAAAGTGTTTGTAAATAGGGCTTGGATCTGCTGGCGCTAGTATAGGAGAGGAGGGAGGACTTGCCTTCTTCCCTGTAATATGCAATGCGGTGTATACCTACGAATGGAGATCACTCAGCTAATCAACCTAGAAACCCATCATTTTAACAAAAAAAAAAAAGCTAGAAACTCACCATTCAAGAGCTTGAAGTGTCTGTAAATAGGGTTTTGAAATAAAGGATCTGTTGGTGCCAGTATAGGAGAGGAATGAGGACTTGACTTTTTTCTTGTAATATGCAATGCTTCTATGTGGTGCATAAAAGTACTCACATTAATACTTGTAGGAGAGCAGTCTTCACTTTAGCATCGAGCGGGCCTCCTTCTCACCAACATCACCATAGCCACCATCGATCGCCAATTCACCCCAATCATAGTGCTGACGGTTCTCGTGGAACATAAAAAATTAAAAAGTTATGAAGGATTTAATTAACCGAAAAAAAAACCTTAAATCTAATTAAATATTGAAAAGTTTTGTTTTGAATTTTTCCAAGTGAGGGATATGGTGGAAAAAAATCGAGCAAAGATGTCAATAATTAATTTTTCTCATAAATCACAAAAAAAAAAAATTAGTTATTTATTCTCGATGAAACCTAAAAAATCAAAAAGCTACATTTGAAAGATTTAATTGACCGAGAAAAAAACCTTAAATCTAATTAAATATCGAAAAATTTCATTTTTGAATTTTTCCAAGTGAGGGATGTGGTGGAAGAAAAATCGAGTGAATATGTCAATAGTTAATTTTTTTATAAATCACAAAGAAATTTAGTTATTTATTCTCGAAGAAGCCTCAATTAAAATAAAAATAAAAATTGTAAGCTTCGACCTCACTGAGGTAGCAAAATAAACAATTGATCAATGGAACCTAATTAAAACTCAAATTACTTCAAATTACTTAATGCTAACTAGTCAAGTATTCGAGTCAACACTTTAGTGAACCTATCAATAGCTCTTGCATTCATGGGAAGGCCGTATAACCTAGGCGTTAAAAATGCCCAAAGCCTAAAGGTCTGTCGAATCTCTGCTAGAGCGATCAACTCTTGAGTGTTATACAGACAACGATTGCAATAAGGTGAATCACCGATATATCCTTGCAAAAAAATCTCCCCCTTTTGTGGATAATAGCGAGTCTTTCTCATTATTTCTTTCTATGAGCTGTTGGACTAACAAAATGAAAAAAAAGACGTTCAGGAAGTTGAGCCAAAAACCAGAAATATCCATCATTCATGGTATTGTTACTTCCCAAATTGGATAAAAATGTAGAAGAACCATTACATAATTTATAAATCAGGAAAAATAAATAATTAATAAACAAACATAAATCGATTGTGACAAAATTTGGCTGAATAAAAGAATTGAGGATTTGAAGTTTTAGTTTCATGGCATTGGAGTGTGATTTTAATTTTTTAGCTTCTCTTATGTTTTCGTGGCTTTGTCTTAAATCGAAACTAATATGGTAGATCAAGAAAATCAAGTGAATCTTCGACCTCTCTCTTCTAGTCAAATTCAATAGAGATGGATTTATCTATCAAGTATGCAATTTTTATTATATCACGAGTCTATGTATTAGTTTGTTTAAAGAGATATAATAGATAAAAGTAACAATAAGAATAAAGTCAATTTCTTACGGGCAAATCCTTTCACTACTTGGCGATCGTCTGGGATAGCCAATCTCATTCGAGGCATATGACTTAATTGATCAGCTTGCCTATGCGTCAACATCAGTCCAGCTCAGGTACAATGCTCCTCTGAGGTTATTACTTGATAAATCCTATTTGTCGCATCTCGGCTGTAACAATGACAGAAAATGTGGCAGTAAACACTAAACATCTTAACAAACGCAAGACACAGAATGAGTTAACGAGAATATTGAAAAAAATGGAACTAACCACCCAAACATTACAGCAAGTGTTTCCACAATTTTCCTCCGATTGAAAATCTTTTCATGTCTACTTGTCTCGTCCGGTGGTAAAATTTTGACCGCATAGGGCCACTCCTTTCCTTGTATGTAATATGCAATACTTCTATGTGGTGCATGACTACCATAACGAATTGAGAATCACTTGGCTAATCAACCAGAAACTCATCATTCTAATAGAAAAGGAAACTAGAAACTCACTCTTCAAAGGTTTTGAAATAAGGGATCTGTTGGCGCTAGAATAGGAGAGGAGGTTGTAATATGCAATGCTTCTATGTGGTGCATAACTACCATAATGAATTGAGAATCACTTAGCTAATAAAAAAGAAACCCATCATTCTAACAAAAAAGGAAGCTAGAAACTCACTCTTGAAGATCTTGAAATGTCTTTAAATAGAGCTTGGATCTGCTTGCGCCAGTATAGGAGAGGATGGAGGACTTGCCTTCTTCCCTGTAATATGCAATACTTGTATGTGGTGTATAACTACGAATGGAGAATCACTTAACTAATCAACCAGAAACCCATCACTCTAACAGAAAAAAAAAAAAAAAAAAAAAAAAAAGGTTAGAAACTCACCATTTAAGAGCTTGAAGTGTGTTTTGAAATAAGGAATCTGTTGGTACCAGTATAGGAGATGAGGGAGGACTTAACTTCTTCCTTGTAATATGCAATGCTTCTATGTGGTGCATAGAAGTACTCTCACGTTAGTACTTGTACAAGGGCAATCTTCACTCCAACATCAAGCGGGCTTCCTTCTCACCAGCATCACCATAGCCACCATCGATCGCCAATTCACCCCAATTATAGTGTTAACGGTCTTCGTGGAACATAAAAAAATCAAAAAGCGACACGTGAAGGATTTAATATACTGAGAAAAAAACCTTAAAAATCTAATTAAATATTAAAAATTTTCGTTTTGAATTTTTCCAAGTGAGGGATATGGTGGAAGAAAAATCGAGCAAAGATGTCAATAGTTAATTTTTCTCATAAATCACAAAGAAATTTAGTTATTTATTCTTGAGGAAACCTCAATTAAAATAGAAATAAAAATTGTAAGCTTCGACCTCACTGAGGTAGCAAAATAAACAATTGATCAATGGAACGTAACTAAAACTCAAATTACTTCAAATTACTTAATGCTAACCAGTTAAGTACTCGAGTCAACACTTTAGTGAACCCATCAACAGCTCTTGCATTCATGAGAAGGCTGTATAACCTAGGCATTAAAAATGTCCAGAGCCTAGAGGTTTGTTGAATTTCTGGTAGAGTGATCAACTCTTGAGTGTTATACAAACAATGATTGCAATAGGGTGAATCATCGATATATCCTCGTAAAAAAATCTCCACCTTTTTGTGGATAATAGTGAAGTTTTCTCATTATCTCTTTCTGCGAGCTATTGGACTGACAAAATGAGAAAAAGACGTTCAGGAAGTTAAGCCAAAAACTAGAAATATCCATCATTCATGGCTTTGCTACTTCCTAAATTTGATAAAAATGCAGAAAAGCCATTACATAGTTTATAAATCGGGAAAAACAAATAATTAATAAACAAACATAAATCGGTTGGAACAAAATTTGGATGAATAAAAGAATGGAGGATTTGAAGTTT
The DNA here is from genome assembly GCA_014182885.2 of Eucalyptus caleyi. NCBI lineage: Eukaryota > Viridiplantae > Streptophyta > Magnoliopsida > Myrtales > Myrtaceae > Eucalyptus > Eucalyptus caleyi. The sequence continues at coordinate 10,336,740 of CM024469.2, read as the reverse complement.
CGGTTTTATGGTATTGGAGTGTGGTTTTAATTTTTTAGCTTCTCTTATGTTTTCATGGCTTTATCTTAAATCGAAACAAATATAATAGATCAAGAAAATCAAGTGAATCTCCAACCTCTCTTCTAGTCAAATCCAATAGAGATAGACTTATCTATCAAGTATACAGTTTCTATTATATCATAAGTCTACATATTAGTTTGTTTAAAGATATATAATAGATAAAAGTAATAATAAAAAGAAAGTCAACTTCTCACAGGCAAATCCTTTCACTACTTGGTGATCGTCTGGGATAACCAATCTCATTTGAGGCATACGACTTAGTTGATCAGCTTGCCTATGTGTCAGCATCACTCCAGCTCGGGCACAATGTTCCTCTAAGGTTATTACTTGATAAATCATGTTTGTCGCGTCTCGGCTGTAACAATGATAGAAAATGTGACAGTAAACACTAAACATCTTAACAAATGCAAGACACAGAATGAGTTAATGTGAATATTGAAAAAAAAAAATGGAACTAACTGCCCAAACATTACACCACATAAAAAATTAACTAATCATATTAATTAGAATAATATATCACTCAGCTCGAATTTCTATTGACATTGGGGTGTCTCTTTCTTAAATTTTTTCTTCTTTTTCTTATTTGAACTCGAAATGTCGCACGAATAAGCCTTATTATCTTCATTACTAGTATCATCAGTCATAACCATACTTAATTTGTATGATGAAATTTCAACCTTCACTTTTTGCGTGTTTTTTCTTATTATTCTCATAGTATTGTTATCTTCGGCTTCCAAATTCATCAATTCAAAATATTGTTGCATTAATATTGAAAACTGATTGAACTTAGATGAATCCGGTGACATTTGATGAAATTCATCATTTACAATCCTTTTTTTTGCACCATTTGTCCATCTTTTCAAAACATAGGCAAATGGAATGCATGTAATCGATATGTTCTCAATTAACACTTTCAATGCATGACAACACAACCATCCTTTTTATTCAAATAATTTACATTCACAAGAAACTAAAGAGTCTAGAAGGTCAAATCTAACAACATGTTCATGTTAAACCCCATACACTTAAGAGTAAATGAATAAATCAATCCATCAAATGTATTACTTGCAATATTTCCAAAAGACTTTGCAAAAATTTGTCATTGAATCTTGTAATAATGGTATAGGTATACATTAAAGCAGCATCCATTAAGATGTCATGTGAAACCATCAATTTGGGCGTTCCATGATAATTGTAATCATTTTGACTTTTAATTTCTCTCATATGCTTAATTTGTTCTCCTTAGTAGTGGATAAATTCTATAAGGATCGATGTCTTGCTCGATATTCATTGAAAAACATTATTGGTGCTCTCATTCCTTTGACTTGATCTTATACCATATGTAAAAATATCATGATAAAAAACTAAACTTCACTTATGTTTAAAGTCGTATAATCTCTAAAATCAAGTGTTATTTTCAATACCTCAATTCTCTTCAATTTCCCTTCAAGTATATTCAAATTTGTTCTTCGATTTGCATCTATATATAAGCACTAAGAAATATTTATCCCTAAAACTAAGCTTGTAGTAAATATGTGAAATGTTTTGATTGTCATTTGTTATGATGTGCCAAGTGCATAAAATATGTTATGTATTTAGAAATACCATTCTGCTGACTTTTGCTATAGCTTGGTCTTAATAAGTAAATATGGTTTTTGGAGCCTCATTTTCCATAGACTTAAAAAACGTCTCAAATAACTAAATAAATGATTCTACAATTTCGTCCAATAAAAGTACACAATCGAACAAAACATTCTTCTAATGGTGATTAACTCCAACAAAAAGTGCACATAACTCAAAAGTGGTATCAAACACCAAGTTAAAATCAAATTTAGATAAGTTATCTCTCCAAAATATATTTGTTAATCTACTATCTTAATCTACTTGTATAGTTTCCATGCTATGAAAATAACTCAAAAGATTTTGACAATCTCCTACATCTATACTATTGGATCTTATCTTCTACAAATAATTTTGACAATTACGCAGGTTAAAATCTAAGTTTTTGCTTCCTCATACTTTATTTGCTAAAAACTTATATACTATAGCTTCTCAAAGCCATGTCAACTAAAACACCATTGCAAGTCTCAGATGTTATTCTTCCACATCTAATCAAATACCTTCGATTTTCCTAAATAAATGCATGATAATGCTCAAAAATATACTTTATGACTTCATAGATATCATTGTTAACCTTAAACTTCATATGAGCAAGATAACTGCACCTAACTTCAAATCTCTCAAATTTCTTTTCTTGATCCGATGAGCTGATAGAATACCCTTCACAATTACACATAAAAGTCAGTTGAGTTATTTTTCTTTTAGTATTTCTAACCAAATTACCATTCTTCAATTGAAATCCTTTACTAATTACATAGGTCACATACTTATTATATATTTTAAGTTCATTTGAAAAAAGTCATTCCTATTGCAAACTCAAAATCTTTTTCCATATCACGCATTACATGTATAAGATAGGAAGTTTCAAGCTACAATTAAAAGAACAAAATATAACTATTTCATCTGTTACTTAAGAAAGCAATATATGTTTCAAACATTACGAGTAAAGAATTACTTCCGATTCAACCATCCGATAAATTTACAGGTGTGATTTCGCACCCAAACTGGGATTAAAATGAAATACCAAATGCTTGACCTATTAAAGAGGTACAACATGCAATCAGTCATGGATAGATCTCTCTTTTTAAGCTATTATTTAGTTCAATCAATTATAGAGTCTTACTTAAAATAACAAGCGCACTACTACTGCAGTTAATGCATCATGCCTTACAATAATGTAATTCCTTTTCGAAACCCTTTCAAAATGTTGGCTATAAAATGAGGTTGTACTTGAAAAGATTGGTATGGAAATAATAAATATGTAAAATGTCCTAAAATTTATGCAACATAAGTTCTAAATTTCTTAAAAAGAAAACTCTTCTAATTTGGCAAAAGTATTATTACCTCTTTCCCTCATTTCGATATTCTTCACTCAAACTGTTACATGTGCATCTCTTGAAATTGTTTTAGTTAACGCCTTCATGTATTATAAAGCCATGCGTGGCATTCCTCAAAAAGCAAAGACTCAAATACTCTTATGTACTTTTCTATAGACTCAAATTGACTAGGAGTGCATTGTAAATAAGTTTCCTTAGGAACATAAAAAGCCACATCACTTTTTACACTTAAGTGGACCGGCAAGGAATCAAACACATAACTAAGCTAATAGAAACAAATATCATCATCTGTAGAAACAAACAAGACATTATGGGCTAATAAAAAATGGTGTCACCATCTACAGTATGACTGCATACCAATAAAAGAACATGTATTTGGACCAAGATATTCTAGGGCCCTTCCAAACTCAAATGCATGTTACCAAGTGTTGTAACATGCAAGTAAATGAATGGATAATTACATAGAAGTCTTATACCAGCCAAAGAAAGGGTTAGAATTCATATGTGGAAAGATTAGCTTTAATATGGATCTCACAAACAGGCCAAAAACTCCTATAAATAGGAAATATCTAGATCTAAATCACTTCAATAATCTATATACCTACCACATGTTTCAAATAAAAAGTAACAACTTAGCCTTTAGTCATCCCATTCCAATTGTCCCCATTAAACTAGTTGAACTGGGTTGATTTTGGTTTGATTCGATATTAGTTAGGAATGGTTAAGTAGACAAAACCAGATTTGATTATGAATTGATTTCATGTCTAACCAGCTAAACTAGCCTCTTGATTTCAACCGTAAAGTTTACAACAACTTTGTACAAAAAGAATGAACCTTCAATATTGGTAGAGGACAACTCATGTCTATACTCTTAAAACCCGCCTAGGAGTCAATAAGCAATAAAATCGTGTCTATACTCTCAAAGCCCCATTTCCCTAATATTTTCTCGGTGTCCAAATCTCGGATCTATTTGATTTGTCAACAAGCAGAGATAGTTTCACCTCAACCCATCCCCCGACCAAAAACAATGCGGTCAAATTTCACAAATACGCAATTATGGGTTTATCCTGAAAATCTATCTCCATAATTAGGAAACGATTAAAAAATCCAACCCTTGCAATTGCTTTTTTTTTAGCAATTTGCATTACGTTCTTTTGACAGAGAGGGGGGGGAGAATTCTGAGCAATATAAAGTAAAGAAAATACAAGAAGAATCCAAGAAAAGAACAAAAAGAACTAAACCCCCCCTTCCGTCACGCCGTTAGAGAGAGGAAAGAGAGAAGAAGGCCTCAAAGCACAGAGCACTGCACACTTGAATCCACATAGCAAATTAGGAAGAGGGAAAAAAAGCGAAAGCGAGAAATGATATTGACATTGGAGAGAAGGACTTGGGACTTGAGGAAGGAGGTTGGGATGAGCCCTAACAAGATCGTGATGCTGGCAGACCTAGAGATTGACAAACTGGTGAGAGAGAAGGGATTGGGCGTGAACATTCCAACGTACAAGATGAGCCGGGGTTGGATCCAAAGTAGGAGGGCCGATGCGATGGTTTGACAATCGCGTAGTGGTTCACCAAGCGGAGAGAGGAAGGGCAAAGAGAGACTCGAAGAGAGAGAAAGAGCGAGGGACGAACAAGCTGGGGTTGGATTCTGAGCCGTATGGGCAGCACGATGGTTCGTTGGTTGGACATGCAAGTTCATCGGCCCGAGAGAGAGACACAAAAGAGATAAAAAGCGAGGAATGGACAAGTCAGGGCCGGATCCAAAGCCAGAATGGCAGCATAGTGGTTTATTGGTCGAACACAATGATTTGCCAGTCGGAAAGAGGGAGGGTAGAGAGAAATGCGAAGAGAGAGAAAGAGGGGTGTACATTATCTACAGAAGGAGAAACCTTACTTTCTCAGTTATAGTATGCACCAAAATTATCAAAATTTGGCTCAGCTTGTAGGTCCCATGAGAGGACACGTGTCACCTTCTCAACGCTTTCTTATTTGCCGTGCTGGAGCACGATGGACATCCAATATTTTTTTATATAGTTGTAGTTTGCATGAATAGTGATCCTAGCCAGTTAAAGCCAGAGGTTCTTTTGGATTTGAGCAAATCAAATGAGTCCACCATCACTAGTTCAACACATAGAGGAATACTTTTGTGGACCTGGTCTAAAATTGGCCCAACCCAACTCAAGGCCCAAACAATCCCTCTATTTTTTTTTTTTTTGGGTCAAAAGAAAAATTACTTTCATTATTGACTAGAACTTTTTTTTTTTAATTGTTTAGTTTCACTCAATTTATATATTTCTCTTAATCCAAATAGAAGCATAAGAACATTCAGCATCATAAAAAATTATAAAAAAAAAACCCAAAGTAGAGAAGGGGGTTTTAGAAAGTCAATATGGGTTAAGAGAATCATTTTGATGGGCCTTCACCACCTAGTCTCTACAGTTTATCGGCTTTCCTTAAGGCCCACAATGTACTTTTACAATTGCAAGGAAGGTTGTCCACCTGCAATATCAACAAATCCTCCCTAATTGCTATTACTAGCTACTATAAGGGCTCAAGGAGCATGAATTTTATGTAAGATGCCATTAGGAGTCACGACACACCTCAACCATGGAACCTACTTGAGATTCATTGCACTAAGACGTCTTTAGTCTGAACTCTCTTGTCGTGGTTCCGAATCACATAGTAAATTTGCATGCTATGTTAAGCTACTTTACTCGATAGAAGATCCAATCATCATTGACAACTTACTCCAATGACACTAATCATCGGGCTCTTGCTGACGAAAAATTACTCTACTTCCTATTCCGAGGAAGCAATAACAGTGCATGCCTCGGTATAAAGATGAGCCTCCCATAATCCTTTTCATCATGGTTCCTTATTTGATTGGTTGTTGTGATAGACGAGTTAGATGCTTTTCAGTTGATTCTTCCGACATAGGTTGTTTGCTTTTTGTTAAAGGCGGGTTTGATTTGATTCTTCTTTGTTTTCTTTGTGTTTTTCAATAGATACCTTATCATGAGGAATAATATTCTTGCGTTAGGATGTGAAGATAAGCTATTGAAACTCTTCGTCACTTATGGCAACGTTGAAGAGTTAGTATTTTCTCATTGTGTCCTCAGATTTTTTTTAATCTTTTTTAGTAATAGGAATTTGAGTAAAGATTTAGAAATGATGATCATAAATAGTTTGATACTCTCTAATTTCGAGTTTTAATCGACATTTTCGGAGATATTCCTAGATTTGACATGTGGTTGATTCTTTAAATGTAAACCAATGGATAATGAAGACTGGGAGCCATACACAGATGTTTATTGGATCAAGTTTCGTCTGGACTAAAATGTTAAGTGATTGGATTTGCTTGTTCAAGTGCAGATTTTCAATTGTCTTCACATTTGACATGAAGTTTATTTATTCATAATGTAAAATGGCTCTAGCATTCTTAATTTTAAAACCTTGTTCCACCTTCCGTGATGGGTTTGTAAAAAAATTGGCTAAGTATGCCTTTTATGGTAATAGACTGCAAGTTTCATATGCTCTCCATTTTGAGAGTCTCTCTAATACAAGAGAAAAATTAAAATTAGGAGAAAGAAAGTTTTTGCTTGATTGAATAGTAAAATTTTACAATTGGGAGTACAATTCCTGATTTTGATTTAGGCACGGATTTTCTTATGACAAATACATGTCATGTTTGCTCATGCAGTTGGAAGATCCAAATATACTACAACCTCTAGTAGTGTTGGTCAAGTAAAGTCTTTAACTAATGCAAATTCCTTGCAAAATAGTGTTGTTGGCTAACAGGATATGTTTGAGGTTATTCGAAGTTGAGCTTGGGGATGGGGTTGCTAACCAAGGTGAAGTTAAAGCTGGTGTTAAAGTAGGAGATGAAGGTAGGATCTATAAAGCACAAACACATTCTAGAAGCTTATGTATCGTGTCGAACACCTCAACACGTGTCCGACACGTGGTAAACATGTGTTGAAAAATCCAACATGTGGTCAACTCTTTCCGAAACGCTCCAACATGCGTGTCAGAATTGCAAGAGGCATGGTGGTTTCTCAAGTGGATCTGCAAGTGTGAAGGGAGAGAGAATTGTTGAAGAAGGCGACATAATGTGGAGGCGAGAGCGAGAGAGCAAAGGCGAGGCCACGAGCAACGGTGAGACCGCAACTGCAAGGAGGGTTAGAGGAAGATAAGAGATCGAGGCGATCCCGAGGGATGCGACTACGATGCTGCGATGAAAGGCTAAAGGCGAGGTTGCGACTGCAAAGGAGGGACAGCCGAAGGTGAGCAACTGAGAGAGGGTAGAGATCAAGAGGAAGAGGATCATGTGAGGAGAATGAAGAGGAGGTTGCGGTTGCGATTAGGATTTGAGTTTCCTCCTCTTTCAATTCTAGCAAGAAGAAGAAGAGTAGATAAAAAAAAAAAAAAGTTGGGACTCTGATTGATTGGACTTGGCATGGGTGGAGGATGACTCCACCTTTCAAGAAATAATGGGATAGAGGGAAAGAAACCAGAGGGAAATAATTTTTGGGGTAATGGGTCGGGGGTAGGGCTTTCTTTTTTTTTTTTTTTTAAGAATAAATAAATGAGATCAAAAAGTATTTTCGAAAAATAAAAAGCATTAAATATTAAATAATGATAAATTTTGATTATTATAGAAAATCATAAATTTATTAAAATAAGTTGATTCTAATATCTTGTTAGTCATTAGTTTTATAATTTTTGTTAAAATTAGAAACGTGTCCCCAAATGTGGATACGCATTAATTATGAACATGACATTCGAATTTCTTATGAATAGATTTATTAATATTATTAGTGTAAAGTCATTGTAAGCTCTTTTATTTATTTATGTATTTGTAAATATGAATCAAATTAATTAAAAATAAAAATATTTATTTAATATATAACGTGTCTCAACGTGTCGAAATTTTCTATTTTTGAGAATTGACGTGTCGGCGTGTTGTGTCGTGTCACGTGTCCGTGCTACTTAGGGTAGGATTAAACTTGAGGGTTACAGTTAGGGTTGAACTTGAATATGGGGTGCCAACTAAGGTGAAGATAGTGAGAGTGATGATGGCCTTTATTTTTTAGAGTGATGATTGTGAGAGTGGTGATGATGAGATGCATTAATCAGGAGTGATGATGGTCACATTCTATTTGATGACGAGGATTACTTTCAAGTAAGGGAAACGGGACTGGAATTAATGGTAAGGAAGGTTGCATTAACTATTGATCTTGGAGTTTTACAAGCTTGCAAAACATCTATCTCACTCATAATTGTGTTTATTTATACGTTATTAGCACCTAGGAAAGATTATAGTGAAGATTGAGAGCCGTAACATCATTCTAATGGAAAAACTTCCCATTGTAAGAATGTTTCATTCCTTTTCAGTCAATTCATTGATCTTGCGGTTGTCATGGCTTGCAAATCATCTAGTTAACTTGTAATTATGCCCACTTAGATGATACTATTCTTGGGAATGATTAGATTGAGAGTCATAACATCATTCTAGTGGAAGAACTTGCATTCGTAAAAATATTTGGCTTCTTTTGGATCAATTGCTAGATCTTGTGGCTATCATAACTTGCAAATCACGTGATTAATTTATAATTGTGTTCATTTAGATGCTATTAGTACTTGGAAAAAATTGTAGGAAAGGTTGAGTGTCATAACATCATTATAATGGAATAACTTCCCATTCTAAGAATATTTTGCTCATTTTGCATCAAATGCTTTATCTTGAAGTTTTACAAGCTTGCAAACCATCTAACTCACTCAAATTTTGGTTATTTATATGCTATTAGCACTTATGAAATTTTATAGCAAATATTAAGAGCTATAAGAACATTCTAATGGAAGAACTTCCCATTCTAAGATGTTTAGCACATTTTGGGTCAAATACTTAATGTTGGAATTTTACGAGCTTGCAAATCATCTAACTTAATCATAATTATGTTTACTTAGATATTATTAGCACTTGAGAAAGATTATAGCAAGGGTTGAGATCAAAACATCATTCTAATGGAAGAGCTTTCTATATAAGAATATTTGGCTCATTTTGGGTCAAATGCTTGATTTTCGGATGAACACAGTATTTGTCAATGCTTGTTAACAATATTCGACATTTCCTTCGAGCTGATACTCAGCCAAGATCATCTATGATACCGCGAATTTTCTGACTTTGAAAATCATTAGGTGAATAAATAGAGAGTTCAAAAAGTCGAAGTGAGCCGAATTGAGCCATGATTTGGGCTGACTTATAGAATTGGGCCTTGGGATTTTATTAGTGGGCTGCTCGATGAAAGAAAGTCAACTTGGGCTCACTAGTCAAGTTTAGGCCCTTGACTTTCTTTTCGACTTTAAAAAATCATTAGGTGAATAAATAGAAAGTTCGAAAAGTTGAAGTGGGCCGAATTGAGTCGTGATTTGGGCTGACTTGTAGAATTGGGCCTTGAGATTTTATTAGTGGGCCGCCTGATGAAATGAAGTCAAGTTGGGCTCACTAGTCAAGTTTGGGCCACGAGAACAGGCTTGAATTAAGTTCGTACAGCCGTGAAAGCCTGATTTTGTTAACAAGAGCTCAGGGCTGTTCAAGACGATACGGGCTTTATTTTAGCGCCATTTAGGCCCACCTGAGATGACAGGGGACTTTAATTGTTCGATTAGTTTAAGAGAAAACCCCTTTTTAGCCTTATGGATATCATGAAGTATGGGATTTTAGGCCGCGAGCGGTCTCATATATTGCGAAGGTATTAAGGTGTCTTTTGTCTATTAAGCATCGTAGTAATTTGTCGACGTAAATGTAAATGTTTGCGCAACTACTTTGAAGACTTTGGCAACGTGCATGGGAGGACACATCTACGTTGGTCTTTTTGCTTTTAAACCTAGTTCTAAAGGATCTTTTATTTAATTAGAATAAGTTATTATGTTAAGAGGGGGAAGAAGCCGCCCTCCTTCCCTCCGCCCCTCTTCTCGGTCACTGCTATCATGGGCATTGAGGAAACCATCATTTGCATAAAAATTCCCCTCAAAACTCCAAAGACCCATTTTTCCCTTAATCTTCTTCATCTTCCTCACGTTTTCTCTCCCGAACCCACTCTTCTTTCTCTTTTTCCCTCGGCAACAAGCACACTTCATCTTCTTGCCATTTCCTATTCGTGTGAAGACAAGAGAGCTCAGAAAATTTTCGGTGAGGCCAAGCCAAGGAGGGAGGGCATTCCATGCCTTCAAGATAGGGGAAATTATCACATTTTAGAGTGCTCGAAATCTCTTGAAGCTCGAGACGTTTGGTTAGCTTAGGCATAGCGTTGGAAGGACTCGTGGTGGCGGGATGATGCTTGAGATGCTTGTGCATGATGCGACTAGTGGCTGAGCTAGGTTCGGGAGATGAGAGGGGTGCTTTTAGTTGAGTTTTAGGGTTGTGAGCTACTAAAATATTACTCTTGATGTTCTGTGTTGTTGGTCGTTCACATGTGGTGCGGTTACGGATGGTTTTAAGTGCGATTGAAGAGTTACGAATGGTTGACCCGTTGTGTTAGGCAAAAGCAAGGGTGGTAGTTGTTATGTGGGTATATATTGATGTAATACTATCTTTTGTAGCTTGAAGATCAGTTTGCTTGACCAAAAGGCTTGTAGACAAGCCACTTCGTGTAAGAGAGATTGGGTGTTTCTTGTCTAGCTAATGCGGGAGCATAGGTACAGATTAGTCAAGCCATGGCGAGGGGGAAATTCGTGGGTTTGGGCGAGGCAATGCGTAGTGTATGGTTCGAGGAAGTTCTAAATTAGGGAAAAATGATAAATGGTGGATTAATGACTATTGTAGATTGGCAAGTGTGAAGATGAGGGTAACATAACTAAGGCTTTCCATGGAAACTCTCTCTCGCCTATGCGAGTTTCTCTCTACCTCATGGTAGTGTCCACCTTTTCCTCTTACAAACCCTAAACCCTAATCGGTTTTCCTGTTTCTTTACTCAGCTTCCAAAAATGGAAAAATCACAAAAAACAGAAAGTATGGTATGTTATACGTTCTCTGGAGGATATCTGGGATCCCATCGGATAAGATCTTCACCGAAAGCTTTTCGTCAGCGATCTGGAGGCATTGGGATCTTCACCAGCCATGAAGTGTGATCGCAGGTGGGAGAGTTGAGTGATGTCCTCAGAATAGTTTCCCTAGTAGCAAATCAACCGCTCCCGGTTTTCGGTTTGCAATTTCCTCAATTTGTCTTCGATTGGCGGATGAGTTATTGGAGAAGAAAAGGTGAATCTGCGTAGGTATGGAGATGTGGATAGTCTGGATCTGAGATGCAACTAGAATAAGATTTCAAAGTTAGTAAAAATGGAGAGTAAGGAGGAAAATGAGATGAGAGTGGCCCCATTATGTAAAAGTCTTGGGCATTTGTGGTCTGAAGAAGATGTAGTCCAGGTGGATGATGAAATACCTCAACAGAAACGTGAGGAATGTAGTCGAACTCTCTTCGGAAAATTGTATTCTAAACCAAACGTGAACTATCCAGCTTTCATCACTACAATGAAAAAAGCATGGAAATCAGAAGAGGTTATATGTTCCCAGAAGGAACCGGGGCTATTCAGTTTTGTATTACCAACAGAGGAGGAAAAGCAGCGAATCCAGAGGAACTCACCTTGGTCTTATTCCACGAATCTGATTGTTATGAAACAATGTCTCCCTGAAGTGCCTGAGCACTGTTATGATTTTACCAAGGACGAATTCTGGGTGCGTATTGGAGGAGTTCCCCCTGGGTGGAGAATAGAAAAAGTGTTTAATGAATTGGGGAAACGGGTGGGAAATGTAAAAGAAGTGCAACTCGACTTAAAAACTACTGTTCAAAATAGAGGAGGAAGAGTTAGAGTTGAGTTTGATCTGAACTTACCTCTGAAATCGGGAGCTATTATGGATATTGGCAATAGCTGGCTTTGGGTGGAGTTCAAGTATGAGCGCCTCCCACATTTCTGCTTCTCTTGTGGCTGAATTGGCCACTATGCAACTGACTACCTTGAGATTCCATATGAAAAATCACCTTGGGCAATGAACAAAAAAGGGTTATATGGACCCTGGTTGAAGGCAGAAACAAGCGATCATAGTCCCTACTGGGATGCATTTTATGGGAATATGAGTTAGTAGTGGAAGAAACTATACCTGTTCAATCCAATCCACCGAGGGGTATACACTCAAGTGATCAAGAGCCAGTATCAAATCTGCAAATAGTAGCATGTAGCAAAAAGCGAACAGTAGACAGCCCAAACAAGGAGGAAAACCTAGCAGAAGTATCTATTGCAGCAGAAGCCCGAGATCGTGGAAAACAGGTACTACACTCTGAAATTCATAAACCTTTGTTATCAAAAGTGGGGAACAGCAGCAAGAAGTCGATGAAAGTACAAAAGGCCAAAAAACAGAAATGCCTACCAGCAACATCCCCAATCTTTACAGATGAAATAGAACTCATGGAGACCCCGGTGCAATTGGTCCATGTTGGGAATAACGAATCCCCGAAAACCGGATTCGACACCGAATCGAACCCCTAAATTAATGCGGAAGACAAAGCCTAGGAAAAACACGTATCACCGATCGTAAAGCACACCACGGATTCGAGCGTACCTTGTTAGCTACAGATTAAGCACCAACGCTGATAGAGGAAGAGAAACTTGATCCTGTTCGATCCGAGGAGGCAAAATCCTTCGAGCGTCTCATTGGTTTCGCTTTGAAGAACAACGAGAGAGAGGGAGAGCGTTGAGAGAAAACGTACGTCTTTTCCTTTAAACAAAACAGTATTTTTTTTTCTCTCTCTCCTCCCTTTTATACCTATCTCCTTCCACGGGCCCTATTCCCATGGGCCGGGCTTTCTGGGCCCAACTTGGGCGGACGGGCCTTAAGCCCTTTAATTAATAAAACCATAATCTCCCACTCGCACATGGTGGGCCGAACATGATTCTCTTTACCTCTCTTCAACATTCATACTGGTGAATAATCCGTGCGACTAGCATACTTTGAGAGCTCGTTGCTATATATCTGTTAGGAATATATAGCAGCTCATAATGGGCGTCACACTCCGAGTAGATTTAGTATGCAGTACCCTAGATCGATCGATCACATTTATATCTCCCTTGATCTCTTTTAAACAATGATATATATATATATATTGTATTCACAATTATAATTATCACAAAGACAGTCATAATTGGTCGACTAGTGAATACAAAACCACAATGTGATTCTCCAAAATCGATCTTCCTCTTTCCTTCAAACTCTCAATTTCAGTCCAGCTTGCTTTTCTAGAAATGCCCCATTAGATCGAATCATCTCATGACCATTGGCAACACCCTAAGATAGCAAACACTAAATAGAAATTTTGAGAATAAGTAAGAGTCATGAGGGGACTAAAAAATTGAGGAACTCTTTTCCTCAAGAGTCTCACACGTCATAAAAATTGATATCAAACTTTTTGCCACTCTTATTGGTCGTCTCATGCATACGTAGTATGAAATACGTATTACGGTATTAACTCCTTTCCCATGGAGCGTATGTCTACACCTTTCAATACCGTACAGATGATAGTTCAGACATACCTAATGTCTAACTTGAGTTCACGTATCTACTCAATCACAAAATTCATCAGAACTCACATCTGGCATCTTAGATAGATAAAGTAAAATATGTGGGGTATTTTACTTTCGGACATAGTAAGTATTATATCCTCATCTTAACACTCAGTTAAGGCGACATACATGTTTTAAGCTTGAGCTCTCGATTATCACCTAGATAATAAGCTTTAAAACAGTCTCATCTCTATTTATCACACAGTAAATAGAGGCGATTACCCGTGTGAGTGGGCTAATCTTATATCTGTCCGACATACTTCTCAACTTAAAGTAATGCACTAAGCATTAAGATGCATAAAGATCAAACAAAGATTCATAGGCATTAATGATGAAAACACAAATTCATCAAATTGTGAACATTTAGGGAAATTACAATATTCAGTATATCAGTCTCTACGCAATCCTAGAGATTTCATATGGCCACAAAACACATCTCTAGGTATTGGCTTTGTCATAGGATCTGCTATCATTCTATGCGTAGTATGTACTTTAAGTTCACATCCTTTCGTACAACCATATACTTTACAAAATTATACTTGGTATCTATGTGTTCGGTCTTGTCATGATATTTTGGATCTTTGGTGTACGCTTTTGCTGCTTGGCTATCACAGTTAACCAACAATGAATCTGCAGCACTTCCAATAACACCTAAATGATCCAAAAAATCTCTTAAGCCAAACATCTTCTTATACTGCTGCTGATAATACCACGAACTCAACTTCTATCGTGGACAAGGCTATACACTTTTGTTTCTTACTGCTCTAACATATGGTGCCATTATTCGGTAAGAAAACAAACCCAGAGGTAGATTTTCTTTCATCTAAATCTCCTCCCCAATCAGTATCACAATAGCCTTTAAGTTGCAGATCCTTTCCTTAATAACTCAACGTATAATCAGCAGTCCCCTTTAGATACCTTAGTATTCTCTTAACGGCTTTCCAATGTACTTGACCTGGATTGGATTGGTATCTGCTCACCATTCCAACTACAAAACATATGTCAGGTCTTGTACACATCATAATGTACATCAAGCTTCCAACAGCACTAGCATAAGGAACATGTTTCATTTATTCCTTCTCTTGTGGAGTCCCTGGACACAGTCTATGGCTCAATCCTTTACCTTTTGCAATAGAAGTGTCTATGGGTTTACAGTCTTGCATACGAAATCGTTCAAGAACCTTATTTATATAGGTTTCTTGCGAAAGAGACAACGATCTCTTCGAACGATATCTCGAAATCTTAACTCCAAGAATGTATGCAGTCTCACCCATATCCTTCATCTCAAAGTTAGAAGACAACCATCTCTTGACAGTATTAACCAACTCCATATTGCTTCCGCAAGAATCGGTATATCATCAACATACAATGATATGATCACAAATTGATCCTTGGATCTTTTGATATATACACAATGATCCTCATCAATCATTTTAAAATCATATGCCATTATTGCATTATGAAAACGTATATACCATTGTCTTGATGACTGCTTAAGACCATATATCGACCTCAAAAGTCGACATACTTTTTCTTCTTGGCCTTTCACTATGAAACCAGCAGGTTGTTCCATATATATTTCTTCCTCTAATTCTCCATTGAGGAAAGCGTCTTTACATCCATTTGATGTAACTCAAGATCCAGACTTGCCACTATTGCCGAATAATGCGAATCGAGGTAAATCTCACTACATGAGAAAACGTATCTTCATAATCAATTCCTTCCGTTGATTATACCCCTTCGCCACAAGGCGAGCCTTATGCCTTTCAATCGAGCCATCAGCCTTTCGCTTTATTTTGAGAACTCATTTGTTCCCAATAGCTCTGCGTCCTTTTGGAAGATCAACCAGTTCCCAAACTTGATTTGATTTCATTGACTCAATTTCCTCTTCCATTGCATGAATCCATTTTTCCTTACTAGGGCAATTCAGAGCCTCATTGATATTTCTTGGCTCATCCTCATCTTGTGGAGCAACCATAAAAGTTTCCCCTTCAATGTCAAAACGTCGACGGGGAATACTTTGGCGACTTGTTCGCCGTATGGGATATTGTACACTTTGCACATCATTCCCTATTATGCTCCCACTTGGATGAACTCCACTAATATCATTATCTTGATCCAATGTCTCAAATAGGGAGTGATCTTCCCCTATTTCGCCCTTCTTAGGAAACTAATCATCTAAGAATGTGACATCTCGTGATTCAAATTTAGTTATACTCCCACTTTCCTGCTCACCAATGAACACATACCCTTTCGAGTGTTCCGAGTATCTTATGAAAATACTCTTCTTTCCTCTGGGACCCAATTTCCCAAACTTGTGAGATGACTCATGTGTATAGGCAGCACAACCCCATGGCTTAAGAAAACTCAAGTTCGGTTTTCTAACTGTCCATAACTTCTATGAAGTAGAAATAACTGATTGGAAGGCATCCGATTAAGTATATTGGCAGCAGTTAACAACGCATCACTCCAAAAAGTAATAGGTAAGTTAGCATGCGCCATCTTGGACCTAACCATTCCAGTAGGGTTCTATTTATTCTCCCTGCAACACCACTTTGTTGAGGAGTATATGGAATAGACAACTATCTTTCTATTCATTTTTCATCACATAATTTTCTGAACTTATCAGATAAATATTCTCAACCTCGATCGGATCTAAATACCTTTATTTTCTTGTCTAATTGATTTTATGCCAGGTTCATAAACCTTCTGAAACAACTTATGCTTCAGATTTATGAGAAATCAAATAGACATATCCGACTCGAGTATAATCATCTAAAAAAAAAATATGATGAAATAAACAGCCCCTTGCCTTCCTCTCACATTCATTGAACTACAGACGTCCAAATGGATTAAATGCAGAGGAAATTCAGCTCTTTTACCTTTTCCAAATGGTTTCCTTATCATTTTCCCTACTAGGTAATGCTTACATATGGACAAATCAACTTTTTCAATATTGCCCAACAAGCCCTCTTTGGCTAGTCTATTCATAAGTTGTTGGCCCATATGACCAAGTCTAGCATGCCACCATATTCACATCATTATCATATAAGGTAGAAGACGTGAAACAAGGGAATAACATATTGACATCACCATAGTCAACATTTAGTAAAATAAAACCATCCAGAAAGTGACCACAACTATAGTAGTTTGTATCCAAATAAAAATCTACACATTTATTATGGAAGTTCATATAAAAACCAAGCTTGACCAACACCAAAAACAGACATTAAATTTCGACGAATATCTGGAGCATATGGAACATCATGTAGGAACAAGGTGCGTCCACCACGCATGTTCAATTGGCAGGTGCCAATCCCTTTAACTTCATCTCTAAAGTTATATCCCACATAGATCCACTTAATTCCAGTTGGTATCGTCGGAATTCCATGAAGGATTCTCTATCCTTCCCTTTATGGTATGTTGCTTCTGAATCTACAGTCCACAAAGGATTGGATTCAGCCAATAATATTGAACTTGACACATAAGCAAAGTTCTCAAATGTACAAGAGATGTTGACTTTTTTTTTTTTTGACTCACAACAGTTGCAAGCATAGTGACATTTCTTGTCACAATTGTAACACCTCACCCTTGACATTTTCTTCACTTGAAGACGTTTTCCTCTCTTGTGTTGGTTAACTCTTGATTTCTTGCAATAAGGATTTGATCCTTTACATTCTCACATATTGAACGAATCAATACGCTTGCGCTTAGAGCACAAAGCCCTTTCTAAGCTAGAACCAGCATAGCAAATGTCTATTTTCGGCTCAAATACCGTTAGGCGGTCCTCTACTAGCTCAAGGTGGCGCATGGCATCCTTAAGATCTTCCATAACATGGTCAAGAGCTTCTAGTGCTTCTTGCTTTTCCAGCACATATTGAATTTTCTTATTCAATATTTCACAATTGTTACCGTTCATATCAGCAATCACGTTCTTAGTTGCCTGAAAACATCGATCCGAACACATCGACATATATGCACGAATAATTAATGCCTATCATTTATGCATCTACTTTTGCATAGACCCATCATATCAATGAATAATTTCAAGTAAGGTTTCAGAATCAAAAGGTCACTATGTTTCCAATCATCCTCCAAAAATCCTAACTTAAAATTATCATTAACATAATTGTCTTATGCAAAATTAATTCTATGAAGCTACAAAAGCTTTTAAAACTACCCACAGCTAATTACCCACAAAGAACAAAGAATAATGAAAAGCAAAGAGATAATTGACATACAATTAAAAACAATAATGCTTTCAATTAATACAACTATACATTACACTAAGCAATATATACAAAGAAAAATATCAACATAGAAAGAGATATTCAACCATAAAAACATCTCATAACTAATCTAAGAAATAAATAGGAAATGTCCCTTCTAATCTATCAGTTAAAACATCTGAGAAAACTGAAGGCACATTTGCCAACCATGGAAAAACTTTTGGAGAGCTTTCATGTCGCCACCAAGGCGCATTTACTCTACGCCATGTGGCGCTCAATCTAAGGGTTGAAGTTTTGGCAAACTCAATCATATAGTACTCTCTTACAAAAGCTTCCACTAGTCTTCTATAATCCGGGACCACGTTGACCTCCCATAACCGATCTAACACTACTTGCCATTCAGGTGGAAGAGTGTTCATCAAAGCCGGCACCTTCTCAAAATCCGGCATAAGATAACCATTCTAGATGATTTTCTGTATCATCTGATTGACCCTGACCACATGTGATACTAAATCACCGTCATGCCACCGATAATCAGCTAACTCTATCATCAGCCTTTTAAGTCTTGCAATTCCCTCGTCCGTTCTCGGGATTGTAGGTATCCTTGCATAACACATCATAGTTCCTGCAACAAATGCAGAACTAAAAATGGATTACTTATAATCCATAATATACAAAAGGAAAAATACATAATTTTTCATAATTCATGCAATAAATGCAGAATTAAAAAATGGATTACTTATAACCCACATAGGCATGACTGAAAAAGAAACAAATCTTTTTTTTTTTCCGGGTCAACGGTCAACGGTCAAAGTCAACGGTCGTCGGTCAACGGTCAACGGTCAACGATCGTCGGTCGTCGGTCGTCGGACGTCGGACCGGTCAAACCGGTCGGGCCGGAGGGGCCGGCTCGAGCGAACAGACGCACGTGCCGGGCGCGTGCCTGCGTCCGCGAGTCGGGTCGGGTCGCCGGTTGGGTCACCGGCCGGTGACCGCCCGGCGAAACGTCGTCGGTGATGACGTCATCGGTGACGTCATCCGAGCGGTTACCAACCGTTGGATGACGTCATCGTGTGACGTCAGCACGCGTCGGTCCGCGGACCGGCGTGTGCCGGTTCGCCCGCCGGCGGCGTGCACGCGCCGGTTCGCCGACCGGCGCGTGTGCCGCACGCGCTTGGCGATCCAGCGCTTCCGAGCGCGTGCGGCGTCGCCCGACGGCGCTCGACGTATCGCCAAACTCGTCTCGACGTCGCCTTTCTTCCTATGCCTTCACAATTTGATTTCGACTTACGAAAACTCGGAAAAAAGGCCGAACAACGTTCGGGTGTCGGGATTCCTCGCCCCGATCCGTACGGCCGAAGTTCTTTCGCGAAAAATCAATCAAAAAACATCAAATTGATCAGGAAAACGTGAACTAGGGCTCTGATACCAATGTTGGGAATAACGGATCCCCGAAAACCGGATTCGACATCGAATCAAACCCCTAAATCAATGCGAAAGACGAATCCCAGGAAAAACACGTATCACCGATCGTAAAGCACACCACGGATTCGAGCGTACCTTGTTAGCCACAGATTAAGCACCAACGCCGATAGAGGAAGAGAAACTTGATCCTGTTCGATCCGAGGAGGCAAAATCCTTCAAGCGTCTCACTGGTTTCGCTTTGAAGAACAACGAGAGAGAGGGAGAGCGTTGAGAGAAAACGTACGTCTTTTCCTTTAAACAAAATGGTATTTTTTTTTTCTCTCTCCTCCCTTTTATACCTATCTCCTTCCACGGGCCCTATTCCCGTGGGCCGGGCTTTCTGGGCCCAACTTGGGCGGACGGGCCTTAAGCCCTTTAATTAATAAAACCATCAGTCCAAGAAGGCCAAGAATGGGCTTTGGTGGCTAGCCCTAATAAGCCACCACAGAAGCCATGAAAATAGTTAGTTGGAATTGTTAGGGGCTAGGCAACCCCCTGACAATCCGAGAACTAAGAGCTTTAATAGCTCTTGAAAGGCCTAAGCTACTCTTCCTCATGGAGACAAAAAATAAAGCAGACATGGTGGAAAAGATTAGTAAAAAACTTCAGTTTCAGAAACTACACTTGGTTAGTCCAACATGAATAGCAGGAGGATTGGCAATCATGTGGCAAGAGGAAATTGATTTAAAGGTAAATGCAAGTTCTAAACAACTCATAGATGTGCAATGTATCGATCCTGAAAGTAACCAGCTTATGCAGATCACCTTTGTCCATGCATCTACTAATTTTGGTGAGCGTCTGGAATTATGGCATGTGCTGGGAAATATTAAGCCTTTGTCTTCTCTTCCCTGGCTCTGTATAGGAGACTTTAATGAGATTCTGTATGTATGGGAGAAAGTGGGAAAAAAGGAAGCAGATAATAGAAGAATAGCAGAGTTTAGAACCATGATCAATGATCTATCCCTAATGGATGTAGAAAGTCATGGCTGTGCTTTCACGTGGGCAAATAACAGGGAGGGGGCAGAGTTGGTTAAAAAGAGGCTTGACAGAGCACTCTGCTCTTTAGAATGGCGAGTTACCTTCCATGATGCCGAAGTCCAGGTCCTTCCAGCCATAGGATCGGACCATAGTCCCTTAGTTCTCAGTCTGTATCCTGGAGCAAGAAAAAAGACAAGGCAGTTCAGAATGGAAGTATTCTGGACAGAGCACACAGATTATCACGCAGTTATTCAGCAAGCATGGGCAGAGAACTCAAGTCAAACAGCCCCATCTGCAGAGAAACTAGGGAGAACATCACAAGCTTTAATTAAGTGGAGCAAACGGCACTTCTCCAATGCCTATACAGAGATCAAAGCTCACCAGCAAGCATTAATAGATCTGATGAATCAAACAGATCACCATTCAAGTAAGCAGACAAGGTAGCAACTTATCAGCAAAATTGACACTCTCAGAAAACAAGAAGAACAGTTCTGGGGAATGAGATCACGCATTAAATGGCTTCATTGGGGGGATCAAAATACACGGTTTTTTCATGCCACAACAGTCAATAGAAGAAAACAGAACCGTATTTCAATGTTGCAATTAGAGGAAAACAGATGGAGCAGAGAACCCACGAGGATACAGGCACGCATTAAATCTTATTATGAGACTCTATACAGGACTGATGGTCAGAGGTATTACCAGCCTATCCTGAATCAATGCCCAACCCCAATAACAGATAATATAAATGAAAATCTGGTGGTAGTACCTACAATGGAGGAGATCCACGCAGCAGTGTTTCAATTGGGAGCCTATAAGGCTCCTGGCCCTGACGGTTTCAACGGAATTTTCTATCAACAATCATGGGAAACTATAAAACCTGACCTAATGCAGATAGTACATAATTTCTTCCGAACAGGTCTTCTTGACCCCCAGATCAACTAGACCCACATTGTGCTGATTCCTAAAGTAAAAAGTTCTGAAAATATCAGTCAATTCAGACCCATCAGTTTGTGCAACTTTAGTTGCAAAGTGATATCAAAAATTTTAGCCAACAGACTCAAAAGATGGCTGCCACTTATCATTGAACCATAGCAAGGGGCTTTTGTCCCAGGAAGGCAAATTCAGGACAATATCTTCATCATACAGGAGGTTCTGCATTACCTACGCACAAAAACAAGGAGGAAAAAACATCAGGCCATCCTGAAACTGGATATGCAGAAAGCATATGATAAAATAGAATGGGATTTTGTGAGAGATCTTATGCTGCACATGGGGTTTCATGTCAAATGGGTTTCTTTGATTATGCAGTGTATCTCAACAGTTACCTACAATGTAAAAGTTAATGGAGAACCTACCTCTTTCTTCAGTCCTTCGCGCAGCCTTAGACAAGGTGATCCACTTTCACCTTATATCTTCATTCTAATGTCCAATGTGCTAACCTGGATGATGAAAAAAGCATTAGAAGATGGAACACTAACAGGAATACAGCTCAACAGAAATTGCCCTAAGCTATCACATTTAATGTTTGCTGATGATGTCATCTTCTTTCTGGACGGAACTATATCAGAGTGTCAGAATGTAGACCAAGTACTAACTCAATATTGCTATGCTACGGGCCAAGTAATCAACTTAAATAAATCTGGAGTATCCTTCAATGGCAGCTGTCCAGCAGTGCTACAACAGAATCTTGCTACTGAGTTGAGAGTACCTATCCTACAGAGAACAGGAAAGTATTTGGGCATACCTACTGAATGGGGACAATCCAAAAAGGAGCTGTTTGCATGGATCCTGGCCAGAGTAGATTCAAAATTAGCAGGATGGAAAGAAAAGTTATTGACAAAGGCAAGAAAGGAAGTGCTAATCAAAAGTGTGGTACAGTCTTTACCTACCTATGCAATGTCCATTTTCAAGTTGCCCGTATCTATATGTAAAGCCATAGAACAACGAATCGCATCATTTTGGTGGCAAAATGGCGATGCAAAAAGAGGGTTGCATTGGAAAAGCTGGGAAATATTGAAGACTCGAAAGGATGCAGGGGGTTTAGGTTTCAAGGATCTACAAACCTTTAATAGAGCCATGCTCAGCAAACAACTTTGGAGACTAGCCACCTCCCCTTCAGCTCTATGGAGCAGAGTGCTCAAAGGGATTTACTTCCCCAATGGTGACTTTTGGACAGCTTCGAAGGGACGCCGACCATCATGGGGATGGCACAGCTTGATGCTCGGCAGAGACACCATAAAGAACAACATAATATGGTCAGTAGGTGACGGAGAATCTATTCGTATCAGAGAAGACAGATGGCTAATGCAAGGTGTAATAGGAGGCCAACCAAATCAGACAGAGCCGAAAATGGTATCTGAATTGATAAATGCAGAGCATAGAGAATGGAAACAACAGCTTATTCTCCAACTATTTGATGAAGCAATTGTAAATGAGATATTAGCACTCCCTATATGTCAGCAATCAAAGCCAGATATGTTGATATGGACAGGCAACAAAACAGGGCAATACTCTGTTAAGAGCGGATATAACAGAGCACGGGAAACAACAGGTACACCAGAACAGAACAAACCCTCTTGTTCTTATCAACCACCACGTACCTTATGGACTCAAATTTGGAGTCTGAATGTGCCACCAAAAGTTCGATCTTTCCTCTGGAACCTATGTCAGAACACCCTTCCTACGAGGGAAAACCTATACAAGAGAAAAATTGTTACTGATATGCACCTTTTGTCGGTCGCATATTGAAACCGCAGAACATATGTTGTTCCTATGCAAGTGGACGAAGAGAGTATGGGAAGAACAGATTTTCTACAAGATAAGACCGGAAGGAAGCATAAGTCGAACAGATCGGTGGATTGTCAAAGCTTTCCAACGAGATCAGGGTTTACCTGCTCGCGAACTCACGGGAATGGTTCTGTGGCACATCTGGAAGGCGCGAAACACCTGGATATTCCGATCAAAAGAGCCAAGACCCGCAGATCTGTTGAGCACAGCAAAGGAACAACAAGGTTTCTTCAGCCGAGGAAAAATAAACAGAAGCAAAAACTCAACCGATCAAACAAAACCTGACCGATGGAGGCCACCGGAAGGGGATGAACTGAAACTAAATGTCGACGCGGCGTGGTGCTCCGGTGACTTTCTTGGCTCTGCGGCGGGTATTGTTCGTGATCAGGAGGGAAGACTTCTCGAGGGTTTCGCTGCAACGATTAGGGTTTCCTCGGCAAGTGAAGCGGAAGCCCAGGCAATCTTACACGGCATATCCTATACGCACGAACTCAAGTCCTCTCACGTGCAAGCCTTCGGAACTCGAACAGGAAAGTGGATTCTTGAAAGTGACAGTTCTTCAGTCGTGGAAATGATCATGGGCCGGGCTGAACCAGCTTGGAACCTTAAGGAGATAGTGCAGAGGTGCCGAAATGGGCTCAGTAGAAATCCAAATATTTTGCTGAACTATTGCCCTCGCCAAACGAACGCAGCAGCGGATTGGATAGCAACAAAACATCGCCTACAGTCTCTTCCACGTAATTGGCTAATTTCCCCCCCTTTTCCACTATGGAATATTTTATGTGCAAATCTTTCCCCATCTGCTCTATGTAAGTCTCCTCTATAATTAAGCAATAGAAAGCTATCTTTTGACCCAAAAAAAAAAAAGATGAGGGTAACATATATCATTAGCATTGAAGTCGGGGGTTAAACAAAAAAAGGAAGGGAGTCGTTAAAGGATGTACGTAGTTTGGAAGTGAAGGTACACAGTCTAATAGCTGATGAAATAGTTGTAAAATTTCCCTAGATATGAATACACATATACACAGTACTTAGTCAATACCTATGGAAAAGGTATATGCATGTTATATCGAGTTTTCGAATATTTGCGAATGATTGCTCTTGCTAATTTTCTCTTATCGTTAAGCGCTATTTCTGCTTAATGGGTGCTGGAAGGTACGTGTGCAATAATGATTATGTAAATTGCTTATGTTGTGATGAAATTTAGATGGTGGACAGCTGAGCTATGAATGAATCGATTGTGCTTCTTTTGCTTGAATTGTGTTACTATTTGAGCATGTATCTTATGCCAAGTGATTCTGTAAGTTGTTGTGAATTGTGGCTCAAGTTGTGTTTGCAATAAAAAGGAATCGAGAAAGAGTTGTGAGAGAATGAATGGGAAAATAACATCTTAAAGAGATCTCATTGTCGAATGGTAAACAATACCCTCAGGGAGTGGGGATGCCCTTGCTGTGTGTCCAGAATGTCTCAATTTAAAATCTTAGGGCCAGGGACCCCTGGATCCGATATCCCTTGGAGTGAGGTGCCCATGGCCAGCGTCCCATGAAAGACTGGCCTGTGACCCAATGTTATTTTGAGAACTTGCAAAATGGAACTGAGAAATTGAAAATAGGTGAGTTGAATTTTGGCCATAATGTGGTGTTCAGTGGTATAGATATGATTTTTCTTTTTGTTTATACATTGAAATACTTGCTGGTTTTTTTATGGATTGCTATAAATATGCTGTACCATAACATTCGTCCATTGAGGTTAGTGTAGTAAGTCCATACATGCTTATCGTATGAAACGATAGGTCTTGTGAATTAGTTGAATGTGCCTTTGGTTATAGCGCCTATTCTCGATCTATGGCCCATGGACTCTCCTCAAGGCCCACAATGTATTTTACAACTGCAAAGAAGGTTGCTGAACTCCCCACTAATGTGCAGAAGCTCTTTCTTCTTGGCGAAAGTGTAGCACCCAAGTACTCCCACTTGGCCGTCCGCTCCAAGCTCGACAAACCCTCTCTAATTGCTAGGATTTCCACTATGAAGGGCTGAGGGAGCATGGATTTTCTTGGCAAAACTAATGCAAGATGCCCTCGGGAGTCTCGACACACTCCAACCACGGAATCCGATCGAGATTCCATGTACCAAGACGTCTTTGGCTTGAACTCTCTTGCCATGGTTCCAAATTGTGTAGCAACTCTGCGTGCTGTGTTAAGCTACTTCATTCGATGGAAGCTCCAATTGCCGCCAACGATTTACTCCAACGGAGCTATGATAAGCCTTCCGCAGTTCGCGTGTACACGGTCTTTGATGAATTAAGGTTCATGTTGATCCCTCAAATCTTTTCTTTTATTGTTCTTAACTTGATTGGCCATTGCTATAAACAAGTCAGATGCTTTTCATTTGATTCTTCCAACATAGTTGATTGGGTCCTTTGCTTTGTGTTAGGGGCAGGTTTAATTTGGTCCTTCTTTGTTTCCTTCATGTTTTTGACAAATACCTAATCGCAAGGAATATTCCTACATTAGGATGCGGAGATGAGCTGTTAAAGCTCTTCGTCAATTTTGACAACATTGAAGAGTTAATACTTTTTGCCCAGTGTCCCCGGTAATCATTCTTAGCGCAATGGAAGTGAAGTTTATAAGGCACTTTTGAGAGCGCATTCCATGATTGGCAATGCCGAAGGAGCTCAGAGGGTTTTTGATGCTACTCAATTTGCAGGGATTATTCCAGACGCGAGGCTAGGCGGGCTACTTATAAATGCCTATGCGGCTACAGGACAAAGTGACAAGGCCCTCTTTGCCTTTGAGAATATGAGGAAGGCTGGTATTGAACTTAGTGATAAATGCGTGGCCCTTGTTCTGCACTCGTATGAAAGAGAGAACAAAATAAACAAAGCACTGGACTTTCTGATAGATTTGGAGAGAGATGGTATTGTAATTGGAAAAGAAGCATCTGAAAGACTTGCTGGATGGCTCCATAGACTTGGGGTGGTAGAACAAGTGAATCGACTCTTCTCTATGGACATAGGATATGGATAACTATACATAATACACATGAAAATAGAGGAAAAGATAGTTTTAAGGATCAACTCTTCTCAAATGAAGCTATTCAAGGTAAGATCAGGCAAGATTAAAACAAAGGATGAGCACGACGTCCCGAAACTAAACATAGATCTCACAAACAAAAGAAGTCTCTGCTTTGAAGAATTGGCACTTCTCAAATAGGCCGTGCAATCTTCCGCATTACACCAGGACAAGCTAGATTCCATCGCCCAAAAAAAAAAAAAAAAAAAACCTTCATTCTCTTGCCTACTCCCGCTAAGATCATTTTGACACGTTAGTTGTTTCGATTTTTGAAAAAAGTGTTGGGATAGCAAATTTTTAAAAATTAGACTGAATACATGTGCAATGTACGTGCCATAAACGTGCAATGTGTGTGCGATATACTTCCTCAAAGAAAATGATGGGGAAGATGTGTTTGGACCAGTTAATAAAATGGGTTGGAAACGAACAGAGATATGTCAAAATCAAATGCTTGAACATATAGACCCACCTAATGCAGAATCTAAATCGAAGGTCTGTGTGTCGCTATATCTATGCTTCTCGAAAAAGTGAGTGGCGAAGAGCATCGTGGTGTCTATTTACATGCCTATTGGACAAACTAGAACACAACAGCCCACAATAGCATGTGACGGACGCATTAAGTTGGATAGAAGATGTCCCCCCACGCACCAATGTTCTAGTTGGTGTTCACAATGTCATCGTCGCACTCCTTGGGTATGCTAGCATCCTTCTTGATTTGGGCAAGCCAAAGTGCAACCTCCTCCTCAACTTTGGAGGTCTTGTTGAGGATGGGCTTGGTGAGGCCTAAGCAGCCCCGCATGATGAGCCACTCAGGCGATTCTAGCATGTGGAGAAATATGAAAGCAAGCACATGTACGGTTGAGGGGATTGCTCCCGCAATAAGCATCCAACGCCACGCATGGTTGAGGTGGATATTGGAGAGAATATAATTGGATAGATTGCCGAATAGGATGCCAATGCTAATACACACCTAAACCATGCAAACAAAAACTGAAAATGATGCCACAAAATTTGGGGGGAAAAAGGAAAAGAAAATAAATGACTACCTTAGGTTGGAGATCAAGATGCCAAGAGAGAAGGCAATGGAGATCTCGGTGGTGTAGACTAGGCCAAACGTTAGGGCGAAACTGGCGCCGAGGTTGGCCAAGGAGCAACCAACTAGGAAGATGACATAACCTAGGGTGAAGCCCAAAATGAGGGGCTCGACGAAAAATATGGCACCCGCAATCACAATTGTCCAATAGTGACCGAACCAATCAAAAATTAATCTTGCTAACACCAACCTGAGCAATGTGAACACATTGAGGAAGGCCATCACGAGCTCAAGATGGAAGTAGCCCAGAATTAGGTGCGTGTTGATGTATAGTGCAAGCCCGCTAATTTGTTGTTGCTTTTGCAATTAATTTGTTTCTTCTATTCAAATATATGTTGTACCACGCCCTTGCTCTTTCCATTATTCACTGTACCAAAAATCTATGTTGACTGTACCGAGCCTAATAGCTCTCGTGGGTTATTCAGCTGCATAATCTTCCATAATTGTATCAAGACAATCTAGTTTCCATTGCCAAACCCCCTCCCCCTCGAAAAAACCCTTCATTCTTTTGTCCTCTCTCGCCATGATCACTTTTACATGTTAGTGGTTCAATTTAAAATATAAAATATATATATTTTTAAATCAGACTAAATACACATGCAATGTGCGTGCAACATACGTGCGATATACATGCAACGTACGTGCAATATAATTCCTCTAAAAAAATGATGGGGTAGATGTGTTTGGAGCAGTAAACAAAACGGGTTGGAAAATGGCAAAGAGATGTCGGAATTGAATGCTTGAATAGACAAATCCATCTGATGTAATAATGATTTGTATAGTATGTGAAAATAAATTCATGAAAAAGATTTCATTATTAATGGAAATGGACATGTATGCTCTTCAGTTGCCTTTTGTTTTCGATTACAAATGTTTCAGAGAGTCAGCATTCATTTAGGGATATTTGCTTAAAAAATTTTCAGTGCACTTATTCGTGCGACTCATTTCATTATTGGAGATGTGCAGAACTAGCAATGAGAATAAAGAGCCCAGTCATAGGAAAAGCTTTCGAAACTTGAAAGGTCATCCATAATTAGAAAAAGCGCGAAAATTGGCCGAATGGACTGAATTGGTACCAATAGTAAAATGTTTAGGACTGAATTAGTTCAATTAACAAGTTTAGAACTGAATTGGTACCAATGCAATAGGTTTATGACTTTTTTGGTACTTTTCCCTATTTTTAACTCCACATGGTTTCTTTCTTTCCCAATTTAGCCCTTGAAGAAAATTTTCTCAATGCTTGTGAGTGCACCGGCACAATGTGGTTTCCAGAAATACTAAAAAGATGTCACTTGAATTAGACGAAGTTAAGTGAATTACTCAAATCGCAGAAATTTGACACTTTAGAACTAGAAAGTGCTATTTATAAGTTTCACTTTCATTTTAAATTTTAAGATTTTGCAAGAAAGATGAAATAACTTTATATATAAATATAAATATACATATATATTAAATCAATATACCCTTGTACCAATTATAGAACTATAAACGCCATATGTGCATGAGATCATTGGTATGATCCCGCAATGCTTGGGTCTAAATTAGAAAGATAAATTCCTTACAAGTGAATAAAAAAGTTCAATATGATTAAGGAAATTTTTTCAACATGGCCCCTAAATTTTTGTTCTATGTTAGCCGAGCCCTTATTTTATTTTTTCATTTTTCAAGTAGATGCCATACGTTTTAGGAATTTGTTTTCGATTGAGCCTTTCTACATTGAATCTTTTGGTAATCCTCCCATATTTGAGGTGATGAGTGTGTGTGCACACCAACTGAAACATCCATGGAAGGAGATGTAAAGACAGGTGAAGAAAGGATTTTCTTAAGAGCATACCCCACAAACTCAAGAGAATCAAATCACAAACCCAGGAGAGTTGGAAACAGAAAAGGAAAAAAAAAATCAAGCGCCTCCATTTACGTTAAGGACTAAATTCAATTTCCCCCCCAAATTTAGACAGAATATGTCGAGTCGAATGTAACACCTATGCGCACGTTTCTATAAAATAAAGTTACAATTTTGGTCTTGTACTTTGTTTTATTATTATTATTTTTTTTAAAGTAACACGATTGACACAAACTTAATATGCATAGGTTTTACATCATAATTAACAAAGTACGGTGTTTTCTAATGACACCATACCAAAGCCAATTATGACATGCAAACTTGAAATGCGAGCTAGTTATTATTATTTATTTTTTCATTAGAAAGTACATATCTGGTAAAGTCTAGATTGAACAAAAGGAGATAAAATTGTAATAAAGTGGTTTCAACCAAGTTTCGCCCGATTTACTAATCTCTCATCAAATTAACAACAGATTATTGTATGTTGTGGCTTGAGCAACTTGCGTTGTTTTTTTACATGAATGGTTCAATCATGAGATTGTGGTAATAATGCACGGCTGCTTTCTTGGAAACTAATGACTTTATTGAGGATCTCATAGAAAACGAAAGTATAAGCTAAGAGTTATGAAAAAAAAAATTTGGTCAAATCATTCCTTACGTAAGTAGGCAAGTAAGTTTTCCTATTTACTAGACTTGCATTCATGTCATAAATTATACATTGATGCTTATATTCTTCGTTTAATGGCATAGTCAGTTGGAAACTTCTATCTTTATTGACTTTAAATCTCATAAGCTCGCCGGCGAGCTCAAGGCTCGCTTGTGGCCAGCGATCGGCCAAGAAGAAGAAGAGGGAAACAAAGAAAATGAAAAGAGAAAAAGAAAATAATTTAATAATTGATTTTAAAAAACTAAAAATCCATTTTTAAAAATAATTAAAAATCGATTTTAAAAAGGAAATAAATGGAAAAGAGTGTTTGGAGGAAAAGATTTTCCTTACCGAACAGTGGAAAATGTTTTTCACTTTATCTTCAAGTTTCACCCAAACACTGGAAAATAATTATATTTTTCTAGGAAATGGCTTCCTAGAAAATATTTTTAAGAAACGTCACATTTTTTTGTAAAATGAATAGAGCCTTAGTTGAAGTTAGTCTACAAAAAGCATGTTTAACCTATTAGTCCATAGGTTATGATCATGAAAGGCAAGTGTGCCTAAAAGGCGGTGTCAATGTGCACGATTAATGTTACCAAAGGGAAGAAGCCACAATGACATTTCCTTATATTTTCCTCTTTCGTTGCCTTCTGTAGATGAGCAAAGTGACATCTTGACAAATCTATGAAGTTTTTTGTGTTGCCGAGACAAGTCTAAGATGTCGACCGAATGTAAGTTCGCCAAAATTACCATCTTTCTAAGTTTCTCTACTTAACCAACCATTCCGAGCAAGCATTTGTCAAGACTAAACCTACTTTAAAGAAGATCAATGGAGTGGTGGCAGCACAAGAAAACAGAATCAAAGTCGGACAGTGCTATCCAATAACTTCCGTGACTAAATCATACACCTTCGGAAAGCTCATTGTATCCAAGATACAATAATCGTACTTCATGTTTCCAGCTTTTAGCGTTAGTGTTGACACCTAAATTTCTGTCGAAATTTTTAAATATCAATTTATTTTCCACAAATATAAAAAATTGTAACAAGATACCAAAAAAGAAGAAATGAAATAAAAAAAAAAATCGAGTGGGCCGGACGCCCGACCCGCGGCATAACTTTCGGCCCTCCCCCAAAAATCCCTCTCTTCTGACCTAATTTCCATTATTTCCCTTCGTTGAGCCCAAGAAAGAGAAGAAGGAAGCCCAGCCCCTCTTCCATTCTTGCGCACGGCACGCCTGTGAGCGTGGAAAAGGAATGTGTGGCGTGCGGGTGACCGTCCGCAAGGCTAACGGAAGAGCATTCGTTTTCAATGGCGGCGACCCACGATCCTCCGGCGGCGAAACTCGCGTCTTCAGTTCACATTCTTGTTCAAACTCATCGTGACAAGGGCGGCTCGCTGTCTTGCTTCGCCTCTGTTTTCTTCGCCGGCCGGCGGCGAAAATGCCGCAACAGCTGAGAACCCTGAAGAGGGTGGGCCCAGTTTCAAGTGGGTCGAGGTGGGGCCTCGTGCTACCGAGGAGCAGAGGATCGCCATATCCAAGCTTCCTTTCAAGATGGCGAAAAGGTGCAAGACGTTGATGAGGCAAATCATTTGTTTCGATCCTCAGAGGGCGAGCGGGTCGGATGTTTTGGCCGCTTGGGTGAAGATCATGAAGCCCAGTAGAGCCGACTGGCTCCCTGTTCTCAAGGAATTGAGGAAGCTGAATCATCCTGCTCATCTCGACGTACCGACCCTCATTAAATACGTGAAGTGGGAAAACGATGTCAAAGATTTCTGGCTTGGGAAAAGTTGAAGTTAAATCTGGTAATCAAAGATTTTTTAATCTAACTTTAGAAAGAACAATTTTAATAACTATTTGAACTGCTACTAAGGCCCTGTTTATTAACGTTCTTTATTTATTTTTATGAACAAAATTTCTATTTTTTTGTTATAATGAACAAAAAAAAATGTAAACGCGTTTGTTTGCGTTTTTGTTAAATAAATCTTTTTTTGTTAAAAACACGTTTGGAGCAGAAATTAAAAAAGAAAAACGTGTTTTTGTTTCAAAACAATTTTTAAGAACAAATTTTCTCTCTCTTCTCTTTTTTTCTTCTTTTCTTTTTTCTTTTTTCTTTGGCCGGTCGCCGGCCTTGGCCATGGCCGGTGATCGGCCGTCGAGGGCCGGCAACCTCGCCGGAGCGTCGCCAATTGCCTTGGCTGGGCGAGCTTGGGCGAGCTTGGGCTCGCCCAGATCTGGCGAGTTCGAGCTTGCCCAACCACCGGCGAGGCTCGCTGGCCTTGCAGTGGCCCGGCAAGGCCGAGCCTCACCGTTATCGGGCGAGCTCGGGCTAGCCGGATCTCGGGCGGCGAGGCCGAGGCCGAGCCTCGCCGTGGCTGGGCAAGGCCACCAGCCCTCGTTGGCCGGTCGCCGGCCATGGCCGAGGCAGCGACCGGCCAAAAGAAGAAAAAAAGAAAGAAAAAAAAAAAAAAAAATATATATTAAAAAATAAAATAAAAATAAAATAAAATAAAAATAACACAAATTGACCAAACGTGTTTCTATTTATTTTTCATTCCTGCAAAGTTTACCAAACGTGTTTTTTTATTCAAAAATTGTTCTCCGGAATAAACATTTTTTTCTATTTTTATTCCCTAGAACAATTTTTAAATAAAAATGTTACCAAACGCGTCGTAAAGCTACATGTTCATTTCTTATTTGGTAATGAGTGGTAAAATTTCATTTTGAACTAGTATGGTTGTAAAAAACTTGAGGTTGTCGCACAAAACTTTGTTTTTTTTTTTTTTTTTTTTTTTGGTAAGGCGCACAAAACTTTGTTTATCAACACTATTTTGTTAAAAGAAATATACTTGTCTGGATCCGGTTTATAATAGATCGGATCCATCGTAATGGTTCATAGTTCCAACCTTTTGCAAAGGGGAAGTCTGGTCTTAAAGGGGAAGTCAGAGACATTTAAATGAAGGAATACTCTTCTCTCTCACCAAAAAAAGCATTTTTTTGGTTGGACTTCTTTTGATTTTATTCATCGGATTGGCGTTAGCTTTGAAAACTTTCTTGACCTAAATTTAAGATTTCAACATATAGGGTAGTCCAGAGATGAGTCACTGGAGGAAATTGCAAATAAGAGAGACATTCGATCCGCCCTGAATGGTGGCCTTGGACTGATGTAATTTTTGCATTTGGGCTTAGGTTCAGCATTTCAATCTCTTTTTGAAAATTTCTCATTTATCTCATTTCGATATCAAAATATGCAAATTACTAAACAAAAATTATTAGCATAAAATCACTTGAACAAAATATAGATTTATTCGAAGACGTGAATTTCACGGACCCATCGAAAACCGACCATATTAATTGATGTGGAGTTTTAAGGGCTGGAAGTATTATTCGGAAAGTTCTTTTAAACCCTCCACACTTTAATTGTATGTTCCATTTCTCTCTAACCTGACTTTTCGATGACCATTTCGAATTAATCGGGATTTCTTTTCGAACCGCAATCCACGATCACCTGCTCATGGCATTACCCTAAGGTCAACCAAGGATGGCAATCAAACCTTTGCAGTGGGATTATTAGAACTAGGATGCCCGTCTGCCAGTCATAATGGAGAAGTTCTTCTCCCTATATCGGTAAAAGAGTGGGGAGATAACTAGACTAAGTGTTACCATAAGGATCCTACAAAAGTATGCCGACGTGGACTGACACGAGACACATGTCACTCTTTGAATGGTTCAGAGTAAAAATTGCATGGCACTTTTAAGGTACACAATATTTTCTCATACCCATGGAGAATCATAACTACTTAGTCTACCTATAGGCAGTTGCAATTCCGCTGGCACACTGGAATTCAGAATGTCTCTTCACATGAGGTAGGAACCATCTCTTCTAACAGTATGGCTCGAACGCCTGACCTCCTAAAACCCATTCATTATCGGAAATTCATCCCAAATTGGAATACTCGTATCGTTCATCGAGTAAACATATGAGAAAGAAGGGCTTTTCCAATCAATTTTGAACAGAAATTTTCCCAAATTTCGGTTTTTAATGAGTAGGGGCCCAAGCAAGGCGGATCGGCCCATGGAACAAAATGGATTAGCTAGCGTAGCCCGTTTCGTGAATTGGTGGGTCGTGATAGATCGAAACCCATTTGCCACCTCTAGATAAAGAGGAAAGAAAAGATGCCAAGCAAAACTTCAGCAACGTCAGCCCATCAATGTCGAAAAAATCAACACGATTCTCGTGTCAGCCTAGCATAAATTAAATCCAAATTAGAGAACAAACACAATAAATTATGCTTAACAATATCACATCAATGCGATCACGTAACATCAATTGAAAGTTTTTCGGTCCTAATTGATGTTCC
Source organism: Eucalyptus caleyi (assembly GCA_014182885.2). Lineage (NCBI taxonomy): Eukaryota > Viridiplantae > Streptophyta > Magnoliopsida > Myrtales > Myrtaceae > Eucalyptus > Eucalyptus caleyi. The sequence continues at coordinate 10,302,632 of CM024469.2, read as the reverse complement.
TGCCAAGCTTCAAGTTGCTTTAATTGTCGGCATTATCCTCTGAAGAAAGAGATTTGATTAGATGAGGAGACCTAGCTTCAAAGCCACTCCTCCATCAACAGTCCTGAGATGGGATACATGAATAGTAGCTGAAAAAGTCACCTTCAGGGTTTGCGGCTACATACGGATTGAATATTATCTCAGCGCTTGAAACTTGCAATTTATATTTTGAGTTCCGTCGCTTCGACTCGCCACGGAGGACCCCGCACATGTACGCGAATCATCATTTTTTTTCCTTCCCAAGCTACCGTTGCCCAAAATTCACATAGTGGGGCATTAGCTTTTGTTCATCTCGTGAAAGAGCTAGAGTTCGATATCCCTACTATCACGTGATGGGACCTTGGCACTCTCGAGATCTTGATTCTTTCGCTACAAATACACTAGAACTTATGTGCCCCACGAGCTCCCTATGCTTTTTGTAAATAAATTTGAATTATCTTTTTTCATAAAGTGGTTGGTCTTTGAATTAGTAGCAAATAATTTCCTGCTTTTGACTATTTCACAATTTGACCCTTCTAAAATGTCTTTCGATTATGAAGCATCAATAAGTACACTAGTGATGTATGGCTTAATTTTCCATATATTAAAATAAGATCATAGATAATGCGGCAGTAAATTCGCGATATAACGAAGCTACGCATATAATATTTTATGGAAGATCGTCAATTTGCAAGAAAAGTAAACGACAACCCACCGTTCCATTTCTTGGAAAAGGGAAAGAAAATACATGAATTTTCATGATGGCAACATGTTGAATCCTTGATATTTTGAAGGGTTGATGTGACGTGTCGTTTGTTGTCTTAGTGGCGGATTTGGAGCGATGTGCTTGCCGACGGGGCCATTGTTTAGTGGGGGGAAGAAGGCATCCAAGCCTCTCCTCTATTGGTCAAAGCATTACCTCCTATTCTTCAGATATTTTTCTCCTACTAGACATGGAATGGAACGGCGCTCTATGATTCAAAGAATTCCGCAATAGCAAGCCGATAGACAAGTGCCACATTTGATATAATAAAATAGAATCGATGGATCAAACCACCAAGCATGTTAGTTCGGATGCTTGCCTCTTTTCTATGAGGTCGCGCCTCTCCAAAAATTTAAAGTCAAATATTAAATTTTTTGCAAAAAAAAAAAAAAAATGCAACTTTGACATGGACTGGCTTATGAGTCTTAAAGAAGTATGGTAAATATTGCATTTCTCAATATCAATTATTTTAGCCATGCGAGCATATATGTGGAAAGTGTGTCTGCTTCTCTAGGTTAAAGTCTCGACTTAAGTAGAAGATACACTTGAGAATATTTATAATGACCAAAGGGTTTGGATTAAGCTCCACTTAGGCAAGAGCCATACTTGAGAATACCTATAGCGGTCATAGAGTGCTCACTGGAGTCAAAGGGACTAGATAAGAAGCAGTTCTTGGCAAGCTTCTAAGATGAAAAAAGGTGTTCTAGGGATGTGTGTGTGTGTAAAATTGAAATTAACTCACGAAAGGCACTTTGATATGACGGCAAGTTTAGAATTGGAACTACAATATTAAGCATGCTCAGGTGGAAGTACTATCAAGGTGGGCGGCCTCTTGGAAATATGACCCACCCCTATGTCAAAGGACTTGCAAGGCTTGGTATAGGATTGCCAAAACAGACAACAAGAATGTCATGATATCAATATGCGCATTTCAATAATCTTCAGGGCATGTGACGACAAGTGGATCCACAACGTCCGGTAAGGATTAGTGAATGCAAAAGAAAAAAAAAAAGAAAAGGTATTGGAAATCATTGGATGCTAGGGCAAGAAGAAAGGATAATGAGCACCCGAGGAGGGAATGCAAATTGCAACACTAATTACAATACTAACATTCAATCAGGATGGGTGGGGAGGTGGGTCAACTGGTTAGGGATGATCGGTTTTAAGTCTAATTTGGTTCCACCTATGAACCAAGAATCGGATCAGGAGAACCGATTCCTAATTTTTAAACAGGATTAGGACCGATGATCCTAGACAGAGGGGACCTGCACCGAACCGATTAATCCAGTCCGGTTCACTCTAGTGCTATGGAACCAATTACTTTAAAAATTATTAAAAAAAAAACTAAAAAAATACTAGAGTTACTACTATTTTTAGGATTTATTGTTATTTTAAAGAAATTTAAAAATATTTATAGATTAATAAATAAATAAAAAAAAGTCAATCCGATCCGGTTCAATTTTCTCCTCGAAATCAGAAATCAAACCGACAATTACAATTCCATTTTTATAAAATTGAGAATTGAACCGATCCTTTTGAGAACAGGACCAAATCGGTTGGTCCGATTCGATTCGATTAAGGTGATTCTCGAATTTTAGCGGTCCAGTGTAGTCACCCCTATGGCTGGCTGTGTGGGGGCTTTCTCAGCTTTTGCTTTTCGTACCGCAAAAGGACTCCCAACCAATTCCTCTGAATTAACTGGTTGCTTTCGATTAATGAACCCTCTGCAATTTAATGATAAATAATAATAAAAGTTCCATTCTTTATTCTCATTTCTCTAATTTTATCCTCTCTCTTTCTCTCTCCCTGCTGGCGCCCCGACCGGAGCGTCGAGAGGATGCGACGTAACTGCGGTCAGCACAGCAGAGACAGACAGACAGATGTCAGATATACATAGAGAGAGAGAGAGAGAGAGAGAGAGAGCCCGAGTTGTCCGAGATTTCGAGCTCGCGGGCCGCCGGCGTCGCGGCGTCCGGGCTGTTTGCCCCCCGGCTCCGCCTCCCCACGCGCTGCCGCCTGGCGCGTGCGGCTCCCCCAGTTATCTTTTTTTTTAATGGGTTTGCAGCTATATACCGCACGACTTGCGTGGATGGAGGGTTGTGATCATGGATGCCAAAATGGCCCCCTTTTTTTTTTTTTATTTATTAAAGATTTGCATATTTGTCCTCAGTGTTTCTAATCATTCGTAACTTTGACCGGGAAATATCACGGAAAATCTTTAAGTCATGCCTTGCTGTCACACAAAAATATCCCGAACCCTTTTTTTTTTGCAGCCAAAACCTCTAATTGTATATCATTATGGCTAAAATACCATCTATCTACTTCAAAATACTTCAAAACTTAATTTATCACCAATGTCTCACAATTTTTTTTTGTGTCGCCCATACCCCAAACATGTGGAGAATGCAAAAAGTTGTGGCATTAATATCATAGTAGATATAATTTAGGAATTATGGCAATAGAAAAAAATTATGATTAAGAGTATTTGATGATGCAAAATGATTTGGCCACTGCAATATTAATATCAAAACTTTTTTTCCGTGTCACCAAACCCCAAGCATAAGTGGTATGAAAATTTTTGGGATTCTAGTATTGTATTTGATATACTTTAGAGTGAATTAGACAGTAGTTTAAGATTTTGAGTGGTACCAATCCTTTTAAGTTTTATAATAGATCCCTTGAGCCAGTGAAAAAAGGCCAACCTTTTTCCTTCCCTCGGCTTGACACACTTTATTTTTTTTTTCTCATTTCATACAAAAATTATTTCATTAAACATGCTTGTAAGGTCAAGTGAGAGAATGACTAGGTTGTTTCTAACCCCTTTTCGTTATTTTTTTTGGCTCAAATCAATATGAAATTGGTAATATTTCCTCTAGATGCACTGGATTCAACACGTTTTAGATCTAATTTCTCCATCCCATCCAATAGATTTCTTCCTAGATAACTCGTGAAGAAAAAGAAGGCCAACGACTCCCCAGTCTCATCCTTGTCCTGTCTAAGTTTTCGACGCATTAAAAATATACAAACCACTTTCCAGAAAAAGTTTAGCAAGTGAACCGACGACTTTCTTTAAGTCAAGTCTCGAACGACTAGTATATTTATATAGCCAAACTTTTTCTTTTCCTTTTTTTTTGGGGGATTAAATCAATTGATGCGCTGGATCAAAACGAATAGTGGATTTTATTTTTATTTTGTTGAATATTTCCTGCTCAAACGATGAACTACTCAAGATTCCCTCTAAAGGGTTATCTTGTTCAGTTGCCGTTTGGCGGGACAAAGTCAAATCTTGCCTCCAAAATTAAGAGACTAATTATGTCTAAAAAATTATGTAGAAATTATATATGAATATGCATATCGGTATTTATATGTGTTAAACCCTTTGAGGCATTTCACATTCAACAGAAAACTAAAATTACGACAATTGTAAAAAAGGAAGAATCTCAAAGTGAAATTTTGACCAAACAAGTCTTTGACAGATCATGTACAACAAGTTGAACTCTTTTGTTTGAAATTATTTTTCACGCATATATAAGATTTGACCAAGTAACTAATAATAGGTATTGGGATTAAAGCACCTAACACGAGTTTGAAAGAATCTCAGAATTGCGTTCTATTATAATCCACATCAAGGGAGGGAGAATCCTAACGTAGGCCGAGCCTTGCCAAGGGCCGGCAACACTCGGCCTCGCCAGGGGCCGGTGACGCTCCGGCGAGGTCGTCGACCCTCGACGGCGTCGCCAACCCTTCACAGCCGGTCGCCGGCCATAGCCGAGGCCGGCGACTGGCCAAAGAAAAAAGAAGAAGAAAAAAGAAGAGAGAGAAGTGTGTTTCTTCAAAAGTGCTTTTTAACAAAAATAACTTTTTTTTTGTTTCTCATTTCCGTTCTTTTTTGTTCTAACAAAAATAAATTTTCAACAAAAACGTAAACAAACACGTTTCGTTATTTTTTTGTTCCCGGGAAAAAAATTATGTTCATAAAAAAAAAAAAAAAAAAGAACATTACCATGCAGCCCATTTGTGTTCATTTTTTTTTATTATTTACTATTGAGTAGCCTACTAATAAACACTAGGATAAAAACACTCGACAAGGGTGTTGATTAATCTCATAATTGCATCTGGGTTAATTTGAAAACACTTCTACTCTATATATCTAAGCCTATGTTTTCTTTTTCTTTTTTTGGATTTCTAAGCCTATGTTTGGAAAGGTCAAAAAGTTTGGGGAAAGAATGAGGAATGAAAGAGAATTAGGGGGGAGAGAAGTTCAAATACCCATGTTTGGAAGGGCCTATAGGAAAGATAAGATTTGGGAGGTGAATAAAACGAGTGGGGCCCGCCAAGAGGCCGTCGCCCTCAAATTGAGAAGAAAGCCTCGATCAAGAACTGCGTGGCCGAAATATAAAATTCCCAAAATACCCTTGCATTTAAGTTGAATTTACCTCTTCTCTTTGCCTCTTCTTTTTCTTCTTCGGGTATCACGGTTATGAATTTCATTTTCTATGACCAACTTAATTAACTATGACGTTATCTCACTCAGCATATAGTTAATGAAGAATACAATTAATTTAATCAATTCCTAAATCAAATTAATTTGAAATTAGAAGAGAATAATGAAAGGACCAAAGTTAAATGTGGAAATTCTTTTTTTTTTTTTTTGGGGGGGAGGGGGTGGTGTCTCATTGTTTGCCAAGCAATCTAGTTAAGGACTAATCTTCTTCTTCTTCTATAAAATCGTGCAAATGTTCCTTCAGCATCTTTTAAACAACTAGCATAATTCCTCAATTACAATTTAAGACATACACAAAAGGAGGATATTCAAACATAGTACCCAACAACTTCCATTTCATTTCATAGTTCTCGTAGAATCGTCAAACAAAGAATTGTATATTCAGCAACGATTCCATCATTTCGATTGAAAAAACAAAAATCAGATTGCTCGTTTCAGTCATAAATAAATTAAGAATTGTTTCTGGTCTCTCGAGAGACCAATTCATCATTTCTAGAGCATCATTTCTCGATGCACTTTATCATGCTTTACACACATAGGTCCTATTCTTGGATGCTCAGCAACCTCTTAGAAATGGCCATCGAATTTTAATGGTCAAATCCTTTCCTTGGATGCGGTTGCGGTATGCCAAAGTCAAAGGAATTGGTCAAATGTGTCGCCGACATCATCAAAGAGATGGCCCCTCTTCAATCACTTGCCCCCGACGGATTCCATACCGTTTTCTACATGAAATGTTGGGAAGTGGTGAAGGCCCAGATTGTACAATTTGTGTAGCATTTCTTTTAACACAAGTCAATTGCCCTATCTTCTCAATCATGCTTTCATAGCACTCATCCCAAAAACTCAGAATGCACGCACCTATAACCAGTTTTGGCCCATAAGTCTAAGCAATGTGCGCTATAAACTTATCTCTAAGATGTTGGCAAATAGACTGAGGGTTCCTTAATCATATTATCTTCTGGGTAGAAGCATACAAGAAAATTCTGTAATTGCATAGGAAATTGTACACTCCATGAGAAAGAAAAGAAAGGGGCGTCCATTCATGAGAGTTAAGGTGGATATGTCACAAGCTTATGATAGAGTTGACAGGAATGCTTTTGTAGCCTAGGGTTCTGGGTCCTTTTTTGCAAGCTCATAAAAACAGGTATTCATCAGTTCATTATTCTCTTCTCATCAATGATAAACCTACGGGAAGTTTTAAATCTCAAAAGGGACTCCGACAAAGTGACCCTATCTCACCGTACTTATTTATGATTCATACTGGAATTCTTTCTAGAATCCTATTTAGAGCAGAGGATTTGAAGATTATTGCAGGTATAAGAGTAGGGCAAGAGCGTTCGCCTTTAACTCACCTTATGTATGTTGATGATCTCTTGTTATTTGTCAAAACCATTGAGCATCAAGTGAGAGGATTGAAGGAATACATTGTGAAAGGGCTAGTAATAACACATATAGGGGGTGAATAGGTGTGAACAAAAATATTTGCAAAGTTCAGTAGAGATAATTTGCCTTTAGAAAATCATAGACAAATTCATACTTTAACGATTATATAAAACTTTAAATAAAATAAAGGTCCCATTTGGTTCAGCATTTGGAAGGGACTTTTGGGCTTTAAAGGGGTTTGGCCAAATGCAAACACAGTCTGGTTTAATTTTTTGGACGACTTTGGCAAGATGCAATTGCATCTCCAAATGGCTTTAAGAGCCTTTAGCCCAATGTAAGCTCCGAAGGTACTTTGAGAAGTTGCATCTTCGAGATGCAAGTCCCACGATACTATTCATCTTCTTTGGAGAAATGAACGGAGGCCGACGACCGCTGGCTAAAGAGTTGCCCGTGTCGGCGATCGTCACCTAAGGCGTCGCCCGACCCCGGCAACCGTTGCTTGGGGGTTGCGGCCACCCAATGACCATCGCCTAAGGTTGTACAACCTCAGGCCGTGGTCACCGGGTTCGCGCGACCCAGGAGACGGTGGCTTGAGGTCGTCGGACCTCAGGTGATGCCTAGGTCGCGCAACCCAAGCGATGGCCGCGCGACCCAACCGACGGCATCTGGGATTCGCAATCCAAGTGACAACGGCCTGGGTTGCAAACCCAAGGTATCGCTTGAGGTCAGGCAGCAACAAGCGACCGTTGCCTGAATCGCACGAACCCAAGCGACCAACGCCTAAGGTCGCCAACCCAAACGACCACTTAGGTTGCGACCCCAGGTGTCACTTGAGGTCCAACGACCTCAGGCGAGGCTGTCCAGTGGCCAGATCTAGCTGCCAGACATTGGCCGCCAGTGGCTACATTAAAAAAAAAATTAAAAATCTTTATATATAAAACTTAGCAAAAGTCCTTTACAAAATGTAGTTTTTACTAAATTGTGTTTAAGCTAAAGTCATTTCACAATGCACTTTAAAACTATAATTTACCAAATGCTATTTGCATTTTCATAAGCCCCTATAGCTCAAAGGTATTTGCATTTTCCCAATGACATTTGCCCAAAGCCAAACCAAACGGACCGAAAGAAGTTTAAACTTAAACAATTAATTAGAACTATGAATCAAAATAAAGGAGTTTAGGGAAGAGAATAAGAATATAATGTTTATAGTGGTTCGGCTTAGATCAAGCTTACGTCCACTCTCCCACGCTGATAACTCACTAACTGGATTCCACTAAGAATCAAAAGAGATTTTACAACTTGATGAACTCGACTTCTCAATGAAGAGTCTCTACTAGTCTCTCACAAAGTCTCACTGTGAGTTTCTCTCTTTTGTATACAACTTTGAGCTCAGTAAATGAAATAACAAGGAACTAGGAAGTTTCAGACTTTGAATTTTTTTTTTCACCACACTCTCGAACAACTGAAGAGTCTGCCTTAAATATTCCTCCATGCCTTCTCGACCGTTGGCACTTTCTAAATGAATTTTTCCAATCTACCAATTAGACATAATTAATCAAGGAGATCTCAAGTCGTTTGATGATTTGTAATGAAAGCCCGTCAATCATGTTCGCCCATACAATCAGGATCTTGATTTCCATAAGTAGAACCTTCCAAGTTTACTCACCTTCCAAAAGATTTGAATATTGAAATTGATTCCAATAAGGATAATCAATCATGTAGGTGCTAAAACCAGTCATAAAGTTATCCATAAACCATATGAATCGAATACTTAAAGAAATAAAGATAATTTCACATCTTGATAAGTCTTCATTCTTCAATCTGGAAACTATCAGTGTGGGCAGACTTTGAACCTAAAGTCTGGCAGTCTTCAGACTTTAACACTAAAGTATGGAAGTTTCATACTAGACTTTGGAAAGGTTTTGTCAATCTTCAAAACAGTAAATGAGTTTTCTCCAACACATTGAAATTTATTGCTCGTGGTCAGGTCAAAGCTTGAATCATCAGAAGCCATCTATCTTTTTTTCTAAAGATACTTTTGTGGGCGTGAAAAAGTTTTGTATGGATGAGCTCCACATGTGAAAGTGGATCTTGAAGCACTGTATCTTGGAAATTCCCTCTTCAACCAAGAAAAGGTAGGGCAAAATATCAATTCCTTGAACAGAAGGTTGATAACAAACTTAGCACCTGAAAAAGGAAGACACTATCTTGGGCAAGTAGAGCAACAAACATTTGGTCGATTGTTCAAAATGCGCCAATCTATGCTATGCAATATGGTCAACTGCCTGTAGCACTTGTGGTAGACTCGACACCTCCATAAGAAAATTCTAGGTGGGTGTGCCAACAAAAAAAAATAGATACTTTACACCTAAATGTTGGGATTCACTATGTAGAAACAAGAAGAGTGGAGGAATGAGTTTTCAACAGAATAGGGATTTCAACAACCCTGTGCTTTTAAAGCTCGGTTGGGGAATGGTCCAAGATAGAAGCAAGCTATTAGTTAGAGTTCTTGGAGGGAAGTATCTCCGAAGCTTCAATTCTTGGAGTCATGAGGTCGAGGCATCAACCTCTCCTTTGTGGAAGGCAATCTCGAATGCCATAGAAATACTCAAACTAGGAACTTTTGATCAAGTGGGGGATGGAAAATCAATCGAGGTAGGAAATCACCCTTTGGACTCTTAATGTTTCATCTCATATGCCTTCTTTTATCGATCCAGACCCTGTCTTGAAGCAAAGAAAGATAGAAAGCTTCTTTATCCTAGGGATAGAAACCTGGGATGTATTAAGTCTAAATCAGACTTTTTGCCCAACCTTAGTCCAACCCATTCTTCATATCCATGTACCAAACTCCATCTGGGTCGACAAATCAATTTGGCATCCAACTATCAATGGATTATTTTCTGTTAAATCTGCTTACAAACTCATAAAGTCACGAACTAAAAATGGCAAGAACCGCATGATTTGGAACAAAATCTAGAAAGCTAGAGCTCAAGAGCGGCACAAAATGATGTTGTGGAGGATAGCGACCGATGTCTTACCTTGTCAAGCTAATTTGTTTCGATTGATCCTTATCCCATACCCTTCTTGCTCGTTGTGTGGAGCTTCAAAGGAGAATTTGGTACATTTTTACATCATGTCCTCTAGCCCAAATTTTGTGGAGACAGAGCCCATGGGGTATTGTCTCATTTGCTCGGAACTTCAAGTTTTCGGAAGAGATGGTGAACCACTTTCTTAATCTAGGAAAAATAGTATATAGAATGGGATTAGATTGCAAACTCTTCACCCTTTATACAACAATTCTCTGCACTAGAATGCGGTGCTATAGGAATACAAAGTTAGATTATCATACAACTCCAGTTTCCCCCAAAGCGATTCAAATGGTCATACAAGATTTCTTGGAATATTCAAATATGTTCAAGAGAGAGAACAAAGTTAAGTTAAGCAAGGAGTTGGATTCTCTTGGGGTAAGGACAAACTATTGGTTTCTTCCATCAAATGAAGAGTTGAAAGTTAATGTAGATGGTGTGTGGAAAGACATAAATGGGCCATAGGTATTATTGCACGATCGGATCGAGGCTTAGTTGTCCAAGCATGGACAAGACAAGGAAGATGGAACTCACCAGTGGAAGTGGAAGCTATAGCTCTTCTTCTCAAGTGCAAAGCTGCTCAGTCCCTCAGCATCCACAAGGTGGTGTTTGAAAGTGACTGTAAGGTATTAATTAATGCTATTCAACAAAAGGGCCTTTGCCCTTGGTATATTCATCCTTTCGTTTTGGACTCCCATTTACTTAGCAACAATCCATGATAAAGTTTGAAGTGAATTGGCAAAACTAGTAATGAAGCTACTCATAAGTTTGAAAAATGGGCTTTTCATCAATTAGGAATCGCTTCTTCTTTCGTTTTTAATGATCTCCCTTCTAGAGTTAAAAATTTAGGATTAGGAGTCTTCTTTAATTTATCATCTTGATTTATGCTCTAGTTTATCCTCACAATATCTGAATTATTTTGATGCAATGGAAGGTTTGTTTTAGCCACAAAAAAAAAAAAAAAAAAAAGGCACTACTAATCTTCAACTCATTAAATAAGTGAAGAGGGGAAAACAATGTCGAAGATTTTGATCTGGCTTGGGAAAAGTTGAACTTAAATCTTAATCAAGGAGTTTTGAATCTAAATTTGAAAAGAACAATTTTGTTATTATCTAAACTGCTACTAAAGCTACATATTCATTTATTGTTTGGTAATGAGCGGTAAAAATTTATTTTGAACAACTAGTATGGTTGTAAAAATCTGAGATTGTCATACAAAACTTTGTTTATCAATACTATTTGTGAAAAGAAATATACTTGTCTAAATCCAGTTTATAATAGATCAGATCCATCATAAACGCTTATACTCCCAACCTTGTACAAAGGGGAAGTCAGATTTTAAAAGAGTGCGGATGATAACTATTATGTTTCTCCGTTTCTCTATTTTTCTACTTCTAGAAATAAGTTTGAAACAAAAATTTTGTTTAGTAATGCAATTTTATTTTTCTATTTCCAAGAAAAAAAAATTAGCCTAGAAATAAGTTTGAAACAAAAATGAGAAATAAAAATTTTCTACTTTTCTATTTTAGGAATAGAAATAAAAATAAAAAATCTTCTCATCACTAACCCTTGCTATCTACCCTCACCTCTCATTTTCCCCTGCCAACTACTACTGCCGGAGGGAGATATTTAAAATGCCTATCAAACGAATTTATGTTTCGCGAATAGAAATTATGTTGTTATTAAACACATACCTCCATTAATAAACTTGTCCAAAAAATAAAAAATAAATATATTGTCAGAAATTATTTTCGGGATAGAATAATTATCATTAGGCCTATCATAACTGTTCAAAAGAAGTAGAATCGCTGAAGGACGATGGGAACATCAATTCGATCTTCAAAGTGGACCGATCAACCACAATCAAAAGCATTTAAAAGGAGTGCACCTCCATCGCACCAAAAAAAAAAAGCATTTTTTATTTTTATTTTTTGTTGGACTTCTTGTGATTTTATTCATCGGATTGTTGTTAGCTTTGAAAAGTTTATTGACCCAAATTTAAGATTTCGACATGTAGAGTAGCCTAGAGATCTGGATAGTCGCTAAAACCGTTAAAGGAGAAAATTGCAGACTAGAGAGGCATTCAGTCCGCCTCGAATGGAGAATAATTAGCGTTGGACTAATGTAATTTGGTCCAGTCCGGGCCAATTTGGACTTAGGTTCGGAATTTCAATCTCTTTTCAAAAATTTCTCATTAATCTCATTTCGAGATTAAAACGTGCAATTATAGAAAACAAAAAATTATTAACATAAAATTACCTAGATCAAAATATAGTTGTAAGGACCGGAACTATTATTCAGAAAGCTCATCTAGAGCCCTTGTGCTTTAAGGATTGTGGCCACTTCTTTTGATTTCGACCCTCAACACTTTTATTGTTTTTTTCTTTTTTTTGGTAAGGGTAATAATATCGACACTTTTATTGTTTGTTCCATTTTCCTACCCAAATTTCCTATGAACATTTCAAATTATTTGGGATTTAATTTCAATCTACGATATACAACCACCTACTCATAGCTTTACCCTGAGATCAACCAAGGACAACAATCAAAGCACTGTGGGACAAGGACGATATGTTAGTTATATGCCCTAAAGCAACCATGTAATAGTTATATGTTAGGGATTTCAGTTGTATTGTCAAATTAATGGCAAAGATATATTCATTCATTTGTCTAATTATCTATATGAATGTTTCCGTAAGATCAATTGTGACGGGACTTATTCTTGAGACGTTAAGAATATGCGTGACGAGTTCACAGTTAGACCAAATCTTTAAACCATTCTCAGTCAATGGATCATTGAGTGGATATTAATGATCTTATTGAGACCGGTCTTATCTTAACTTCACTATTAAGTGTTGGATGCTTAAGGTAATGACGAGTTATGAGTCATTGGGTATTATAATGCCCGAGTTAGAACACAGGTGCTTGTAACAGACAAGTTTACTGAACGTGATACATATAGAACGATTGGCAATATGGAAGTTTTTAGCGGGCTCAATGACCAATCGTTCATACTCTTGTCTTATGTAAATAATCCTTAGATCTGAGGCATAGTGTTAACTTGTATGTTGGATGGCTATGGTTCACGGGTACGCATATTGGCAGTTCGTTGATCCGTCTATGTACCTGATGGTCATAACTCGTTTACATACGAAGTTACACATGTGCGCAATATGGAATTTGTCTCCTTATTACATGCAATGTCCTATGTAATCTAATTGTGACACTGCATTGAAATTATCGGCTAAGGTTGTAACTGAGAATAAATTGTTTATGTCTCGTATAAAATGTAGATTAATTAGTTTGTGCGTATGATCGAATTGGTGACTTGACAAATATTTCATGGTTTTTATTTGATCGAGACATAGTAAGACAAAGAGATTGAATTACACTGTAACTAGAGTTGATACATTCATTATGTTCTTAAAGCATTCACACTGTCTGGGTAGCCATGACATATTACTAGATGTTAATCATGACTTGTAGGACCTAGAGATTGATCGGGACAATCAATTCTCTTGGGAGTATAGTGGAAGTCTTACTACTAGCTCAGTGATGAATCTAGGGATATCACACACCATAACCAATTCATTCAATCGGACACACCCCTCTCACAAGAGCTATTCTCTTGCTCTCCCAGCTTCTGGAGGATTTAGTCAATAACTTATTTGAGAAGTTAAAAACCAACTTCTGGAAGAAATAGCTTTTGGAAGAAGTAGTAAATAATTTCTTTGAAATGTTAAAGACCGACTTTTGGAGGAAGTTAAATGTTGACTTCACCAGACATTATATATAGAGCAGAGAGAGGGTGAGTGGGTTATTAAGAAAAAGAGAGAAAGAGAGAGAGAACTTCATGATTAACAAATGGTTGCTAACCACGTGCAGAGGATTGTCTCCATGAGATTGCTAGCACAATCATAGTGGCGATTACCCGCGAGCTATTTTTCGTTCGAGGTGCGTTGGTGGTGTGTCTGAACTAGAGGCCCAATATTTGTGGAACTCGAACTGAAGAACATCTTAATCAAGTTGTTTAAAGTGTGCTTTGAGAGGTAATCCATATAACCCCCTTTGGTATTTTAATTTTTGATTAAAACGCACAAATAATACCTTTGGAGATACATGCGTAGTAGAATTTTATCTTTACTTCCGCTGCGTTTATGTTTATTTAGCCTATATATGTTCTGTAAGACCCCACCACGATCGACTATTAGTCATGATGGAGAAGTTCTTCTCTTTTGTTAAAAAGTGGGAACGAATGACCAGTGTAGCTACCTAGACTAGGCATTACCATGAGGATCCTATTCCAATTACGGAAGGTTTGATTTAAGTTATAGTTAGTTAGCCTACCCATAATCATACGATCCTTCTTATTATAGTTCCACCAATGTGCAAAATCCATAATGTCTCTTCACATGAGCTGGCAAATGTCTCTTCTAGCAAGCGCATGGGAGCTAGAAGTTCATTCACGATATGGCTCGAACTTGTGGCGTCATGAAGTTTATCTATTACCGGGAGTTAGTCCAAGATTGTTATACTCATTCATCATGGGACTTTTCCAATCAATTCTGGACAAAATTCCCAATTTTTTTGTCTTTGTAACCAGCTCGGGCACAAGCATGGCTGCCCTACTTCTGTTAACGGAGCGGCGTGGCGCAAAGGAGATCAGATCCAATCAAAATGGATCGGTCAGCATGATCCGTTAATTGAACCGGCGGGTCATGCTAGGCCAAATCCATTTGCCATCCCTAGATAAAAGATGTAAGAAAAGCGATGGAAAGGATGCCGAGGCAAAGCTCAGCAACGTTAGCCCATTAATGTCGAAAAAATCAACACAATTCTTGTGTCAGCCTAGCATAAATTAATGCAAATTAAGGAACGAACGCAATAATTATGCCTAATAGGATCATATCGATGTGATCACGTTACATCATTTGAAAGTTTTCTGGTCCTAATCGATGTTCCTGCCAAGCCTCAACTTGCGTTAATTGTCGGGATTATCCTTTGAAGAAATAGATTTGATTGGAGAAGGCCTGGCTTCAAAGCCACTCCTTCATCAACAATCTTGAAATGGGATTCAGGAATAGTCGCAAGAAAGTCACCTCGGGTTTGCGGCCACATGCGAATTGAATATTATCTCACCGCTTGAAACTAACAACTTACATCTTGAGTATCGCCGATTGGTATCGACTCGCCGCTTGATAGCAACCCACACAAGTCCACAAATCGTTGTTCTTTTCTCCGCAAGCTACCGTCGCCCCTCAAAACAACCCGCAAACCCTAATCCAGACATCTCGCTCGTCCGGCGTCTCTCTCCTATCCCGTCACCGATTGGCAGCCACCGCCAGCCTAAGCCCCTCCGCAGTTCCTAACAGTCGGACGGACCAGTCAAAAGTGGGGTAAACTTTTTTTGTATTTTTCTCTAAAAGCTACTCGACACTATGATTTACTTCTTAAAAAAAAAAATGAAATTCACATAATGGAGAAAAGTACAAAAAAAGTCCTAAACCTATTGTACTGATATCAATTCAGTCATAAACTTTTCAATTGAATCAATTTAGTCTCAAACATTTTCACATCGGTATCAATTCAATCCATATAATCAATTTTGGCCAGCCGATGCTAACGTAAATGTCGGTTGGTGATCGAACGCTGACTTGGTAATTTTTAAATGATTTTTATTTTATTTTCAAATTTTGTATTAATTTTTTTTTTTTTTTTCCTTTCTTTTCTCTCTTCTTCCCCCTTGGACTTTCCTCATAGTGGCCCAACAAGCCTCCGGCGTGGGTTGCAGCCCTCACCCAATGGCTTGGGCCACTACAAAAAGTTCCCAGGAAAAGAGAAAAGGAAAGGAAAAAGAAAAGAAATGGAATTAATAAAAAAATGAAAAATTGCAACATTAGTGTCAATCGGACTAAATTAGTACCAATGTGAAAATGTTTATGATTAAATTGGTTCAATTAAAATGTTTAAAATTAAATTGGTATCAATGCAATAATTTATGACTTTTTTTTTTTTTTTTTTTTTTTTTGTACTTTTCCCTCACATAGTGGCCTAGTGGGGCATTAGCTTTTGCACATCTCACGAAAGAGCCAGAGTTCAATCTCCCTCCTATCACGTGGTGGGAATTTAATATTCTTGAGATCTTGACTCTTTCGCTATGTATACACTAGAACCAACACCCCCTCCAAGTTCTCTCCATACATTTCATAAGTGAATTTGAATTATCTTTTTTTATATAGCGGGTGGTCTTTGAATTAGTGGTGACTATTTCCTGTTTTTGAATTATTTCACAATTCGAGCCTTCCAAAAAGTCTTATGATACGAAACATTAATAAAGCACACCGGCAATGTATGGCCTACTTTTCTATAAATTAAAGTAAGACGGTAGATGATGCCTTAGTAAATTCATGATATAGTAAAGATAAACATATAATATTTCATGAATGATCATCAATTTGCAAGAAAAGTAAACGATAACCCACCATTCCATTTCACTGAAAAGCGAAAGAAAATTACATAATTTTTTTGTGATGGCAACGAGCCGAATCCTTGATATTTTGTAAGGGTTGATGTAACGGGTCATTTGTTGTCTTAACGGCAGATTTGGAGTGACGTGCTAGTGCCGACGAGGGCAGTGCTTAGTGGGGGGGAGAAGGCATCTGAATCTCCCATCTATTGGTCAAAGCATTGCCTCCTACTGTTCAAATATTTTTCTCCTACTAGACATGGAATAAAAAGCCGCTCTATGATATAAAGAATTCCGCAATTGCAAGTCAATAGACAAGTGCCCCATCTAACATAATAGAATAGAGTTGATGGATTGAATCGCCAAGCGTGTTAGTTCGGCGGAGAAGATTAGTGCTGCCTCTTTATGAGGTCACGAGATTGAACCTTAGTGTGGACTAGCTTGCAGTTCTCTCTAGCTTAAAGTCTCGATTTAGGTAGGAGTTACGCTCAAGAATATCTATAATGACCTGGTTTGACGAGGGTTTGGAATGCTTGCAAGGGCCAAAGGGTCTAGATTAAGCTTGGCTTAGGCAGGAGCCACACTCGAAAATATATATTCGATGAGGGCATGGAGTACTCTTTGGATCCAAAAGATCTGGATTAAGCTGGACTTAGGTAGAAGCCACACTTGAGAATATCCATAACGACTTAGTTCAATGACGGTGGGGAGTGCCCCTAGGGATCGGAGGATCTAGACAAGGAACGACTCTTAGGAAATTTCCAAAATGGCGAAGTGGGGTTGGGAATGAACCGAATTGCATATTGATAGGGTAAAAGCGTTCCAAAGATATATGTGCGCATGTGAAACTAAAATTAACTCATGAGAGGTATCTTTTGATGTGACGGCAAATTTAGCGTGGGATTCCTACTCTAGTAGGGACACTATTAGGATGGATGACATCTTGGCAATATACCTACCTATATGTCAAATGATAAAATCGCGAAACTTGATATAAGATTGATCAAGGTGAATAATACTTTGCAAATTAATCAAAGCAAACTATATCTCGAATGTGTTAATTTAGGGATATCACAAAATTAATATGTGTGTTCCAATGATCATTGGGGGATTAGATGACTGGCCGATACACAACATCCAGTAAAGATCAGCCGGGCGCCAAAAAATAAAAAGGTCTGGGAAATCATCCCGGTGCTAGGGCAAGTACAGGCAATCGTGAGCAACCCTAAGAGAAAGGACGCAAATTGCAACACGAAGTCCCTTAATAGCCGTCAATCAAAGCGGTTGGCGACATTGACGTGAGGAGTCAAACCCCCATCCCCACCACCTTCGCATCACCAACGTGGGAGGTGGGGCGGCCGGCTGAGTGGGGGGCTTTCTCAGCTTTTTGCTTTTCGTTCCGCATAAAGAACCCCAACCAATCCCTCCGTAATGAACCCTATTTAATAAATAATAAAAGTTTCATTTTTTATTCTCACTTCTCTATTTTCTCCTCTCTCTCTCTCTCTTTCCCTCGTGCGCGGGGGATTCGACCAATGATGAAGACGGCATCTTTCTCTTCCTGCTCAAGCGAGGGGAGGATGCGATGCAACCGCGGTCAGCACAGTACAGACAGACAGACAGACAGACAGACAGATACAGAGAGAGGGAAAGAAGAGGACAGCGCAAGGCAATGGCCGCACGTCAAATGACGACCCGCGTACGTTTCTTTGACTCCCCTCTCTCTCGGTTCGTTTCGGTGGGCCCTCACGTGCACCCCCAAGTTGTCCGACATTTCGAACTCGCCGGCCCGGCACCACGTCGCGATGCTCAGGCGGTTTGCCCCCCCGGGAGCTCCGCTCCCCACGTGCCGCCGCCTGGCGCGTGCGCCTCCCCCGGTTATCTCTCTTTTGTCTGCAGCTGTACCGCACGTCTTTGCGTGGATGGAGGGTTGTACTTTGGGGATGCCAAAATACCGCTCTGCCTTTTTTTCTTCTTTAAGATTGCATATTCGTCCTCGGTGTTTCCAATCATTCGTAACTTTGACCGGGAAATATCACGGAAAATCTTTTAAGTCATACCTTGCTTAGACATGAAAATATCCCGAACCTTTCTTTTATGCAGCCAAGACCTCTAATTTTGTACCATTATAGCTAAAATAAGATATATCAACCTTCAGCCACTTTATCACCAACATCTTGAATTTTTCTTTTGTGTTGCCAATATCCCAAACATGTAGAGTTTGCAAAAATTTGTGGCATTAACGTCACAATGGATATAGGAATTTAAGTAACACAAAAACATTATGATTAAGGGTATTTGATGACGCAAAAAAGGTTTAGCCACTGTAATTCCAATATCCAAAACATTTCTTTTCATATCGCCAACACCCCAGGCATATGCGTTGTGAAAATTTTTGGGCATATTGTAGTGAACATACCAAAAATTAGGCAGTGGGTTAGGATTTTGAGTGGTACCAATCCTTTTATAATAGATCCCAGAGCCAAGTGAAAAAAGGCCAACAACCTTTTTCTTTCCCTAAGCCGTTAAGTTTGACCTACTTTATTTGCTTCTTTCTCATTTCATACAAAAATTATTTTATTAGACATGCTTGTAAGGTGAAGTGAGAGAATGCGTGGGTTGTTTCTAACCCCCTTTTCATTATTATTATTTATTTTGGCTCAAATCAATATGAAATTGCTTATATTTCCTCAAGATGCACCAGGTTCAACACATTCTAGATCTAATTTCTCCGTTCTGTCCAGTAGATTTCTTCCCAGATAACTCCTGAAGAAAGGAAGGCCAACGACTCCCCACTTTCATCCCTATCTTGTGAAAGTTTTCGACCCTTTAAAAATGTACAAACCACTTCGCCAAAAAGGTGTAACAAGTCAACCGACGACTTTCTTTAAGTCAAGTTACGAAAGACTCATATATTTATAGAGGCCGAACATTTTTTTCGATGAATTACTCAAGATTCCCTTAGGTTATCTTGTTCGGTTGCCTTTTTTTTTTTTTTTGGGGGGTGCAGAGAGAGTAATTATGTCTGAAAAATTGTGTAGAAATTATATATGAATATACATATGAGTATTTATACGTGTTAAACCGTTTGAGGCATTTCATATTCAACGGAAAACTAAAATTACGACAACTGTTAGAAAGGAATAATCTAAAAGTGAAGTTTTGACCGAACATATATAAGATTTGACCAAGTAACTAATAATAGGTATTGGGATTAAAGCACTAAACATGAGTTTGAACAAATTTTATAACTGTGTTCCGTTATAATCTGCGTCATGGGGAGGGACAATCCTAACGTGGGACCATGATCCCTCCTTTAGGAAGCAAGGTTTTTGCACAGCGAAGTCATCACGCATCTCGAGGGGGAACTTGTACACTTTGTCTTTATTTTTTTATTAAGTAGCCTACTGACAAACGCTGGGATAAAAACACCAGACAAGGTGTTGAATTAAGCCTATTTTTTCTTTTTTTTGGATTTCTAAGCCTATGTTGGGAAAGGCCAAAAAAGTTGGGGGAAAGAATGAGGAGTGAAAGAGAATTAGGGGGGAAAGAAGTTCAAATACCCATGTTTGGAAGGGCATCTAGGAAAGATAAGATTTGGGGGGGTGAATAAAACGAGTGGGGCCCACCAAGAAGCCGTCGCCCTCAAATTGAGAAGAAAGCCCCTATCAAGAGTTGCGCGGCCGACATGAAAATTCCCAAAGTGCCCTTGCGTTCAAGTCGAATTTACCTCTTCTCTTTGCCTCTTCTTTTTCTTCTTCAGGTATCACGGTCATGAATTTCATTTTCTATGACCGAGTTAATTAAATATAACATTATCTCACTCAGCATATAGTTAACAAAGAATACAATTAAATTAATCAATTCCTAAATCAAATTAATTTCAAAATAGAAGAGAATAATGAAAGGACCATTGTTAAATGTGGAAATTCTCTTTTTCTAGGGGTATCTCATTATTTGTTGAGCAATCTAGTTAAGGACTAATATTCTTCTTTTCTTTTTTCTTCCCCCTATAAAATCGTGTTAAGGTTCCTTCAGCATCTTTTAAACTACTAGCGTAATTCCTCAATTACAATTTAAGATATACACAAAAGAGGATTTTCAAACATAGTACCCAACAATTTCCATTTCATTTCATAGCTCTCATAAATTCGTCAAATAAAGGGTTGTATATTCAGCAATCATTCCGTCATTTCGATCGAAACAAGAATCATTCTTTATGATCTCTTGAAAGACCAGGTCATCATTTCTAGAGCGTTATTTCTCGATGCATTTTATTGTGCTTTGCACACATAGGTCCTATTCTTGGATTCTCACCAACCTCTTAAAAATGGCCATTGAATTTTAATGGTCAAATCCTTGGATGCGGTTGTGGTATACAAAAGTCAAAAGGAACCGATGAAATGCATCACCGACCTCATGAAAGAGATGGCCCCTCTTAAATCACCTGGCCCAAACAGATTCCATGCCATTTTCTACACGAAATGTTGGGAACTGGTGAAGGACGAAATTGTACAATATGTGCAGCACTTCTTTAACGCTAGTCAATTGCCCCATCTTCTCAGTCATACTTTTATAGTACTCATCCCAAAAACTCAGAATGCACACACCTATAACCAGTCTTGGCCCACAAGTCTATGCAATGTGAGCTTTAACTTATCTCTAAGACGTTGGCAAATAGACTAAATGGGTTCCTCAGTCATATTATCTCACCTCAGCAATTGGCCTTTGTTTCAGGTAGAAGCATACAGGAAAATTCTGTGATTGCACAGGAGATTGTACACTCCATGAGAAAGAAAAGAAGGGGGTGTTCATTCATGGGAGTCAAGGTGGATATGTCACAAGCTCATGATAGAATTGACTGGAATATACTTATGCAATGCTCCATAGCCTGGGATTCTTCGTCCTTTTTTGCAAACTCATAAAAATACATATTTCGTCGGTTCATTATTTTTTTCTCATCAATGGTAGACCCACGGGAAGTTTTAAATCTCAAAAGGGACTCCCAAAAAAGTGACCCTATCTCATCACACCCGTTGATGATTTATTATGAACTTCTTTCTAGAATTCTATCTAGAGCAGAGGATTTGAAGATTATTGCAAGTATAAGAGTAAGGCAAAAGAGTCCGCCTTTAACTCATGCTGATGACTTCTTGTTATTTGTCGAAGCCACTAAGCATCAAGTGAGAGGCCTGAAGGGATGCATTGAAATTTATTGCTCATGGTCAGGTCAAAGCTTGAATCATCAGAAGCTATCTGTCTTTTTTTTTTTTTTATTTAAAAAAATACTTCTGTGGCCGTGAAAATGTTTTGTATGGATGATCTCCACAGGCGAAAGACAGATCTTGAAGCGCTGTACCTTGGGGATCCCTTCTTCAACCAAGGAAAGGTAGGGCAAAATATTAATTCCTTGAACAGAAGGTTGATAACAAACTTTGCTCCTGAAAAAGGAAGACACTATCTTGGAAGGTTTAGAGCACACTAATCTATGCTATGCAATTTGGTCGACTACCTCGTAGCACCTGTGATAGACTCGACGCCTCTACAAGAAAATTTTGGTGGAGTGTGCCAATAGAGAAAAACGTACACTTCACACCTAAATGTCGGGATTCACTATGTAGAGACTAAAAGGGTGGAGGAATGGGTTTTCGGCAGAATAGGGATTTCAACAACGTTTTGCTTGTGAAACTCGGCTAGGTAATGATCCAAGATAGAGGCAAGCTATGGGTTCGAGTTCTTGAAGGGAAGTATTTCCGAAGCTCCAATTTTTGGAATCATGAGGTCGAGGCATCAGCCTCTCCTTTGTGGAAGAAGATCTTGGCTGCCAGAAATACTCAAATTGGGAACTTTTTATCAAACAAGGGATGGAAAATCAATCGAGGTAGGAAATCACCCTTTGGATTCTTAATGTTTAATCTCATCTACTTTCTTTTATTGATCTAGACCCTGTCTTGAAGCAAAGAAAAATAGAAAGCTTCTTTATCCCAAGGACAAAAACTTGGGATATATTAAGTCTAAATCGGACTTTTAACCCAACCTCAGTCCAAGCCATTCTTCATATCCATGTGCCAAACTCCATTTGCGTGGACAAACCGATTTGGCATTTAGCTATCAATGGAATATTTTTCTGTTAAATCTGCTTACATCCTCATAAAGTCACGAACTGAAAATGGCAACAACCACATGATTTGGAACAAAATCTGGAAAGCTAGAGCTCATGAGCGGCATAAAATGATGTTGTGGAGGATAGTGGTTGATGTCTTACCTTGTCAAGCTAACTTGTTTCGATTGATTAACATCCCAAACCCTTCTTGCGCGTTGTGTAGAGCTTTGGAGGAGAATTTGGTACATTTTTACATCATGTCCTCTAGCCCAAATTTTATGGAGCCCATGTTAT
Source organism: Eucalyptus caleyi (assembly GCA_014182885.2). Taxonomy (NCBI): domain Eukaryota; kingdom Viridiplantae; phylum Streptophyta; class Magnoliopsida; order Myrtales; family Myrtaceae; genus Eucalyptus; species Eucalyptus caleyi. The sequence goes on along the minus strand of CM024469.2, from coordinate 10,280,015 downwards.
CTCGTTTGCTTGGAACTTCAAGTCAAAAGAGATGGTGAACTACCTTTTTCTTGATTTAGGAAAAATAGCACATAGAATGGGATTGGACTGCAATCTATTCACCCTTTATGCAGCAATTCTCTACACTAGAATGTGGCGTTATAGGAATACAAAGTTACGTGAGCATACAACTCCAGTTCCTCCCCAAGCAATTCAAATGGTCATACAAGATCTCTTGGAATATTCAAATATGTTCAAGAGAGAGAGAGAACAAAGTTAAGTTAAGCAAGGAATTGGATTCTTTTGGGGTAAGGACAAACTCTTGGATTTCTCCGTCAAATGAAAAATTGAAATTTAATGTAGATGTCGCGTGGAAAGATAATAAAGGGGCCATAGGTATTATTGCATGATCGAATCAAGGCTCAACTGTCCAAGTGTGGACAAGACGAGGAAGATGGAACTCACCAGTAGAAGTCGAAGCCGCATCTCTTCTTCTCACATGCAAAGCTACTTAGTCCCCCGACATCCACAAGGTGGTGTTTGAAAGTGGTTGTAAGGTGTTAATTAATGCTGTTCAAAAAAAGGGCCTTTGCCCTTGGTATATTCATCCATTTGTCTCGGACTCCCATTTACTACTTAGCAACAACCCAAGATGGAGTTTGAAGTGGATTGATAGAACTAGTATTGGAGCTACTCATGAGCTTGAAAAATGGGCTTTTCATCAGTTAGTAACTACATCTTCTTTCGTTTTTAATGATCTCCCTTCTAGAGTTAAAAATTTAGGGTGAGGAGCCTTCTTTAATTTATCATCTTAATTTATGCTTTAGTTTATCCTTGTAATATTTGAATTATTTTGATGCAATGGAAGGTTTGTTTTAGCCACAGAAAAAAAAAAAAAAAAAAAAAAAAAAAAGCACTACTAATCTTCGATTTATTAAATAAGTAAAGGTGGGGAAACAATGTCGAAGATTTTGATCTAGCTTGGGAAAAGTTGAACTTAAATCTGGTAATCAAGAAGTTTTGAATCTAACTTTAGAAAGAACAATAATATTATTATCTAGACTACTACTAAAGCTATATATTCATTTGTTGTTTGGTAATGAGCAGTAAAAGTTCATTTTGAAAAGCTTGTATGGTTGTAAAAACCTAAGGTTGTCACACAAAACTTTGTTTATCAATACTATTTGTGAAAAGAAATATACTTGTCTAAATCCGGTTTATAATAGATCGGATCCATTGTAATCATTCACAGTCCCAACCTTGTACAAAAGGGAAGTCCAGTCCTAAAGAGTGTAAATGATAACTATTCCGTTTCTTTATTTTTTTTTATATTTTTTGTTTTTGGAAGTATGTTTGGAATAGAAATTTGTTTAGTAACACAATCATTCACAGTCCCAACCTTGTACAAAGGGAAGTCAGTCCTAAAGGGTGTAAATGATAACTATTCCGTTTCTTTATTTCTTTTTTTTTTTTTTTTGGAAGTATATTTGGAATAGAAATTCGTTTAGTAACGCAATTTAATTATTCTGTTTTTTGAAAAAAAAAATTAGCCCTATGTTAAGTTTGAAATAAAAATAAGAAGTAAAAATTTTCTACTTTTTTATCTTTGGAATAGAAGTAAAAATAAAAAATATTCTCGTTGCTAGACCCTTGCTGCCTACCCCCACCTCTCTCTGCCCCTCGTCGGTCATTGCTATCGGAGGGAGATATTTAGGAAGGTCTATCAAACAAATTTATGTTTCAAAAATAAAAATTATATGTAACCTCTGCTAAGAAATTTGTTTAAAGAATAAAAATATAAATGTCTCGTCAGAATTTATTTTCGGGACAAAATAGTTATTATACGCGCTTTATAGTGCTCGCGTCTTTTTGACTTTTCACTGTTGGATCGAAATAAAGAAATCATAACCGTTCAGCAAAAGGAGATCCGCTGAAGGACGATGGGAACATAAATTCGATCTTCAAAGCGGACCGGCCAACCAGAGTCAAAAGCATTTAAATGAACGCACTTCCGTCGCACCCAAAAAAGCACTTTTTTTTTTTTTTTTTTTGTGGGACTTCTTGTGATTTTATTCATTGGATTGGTGTTAGCTTTGAAAAGTTTCTTGACCCAAAATTAAGATTTCGACATTTGGAGTAGTATAGAGATCTGGATAGTCGCCAAAACTTTCAAGGAGGAAATTGCGGACGAGACAGGCATTCGATCCTCCCCAAATGGACAATAATTGGTCTTGGACCGACGTAATTTAGTCTAGTCAAGGCCGATTTGAGCTTAGTTCGGAATTTCGATCTCTTTTCAAAAATTCCTCATTGATCTCATTTCAACATTAAAACATGCAATTATAGAAAAAAATAGTATTAACATAAAATTACTTGAACAAAATAAGTTTTAAGGACTGGAAGTATTTTTTGGAAAGCTTGTTTAGAGCCCTTGTGGGATCTTATATCAATTACGAAAGGTTCTATTTGAAGCATAGTTAGTTAACCTACCCATAATCATACAATCATTTTTACTATAGTCTCACCAATGTGCACAATTTATAATGTCTCTTCACATGAGCTGGCAAATGTCTCTTCTAGCAAGCGTGTACAGGCTAGAAGTTCATTCATGGTATGGCTCGAACTTGTGACATCATGAAACCCATCTATTATTGGGAGTTCCAAGATCGTAATACTCATTCATCATGGGACTTTTCCAATTGATTCTAGACGAAATTCGCAATTTTTATTGTCTTTCTAACCGGCTCGGGCACGAGCATGGTTGCCCCGCTTCAGTTAACGAGGTTGCGTGGCACAAAAGAGATCAGATCCAGTCAAAATGGATCGGCCAGCATGGCCCATTAATTGAACCGGAGGGTCATACTAGGTCAAATCCATTTGCCAACCCTAGATAAAAGATGTAGGAAAAGAGGTGGAAAAGATGCCGAGGCAAAGCTCAGGAACATCAGCCCATCTATGTCGAAAAAATCAACACAATTCTCACGTCAGCCTAGCATAATTAATCCAAATTAAGGAACAAACACGATAATTATGCCTAATAGGATCACATCAATGTGATCACGTTACATCACTTGAAAGTTTTCTGGTCCTAATTGATGTTCCCGCCAAGCCTCAACTTGCTTTAATTGTCGGGATTATCCTGTGAAGAAATAGATTTGATTGGAGAAGGCGGCCTAGCTTCAAAGCCACTCCTCCATCAAAAATCATGAGATGCGATTACAGGAATAGTTGCAAGGAAGTCACCTATACAGATTGAATATTATGTCGACGCTAGAAACTCGCAATTTGCATCTTGAGTTTCGTCGCTTCGTATCAACTCGCCGCCCGACAACCTCGCATATGTACAAAAATCGTCATTTTTTTTTCCTTTCCAAGCTACCGTTGCCCTGCAAAACGACTTGCAAACCCTAGCCCGAACTTCTCCCTCGTCCCGCATCTCTCTCTTGTCCCATCGCCGGTTGGCAGCCACCCCATAGCCTAAGAAAGTGGGATATACTTTCTTTTCTTTTCTTTCTTTTTTTTTTTTTTTTTTTTTTGGTATTTTTCTCCTAAAACTTCTCAACGCTAGGATTTACTTCTAAAAGAAAATGAAATTCACATAAGGGGCATTGGCTGTTGTGCATCTCGTGAAAGAGCTAGAGTTTAATTTCCCTACTATCATGTGGTGGGAATTTACCACTCTTGAAATCTTGACTTTTTCGCTTTGTATACATTAGAACCAACATGCCCTATGAGCTTTCTCCATACGTTTCGTTAGTGAACTTGAATTATCTTTTTTCAAATAGTGGTTGGTCTTTGAATTAATAGTGAGTAATTTTCCATTTTTGACGACTTCACAATTTGAGACTCCCAAAAAGTCTTCCAGTACAAAACATTAATAAAGCACACTAGTGATGTCTGGCTCAATTTTCCATAAATTACAGTAAGATTGTAGATGATGTGATGGTAAATTCACGATATAATATTTATGGATGACCATCGATTTGCAAGAAAAGTAAACAACATCCCACCATTCCATTCCATCAAAAAGGGAAAGAAAATTACATACATTTTCGTGATGGCAACAGGCTGAATCCTTGATATTTTGTAAGGGTTGACGTAACGGGTCATTTGTTGTCTTCGTGGCGGATTTGGAGCGATGTGCTTGTGCCGACGAGGGCAGTGCTTAGTCAAGGGAGAAGGCATCTAAATCTCCTCTCTATTGGTCAAGCCATTACCTCGCACTCTTCAAATATTTTTCTCCTACTAAACATTGAATAGACTGGCGCTCTACGATATAAAGGATTTCGCAATTGCAAGTCGATAGACAAGTGCCACAATTGATATAATAGAAAGAGCCGATGGACCAAAACACCAAGCGTGTTAGTTCAACAGAGAAGATGCATGCTGCCTCTTTTATGAGGTCACAAGATCAAAACTTAGCATAGAATTGTTTGCAATTCTCTAGCTTAGAGACTTGGCTTACGGTGGAGCCACACTCCATAATATCAGTAACAACCTAGTCTGATAAGGGCAGGAGTGCACGTTGGGACTAAAAGGATTTGGATTAAGCTCGATTCAGACGGAAACCTTGCTCGAGAATATCTGTATAGGGGTAGGGAGTGCTTACTGAGGCCAAAGGATCTCGAAAAGAAGTGGCTCCTTGCAAGTTTCTAAGACGATGACATAAGCGAGAATGAATTGAATTGCTCATCAAAAGGGGAATAGTGTTCTTGGGATGTGTGTGTGAGATACTAAAATTAACTTACAAGAGACATCTTTTGACATGACAATAAATTTAACATTTGAACGCTCATTTAACTTTTACTCTTGGAACTATAACATTAAGCATGTCTAAGTAGAAGCACTATCAGGATGGCTAACTTCTTGAGAATGTTTTTACCTGTATGTTCAATGATAAAATCGTGAGCCTCAATATGGTGTATCTGTCGCAACATCAATCTACGCGTTCCAATAATCATAAGGGCATGTGGCAGCAGGCGGATCGGCGATGCCCAAGAAGGAATAGGCCGAGCACCAAATCACGGCGGTGCTAGGGCAAGAAGAAGGGATCATGGGCAACCCAAAGAGAAGGGATGGGAATTGCAACGCTAATTCACTTAATAGCCGTCAACCAAAACGGGTGGCGACATTGATGTAAAGGAGTCAAATCCCAAACACCACACCACCTTTGCATCGCCAACGTGGGAGGTGGGTCGGCCGGCTGTGTTGGGGGGCTTTCTCAGCTTTGTGCTTTTCGTTCCGCTAAAAGACCCAACCAATCCCTTATAATAAATAAATAATAATAAATCATAAAAGTTTCATTTTTCTTATTCTCATTTCTCCATTTTCTCCTCTCTCTCTTTCTCTCGTGCGGGGGATTCGATCGATAATAATGGAGGAGGCATCTTTCTCTTCCTGCTCAAAGCGTGCAGAGGATGCGATATAACCGCGGTCAGCACAGTACAGACAGACAGATATAGAGATAGAGAGAGAGAGAGAGAGAGAGACGACAGAGCAAGGCAATGGCCGCAAGTCAAATGACGACGCGCTTACGTTTCTTTGACTCCCTCTCTCTCTCTCTCTCTCTCTAGCTTCAGTTAGGTGGGGCCCATGTCCGGCCCCTGGAGTTGTCCTAGATTTTTCGAGCTCGCCGGCCCGGCCGCGCGTCGCGACGTTCGGGCCGTTTGCACCCCCTTAACTGCGCCTCCGCACGCGCCGCCGCCTGGCGCGTGCGGCTCCCCCGGTTATCTTTTCTTTTGTTTGCAGCTACACCGCTCGACTTGCGTGGATGGAGTGCTGTGCTTGGGGATGCCAAAATACCCCTCTATTTATTAAAAAAAAAAAGATTTGCATATTTGTCCTCACGTTTCTAATCATTCGTAACTTTGACCGGGAACACCACGAAAAATCTTTTAAGTCGTGCATTTCTCTCACACAAAAATATCCCGAATCTATTTTTTTTTTTTTTTGCAGCCAAAATCTCTAATTTTGCACTGTCATGGCTAAAATACTATCTGTCTATCTTAACATACTTTAGATTTTCATCCACTTTGTCATCAATACCTCGATTTTTTTCGTGTCACCAATACCTCAAACATTTAGAGTATGCAAAAATTTGTGGCATTAACATCACAATAGATATAATCTAGGAATTCTAGCGATCCAAAAAAGTATTATGATTAATGGTATTTTATGACACAAAAAGGTTTGGCCACTACAATATTAATATCCAAAACTTTTTTTTGTGTTACCAAACTCCAAGCATATGCCGTATGAAATTTTTGTGGGATATTGGTATTGTATTGGACATACTTTAGAGTTAATTAGGCTGTAGATTGGGATTTGTCCTTTTATATAGGGGTGAGTATGATCCAAGTTAGATCAATCCAACACCTACCAAAATAACAACCCGCACAATATTAATCCTCAATTTTTCAGATCAAGAATCGACCCTGTTGAGTCTATCAATCCGAGCAAAGTCTAAGGTTAATTCGGGACGAACCAACAATTTTTTTTTTCTACTTTTTGTATTCTCTGAAAAGACAAGTCTACTATGTAAAATTGCATATCCATCAACAATGCACCGTTAATCAACCAGTGTTATATAATAACAATAGAAATTTCACAATTACTAAAAATAACAAAACATAAAAAAAAAAAAAAATCAAGACTACTTTATGGAAATAAAGTGTTTCCATCACTGGAGCATGCTATAATTCCCTTGCTTTTGATTTGTCTTTGAATTTTTTTTTGTTGGGGAAATGGGATGAGATGGGAAGTTTAAGAGAGAGAATTCTGGGCTATAGTTCAGGTGAGATGTAGTAATGGAATATAATTAAACCATAAGAAGTTCAAAATACTTAGTATAAACCATGAGTATATAACTTCACATCTTATTAATTAGAAGTAAGTATGATCCGGGTTGGACCGGTCCCACCTTGGCCAGGAACAAGCGGCAAGTTGCGAGGTGAGGGGCAAGCGACAAGCCGAGAGCTGGGCAAGCATTGAGAGTTGCTCACGAAGAGGGTTTCTAAATTTCTAATTAGGGCTATGTTCTTTCTGATTTACTTGGCAAAGATTAAAAAGTACCTTGTGTCAAAATTGAGAAATTCTATGGCTCGAATCTTTAGTATTCTCTTATTTATTACCTGTGTTTCCTATTTAGACATAATACCGTCACCCATTGTTACTAAAAAATTCAAAGAAACCTCAGAAACGGAAGAAAGTAGGGAAGGCAAGGAAGAAACAGATGTAGAAATAGAAACAACTTTCGAAACGAATGGGACTAAACAAGAACAAGAGGGATCCACTGAAGAAGATCCTTCTCTTTTTTCGGAAGAAAAGGAGGATTCGGAAAAAATCGATGAGAGGGAAGAGATCCGAGTGAATGAAAAGGAAAAAACAAAGGATGAATTCAACTTTCAAGAGACATTTATAAAGATAGCCAAGTTTATAAAACTTCTTATATGGATAGTAATAAAAATAAAGAGAATTCGAAGTTAGAAATATTTAAATTGAAAGAAGATCCATTTTTTTATGGTTTGAAAAACATCTTGTGACTCTTCTTTTCAACTATAAACGATGGAATCGCCATTACGATATATATAAAACAATCACTTTGAAAATGCCATAAGAAATGAAGTGTCACAATATTTTTTTTTTTATATATGTTGAAACAATGGAAAAGAAAGAATATCTTTTACATATCCCCCAGTTTGTCAACTTTCTTGGAAATGATAGAAAGAAAAATTTCTTTGTTGACAAAAGAAAAAGAAGAGGACAAAACAAAATTCTGGAAGAGGACAACTCGTTAACGAGATTAACATTAAGTTAGGGCTTTATACTATAGAATGGGTAAAAGAATATTATATATAACATATTAAATATATAATATCTATATGGTTGATTCGGGTTAGATCAACCCTAAACTCCCAAAATCAAAGACCAACCTACATATTATAGAGTCCAAGGGTCTCATAACCAATGGCCAATTAAATCATCTTGAGAATAGAGTTAGGCCGCTCTAGGGTCAACCCCTACTTTATAATAGATCCCTTGAGCTAGTGAAAAAAGGCCAGCAACCTTTTTCTTTCCCTAAGCCGTTAAGTTTGACACTTTATTTGCCTTTTTTCTTATTTCATATAAAGATTATTTCATTAAACATGCTTGTAAGGTCAAGTGAGAGAAATGACTAGGGCGTTTCTAAGCCCTTTTTCATTATTTTCTTTTCAGCTTAAATCAATATAAAATTGCTGATATTTCATCTAGATGCACCGGATTCGACACGTTCTAGATCTATTTTCTTCCACTTTGTCCAATAGATTTCGTCCCAGATAACTTGTGAAGAAAAAGGCCAACGACTCCACTATGTCCCTGCAAAGTCTTCAACACGTTAAACTATACAAACCACTTTGCAAAAAAAGTTTAACAAGTCAACCGACGACTTTTTTTAAGTCAAGTCACGAACGACTCAAATAATTATATGTCTGAACTTTTCTTTTCTTTTCTCTTTGTGGGATTAAATCAATTGATACGCTGGATCAAAACTAATTGTAGATTTTATTTTTATTTTGTTGAATATTTCCTGCTCAAACGTTGAATTACTCAAGATTCCTTTTAAAAGGTTATCTTGTTCGGTTGCAGTTGGGAGAAATAAAGTCAAATCTTGCCTCCAAAATTAAGAGAGTAATTATGGCTTAAAAAATGTTGAAATTATATAAAAAAATATGCATATTACTATCTATATGTGTTAAACCGTTTGAGTTGTTTCATATTGAACAAAAAAACTAAAATTACAACGGTCGTAAGAGCAGAAGAATCTAAAAGTGAAGTTTTGACCAAATAAGAGTCTTGGAAAGATGGTGTACAACTCATCGACACTTTAGCAAGTTGAACTCTTTCTTTTTTGAGATTATTTTTCAACACATATATAAGATTTGACCAAATAACCTAATGAAAGGTGCCGGGATCAACGCACCTAACAAGAGCGCGAACCTCAAAATTGCGCCACGTTATTACCGGCATCAATGAGAGGGAGAATCCTAATGTGGGACGATAATCCCATTGTCAAGAAGCGAGGTCTCTGCACAATAACGTAGTCATCATGCATCGAGTGGGGAAACTTGTCCATATTACTATTTTTACTTTTTTTGCTATCAAGTAACTTATTGACAAACATCGGGATAAAAAACTTGTTCATATTGTTGGTTATTATTATTATTACTTTTTGCTATCATGTAACTGGTGGGTTGTTGGGTAATCTCCCCAAGGTATAGTTTGACAAACATCAGGATCAAAAAAAAAAAAAAAAAAAAAAACACCTGATAGTGGTGATGACTAATCCTAGAAATACATAGGGGTTAATCTGGAAACACTTCTACCCTATATATCTGAGCCTATGTTTGGAAAAGGCAAAAAAGTTTGGGGAAAGAATGAGGAGTCAAACAGAATGAAGGGGAGAGAAGTTCAAATACCCATGTTTGGAAGGGCCTATAGGAATAAAAGTGAAGATTTGGGGGATAAATCAAATGAGTGGGCCCCGCCAAGAAAGCGTTGTCCTCAAATTGAGAAGAAAGCCTGGATCAAGAATTGCGTGGTCGAAATATCAAATTCCCAAAGTGCCCTTACGTTCAAGTCGAATTTACCACTTTTCTTTCCCTCTTCTTCTTCTTCGGGTATCACGGTTGTAGATTTCATTTTCAATAACCAATTTTAATTAATTTCAACATTATCTCACTCAGCATATAGTTAACGAAGAGAAAAATGAAAGGACCAAAGTTGGATGAGGAAATTATTCTCTTTTTTTTTTTCTCATTGTTTGCTAAGCAATCTAGTTAAGAATTATCTGACCAAAAAAGAAAATAACCTAAGGAATAATTTTCCTTTTTCTATAAAATCGTGCTAAGCTTCCTTGAGCAATTTTTTAAACCACAAGCGTAATTCCTTGATTATTATTTAAGATATACACAGAGAGCATATTCAAATATAATATCCAACCATTTTATATTTCATTTCATAGCTCTCATAGATTTGTCAGAGAAATGATTATAAAATCAACAATGATTCCATCATTTCCATTGAAAAAAACAAGAATCAGAATTGCTCATTTCGATTGTAAATAAATTAAGAGATCTTTATGATGTCTCTCAAGAGACTGATTCGTCATTTCTAGAGCGCCGTTTCTCGATGCATTCTATCACGCTTTACACAAATAAGTCTTATTCTTGGATGCTCAGCAACCTCTTAGAAATGGCCGTCAAATTATTATGGTCAAATCCTTGGATGCGGTATACAAAAGTCAAAGGAACCGATCAAACGTACCACCAACGTCATCTGCGGCCATCTACCTGTCCGAAAATGAAGGTGGGAAAAGTCAAACGGCAGCTTTCGTGACCTCAGTGAGAGAAAGGTGTTGCTAAACATTTGCTGAATAGTGACCCTCCCCCCCATTCAAAGCCCGGAAAAGCTATAGAAGCTAGCAACGTGTCCCACCAAACTCCCCAAGGATAACCCAAAAAAGGATGAATTGAAAATCGAAAAATCTTAAGTTAATGGTGGCCTCTCGATTTCTAGTGACCTGATTCTATAAGATACTCATGTTACGTTACCTAGTCTTGAGATATTATGGATTGTTAGGATATTGGTGGGGTTTGTGATGAAGGACTCGCCAACTCTGCACATTCAAGTTGTGGGCAGTGTGAAATAGTCACTCAATTCGAATATTTCATAACAAGCGTAAAACTCTTGTAATAGCGCGCAAAGAAGATGCTAGCTCCTTACCTTTATCTAACAAAAAAAGAAAAAAAATATATTCATTTCGAACAAAATTAGTATGCCTTACTTGATGATTTCCCTCTAAAACAATGAAATTAAAAACAAACATTTCAAAAAAATTCATGAAAGCAAAGAACTAAGTCAGCTAATGCGAGATTTATTTCCACTTTAAGTCCTGAGAATATTTCAGTTTTTTATTTGGAATTTTCCCATATTTATATATACTTTAAAAGGTTGAGTCACTTTGCACTAAAGAATAATCAAATTGTATGGAAGCCAAAATTTGGATAAAAACCTAAAAATGGGAAAATTCCTCTCGAGAGGAAAATTCAAGTATGGCATGAATGAGGTGGATTTTGAATTTCCCAAATTGAATTTCCCGGAGAGAGAGATGGAGGGGGTGGAATAGGAATATCACTAGGGCTCTAAAATTAGTGTCCGTGGCCCAATTGGCTGGCTTTGTCCAAAGTTGCATCTGTTTTTCCTTTTTGACCCAAGTCCAAGCTCGGTCAAAAGGTTGAACTCGTCAGGTCGCCGTCTTCTGTCGGCCCCCGAGTGGAACTCACCGCCTCGCCCCGGCGGCGCGTCGCGCGCAACCGCCGCGGCCGTCGCCGTCCCCCACGCGAAGACCAAGAAACGAAAAAGTCTCCCCCACCAACACTTTCTTACCACCAAACCAAAACAAAACAAAACCAATCCCTCTCTCTCTTCACCCCCGGCCCTCTTTCTCTCACCTCTCATCTCTCTCTCCCTCTCTCTCTCCCCCCTCTCTTTCTCTCACCTCATCTCTCTCTCTCTACAGCACTTCAAACTCCTCTGGTGCTTCCTCTCTCTCTGTCTCTCTCTCTCTATTCCTGCTTAAAGTTTGGATTTTTAAGAGCTCATCGAAGCTCGACCCGACCCGGGAGATGGAGTCGTCGCCGAACCACCAGGAGAGCTCGAGCCCGCCGTCGCTCCTCCCGTCGCCGACCAGCCACAGCGTCACCACCACCAGCAGCAGCAGCTCCAACACCAACAGCCCAAGAACCGCCGCCCACCCTAGCGGCCTAGCCCCCACCCCCACCACCACCACCACCACAACCACCACCACCACCCGCCGCCGCAGCCCTCGCCCAAGCCCCTGACCCGATCCGAACCCGCCAACCCCTACCCGACCACCTTCGTCCAGGCCGACACCTCCTCCTTCAAGCAGGTCGTCCAGATGCTCACCGGATCCCCCACCACCGCCTCCTCCGCCTCCGCCTCCGCCGCCGCCGCCGCCGCCTCCAAGCCCGACCCGTCGCCGCCCTCCGCCTCCAAGATCCACAACATCCCCCCCATAAAGTCGATGCCCAAGAAGTCGAGCTCCGGATCCGGGTTCAAGCTCTACGAGCGCCGGAACTCCCTCAAGAACTTCAAGATCAACCCGCTGGTCCCCTTCTCGGGCCAGGCCGGCCCCGGGTTCTCGCCGCGGAAGCCCGAGATCCTCTCCCCGAGCATTCTCGACTTCCCGTCCCTCGTCCTCAGCCCGGTGACCCCGCTGATCCACGACCCGTTCAACCGATCGTCGGCGGCGGCGGCGGCGGCGGCGGCGAATTGCGCCCCCGACGAGAGGACCGAGAGCCCCAGCCTGGATCCCCAGGCGGAGGAGCGGGCGATTCGGGAGAAGGGTTTCTTCCTGCACCCGTCGCCGGCCACGACGCCCCGCGAGGCCGAGCCGCGGCTGCTGCCGCTGTTCCCGGTCTCCTCGCCGAGGGTCTCAGGTTCCTCTTCTCATTGAAACGAGCTCGTGCGAAGTGAGAAACAATCCGGGTGGGTTAAAAATGAAAAAAGATTTTTAAATTTTGTGTAAGAATTGTTATATGCTTTTGGTGGTAAATTAGCTGTGAGGAAGAGGATGAGGATGAGGATGCTGAAATTTGTAACCAGATTGTTTGGAAGAGAAATTGAGAAGAATTCTTGCTTCGACTGTGCATATCTCTGATCTCCCCATTTCTCCCTTCCCTTCCCTTCCTTCCTTCTTGCCATCCTCCTTTTTCCATGGCTCCTTTTGGGTACTGAAAATGCAATCTTGATGCTTAGGAAGAAGAAGCTGATGAATCCTACGATTTTTTACACTTCAAAATTTTTCCAGGACAAGAGAATTCACAAGGGTTTTCTCAATTTCGACCGCGTGAACGATAATTCACTGCGAGCTGCAAGATTCCAGTCGGGTTTCCGCACCTTTTTTTTTACTGCGCATTCGATGAGTGTTAACTGCGAGGAAGGGAGGAAGTCTTAGTGGGGAACTGAACAGGGGAGAAGAGGGAGGGAGAGGAGATGATTACGGAGGGGGGTGAAAAAACTAACTCTTTTGGAACATAATTAGATTAGGGGGTGAAAAATTAAACCTTTGTGGAACATAATTAGATTGGGATTAAAAAAATTAACTTTTTTGGGACCATAATTGGGACTGGTAATTAGAGTAAAATAAAGGGGTTGAGGGGGGGGAAACTTTTTTTGGGGGCTAGCTGTCAAAGCAAGAGTAGACGGGAGGGGCAAGGAATCTTGACCCTTCGGTTGGCTTTTTATTAAGTGGTGGGGATGGGATGGGGGCAGAGGACGGGAGGGAATTCTTCTTGTGATTGCTGCTTGTGTTGCAAGCGTTTTCCTCCCTTTGAGAATTTCCAGAATTTCATTTTAGGTTTTTTTTCTCCCTCTCTTTTCCACTCTTTTTTTTTTTTTTCCAATTGCTGTTAATTCAATATTAATTAGGATGTAGGGTCTAATCAAGAGGTCCGGAAATGCTGAAAGGTGGGTGTTTTTTGTTTTTTTTTTTGGGCCAAAAGGGTCAAAAGAGAGATTAAAAGCTGAAAAGTGGGCTGTGATTGGACAAGCCGGCTTCGTTTTGGATGATAATGATTTTTTATTTTTATTTTGTCTAAGGAAAGCGATATTTTCCCTATTTCAACTAATTGGGTGGGGCTCTGTAAATAGAAACCTTTTGAAACTTTTGTACCTTTGGAAAATTGCGTTGAGCATGGTGGAATTTACCGGTAACAAGTAACTTACCCTTCTAGAGAAACTGCTGCTGCTATTCTGCCTAAGTTTCCATTTTTTTTTTCACTTTTTTTTTTTACATAGTTCCAATCTTCGACCTTTCTCTTATTAAGTAAAAATCGAAATTCTCAAAATTGATAAGTTTTGGATATCTTTCCGGAAGTGGGATAATATTTTAAGTAATTCATGCTTTTTGCTTCAAATTACACGCCAAGCAAATGATCAACCATACTCGAGAGAAATATATGTTCTTTTCACTCATCGTGGCATAAGGGGTATGCTACCAAGTACCAACTTGCCAGTCTTGTACTCCCGATTGAGAGACACTACTTCCGCGTCCGATTGACTCATGCCAGAGAGTAGTGTCAAATGTTGGCAGCGTTTGGATTTGATGAACTCTCTGCAGTGATTCTCCACCTGTTTGCTAAGCAACTGGCCTCTTCAGGGATGGGACTTTCTCACGCGTTCAATCTTGAAAACAAAAATGGAACGTTATGCACACCTATATCATGATTTTATTGCTGACTTGCCTGCAATCACGGGCAGTGTCGAGTATTGGGGTCCTTGGAAAAAGAAGGCCATAGACCTAGTAGTGATATGAGGACTAGGTCGGTACCAAAATTAGCCACATAAGATCCCTTTTCAAACGGGACCCCTTCAAAGGAGAAATACCCGGCTCGGACCTGCTAGACCGGGGACCATCGAGGCTATTGGACGAGCGTGTATGATACACGGCGGTCCATCTTCGAGTCCGGTGATATAAAAAGGGAAAAAAATAAAGGAAGCTTTTGCCTATTGAATGACCCACATGCAATGGAGTGGTGGAAAGGGAAAGGCAAGTGACTCATTTTCAGTTTTTTTCCTGAGTTAGGGAGACCCTTTGATGTGTCTAGCCTTTGAATTTGGTTGCAAAAGCAATCATGCAAAAGTGGGGTTCATCCGTCTTTGAATCTTTTAGCTCCATTTTCTCTTGGGACACCTTGCCTTTTTGACTCCATAAAGAGGGAGACCCCATCTGAAAATATTGAATGGAGACATGGGAAAGTGAAGGTGGGGCTTGTGATGATGAGAACAAAGGAAAAGAACGAGAGAGAGAGAGAGAGAAAGAGAGAACATGGTGGTGGGATGTCACTCATTCCTCTTTGTGGTCTTTTGTTTTTGCTTGTCTCGTTGGTTTTCTCTGTGGAAATGTATGACTTTGTGGACTCTGAAGCAACGGATGGTTGGTGGGTCATCAATGAGGTTTGACAACTTTTGTGGACTGTGTTCTGTGTCCCTGCCATCTTCTTTTTTTCGTTGTGTCTTTCCCTCCTGATCCAACGGGTCTTGATCCTCCCCCCAGAAACTACTATGATAGAAATGGATGGTCTGGTTAAGGAGTGCCTCGAGGTCACGGTCTGCTGGACCTGTGGCCCCAGCTCAAGGTCCGTGCGGGCATGTAATATCCTTAGCCATGGGCGGTGCACTAGCCAACTTGAGCATGCAATGCCCGATGCTAAGGGGCACAAGTCATTCGTTCACAAGATCATTAATAAGTAAATGAGAAGATGGGTCGTGTATGGATAGAAAGTTCTATCATATTAACTACTATGGTACGAAGGCTCGACTAGTTGAATCCCTACAAGGTCTTGTAATTATTTTGCTCTTCTATTCATAATACTTGAGATGACGTAAATAAACCAATACGTTCATAGAAATAACCTGCACTATGTTAATGTGTGTGTAGTTCAAGTGAATTATATCCTTATTTGACTTAAATATCTTACGTGAACAATCGACGTGCAACGTCATTTTTTTTTTTTTGCCATTGAAATATACAGGATTGGAAGCCAGACTAGCAAATTCCATAACTTAGAGATGAGCATGGTTCTAAGATAAAACCTGGGACTTGAGAATTAGATTGATGAAAACCTATCCAATGATTTCAAGGTATGCAAGGTAAATTTCGAGTTTCAAAAATTGGGAAACTTATGGTGGAACTTGAAACCTGAAATAAGTTTTTGTGTTTTTCTTGGATTTTTTCTTCACCCAATTCTATGATATTCCATGGCATTTGATAATGAGTGTATAATCTCAAACCACTAATTTAAGTTTCCATTTTATGACTAAAATTTTACTTTGTTCATATTTCATATTTTTGTGTTTAAATATATATAATGGTCAGTAAATTGTAACAACAAGTGATGCAGTAATTCATCACAATTGTTCAATCAAAAATACTAATGGAACGCGAGTAAACCCTAGGACCTATAATGGAATGGGTTCCAAATTCCATAATATGTAAATGAGGAACATGTTCTAATGAATAGATGAATCTATATGGAACCTAGAACCTCTCTCTCTTAACTTGAACTGATGGAAAGATAACATTGAATATCTTCACATAGTTTGGAGACCAAAAGTCCAAGAACCAATCTTACCTTTACCAAAAAAAAAAAAAAGTCCAAGAACCAAATTAAACAAATTAAAAGTTCAAGAACGATAATGCATATTAGACTAAAGCTTATGGACTATATCAAATTAAAAATTAAGGAAAACCATTATACATTAAGCTAAAATTTATTCGTGTCATTTTGTTAGCACTTTAATAATGAAGGCGTCATTGCACACATCACCAATAAAGTTAAGTGTTTTGATAACGAAACTTTTTTTATTTGTTTATATAACGAGTGCTCGGGCATTCAGTGAATCTAAATAATTTATAATAAATAAATAAATAAATAAACCAATGGTACCTTAGGTGATGGCAATGGGTGTTGAACCTATGCTTGATTGAAAAAGCTCTTAGCAAGTGGAAATCGAAAGATGTACTTATTAAATTGCATCGTAAAGACACATACCCTGAAAGCTACGGCGCCTATCAGAAGGATGGCACTCGTCTTTGATTCCCACTGACTAAAGATGGGAATCCAACTCGAAGTATAGGAACTAATTTGCTTTTTCTAGAAAAATAGGGATAAACATTTGAGGTCCTTGAAATATTATTGTGAATTATCGAATCAGGTCTCTCAAAGTTTATATTATTTTTTTTCAATTGAATCTCTGTACTATGTACGTTTTGGTTCAGGGTCGTCGTTATGCTAGTTACAAAGAATTAATAGATAAACAACATGACCCTTCACGGGATCTGTCTCGACTATGGTTCTTGGGCGGCCTTGCGACGCCTTGACGATGCGGCCATTTCCTTAATTAGTCTAGTCACTGCCGAAGTGGTGTCGACGTGACATTTTACGTTGGCATTCCGGTTTGCATATTTAATAGGACAACCAACTTAAACAATAAAAGGAAAATGTGTCTGTCAAGGACCCAATTGCAAGAAAAGATTCAGAGACTCAATTGAATATTTTGCAAATATTCAAGGACCACATGTGCCTTTACCCTCCTAAAACAAGGGGAAAAAACCACACATCATCATATATAGTGATTTTAATTGTACTTGCATCATCTCATTCGCGAAAAATAATTTATTTTTCATCGACAATTGATAACCTTGTATAGATATGAGCTCCGATGCTCTTTACGTGCATTATTTAGGTAAGATTGAACCGCCAATGCCTATTGATCTTACAAACGACAAATAATTCCCTCGTTAGGAGGATGCGACTGTATAAAATGTTCACTTTTTACGCTACGGTTGTCCAACTATATTTAGCTAGTGGAGAGTAGCTATCAATCCCCATTTTCATATCTCAAGTGCCAAATGACAGAAATAACCAAATTGAGACAACTTCGTTAAGAGATCAAAGAAGAGAATGTCTCTCTCAAAACAGAAGCATAGGTGGAGGCGTTCTTTCGCATTCATCGCACGTTGTATTTGTCGTTCTTTCTTGTTGATGTCTTCTCTCTCGGTCAAATCTGTCAGCTCCATAAATTTCTGATCTCAAAACTGATGTTGAAGAATTCAACACAGCAAGCAAATGGGAATGTTATGTTTTACATTATCAGTTTGTGGTAAAGTGACAGCAGCATTTCCTAGCCAAATCGTTCTAGGATGATGCAAAGATCGATTCGATGTGAACGATGCAAAAGCGACGATAAACCAACCATATTTCGAGCACATACCCGGTTTCATACAAATCACAAAAATGAATAAAGATTCATCAGTTCATCAGTGTTAAACAAATCTTAACGGAGGAAATCAATGTCATTAAGCAAAGCAAACAATTAAACCCTTCACATTTCTCTCTTTCATGTGAAATTAATCCCCCTCTTGGTTCGGTTCGGCTTTTTAGCCCGTAGTCCTCTTACAACGCGTGATGTTACCGCAGCCGCGTTTGTATGGGTTAGCCTTCTTCATCCTGTTGCAGTTGTAGTAGGACTGGCCACGCCGGCTGCACGGGACATTGTTCCTATTGAGGGCAGCGTAGCTGACGTGCTTGCCGCGCCCCGCGAGCTGTCGCCTGTTGATCTCGGAGTCCAGCATCATCTCATTGAACGCGCCGATGGAGTCACCCACCGACATGCTTAGGTCGCCGGCCCCGACGAAGCCGAAGGAGTAGGGCGACGACTCGGCCACCATGGCCAAGGACAGGAGCAGGAACACGGCCCAAAACTTGAGTCCCATTTCGGCAGCTAAAAAGGCTTTTTGCAAAAGGGAAAGCGCTGGATCTTCTTTTGGGGTCTCTAACCCTTCCTGATGGAGGAGGGAAGAGATGGGTATTGAAGGGGGAATTGGTGAGAGGATGATAAGGGAGAGCGATGCCTAGTTTAGAATTCGATTTCGGAGGGTTACAATCAGTTGGTTTCCTAATCCTGTGATCCAACGTGATTTTTGGGGGGTTCCACCGTTTCTTGCTCCTTGTTTTTCTTGAATTTTCCTCAACCGTTTGGGACTTGGCTGAAAACCGTGCTATAATTGGCAAATCTCATGTTGTTGTTGTCGTTGTTCCAAGGCCATCTTCCACCTCTAACAGTTCAATCCATGTGATTGGATCGGGCTTTGATTTGGAACAATTATTGTTATTAAACTTCTTAGAAAGGTTATCTCTGTAGTGTACCCGGAGCAAGGAATGCATCTATGCATGTTATTAGGCATATGCACGAGGTGGCTTCAATGTGTTATGTACTATATGATGAGATGATAGGGTATATATGGACAAAGGAAATTGATGTTTAGAGGTCGTCTAGAGATGACAATGGTGCCTGGCACGTACCAAGCCCTGCCTTGCTCCCATGCGAAGTAAACTTTCCAGCCCCATTCCCACCTCACTTTGCTTTGCGGGTATCTGTCCTAATTTCCTAAAAAAACTCCCAACTTTAGGAAAAATACTAATTTTGTCCAAACTTTTTTTGTCTAAAAAAATCACAATTTTAGGTCAAATCTCAAATTTGCCCCCGAACTTTTTTTTTTCTCTAAAATAATGTTAACAACTTTCATTCTAGTCTCAAATCTGCCCTCATTAACCCTTAACCCAAAAATGCGATTAGTTGTTTGACTTGGCATTTCCATGTCGTAATAAATCCACATCATCAAAGTGATATAGAAAATTATTTGCAAAATGAAACCATTTTTTAATATGGAAAATTAGGGCAATTAGGACTATTGTTTGACGAGGGTTAACGAAAGCAAATTCGACACTAAAGTTTTTTTTTTTTGACAAACAGCGACACTAAAGTTAAAGTTGATGTTTTTTGTTAGACAAACAAAGCTGAGGGCAGATTTGGGATTAGTTCAAAGATTTTTTTCCAGACAAAACAAAATGTTCAGGGACAAGTTTGAAGTGAACCTAAAGTTAAAGGGTTGTTTAGACAAAAAAAAAATCGAAAATGAATTAGGGAATTTTAGGGAAATAGGCCGTGGGTACCCTCACCCCCACAAAATTTACTAAAATATCAAACAAAAAAATCTTTGCGGGAAAAATAGATATTACCTTAGATCAAATACACGAGTTTAGCTTAAAGGGTGATTTTGAAATGTGTGATTAAACAACGAACTACTTTTCTGCCTGAGACTTCTTTGCTGCGGGCTTGATAGAGTTATAATTTGAGACATAGGAGCACTGAAGCAACGAGAGGTCATTCAGCTTCTTAAGCAGGCACTACCCATCAGCCCATTTTTCTGATTCCTTACTGTGGAATCGAGAGGGAGGGAGAGAGAGAGAAAGCGACCAAACCCAAAAGCTCCATTTGCTCTTTTAGCAAAGCCGAGTGTAAATTAGCTTTTCATAATTGCACCACTCGCTTCAGAAAATAGAAAAGGTACAGAACTTCAGAGAAGGAGAAAAACAAGAACAGTGCCAATTTCTCTGGAGCTCTTAATCCATTTAATGCCATTCCCATGAGAGAGAGAGAGATTTATTCGTGGTTGGATGTGGGGTGTCCCTCTTCGGCTGCATTACTTCGCACTGGCCTCTTTCTTCTTGTTGGGCTTGCTCTTTTTAGGCCTGAGGAAGCAAAAACAGGAGCAGCATGGCAGCTGAAACAAGCAATTCATTTCCTTCGTATGATAACTTCTAGCTCAACTTGGTCATTAAGCCTAACCAATTATATAGAGCACTCTCTCTCTCTCTCTCTCTCTCTCTCTCTTTCTCTCTAGATGCTCTTCTTACAGAAAAGGAGATGCTCAAACCATTCTTGGCTATTCTTATGTCACGTCAACTAGGTACCTGTCTTTCCTTCCACTTTCCAGACCAATTTTTCACTGTTCCTAAGATAACTTATGTTTAGTAGGGATGGAATAGGATAAAGGCGACACCCCCTTTTGCTTTCCTTCTCGCGGTGGCAAACCCTCTGGGACACTTTGATTCATAACCAAGTTGCTATTAACTAAAAGAGGGCCGACCATGAGAGAGATGACAATGAATTGCAACCCCCCCAAAAGGAACAAAGTATCATCTCTTACAAAATCCAAATAAAAAAAGACCAGTGAGAAGGCCTTATGAAGAAGAATCCATGCTACATAGAAATTCATCACGCCAGCTCCATCACTTCCACAATTCTTCCATGGGAATTCCACGCTCGAGGGCAACGTCACGGAACTGCCTCATCTTCTGCACAGCGACAACGGTGCTCTCGCGTTGTTGAGGGCGTTCTTGCTCCTGATCTGCTTCCCCAAAGCATTCTCAACACCGGCCATTTCTAGAACTATCCTCACAGCTCCTCCGGCAATAACCCCAGTACCAGGAGAAGCAGGTCTTAACATCACTTTTGCCGCACCATAATCTCCCTCCGACCTGGCATAAATCATAACTTGTTATAGAAACAATCATGTTTAGGTTTAACCACACCACATATGCACCCGAAAGTGCCCCACCTGGTGAAATTCAACTACTGATAATAACAAAAGAACTACCATCAAAGGCATTAGTTGAAAGCAAATATTTTACCAGTATCACACCTTGATTCCTTTACTTAGTAAATACTGAACATACTTCCGATAGGAAAGCCTGGTGGACAGCATTTTCTTAATAATTCAAAGACAGAACTTGACATTCTTCTATCAGGAAAGTCGGCAGATATTCCAAAATTTAAGGACGCAAAATTCTTGGGGTGAAGGGGTGTGTTTCGAGATCTGGCTACCATTGATCAAGCTGAACAGTTAGCTTCACACCACTTGCCTGGAAAACCTCATCCCAATGTTTTCCCCGTAAAACTAAAATGCCAAACTATCACCCACCAGCTTTTGAGAATCAAAGCTTCAATATATGAAGGTAGACAAGGCAGAGATTCAATTGTTTGGTCCATTAGAGACTAATACCATTAGCACTTGAATATGAATTATTTACGGCCAATCTGAGAGAGACTATAATCTGCCTAATGTAAATTCAACTGTAAAAACGAAAACACCACAAACTCTATTTGCCCATATAAAGTTTTATTCTGACAAAAGATGTGGTTTTGGAATCCACTGCCTAAACCATTCACTGATTTTCTGAAGCTACATAATACAATTCCCAGCTTAACCAATGAAGCCTCCAAACAACAAGCCATCAAATGAGACTAGCTGTTTATACCGACACTCTATACACAATATGTTGTGATCATTGAAAGTATCTACCTTCAAAAGCATTTGTCATGGCACAAACCGCAGCAGAAAGATCCCATAATCAATATCAAACTCAAGCATAAAGTAAGTCATATCTACTTGATAACCACCTAGAGAAGTTAGATGACACAAGCATCTAACTTCAGGGAAGAGAACAGGTAGCTTTGAAAAGAGGAATATGTCTGCGTGGACATTCTTGATAAACAATTATACTTGATGGTCACGTCTACGTAAGCACCATAAAATGGATAGCAATGCACAAGCATCCAAACCACATCACTGACACTAACTATTACATGATGGCTAACTGTAACCTCCAAAGCATAGCGACCACTACTGTATCAGAGAATCAACAAACTAGAAAAGAACAGATTTAGAATAACACATTCTCACAAAACCAGCGCCATGTTGGAGGATGCCTCCAGCTGCTTTCCAGTGAAAAACAACTTTAGAGCACGTTGAGAATCAACATCAGAGTAGATTTCCTCACGCAGAACTAGAATCTTTGAGTTCTATACAATAGTCTTCATTAGCAGATGCAACGGCCAGATGCAGAAGATGGCCTGTCTCAGCCTGTACTCACATGGTCGACGATGAGTTTCAAATTTCGATCGTGCAAGAGCATTACAACAGATGATCTTCCGGAATTCACCCTGTAACTTTCCGCTAATTTGACAAGACAAAATCCCCGCATTCATCGGGACAGCAAAATTTCTATCACAACACAAACTCAAGCTCAACAGTCATTCAATCACCCACATTCATCCCACAGCCACCACAAACGCATCATCCAATACTCATCTAAGCTACATTACCACAGAACACACAAAAAAACCTGCATAATTAAAAACAAAAAGAGAGGAAAGGGCACAAGAACAGTCCCCCATTTACCTGTGAGGAAAAGTGAGGTACTTGGTCATGGGCACGGTGATGATGTTGCGCCGCGCGTTGACGGCGGACTTCTGAACGGCGCCGATGACCTCCTTCGCCTTCCCCACCCCGACGCCGACCTGGCCCTTCTTGTCGCCGACGACCACGATCGCCCGGAAGTGCAGCTGCTTCCCTCCCTTCACCACCTTGGTGACCCTCCGCACCTGGATCACCCGCTCCTCGAACCCGTCCTTCACCTTCTCCCTCTTGACCTTCCCGAACCCGGTCGTCTTCTTCACCCTCGAGTCCATCACGGACACGTCGTTGCCCAGCACGCTGACCCCGCTGTACGCAGGCCCGTAGAGCTCCTCGTACGCGGCGGCGATCTCGTCCTCGCCCTCGAGGGGCCCGTCGTCGAAGGACGGCGGCGGGACGAAGCCCTCGGGCGGGGCCGGCGGGTCGAAGGCGACGTCCGCGTCGGGGTTGACGGCGTCGAAGAAGGAGGTGTCGATGTCGCTGGCCCTTACGACGGCGGCGGCGGGTCTGGAAGCGGAGGAGGAGCTGAGGAGAGCGAATCTGGGGGAACCCGAGGAGGGCTTCGAGGGTTTCAAGAAGAGGAAGAGGTGGGGGCTGCGGTGGTCGTGGCGGTGGCGGGAGGGGAGGGAAGAGAGATGGGTCGCGGCGAGGGTCGACGTCGTCGCCATTGGAGAGTGAACAGGGAAGTGAGGGATTGAAGAGAAGAGAGGAGGGCGAAGGCTTATCCTATTTTCCCACTGGTTCGAAAGGGGAGGAAGGAGATGAGGAGGAAAATGGGTGCCGGTGACGTGGACGCCACGCTGGCGTGCTTGAGCCAGCAGGAAAATTGTCCGAAAAGGGTTCAATTTATGACCGATACAATCATAAATCTTTTGACAACTATCGATTCACCGTCAATATTTGATTATACCAATTTAATTTTAAATATTTTAATAATTCGTCAAATTAGCCATGAACCTTCCAAAAAATTGTCAATTTAGACTACGTTTGTTTCACACAAAACTTTTTAGATTTTCCAATGTTCGTTTTATGAAAAATGAATTGGTCGATAATGGGAAAAAATTTTTAAAATAAGAAAAAATGTTTTCATTTTTAAAATAAGGAAAACATTTTCCATTTCTTCTTCTACCTCACTTTATTTCTCAACTACATTTTTCTTTTATTTTTATATTTTATTTTATTTTTATTCTTATAAAATAATTGAGTTTTTAATTTTTTTTTTAAATTTTTACTTTTCTTTTTATTTCTTCTTCCTTGGCTTGGCCAGTTGCCGACCATGGCAACGACCAGCGACCAACCTTGGGCAAGAGTCTCACCACTAGTCGACAAGACTCGAGCCTTGCCAACCTCTAGCGACCTCAGACTAGGCTCGAGCTTTACCTAGCTCGTTGGCCTATGGAGAGGTTGGAGCCGCGTATTGCCGATTGCAACCCAAGGCTAAGGAAGAAGAAGAAAAAAGAAATAAAAAATAAATAAATTTTAAAATTTTAAAATCAATTAAAAATAATAAAAAATTATTGAAAATGAGTCCATAAAGGAAAAGGTTTTTCCTTACCGGAACACCAGAAATATAATTATATCCTTGAAAAATGGTTTTCTAGAAAATAATTTCTGAAAATGTCTCATATTCTATGAGAAGAACGAAGCCTTAGTCCTTCCAACTAATTTTTGCCAAATATCACCAACATGATGGTTCAATCAATATTGGCCATCCTACAAGGTAGGGTCAACGTTGGTATGAATTTTTTATAATTTGTTATTATTTTCAAATTTTGTATTACTTTTTTTTTTCTTTTCCTTTCATCTTTTTTACCAAAAACAAAACATAGAAGCCCTCACTAGTGGCAAGTGAGGGTGTTGTAGCCCTCTCTGACCACGGTGAGAGCAAGCAAGGACTGTAACGTCCTCATTAGATTTGGGAAGGTGAGGATGTCGCAACTCTTTCCTAAACCCCCACATTGAGGGTCATGACACCCTCATTGTGGCTCATGAGGGCTTCCAATGCCCTCACCTTAGGGTCAGCGAGGGTTGTTGGGCCTCGCCTAATGGCCAATGGGGTCGCCAAGCCTTGCTCAATGGCCAATAGAGGTCACCACCTGGTGGCTGGTGATCTCCTAACCTTGTATTTTGATTATTTTTTTTGGTAAATAAGATGAAAAGAAAAAAAAAAAATTTGATTTTTTTTTAAATTTAAAAATTATCCACATCATGGTCGGCCATGTTACGTAAGATGATTGGTGTTGACTAAAATGCCACATTACTAATAGCTGACTGAAAGTAGCCAAACAAAACTAAATTGTCAATTCGTTAAAAGGTATATGACTAGTTTGACAAATAGTTAAAAAGATTATGACTAAATTAGCACAATTAAAGGGTTTATAACTGAATTGATAAGTTGTCAACATGTTTAAGACTAAATTGGCAAAATTGAAAATTTTCTAATTGAATTACCGTTATACAATAGGTTTATGATTTTTTGGATAATTTTTCTTGAGCTAACTACTAGATCATTCAACTAGAGTAGGCTTCTATAAACCATTGGCTCTATTTGTTTAGTAAAAACTGAATGATTTGAAAAAATATTATTCAAAAAATAATTACTTCTATAGTTTGAAATAATTAATCAATAAAATATGTTTTTATTATCCATAACAATTTATATCTAAATAATTTCATGATTGTTAAAATCATTTTTCATTAATTTATTTTTGTGAGCGATACAAGTAATCATTTTTAAAAATAATATTTTTAAATTATTTATTTTTCGCGAAACAAACGAATAAGTTTAAAAAGCTTTTATTGGGAGCAAATGGCAAGCTAAATCAGTAGGTTAAAAAATCAACCATTAAGCATATCCATTACAACGCTTAATAATTGTAAATTATTTCATGGGTGGTAAAAATACTCATGGCAATAAAACATTTTATTTCCAAGTAATTTTTACTTTTCGTCAGTGTAATAGTGACAAAAATGGATCAATCAAACTAGATAATGATCGACCAACACACTAAAAATAGCCACACAAAAAAAAACAAGATAATTAAATTAGAAAAGAAGAAATGGCTTTGAACTAAAAAAAAAAAAAAAGGATTAATGGCACAAAAAATCCAATCAGTGTACACCTCTAATAAATATACTCAAAATAATTTTTTGATCACAAAAAATCTTAAATTGGTAGACATGTAATAAATTTACCTTTCGTTAATTTCTGTTATAGTTATATTCGGGGAAAAAACCACCAAAAATCTTAAACTTTGCCCAAAGTGACAAATTTACTCCAAACTTTTTTTTGTGACATGAAAAATCCCGAAGTTTGCTAAGCGTGACACATTTACCCCCAAACTTTTTTTGTGACACAAAAAATCTCGAACTTTCATTTGTGTGACACATTTACCCGAAATCATAGGGGCATTTTAGTCTTTTTACTTCAATTTTTTTTCTTTTTTTCTTCTTCTTCTTTCTTCCCTCTGCCGTGGTCGGTAGAGGGAAGCCGGCGTCTGGCGAGGGCACCCCTCGCCAGGCCCAATGCCGATAAGGGCGGCCCTCGTCAGCGTCGGGGGAGGGCCTCCCTCGCTAGATCTGGCGAGGGTCTAGCGATGGAGGCCCTCACCGGTGTCAGGCGACCCTCGCCGATGCTGGCTTCTCTCCGCCGGGGCCAATAGAGAGAAGAAGAAAAAAACAGAAAAAATAAGATGAAAATACCTTTAATGGGGTAAATGTGTCATAGTTTGCAAATTTTGGAGTAAATTTGTCACTTTGGCCAAAATTTGAGATTTTTGGTGGTCTTTTCCCTTAAATTTATGAGTTAAATGACACATGATAGTTGACAAGTTTACTAGTTTGAGATTTTACTCTCTGCTTATTATAAGTGTATCAATTTATGATTTTTGTGGTATTAGTTCAATTTAATAAAAACTAATGAAAAGTAAATTTATCACAAACGCACTAGTTTGAGATTTTTTACTATTAAAAAATTAGTTTTTGATAAATTTGTCATAGTTACACTCGTTTGGAGTGTTTTATAATTAAAAAATTAGTTTGGAATAAATTTGTCATGGATGTGATAACATGTGATTTTTCATGATATTAACAAAAAAAAAAAAAAGAGTAATGATGACCAACTCCAACAAGGTTGAAACCCTTGACCAACCTCATCCACCTCTAAAGAGGGCCGCCCTCTCAAACAATAGGAGAGGGTCCTTAGTCTTTGCTAGAGCCGTTGAATGTGGTAGGTGATAGGTAATGGGTTGCCACTACTTGGTCACCTCTCCAACTCTACACTTTTATTTTAATGGAAAAAATGACATTCAATATGTCATAACTTTCATACAACCCTCATTTTAGTGTCAAATTTTTTTGATTCATCACTTGAGTGCCACTTTTTTAAAAACACGATCACTTCAATGCTATCGTCGTGTAATTGAAAATTCTGATGTGGCTCACTTGCAAAGTGAAGCTAGCAATATTAGTGTTAAACGATGTTGTTTATGTGTGTTATATGCCACCAATTAACGAATTGGGTGTCTTCTTCAAACCCAATTTTGTCATGTTCCTTGACCAAGGAATTGAGATCAAATTATGTTGGAAGTGCATAGTAGAATTCCAATACATTTACTCCAGAAGATTACTAAGAGAAAGCCCAAATCCTGAGTCTGTCAATATATCTAATTAGACACACATATACTCAAAAGCTTAAAACAATGAGTTATGGGTCAACTAGGATATTTTAATTCATTCACACCATATCAATTCTTCGATATGAGACTTCTCAAATACAACTCACATGTGTATTCTAACAATCTCATTATCAAGAGTAAGCTCCGGTGTTAAGTTTGCTCCACTTTAATTCGGGCATCATGCATTAACTTATCTCAACTTAAATCTCCAACACCCAACTTCATCCTTGGTCACTTTTTCCAAACCAAACCATGAAGTTTGTCATTTGACCCGCAGTGTTACATCAAAACGCCTACCTGCCTGAAAATCACATTGGTCACTAGCTTCATCCTTGAGATATTCACCAAACACTAATACACATTGGAAGTGAAGCACCCGCATTGGTCATAGATGGAAATTGCGTTGGTCACCAGATTCCTCCTTGAGATATTCACCAAACACTGACACACATTGGGAGTAGGACACCCGTGTTGGTCACCAAATTCATTATTGAGATATTCATCAAACGTGGATAGACATTTGGAGTAGGACGGGACACCCACGTTAGTCACCGGATTCCTCCTTGAGATATTTACCAAATGATAATACACATTAGGAGTCCAATACCTTAACTAGGAAAAAACATTAAGAGGGAGCCCAAGTTTGAGCCTGTCAATATATCCAATTGGACCCACATTTAATTAAAAGCTTAAACTAATGAATTATGAGCCAACTAGGATATCTTAACTCCTTTGCACCACATCAATTCTTTGATGGAGGACTTCTCTAACACAATTCACGCCTATATCCTAACAAATTAGGTACTATAAATTTACAATGGAGAGGAAACATATGTTGAAGAAAACTCTTAATAGATTTTGAAGTTAACAAAATTATCCAATAAATTATATTGACTATGTTAATTGTCTCGAAGAATGTTGATTCAAGTATATGTTTGAGAAATAGAAATGCCTCATATAGTATTCAGATCGAACTTTAACCTACTCAAACTTATTCTCAAGTTGTCAGAAGAACATTTCTTGTTCCTATTTTGACATGCTTAGAACATAACGAGTTCAACATGTGAACAAAACAAATGCTAAACCTAGCACTTATTTAGAAGGAAATAGGTCCAAAATGAGTTTATTACAGATTCTACAATGGCTAGTAATCCGGTTTGGATTTCACACCAATACGGAAGATTGATTCGATCAAATTGATTAAGAAATCAATCCTGAAGATAAGTTCTTACTAAATGGAGAGGCTCTTCTTATGGAAATCGAGACTTTGATTGTTTGATTGTATGGGCAATTAGAATCATGTGGAATTCACCTCCTATCACTCAATGGTAACCAAATCTTCTTAATAAAGTTCTGTCCATCAACCAAAATGGAAGATGATTCTCTGGAGATTGTCCAACGGCTAGTTTGGAAGTGTAGAAGTATATAAAAGGATCAAGGTACTGAGGAGCTTGCAAGAGATGACGAGTAGAATCTAAATTCCAAAGTTTGAGCGTACTTCAATCATACACTTGTCTTTTGAGAACTTAAACTTTTGTGATAGTTAGAAAAATACAAAAAGAGTGACTTAGTATGATAGTGTGATCTTCCATCGAATATTTGTATTCAAAATTTAATCTCTTATTGATTATATAGTGGAATCCAACTAGTAAACTGTCAGCATGGGAGAGTAGACGTAGGCTTGACCTAAGCCAAACAACTATAAACCTTGTGTACAATTTCTTTATACTCTAATCTCTTGTTGTCTTTTGTTATAGGTTGCATTTGGTTCAACTTTGAGAATAGGCCTTGGAAAAATACAAATATCTTTGGCCTAAAGGGTTTTGGGAAAATGCAAATTGTGTTTAGTAACAAATTGAGGTAGAGATACTTGGAGTGCCAAAACTTGACACGGACACTTAAGTATCAAAATTTTAAAAAGTGACACTTAAGTGTTAAAATCGTAGCAAAATGGATCACTTAAATACCAATTCGGCCAAAATCCGGCCAAATTGTTGAAGTGGCAATTTTCTAGTGAAGTAAGTATAAAATGGCATCATTTTGCAAGCTAACGTAGCTAAAAAATGCAAAAACGACGTCGTTTTGTCTCTAATGTGATAATAATTAATATGAAAATTAATTAAATTAAATTTATTTTAAAAAAAAAAAAATAAAATTAAAGGGGGCGGAAGGGAGGCGGTTGAAGGCTAAGCCCTTGCTGCTGCCACCTCCCCACTGCCACTAGGAAGGGCCGGCGATGGAGGGGGGAAGGTCGACCAAGGTCGCCGGCCCCTAGCTGACTTGCAGCGAGGGCTCGCGAGCCCTCGTCGAATCTAGGGCGAGGGTCGGCGGCCCTCGCTCGACCAAGCCAAGGGTTGCCGCCCACTGAGGGGTTGCCCAAGCGAGCGGCGGCCCTTGGCCCGACCGAGCAAGGGCTGCAAACCCTCGCCAAATCTGGGTGACGGATGCGACCCTTGCCCCAGATTTGGGCGAGGACTCGCGAGCCCTCGCCATCAATTGATCAACGTCGCTGGGCCTTGGCCTCGATCGACACTCCCCCCACCATCGCCAACCCTTCCCAGCGATGGCGGGGAGGTGGTGAGGGCTCGTAAGCCCTCACCCAGATCTAGGGCGAGGTTCGAGGCCCTCACCGTCGGTCACTGGCCGACCCTGGCCGACCCTCCCCCCCTCCATCACTGGCCCTTCTCAACGGCAGCAATGGCGAGAGCTCGGCCCTCACCGTCTCCCTTCCCTCCTCCCCCCCCAATTTTCTTTTGTTTTTTTAATTTTAAGTTTTTAATTTTTTAAATTTTTTTAAATAAATTTAGTTTTTAATTTAATTTAATTAAATTTTATATTAATTATTACCACATCGAGACAAAACGACGTCGTTTTTGCATTTTTTAGTCACGTCGCATGCGAATGACGCCATTTTATACTTATTTCGCTAAAAAATTGCAACGTCGCAATTAGCCATATTTTGATCGATTGGCACTTAAGTGATCCATTTTACTCCAATTTTGGCACTTAAGTGTTCCTCCATGCCAAGTTTTGTCACTTGGGCTGTACTTTGTCTGTAAAAAATTATTTACAAAACTATTTTGGCGTAAAGGATATTTGACAAATCTGTTTTTTATAAAGGGCTTTTGGATTTCATTTTTATCTTTTATTAAAAAAATATTAAACTATTTGCCAACTCTAGTGAAGGTATGGGTAGTATTGGAACAATGAGAGGTAAAATCGAAAAACTAAAAAACTTATGATAATAGTTTTGAAGCAAAAAAAAAAAAAAATTCAAAATTTGACCAAATGTTGAAAACTCAAAGCTAATGCTTATCAACATTGGGCTTTCAGCTTTTCTAAGACCAATATTTAATTGAAAGTCCCTTTGACAGGCTTGCCAAACACCCCAATATTTTCCCAAAAGGCTTTGGAGGTTGAAAACCCTTTGAGAAAGTTGAACCAAATGTATGCATATTCCATTTGCACACTCGCTATTGCTTCTAAAATCTATTCTACCGCTTAACAGATTATGAACCCTATTCCAAAATCCTATCTTTATTTAGATTTTAATCTTGACTCAATCGATTCCGCATTATTTTGTCAAGATTTTATAAAATCACATATTTACTCCCTCTAGGTAATTCGTGCTAGTCACATCAACAACTCACAATCGTGTAGGGCGAAACAAATCAATACGGCGAAACAAATCAATACGCTAAGTCGTTGGTTTTTCTAGAGTAACCTGAATTCGATTCCTCTTGATTTTTTCACGTGAACTTTTCTCCAACTTCTCTCTTTAACACATCATTGAGGAGATTGCCGAGCAATTTGCTGTCATCGTCGGAGTTCTAGAACGAGACCTTGTCGAGCAATGTCATCGGTAGTGTCCCTCATTTTCACCAGCAAGAGTAGCGGAAAGAAGCACCAATTCATCTTTCGACGTCAACTTGTTTCTTTCGTTTTCAGGCAATTTCCCGAATTGAGATTTTGTTTCTTCCATTTTCTTCCGTTTATAAAGTATCGGGCACGGTGATAGGAATGATACACGTAGTTCAGTACGGGATCCTCAAAGAAAAACTCGATGATGGAAGCCTTTTTTCCTTGTTGTATCTTGATTGAGGTGTTTACCGGTTTGGACATCAATATTGAAGTTCTTCACTAAAAGAAATTTGGCATACACTCAGACTTAATCGGACTGCAGTCGCTTTATGACTGAATTAACCTTCGAGCACAATCTTGAAAAGCTTG
Source organism: Eucalyptus caleyi (assembly GCA_014182885.2). Lineage (NCBI taxonomy): Eukaryota > Viridiplantae > Streptophyta > Magnoliopsida > Myrtales > Myrtaceae > Eucalyptus > Eucalyptus caleyi. The sequence goes on along the minus strand of CM024469.2, from coordinate 10,248,467 downwards.
AATCGAATATTTACCCACGTTATTGGTATGTTAGGTGTGTTGTTGTTTTAATATCTTTTTTGTCAAATTTTGCTCATATTAAAATGAAAGCTGGATTAAGCTCGTGAGCCCATCAAGTTAAGCATCGACAACCTTGACTTCAACAAATTAAATAATCGAAGGGCTCTCAAGCTGCATAGTCGAGTCAACGCTGAGTACTCCGGGCCAACTTTGTTCTTCGCCCCCTCCGGCCACAGTAGCCGGTGCCGGAATCGGTAACCCTCCCCCCTTTCCACGTACATGGTATTAATTTCTACTCTTGGATAATTCCAAATATAAAGAAAAATTTAGACATATTATAAAGCAAAATGCTTGCACCGAGAAGAACACCTTCTTACACCTGTCCTTAGAACAGGCAACGTGTCGATCCGACACCGAAGCCACTGCGTCAACCTCCTCCATATAACCTGGCATGTGGCCATGGACGATGACTCCTGTGTCAGCCAAGAGAGCAAATATCGAGCAGAAAAACGCACGGAACACAGAAGAGAGAGAGAGAGAGCCAAAGAAACGAAACCCTAGCAATGGCCGCGATGTCCATAGCCAGAACTGCAATCTTCAACCTCGCGAGAGCGTTCCCTCAGTCTCCATCCTTAGCCTCTCTCGGGTCCTCTCGCAAGCTCTCCAGGATCTCCTTCAGTTCTCATGCTTCCAAGTACTCCGATGAGGTAATCAAGTGGATATTGTATGTTACTCTCTTGGTACTTGCATAAGAATTTATCATTGGTTATTTATTTATTTTTTTTCTGTTTTCTTCCTTCGTATTGGTATTAGGTTGATAAGAACCGAGACCCGCCAAGAGACTCGAGGGCCGACATGGCGTACCGGTCCAAGGAGTCTATGAACGAGACCGATGAACCGCTCCCTGAGGAGGCAGATAAAGCCATGAAAGAGGCGAAGGAGAAAGCTGAGCAGATGAAGGAGAAGGCCAAGGAGTCGGCGCAAGCCATGAAGGACAAGACCAAGGGGACCGCGGAGTCGGTGGCTGAGAGCGCCAAGGAGACCGCGCACAGCGCCAAGGAGAAGACCAAGTCCGCTGCGGAGATGGCCGCCGAGAAGGCAAGGGAGACGGCTCAGAGCGCCAAGGAGAAGGCCCAGAGCGCCAAGGAGAAGGCCAAGGAGTACACGCACGAGACCAAGGAGAAGACAGAGGACGCTGCAGAGAAGGCCGCAGAGAAGGCGAGGGAAGGGAAGGAGAAGGTGAAGGAGACGGCATGGGAAGCGGCAGATAGGACAGAAGGCGCGGCAGAGACTGTGATGGAGAAGGCGAAGCAAGGGGGCGCGAAAGCGGCGGACGTGGTGCAGAACATAGGGGAGAAGGCGAAGGAGACGGCGCAGGGGGCGTGGGGTAAAGCGAAGGAGACGACCCAGAAGATCAAGGACACGGTCGTCGGGACCTCCTCGGACGACGAGGACGACGACTTCAAGACAGGGACGAAGGTGGACGAGGGTGTTATCAGAGTGAGGAAGGTCGGAGATAGCGATGATAAGAAGAAGTATTAAGGAAGTGGTAACCCTAATCCTCCTGTATTATGAGATGATGAATTCGATCTTCTGTTGTTTTTGGAGAGACATAAGATGAACCTCTTGGGGTGAGTGAATAAGTGTCGACCCATCATCCATTTTCCAACTTGGTAAATTATGTTTAAGAGTGTGCTTTTGTCATTACTGTCTGTTTTGGAGAAAATGAAATTCGATACTTCGACAATTGTCACCGGTTTACTTAAAATGCGATAACAGTATATTAGCAATTTTCCATCAATAGCCTATAATTTGAATGTAATGAGACGAATAGTCTGCAATTTTCCATTTATAAGTTGATTTGGGTAACTGTAAATTTAGCATAGATGCCCTTACCACGATGAACATGAAGGGAGGAAGAGCACGTATTAAATTTTATTTTTTCTTCTTATACCGTAGAAATAAATTGTTGATTTAGTTAGAAATTACAAGAAATGAGGATGAGGGATATTTGAGCCCATACTGCTCGTGGGTTGGAAGGGGATGGGCTTGTACCCGAAGAGGCTCAGTTGAAGCTTGTTGAGCAATCTCATCCCCACGAATGTTCCGGATGGTCTAAATCCACTTCGAACGGAGATCCTCAATCGAGCACCGGAAGAGGAGAATCCAATGACGGGATCGGATAAATTTGTATTCTCAGCCCAGTAGCAGGATCCGACCGGGGTCGGGGAGGCGAAAGGGGTTGGATCCCTTGCCTCGGTGCTCGGTGCTGTTTCGACCCTACCTTCGAGTGCCGAGTTCGAACGTTGACTCGCATTTTCAGTTCAAGACTCTTATCCGCTATGGCAGAAGTCTCCCATATCAGTTTGCTCTAATCCACGTTCTTTTAGGTAACCAGGACACCGAGGAAACTGTCTAATGGGGAATTTATCAGAATTCTTGGTCGGGAATGAGTGACGTTGAATTTGCGGGGAGTTGCAACAACTCCTCACCCCAAAGCCTAGCACCTCGTGAAAAGACGATAGCGCCCATTCTGCTCTAGGTGGGGTCAACCGGTCAAAGCACTCTCGTACCACCTTTCGTCCTTTTTTTGTCGCATTAGGTTTGCCTATCATGGAGTTACTGATACCCCAACCAACCACATCGTGAGAGGAAAGAGGAGCTTGTGAATTAAGAATACAGCTGATCACATTTTGACTCGATCATTTGAGAGGTTTAAGTTGACCTAAATGAGATTGGTTAGCCATGAATTGAAATACGATTCAATTCGATAGATTTTGTGACACAAATTGAAATTGACACAAATTGAAATTGAAAAACAACTCAATCCGATAATTTTATGATTTGAGAATAGGTGAAGTCCCCAAATGAGAATCCAATAAAAGCAAGCCAATAAAAGCGAGCCTAATTATTTAGGGTAATCATTTAGGGAAAAGATTTGGTATAAGTTTAGTAAGGCAAATTCAAACCAAGAGAAATGTCCCAAGTGTGTAAAACAACATTGACAAGCTTATGTCTCATACTATTTAAGTATTTTTGTGATTAGGTCATTTGACATTGGTCACCCATTTCAATGTACATAGAGCGCTCTAAGGGTCATTTCAACTATTTGATCGTGTCTCTCGTTGTGGAGGAATTTTGGATGGACCCGTCATCTTTCTTATCTAACCTTACAAATGATGCTCATCACATCACCATTAATATAAGTTATTCTTTATGAAAACATTCCAAAAAGCACTCCTACTCGCCACCTTTAAGAAGAGGAAACCAACCTCGGATAGAAACTTTAGAAAACCGGTAATACATACCGCACGGCAACTCTGTAGGTATCCTAGGGCAATCAAAAGCCAAGCACGAGCTCCAGGACACGACCGTCATTTCGAGGGATCGGGGGGGCGCCTGGGTTATCGAGAACCAGCAGTGAAACTTGACCTCCCCAAGTGGCAGCGAATGATGTCAGGACGAACTGAAAAATCAATAATTTAATGGAGTATGGAAGACTCAGGAGTCAGTAGAGACTGTAGAGGAGGAAAGGAGATAGGCACGCAGACATTCATCACTATTCACTGTTGGAGGAAGGAGACATGAAAGTGGAATGAGAGAGACAGATAGAGAGAGAGAGAGGGAAGAGAGAGAGGGAAGAGAAGGGGTCGCTTGGGTCGGAGTACTGACAAAGCCACCACCTTCCTCCTCCACCGGCAGCCTCGATTAAAGACCACCCGCACGCGCCGCCCTGACGCCGCCTTGGCCTCAGCCCTTCTCGTCCACCGAGATTTCTCAATCCCTGCACCTTAACCCGGTCCATATCTTCGATACAAGTCGCCTGCAACACGTACCTTGTCACAACTGATCGACGGCATCTCCTCTATTTGTTCCTCCTCCTCCTCCTCCTCCTCCTCTCCTCTCTCTCTCTCTCTCTCTCTCTCTCTCTCTCTCTCTCTCTTCTATGTGCGGCTTGAGATAGCGGTTGAATTTTCGGTTGGATTCTTTCTTTTTGACGCTTGTTCTTGACTCAGTCTTTAGCTTTGCTCAGGTGTTTAGGGTTTTTTTATAGCTTGTTCAGTCATACACTCGTTCTTTTGTCGAGAGAGAAAGAGAGCTCTTCTCCTGAAAACCACTCTTTTATTCACTCGCTTCTCGCTGATTTTTAAGACACATACCTCGCGAGAAACTTTGGCCACGTCAGACACCTTCTTCCTTAAAACCAGGTGACTCTCTCCCTCTCCCTTTCCCTCTCTCTCTTCTTAATTGAGCGATCAGATTTTGGAAATTTATGGGTTATGGTTTTGTTGGGTGTGATCTGGAACTTTTGCTTGAGTGATTCTGTCTATTGAATTACCCAGATTCTCTCAAGAAGGTTAAAGAAGAAAAGCAAGACATTTTGTGCGAAATTCTTCATCCGCTGACACGTTGGTCGTCATCTTCATCTTCAGCTATAAAGGGAGACCCCAGAAGACCACCCTGAACAAGAAATCGAAGAGAGAGAGAGAGAGAGAGAGAGAGAAAGAAAGAGAGAGACGATCACGAGAAAAGCATGGAGCAAGAGAGCAAGCCACCGGCGCTGGACCGGAGGCCGACATCGAGGCCGGCCCAACCGGACGGACAGCAACAGCCGCCGCCGCCTCACCACCAGCCCCAGAAGTGCCCTCGCTGCGACTCCATGAACACCAAGTTCTGCTACTACAACAACTACAGCCTCTCCCAGCCCCGCTACTTCTGCAAGACCTGCCGCCGCTACTGGACCCACGGCGGAACCCTAAGGAACGTCCCCGTCGGCGGCGGCTGCCGGAAGGCCAAGCGCTCCAAGTCCTCCTCCTCCTCCTCCTCCACATCCGCCTCCGCCTCCTCCGGCGACAGCCTCACCCCGCACTCATCCCTACAGGTCCTGCCTCAAAGCCTCAGGGACGTTGCCGCAGGGAACCTGGCCCCGCCGCCGGCCGCGGCGGCCGGGGAGGGGCCTCTGGGTTACTCGTTCTATCCGGGAGGTGGGTTCTTGTCCTCTTTGGCGGCAGTTCAGTCTATCAACCAGAGCCAGCCCTTCAACATTGGGGGTGCTACAACAAGTAACAACAACAGCAGCAACAATTTGGGCTTTTTCCAAGGGTTTGGAGGTTTGGCTTCCTTAAGCAGCTCTCACCACCACCAGCAGATTCATCAACAGGCACAGTTTCTTCAGAGCGATTGGAGTCACGGCTTCGGCATGGGCAGTAATGCTAATACCGGTAGTAGTAGCAGTAACAATAATAGCCCTACTATTTCACATGTACATCATCAGCATGGTAACTTGTGGAGTGGAAGCACGAGCGCTGGTATTAGCGGTCACGGTGGCGGCGAGAGTAATAGAATCGGTCTGAATGTTAACCGCCCATCCGATCATCACCACTTGCCCCATCTTCCAGGATTTGGCCCTCCTCCATAAGCTCTTTCTTCACATGATCAGTTGCTTCTGTGTTTCAAAATTTAAAGTTTGGAATTAGCTTCTTGACGATGACGACGACTTTTTAGGTTATAAGATTCTTTGTCAAATTTTTCCCATACAATACACTGGTGGTGCTGAGTTTAGTTTTGTGGGATACAAATGAGGAATTGTATGAAATATTATTATGGTCTTGGAGGGTTTTCTTTTCATGGCATTGGTATATGGATTCGTGTAAGTAAGTCGGGGGGAATATGATTTATGTTAACTATGGAGAGAATTTGTTCTTTTGATATTTATGGCTTGGTTTTTTAATTTGTGTTAGCAGAATTTGAGTCTGTTTTGATTATTCTCGGTTGAGCACCATCTATTAGTTTAAAGAACTCACCAGGAGCTTGGAGAAAGGAACAAAAACGGGTCAAGAGTAAAGGATCTGTGCGTGGTTAGTGGAGGTGACTGCTGATATATCTTTGTAAAAGTAAGATGGACACGAACAGAGAAAAAGAGGATGGACAAATCCGCTTTTTTGCATGTGAGAAACTGACGATTCCAAAAAATCCTTAAAAACCGATTTTGACCTGTTCATCAGTTACGATGTGCTCATCTCGCTTGCTTTTTCTCAGTCAAGTTGAAAGTTCTTTTTATTTCTTTTTTTCCAGGTCTTCTGTTATGCTCCACTGCTGTTTTTCTTTCTCTGCTAGGTTGGGGTACGAAGAATCAATGTCATAGAGCATAAGAAACCATTTTATACTATTATAATGTCATCATTTAAAACTTCTTTGTGTTAGAACGTACAGATTTGCAACTTTGGGAGGAATTCAAAGCCTAATTGCCTTCTTAGAAAACCGGAATGCTTCAGATCTCTTACAAACCCTATCTCAATTACCCACAAAACCTAGTCTTTCTATCGAGATTGTGGAGTCGATAGGGGCAGTGGTAAGCATTGGAGTGGCGATGGCTGAGCTGGAATTTGGATATTGAATTTCTAAGTGATTAGGCATGGGAAAGGGATAAATATGTACAAGGATCAGTCCTGTTTCGGAGCTTAATCATGGCCGACATGATTTTAGACACTAAATAGTAGCTTGTGTCATGTTCGAAACTTTACCATAGCCATTATAATTTTGGAATCTTGTTACCTACTGAAGTGTGATCGTAGGGCTTTTGACATGACAGTTTTGAATTTGGTACATATAGGCTTGCTATACTATATGGTTATGATGTGGTGAATAATTTATGATTTGTTGCTCATAAGAATATATGCATTATGCTTGCTAATTGGGAAAAGTGATTAATGTTATTGTCTTGATACATGTGAATACATATTCGTTTCTAAAGCTGCATTGTTCATTACTTGATTCAATAGAAGTGGTGGTCGTCGCTTACTGAGCTCTGATTTGCACACCCTCTTTTAGTTCCCATTTAGGTTATGAACACAAGAAAAGTTGCATGTGGAGAGCGATTTCGGGTGATGAGATGGAACTTTAATTCCGTTTGAACAAAATTTATTAAACTGGGATCTATCAATTTCTAGTTTTGGAAAATGCATGTTACATTAGATTTTGGTACAATTTTCATTCAACGAAAAGTTTTGTTAAGCTATATATAGTCTAAAATGGTTTATTTTGGTTAGAGGCGTTGTCCTTTATTTTATAAAGGATGGACAGTCATTCCCTAAATTCTGAAAATAAATTTAGGGTGTGACAAAGTTAGTATCAGATTGCAACACATATTCTTGTTGGCTTGTCAAACAAATTAGGAACTACATACAATTCCGGTGTTTTTCCATTATTATGCAAAAAAATGAACTGATATAAAAGCTTATTAAAAAATTTACACTGGCCAAAAACGAAAAGGACAATAAAAAGAAAAAAAGAAATTCACGACTTAGGTTTCCATACTTAAGATAAAAATTATACTATCAATCCTTATTGTAAGCATATTTGGCAAAGTAAGAGAGTGAAGTATCATTTTTTCAACCAATTTGAATATGCTCAGAACCAAAGAAAATATATGCAACGATGAGTTCAACACTTAATGTGATCATCAAGAGTTTGTTGAAAGTGAGATGACAAAGGTATACATTAGAAAGGAAAATTTGTGAAGATTTTAAGAGTAGAGGAAAATTGAGTAAAGAGAGAAAAAGAATCAAGATTCAAAATAAATTTCATAGAAGAAAAGCTTAAAACCAAATTGAATTTTCACAGCAAGGTAATGATAGTAAAAGCTTAATATGTGTGTGTGTGTGTGTGTGTATTTATTTATATTTTTATTTATTTATATATGTTGCTAAGTATAATAACATATAGAGATTGAAAACATTTAAATTTCTGCACACCAAGGAAAAAAAAAGATAGACGAGGCTCACTTCCCCATAATTCTTTCCTTAGAAAAGCTTTGACTCCTTTGTGGAGGGACACAAAGGAATATTGCATGAAATGAGCTCATTGGTTGAAGAAATATATATATTTATACATAGATGGAATGAATGGAGTGGGTTGTTGTTGCTGTGATTTCCAAGTAATTAAAAGCATATCTTTGATCTGCCACATTGAGATCCTTGTCTAATCTTCCATAAAATAATAGGATTGGTCCATCTTAATTAAAAGTCTCGAGATACCCACTAAACCACTTTAGATTTTAAATCCGGACATCACGCCATATATAGGATATCTTTTTCCAAAAAAGATTACATCACCATTCTCAGCGTCAAAGTTAGGGTTAGTTATTAGTTTCTTTTGAAACTAGACCACCTTTGAGGATGACTCAAATTAATACTCAAAGCAGGCTCGCTTTTGTCAGATGATTCGCTGTACTTTCACACTCAATCACATTATACGAGATATTTCAATTAGAGGTAATCGGTTTATGATGGATTAATTTCCGATTTTAGGCTGGTATTTCTCAACCTTATTACCCCCAATTCCAAAAAATTGGAACTAGGACTTGAACCAGTCATTTCTAGAACAGCTAGTTCATAAAAGTTGCACAATTTCAATATAAAAATAATTGTTGGCAAGTGGTTATGTTCCTATTTCTTTATCTTGAAGATTATGGTTTGATTCTCGATGAGTGCAACAACATTTATTTTTAAAAGAGAGTTCAAAATTGGTTCAAATTGGAAATCGGATTGGTTAAATCAGTTCCTAGATAGAACTAACAATTCTAGCCTTTGAAATGGGGACTGAACCAGTCGGGTTGGACTAGTTCCCAAGTAAAATCAATGATGCGAACCTAGGAAGCACTAGCTAGGCAGGTTCCGTCCTACTCCAAAGTTGAGCTAGAAATGTTGACCCCTAATTTCAATAGTGTTTTAAACAATTCCACATCTCTCTCTTCCTTTTAATTGCTTATTCCAAGATGAGAAATTATAGTCCTCTTCTTGCTTCTACTATTTGTTTAAAAAAAAAAAAAAGCGAACTATAAGTAAACAACTTATAATCCATTTGTAATGAGGAACATCAATTTTGTTAATGAGCATCTTTCGAAGTATATACTTAACATACTTAACAGGTGATGTTTTCATTTTTAAGTATCAAGTAAATATAACACAAATAATAATGTAGCAAAGATTACAAATTTTTCTTGTTGAATATACCTAATTGTCATTGTGGTGCAACAATTCCTTCCGCTTTTAAAAATCCATAATGGCTCAAGATATAGAGTACATGAAAAAAATTTAAAATGAAAATGTGAGCAATTAATAGTCACTTTCCAACAATAAGCCAAAATGTAATTTTATGGTCCTTTCATATTGATGATTAGGTTAATTTTAAACTTTTTGATACAATAAGATAATTTATCTTCACTTAGAGACAATTACCATACTCAAGACCATACCCAGCTTCTTCTTTTTTTCCCTTTTTCTCCTCAATTAAACTTCTCCATTGCGTGGAAAATCAAAGACATGCTTAAGTCATGCATAGTGAAACACAGGGACAAGAAAGTACCCCAACAACAGTTTAGTAAGTCGCAACATTAGCAAATGGACTATTTCCACATTGTCCAAAAATCAATCATGAGGTTCCTCCAAATGGGGAGCCTCCTCATCTTCTAACACTTTCTCCTTGTCCTTCGAATAATCTCAGGAAGAAAGATAAATATTTTTTTTTCCTCCATCTCATTCTCTTCGATCTTTGCATCCGGCTATCTTAAAGGCTTTTTCCCTTGACAAGTGTTGGAACAATCCATTGTCTGGCTTTAGCACCGCATGATGGTGAGATTGGGACCCCCACTCCTCCTCCAGCTCGTCTTTTGAGGAAACTTAGTGGAGGCCCCTCCCCCATCAATCAATCAATCAATCCATCCCGTTTGTCCATGGGCTGGTGCGTTGGACTCATCAATGGCCATCATTCGGTCAAGCAGTTGAATTTTCCAGGACAGAATTGGATCTGCGATTGGCTCCTTTTTTGCTATTTCGATCATTGCAAAGGGACATCATGGGCATGCCATGTCACTGTCTTGAATGACTGTTTCTTCACTCCTCGTTCGCAAGAGAGAGCACGATGTGATGATACGGATTGGCACTTTCAAAATGGGGGTTCTCTTGCATCATGATTCGGAATGTGGTTTGCATGATTTTGGATCTGTCTGCATAACCCACTCCCTCACCTTCCCGCTCCCACGTGCCTCATCAATCAGTTCAATCCTCCATGATTCTTACAATAAGCCAAAACACTACACTCACATCGCACACTTAGCGAGAGTCTTAACGATATGAAATCATTATTTTCTGTAGGCAGGGGCAGCACTTTTTACTATTCTTGTATCTGCCTAAGATGAAAAGGCATTGGGACTCTCTAAACAAAGACATTCTTGTAATTTTAGGTAAAAAGGCATGGCAATCAATGAATGCCTGAGAAGTTGGAATGAGTACGGATTGCAGCGCTGGAATCTGATTTGTTCTCTTTCTTCTAAATTATTCTAGTCATATCATTTTGACCACCGTTTGAACTCAAAATTTGTCAGGACATTATATTTACACAAGAGTCCAAATGATTATAGTTTTGACCACTCCAACGTAACATTCTAGTATCGTGATTTGGTTTCTCAAGGAAGGAGGGCACTTTGGTTTTGCCCGACCTCGGACTAGGTTTAATCAATTAGTCAAGGATGATGGGCTAAAGCAAAATTGTCTTGCCCGGTTGATAACTTTGAATTTTTTTGTCTGCCCTTACTAATCATTGCTGTTTAAATGTGACTATGAGTACATTATTTTATAGATTTCATCCTAAAAGATCAAATGTTGTTGGTCATATGAAAACTTGGAAAGCCAATTTTACATATTGATTCTTATAAGAAATTAACGCGCACGCAGCCCACAACAAATTCATATAGGTGAGTTGCTATAAGGTAACCTTTGCCACTATGGCTACCGTTGATTTTAGGATTCTCACAAGCTATTTCCAAGCTCAACTTGAGCACCGCTCAATTGGACTTCCAAGTTGTCAAAGTTGGAATGGTATGGGTAGCAAAATGACTTGAGTCTTGAATTTGGTAGTACCAAATGGGGCTCAAGTCATAACAAGCCTAGCTAATTGCAGTAGTTCAATTGGCGTTACTAGATAATCAAGTTGAGTTCACACAGATCAAATGCCAAATCAAGACTAGCTCGAGATTCCTTGTACTTCACTCAAGCAACTTGCAAAGTCTCATCGAGTATACCGAATCAATACTATGCACATTGTGTCGAATAAAGATAAGTATGATATTATCATCTTTTCAGTTTATTGAACATTTCTAATTAGGCCTCAAGGTCAACTATTACATTGAGGTGCACTCTTCAATAACTATGCAGGGTTCGAGCTCAAGCTTAAACATATATGAGATTGTACTAGGTCAAGAATTTGAGTTTAAAATCGAGTCATTCTTTCAATTTTGGCATCGCGTAGCAACAAACTGTTGAAGCTTAATCTAGCTCGACTGCAGCCTCCTAAGGGACAAAACGCCCTAGCTATCTCACTGTACACGATTAAGTCTCGATCACACCAAACCCTAGAATGTAATTATGAACCCCATCGCCATATAATCTTCAGAAACTATGCATGCTGTCCTATCATGTTAGCCTTGATCATCATTGCCACGAAATATACAAATCGACTCAAGCTCGAGCTCTACTCATTTCCCTCGCTATAATCTTTATCCTAGGGTTTGCGTGAGAGGGACGGGGTTGACGGCATGAACGCAGGCAAAAAGGAAAGGGGACACCTCACGCAAACTTGCCTTGCCTTGGTCGTCATCGCTCGATCTCTTCACGATTCGTGCGTTCATCTTTGCGTACGTAGGAGGAGAATAAATATTGAAGGAGAAGGCGTCAAACACGGACAGCAGCACTCCCCACCACCCACGTCGGCGTCATTATTACAGGAACACGCACTCCCTCTCAACTGCTACAACAAATTTCCCCACCTTGGACGACTTGTCGTCTCCCTGCTTGGCTCTTCCCCGGAAACGAAATTGATTTTTGGTAAGACTTCCAATACAATCCTGTGACGACAGCTTTATCATGGCGTCCTTGTTGGGTCTTCGCCGGGACAATTGGCTTCCGACTCTGTTGACATTAAAAAAAAAAAAAAAAATAGAAGCCTGAGTTCCTGACCGATGACTCAGACTAAGAGAGACCGAGCAATACATGGCGGAATTTGGGCGAGCGTCATGGGCTCTTAGTTGATAAATATAGACAGTCGATAAGATGACTAAGTAATTGTCGACAGCAAAAAGAAGCGATTATTAAGTCCTGAGACATGAGTGTTGGCAAATGAAGCTCAATTTGATTAACAAGAGGACCACGATCGACACGAATCATGATAACTGCCTGGCCAACGATTGGCAGGTAACTGCCTAAGTAATTTGGTCCGATAATTTCTAATGCAACTCGCTTGGGTAAATTGACATGGTTATGGAGAAGTAAGACCGACATAATCGTGTTGTGGTGGACCTATAGATCACGGAGACCACCAACTATGAAGATCGAAAAGCGTAGGCCGTTGCTACTATCGAGAAGTGGAGCCATAAGTTGTGGAAGTAAGTGTCGATGTTGGGCACGAAAGAGTGGAAAATAGCTGTCAAAGTAGGGGATTTGCTAAGTAGGCATCGCCAATCAATCAATGAACACAAATCGGTCAATTTTATGTTCCTGTTATCTTTACAATTTAGTGTTATTTTACATTGCTAGCCGCGATTGTCTCCGGGTTATGTACTTTTGATTTTGTGGTCAAATTCTCATTTCCTATTTAAAAGTCGATAAGGGGCTGTTCACATGCTTTGTCAATTTCCACATGGATCCACATTTTGAAAGGTTTTTTATCGCAAACTTTTCAAAACAAACCCACGAGAAAAGTGTTAAAAAAAGTCCTAAACATTTTGTATTTTTATTAATTTAATCATAAACCTTTTTTGTGCTAATTTAGTGCTAAACATATTTATTCGGTGCCGATTTAGTCCTTTTCAGTTAATTTTGGTTTGATTTTACTAACTAGATGTCGGCCGACTGACGTGACACAATCGGCACTAACGTAAACAACTTTTAATATTATTTTAATATTTTTGAAATTTATTATTTTCTTTTCCCTTTTCTTTTTTTCTTCTTCTCCTCCTTTCTCTAGCCGGTCACTAGACCTCGGCAACCAGCCAGAGATGATGGCTAGGGAGGCTTCACCGTGAGGGTGGCCTCATGCTAGGCTGGCAATGCTAGCCCTTGCCGGATCTGATGAGGGCAAGCCTCACTGCCCAGGCTAGGCCACCCTCCCATCCACTAGCGAGGGCTTGAGCTTCGCTAGTGGCCAGCGAGGCTTGACCGTCGCCAGCCCGGCATGAGGCCGACCGTCGCCTCTAGCCGGTCGTCGAGGTCCAACAACCGGCTAGAGAAAGGAAGGAGAGAAGAAAAAAAAAGAAAGTAAAGATAAAAATTCAAAAATTCAAAAATATTAAAATATTATTAAAAGTTATCATGCTAGCACCAATCGTGCCTCAACCGACTTGTCAAAAAAATCCAATCAAAATTAACCAGAAAAGATTGAATTAGCACCAAGTGAAAATGTTTAGGATTGAATTGACACCAAAAAAATGTTTATGACTAAATTGGCACAAATACAAAAGGTTTAGGATTTTTTTAACACTTTTCCCCCAAACAGACTCATACGAAAACCATGCCGACCTATTTAAATTGAATTCTCTCGCCAAAAAAAAAGCAAAAAAAAAAAATACTTTAATAATAAACTTTTGAACTTTGATTTATTCTATCCACATGCGCGTAAGATTTGGTTTATGATAGACTTATTGAGATACGTGCACAAGTGGCGTTTTTTTTTTTTTAATATTTTATAATATTAAAATAAAAAGATTTTCTTTTTGTAAAATATTCTCAACCTTTACAAAGCGCGTTCACATCAATAGAAAAAAAAAAGATTTTGCTTTAATGCATTAATGAATACGGTAATGTCGGCTTTGATTTTCCTAGCTGTGTCAACGGCAAAATCAGTGGAATAAAGCTGAACGAATGTGATTCGGTTGACGTAACTATTATAATATAATATACATAAAGTATGGTTTGATTAAGAGAGGACCAATACCATGCAATTGCAGGCAAGCTTAGGAGCCATAGAGTCAAGGAGGAGAATGTGAACAGCAATAAATCAAAGCACATACAGCAACAGCATAATGTGCTGAAAAGGACAGCTAATTAATCAGCCCTTCATGTCGAGATTTTCGTAGCATCACAATCACACCTTTGACACGTCTCATAAACTTAAATTAATATATGAAGAGAGTTCATATGAATATAAAAAAAAAATTATAAGACCAGTTGTCAAGCGATATTTGATAATATTTCAACACTCTCTTCTTAGTTGCAAACAGATCAGGAGTGGCGCGTGGAATTTGACTGATGGGGTGGATGCACATACACAAAAGAAATAGCACCGGCTCTAATACAATCTTAGAAATTCCAACCCAAAAACTTACGTTAATAGACCAACGGAGACTACATGAATATAAAGAGCATATAAAATCCATTGTCGAGCGATGCTCGATAATATTTCCACAGCTTGTACGAGGAATATCTAGCAAATTTTGTGAAAAACTCGCAATCAAGATGGTTAGGCATGCATATTAGATTTGATGCTTTGATAAGTATGGAATCAATTTATTTTTCGCATACGTATGTTGGCGAAGAGCGATTAGTTTCTAATAGATGAACCTTGATTTATTTAAAGAAAGTTGTTCATAAATGCAGATCGTGGGAATTTCAAGTGGATGTTTGTCCCTAATTTCATCATCTCTAGCTTGATAAAATATGATTTTAATAAAGGATGAAAATGGTCAATTTAATTGACAGATGATTTAAAATCTCTCCAATTCATCGCAAATTCTAGTAGAGATATTATAAATTCACTTATGAGAGAATGACACAAATGGTCATTCAACTTTAACCCGATGTGTAATGATATCCCTAAATATTTAATTTGTTCAATGCAATTGATGAACTATTGATCAATGTCCGGTGTGGTCTTTCCATTTGCTAAAATGACAATCAGTTTGATGATATAGATTATTATATGTTAAGTTGGATTTTTAAAAATGATGAGTTGACATTTTTTTATTTATTTATTTATCCACTTAAGAAAAAAAAAAGGGGTGTTAACATGTCCATCATTATATGATGATGTGAATTATTATATCTTCATACAAGTTAAATATCTTAAATAGATAATTCACATGTAAATTTTCTTTTATTATCCAACGTTCAAACTTAACGAGTTATAAGTCATATCAGCATAATCAATTAACTTGAATAGATGGAAGGACGACATTGACCATTTTCCTATAGTTTAGGTACTAAATTGACCATTTACTGATAATTCAGGAATAACCTTTGAACAATTTAAAAGTCCATGGATGACATGCATGTCGGACGGGATTTTAGTGTCAATATGAGCCATTTTTCTGCCATTGATTCAACAAATAATGTTTAGTGTCCCTGTCAACAACCAATTTGGGTAGGCCCTTACCTATCCAAAAAACAGCCAAAAGCAGCACCAATCATACTTCCACTTCCTACCATCAATTGTTTTCGTTTTCTTTTTTGCCTTCATTGTTTCGTGAAGTGCACAACAAAATCTGTCGCAGAATTTCCCTGAAAGATACCTCTCGGAAATTAAGTGTATCCAATTCCGAATTTTGCGCTAGTCCACTTCCACTAATCATGCCATGGTCTTAAGTTGACCTGGACAACATCTTGCGTGAGGTTCAATTTGCGGTCAGCGGAGCCTCTTTGGCCGCCTTTGACTATGTCGGCGGCGGCACGTCAAGGCAAGCCACCTCAGTAGGCAGTGCCGGCGAGCTGTGTTATTCTCTCCCCGGCAGCAGGCAACGATCGAGTGCGCGGATGACAGCTAGATCATTTTAGGCTGAGTTTGTACTGTGATTTACCTCAGATTTGAGGGAGAAGTGGGTTCTAATGCGTCGAAGCTGAAAATGGAGTAGGCCATGGAAGCACACATCATTGGGCTGGGCCTACTGGTTCGGGCTTTGGGCCTCACGTATGTATGGGCTCACTCTTTTGTTCCTTTTGTTCTTTCCGGCAAATGGACTTGTGGCCCGGACCAGCAGTTTCGCCTAAACGTGGTCACCTTACGGCTGTGCAAGCAGTCCAGTTGATCGGAGTGCCCATAAAAACTGATCCGGTTCTCGATTCCATTGAAAACGGATCTGATTCCCGATTCAACATTTTTGAGCCAATAGCATGAGGGTAGATTTCATATTCTAAATTTCGAACCCACCCACTTGAACCGGTTAGAACTTCTTTTTTAAAGTTGGAAGAAGATAATTTATTATTCTTAAATAAACTTAACTACCCTTTTGCTTTATTTTAAAATTTATCTTATATCGATTTTTTACCAAAAAAAAAATCATTTCCCATATCATGCAAGTAGAATAGGTTTTAAGGTAAAATAGGTTTTTTGCGTCGATTTCTAGACTGAACAAAATAAATTCCAGATTCAAAATCAAATCAACACACTTACGCAGTTCAATTGAATCGTCTAGAGGCTCCTATGAGGTAAAAATAACGCCATCTGTGCACGATTTTGTCCAACATTAGAGTCACTGATTACGAATCTTGTCAGACTCAGCTCTTTTTGTCGAAAAATAATTTTTGATTACTAACTCAAAGATGAATTAGAACAAGTACCAAAATTCAAGACTTGTGGCCTCACTCACGCAAATGGACTTTGTCGGACTCAGCTTGAAACTCCGTATTTCGAGTACAATTAGGATCCGATCCCCACCAACTTACATTGACAGGAGGGGGAATTCTCGCGACATTCGTGCGTCCCAATCGCCCCAGCCATACTCTTCAGTTTTCGTACGCATGATTTTATTCTACAAAAGCCTGCATTTTGCAGTCAATCCCGTGCAATCGAGTTCTTCCATCACAGAGGCTCACGAAACAATTAAGGCAATAAACAATGAAAGCAATAAATGCTCCGCCGCCGTCGCCGGACATAAGCCACCCGCTGCCGCCGGCCAGGTAACACACTTTCCCTCATCGGCGCATGAAAATCGACATCGTCACAACATAGAGATCTCACGGCAGTTTCAGAATCAGCTCTTTCACGTACTCATTACTAATCATATATTCCATATCACATAAGTCATTACATCGCTTTCATCACTTGTCACAAAACCGCCATACCTTCAACCGCAACACTCAATTCATCAAAGTCATACATACAAATACTACTTAGCAAAGCTTTTTGAAACCCTGCTGAAAACAGAGCAAAGCAGGGCACACCATATATGTACATGGCCACCTCACCGGGCCCGGCTTCGAGCCCCTGGATCTCGGCCACTCCCTCGCCTCAGCGATGCTGGCTCCTAGTCTCACCACTGTACAGCCTGCGATCGCATCGTAATTCACCAAAAAAGGGATCAATTTACACGAGAATTCGATTCGATTATCGACCCGGGTAGCCGAAAACTCGGATCATCTAGTCCAAAATCCTCTGATCTTTCTCTACATAATTAAGTCGCGACCCACCATTTGTTTCTTCGAACATAGAGATCCATCAAATGATGAAACATGATATGAATGAAATCCGTGCTTCCGAAGCAGAGGACCTTACCAGTCGTAGACAGTGGGTGAGTTGGGCTGCGGCTTGTCGAAGTACTCGCCGCCGATCTTCTTGGTGGCGAGGTTGCTCCCCGGGTGGAACACGCTCCTCCACACGTTCTCCTTGCGGGCCGACGCCGGGGACGCCGGCGTGGCGGGCGTCCGCGGGGTCGTCGGCATGGATACCGACCGCTGGTACTTCCCTCCGGCGCTGCTGCTCTCGCCGCCTTCCCCGGCATCTGCAACGCACCGAACACCATCAAAACACACATCACGGACCCTGTTTCGCGTTCATCACGTCGGCCATCAAGAAAATCACAGAGAGAGATCGTTCTGACCTGCGACGACGAGGGGCTTGCTGGTGGCGAGCTTGCGCAGCCGGCCGAGGCCGCGCTCAGGCTGAGGCCCGGCCACCACGTCGTCCCACAGCTTCTCTAGAAGAACCATCTTCCTCCTTTCTCTCTCGCTTTCTTCTTCTCTCTCGATCTCAAGATGGGTAGGCTTGAAGTAGCGTTACGGGCTCGATTTATAGCGAGGGAAGAGCTAAAAAATCTCGCCGAGGAGATGGATCGAAGGACACGTTGCATCCGCTGCACGTAGTCAGAGTCGCTCTGCAAGTAGTAAAATCATCTAACCATTTGAAGCTACAATGACGGAAAGACCTTAAATTAATGTATATTTAGTAAATTTATTCTAAATTAATTTTTATTATCAAAAACCTTACACTAAATTTATCCATAAATTTAAAAATTAAATTTTTAGGTATTAAAGCTTTAAATTGATATATTTATGATAGAGTTTAAATTCCGTCGCCTTTCCAATGTATTATCAAACTCAATTTGAATGAAATTAATAAAAAGTAATTTTTTTACGTATATATTAAATTAGGGTTTTTAGCAGCATTAACCTCATATTTATATGGTCGCACGATCGTATCATAAATGAGTTGTGGATATAGCAAAAAATTGGGGGAGTGGAAATAGACAGCGACAGTGGTGGATAAGGATGAGGGGACTCCGTAAAACGCGGGGCCCGCAAAATTATATCGTACTGATGGCTGAGTGTGGGTAGCTTTGGTGACAAGTGTTGGATTCATCATGGCTATTTTGTCCTATTCCTGTGGGTGAAAATTATTATTATTATTACTATTATTATCATTATCATTTATTTTATTTCTTTAAGAGAAAGTTTACTAATTTTAAAGTACACAGAAGTTTCGTGCCCGACAAGAACTAGAGATTGCGAAATATAAATATTCTAGTGATGGCTTCTTACTTTTTTCTTATATGTCATGGTCCCTCGCAATTGAAATGAAACCATTAAAAATCTTTTAAAAAGTGGATGCCTATATCTAAATCGTGTATAAGATGCTACTCAGTTGAGTGTAAATTTTGTTTGTCATAGCATTAAGGGAAAAAAACCACCAAAAATCTCAAATTTTATGTAAATTGACAAATTTACTTAAAAAAAATTTTGTGACATGAAGAATTTCGAAATTTACCAATTGTGACACATTTACTCTAAATTTTTTTTTTTTTATGATAAAAAACTCTAAACTTTCATTTGTGTGATACATTTACCATAAATTATAGGAATATTTTGATTTTTTTAATTTAAAAATATTTTTTTTCTTCTTCTTCTTTCTTCCCTTTGCCGGCCATGGTGAAGGGAAGCCAGCGTCCGGTGAAGGGAAGCCAGCGTCCGGCGAGGGCCACCCTCGCTAGATCTGGCGAGGGCACCCCTCGCCCAACATCGGCGTGGGCGACCCTCGGCTAGGTTGAGCGAGGGTCTCTCTCACTGGACCTAGCGATGGCACCCCTCCCCCAACGCTGGTGTGGGAGGCCCTTGTCGACATCAAGCAAGGGCCTCCCTTGCTAGATCCAACAAGGGTACTCTCACCCAATGCCAGCGATGGCACCCCTTGCCAAGCCCTTGTTGACCTAGCCGAGGGTTGCCCTCGCCCGATGTCGGCGAGGGTAGCCCTAGCCAGCCCAAGCAAGGGCAACCCTCGCCCAACGCCAACGAGGGCAGCACTCGCCGAATGCCGACTTCCCTTCACCATGGCCGGCGGAGTGAAGAGAGAAGAAGAAAAAAATAAAAAGGAAAGGAAAAAAAAAAGACAAAAATACTCTTAATTGGGTAAATATGTCACAGTTTGTAAAGTTTAGGGTATTTTATGTTACAAAAAAAAAGTTTGGGGTAAATTTATCATTTTAGGCAAAATTTGGGATTTTTGATGGTATTTTTCCTAGTATTAATACCATCCAAAGTCCCAAATCGATACTTCTGAGATATATTTATCCGGAATTGATTTTCATATCATGAAAAAAAACTTTAAATTAGTACGACAATGATGATATATTTATCCCAAATTAATCTTTTATCCCATTGAAAAACTTGAATTAGAACCCAACCTGAATTTGCCACATATTAGCATTTGGTCTAATATCCTATTAAAATAAATATGTCAACACACGTAGCAGACAACTGCAAAATAGATATGAAGTGAAAATCCACGTGCATTAACACATCCACTTTCCGTGAGCATTTCGTCCAATATCCCAAATGGATCTAACGTGGAGAATAAAGAAAGCCGACGTGGAAAATCAACGTAAATCAATGCAACTCGACTTTTATGGAGGATGAATTTGGGTAGAGGTAACAATTTAGGATTTTTTTTTTTTTATGAGATGAAAATTAGTTCTGAGCAAATAGGCTCTGAGTATTAATTTAACATTTTTAATGGGACAAAAATAATTTTAGATAAATATATCATGGGTACCCTTTTTGATTTTTTGTTTTTATGTCATTGACCTTTATTAATAGTGTCCGATATGCATTGGCTAGTGATCCGAAATATCACACTAAGGTAGAGTGACTACTTTTCTTTCCTTTCCCCGATTGGAGGTGACACATGGGCCCCCCAGTTCGATAGCGATCTTGATTGATCAATGATGGAGGACAATGGAACTTATTCGGTGCTGTTTCTTTTTCATCGAACGTGGTTGTCATTGTCATGACCAAGTTTGGTGCATCAGCTCCTAGAAAGATCTAGCTTTAATTTGAAGAATCATTCTAGTTCTCAAAACAAATATCTAAGTTTAATTTGAGAGCAATCTTCATGCTCTTGAAATATGTAAGCATCTCTTGTTTATTAGAGAAAACTGCGAATTTTAAGAGGAGGTATGGTGTTTAATCTGAAAAATGTTAAAAGTTTAGTGTATACAATTGTTACTATTTGTTACCATGTGCTTTTGTCAAGTTATGGTCGTTGGAAATTCAATGGCTTCATTGAGGATGATCGATGATTGGTTAAAGTAATGAATTTTGATTTCGAATTAAAAGTGAATGGATTATAATATGTCTCGAAGACTTGGTAGCATTCAAATTACTTAGACGATGCATAGACAAATAATTGGACATGAACGATTGAAAATATGAAAAATTTTTTATTAAATCAGCAAAGACGAGTCAGATTCTTGGATGTCATAGTTGCTTGATGACTGACTTTGAAGTCTAATTTAAATTATTATTTCCAAAATTTGATTGGCTCCTTGTAATCTCAAACATCTTCTCTTCATATTGTATGTTTGTCTTAAAAGTGTATTAGAGTTTTGTTCTTCCTGCATCTTTAAAACTTATTGACTTGCGTGCTACTTTACAGATGCCTGATAACTGCCCTCGATACCTCAACAACCGTAATCTCTTAGCCGATGGATCCTTCCTGATTCAGACCTAAACACCCTTTCGTGTTTCGGGTCAAATGATCATCGCCACGTGCCATGATCTCCGGTTAAGCCCCATCCATGGAGAATCACGATTGACAAGGTCTTCAAACAATTCCTTTATGGATCTCGTGGACCATGTGCATCTTGTGACCTTTAAAATCGATGGGCTTGTGTAAGCATTCTACTGAGTAAGTCTTATAAGCCAAGTGTATTGTTATGACATTGTTTGGGGCCCATCTAGCTGCTTTATGTTTAGGCTTAGATTTTGCGCTTCGTGTCACCTCTAACTAAAGAGTGTCCGATTTATAGGTATACACTGTGAAATAAGATGGCTTTGTTTCATTGATTGGCTATTTCCAAACTCTATGCATATGCAAGTATGCGTTTCTTGCGCATGGGTATTTATAGATTTCAATTAGTAATTCGATATATATACACTCGCGCGTGCACATACATACAAGTACCCCCAAAGTTGGGGGTTTGTGTAATTTCCCTAAAAAATTAATTAATAAGATTAACAACTATCAAGATGGGTATGAGCACAAGATGCAAATGATAACTATTCCATTCCATAAATGAATTTCTAGTTAGTTCCATTCCTTTAACGAGTTTTTAAGCAAAAACATGTGTTCAATAATGATACAATATTTTTATTTCCGTAATAGAAATTTGAATGATAATGGTACAGAATTTTTCCCTTATGAGAGTGGTGGCAAGAGGCAACTGATGGGGGGCCCAATGGCAGGCGATGACAAGTGGACAGCCGACTAGTAGTGAGATTAAGCGATAAAAAGAGTTTTTATTTTTCACTTTTGTTTCATAAATAGAAAGGTAAAAAAGAAATTTACTTCTAATTTTTATTCCAAACTTGTTTCTAAAGTAAAAATTTGTTCCATAAATTGGGAAAATAAAATTGCATTACCAATTAGATTTCTATTCCTAACTTTTTCTTGAGAACAGAAAAATAAAAAAAAATAGAGAAACAAAATTGTTATCATGCGCCCCCTCAATGTACAAACGTGACCTTGATCTAATGAAAACCTCAAAAGATTTCGACAGGTTGTCCTGAAAACTCAAAATTAAATCCAGAAAACATTGGCTCCTAAACTTGTAATCTATGAAATCACGCGGCACTAAGCTTGATTTAATTAGGAAAAAACGAATGAACAAGCAACGAAATGAGAACTAGCAGGGTCGGTCCTGGACCAAAACCCATACAAGCGAACCCACCACGTACGAGGAATCTCTCTTTCTAGATTTGGGCTGGATTCGTCCGGTCCAAACTTACAATCTCCGTAGTGGGCCGCAAATGATCCGATTACACGTGTTGTGTTTCGATTGGCCTATTGTCACCCACTTTCTTGACCCAGTTTAAAAAATGGAGTTTTATTCATCTCAACTGATAGGATGATTCGCAAATAACTGTTTTCTATGCTTTTCAAGAGATTTGGTTTCAGACCAAAGAAAGAAAAAAGGATTAGGTCGAGTAAAAGATGGAATCCGAGGTCGCATGCCTCTAAAGGCGCAATATCATAGCCATCATAGCCATCACACATATCGGATAAAGTCACTTCCATCGCTTCCAAGTCAAGGGTTTAGCCCATTCGAGAGGTGACTTTGGATTAATCAATAACACAAATAATTCATTAATTTAGACTCAACATGTAATAATATACACTAAAAGCGTGTATTTGTATATCGTATACATGCTGCATAAGACTATTCATTTTCCAATAAGTTAGGAGGGCATCTTTTTTTATTTTTCTACATCGAAGAGGGCATGGTGTATAATTTTGCTCTTGGGTCTTGCCGATGAGTAGATATTACTTGTGCTCACGAGCCAAATCAAGCAGGGCTCATGTGAATTCCGATGTCATCTGACTATAAATGTGATATGGATTTCCATGATTTGGTTAAGATTTTTCCCTTTGCTGAGTGGCACGTCCGTCCTCAAGGGGTCCAAACGTAGAGCAGTCAAGTGAGAAAACCGAAGCTCTCCCCCCTCCGGCAATCACGCAACCATTCAGGCCCTTTAGAAAGGTCTAGCTTTCAAAGTCAACCCCACTCCTAAGCCGAAAGCAACTTTACTAACTCCCCCGTCAATCAAAAAATTGGAAACGAAAACATAATACTTGCATCACGTCACACGTTATTTCATATGTGAAAATTGAATATATTTCTAATCAGTTATATCACAATCCCTAGCCCATCAAATCAGAAGTGCAAAGAAGAAGTGAATAAAAGTGTCAAAATGTTCTTATAACTCATGTTAAATATAATTTTATCTCACATGACATGCGTATTTATTTATATTTATCAAATTTCACATGTCATTTTTAATCCGACCTACACATGAAAAACAGAGTGTTTAGAGCACACATCCCATTTGACCGTAGGATTTTATATGACATGGAATCATTCGTCTCCCTTCAAATGTGGGTTAGGAACAAACTTTTTGGCCATCTAATCTGCCGTGATTGCTCCCATAAACAGGGAAACGACCCCGTTCGGCTCGTCCTTTCAATAAAAAAACAAGAAGGCCCCACAACGCGAAGATCGGTCAGCTGGAGCGGAGGAGGCAAACGACTCCTAAATGAGGCAGGTGCGGCGTCAGATCGGGGAGGGTGCACCGGGGCATTCATGAGCCTCACATGCACCCTAGCACTTCTCTCTCCTCCCCGCTCCCTCCCTCCACTCAAAAAGTCAAAACCAGAGAGAGAAAGAGAGAGAAGAGAGAGAGACGCCCATAATACAATAAAATTTTACTCTTCTGTCGCTCATCCAAACTCCTCTGTATTTGCGTTCACGTCCCAAGCACTACCCTCTCTCTCTCTCTCTCTCTGCGTGTGGAGGAATGAGCGTGGGAATGCAGGTCTGATCTCGGGAAGAGCGACTGACTGTACGCGCGCCTGCGTGTGCCATCGAAGCTCGGCTCGGCTCGGCTCGGCTCGGCTCGGCTCAGCTCAGCTCCGGACGTCGCGATGCTCGGGCGGCGTCGGCTCCTGCTGCCGTGGCTCCTCGCTCTCGTTCTCGCTGCCCCGGCCTCGCTCGCTCGTCCCGGTGAGTCCTCTTCTCTGCAGTTCGGCCCCGCCGGCGGTTCTCGCGCTGGCGCTGGCGAGGTGTTCGCTCCGCGGTCGATGGATTCCGCGGGGATCGGTGCTCGCTGGCTGGCTCGTCAGTTTTTTTATTTTTTTCCTTTTTATTTGGAGTGGTGCGGCGCGGTGCGCGTTCAGCGCCGGTCGTGTCGAGCGGTCGAATCGAGATGAACGGGGCGAGCTGAATCGGCGACGGCGAGTGCGGTACTCCGTCGGGATTCGTTGACTCGAATGAGAGAGACTGCCGATCACACGAGTCCTCGCGACTTGCGACGGACGCTGGCGAAGTCGCGAGCGAGTTTGCACGCAGTTGCTTTTTTTTTTTTTTTTTTGAAGATAAAAGCTGTGTTACTTTGATTTCGATTCACTGCTTGGGTGGGAGGGCGCATATGTTGAGCTCTCTATTTTTTCTTCTTGTTTCTTCGCCATTTCTTTCCTTGTTTTTGATTGTAAATGTAGAGTCTTGGACTAAATCGTAGCATTTTCCGTTTTTTTTTTTTTTTGCTTTTTCGTTTTGATGTTTTGCTAAATGTACCTCAATCACAACAGAATGAAAATAACAACTTCCTTGGCCAGCCGGACAGGAAGTACCCGGCATCGGCTCAAACTTCGTTAATCTCTGGAATTAGAATTGTTACACAAAAACTTATATGTGAATGTGATTGTGCTTTTCCTCCATGATAGAAGCATCTACACTGATTCTAATGAAGATGTTTGGAGCCAAGTAGATAAGATTTTAGCCTTAAGATATTGTTTTTTTTTAAAGAATTTCTATCCTGTTTCTCATATGGCAGCGCCATTTGCACTGCGCATTAGCTGTGGAGCTCGTGAGGATGTACACACGCCGCCAACGAATACTCTGTGGTTTAAGGATTTTGCATATACAGGGGGTATACCGAATAATGCGACGAGGCCCAGCTTTATAACTCCTCCGCTTAACACCCTCCGTTACTTCCCTTTATCTGAAGGGCCCGATAATTGCTACAGCATTGATGGCATTCCGATCGGCCACTATTCCGTGAGGACCTTCTTTGGATTAGTTAAACAGCCTAATTTTGACAATGAACCCCTGTTTGACGTTTCTGTTGAAGGCACTCAGATTGGTTCTCTATCGTCCGGGTGGACCAACCATGATGACCAAGTATTTGCTGAAGCCAGGGTATTCATCGCTGATAACACTGTTTCTCTTTGCCTCCATAGCACTGGCCATGGTGATCCCGCCATTGTTTCCATTGAAGTTCTTCAAGTTGATGATAGGGCATATTATTTTGGATCTGACTGGGGTCGAGGGATGATTCTTAGAACAGTCAAAAGACTAAGCTGTGGCAATGGGAAGGCAAAATTTGATGCAGATTATAGTGGGGATCAGTGGGGTGGGGACAGGTTTTGGGACTCAGTTACAACATTCCGCTCAAGCTATGACCAGGAGAGATCTACAAAGAAAGCATTAAGCAGGCTTCGCTTCCTCCAAATTATTACCCAGAAGGTCTCTATCAGACAGCAATTATTGGCACTAGTCAGCAGTCAGATTTAGAATATACGATGGATGTGGATCCTAACAGAAACTACTCAGTCTGGCTACATTTTGCTGAAATAGATACTTCAGTTATGGGAGTTGGACAAAGAGTTTTTGACAT
Source organism: Eucalyptus caleyi (assembly GCA_014182885.2). Taxonomy (NCBI): domain Eukaryota; kingdom Viridiplantae; phylum Streptophyta; class Magnoliopsida; order Myrtales; family Myrtaceae; genus Eucalyptus; species Eucalyptus caleyi. Next base: position 10,222,482 of record CM024469.2, on the reverse strand, counting down.
TCTGATGAATGGTGATACCGTTTTTCAAGGTGTAGACATAATAAAGATGAGTGGGGATCGTTATGCTGCTCTAGTGTTGAACACTACTGTAGCTGTTAGTGGGAGGACTTTGACAATCAGATTTCTACCAAAAGTAGGCAGCATTGCCATAATTAATGCTATTGAAGTCTTTGAAATTGTCATGGCTGAGTCAAAGACTTCAGTGGATGAAGGTACAATACAACCTTTCTCTGTTAAATGACTATAAGCTTTTACTGCACTGGTAATCCCGTGTGCTTATTTGTCAACTGTTCCAATCCTTATGGTTATGGCATCAAGTTTTGATTGAATGCATGGTGTAAGCTCATTGAGATTGCCCAATAGTACAGCTGTATTCACATGAGGGCAAATGTGTGCTAAATATTGCATGCTTTTGTGTTTGATTTGTCATGGTAACAACCTGCTTGATTGATTTCTAGTTTATCACATCATAGATGAAATGGAAAAGGAGGCTATCTCAGGAATTAAGTGATATTTTACTGACTTAGCAATTGAGTGTTGGTGACTCCCCTAATTCTTTAAATTTACATGATAATTTCTGTCAGTGATTGGCTTCTTTATTTGCTGAAAATGCGACCTTACACCATATACTGTGCTTGTGTGCTTGCTGTGATGCACTTCTTTTAAGATGTTTCTTTTGAACCAGAAATGTAGTACATGTGCATGGGTATCTCACCTTATCACCAGAAGTGTTACTTTTGACGTTCTTGATATGGTTTAGTGACTGACCATAGTTATCATACGTTCTACAACATGCTGTTATATTGTTCCTCTGTCATCTTTCTCACTTTGGGCATCAAGGTATTAGGCTGAGGAGCACGAAAGTAAATGCACCCTGTCTTTCCTCTAGGATAATGGACATTTAGCTTACAAATTGAAACCGCTAAGCAGAACTTTTGAATAACTTGCCTGTAATACTCCTTTGGAAGTGTTCCCCTCTTGTCTCCCCTTTGGCTGAGCGACAGAAGATGTAGAAAGGCATATGGAAAGGAAATTTTTAGCCTTTGTTAACTTTTGCCTTCTAATTTTCTAGTTAGGGCTCTGCAGACGCTGAAGGACGGATTGATGCTTCCTCTTCGATTTGGGTGGAATGGTGATCCATGTGTTCCCCAGCAACATCCATGGAGTGGCATTGATTGTCGATTTAACAGTACCAGCAACAACTGGGTCATTGATGGACTGTAATGCATCTTACCTTTGTCCCGTGTCTTCTTTTATCTCATATTTGACAAGCTAACGTGGCCTTTCATCAACATGCTATCTTTTGGTTTCGGTGCCAAAGGGACTTTGCCTTGATGTCACTGCTTTTGGGGAGTTGCAACGTAGTGTTAATGGAAATGTTTGAGGGATCCAAAAGTAAATAGTGTGCTGTCATAAGAAGTTTGTTTGCCAGCTTTTTGCTGATAACCAAAGTGTGAAGGATAATATGGATGCAATTGTTTGGTTCACATCTGTTGACATATATGAATTACTGCGTATAAACAAGTCCAAATTTATCCATTTGATTTCTCATGTCATGCTTCTATCTCAGCCAACTGCATCCGGTTTGCTGCTTGCTTCTTCAGACCAATAATATTGATATGTTGCATTTCTCAGCAGCCTAGACCCATTCAACTGCATCCAGTTTGCTGCTTGCTTCTCAAGACCAATAATATTGATATGTTACATTCATGCATTGTGCTATGCATTGTGCTACTAGGCTCTTGCCTTTCATCTCTTTGTCCTAGACCCATTCCACTGTGTCCTCTCTGCTTGTCTTAGGCATTTATATTCAGCAATCTGGCAGTCAACATGCCTCTTGTGAGATTGTTTAAGTACTATTTTGGTCAGACTGTGAAAACAGAAAGAATTACTAAAGCATGTGCTAATCTTGCCGCCTGAACGAGGTAGACCGAGGTAGCACAAAAAATGATTCAACTCCCTTTCTCCAATCATTCAATGTCATTTCTGAATCTTCCTGTTATTTGGCAACTAGCTTCTTTCATCATTGTCCAACCGAATGTCATAAAATAAAGACTTAGATCCCTAGCTGTGTTGAAGTTTGACTCTGAACTTTCCTATTAAATGCGCCAAACTTGTTCGTATGAAGCAGGATACATAGATCTTTTCCCCTCTTTGAGTTTTGAGCCAGCAATTCCAATTATTTTCCCAGAAACCTCACCATCACTGCCCAACTGTATGCTTTATGTTGGTCTTCATGCAATCATTGTTCCTCCTTGTCTGAATGAGGGGATTTGCAACCATAATTCCGAAACCCGTTGGCTTCACATATCCCATCAGATTGTCAATATTGGCACAACAGGCTCCAGTCTTGTAGAAGTAAATTTAAAGCCTTCTGAGTTAGAATGTGCAAATGATGAATCATGAATTTGCAAGCATGCTTTCTAGGAACTCAGAATAATTCATGTCAGATAGTTCTTAAGGTTAATGATCCTTGTCATATAGCATGGACACAAATACACTTCCACATTGTTTGCTTTTAGAAGTTGTATTCTGCATCTTATCATGCATTTAACTGACAGTTTGTATCCTCCAAATTAGGAGCTTTGAACATCATTGTAATTATTTATAGATGTTCTTTGTGAATTGCAGCATGTCTGAAGGTTGTTGTTATAACCAACCATTGGAACCTAAGTTCTCCTAAAAAGGAAGTTCTGTCAACCAGATAGCTATTACTTGCTTCATTCCTCTGCTCACTCTCAGTCAGAAATGCATTCAATCATGAATATTTACAAGCATTGTAACTTTTAGAAGTGTAATTTAACAATTGAACTAGGATAAACAGTAACTATATTACTCTCAGGATGGTGACTAATTTTCAAAATGCATGGTGTAAAGTTTAATTATGCAATACAGAATGCAAAACGTGATTGTCTTTTGTTGCAATCTTTGGCTGGATAACTGCTTGCTGGGGTTACTGAATATGCTTCGTTCTATTTTCTTAGTCTTACTCTTGTTATTTCAGTTATATTAAACTTTCCAACAGACAGTTTTCTTAATCTAGACATTTATTTAGCTGAAACACTAACTTTGAAAGTAATCTTTACTGGACTTTCTCTTGTTCTAGACAATAAATTGCATCAGAAAAACTTTGGAAGGTTTAGCTAGGTAATATAATGACTAAGCTTTCTACTTGTACCTATGTTTGATCAGTGGGCTGGGCAACCAAGGTTTGAGGGGGTTCTTGCTGCCAAATATATCTGGATTGCCCCATCTACTGAGCATGTAAGTATCTAAAGATACTTCCCAAGTCAAATTATTCACAATGTATCATCTACAAAGGAGATGCTTAGCTTTGGCTAAAATAGTTTCCTTGGATTATTAAAATGCCATGTTCTATTGAGGGCATCAACTGCGAAACACTTACTAATTAATTATATAGTAACAATGTAAGTGGAGGAGATGGCCTCATTTTGAACATATGTTATTCATGTGCCATGGTATTACTGCATAATTCTACACGAAAAAGAGAATCTAGACAGATGTCATCAGACTAAAGTATCTCCATACCTTCATGTTTTATTGTGTTTGACACGAACCATTTCCAATTGGCACGTGCAGAAACTTGAGTGGAAACAGCATTCAAGGGCCCATTCCATCCTCTTTGGGTACAATAGCTAGCTTGGAGACATTGTGAGTAATTTCTAATGGAATTTGAAGCTTTTTCACGTTTTTAGCTGTCACAATATTGACAATATTAAGTAAAATTCTCCATTATTACTTGGTTTGGCTGTTGAAAGAGCTTTTCTGTCACTGATCACCTGAAGCATTTTGAACTCTTGGCTGGTGCCTGCTCCGATGACCAAATTTAGGCTCTTCAGCAAATTTTGCCTGACTAATTTGGTCCTTCTGTTGCTTTTGTATTGGCAAAATCAAAGGCAACCGGCCAGTTTTCTGAGCTGTTCTGTCTATCTTACTTCTCTGATGTTTTTTTTAGTTGTGTACAATCCACCCTTACTCTCCGACAACATTGTCTGTGTGCACAGTTAACCTGAAACCAGTTCAGCGTCTAACTAAATTGTTCTTGATATTGAACTACTGATGTTGTCCACCGGTGGATAGGAGTCGTAGGCACCGTCTCGCCATTTTTCACACAGGATGGTAGTTGGATCCAGTGGCTATCTTAGGGTTCCCTCATCTGGGATCCCTAGGGGAAGAGGATTAAATTGCTCTTGGGAACAACTTGATGCACTATCTTCCTTCAATCATTTGAGCAAAATGTGGCAAAATGAAAGAAATCCATGGACCAACCCCATCGTCTCCACCTTGTAGGAACTAAGAGATCACCTCAATGATGCCTTTAGCATCCAGGGGTCGCAGACTGACCATAAAATTCGGTTCAGAGATCACCTCAACGATGCCTTCATTATCCAGGGGTCACAGACTGACCATAAAATTCGGTTCAATAAGTGGAATGCATCAGCAGTCCTCTCTTAGGTTGGGCAGTTAGGGTTGGAGAAGGGCAATCCCCTCTTTGTTTTTTTTTTTGCTGAGACCATTTCCTTCAAGATGAGAGATGTCAAGATGACACTTCTGACACAGAGAAAACAAGTGATGGTACACAGATACAAAATTCTGTTTGGACATGTTGACAGGGAGCCAGAGATATCCACCATGATGATGGAGATATCAGAGAGATATCTTTTAAGAAGCAGGAGCATCCAACAGAAAATTGACCTTTTGGACTTGTAGCATTGGCGGACCGTATGTTGGACAAGGATTAGGAAACATTAATGGGTTTTTCTTTTTCTTGATAATCACCTCCAAATACACATGTTCATATTTGTTGGATCTTTCTCTCTCCCCCTCTTCCACTCTTACTTGAAAAGACAGTCTCAAATGTACAAATTTGCCTAAAGATTTGATGGGTCCTTCAATTTTCTTGAACTAATGGATTTGTTGAAATTGATTGCACCCAGGTTTGACATTTTTATAATGTAAATCCTAACTCTCAAAAAGATTTATTGCAGGGACTTCTCTTACAATTTCTTAAATGGATCAATTCCTGAAAGTCTTGGACAGTTAACATCCTTGAAGAAACTGTAAGAAAAATTTTGGTTGTGTTTGAAAGAAAAATGATTTGCATGATGTGATGCGACTCTAGTCTAATCCGCATTGGCATGATGCAGGAGTCTCAATGGGAATTCTTTATCAGGAAAAGTCCCTGCAGCCCTAGGAGGGAGGCTTCTGCATGGAGCAAGCTTCAAGTATGCTCCGAAATTTTTTAATTTAGGGGCTCTATTAGCAGCAAATGCCTGACTTAATTCTGTTTATTTCATGCGATTGAGCTTTGCTGATTAAAGCTAAATGAGTTCCTTGGCTGCGAATTGTTACAGTTTCACTGACAATGCTGGTCTTTGCGGCATACCCGGCCTTCCCACTTGTGGTCCCCACCTTTCAGCAGGTGCAAAGGTTGGCATCTCCTTCGGTGCCTGTGTAGCATTGCTTCTTTTTGTCATGTGTTCGGTGTGTTGGTGGAAGAGGCGCCAGAACATTCTCCGGGCTCAGCAGATCGCTGGTAAGCTTATGAAATGATAGATTTAATGTCAAATACATACTAGAACTATAATGAAAAATCAATCTGTGAAGCTATACGTTTCAAGAAGAATCTGACATATATATTAAATTTCAGAGAATACCCTACTATGTATGAATGATGTGGCCACAATGCTTTTCCAGGGATTTTTTATGTGATAGTAGAACCAGAATTGAAAGGCCAAAATTAGGGGGCAGAAGCGATAACTGAATGGGTTTATGCTACATATAAAGTAAAATCAAGTTGACAATTGTATTAGGTCAGAATGGATCGAGATCCTTCTTTCCTTTAGGTAATCCACCTTTGCTGCAATCTTGTTTGTTTTGCATTGCAGCAAGAGAAGCTCCCTATGCCAAAAAGAGGACACATTTTTCGCGGGACATCCAACTGGCAAGACATCATAACCATGGTCATGCTCATTCTGCTACCGAAAACGGGCCTAGCTTGCTGTCATGACAGGTTCCACAAATCCTAATACAGTTGAAGTCAGTCGTCTTACTGCTTGGATACACAATGCCTGGGACACGAGCCAAGTGTGAAAGGTCTGTTGATTTTGCCTGTGCTACTAGTGATTTTACGGCAGAATTAACAGGCAAAGGAGCTGATGTTTCGGAAATTCTCGTTTTCCCCCTTTTCCCCCCCTTTAGATTATAGGAAAAGAAGCCACGGAACTGTTGTAGACGCTCAAACCCATGCTAGGTTGCATTATACCCAAAAAAAAAGCCTGTAAATCATTCTATTGTCCGTAAAATACTGGCAAATGAATGATCATAGGATACATTATCTCCGCACCTTACTGTAAATTGTTTACTCGAGTGCTGAACATCGAAGGTATATCGAACACTGTACGTACATACGACAGAAGCTGAAGTCCCCAGTAGCTGCCCTCGAGTCATAGGGCTCGGGGCGGGGACGCAGCAGCTGAAAGTTCTAAAAAACAAGCGTTCCCTTTCTTTTCCAACACTTCGGCTCGACATAATTGCACTGATATCTATGCTTCTCCTGCAAGTTCCATTGTACACTCTGAAAGTATAGCACCCCTTCACAATGAGCATGCATGTACATATCAAACAGACCTTTCCATCTCCTTTTCGTTTCTTTCTTTGGTCGGACCGTTCCATCTCTTTACTTGACTCTATTATGGGTCGGTGTTTGTGCACCCGGGCCCATCCATGTCTGTACGTAATCAACAGATTCCCCAGCTGGAAAAGGAATATAAAAATGATGTGAAGGAAAGAAGAGGAGAGAAAAAAAAAGAAAAAGAAAAAAGGTGGCTAGGGGTCAATAATCCAAGAATCGGAGACAGATTATCGGGTAGGCTTGTCTTACTGAGTTAGCAATAAATTACTCTTAAAGATTTAAGGTCGCCCTCAATATTTTTTTTTTTAAAGAAAAAAGTGTATTGTGCTTAAGATTATGAGTGATTAGTTTCAATATGAGTATGTTCGAGATCTGGAATTTGAAACATACCTTGAATCGATTTCTAGTGTTTGAAATATGGAACATATCTCTTATGTCTTGGAACATACCTTGCTTTTTAAATTTGGTTCCAATGTTTACCGAGAATCAGTTTTTCTTTTGTTCATTCCTTTTGTTTCATCTTTTACAGCAAAATAATGTGAGTAATAAAATGATTCAAAGTAAAATGTAAACAAGCGAGGGCGAGTCGCAAGTGAATGAGAAGGAGGGTGAGTCTTGTGAGAGAGAGAGAGAGAGAGAGAGAGAGAGAGAGTCGTGAATTATCTGATTGAGATTAGAGATGATAGGAAAAGAGATACGAGAGAAAAATTATAGTTTTTAGGGTTTTTGAAACCCATTCCAAATTCAGTCTAGTTGATCTGATTCTCGAGTAGTTCTTAATTCAGAATTAGGAGCTAAGAACCAAAGCACTTCTATCGATTCCAAAAGATTTGGAATTGGGAATCTTAGGATTGAATTGATTTTTCATAGCAGTCTGGTCCGACTCCCAGGTAGAACTAGTCCTGTCGCACGCCCTTACTCAAGGCAGACAAATGGTCCAAGCGGCACGACACGTGCCCTGAAGCTTTAGCAAAGGTGCCAAAAAAGAAGAAAAGAAACGAAAACTAAAAGAGATATATAAATAATATAATATACCTTCACGTGAACACTTAGTGTCGGGTAGCTGCAGAGTGCAGCCACCTACCCAACCCCTCCTTCAGCATCCGCAGCTGTACGACACCCTTCCCCCTCCCCAACGCCCTCCTCCTCCTCTCCTTTCACATTCACTCCCCCCTTCCCTTCCTACTAAATTCAACACAAACACCATGCGAAAAATCCATCCCTTTATCATACATGAGGTTAGCAAGTAGCGGGGGCCAAGGCCAAAGACTACCCCCTTCACTGCCAAGCTTGCTTGCTAGGCTCTTTTGGGGGGACATTGAAAGTCTTTCTTGATTCTTCTAGTGTTGCAGAAAAAGCATAGGACATGGCAGAGAGCTATTGCTATCTATGGTAGCCACCCCCTCCCTCTCCCCCCTCCATTATATGTAACTTTGAGGAAAAAGATCTTGGGTTGGGACGCCCAAGTCAAGGCTAGTGAATAATTGCAAGATTTTGAGTGGTGGGATTGGTTGATTCGGCTTAATCATAATTTGGCTGAGCTGGGACTGAATGGTACTGATGTGATTGGATTCGGGTTTTGCACCATTTTTGGTTCGTGATTAAATGCCATGATGTATTTGATTCGACAGAAAACCCATGACGTGAAAAGGGAGGTTTTAGGAGCATTGAGGAACTCCTCCCGTTTTGGATTCCATTCAATTTGATATGTTCTTGTATAATTTCACAATACGTTAACACTTTAGTTCGATTCAACTTATAATCAAAATTATTGATATTTTCGGCTTTTCTTAAACGAGATTTATTAGACCATGTAGGAAGACTAACATGGACAAATGCTCCCTCCATTTTAAAATTTCATTCAATTCCATTGATTTTGTTATTTTCAAATGCCTCTAACGCTCAACATTTGATTTAAACCGATTTATTAACTAAGTTTCTAATTTTTTTTTTTTTAAAGAAGAAAAAAAACTAAGTTTCTAATGATTTCCAGCTTTTCCTTAAATTACTCTACGATAAATTCCCAACTTCTAGCCTTTAAAGCTCAGCATATTATTCTGATGGAAGGAAACCGAGTCAAACACGCCACGCCAACCCCACTTCTGACCGACCATTAAAAAAAAAAAAAAAAAAACCACTTCTGAAATTACTAATCACGAAAAGCTCAGAATCTTTCAATTTTTTTTAAAAAGAAAAGAAAAAACCGAAAAGTCCCCAGCTTTGAGCTGTTTCCCGCAGGTCGGACAACACGTATGCGCTCCAAAGCCTCCACGTGGACCAGCGGCACTCCTCTCCCTCTCCCGTAACGTACGCCCGGCAGCTTCCTTCGCGCGACAGTCCACTCGTGTCCCGACGCGTGGCGGGCGACGAATAAGGTGATCGCTGCCTTTTCTTTTTCTTTTTCGAAATATTTTTCGGGGGGAGAGAGATTGGCAGGCGCCGCTCGGACAGCGCGCTGTACGAGTTGATAGGGCTGGCGTCATCGGGAAGGGGGGGCGGCGGCGGCAGGGGATGCGACGCCGTGGCGAGCAGTCATGCGACGCCGTGGCGAGCAGTCACGCGGGATCCACTCCGCCGCCGCCGCCGCCGCCGCCGCCTCCCACGTCTACTCCGGCGGCGGCTCTCCCCCGAGCCCTGCCAGCACTCTCTACCTACTCTACTAACTCTACACTCCTGCTCTTTCTCTACTCTACTCGCGGGTCCCACTTTACCCTTAGTAATAAAATTTTTAAAAAGGGGTTCCGATTTTAAAATTTGAAAAATTGCTAATTGACATAAAGGTTTGTCATTTTTACATGAGTAAAAAAAATACACTCGGCTCGAGCAAAAAATCACTAGCAATTTTTTTTTTTGGATTTTATACATTAGCACTAATATTACAAAAAATCTCAAATTGATAAACGTGTTACAAATTAATTCCAAACTTATTTTTTAACCTTCAAAAACTCTAAACAAGTACATTTTTAACAAATTCACTATCCATTAATTTCCATTAAATTTTATTATCAAGTTGTTGAGTTTGATAACATGTAATAGGTAACAAGTGCACTAGTTTGAAGTTTCGCTTTTGTGTACCATAGGGTACTTAGTTTTAGGTTTTTTTTTTTTTTTTTTTTTCTTGTGATATTAATCTAATTTAATGGAAACCAACATAGGTAAGTTTGAAATTAGTGATGGCAAAAAAATTAGTTTAGGGTATATTTGTCATATATATACTAGTTGGAGAGTTTTTTTTTTGTATTAACCCCGTACATTATTCTGTCAATAGAACCTCAATTGTCTTCTCAAAATCAAGCCCATTAATTTTTGTCTAGTCACAATTTAAATCTTATTGGATGTCGTTATAATGACCATTATTCAATGATTCTTATCTCTTCTCATAGGTGTTGTGCTGTCATATAAAATGAATCCAATAGTGGAAAATATGATAATAGGGATAAGGATATTAAAAAATGATAACGACTATTTGCCTTCCAAGAAGATGTTCTTAACTTGGGAAAGTTTATAAAGCATCAATTCTGGTATCGTGTGCGATAAGCGAAGAGGTCGTTTTAATTGCGTCCAATTTTGTGACAGTTCGATGATCGTATTTATAGTTCTTGTTCTAATCCTAATTGTCCATTTTCAATTATCAAAGGTTTGAAATAGCCGTACCAAAAAAATTCTAAAAAGTATGTGAGGTTCATCTTCACTTTCTAGTCTATATAAAGGGGAAATACTCAATTTCGCTAGTCAATTGGGCTACATCCACAATACTAGGAAAAATATATATTTATCCAAAAAAAATAATAATAAATAAAAAGGAGAAAAAATAAAATAAAAAAGGAAAGTCTTTTGTTTTTTGTTGCTTTGTTGGTATATAAGCGAAATGTTGGGCGAGCGGCCGCCGATTCCGGGGCGACTCACCTAAGCTGCTCATCACACACGCTCGCTCGCGCTCACGGAGACAATGTCGTCGTCGTCGTCGTCATCGACCACCGCAGGCGGCGGGGGCGGCGGCGGCGGCGGGGAGATCCACTACAGGGGAGTGCGGAAGAGGCCGTGGGGCCGCTACGCGGCGGAGATACGCGACCCCTGGAAGAAGACCCGCGTCTGGCTCGGCACCTTCGACACCCCCGAGGAGGCCGCCCTCGCCTACGACGGCGCCGCCCGCTCCCTCCGCGGCTCCAAGGCCAAGACCAACTTCCCCCCTCCCGCCTTGCCGCCCCCGCCTCCGCACCACCACCTCCACCACCTCTCCCTCGGCCCTCCCCCCGACGCCTGGCACCACTACTCCCGGGTCGCCCTCGGCGAGTTCTTGCACGCCGGGGCCCTCAGGGACGCGAGGCTCGTCCCCGCCGGCGGCGAGGGCCCGGCGGCGCGCGAGGAAGCTGCTGCTGCTGCTGCGGCGGCGGCGCCTGCTGGCGGCGGCGGCGGCAGCGCTGCTCCGGACGCCGACAGCAACGGGGCGACCGCGGCGTTGCTGGGGATGGTGGGTCGCGGGCTTCCCATTGATCTGAACAAGCCGCCGCCGTTTTGGATGTAGTCAAGCTAGGATCCTTTTTTGTTCTTTTTCCTTTGGAGTTCTTCCTTCCTTTTTGGTGATCTGCAGAGGCAGCGGGTGAAGTAAGAACAGCAGCAGCAGGAAGAAGAAGAAGAAGGAGAGATATCGCTGTAAATATTATCTATTTTTGTTCCGAGTTTTCCCTCATCAGAGAGCTTTGAGATCTTCTTCTCTAATCTGTCGTCCACCATCATTCGATCTTCTCTTCTTCTTCGTCTTCTTCAACATTTCGTTGCGGAAAAAGTCGCTGTAAAAAATGGTTTCGGTCGGTCGTTGTTATGCGAGGAGATGGATGGTGTAGTCTGTAGCGTTTCTTCTCTTTCGGCTGCGCATTTTCTTCACGAGTTTTTTCAAATTAATGGAGGGGCTGCTTTGGATAATGATAAAGCACAGATTCTGTCGTTTATATATTTTTATATTTTGTTGTTCATGTGTATGGGATTAAAATACTGAAGCTCCTAATCCAGAAAATTACATAAAATACTTAGAGCTATTATATATTATACTTCCTGAGTTTTTATATTTATATTGATGGAAGTAATGCGTATTTTCAGAAACAGAAAAAGAAACACAACTATGGAAAGCTCTTTACCAAAAAAAAAAAAAAAAAACACAACTATGTAAAGCATGGGAAGAAAAGGCCGTAGTGATAAAAAAAATAATGAGATAACAAAAGTTCATTATGCATTTTTAAATGGTTAATGAACGCAAAAAAGAAAAGAAAAAGATTGATTGATAATAATAGATAAGAGTTTCATCTTAATTTCAGTAACCATTTTCTTTTACGAGTCGATGACATCTTCCAGCAAAAGAAAAAAGAGCCAAGGACATTATTTTCTTTTGTAATTTGTAAGGATATTTTAATTAATCGATCATCTTTTACCTTACTTAACCCTTTAAATATCAATAATGAATAATCGATTTTGTCATTCGACCTTATTATTATCGAAGGCTTGTCCCTTTTAATACAACTTGTGTTTATTGTTTTTATTTAGTTCTCCGGAAGTGGCTATGTTTTTTAATTTTTACAGTTTTTTGTATGGTTTAATCTTTCAAATTTTCCTATTATTAGTACATTCTTTAATTTATTTTCTTTCCATATTCCATGTTTTCACTTTTTACAGGGGAAAAAAGAGATTTCTTTTCAAACAAAAAATAAAATGGACTTTTACACCTACAAAAGTCGCATTGCATATATGCTATTTGAAAAAATAATAAAGGATTAACGGCTGTAACAAAATGAAAGTTTAATTGTTATTGTATTACAATTGAAAGTTCAAGGTTAAATGCGTCTAAACTTTTCCTTATAATTACTATTTGCGCTCTTTTGAAGTACCTTCTTGTAAGATCATTATCAATTCAGAACATTATTTGTCTAGTTGCCCTTTAAAACACTCGGTACCTTGCTCAATAGTGGTGGTGATGGGACGACAAGTCTATTTTGAATGTTTTACGTTATTGTTGTCAACACGCGATAGGCGGTGACCAACCGACTTATCTATCTTGATTGATTTGTCTTATTTACCAACACTGAGTTATTAACGTTTTATAATACTGGCACGATGAGGAAATTTCATGAGGGCATCATTCAAAATATCAGGCCAAACTTGATGAACAATGACCACAATCTATGTTTTTAATGGGCTAAAAACGCAATTAATTTCTCAAAATGTCTTAAATTTTCTCACCTAAGTTCACGCATGACTCTAAATAAAAAGATGACTTTAAGATAATTGATAAAGCAAATCGACTTCAAGATAATTGATTTTCATCGAAAATTGCGTCTTCAATCAAGGAGACAAGTAAAAAAGCAACATTCAAAAGGAATCAAAATGAAAGGGCCATATTGACTCTGTTTGGTACATCGGAATAAGGTGATTGAAATAAAATAAAAGGAATCAAAATAGATTATGAAATCAAAAGGGAATTAATCTTAAAATTACTGCATTTGGCAACACATCGAACTTGAATTGATAATCATGAAAAAGAAAACCATTAGAAATTTTTTTGGATGCATAAACAAATTTGAGACTAAAGTGAAAAAATTGAAATTTCTTTAAACGGGAAAAAAAACCAAGGCAGAATTAAGACATACTTAAAGATGATGGGTTTTTTTAAAGGGAATCACCCACTTTTTTATAATCCACTCTCATGCATCCGCAATTGTTTTTACTAACCCACTTCCACCTAATTTTCCATCCATCTTCACCTCTCCATGTAATAATGGAGGATGCATGGAAGCAAGCATTTTTTTTTTTTTTTTTTTCATTTTCATCCTCCCTAATTCCAAATTTCCAAATATATATTTATTAGTAGCTTTTTGGTCGAGAGAAAATAATAAATTGCCGAAAAGGGTGGGGGAGGGGGGCAAAGGGAAGGAGACAAAAACTGCCGAAAGGCAAAGAAAAGACAAAAGAGGGAGGGGAGGGAAGGAGGGTGTGGGATTGGGCCCCAAAGCTTTTGTCCCTAAAAGTGGACAACGTATGGACGAGACGCGACGGCTTCCAAAAGTAGTCCCTCCCTCCGTCCATCTCTTTGGTCTCCAACCAATCATTTAATTTAATTTAATTATTTCGACCAAAAAGAAAATGCCCCAACATAAGCAAAAAATAATACTTAGAATGTCATAGCTATAGCTAGAAAAATTTAGCAAAAAAAATTTGATTTCTAAAAAAAAACTTGGTCGAACACGGAAAAATCGAGATTTTTCGCGAATCAAATGAGTCCTAAATTTCTCTTTTTGTTTGCTTATGTTATCCAACGAAAAAAAAAACCATTTCCTTGCTTTCGCTTCTTTTTCTCGAAAATCTCGTAATTAAAAGAGCTTAGCATTTGCGTGGCCGCTAATCATGGAAAATATATATTTGGAAATATCGCAATTATTGTTATTATTTATTTATGTTTTATCATCTGTTTTTTTTTTTTTATGATGTCGATATCATATTTATCCGTCCCGCTTTTGCTTTTATTATCCCGACCTAGAAGAACCCAGCGGTCGGGGGTGGGGCCCACTGCCCACGTGGCGGTGGCTAAGGACAATCCGAAGTTTTAATGGAAATGGTTCCCCCCCTCGAGCGAATCTGTCGGCCGCAGAGGTGTCACGGCGCTCTACCGTTGACTTTGACCATCCCCCTTTTCCCTTTTATTAATTAATTAATTATTTTTTTGTACTCATGTATTTTTTTTTTTTTTTTTGGTTTTTTGTTGACCCAGGAACCGCCATACAACCAGTTAGCGGCATAAATCCGGGGCGATCTGCATGGACCCACCTCCCGGGGCGATCCGCGTGGGTAGCATAAATCCGGGGCGATCTGCATGGACCCACCTCCCGGGGCGATCCGCATGGACCCACGTATTTGTCCTTCAAAACTCCTCAGAAAAATCTACAAATTTCCACATACTTAGCCAAAAAGAAGGAAGAAGGAAGATTTGTTGCAAGAATCAACTTGACCAGAAAAAAACTAAGTCCAATTTATGAAAGGATTAATACCATCTAAAATCTCAAATTTGTAACTTTTTAAATTAAATTTTATATCGCGAAAAATCTCAAATTTGATACTCTCGATCTCGACCTAAATCCACCGTCCCTTAACCTAAATCCACAGTCCCTTAGCATCGTCAAACAGTTCCCTGATCCCCTGATCTTGTTAAAGTGTATAGGAGTTAGTATGCATGAATCATACCTGATTTCACAAAATCTCTCACGATACACATAACGGCACAACTAAAGTTGTACCGAACTATTCTGTTCATGAACACGAAGTAAATCGGCATCAATTGGACAATGCCGGCTGTTTTAGAAATCTCCTAGAAATGTAGTTTACCTCGTTCATATCGCCAATTCTAATTCGATCCGCGCCATAAGCACACCTTATTTACTCGCAAAAGGCGCTAGCACTATGGCAACTATGTATCTGCATTCTCGGGAAATATCCTGTCTCTAACCCAGAATACTAGAGGCTTCAAGTTGCCCTCGAGCAATGTTCTGGGCAGCATTCAACTACTTACTGAATGAGAAATGCGACGACTTGCTACGCGTTCTCTACATCGCTCGAACCAGGGGGGGCTTCCAAATTGAAATCCTCCGTGACCTCCTCCATGATCCTCCATCTGTAGATAGAGGCGGCGAGCGCAAATTAGAAGATTTCACAGTTAAATATGTGAACCTGTGAAAATCTGAACCGGAAGATACCTCTCCAGAACGAATTTCCCTTCCTTGTACTTTTGGCTCTTATCATGTGCAGCAACCTACGACAGATTGCAAAAAGCCCTTCAACGATAATAGCACAATACAAAATCACGCGTCGGCTGGTGTAGTTCATTCAGAATATTAAGAATGACAAGCAAACAAGCTTTATACTTCGACCGATTGTCGAAGTTCTACATTTGCAGTTAGCTCTATCTGAAGAACTACGAGCAACAAACAGAAAGGTTTAAGGAACAAATATGAGATTGATAAAAAACCAGATTACACAGTGCTAATAGAAGGACCCAAAGATGAAATGAGACAGCTTTTCCTCTACGAGACACCCTACTGGCAAGGATGCCAAATGTACACATGCAAGCACCCGCAATAATATCATCTGATAGCTATTGGGTATATTGATTGGTAATGATCGAGTCATCTTATTTGATATGATTCTCCTGAGGGGATGATCAAAGAGAAAGAAATCGTACTTACATACTTCCAACCAAGGATTTGCCCACAGCAGCAACAGAAAACATCTTCGACAGTGTGCATACCAGTAAGCATCAATCTTTCCTCTTCAGCTCCAACTGTTACATTCACCCTGAATTTCCATGGGACACAGAGAAGTGAACTTGAGGTGTCATACAGAAGGCTGAAAGTGTTCAAGTTACCTGCGGGAGTGCCCACAGTCATCTTGTCCAGAAAATTCAGACATGCATACACGCCCACATGCACATAGCACATATCCACAACTCCATACATCATCTCTTAAAAAGGGAAAAAAACAAACATCCGTAAACGTTAGAGGGTTTATAAATTTTGGCACTCTTCTTTTTCATCTAAAACATGGAGTGGTGACACTGTCCGCAGGTCGGACAGCAGTCTTTCTAAAATGGCCTTTCTATTTCATGAGTTATTATATTTACATGTGATCCCACACTGCTGTAGGCAAGAGATGCTGTCATGAAATTTGGTTCCAAACAGTCGGAAGTGACAACTTTAAGTTCGTTCAAGAGTCTAATTAGAGAAAGAGAGGGTGAGGAAAGATAACCTTCATTGTCCAAGGGCGCCTTATCAACAGCTCCACTTTCTTTGTTCATCCCTCTATTTGCATACATGTTTTAAGTTCTCCATCCTCATACAAATATAGGTACGGTTTCTTCAAGTTCATTCCCCAAGGTGAGACATGAGAGATGTTAAGGTCTTAGAAACCCTTTCTAAGTGGGGTGTCTTGTTAATCCATGTCACTTTAGTGTCTTTAAATCAGCACTCTACACCTACTTAAGAGTTTGACCTTTCAATTACAATATTATCACTGTAAATTAGCTTTATCATTGAGTCAAAGCCTCTCCCGCCGTAAACATGACATACGTTGCAAAGATAAAAGAACCAAAAATAGTAAAAATTCTCAGTAGTACTTTTGGTTTCTTCTGTTTAGTAAACCAACAAAATTATGTGGGGTTATATGAACAGAGCACAAACACTGCTTAAGGATGAAGGAGCAACAAAATCACAGGACACAATGAAGTCAATGCAGAATATTGCAATGAACTTACACTTTGCTGAAAAGGAATGCCCTTCCCTGGCGGCAATTGAAGGACTATACATACCAATGAGCAAAGTTAGGGACAGAATATTGAAGAGAATCACAGATAAGGTACACCAAGGTTAAATTATTTAACAAAAATTGTAAAATGGGATTTCTCTCAGGTGTAGTCTTTGTTCTTCACCTGTCAATGCTTGTATTAGAAGACGGGCAAAGATATAAGAACATCAAAAGATAATGGTAAGGATATATATCTCATGTATCTTAGGTTTCAAGAGAATAATGCATGCATATTTTCAGTGCAGGATCTTCTTTCTACCGATGGCAAGAATGGACTACAAACTGAAAGAAAATTGTAAAAGCATGTTGTGCCATTTTAATTTTCGTAGATATCTTTCTGCAAACAGATTGTTTAGATGCACAAATATGGATCTCGAGTGGTAACCGTTTGAGGCAGGCATTTCCTTCTATTCAGCAATGCCCACACAGCATCAGCATTCCCCCTAAAACTTCTGCATCAACCAAATACAAGCGCCTATAGCATATGAACAGATATTTCTCCAGATAATCAGGCCATCTTCCTGTCAACCACATGATAATTCAAAATATTATTACCGTTGTTCTCTTACTTTTAAGGCTTTCACCACAAAGAGATGTGACAAACTTGCCTGAGTGTCTTTTGTGTGAATAATAATTTCATGCACTTAAATATCTCCGCAATGTTAAACAGTGAATACTGTTATCATTATATTCTATCTTCAAATGTATGCTTCATTGTCCAGATCTCACAGCCCACCTTTTTCGACTACCTAGGCTGCAAATCAAATCCTACTGGATTTACATGTTGTACCTTTCCAGTTAGTCCGTAAGGATCGGACACTCATATTCCATGACCCACTTTTTTTGACTTCCTAGGCTGCAAATCAAGTCCCAGTTTCATCCTCAATCAAGGTTTTAACCAAGGGTCCTATACTACAAGTGAGATGTTGAATACTGATAAATTAGGACCCATTTCTCAGGAAGAACATAAATATTATCTAAAATTAAGGAGCATCTTCATTCTTGATGCGCAATATCTAGTACATTATTGGCCGGCTAAGCACCTTACCACCAGATTCAGGATTAAAATAGAATCAACTGGCAAAGAAACTGGACCTAGGGTACCCCAGTTTCACCTGCCAGTCTCAGCAGTCTGGAACTTTGTAGATGGAGATGACTACCTCCAGCACTCCCATCATGCAATAGAATAACCGGAGCACAGCCCACAAATCCAACAGCCCAAAGAAACCAACGGTCCACGACAAACCATCAGTCATTTCCCCCACCCCTCCTCTCCACTTAGTTCAAGAACTTCCACAAAATCGCAACAACCCGTTGCGTTTGAAGCAAACTTACACCGAACCCTCCATCGGAATCAATCGGATCATGGTCAAACAACCTCAAAAACTCCCCCTTTTCTTCGCCCCATATCAACTAGAGAATCAAGAAATAACGCACCTTGGAGAGCACATCGTCAGCAAGAGCAAGAGGGCTGTTGCAGAACCTGCATCTGTAGGCTCTGCCTCCCAATTCAACTAGGAATACTCTCCCCATTTCGCTCTGTCCCCGCCCGCTGCCGCCGCTCCTTCTACTACTTCTTCTTCTTCTGGCCTTGGGTGCTTAGACTAGAATCCCTCGATGGCAGGCCTAACTCCACCGCCGGGTCAAATCCCGTCTGACGTCTACATTCTTGGGGGAAGAAACGGTGATCGTGTGGGAGCGCCGTTTCCGGTACTTAGTTGTCATTAGAAATGGCGCCACGTCAGCCTGTGCTGCCACGTCATCATCTCGGCCTCCTTTAGCAGCCACTTGTAATTAATAATTATGGATTATATCTCGTTAATTCATCAAAAGAAAGAAAAGCAAATCAATGGGTCAAAGGAATAATACTCTCAAGTATTAAAGATGTGAAAAAGTGGCATCCATGTAACACCTTTATTCCAACCCAATTTTGACGGTACAGAAAATTCCAAATTTTATATGTTCATAACATATTTACCCTACAAGTAATGTTTCCATCACAAAGAATCTAAAGGGAATATGATTTGTGACAAACCTTGCATTACCCGTTAAATTGTTGATGTAGACAAACATATGGCAACCGAGTGGACGTGAAAATTCAACATAAATGACTTTATGAAAACGTCATTTGGATTCAAACAAAATGTATTGACGTTGACGAGATTAGGGCGAAATTGCATTTGCTCCTTCTCTCCACCAAATCACCAAAATCTTATGGCAACATGGGGACAAATTAGGGATTCTAGCAAGTTTTGCAAATGTGAGGCACCTATTGTTTGGAAGGAAGGGTGTAGTAGATAGCAACAATAGAGAGGAGTTGCCGTTTGTGGGTATCAAGAGGGTGCTCGATGGAAATAGGAGGGGGGCATTCTTCGCTAATGAACAAATGTCCTTTAGATTTGACATTTTCCATGTTAGACCTTGCGAAGAGATATGTGTTGCCAACTATCTGAATGCCCACCTTGAGATGGCTAAGTTTACAAATCTTTCCAAAATTATCTCCTCTTTATAGGATTAGGATGCGTCGGACGAGCTTGAAATTCTAAGATGAAGTCATTTCTAGGAATCATTTATGCTGAATTTCTAAGTTGGATCTCATCAAATGAAACACTTGCTGCATGTGTTTTCACATTAGTAATTTAACAAAATGTTGGACAAAAGCTAAGGGGAAATTATTAGAAAAGTCTTAAAATGATTATAATTGCAAGAGCTTTTTTGATAAGTGTTATCAATGGCAAATTCTCCTGCAAGGAGTGCCCATTTCAGGAAATACCTTTGGAAATGCCTTTGCCTTCGAAATGGAATGCAAATGGCAAATGCCATATGCGGGGACTAATTGAGCAGTTCCTAAAGTTGAGACCCCTAAAAATTGCCGGGATGGGAAATCCTAAAGAAGCCAAGTCGTGGATGGACGAGCTTGAGAAGATCTTTGCATTCTTGGGATGCGGTGATGAGAACAAAATAGCCCTGACAGAATACCAATTGCAAGGTAACACTAGCTATTGGTGAAAAACGATGAAAGGAATAGTGTTTCTAGCAGAAGCCGTCGTGAGTTGGAGTGCCTTAGTCAAGGCATTTAATGGAAAATCTTTCTTGGAATGTGCTCGAGATAAGAAGAGAATGGAGTTCATGTAGCTCCAATAAAATGACTTAACGGTAGACTAGTATGAGGTGAAATTCCTCGAATTATTGAGGTTTGCCCCTAAGCTCACAATAGCTTGAGGCTCGATATCAAGAGCCAATTGGTGCTATTGAACCTCAATGATTACAATGAGTTGGACAAACGTGCTCAACTGATAGGAAGAGACTCGGTAGAGCGAGCAACAGTAACAGCTTATCAAGGTCGACCTTATCATCATGCTCTTTGCCCGAATCCTCGCCACAAGAGGCTAATATAAGAAGGAAAGCGGTCCTTTGTTCCGAATAAGAAAATTGGGTTCACATAAAACACTGCGTGCTATTTCGATGTGGTAGTACGTCGTGCTTGACTCCAACGGTAGCGTGCTTTGGATGTGGCCAGCAAGGTCACATAATAAGAAATTGCCCACAACAATAGCAAATGATGCACAACAATAGCAAATGATGCCGTTATAGCAGTTGCAAGTAGTGCCATCGAATGGAACCTCGTAATGCAAAAACTTCCAACATCCGTTGGCCAAAGGAAGAATCTATGCGATCACTTTGGAGGAGGCTGAAAATTCCAAGATGGTGATATCGGGTATCATCTTTGTATGCAACTATAATGGATTTGCATTGTTTGACACAGGCGCCACACATTCATTTATGTGTGCGTAGTTCATAATATTAGTTGGATTAGAACCTAGTCTACTTGAGACATTGCTTAGTGTCTTTACCTCATTGAAGGATGAAATACTAACCACTTTAGTATGCAAGGGGGTGTAGAATCACTATAGGAGGGCAAGAGCAAGCTATGGACTTGATTGTGTTGGCTATGTATGAATGTGACGACCCAGACCCTAAGGGTGGGTAGCGTGGCTGGGATGGCAGGGGAGGTTGTGTTCGTGGGCCATTGTGAACCAAAAGCAGGTGAGGCTAAGCACATGTCTTCTATCCACATTGCCAAGGGAGGGAGTCCCAAGCTAGTTGATAATGCTGAGGTTCTTTACTCTGTATAACGCATTTGAAAGCCATTAGGGTTAAAGGCCCAAAGCGGACAATATTACATAATGACAACCCACGGGTCCATATAGGTGGTATCAAAGTCGACTTCAGACAGTATATGGAGCCACAATGAGGGTGCTGTATCGTAAGGGGTGGAGAATGTGACGACTTAGACCTTGGGGTTGGGTAGTGTGGTCGGGATGTCAAAGGAGGCTATGTTAGTAGGCGACTGTGACCCAAAAGTGAGCGAGGTTAAGCGCATGTCTTCTGTCCAACATTGCCAAAGGAGGGAGTCCTGAGCTAGTTGATAAGGCGAGTCCTCTCTTTGGTGTAATGCGTTTCAAAGCCATGAGGGTCAGGAGCCTAAAGCGGACAATATTATATAGTGGTAATCCCTAGATCCTTATAACTTCAACATTATCATTGGAATTGATTGGCTTCATAAGTAGCAAGCTAACATGGATTTCTATTAGAAAGTAATTCAACTCAACCCACTTGACCACCCTAGCTATGAATTTTTAGGGAATGGGGGAGATCCCTCAATACTCCTGATTTCTGTACTTGAAGCATATCAACTTGTTAGTGATGGTTGTTAAGGATATTTAGTGGTGGTAGAAGATAAGTCAAAAGAAGAATTGATGTTAGAAGATGTCTCTATAGTGTAGGAATTTCTGGATGTCTTTCCAAAAGAGCTACTAGGGTTACCTCTGAAGAAGGAAATAAAATTTGTCTTTGAACTAGCTCCTAGAACAGAGCCTATCTCTAAAGGCCCCCATAGGATGGCTCTGACGGAGCTTAAAGAATTAAAAGTGCAACCGCAAGAGTTACTTGACAAAAGCTTCATCTAGCCCAGCGCATCACCATGAGATGTGCCGGTCCTATTTGTGAAGAAGAAGGATGAATTGTTATGTCTTTGTATTGACTATAAGTAGTTGAATCGGGTCACCATTAAAAACAAGTACTTATTGCCTAGGATTGGTGATCTGTTCGATCAACTTCATGGAGCATTGGTATTTTCTAAGATAGACTTGAGATTGAGATATCACCAATTGAGGATCAACAAGAAGGATGTTCCCAAAATGGCTTTTAGAACTTGGTACAATCATTACAAGTTCATGGTGATACCATTTGGCGTTACTAATGCACCTGCAACCTTTATGAATGTGATGAATATGGCGTTTAAGCCGTTTGTAGACCATTTCGTGATTGTATTCATTAATGATGTCCTAGTATGCTTGAAGAAACCAAAAGAACATGAACAACGCTTGAGATTGGTGCTACAGATGCTTTGAGACCACAAGTTGTATGCCAAATTTAGCATGTGTGAATTTTGGTTGAGTAGTGTGGTGTTTCTAGGTTACGTAGTGACCAGCAAAGGAATATCTTAGACCCAGCCAAAGTAGAAGCTGTAATAAATTGGCCATGATTGATGATGGTAACAAAAGTCCGAAGTTTCTTGGGTTTAGCCTGATATTATAGAAGGTTCGTAGAGTGATTCACAAGCATAGCTGCTCCCTTAACCCATCTGATGAAGAAGGATGTCAAGTTCGAATGAACGGACAAATGCGAACGGAATTTCTAAGAACTTAAACAGAGATTGACGATAACCCCTAATGTCGTGACCAAACTTCGGGTGCATCACCTAGGGTTTGGCTAATGGATTACTAAGCCTAAACTTAGCTCGAGCTCTCCCAAGCCCATACCAATTCACGACTAGGTTCAAGTATTTAACATGCAAAAGATTATTAGCTAGGAGTCGCCACTAATATATTTTTGGTGAGTCGATTAGAAACCCAAGTAAAGTAACGAGAGATTTATTTTACTTCTACAAATCAGAAATTGTGAATTCGGGGACTTGATTACGTTAGATTTCTCTAACACTCTTTCGGTACCTTTCTTTTTTTATTTTGAAAAAATGTTTTGCAGATAGTTTGAATTAATTTTAATTCTCTTCCCTAACATTTGAGGTGATTATGTAGGTGCGCAAACCACCAATTTAACACCCAAGAAAGTAATGAATAAATTGCAAAACTTATCTCATAGCAACAAAAGCATCTGCAATGTTAGATTAGAATTCACATCGACAGTCCTAGATATGATTTCTAATTAACACGCAATTTCTTTTTTGTTTTCACTTATTCAATGAGAATCATGCTTTATGTAATGCATGCTACTAATATAACATGAAATGATATGACATGGCAATATGACCTAAACTATATGACATAAATAAGCATGCAGCCTATCTTGAAGCATGAAATTGATTTATTCTAAAATTTTGTATTTTCCATGAAATTCAAAATGAAAATTATCCAATGATTGAATGTGCAATCTAAATTAACCAAATGACCTAATTCTAATGACGAGCAATTTCTAACTAAATGAACCTAGCAACAATCACTAGATGACGGGCATTTGATGAACCTACTCCTACATGACATGCGCATGATTTTTTTATTATTTTTTTATGAAAATTCGTAATTAAAATCGCTAGAAATAAAAATCTAACTAAAGTGTGATATTATCTATTCTAGATACCTTCTAAACATGCATTTTTTTAAAAAAAAATCTAGCTAACATATCATGCAATCAATTAAAAAAAAAAAAAATCTAACTAACCTATCATGCAATCAATTCTAACCTGCATGGAATGCAAATGCAATTTTTTTTTTTTTTGTATTTTCAAGATAAACAAAATAATTAAAAGATAAACACCAAATCATCCATGGTCATAAAAAATGTTATCCATCATTAGAATTTAAATTCACTTGATTAGTTTGCTATTAAAATCAATAAATTGATCTTAAGTCTTAAAGATCAATATATCAATTTTATTCCTGCATGAATAATTATTTCATCTAAAGCCTTATAGATGGAATAAAAATTCGTGTGCAGTTGTGAACCGAGACAATACATCGGGAATTTCAACCATGCATTGAGAAATATTTCAAACAGGGAGACAAAATATCAAAAACTAAAATAAGATAAGATAAAATAAATCTACCTAATAAAATAAAATCTCTACCTAAATTTGAATTTTTTTCCAAAATCCACATGGCTCAAGTGAACCACGATGGAGGCTCGGTGCGGCACAGCTCAAAGATGGTGGCTATGGTGGTGATTTGGCATGGCTTGACAAGGCCACGATAAGTTTGATGGGTTGTCGTACGGGGCACCAAGAAGCCTGTAAAACTATCGAAAGCTTGGGGTGCATTTGATAACGTTTCTATTAAAAAATTATTAGGGGAACAAAAATAGAAAAAAATATTTATATTTCGGAGAACAATTTTTGAACAGAAGAATGCATTTGGTAAATTTGTTCTTGGAATAGAAAAAAAACAAAAATACGTTTGGTAAACTTGTATAATTTTTTTGTTTCTTTTAATTTTTTAATATTTTATTTTATTTTTCCTTTTTCCTTTTTTATTTTTTCTTCCTTTTGGCTGGTCACCAACCTTGGCAATGGCCGGCGACTGGCTGGTGAGGGCTGGTAGCCTTGCCAGATCTGGGCGAGCTTGAACTTGCCCAGCCAAGGTGAGGCTGAGCCCTGCCAGGGGCCAGTGATGCTTGGCCTTGGAAGTGTTCCAGAAACTAGAAACAAGTTTTTCTTGTTTCTTGTTTCTGTTCCAAATTTGTTCCTGGGAACAAAAAAATAGATTTTGAACAAAAACACAAATAAACACATTTCTATTATTGGAACAAAAAAACGGAAATTGTGTTCATGACAAAAAAATAAGAACACAAATAAACAGGGCCTTGTAATTCTTCAGGAGGCTTGCCAGTGTCGCCGAGTGATCACTGATATTGAGAACTGGTCATGGTATCGAGGCCAGAATGGTGAGGCTGGGAAGGAGGAAGCAATCCGTGGCGTCGGGTTGAACAAAGAGCAAAAACATTGATGTAGCAAGACCAATGAGCTTCACTAGTGTTGGGCTGGGCTAAGCTGGGCACAATTCAGGGCTGAGGAACCTACAGTTGCGTTTACACACTGCTCAGGTCGTCTTGGGGCACAACGGGACTGCTGGCAGAAGCAGGGTTGTACTAAGACGACAGTGAAGCACCTAACGTGGTAGAGCAACGGGAACAACATACTAGTTGGTGTTGGGCGCCCTTCACGGACACGACACTAGCACCAAAAAAGAGCTGCAGGCGCGCGTGGAGATCACTAACGTCAATGGAGCCCCATTGATTTACCGAAGGTAAAAGGGTAGAGCTTTGTTCGTTATCAATTTTCTTCACGATCTGCCTTTTCTCTCGATTGTCACGTGTGTTTTCTCAATTTTGTCGTATACTCAATTGTGTGGCAACCCCCAAAAACCCTACGCAAACCACCTATTTATAGGCCACGAATTAGGGTATCAACATCCACGAAAATTTCTTTTCCAAACGCAATATTTGTTTTTGATACGATTTAGGATTGCAAAAGGATTTTTCTCAAATTTGAAATCTCGCAAAGATGAATCTGTAAAATCTCTTTGAGGATACGAGCTTGGGCCGATTTGTTCTCTTTGTGGGCTTAGTTTGGCCTATCAATTTAAAGCTCATAACCACCGATTCAAATCCATCTGTCACCGGTTCAATAAATAAATGCAAAAAATGCGAATAAAATGCACCTAAAGTTATATACCATGCAATTAATTAATTAATTTTTTTTTTGTAGGGGTTAAAATTAATTCCTGATTTTTTAATGCGATAAATGACTAAATGGATCGCCAAAATTTAGGTGTCAACAGTTGCCCCTCTTTGAAGATGAGCTCGTAGAGGTTGCCTTCAAAGACAAATTGAGACCTAAATTTTGACCATGCACATGCATTA
This sequence comes from Eucalyptus caleyi, assembly GCA_014182885.2. NCBI lineage: Eukaryota > Viridiplantae > Streptophyta > Magnoliopsida > Myrtales > Myrtaceae > Eucalyptus > Eucalyptus caleyi. Next base: position 10,196,552 of record CM024469.2, on the reverse strand, counting down.
AATAATAATTTTTTTGTCGAAAAATGAATCCCATTTTAAAATGCAATTTATATGATGCACGGAAATTCTAATGCAAATGTATAATACGAAAGGAAAGAACGTACCTATAGTTACTTACCAACCAGTGCGGTAGAGTATTTTGAGGTACATGATAAATCCTTATTTACTCCATAAGTACCCAGTTTTCACTCAGGTTCCTTAAAGAGTCTAATGTTTATCGTAATACCTAGATTCGAATTGAGGTATAACGAAAAAGATCGAAAAACATTCATATCTAGAATGAAATGTTTAACGAAAAGAATTAAGACATCTAGATCCGGACGGAGATGTCAAGATTTTGGAACTCGAAATACCTAAATTCAGATGAAGGTATAACGAGAAATATTGAAGAACATTCACATCCAGAGTGAAATGTTTAAATGAAAAGAGTTAAGACATCTAGATCTAGACTAAGATGTCAAGATTTTTGAACTCGAAATACCTAGATCTAGACTAAGGTATAATGAGAAAGATCGAAAAACATTCACATCTAGAGTGAAATGTTCAATGAAGAGAATTAAGACATCTAGATCCAGATTGAGATGTCAAGATTTTTGAACTCGAAATACCTAGATCTAGACTAAGGTAAAACGAAAAGATCAAAAAACATTCACATCCAGAGTGAAATGTTCAATGAAAATAATTAAAACATCCAGATCCAAACTGAGATGTCACTATTTTTGAACTCGAAATACCTAGATCCAGACTAAGGTATAACAAGAAAGATCGAAAACATTCACATTCAGAGTGAAATGTTCAACAAAAAAAATTAAGACATTCAGATCTAGATTGAGGTGTTAAGATTTTTGTACTTGCAATACCTAGATCTAGACTAAGGTATAACAAGAAATATAAAAAAACATTCACATCCAGAGTGAAATGTTTAGATGAAAATAATTAAGACATTCAGATCCAGATTGAGATGTCAAAATTTTGGAACTCGAGGTACCTAGATCCAGACTAAAGTATAACGAGAAAGATTAAAAAACATTCACATTCAAAGTGAAATGTTTAAACGAAAATAATTTTATGAAATTTAGATCTAAACTGAGATGTCAACAACAAATTGAAAGATTTTGGTGAAATTCAGATTCTCAATTTCTGCAAATTGGAGGAAATACTCAAATTTTTCCTTAAGCACTTTGATTAGAAGATGAGCTACTTGAACTTTACCTTAAGTACTTCAACAAATTTGATACTTACCTAGGGTACCCTACCTGAAGGCTTGATTGGGTTACCGGACGTTTTGGACAAATCCTAATGCTCCAGGGCCAATTGCTGCTCGACTTTCATAAGAACTTCACTTGAATATTGTCTAGGACCCCTATCATTCTACGATTGCCTAGCATTACAGCATGGACCATCTGACCAGGACCCGAGCCTTTCTTTGGTTGCCTTAGTCAAACTAAATCCTGGAGAAAAATCTTTGGGGGACAACTCAACTGAGTCGAGTGTCAGTGCACTTGAAGAGGAATACCTGTGTAATGACAAGTATTTAAGATATGGATAGAGATATACTTACCTGGTAACATCTCTGATCCTCGGGGATATGTCTCCTGTAAAATATAGTCGTAGGAGAGACAACATGCATTTGTAATCACAAACATGCATTAATTCAAGGGAGGTTCATGCATGATGATTTCTATCAATCTGGCATCACCTAATTTCTATTGGGAAATATTTCAAAAGAATATTCCAATTTGAACACATGAGTGTCATGGATGTGTCAAATGAGGGATCTTTCAGTCTGAAAGGACTTTTCACTCATCCTCATTAAAAGAGCTATTTCATCCTAACCTTTGATGTAGGATTTTGACAATCACTCTATCTCACCATTGTCATGCCAAATAAGGGTTTGAGCAATCTCGCAAGTGGTATGACCTTATCAATCTGAGAGGTCTTTAACAAGGACTGTAATGTGGGCTTGGTCAACGGCTTAACAAGGGAGATTCTTTGAGTCGAGGCTATTGAAAAATGACATTTCGCAATTGTCTTGTGGTTTACAAGTCAAGAAATTATCTTACTCACACTTCTTCGAGCGATACTTTCGAACATATGAACTTTTACGTTAATTCAAGTACCATAATCTGAAGAGACTTTGCAAGGGACGTAATGTAGGCTTGGTTTATGGGTTGAGAAACGAAATGATCATTAGGCTCAAAAAGTGCTTAGGGGGTCAAAATTAGAGATCATCTTGACATTTCCACCAATTTTCTTCTCCACCGTCAAAGATTTTCTTCAAATCACAACCCCATTGATTGCAACAACATATGAGTTTTTTTTTTTTTGGTACCGCATTGTTGGGGATACGATTCACTACATCAAGCGTTTGATTTTTCTCTTTCTTTGGGCATTGGTCTTACTTTTATCAGGCACACTGCTTTTTCATGCCCCTCTTTTGCACTTATTTTCTTTGGACTCACACAGCCTCCATCTTTTATTATTCTAGACCATGCTACTTGAATATTTTTTTGCCTTGCCCCAGTGTGGGGGATGATCACCAACTGGGTTTAATGTGAAACGAATTCATAGGCTCAAGTGGAATATGCAATGGATAAAAATGTATAGGATAGAGAAAGAACCGCTCTTCATCATCCTGAGGCACTTCAAATTATCGTACAAGTTACATTGCGAAAGCAATTCTCAAAGATTGATGCAAGTGTGAGTAAGAAGATCCTTATCATTCATTTCAAATTTTGTCCCAGTATGGGATAATCCTTGACAGGAATAATTTAAAAAGCTCTTCATGTGTGTGGGCTCAAAGGGCTAAATGATGGGTATACCTATAGTGTTTTAGGTAGAGGAAGAAACTGCCTCTCATCACCTCGGTTGACGTACCCTTTGTGAGATCGCCCTTTTCCTTGTGGGCATCGAATTTTTCCACACAACTTACTGGGGATTAGTGTATGAAATAGTGTATGGAATAAGGTTAGCCTTTTGTCATTTCAAAGTATCTCATTTGACACATTCAATTTATCTCATGCAATTCATCAAGGAAGAAAAACACAAGATTAGCAACAAATTTGAACAATTTTATTCACTGATGCAATTTATTCATCATAAAAATGCTTGCAATTCAAAACATGACATGGAAAATTCTATCATGGGTAGTATTTTTTGATAGCATCGGAATCAACTGGAGTGGAAAATTCACGACCATCCATTTCTGCCAGGATCAAAGCACCTCCAGGAAGTATCTTCTTCATCACATATGGGCTGCTGTAATTTGGAGCAAACTTGCCCCCGGGATTTTCCACCGAAGAATGATGGTCTTCTTTTACTTGCCCCAAATCTATTTTTTCATTGCGAGTGTGCTCTAAGCCTGTTGATCACGAGTCAAGTTTATGATCATTGAATCTTGATACGCCACTTTCAGATGTCCCTTGTCATAACAAGTTGTTGACACCTAAATTTTGGCGACCCGTATTAAAAAATTAGGGGTTAATTTTACCCCTAAAAAAATAGTTAATCGCATAGCATATAGTTTTAGGTGCATTTATTTTTTATTGCATTTACATTGGGCCGGTGACGGACGGATTCGAATTGATGGTTCAAAAACTTTAAGTTGATAAGTTGGGCTAAGCCCACGAAAAAAGCAAATCGGTCCAAGCCCGTATCCTCGGAGATATTTTACGGATTTATCTTTGTGAGATTTCAATTCAAAAGCAAATATTGCGTTTCGAAAAGAAATCTTCGTGGATATGGATTTGGAAAATTTAAAAACCCTAATCCATGCCCTATAAATAAGTAAACATACGTAGGGTTTTGGGAAGCCACACATTGAATATACGGCCACGTTGAAAGGGCTTTTCTCGAGAGTTTCCTTGAGCTTTTCCGTTCACTCCATTGAAAAGAAGAAGAAGAAAAGCTTTTGGGGGGTAAAAGTCAGCAGAGAAAGATAGAGAAAAGAGGTGAGGGAGACCTGAAGAGGGAGAGAGAAAAACAAAAAGAAAAGGGAAAAGAAAGAACAGAAGCAGGAGAGCTTCTTCTTTGCAGCCGTTCGGGCCCCCGTGCACAGATTCTTCCATTGCTGCCGTCCATTCATCCTGCGCCACACCAGCACCGCCGTTTGTCGCTCCACCCGCGGCGACGCAATGCCGACAGTCCACGACCCACCTCGACCGCAACCTCCGGCCTGCCAAAGCTCTATCGCGGTCGGACCCGAGCTAGATCTGCCCACCGCCTGCACCGCGTTGGCTCCGAGCTTCCCTCGACGACCGTTGCTGCTGCTCCTGTGACGCCCCTACATCGCGCGCCTCTACCCTGCTCCACCTCTGCTCTGATGACCCGGCTCTGTTTTACTCGTGAAGTCGCAGCTGCTGCTGATCTGCATCGCCACCCGGTTGGTCTCACCCGTGACGCCGCTTCTGTCTCTGTTCCGCCCTTCTCCAAGTGACGCCCACAGCAGCTTTCCGCCGAGCCTTCTTCACCAGTCGCTGCTGCATATCTGGTGGTCCACTTGACGCCAGCAACGCCGCGACGCCCCTTTCGCCGGTGCCCGAGCGCCGGTTGCTTCGCCTTTGCTGTCCCTGTCCCTGTCCCGCCTGACCCGCGACCAACTGTGCCTTTCCTTCGCCGGAGCTGCCCCTGTCGGACCAACGACAGTTGCCCTAGGTGACCTGCCACGAGCAATCCGTGCTTGGGAAGGGAAAAAGAAAACAGAAAAACAAAAGAGAAAAAGAAAAATCAAATTATGTAGTTTCTCTTTTATGTTTTTTTTTTTTTTTTATTTTTATTTCTTTAATATTCTGTTTTAGTGGAATTGTTCCTTAATATATTATTGATATCCCAATATGAAATAGTCCCTCAAGCTAGAGATTGACAGTCTGATTTTCGCGCCCGAAATCCGACTCGCAATCCCTTATGAAAATCGACAATCCAATCTCAAGCCCAAGATTCGATTTGCGATTTAATTTAAAATTGGCCAACCTGATCTTATGCGCGAGATATGGTTCGTCAATTTTTGGATATCAATCTTATCTTGTTTGATTTGCTATCGTCAAGTTGGTTGAGTCAATCTTATTTTCATAAAAGAAAAATCCAAAAGATATTTGAGTTAGGAATAGATTTGCTTTAGAATATTTCTTGTTTAGGATTAAAATTGCAATCTTATTTCGAAATTTAAAAATCCAAAAATGTTGAATTAGGATTAAGGTTTTTTATATTTAGAATAATAATTTTATTTTGAATCAAGGAAAAGAAAACCAAAAAAAAGAAAAGAGAAAGCATATTCATTTAGGATGTTAGTTTTATCATTATTTGAATTGCATGTGAAATTTTAATTTCGAAATTAATATAAAAACACAAAAAATCATCATGCATATATCATGTTGAATTAAGGCATTATTTGCACGTCATTGCATGTTAGGATTGCATGTTTATCAATTATAGGTAGATAATCTCTCCTAGATAAATTGCATGTTTTGTTAGGAAAATAAAAATGTCAATGTCATATAGAATTAGGTTCATGAAATGCACGTCATTTATTGATTGTTGTTAGGTCCATTTAATTAGAAATTGCCCATCATTAGATTAGGTCATTTAATAAATGTCGCGTGACATATAGCTCGCATATTAAATTGCATCTTGTATGTCATTTTAGTTGAAATAATTTTGTACATCATTGCATTGCATTACACGTCATTAGAATTAAGTCATTATGATTAATTTAGATTGCATATTTAATTATTGCATGTTCATTAAGAGAACACAAAAATCTCATTCATATAGTTTTAGGACATATTGTCATGTCATATCATTTCATATTAGATTAGAAGTATTGCATTGCATATGGACTATATTTTTGTTGAAAAAGAGAAAACAAAAATTGAGTAATTGCTTGTTAATTAGAAACCATATCTAGGGTTGTTGATGTGGATTTTAATTTAACACTGCAGATGCTTTCGTTGCTTTGAGGTAAGTCTTGCATTATTTAATTGCTTTCTTGGGTGTTAAATTGGTGGTTTACGCACCTGCATGAACACCTCACATGTTAGGGAACTAGTTTAAAATCAATTCAAGCTGCCTGCAAAACCTCTTTTTAAAAATAAAAGAAATGGCACCGAAAGGGCGTTAGACAAATCTAGCGTAATCAAGTCACCGTACCCAAATCTCTGGTTCGTAGGAGTAAAGTAAAACTCCCGTTACTTTACTTGGGTTTCTAACCGACCCATCAAAAATAGATTAGTGGCGACTCCTAATTGAAAATCAATTGTATATTAAGAACTTGAACCTAAGTAGTGAGTTGGTATGGGCTTGGGAAAGCCCGAGTTAAGTCTAGGTTTAACAATCCATTAGCCAAACCTTAAGTGGATTACCCCCGAAAAATTGGTCGTGACACAAGTTATAGAATTATACTCTGAGACAAGAAGTAAATGAGTTAGACAAACAAACATGTTTAATTTGCTACAAGCTTTGGGATTTTTTTATTTATTTATAGTGAAATGCTTTTGTTTTCGAAAAAGTTTTTGGGAGGAAGCATGAGAAAGTCCAGCCCTTAGGATTTCTCCGTGGATGATATTTTCTTTTCATTGTTGGATATCATCATTGGATTGGTTTGGTGTATCCCGTCATGCCCTCAAAATTGGAAATAAAATTTTAATTTCATTGAATGGAATCAAATGATTTACATTATTGGAATGGAAAATGCAAACAAACAAACCCTAGAATCGAAAGCAATAATTGAAATCTCAGAAAGTAGGAAACCCTAGAAAAAACTTGAAATCCTAGAGAGAATAAAAAAAAAGACTCATTCATAGAGGAGTGTGAAGTTAAGAACTTCTTCACTCAATGACAGCATTTGTGCCGCCGTCATGGCTAGGCAGAGGATTTTTCTGATTACTATTGAAAGAAAATGCCTTTGTACCCAAGAGGTTTTGGATCCGGTGCTTGAGAGCGAAACATTCATTAGTTGAATGTCCCAATTCACTGCTGTGGTAATCACACTTCTTTGCTAAGTCAGAACCACAAATGTGTTCGCGATTAGGCCTTTTCGGCTCGCTAGTAAGCAAGCATTTCTTTCGAAGGATTGCCAACACTTGGGATGGAGATCCATGGAGAGGAGTGAATCGCCTTCTATTATTTGCTTGAGCAAACAATTGATGGCCAGAAGTTTGTTGTTGCCTTGCATTCATTTGGATAGTCGGATTGTGATTGGCATTTTCTTGGCTGTAGGCCACATTCACATCTATAGCAGACTCTTTCTCATTCCTGATAGAGAACTTTTTGTTGGATGGCTCAATAAACCATCATTCCTTTATCCCCATCTTGATTTGTTCTCCCACAGGAATAAGTTGATAGAAGTTCTCAACGTACGTGCTGGCCATTTGGTTATAGAACTCAGACGAGAGAGTCTTGACGAATAACTTCATCAATTCCTTGTTAGTAGGCTCAAGAGTGATTTGAGTTGCCAGATTTCGCCATCTCATGGCATACTCTTTAAATGACTTGCTCATCTTTTTCTCCATCCTCTCAAGATCTTCTCAGGAAGGTATATTGAACTTATATTTCTTGAGGAACGCGTCAGCCACTTCATTCCAGGTGTTGAGAAGGTTCACATTCTTCATCACATACTAGCTCAGTGCGGGCCTGGTCAAACATGCATGAAATGATTGGATCATGATGGGCTCATTCTTGACGTATTGGGCTATGCGTATATGGTACATCTACAAATGGGCTTTTGGGCAGGAAGTACCATCATATTTCTTGAACTCCAGCATCTTAAACTTCTTTGGCATTTTGACCTTCTCATATACGGACAAGTCGAACGGGAAAGTGAACTCTGCGACTCTTGCAATTGCTTCACTTTCTCCTCGAGTTTTACAAAGCGTTCATCTTGCTTCGTCTTAGGGACATTGTTAGACTTCGTCTTTTTGGCAATGACCAATAGTGGGTCATATTCGAGCTCAGACATGTCGTCATCACCCATTTGAGCCTTGCTTGCTTGCTTTGGAATAACTATCTCGGGAAGAGTGGGTTCAAGAGTCGGATTCGCTCGAAGGGATTGGATTTGAGTTGTCAGAAGCTGCATAGAGGTGACTAACTGTTAGAGTTGGTCTTCCATAGTGGAGATACGATTACGCATTTCAACTTGATCGTCCATTCTAGCTCTTGATCGTGTAATAATGGGCGAACGTGGAGGATCCATTATCACCTAATCTAAATGAATGAAAATATGTAAGCACGAGGTGTAAATAGAGAGCCCATCCATGACAACAATCTATGCTTTTTTTTTTTTTTTAATCTTTTTTAAGTCATGAAAAGGTCCACATATGAAGGGAATTTCCTAAAAATGGACTAGGAAAATAAAGACATGGGATGCCCTAGCAAGGACGAAGTTTCCTAAACATGAACTAGGAAATGCCAAAATTTGAATCTCCTTAATAATAACAATAAAGACATAAGTTGAAAACAAATTATCCAAAGTTTTTTTTTCCAAATGATTCATTGCATGACAATTTCCTCATTTCATTTCTAATTGATAAAGGAATTAAATCAATGATTGACCTAGATTGTTATGGACGGACCAGAAGTACAACAAAATAAATTGCATGGTACATGGATAGAAGACTTACTTCACTAAGGAAAATCAATGGCAATCACATAGACAAGCATATGAAACGTGGGATTCGATTTCTACTCTAGACAGGCTTAGCAAAGTGAAGTTAGCAGGGTGGGATGACTAATTGCAGTCTCGCATACTAAGCCAAGTCCTCCTAACTCCGGCTTAGTCAGGAATGATAACCCAATGCGACGTAGTCTCGCGGGCAGAGGTAAGCATTCTTGACACCAAGATAAAAGCTTTCGGGATTGAGTTGGGCAACCTCTACTACGCCGCCTCGTGGTCGAAGTCGTATCAAACTCAACACCATCCTAAGTATCCTAATGCGGCTTAGGTCCGGCAGTAGGTTGTGTCTACGAAAGTGTATTGCTAAATGTAAGGCATGTACAATAGTTTATGTCAAGCAACACTTCATACATGGAAATAAATCATACATTCCTACACCTCCTTACAAAACAAAAGGTCAGCAAACATTTCCCCTTATACCTCCCATTCTGTAAAAACATTTAACATCTTAAATGTTAGGGACATACTTGGAATCTTTGCTGTCAAACAAAAATATTTTTGCAAAATAGAAGAGAAAATCGGCCTAAGTTCATTAAGAGCTTTAACTCAAGTCTCCAATGGAGTTGCCAAACTATTGTGACCAAACCTTGGGTGCATCACCTAGGGTTTGGTTAATGAATTTCTAAGCCTAAACTTAGCTTGAGTTCTCCTAAGCTCATACCAATTTATGACTTAGGTTTAAGTATTTAGCATGCAAAAGATTATTAGCCAGGAGTCGTCAATAATCTATTTTTGGTGGGTTAATTAGAAACCCAAGTAAAGTAATGGGAGATTTACTTTACTTCTGCGAACTAGAAATTGTAAGTTCGAGCTCTCCTAAGCTCATATCAATTCACGACTTAGGTTTAAGTATTTAGCATGCAAAAGATTATTAGCTAGAAGTTGTCACTAATCTATTTTTGATGGGTCAATTAGAAACCCAAGTAAAGTAACAGGAGATTTACTTTACTTTTGCGAACTAGAAATTGTAAGTTCGAGGACTTGATTACGTTATATTTCTCTAACGCCCTTTCGGTACCTTTCTCTTTTTATTTCGAAAAAATGTTTTGTAGGTAGCTTGAATTAATTTTAATTTCACTTCCCTAATATGTGAGGTGATCATGCGGATGCGCAAACCACCAATTTAACACCTAAGAAAGCCATAAATAAATTGCAAAACTTATCTCATAGCAACGAAAACATCTGCAATGTTAGATCAGAATTCATATCGATGGTCCTAGATATAATTTCTAATTAACACGCAATTTCTTTTTTCTTTTTGTTTTCACTTATTCAATGAGAATCATGCTTTATGCAATGCATGCTACTAATCTAACATGAAATGATATGACATGGCAATATGACCTAAACTATATGACATAAATAAGCATGCAGCCTATCTTGAAGCATGAAATTGATTTATTCTAAATTTTTTCATATTTTCCATGAAATTCGAAATTAAAATTATCCAATTATTGAATGTGCAATCTAAATTAACCAAATGACGTAATTCTAATGATGAGCAATTTCTAACTAAATGAGCCTAGCAACAATCACTAGATGACGAGCATTTGATGAACCTAATCCTACATGACATGCGCATGATTTTTTTTTTTTTTTTATGAAAATTCGTAATTAAAATTGCTAGAAATAAAAATCTAACTAAAGTGGGATATTATCTATTCTAGATACCTTCTAAACATGCATTTTTTTTTTTAAAAAAATCTAGCTAACATATCATGCAATCAATTCAAAAAAATAAAAATAAAATCTAACTAACCTATCATGCAATCAATTCTAATCTGCATGGAATGCAAATGCAATTTTTTTTTTCTGTATTTTCGGGATAAACAAAATAATTAAAAGATAAACACCAAATCATCTATGGTCATAAAAAAATGTTACCCATCATTAGACTTTAAATTCAAACTTGATTAGTTCGCTGTTAAAATTGATAAATTGATCTTAAGTCTTAAAAATCAAGATATTAATTTTATTCTCGCATGAATAATTATTCCATCTAAAGCCTTATAGATGGAATAAAAATTCGTGTGTGGTTGCAAATCGAGCCAATACATCGGGAATTTCAACCATGCATCGAGAAATATTTCAAACGAAGAGACAAAATATCAAAAACTAAAATAAGATAAGATAAAATAAATCTACCTAATAAAATAAAATCTCTACCTAAATTTGATTTTTTTTTTTCCAAAATCCGCATGGCTCAAGTGAACCATGATGGAGGCTTGGCGCAGCACGGCTCAAGGACGGTGGCTGTGGTGGTGACCTGGCATGGCTCGACAAGGCCGTGATAAGTTCCATGGGCTGTCGTACGGGACACATAAAACAACTTCTACATCACTAGTGCTCCACTCGGCAATGTTTGCCACACTGCTTGTGGCATTCTGCCTATCACCTTTATTCCTCTGCTTCGGACAATCTCTTCTAATGTGCCTCTCCTCGTGACACTTAAAGCACTTCACGTGTCCCTTGGACTTTTTGTGGCGTGATTTTGATCTACTTTTACCTTTACTACCATTAGGTCTATAGTATCATTCTCTATCTCGAATTGTCGGTGCTTACACTACTCCTTGCACCAAACTGTCATCTCGCAACTTTCTCTGCTACTCCTTAGAGAATAAGGCGGACTTTACCTATTTTGAGATAATTGTAGTATGCCCCAGTGAATCAGTAAAGTGCTCCCATGACTTTGGTAAAGAAGTTAATAACATCATGCTCCATTATTCATCATCAAGTATTTTACTAACGTTCTTCAAATCCATTATGAGTTTATTGAATTCATTTAGGTGAGTTCTGATAGATGTACTTTCAGTAGATCTAAATTGAAACATCATCTTCAACATGTACATGTGATTGTTCAAACATTTCTTTACATGAAGTACTTGAAGTTTTACCTATAATGCTGCGGCATCCTTCTTCTCGACCACCTCTATTAAAACCTCATTTGACAAGTTCAATAGAATTGTGCTCTTTATTCTTTCTATTAGCTCTATCCTCTCAAGGGCTTTCATTATAAGCGGCAACTCATCTTCACCATTTAGTGCCTTGGCCAAACTCTGGGTTGTCAATAATACCCGCATCTTGATGCTCCATAACCCAAAGTTGTTCATCCCGTTAAACTTTTCAATTTCAGATTTTGCTTAAAACATAATTGCAATAACAGAGTTTCCAAATAATAATCAGACAAGCAAAAACCCCAAATCACAATCAAGAAATCTGATCCTAAGCTTTGATACCAATTGTTGAAATATAATACGCGGAAACAACAAGATCTTGTAATTTACGTCAACGCGAAATTACCAGAGAAATAAACGAGAAATAATAAGAACACTAGAGATTTACTTGGTTCGGTTTGAGTATTGGTACCTACGTCCATAGGGAGAGCTACTAGCAAATAATCCATTATAATCGGAGAATTAGAGTTTACAAACTCTCACGGGTTTAAGTGTTTTCCACACCTAGATTTAATCTCAAACCAAAAGTGTTTATAAATAAATAATTCACTTGGATGTAAACTCATGGCATAAAATTACCGTGCATTCAAGCTCAAAGTAAAAGGCTCTACGTACGCCAAAACAAGAAATTGGACATCCATCTTTTCTCCATGTACGTATAGCTTCGCATTCTCCTTTCAAGGCTGGTGCAATGTCTTTTGGATGTGCGGCTTCTTTGCTCTTTCTGGGCGGCGCTCTCTTCTGCTTTTGTAGCTCCACTCCTAAAAAAGAAACCCCAAAGTTCCGCCTTTATATGTGTGTGCCCAGAGTCAACAATTTGACTTAGGCCCACTTGTGCTCTTCAAAACGAATTTGGCTTCATATGCACGAAAAGTGAAACCCTTACTTTATCTGTTATATTATTTTCTCTTTTATCTTGTAGTGGCAGGTTAACTTCTTTTGTAAGTCCAACACAAAGTCTAATAAGAGAAAAAAAAATTCTTTATCTGACTTGTAATCTGCTTAGGAAAATATTTCTCAGCAAATTTGGCTAACAAATCGTTATCTGAATTCAGACTCGAGATATTAATTTAACACTCTAGATGTTCATTTTTACCTCGTACACGATTGAAACTCTGGAAAATTGTAAGTCTCGTAGTCCAAGGTTCAAGTAAATGCATGGAGGGAGAGTTGGAAAAGAGGAATTTTCCCACTGAACCTGATTCTGATCGCAAATCACTCTTAGATAAGAATCGGACAGGCTGGAGTAAGTTGATCTCACCATAAAAGCTAGCAATGCTAGACGTTGGGAGTGGGATGATGGGAGTAAATCATTTAAAGTAGGAATCAGCATATCTTTTCCATCTCACTAGTGCACCCGAACAAGTTTATTGCCCATCCATTGAGATAACTGCTTTCTAGAGTGCCAGTTTTCACTGCAAGTTCAAGAAGTACCAATCGCTTCAGCAACGTTCTCTACCGGCGTATCTTCAATTCCTTTTAGTGCAACTCGATATTCTTTACAAAAACCAAAACCTCCATATGTAAGAGCAGTCGTGCACTGGTGATGGCGAAGCCAAAAGAACAACTAAGAGCAAGAAGAAAGGTACAGTGCGTGAATGGACCAATAATCAAATTCTCTCTGCAAGTCGAAAAGTAAAATCCTGGCACAATCCATGAACAAGACCGAGATGCCTCAAGCAGGTCTGACAACGTCTATTGAGTAGATGGGGGTGAGCATTTCTTCAACCAACAACAAACAATCATTCATCTACAAGCCAAAAACCACAAGTGCTTAATTGATGGCACTCTAAAATTTCAGCTATTCATAATAAAAGGAACTAGAGAAATTCCGAAGGCAAGACATCAGAAAAGCTTGCAGAACAATCATCTCAGGAATAAATAAGAAAAGCAAAAGAAAAATCGCTGGACATGAACATATTTCAATAGACAAAAGAGCCTAATGAGAAAGATGGGCAACATCTCGAGTAGCTTAGGTTGGGCTGTGAATGAAAAGTGAAGAGGATCACTTCACAGCCCAAAAGGGTGGACACAGTATTGACCATGGTAAGAACTGAACTAAACACCAGTAGTTTAAGTGCATTACTTCCTGAACTCTCTCAAAAGTTATAAACCAAACGATGGCTCACTCAACAGAATCCAGCAAACATGGCCAGAACAAAACCCTGAATCCAATAATAGGCATCCCCAGAAAAAAAATGAAATTGAAGGATAGAGCACTGACATGTCCACTGTAAGTAGAAAATGTTACCTTAGATGATTCCAATCATTAAGATGCCACTATTTGTAAAAGAAAGCACCCCGTGCCATCACCAGATAAGAGAAACCAATCAATGACGAAAAGCTCGAGGCATCAATCACAAACTCTTAGAAATGCACTCTTACAATTCATTGTTAATGTCTTACAAACAGTAAGAAAATTGTCTATAGCTCTAGATCAAACTCCAGTTCTCCACCTGAACCATGCACGAACCCTCCTAATAGTTATCACAAATCATCATTGCAATCTGCGTCAAAGATGAGTAATTTTTATCATATATTCGCAAAAACAATCCGAGGAAGTGAAAAAAGAGGTTTACGAGAAACAATATAAAGATATCATTGCATAATTTGTATGTCAGCTCAAAAGGTGACGCAGAGCAGACGTAACTCCGAGCCAAGAGAGGCACTATGGTCACTATGAAGACAAAACTCATATTAACTATGTGGAATTTGATTAAAACGGTCCTCTCAAATGACAATATAAAGTGCGAGTTGGTTCTAACCATTACATCTGAAATTGGTGTGCACTAAGCAATCAGAAGCAATACAAGTGTAATGGCTTAAGGATGCATAGTAAGTTCCCCAAATTAAAAGTTGCGCCACTGTCGTCAATGGTCAACATCTAACAGCTTTCTACATGGATCTTGCCAAAGTTAGCCAATTCTATCCAATAGACAAACTAACATAGAACTTAAAATACTAACATCAAATGAATACTCTTAAAGAGCGGTCCAAATTACTTGATAATTGTTTGCCCCATCTTCATCTAGTCTTCTCTTGCTCTACAAAAGGAGAAAATAGAATGCATTCCCTTAGTCAGAGAGAGAGAGAGAGAGAGAGAGAGAGAGAGAGAGAGAGAGAGAGAGAGAGAGAGAGAGAGATTAACCCCTAGTGACTTCTCCAAAATCACAGATAGTTATTTAACTTTTGAACCTCCAAAAATAACCTTTCAGAGGTCACAGTATTTTATCTCTTAAAAAGCATATAAAAGGATATTAGTTGTTGGAATGTGTCGCTATTAATTTGTGTTAGTTGTCATTGCAATTAATTAGTGATAGTTGTATCTATTAGCTACCAACTACCTAGTAAATAGGTTCTATTTCCAACTGAGTTCATGATGTATATAAATAGAGACTTATTGTATCTATAGTGAACAACTAATACACACGTCAGTATTTTCAACTTGGTATTAGAGCCCGAAGGTCCTTCACCTCCGGTGATTTTTTTGATCTTTTCCTTTGATTGTTTGGTCACTATGTCTGAAGAATCATCAACCTCGCAGTCTAACCCCCTATCACTTCTCACAAAGTCCACCGAACCTCATCCTATTCAGATCACTTCCATAAAGCTGAATGGCGATAGCTTTCTTTGGTGGTTTCAATCCGTTCAAATGTATATATGGAGTAGATGAAAGATTGGCTATCTCACTGGAGATATTGCAGAACCAACAACAAAAGACCCCACTTGGGCTGTCTAGGATGCGGAGAATTCGATGATTATGACGTGGCTGACCAACTCCATGGAAGAAGATAATGGTGCAAACTATCTAGGGTATCATTTTGCCAAGGAACTCTAGGATGTTGTGTGTGAAATGTATTTAGATTTGGGTAATCAATCTCAAATCTACGAGTTAACCTTGAAACTGGGGAAGATGCGGCAAGGAGAGGAAACTGTCACAAAATACTTTCACTCTTTGAAACATTTGTGGTAGAAGCTCGATTTATTCAATGATCATGAGTGGACATGCATTGAAGATGGTAATCTGTACATGAAGATTATAGAACTATAACATATCTATGCTTTCCTAGCATATTGGGGAGGTGAATAATGCTAGGCAAGGTAGCTACTGGCGGAAAGGATGGACCGCTGGAAGGTTCAACATTGGGTACCTTTGGAGACAAGAAGAGCCGTGTTCTTGCAACAATAGTTTCTAAGGCAAATGTAAGCAAAATCCCTGCTAACTTGCGAAGATTAGATGAGAAACCTTATGTTTGGTGTTATGTTTGCAACAAACCCCATCATACACAGGAGACCTATTGGAGGATTCATGGTTGACTAGCTCCGTTCAGCCGTGATAGTAAGTCATCTCAGCGTGTCTCCTATAGCTAATGAGGCAACTGCATTCCCTTTCAACAAAGAGCAACTAGACCATCTTCTATAGCTAGTTTCTCGGGTACTCCTACTACTTTGATTGCTCACCAAGGTAGAAATCTAAAAGCCCTCTCCTGTTGTTCACAACTTGTACCTCATATCATTGATTCAGGGGCATCGGACCATATGACTAATATTCCATATTTGCTCACATCCTATGTTCCTTGTCTCAGCAACCGAAAAGTTCGGATTGCTGATGGGAGTTTTTCATCTATTGCAAACAAAGGATTAGTTCTACTTTTTGATTCTATTATACTTCATAATGTACTGCATGTTCCTAAGTTAGCTTGTAACTTATTGTATGTTAGTAAACTTTTGAAAGAGTCTAACTATTGTGTTATTTTTTTGCTTCCCATTGTGAGTTTGAGGATTAAATCTCAAGGAAGACAATTAGCAATATTAGGATGAGGGATGGTCTTTACTACTTTGAAGAGTTTGTCTTTGATAAAAAAAGGCTCAAGCTTATGGAACTTTTAGTCCTTCCCCTTTTCAAGAAAAAATAATGATTTGGCACCATTGGTTGGGTCATCCTAGGTTTGGATACTTGAAATATTTGTTTCCTCTTGTTCGAAGGTGTGGATGTTTCTTCACTTCATTGGGACAATTGTCTTTTTTCTAAAGTCATCGTGCTCATTATAATTCAAATCGGTATCGTGCATCATCACCATTTTATTTAATCCATAGCGATGTTTGGGGTCCTTCACCTTTGCCAACAAAAACCGGGAAACGGTGGTTTGTCACCTTTATAGATGATCATACCCGTTCATGTTGGACATACTTGATGAGTGCCAAGTCTGAAGTTGAGTCATTGCTCAAATTTTTTTATCAAATGGTTGTGACCTAGTTCCCCACTACTATTAATATTCTTTGTATTGAGAATGTTATTGAGTTATAACCAGTATAGAGGGAGTTTTTTGCGAGAAAAAGACATCCTTCACTGATCAACTTGCAGAATGATACCCTAATAGACTGGCATTGCCAAGGCATCTCCTTGAAGGTTCCCATGCCCTCAGTTTTTCAATGCATGTACCTAATACTTATGGGGGGAAGTTGTATTAATAGCATCTTATCTAATTAATATGCTGCCTACTCGGGTGTTAAACTACACTACTCCCTTAGATTATTTCAAACAAGTGCACCCCATAGCTCGTATATTTTCTAATGTTCCTTTGAGGATGTTTGGTTGCATTGCATATATCCACCTTCCAAGTCAATGTTGATCCAAATTAGATCCTTGGGCTGAAAAGTGTGTTTTTATGGGGCATGCACTGAACCAAAGAGGTTACAAGTCTTATAATCCACGTATTGGCAAAACTCATATCACTATGGATGTCACCTTCATAGAGTCCCAACCATTTTTTTTTCCAACGAATCTCTTCAGGGGGAGAATGCCGAAGTTAGTGAAGAGATTTTGTGGCACTCAAACTCTCCCGTCCTTCCCACTCATTTGTCTGAGTCCTCGAAAACACCTTTGCCGAATCTTGATATGTCAAAAATGGGGGGAGAAAAAGTTCAAGATCACTATGTGATCAGCAAGGCCGAGTTTTAGGTTTATATTAGAAGAAAAGCTCTTCAAAATGTTGCATATTAGAACCTTATCTTAGAGCCTCATTTGTCTGCAGCCTCGGGAGATGATTCCTTACCTTTGTCATCAAGTGATCCGAGTAGTACCTTCCCCCCCCCCATTCTAGTCTCATATTCTGATTCTGATACTTCTAATCTTGATATACCTATAGCTTTTAGAAAATGGGTTAGATCATGTACTCAGCATCCTATATCAAAACATGTGTCATATCAAAAGCTGTCTCATTATCACAAAGCGTTTGTGTCAAACTTGTCTCACATATCTATTCGTAGAAATATCCAAGAAGCTTTAAAGGATCCAAAGTGAAAGATGGCAGCTGAGAATGAAATGAAAGCACTTATTGAGAATGGCACTTGGGAATTGGTTGATGCACTAGAAGGAAAAAAAAGATTGTTGACTGTAAATGGGTATTTACTATAAAATGTAAACCCGATGGGAGTATTGAACGGTATGAAGCAAGGCTAGTGGTAAAAGGGTTCACTCAGACTTATGGAATTGACTATTAGGAGACTTTTGCTCTAGTTGTCAGGATAAATTTTGTTTGGATTTTACTATCTTTGGCTATTGTTCTTAATTGATCCTTACTCCAGTTAGACGTGAAGAATGCATTTTTGAATGGTGATTTGGAGGAGGAAGTGTTTATGAGTTTGCCACCAAGTTTTGCAGAAAATGAAGACAAAGTCTACATATTAAAAAAGTTGTTGTACGGACTTAAATAATCTTCCAAGAGTGTGGTATGAATGGTTTGGAAATGTGGTTTAAAGGTTCGGCTATCACCAAAGTCAAGGGGATTGCACACAATTCTATAAGCACTCAAAGGAAGGTAAGTGTGCCATTCTAATTGTCTATGTTGATGATATAATACTGATTAGTGATGAGTTGAGTTGGAAAACTTGCAAAAGAAGTTGGCTGAGGAGTTTGAGGTTAAAGATTTGGGTGTCTTGAAATATTTCCTTGGAATAGAATGTGTGAGATTCAAGAAGGGCATATTTGTAAATCAACGCAAATATGTGCTTAATCTGCTCAAAGAAACAAGTTTATTAGGATGTAAAGCGGCATAGACACCCATGAAGCCAAATCAAACTTGAACCAGCCAAGGCTGAAGAAGTGACAGATGGAGAAAGGTATCAAAGGCTTGTTGGTCGACTTATTTACTTATCTCACACTCGACCTAACATAGCATTTGCCGTAAGTATGGTGAGCCAGTTCATGCACTTACTAGGGCTAAGGCATTTTGAAGCAGTATATAGAATTCTACGCTACTTGAAGAGACATTTTGGTAAGGGTCTACTGTTTGAGAAACATGGATGCCTAGAAATTGAGGTGTTCACCAATATAGATTGGGCTAGAAGCATTATGGATAGGAGATCTACTTCAGGCTATTGCACATTTGTTGGTGGAAATTTAATTATTTGGGAGAGTAAAAAGTACAGTGTGGTGGCAAGAAGCAGTGTTGAAGTTGAGTTTTGATCACTTTCACATGGTGTCTGTGAAGTTATGTGGATTAAAGGTATCTTGGATGAATTACGGGTCTAGAGTTCCACACCAACAAAAGTGTATTATGATAATAAGGCAGCAATTGTGATTGCTCATAATCCCGTGTTATGAATGGACAAAGTATGTGGAAGTTAATAAACACTTCATCAAAGAAAAACTTGATAGCGGATTGATTTATATGCTGTATATTTCTAATGACGAATGAGCTGTTGACATTTTGACCAAGGGACTGCATATAAGGCAATTTGACCGTCTAGTGAACAAGCTGTTTATGGAAGACATTCTCAAGCCACCTTAAGGGGGAGTGTTGGAATGTGTCGCTATTAATTTGTGTTAACTGCCATTGCAATTAATTATTGATAGTTGTATTTATTAGCTACCAACTACCTATTAAATAGGTTCTATTTCCAACTGAATTCCTGATGTATATAAATAGAGACATACTGTATCTACAATGAACAACTAATACACACATCAGTATTTTCAACTTTAGTTCCTATAGAAGATTTTATAACTTTTCTAACGAAGGGCATTCACATTATCTTGCACCAAATCACACACTATAATCTATAACTTAGAAACCACGATAGGCATATGTCAAATTCCAAATAACTTTTCTAGAAACGTAATTTACCCCGTTCATATCGCCAATTCTAATTTGATCTGCGCCATAAGAAAACCATATTTACTCGCGAAAGGCGCTCACGCTACGATGACTACATATTTGCACTCTTGGAAAATATCCGTCTCTAACCCAATATACCATAGGCTTCAAGTTGCTCTTGAGCAATTTTCTGGGCAGCATTCAACTACCTAATGAATGTGAAAATGCATGACTTGCTATGCGTTCTCTCCGTCACTTGAACTGGGGTGGACTTCCAAACTGATATCATCCGTCAACTCCTCGCTCTCTCCATCGCTCGAACTGGGGCGGAGTTCTGAACTGATATCATCCTCCTCGTTCTCTCTGTCGCTCAAACTGGGGTGGACTTCCAAACTGATATCATCTGCGACCCCCACCATGGTCTTGCATCTGTGGATAGAGGCCTTGAGTGCAAATTAAAGATTTCACGGTTAATATGTGAACCTGCAAAAATCTGAACTGGAAGATACCTCTCTAGCATGAATTTCCCTTCCTTATACTCTCCATTCTTGTCAAGTGCAGTAACCTGCAAAACATCACAAAAAGCCCATCAACAATGATAGCACAATATGAAATCACGGATGAATATGTTCCTAGCATAATGAGTCGGCTGATGTAGCTCATTCAGAATATTAAGCACGATAAGCAAACAACCTTTATACTATTGACCAATGACCGAACCACTACATTCGCACTTAGCTCTATCTGAAGAACTATGAGCAACAAATGGACAGAGATAAGGAACAACTATAAGATTGATAATAACCAGATTACACAGTGCTAACAAAAGGAGGGCAAAGATGCAATGAGACAGCTTTTCCTCTAGAGACGCCTATTGGCAAGGATGCCAAATGTACACACAGATGCGCCTGCAATAATATTATCCAATAGCTATTGGGAATATTGACAGAGATCGATCAAGTCGTCTTATTTGATATGATTCTCCCGATGGGATAATCAAAGAGAAAGAAATGGTACTTACATACTTCCAACCGAGGCATTTCCCACACCAGCAACAGAAAATATCTTTAACAATGAGCCCTTCACGAGCCACCAATCTTTCCTCAGCTCCAACTGTTATATTCACCCTGAATTTCCATGGGACACAGAGAAGTAAACTTGAGATGTCATACAGAAACTAGCCAAAGAACCAATGGACAATTATACCCAACACAGATAGCAGTAAGCTCTCAAGTCAACTGGGCACAATAATTTTCACAAAACAGCAAGAGAAATCTCCATCTAACATTTTCGTGAAAACTCATGATGCTCAACCAGAGATATTTCTAGATACCACAGATGCGTGAGAGCGCACATGCGCACGCATGCACACGCACGCATGCAAACATGTATATATGCAGTTAATCTGATCTGTGGCATTCTTATTAACGTGATTCTGGGTGATCATTGTAATTACAGCTGCTGACCAAGAAAGCTGAAAGTATTCATGCTACCTGCGGGAGTGCCCAAAGACATCTTGTCCAGAAAATTTAGACATTCATACACGCCCACATGCACATAGCACATATCCACAACTCCATACATCATCTCTTATAAAAGAAGAAAACAACCACCCATAAACTTTAAAGGGTTTCCAAATTTTGGCAGTCTTCCTTTTCATCTAACACATGGAGTGCTGACATTGTCCACAGGTCTGACAGCAGTCTTTCTAAAGCAGCCTTTTTATTTCATGAGTTAAATTCATATGCAATCCCATGCTCCTGTAGACAAGAGGAGCTGTCATGGAATGTGGCTCCTAACAGTTGGAAGTAACAACTTTAAGTTCGTCCAATGGTCGAGAGTCTAATTAGAAAAAGAGAGGGTGAGAAAAGATAACCTTCACTGTCCAAGAATGACTTATCAACAGCTCCACTTTCTTTGTTCGTCCCTCTGTTTGCATGTTCTCAATACATGCTTTAGATTCTCTATCCTCACATGGATATAGGTACCGTTTCTTCATTCCCAAGGTGAGACATGTGAGAAGTTAAGGTCTTAGAGACTCTTTCTAAGTGGGGCCTCTTGTTAATCTACATCACTTTAGTGCCTTTAAATCAGCACTCCACATCTACTTAAGAGTTTGACCTTTCAATTACAAAATCATCACTGTGAATTAGCTTTATCATAAAGTCAAAGCCTCTCCCGCCATAAACATGACATACATTGCAAGGAAAAAAGAACCAAAAATTTTTGAAAAATTCTCAGTAGAACTTTGGGTTGGTAAACCAATATGTGGGGTTATATGAACAGAGCACAAAACACTGCTTATGGACGAAGGAGTAACAAAATCACGGACACAATGAAGTCAATGCAGAATATTGCGATGAACTTATACATTTTTGAAAAGGAATGGCCTTCCCCGGTGGCACTGTAGATACCAATGGAGCAAAGTTAGGGACAAAATACTGAAGAGAATCACAGACAAGGTACACCAAAGCTAAATTATATAACAGAGAACAAAAAAATGGGATTTCTCTCAGTTGTGGAAGTCAACCAAAAATATAATCTCATGTATCTTAGGTTTCAAGAGAATCGAGCATGCATTTTTTCAGTGCAGGATCTTCTTTATACCGATGGCAAGAATGGACTATGAACTAAAAGAAAATCGTAAAAGCATGTTGTGCCATTTTAATTTTTGTAAATATCTTTCTGCAAAAAGATTGTTTTAGATGCACAAACATGGATCTTGAGGGGTAACTGCTTGAAGAAGGCAAGGCATGTCCTTCCATTCAGCAATACCCATACAGGATTGGCATCCCCCTTAAAACTTCTGCATCAACCAAATACAAGTGCCTATAGCATAAGAACAGATATTTGTCCACATGACCATGCCATTTTCCTGTCGACCCTGTGTTAATTTGAAGATTACTACTGTTGTTCTCTCACTTTAAAGGCCTTCACCAAAAAGTGACGTGAAAAACTCGCCCGAGCGTTTTTTGCGTGAATAATAATTTCATGCACTTAGACATCTCCTCACTGTTTAACAGTGAACATTGCTATCATTATGTTCTATCTTCATATATATGCTTCATTGTCCAGATCACACAGCCCAATTTTTTCGACTTCATAGGCTGCAAATCAAATCCTAGTTTCATCCTCAACAAAGGGTTTAACCAAGGATCCTTCACTACAAGTGAGAAGTTGACTACTGATAAATTAGAGAGAGAACACAAATAGTATATAAAGTTAAGAAGCATCTTCACTCTCGACCTGCCATGTCTACTACAGCATTGGCCCGCTAACCACCATGCCACTAGCTTCCGGATTAAAATAGAAACAATTGGCAAAGAAACTGGACCTAAAGTACCCCAGTTCGCCTGCCAGCCCACCACTCGAGCACAACCCACCGATCCAACAGACCAAAGAAGCCAACAATCCACGACAAACCATCAGACACTTCCCCCAAATTCCATCTATTTGGGTACCTTTAGCGACCCCTCCTCTCCATTTAGTTCAAGAACTTCCACAAATGGCGAGTACCCATTGCGTTTGAAGCAAACTCACGCCGAACCCTCCATCGGAACCAATCAGATCATGACCAAGCTACCTTAAAAGCTCCCCCTTTTTTTTCACCCTATCCGACTGGAGAATCAAAGAAATCACGCACCTCGGCGACCCAGTCGTCAGCAAGAACAAGAGGCCTGTTGCAGGAGCTGCATCCGTAGGCTCTGCCTTTCAATTTGACTAGAAACGGTCTCCCCATTGCACTCTGCCTCCGCCCGCTGCTGCCGCTTCTACTTCTTCTAGCCTTTCGTGCTTGGACAGGAACCCCGCGGTGGCAGGCATAATCCCGCCGCCGCCTCAACCCCTACATTCTTGGGGGAAGAAACGGTGGTCGTGTGGAGCGCCGGTTTTTGTCAAGCAGTTGTCCTGAAATCGCCAGCCTGTGGCAAGCCGGATCTTAGTAATTTTGTGAATTTTTTTTTTTTTTGGGACCAAATTTTGTGAAAGTTAAGGAATGGTAAATTTGTTATAAATATATCATTTTAATAATTTTTCTGATGTTAAAATTAATTAGAGATAAATATCTCATTAATGTATTAATTTGAAATTTTTGGAAATTTGAAAATTAATTTGGATATATACATTATGAGTGTATGGACTTTTTGATGGTGTTATCACTAAAGAAAAAAAAATATCCAATTTGGCTTTTGATGTGATAGCATGAAATTAGTCCTCACGGTTTTATTTTCATGTTTGCATGATTTCTCATGATTTTCTTTTCTTGTTTGCACGATTCGAAGTGATGGAGTTGGGTCAATTGAAAGTGGAGAATAAACATAACCAATTGATGAAAAATTAGTGTCATCATTTGATCATAAAATCAACATCTGTTAATGTGAAAAGGGCAATTTTCTTTTGATACTTGTGTAGTAACTCCAAGAATCTAAATTCTGCTTATACCGATGTCTTTCTATTTGCCAAATCAAAATTAAGACAATCACGAAAGTAAATATTTTCCTTATTTATCCTTAATAAGCAGAAGATAAGATTCATCATTCATAAATGCTATTTAATCGGGAAGCGCTTTTTATTGGACATAATTGAGAAATAAAAGGTCTTATAGGAAAAAAGAAAAAAATGGGCGATAGAAAATGCCTTCTGTATTGTAACATCTTTTCATGAAATGCACTCCTGTAATTCTCTCTCTCTCTCTCTCGCTTTTCCCGTACTTACTCGTGCAGGCCTACTCTCTCTCCTCTTTCTCTTCCATGGCTGGCCGGCTGCCTCACTCTCCAATTTTTTTTTTTTTTACATTTATATAAGAGCCTAATTCCCTAAAAAAAAAAAAAAAATCAATTTTGACTAGAAAATTTATTTTATCTTATGAAAAACACTTCACTCTTGCTTTATTGATAGAGAAGATATTCCAAAATCACTCCTAAAGAGGTTGATCTAGATGATCATTTCCACATCGTAGCTAATCGAAACTCTAGAATATTTTGAGTCTCGTAGTCCGAGATTCAACTAAATGCATGGAAGGAGAACTAGAAAAGAGGAAGGTTCCCGCTGAACCCGATTTTGATCGCAAATCACTCATAGATAAGAATCAGACAAGCTGGAATAAGTTGATCTCTATAAAAGCCAGCAATGCTAAACGTTGGGGGTGAAATGATGAAAGATAAACCATTTAGAGTAGGAATCAGCATATATTTTCTATCTCCCTAGAGCACCCAAACAAGTTTATTGCCCATCCATTGAGATGATTGCCATCTAGAGTGCCACTTTTCACTGCAAAGCTCAAAAAGTACCAATCGCTTCCGCAACGTTCTCTACCGTCGTATCTTCAATTCCTTTTAGTGCAACTCAACTTTCTTTCAACAAAAACCAAAACCTCCATAGATAACGGCAGTCGTGCACTGGTGATGGTGAAGCCCCAAAAGAACAACTAAGAGCAAGTAGAAAAGGTACAGTCCATGGATGGACCAATAATCGAATTCTATTCGCAAGTTGAAAAGGAAAATCCTGGTACAATCCATGAACAAGGCCAACATGCCTCAAGCAGGTCTAACAACGTCCACTGAGTAGGTGGTGGCGAGCATTTCTTCGACCAACAACAAACAATCATCCATCTACAAGCCAAAAACCACAGGTGCTTAATTGATGGCACTCTGGAATTTCAGCTATTCATAATAAAACGAACTTGAGAAAATGCGGAAGCAAGGCGTTAGAACAACTTGCAGAACAAGCATCCCGGGAAAAAAGCAAAAGAAAAATTGCAGGACATCAACATATTGCAATAGACAGAAGAGCCTAATGAGAAAGATAGGCAACATCTCGAGCTGCTTAAGTTGGGCTGCAAATGAAAAGTGCAGAGGCTCACTTCACAGCCCAAAAGGGTAGACACGGTATCGACCACGGTAAGAACTGAACTTAGACGGGCAACATCTCGAGCTGCTTAGGTTAGGCTGCAAATGAAAAGTGCAGAGGTTCACTTCACAGCCTAAAAGGGTAGACACGGTATTGACCACAGTAAGAACTGAACTTAAACACTAGTACTTTTTATTTTGCCAAAGGAAATATATTTCATTACTAGCCCATAAAAGGGGCACCATTAGATGGAAAGTCTAAACATAAGATAGACATTAAAGGCTGAGGAGGAAATAAAACCCAATTAGTAGGAAGAGAGTTGGCTTGGTGGGCTTTAGTGATCCAATCCACGGCATTGTTGGTATCCCTCGGTTTGTAGAGTACTAAAACTTCACTAAGCTTGGCCAAATTTGTTTTTGCAATCTGCAACTATTAAATGTGCCGGCCAAGGTGGTTCAACCCGGCCCGATAACCACTCCACCAAAGATAAGTTATCTATTGATATGCTCACCTGCATATCACTTCTTTTGAAGACGTTATGCTGGAGTTCCGATTGTGCAGAACCACTTTCACTTATGCTTTCTCTTACCCATAGCAAAGTGTCACGGGCCAATCGATCTAGCGTTCCCTTGCCCGTGCGGCCTTAGGAATTTCTCCCAAGTTAGCCTTACTCACATTCACTCACAAGGATCGTAGAGAGAGAAACTCTTTAGAGAGAGAAGCTCTGAATTTTCTATTACTTGTGAATGAGATGATACAAATGAGGGGGAGGAGATCCCTTTATATACAAATACAAGGCAAACGGTATCCGTATATCCCTCCTCGATCTAACGGTGGAGATTCAATCTCTCCAACTACCAATTACCCGTATTTATTACATAACAGTACAATTCCCGTATCGCCTGCCTCTAGGATTATTCTAGAAGACTCGAGAAAAACCCTAAGTGTCAAGGATAAGCCGAGGGTCGTTGGATCCATAGATGTGTCACGGCCGGCCCATGGAAACCTCTTTGACATGCTTTCTTTCGGGCTGTGACATTCTCCCCACCTAATCGGGCGACGCCCTCGTCACGTCTTCGGCGTGGAATGTGTCGATCTCCTTCTTGAATTGCCAAAGACTCTCCGCAGGCTCCCAACTAGCTTCACTCTCCGGAAGACCCTTCCATCGGATCAAGTACTCTCGCTTGGGCGTGCAATACCGCTTTCGTATGACTTGATCCGCCAAGATGCTCTTGACCTCTCGATCATACGAGGTTTTTGCCCCGAGCGGCGCCCGTTGTGACTCCCCTCGATCCAGATCTTCCTCATCAACCTGGAAAGGTTTAAGCATACTCACATGGAAAACTAGATGTACCTTTAGCTTTGGTGGTAGCTCCAGCTTGTATGTGACATTCCCGACCCGTTGTAGCACATGAAATGGCCCCTCGTAGCGACGGATCAACCCTTTATGCACATCTTTATATCGAAGAACCACGTGCAGCTTGGCCAACACTTGGTCTCCAACTTGGAATTCTACGTGCCGTCGCTTCTTGTCGACCCATTTCTTCATGCGCTTGGAGGCTTTATGTAGACACACCATTGCCAAGTCGGCTTGCTCTTGCCAATCCTTGGCGAACTTGTACATGGGCGGACTACTCCCCTGATAACCTGAAGCAATGGCGCTAGGGGTATTCGGTTGCTGCTCGGTTGTGATCTCGAACGAGCTTTAGCCGGTTGACTCACTCCACTATAGGTTGTAGGAGAACTGGGCTACGTTGATTAATTTCGCTCAATTTACTTGCGTTGTGCTCACGTAGTGCCAAAGCTAGATCTCTAAGAGTGCATTGACCCGCTTCGTCTGATCGTCGGTTTGGGGATGCAAACTCGTTGACATGTTCAGCTTCGACCCCAGCAGCTTGAATAACTCGGACCAGAAATGTCCCGTGAAGCGAGGATCATGATCGCTCACGATCGTTTGTGGCACACCCTAGTACTTGACCACACACTTCATGAATAGCTTGGTCACCTCTTCGGCCGGGTAATCCTTAGTCGCAGGCACGAAGGTCGCATACTTGGAGAACCTGTCCACCACGACCATGAGAGTCCGACACCCTTCGGACTTCGGCAGGTTGACAATGAAGTCCATGGAGACACTCTCCCATGGATGAGTTGGAACGGGAAGTGGCTCTAATAGGCCCGGCGACGAACGTTGCTCCAGCTTTTCTTGTTGGCATACCAGACAAGTCTTCACATAAGCCTCCACGTCATCCCGCATTTGTGACCAGTAGTACCGATCTTCGACGAGGGCCAACGTGTGGTGGATCGTAGGATGACCCGCCCACTTTGAGTCGTGGCACTCGTGTAGGATTTCCTTCCTCAACTTCCCATGGAAAGGCACGTACAGTTGCCTCCCCTTGGTGTAGAAGAGCTCGTCTTTACACCAGAATTGTCGGGTCTTGCCCTCCTCTGCACACCTGATGAGGGCTTAGGCTCTTGGATCATGCTTTAGCCCTTCCCTTATGTGGTCGACCCAAGTACAACTCGGTCGACTCAGTGAGCTACTCATAAGCTCCATCTTCCAACTTAGCACGTCCGCCACGGAGTTGGCCTTCCCTGGCTTGTACTCCAATGTGTAGTCGAACTCCGCTAAGAAATCCTACCATCGAGCTTGCTTCAGACTCAGCTTTTTTTGCGTCTGAAAGTAGCACGTGGCCACATTGTCCATCCTCAAGACGAACTTTGACCCCAGGAGATAATGCCTCCACGTTCGAAGGCAATGGACCACTGCGGTCATCTCCTTTTCTTGAACGGTATACCAACACTCGGTATTGTTCAACTTCTGAGACTTGAACGCCACCGGATGGCCATCTTGCATAAGCACACCATCGATAGCATAATCCGAAGCATTAGTCTCTACCTCATAGGGCTTGGTGTGGTCAGGCAACACCAACACCAATTCCTCCATCATGGTTTTCTTTAGTCGATCGAATGCTTTTTGGCAACGATCCGTCCATTCCCCTGGCTTCTCCTTCTTCAAAAGGTCTCTGAGCGGCATGGTGATGCTCGAGTAGTTTCGAATGAATCGCCAATAGTAGTTGGTAAGGCCGAGGAATGACCTCAACTCTGTCACCCTTGTTGGTGGCTCTTATTTGACGATCGACTGGATCTTGTCCTTGTCTATCCACACTCATCCACCCTCGACGATATGCCCCAGGAACGGAACTTCCTCTTGGGCGAAGGCACGCTTCTCGCGCTTAATGTACAGCTCGTTCTCGCGCAAGACTTGAAAGACTTGCCTTAGGTGTTTGACATGCTCCTCCAACGCCCAACTATAGACCACAATATCATCTAGGTAAATCACTAAAAAACCTATCTAAGAAGGGGTGGAGTACCTTGTTCATCATTGTGTAGAAAGTGGCCGGAGTGTTGGTCAAGCCAGACGGCATCACGAGGAATTCGTAGGATTCATATCGCGTCACACATGCGGTCTTTGGCTCGTCCCCTTTAGCGATCCGAACTTGATAGTAACCCGATCGGAGATCCAGCTTTGTGACCTAACAAGCTCCACCGAGTTGACCGAAGAGATCCGCCATGAGCGGGATCGGGTACTTGTTCTTCACGGTCAACTTGTTTAGCACTCGGTAGTCAATGCACATCCGGAGTGACCCATTGTGCTTCTTTTGGAATAGCACCGGCGCACCGAATGGGGCCTTAGACGGCCGAACATACCCCACATTGAGCAGCTCCTTGAGTTGCCTCCTCAACTCTTCTAGTTCGGGGGTGCCATGCGGTAATGCGCCATGGCAGGCGGTTAAGTATCGAGCACTAACTTGATCCGATGATCCACCTCCCTTTAAGTGGTAATTTCTTTGGCAACTCCGAGGGCATCACGTCCTTGAACATGTCGAGGACACGGGTCACCTCCGACGGGATGTCACTCCCTTCACCCTTTTGGTCCTCCACCTTCAAGGCTACAAGGATTGTCACCTCACCATTCCTTGCTCCCTTGGTGAGTTGCATAGCCGAGATAATTCGTCAATCGTGGTTTGACTCACAATGGACCAGGATCACGCATTGGCAATGCTTGTCCAACATGCATAAACACTCAGCGAAAGGTAATACAAAGCATGGATCTTATCTAGAAATTTGATCCTAATGACAAAGTTGTAATCGTCAAAGGGAATTACCTCTAGAGTTTCCTTGCTTCTCCATTGCCCCAATTGTAGCTCCACGTTCCTTGCGACACCGATTACCAGGACTTCCTTGGAGTTCACTGTTGAGCCACCCGGCTCTCTTCTCAACCCGTAGGTTAAGTCTCTTTGCCGCTTGTTCCGATATGAAATGGTCGGATGCTCCCGTATCCACCACCGCACTCATTGTGGACTCTTCGATCCTCAAATCCGTGAACATCAGTCCTTTAGACTCTTTCGTCTTCTTGGACTTGATCGAGCTAAAGAGGCGTAGTGAACCCAACTACTATTCCTCCCTAAGCTCATCTTCTTTACACAGGGTGGCCAGTTTGGCCTTATTTGGGCAATCCCGAGCCATATGCGGACCATCACAGAAGAAACATTTATATGAGCGTACCTTCCTTTGCCCTCCTCCGTTCAACTCCACATGAGCTTTGTGAGGATTAATCGGTGGTCTACCTCCGGTCGAGCGGTTGTATCTCCCCTGATCTCCCCCACCAGTTGCTTTGTCCCTCGGACGAGTGTCCGATTGGGATGTGGAAGGCGTCTTGTACTCCACGAGCGACTCGGCTATGGTCATGACCATAGTGAGATCTCCCACGTTGTACCACTTCAACTCCTGTTTTGTCCATGGCTTGAGACCGCTCATGAACTGGTGAAACGCTTCAACTTCATTCATTGAGAGGATTTGGAATAGCAACTCTGAGAACCGCTTGATATAATCGCGCATACCACCCTTTTGCTCTAGATGCTTTAGCTCGTCACGAGCTTCTTCCTCCGCATAAGCGGGAAAGTAGTTCCGCCGAAACTCCTCAATGAAACCACCCCAGGTCGTGATAGGATTCCCACACCTATCATCCGACCAACGACGCCACCACAACAATGCACTATTAGCTAAATGCATCGAAACAGTGTTTACTCGTGTTTGGTCGTCGTTGATCCTCATGGCCTAGAAGTATTGCTCCATGTATCACAGGAAGTTGTCCACGTCCTTGGCCACCCGCGAGCCACATAACTCCTTTGGCTTCGGCGTGTTCACTCGTGGACCTTGTATAGTGATCACCCGTTCACGTGTGCAGTTTTCGTTTGAGCGAGCTTACTCTTAAGCTCCGTTATCTCCGCACGCATGGCCGCCATCATGGCCTCTAAGGGTTCATACCGTTGTGTGAGTTCCTCCTGTAGGGTCCCCAATAACTCATGGCAGAGCTCTCCCATGCCGGTCTTGAGCTCTTGCACTTCCGTAACTAGCTCCTCCCTTCCGGCGTCGACTCTGTCCATGATTTGGGTCAGGTCATTGACCGATCCTCGGACATCGGTGATGAACAATTCTAGCTTCGCCATGCGATGTGCAAGATCCCCCATTGGCTCCCTCGAGCTCAAAACTCCACGGCTCTTCTTGCCCTTGGCAGCACCCTTCTCGGCGTTCCGCCCACGATCAGCGTAGTCACCACCCATGGCAAGTGCCTCATCAGATCGTGGATCAGCCATTGTACTTGCGCTTGGAACAAACTTTTGCTCTGATATCACTTGTCACGGGCCGATCAATCTAGCGTTCCCTTACCTGTGCGGCCTTAGGAATTTCTCCCAAGTCAGCCTTACTAACACTTACTCACATGGATCGTAGAGAGAGAAACTCTTTAGAGAGAGAAGCTCTGGATTTTCTATTACTCGTGAATAAGATGATACAAATTAAGGGGAGGAGACCCCTTTATATACAAATACAAGGCAAACCGTATCCGTAGATCTCTTCTCGATCTAACGGTGGATATTCAATCTCTCCAACTACTAACTACTCGTATTTATTACATAACGGTACAATTCCCGTATCGCTCGCCCCTAGGATTATTCTAGAAGACTTGAGAAAAACCCTAAGTGTCGGGGATAAGCCGAGAGTCGTTGGATCCATAGACGTGTCACGGCCGACCCATGGAAACCTCTTGGACATGCTTTCTTTCGAGCCGTGACAAAGGCCTCTCTTATAGCTAGGGTTTCAGCCACCAAAGCCATTGGAGCATGAATTTTTTTGGTAAAGCCGTCGATGAGGATGCTAGCAGAGTTTCTGCAGATGCCCGCCATTGCTCCCGTAAGCGACGTATTGCACCAAGAGGCGTCTATGTTGGGCTTCAACTCATGCGAACCAGGTGAGACCCATTTCGGCGAAGTTCCTCCATCAGCTTGCTGTCTTCGATTTAGCCCATTATCCGTGCATTTCGTGTAGAGATCAACGACTATTCGGGCTTCGGGTTTGGTGTTGAGGTGGTCGGGCTTCCTCCCTTGGAAGACCGTTGCGTTACGATCCTTCTAGATCTGCTATAATATGCCGGCGAAAAGGGTCTTTGCGTGTGGATCGGCTCTTGAGGTGAGATTTTCATAAACCCATTTGTCCATTCGAGTGATTCTTGCTGGAGAAATGTCAACTTTGAGTTCAGGGTCTGACCACAATATTTCCATCTAGTTGCATAGGAGGAAGAGGTGCTCGGTGGTCTCAGGTGCTTGGCCACAAATCTAGCAGATTGGATTTGGTATCATTTGCCTTTTGTATAAGTTTTTTTTTTTTTTTTTTTTTTTTTTTTTTTTTTTTTTTTTTTTGTAGGGAGAGAGTTGCTACATATCTGCCATGGAAGGAACCGAATTTTTGGAGAAGTCAGGAGTTTCCATATTTCATTCCATAGCACTTTTGGAACCTGGTAGGAAAAGGAAGGATTATGTTTGGTGGATAGGCGGTCTTTGTTGTATAGTCATTTATAGTTGCTCTTGACAGTGTAGGAACTTGAGTTGTTTGTTGTACAGACAAGCTTATCTGAGCAGGGATGCAAGACTAATAGGCTACGCTAGAATCTCTTGCACAAAATTTTCATCAAATAGTTCAGTTACTTTGCTTATATTCCAAGCCTTTGCTTCGTGATCAATTATATCGGCCACCATTCTTGGATCATCTTTATTTGCTTAGGCCTATAAGTTTGCCAGAAGAGAGCCAAACATCTTCTCTAATTCTGATTGACTTTCCATCACCTATCTCCCATTTAGTGGCTGGTTCAATTATATCTCTCCCCATCAATAAGCTTTGCCATCCCCATGAGGGTCGGATACCTTTCTTTGCTGTCCAGAAGTCACCTCTAGGGTAGTAGGTACTTTTTAGAACTTTACACCATAGGGCATTTGGTTGTTGGACTGTTCTCCAAGCCTGCTTTCCCAACATAGTTTTGTTAAAATCCACCAAATCTTTAAAGCCTAAGCCACCACAATTCTTTCTCATTTTCAGGTCTTCCCATTTCTTCCAATGAACTCCTCTTCTAGCAACATTTTGTTTCCACCAAAAGGAGGTTATTCACTTCTCAATAGTACAGCAAATAGAAGTTGGAATTTTGAAAATGGACATAGTATATTGGGGTATGGCTTGTATGACAGTTTTTATGAGGATTTCTTTGCCCGCCTTGGAGATCAATCTTTCTTTCCACCCTTCAAGTTTCCTTTCGATTCTAGCAAGTATCCAAGCAAACACTTGTTTTTTTGTTTGGCCCTAATTAGATGGAATTCCCAGATACTTCCCTAAATTTTCAGAAATAGGGACTCTCTATTCAGTAGCTAAATTCTTTTTGAGGTTCTGAGGCCAATCTCTTCCAAAGAACAAACTTGATTTATTGAGGTTTATGGCTTGTCCTGACGCAAAACAATATTGGTTCAGGATATTTGCAACATTTTGAGCTTCTAGTATCCTTCCATCTATGAAAAATATTGCATCATTAGCAAAGAGGAGATGTGAGAGGGTGGGGCATGTAAGATTTAGGTTATTACCTTTGATACTTCCATCTTGTACAGCTTTTCTTATAAGAGTTGAGAGGGAGTTGCCATGATTATGAATAGGTAGGGGGAAAGGGGATCCCCTTGCCGGATACCTCTAGAGGGCCTAAAGCCAGCTGAAGGTTCACCATTAATTAGTATGCTGAAAGACACTGATGAAATGCAGTGTTTGATCCATTTGACCCATTTCTCATGGACTCCCAACCTCAGCATGTAATTACAAAGAAAATCTCATTCAACTCTATCATATGCTTTTTGCATATCTAATTTTAAAATGGCTTGAAATTTGCGCTTCCTCTTTCTCACCCTTAGTTGATGAATCACCTCTTGGACAATAAAGATATTATCTTGGATCTGCCGGTTACTAATAAAAGCAGTTTACTCCTCAGAGATTATATTTGGTAGCCATGGTTTAAGCCTATTAACCATCACCTTTGTGATAATCTTATAAATGAAATTACATAGGCTTATAGGTCTGAATTGTGTGATGTTCTCTAGGTTCGTTGCTTTAGGAATGAGAGTTATGTGGGTTCTATTAATCTCTAGATCAAACGTACCTTGGTTGAAAAAGGATTGCACCATGTTGAATGTGTCGTCACTGATGATAGGCCAATGATTATGATAAAATAAACCATATAATCCATCCGGTCCCGGTGCTTTTGTTGCCCCCAATTGAAATACAGCTGCTTTTACTTCCTCTTTTGTGACTGGTTTGATAAGGTCTGCATTTACCTCCTCATTAACCACTGCTGTACATTGCTCTAATACAGGTTGATAGTTCCGGGCTCCCACAGAGGTGAAAAGAGATTGATAAAAGCTGCAAATATGATGACTAAGAGTCTTGGGATCCCTACACTAGGTTTGATCATCAGTTTGTAGCATAGATATTTTATTTCGTTGTCTTCTTTGAATTGTTGTTGCATGAAAATACTTGGTGTTTTGATCCTCCCATTTCAACTAATCAATTCTAGACTTCATGCACCAATACATCTCTTCTTGCCTCAATAGTTCTTCGATTTTCCCAACAATGTTACTGATTTCCTCTTTATTTTGCTCCCCACTTGTTGTATTTGTTAACTCCATAAGCCAGATTTTAAGGGGAGTAATATGTTTTTGGGCATTTTGAAACTTCTTCCTACTCCACTTGTTTAATTCAACATCAACCAACCTTAGTTTATTTGTAAGACTTCTTCCGGCTGTTCTATTTGCAAGCCAAACTCGCTTTAACACCACCTCACACTTAGGGTCTTCAAGCCAAATTGGTTCAAATCTGAACATTTTCTTACTATTCTTTTCTTGTTGGTGTAGGGATAGAATAACTGGGCTATGATTCGAACCAATCACCGGTAATGCAAAGGCCATTGCATTTGGGTATAGTACTCTCCATTCCATATTGCAAAGTGCCCTATCTAATCTCTTTTTTACTAATGGTGCTGCCTTCTCTATTGTTTGACCAGGTATAAGTGCAGCCCTTACTTTCAATATCCATCAAAGAGCAGTCATTTACAAACCCTCGGAAGGCTGTGATTCTGTAGCGGTCCATCTCTTTACACCCTACTTTTTCCCAATGGTATAATATTTCATTGAAATCCCCTATGCATAACCATGGGAGTGGATTATGATAGTTGCTGGCTTTTACATCTCTCCATACCCTCAATCTCTCTTGAAAATTTGTTGGTGCATGCAAAAACGTTATCCTCATTGGGTCTCCTCTAGTGAGGTCCTGTACATTTTATGTTGATGAGTTCCCTAAAGCTTCCCTCCACTTCCACCTTAACTTCCTCATCCCACATTATTGCCAAACCTCCTGCTATACCCACTGGTTTGATAGTAAATAGAGACTTGAAATGAGTCCTTTTCCTCACAATCTCTAGAACAGTATTTTTGTTTTTTGTTTCCATGAGCAAAACCAGGTTGGGCCTCTCTTGAGCCACTAAGGCTCTAAGGTGCTAGACTGTCAAGGGGGTGCCCAACCCTTGACAGTTCCAGCTCAATATCTTCATTTATCCTCTAGTGGCTTATTAGGGCCAACCACTATAGCCCATGTTCTTACCTCTTCCCAAGACTGAATTGTAGCATCCAAAAGTTGGTTCTCATCCACTGCAGGCTCTTGTGGAGTTTTTTTCTTATAGGAACTGACCCTTTTTGTTTTTCTGCCACGGGAGTTATATAGATTGCCTTACCTTTCTTGGTTTTCTGCAATTATATCTCTTTCCCTGTTGGTGAAAGGAGTAGTAATAGGTGCTGATTAGAGTTTTGTCCCCTGATTTTGCTCTTTTCTCTATTTCTTCATGCTGTACAGGAACAATTGCCAATACATTTGGTTCATTTTCAGCTATTCTCAGTGGAGTTTCAGTCACCTCTGTTTGAGTTTCCATCACCACTTCTTCATTGGAGGTAGAAAGATCAAGTTTGCCATAAAATGTCTTCCAATAAGGACTAACTTCGCGAACTTCCGCTCTTAACCATGAGCCAAACCGACCGGTTGATCCTCAACGAGTCCAATTTCTTCATTAGGTATTTCGGTACAAAAGTTGGCGTAATGCCCAATGCGACCGCAAGAATAGCAGAAGTGAGGAAGCCTTTCGTACTTGTAATCTATCCACCACTTTTTGTCTCCACAATTAATCACCGAACCTATTTTGAGTGGGCTAAATAGGTTGAGCAGCACTTTGGCCTTTCCATTTTTTCGAGAGTTGTTGCTTCTTGCCTCAATTTTGATCTCCTCAACTCTCCCCAATCTCAAGGCTAAAAGGCGAATAGTATCTTCAGAAACTCGGGCTTGTGGAAGGCCTATAAAATGTACCCAAAATGCATAATGCGTGAATTCATAACAATGCTCAGGTATGTTTGGGTTTCCTTCTTTAAGTACTAGTAGATTGCTTGCAAAGGACCACGATCCCGATTCTAGAATATGCCGTTTCTCTTCACTTGATCGGAATATGAACGAGAAAAAACCTGTTTCAATTAGTTTGCACTTAATAGAATTTGCTTTCCAAGCTCTTTTCATAGTGTTAGTGAAAGCCTGGAAATTGACATTTGGCTTTGAAAATAGCTTACCATAGAGAGTTAATTCACTTTCCTTTTTTTCTTCTTCTGGTATTTCATCTCCTAGGTCCGTTATATCCTCTTCGGACCATAGATCTCCCATGCGTCGACAAAGCGCTGCCAATCGAAGCTGATTGTTCTCCCTCTCATCCATTTTCTTCTCCCAAATCCTGTGTTGGCCAAGTACTGCAGATTTTGATTATGGAATGAAGGGAGCTCTAGTTTTGGTGGCCAAAACAGGGGTTGTGTGTAGCTGAGAAGGTCTGGGATTCGCTTCAAAAGAAAAACTGGAGAAGGGCTTAGTGAGGCGTGGGTCTGGAGAAAACAAAAAATGACCAGCGGGCTATGACTCCTTCAGCAATGAGGCACCATGAAGATGGGAAATCAGAACCAGGGGGTCTAATCGGTTGGAACAGACCGGAAATCTATCATGATTTACAGATTTAGGCTATAGAACCCTAGGGTGCGACTGAGTACCTTGTGACTGGAGAAAGCAAAGAAACCCAGCGTAGCGTCATTTCCTTCAGCAATGGGACGACTCCATGGAGATGGGAAGTCAAGGATGGGGTTTTAACCTGGTGAGAAAAGCTTGAAATCTGCCATGAGTTACAGGTTTAGGGTTTGGAGATTTGGGGATTTGATGAGAAGGGTTTGCTATCACCAAGAGGGATAGAGAGAGAGCTCAACCCAAGTTGAGAGAAAAAAGGGACCTGAATGCATTACTTTCTGAACTTTCTCAAAAGTTATAAACCAAACAATGGCTCACTCAAAGGAATCCAGCAAATGTGGCCAGAATAAAACCTGAATCCAATAATAGGCATTCCCAGAAAAAAAAAAAAAAAATTAGAGGATACAGCGCTGACATGTCCACTGTAAGCAGAAAATGTTACTTTAGATAATTCCAAACATTAAGATGCCACTATTTGGAAAAGAAAGCACCCCATGCCATCGCCAGATATAAGAAACCAATCAATGACGAAAAGCTCGAGCCATCAATCACAAACTCTTAGAAATGTACTCTTGCAATTCATTGTTAATGGACTCTTCATGTCTTACAAACAGTGAGAAAATTGTCTAAAGCTCTAGGTCAAACTCCAAAAGTTCTCCACCTGAACCACGCACGAACCCTCCCAATAGTCAAAGATGAGCACTTTTTATCATATATTCGCAAAAACAATCTAAGGAAGTGAAATAAGAGCTTTACGAGAAACAATATAAAGATAGCATTGCATAATTTGTATATCAGCTTAAAAGGTAATGCAGAACAGATGTAACTCCGATCCAATAGAAGCGTTATGGTCAATATGAAGACAAAACTCACATTAACTGTGGAAAATGATTAAAACGGCGCTCTCAGATGATAATATAGAGTGAGAGTTGGTTCTAAACATTACATCTGAAACAGGTGTGCACTAGGCAATGAAAAGCAATACAAGTGTGATGGCTCCAAGGATGCATAGTAAGTTCCCCAAATTAAAAGTTGCGCCACTTTCATCAACGGTCAACATCTGACAGCTTTCTACATGGATCTTGGCAATCCAATTCTATCCAGTAGACAAAGTAACACAGAACTTAAAATACTAACATCAAATGAATGCTCTTAAAGAACGGTCCAAATTACTTGAAAATTGTTCACCCCATCTTCATCTAGTCTTCTCTTGCCCTACAAAAGGAGAAAATAGAATGCATTCCCTTACTCAGAGAGAAAGAGAGAGTGGATCCATGAAAACATAGACATTAACCCCTAGTGACTTCTCCAAAATCACGGATAGTTATTTAACTTTTGAGGCTTCAAAATAACCTTTCAGGTGCTTGGCTCACAGTATTTTGTCTCTTAAAAAGCATATCGAAGGACATTAGCTCCTATAGAAGATTTTATAACTTTTCTAAGGGCATTCACATTATCTCGCACCATATCCCACACTATAGTCTACAACTTAGAGACACGATAAGGATATGTCAAATTCCAATTAACTTTTCCTAGAAACGTAATTTATCCCATACATATCTGCACTCTTGGAAAATATCCGTCTCTAACCCAATATGGCATAAGCTTCAAACTGCTCTCGAACAAATTTCTGGGCAGCATTCAACTACTTAATGAATGAGAAAATGCGACAACTTGCCATGCATTCTCTCCATCGCTTGAACTGAGGTGGACTTCCAAACTGCTATTATCTGCAACCTCCTCACTCTCTCCATTGCTCGAAATGGGGCGGGCTTCGAAATCCCGTTCGCCCTCCTCCATGATTTTTGATCTGCAGATAGAGGCAGTGAGTGCAAATTAGAAGATTTCATGGTTAGCATGTGAACCTCCAATCTGAACCAGAAGATACCTTATGAGAATAAATTTCCCTTCCTTGTACTTTTGGTTGTTGTCATGTGCAGCAACCTGCAACAGGTCACAAACAGCCCTTCAACAATGATAGTGCAATATGCAATCACGGACGAATACTCCCTTAGGATAATGATTCGGCTTGTATGGTTCATTCAGAATATTAAGCACAATAAGCAAACAACCTTTATACTATTGACCAACCACTGAAGCGCTACATTTGCACTTAGCTCTATCTGAAGAACTACGAGCAACAAATGGACAGATATAAGGAACAACTATGAGATTGATAAAAACCAGATTACACAGTGCTAACAAAATGAGGGCAAAGATGCAATGAGACAGCTTTTCCTCTACAAGACGCCCTTTTGGCAAGAAAGCCAAATATACGCACAGATGCGCCTGCAATAATAT
Source organism: Eucalyptus caleyi (assembly GCA_014182885.2). NCBI lineage: Eukaryota > Viridiplantae > Streptophyta > Magnoliopsida > Myrtales > Myrtaceae > Eucalyptus > Eucalyptus caleyi. The sequence continues at coordinate 10,157,220 of CM024469.2, read as the reverse complement.
TATCCAATAGCTATTGGGTATATTGACAGGGATCGATCAAGTTGCCTTATATGATATGATTCTCCTGATGGGATGATCAAAGAGAAAGAAATGGTACTTACATACTTCCAACCAAGGCTTTGCACACAGCAGGAACAGCAAATATCTTGAACAGTGTGCATACCAGTAGTCAACAGTCTTTCCTCTTCAGCTTCAAATGTTATATTCACCCTGAATTTCCATGGGACACAGAGAAGTAAACTTGAGATGTCATACAGAAACTAGCCAAAGAACCAATGGACAATTATGCCCAACACAGATAGCAATAAGCTCTCAAGTCAACTAAGCACAATAATTTTCACAAAACAGCAAGAAAAATCTCGGTCTAACATTTTCGTAAAAGCTCACTGTGATCAACTGGAGATATTTCTGGACACCACAGATGCATGAGAGCACGCACAAGCATGCGTGCATGCGCACACATGCAAACATGCATATATGCAGTTAATCTTGTCCGTGGCATTATTATTAATGTGATTCTGGGTGATCATTGTAATTACAGCTGCAGACCAAGAAAGCTGAAAGTTTTCACTTTACCTGTGGAAGTGCCCACAGTCATCTTGTCTGGAAAATTCAGACATGCATACACGCCCACATCCACATAGCACATATCCACAACTCCATACATGATCACTTAAAGATGGAAAAAAAAAACAACCAACTGTAAACTTGAAAGGGTTTTGAAATTTTGGCAGTCTTCCCTTTCATCTAATACATGGAGCGCTGACACTCTCCACAGTTTGGACAGCAGTCTTTCTAAAACAGCCTTTTTATTTCATGAGTCAAATTCACATGCAATCCCACACTCCTGTAGACAAGAGGAGCTGTCATGGAATGTGGTTCCTGACAGTTGGAAGTAACAACTTCAAGTTCGTCCAATAGTCAAGAGTCTAATAAGAAAAAGACAGGGTGAGAAAAGATAACCCTCACTGTCCAAGAACACCTTATCAACAGCTCCACTTTCTTTTTCGTCCCTCTATTTGCATGTTCTCAAATACATGTTTTAGATTCTCCATCCGCACACGAATATAGGTACTGTTTCTTCATTCCCCAAGGTAAGACATGTGAGACGTTAAGGTCTTAGAGACTCTTTCTAAGTGGGGCCTCTTGTTAATCTATGTCACTTTAGTGCTTTTAAATCAGCACTCTACATCTATGTAAGAGTTTGACCTTTCAATTACAAAATCATCACCGTAAATTAGCTTTATCATAGAGTCAAAGCCTCTCCCGCCATAAACATGATATACATTGCAAGGAAAAAAGAACCAAAAATATGAAAAATTCTCAGTAGAACTTTGGGTTGGTGAAAAGTATGTGGGGTTATATGAACAGAGCACATTAAGGACGAAGGAGTAACAAAATCATCGACACAATGAAGTCAAAGTAGAATATTGCAATGAACTTACACATTTCCGAAAAAGAATGCCTTTCCCTCGTCGCAAAAAAAGGACTATAGATACCAATGGAGCAAAGTTAGGGACAAATATTGAAGAGAATCACAGATAAGGTACATCAAAGCTAAATTATATAACAGAAAATGAAAAATGGGATTTCTCTCAGTCGTAGTAGAAGACATCCAAAAATATAATCCCATGTATCTTAGGTTTCAAGAGAATCATGCATGCATATTTTCAGTGCAGACCGATGGCAAGTATGGACTATGAACTGAAAGAAAATCTTAAAAACATGTTGTGCCATTTTAATTTTCATAAATATCTTTCTGCAAAAAGATTGTTTTAGATGCACAGATATGGATCTTGAGCGGTAACTATTTGAGGCAGGCATGTCCTTCTGTTCAGCAATACCCATACAGGATTGGCATTCCTGCTAAAACTTCTGAATCAACCAATACAAGCACCTATAGCATATGAACAGATATTTGTCCAGATGATCATGCCATTTTCCTGTCAACCCAACGTTAATTTGAAATCTACTACTGTTGTTCTCTTAGTTTAAAGGCCTTCACCAAAAAGTGACATGAGAAACTTGCCAGAGCGTTTTTTGCGTGAATAATAATTTCATGCACTTAGACATCTATCCATTGTTTAACAGTGAACATTGTTATCATTATGTTCTATCTTCATATATATGCATCATTGTCCAGATCACACAGCCCAATTTTTTCGACTTCCTAGGCTGCAAATCAAATCCTAGTTTCATCCTCAACCAAGGTTTTAAACCAAGGATCCTTCACTACAAGTGAGATGTTGAACACTGATAAATAAGAGAAGGAACAGAAATAGTATATAAAGTTAAGAAGCATCTTCATTCTCGACCTGCCATGTCTAGTGCAGCATTGGCTGGCTAAGATCCATACCACTGGCTTCCAGATTAAAACAGAATCAATTGGCATGGAAACTGGACCTAAAGTATCCCGGTTTGGCCTGCCAGCCCACCACTAGAATTTTACATTAGAGATGACTCTACCTCCGGCACTCCCATCATAATTAGAATATCCGGAGCACAACCCACCAATCCAACAGCCCAAAGAAACCAACAGTTCACGACAAACCATCAGGCCTTTCCCCTAAATTCCATCTATTCGGGTAACTTTAGCGATTCCTCCTCTCCATTCAGTTCAAGAACTTCCACAAAATCGCAAGAACCCATTGCGTTTGAAGCAAACTTATACCGAACCCTCCATCGGAATCGATCAGATCATGACCAGACTACCTCAAAGACTCCCCCTTTTCCTCACCCACTTCGACTAGAGAATCAAAGAAATCACGCACCTTAGAGAACAGATCGTCAGTAAGAGCAAGAGGGGTTTTACAAAACCCGCATAGGTAAGCTTTGCCTACCAATTCGACCACGAACAATCTCCCCATTGCGCTCTTGACCTCCGCCCGCTGCCGCCGCTTCTTCTACTTCTTCTTCCGGCCTTGCGCGCTTCGATCGGAACCCCTCGACGGCAGGGCTAATTCCGCCGCCGCGTCAACGTCTACATTCTTAGGAGAAGAAACAGTGACCGCATGGAGAACTGTTTTTAGTATGCAGTTGTATATTATGATTACGGATTATATTTCGTTAATTCATTAAAAATTGCAAATTAGTAGGCAAAGGAATAATATTATCAAATATGCCAAATTGGTAAACGCATCATACATTTATTCTGGACCAATTTTGGCACTACAAAGTATTCCAAATCATATGTCCTAACACAATTTGCCTTAGAACCAATATCACCAAAAATTTAAAATCGATATCGCCTACCATAAATTTATCTTGCGTTAACTTCTATTTAATATCTTCATTAAATTGTTGATGTAGATAAGTGACTTGACGTGGAAATTCAGCTGCAATGGCTTTTTCAATGATGTGATTGTGATCCGAATAAAATGAACTGATGTCGATGAAATTAGGATGAAATTGAATATGCTTTTCTTCACCAAATAACCGAAATCTTATGGCAAAATGGGGACAAATTAGGGATTTTAGCAAGTTTCGGAAATGCGAGGGAGCTCTTGTCCGGAAGGAAGGGTGCAGGAGAGGGCAGGAATGGATAGGAGTTGTTGTCTATGGGCATCGAGAGGGTGCTCGATGGAGATAACGTGGGGAAGAATCTGAGAGGCTTCCTAGGTTCTTTGTGAATGAACAAGAGTCTTTTAGAATTGGCATTTTCCATGGTAGACCTTCTGAAGAGATACGTTGCCAGCCATCTGAATGCTCGCTCGGACATGGTTAACTTCATGAATCTTTCCAAAATATCCTTTTATTGCAGGATTGAGACGCATTGAACAAGCTTGAATTTCTAAAATGACGGCATTTATAAGAGCCATTTATGCTGAACTTTTAAGTCGAAGCCACATCATATGGGTCACTTGCTGCATATGTTTTCATGTTAGCAATTTGACCAAACATTGGTCAAAAGCTACGGGTAAGTTATCCAAAAATCCTAAGCCTATAGTACTTTTATTAATTTAGTCCTAAATTTTTTTAGTTCGACTAATTTAGTCCGAATAAACCCTTTGATAATTTACCAATCGAGTCATTTAGACTAATTTTGATTGAAAATTGCTAATTTGAATACCAATCATTCTAAGTGGTATAATTGACACTAATGTGGATAATTTTTGTAATTTTTATTATTTTTTAAAAATTTATATTTTTCTTTGCTTTTTTTTTTCATTGTATTGACAAGGGTCATTAAAGACCCTTGTTGGCAGCCAAAGCCTTGCTTGTGGTTGGTGAGGGCCACGAAAGCCCTCATCAAGTCTAGCAAGGGCCTTCACGCCCTCGCTTGCAGCCAGCAAAGCTGTGATGGCCTTGCTCAAGGTCACCAACGACCCTTATCAGCCACAAAAAAAAAATAAAATAAAATAAAATAAAAAATTATCTACATTAGCATTATCAGTGTCACATAAGATGATTGTCATCAATGTCATTGGCTAAAAGGATTAAATTGATAGATTATCGAAATATTTAGGGTTAAATTAACCAAATTGAAAGGTTTATGATTGAACTAACATAAATCCAATATATCTAAGACTTTTTTGGAATTTTCTCCAAAGCTAACAAATGGTAAATTCGTCATGTATGTGCCACTTTAGGAATTTTTCTGATATAAAAATTGATTTGAGATAAATGTTTCTAATGTACCAGTTTAGAATTTTTTATAACATGAAAATTAGTTTGGGTAAATGCATGAGATTTTTGGTGGTATTATCATAAAAGATAAAAAATACCTAACTCAGCCTATGATTCAGTAGCATGAAATCAGTTCTCGTGATTTTCCTTTCATGTTTGCATGATTCCAAGTAATGGAATTGGGTCAATTGAAAGTGGAAAGTAAACATAACCAATTAATAAAAAATTAGTGTCGTGATATGATCATAAAATCAACATGAAATTTTGTAAATGTGAAAAGGGCAGTTTTCTTTTGATATTTTCTGTAGGAACTCCTAGAATCTAAATTCCACTTAGATGAATACATACGTAATTGTATTTGCTAAACCAAAATTAAGACAAATCATGAAAGTAAATGTTTTCCTCTTTTATTAATATGATCGCAACCTCTTGCATCCCCAATTCTAAAGTAAGTGACCTGTTCATTTTATTCCGTAAGGACGAGGCAACATTCATCACTCATAATTGCTATGTAATAAAGATGTACTTTTTATTGGATATAATTGAGAACTTAAAGGTCCAAATAAAAAAATAAAAAAATGGACGGCAGGAAATGCCTTCTGTATCGTAGTACTTTTTTCATGAAGTGCATTTATCCAATTCTCCTTTTTTCCCATACTTCTTGTATAGGCCTACTCCCTCCACTCTCTCTCTTCCATGGCTGGCTGGCTCCCTCACTCTCTAATTTTTATTTTATTTATTTAAGAGCCTAATACCCTTAAAAACACACCACTTTTGACCATAATTTTATTTTATCTTATGGAAAAACTCCTATTTTCAGTCAGTACTAAAATGTGGAATTTCCAACCAATGATGCCCTTAAAGTTACGACATGTCATTCCACATGTACCTCTCTCTCTCTCTCTCTGTGTTGATAGAAAAGATTTTGCAAAAACACTCCTAAAGAGGTTGATCTAGATGTTCATTTCTACCTCATACCCGATCGAAACTCTGGAAAATTCTAAGTCTCGTAGTCCGAGGTTCAAGTAAATGAATGGAGGGAGAACTCGAAAAGAGGAATGTTCCCACTGAACCTTATTCTGATCGCAAAACACTCTTAGATAAGAATCAGAAAAGCTGGAGTAAGTTGATCTCACTATAAAAGCTAGCAACGCTAAACACTGGGAGTGGCATGATGAGAGATAAACCATTTAAAGTAGGAATCAGCATATCTTTTCCTTCTCATTAGACCACCCAAACAAGTTTTAATGCCCATCCTTGAGATGAATGCTATTTAGAGTTCTTTACCAAAAAAAAAAATGCTATTTAGAGTGCCACCACTTTTCACCGCAAGTTCAAGAAGTACTAATAAGCAACGTTATCTATTGTTGGCATTCCTTTTAATGCAACTCGACATTCTTACAACAAAAAAACCAAAACCTTCATAGATGCCAACGGTTGTGCACTGGTGATGGTGAAGCCAGAAGAACAACTAAGAGCAAGTAAAAAGGTACAGTCCATGGATGGACCAATAATCGAATTCTAGCTGCAAGTTGGAAAGGAAAATCCTGGCACAATCCATGAACAAGACTGAGGTGCCTCAAGCAGGTCTTACAACGTCCATTGAGTAGATTGGGGCGAGCATTTCTTCAACCAACAACAAACAATCATCCATCTACAAGCCAAAAACCACAAGTGCTTAATTGACGGCACTCTGAAATTTCAGCTGTTCAAAAAGAAAGGAACTAGAGAATTTCCAAAGGCAAGACATCCAAAAAGCTTGCAGAACAGTCATCCCTGGGAAAAAGCAAAAGAAAAACAGCAGGACATCAACACATTCACCAGACAAAAGGGCCTAATGAGAAAGATTGGCAACTTCCTAGTTGCATAAGTTGGGCTGCAAATGAAAAGTGCAGAGGCTCACCTTCACAGCCCAAAAGGGTAAATACAGTATCAACCATCGCAAGTACTGAACTGAGCATCAGTGCTTTAAGTGCATTACTTTCTGAACTCTCTCAAAAGTTTTAAACAAACAATGGCTCCCTCAACCAAATCCAGCAAATCTGGCCAGAACAAATTCCTGAATCCGATAATAGGCATTCCCAGAAGAAAAAAAAGTTGAAGGGTAGAGCACTGACATGTCCACTGTAAACCAAAAATGTTACTTTAAATGATTCCAATTATTAAAATGATGCTATTTGGAAAAGAAAAATTTCCATGCCATCACCAGAAATATCAAACGAATCGATGATGAAAAGCATGAGGCATCAATCACAAACTCTAAGAATTGTACTCAAACAAATCATTGTTAATGGACTCTTCATGTCTTACAAACAGTGAGAAAATTGTCTATAGCTCTAGATCAATCTCCAGTTCTCCACCTGAACCACGCACGAACCCTCCCAATAGTCATCACAAATCATCATTGCAATCTGAGTCAAAGATGAGTACTTTTTATCATTATTTTCACAAAAACAATCTAAGGAAGTGAAAAGAGATTCATGAGAAACAATATAAAGATAGTGTTGCATAATTTGTATATCAGCTTAAAAAGTGATGCGGAGCAGACATGACTCAGATCCAGTAGGGACACTAGGGTCAATATGAAGGCAAAACTCATAACTGTGTGGAAAATGACTAAAACGGCCCTCTTAAATGATAATATAGAGTGCGAGTTGGTTCTAACCATTACATCTAAACAGGTGTGTACTAAGCAAACAAAAGCAATACAAGTGTAATGGCTTCAAAGATGCATGGTAAGTTCCCCAAATTAAAAGATGTGCCCATTGTCATCAATGGTTAACATCTAACAGGTTTCTACATGGACATTGGCAAAGTTAGCCAATTCTATCCAGTAGACAAACTAACACAGAACTTACAAAATACTAACATCAAATGAATGCTCTTAAAGAATGGTCCAAATTACTTGATAATAGTTTGCCCCATCTTCATCTAGTCTTCTCTTGCCCTACAAAAGGAGAAAACATGAATGCAATTCCCTTACTCAGAGAGAAAGAGAGAGAGGATCCACGAAAACATTGACATTAACCCCTAGTGACTTGTCCAAAATCACGAATAGTTATTTAACTTTTGAAGCTCCAAACTAACCTCTCAGATGCTTTGCTCACGGTATTTTATCTCTTAAAAAGCATATTGAAGGACATTAGTTCCTATAGAAGATTTTATATCTTTCTAATGAAGGGCATTCACATTATCTTGCACCCAATCATATAGTATATCTTAGAGACCATGATAAGCAAATGTCAAATTCCAGATAACTTTTCCTGCCACAACTGCTTCCTCGTGCAAATTAGAGACACGAGATTGTCGCGAATATTAACTCCAATGGTTAGTGACCATTTCGCATCAATTCTTATAAACACATTGTGCGTGAATTCTTTGTAATTTGCTATAATTACTCATATTTAGGTTTTGCAAACTTCATTGCTCAAGACTCAAGTAAACTATGGCAGCATTATCTCCAGCTCCCTCATCTGAATCAACATTAGATTTTCATTTGTGGGAAAGAAAAATAAGAGAAACACAAAACCAGCACTTAGCCACAACCTCTTCTGCTTTATTGCAATCAACAAGCTAATGGGCATTCAAATCAACGGATGTTTGCGGTGCTTCCAAGAAGACGGGTCGTCTCCCAGAAAGCCAGAGTTTTAGTGCAGCATTCAGTAACCCTCAAAGGCAGAACCTAGTTAGATCTAAAACTTGAAAATTGAAACAAGTGAAAAGCTCATTTTCAACAACAGCCCATTTATATATTTAAGATATACAAACCTAGGAAGCAACTAAACTTACATCTCGCGCGGCGAAAGACGAAATTATGCATACAAGAAATTCCAGAGCAGACGAACAAGAAGCAACTATTGTAACAATTACCTTCAGGAGTCCAGCCGGATGCGCCGCGCGAGACGGAGAGCATGGAAGTGAGCAACGCGGAAGCAGTGGCGGTGTGATAAGGGAGCACCGATTCCAAGCAGCTGCTCATCTCCACCGGGGACCTTCACAAAGAACAGAGCGCATAAGCAAGAATCGCGAACAGAGCGCATAAGCAATCGAAGGGATCAGCAAGACAAGCGTTCGCTAACTGCTTCTCCCATTTTCGACCTGAAGATGCGATGCGACATGGGCTTCTGCGCCGGGATGCGGAACGGCGACCGCGCGGGCCTGGGTTTGAGGCCGGCGGCGGCAGACCTCGCGGCGGAGGCGGAGGCGGAGGCGGAGGTACGGAGTGACGGGGATCGGAGGACGGACCGCGCGGCGGCGGCGGCGGCGGCGGACATGGCTATCGAGCGGTGGCGGAAGGAGAAGGGAGGGGGTTTTGGAGCCTTCGCTCTTACGGGGTTTTAGGTGTTGAGCTTGGGGGGGTTTCGGCTTGCAAAGGTCGAGCTAGTTCTTTTTCTCTTTTTTAATTTTGAAATAATGCCGATGCATTTTTTCCCCCAGAAAGTAAAATTTCTTCCTCTAATATTTTAAAGGGATATGTTCACTAGCCTAAGGATGCGTTCGTAACGGGAAAAACATTTTTGAAGAAAATATTTTTCTCATTGTTCAGCGTTTGATTCACTTAGAATAACAAGTCAACAGAAAATATTTTTCTAATAAATGAAAATACTATCCTACCAAAACTTATATTAAGAAAAATGATTTTCCCTTTCAAAGAACTAAAATATATTTTATAAAATGTTTTTCTAACCTTAGGATTCTTGGTTAATGAAAAGTTTACTCTTATAACATAATTTTCCTTTAAAAAATTGAATTTTTTAAAATTTTGAATTATTATTATTATTTATTTTATTTTCTCCTTCTTCCCCTTCCTCCATTGGTCGTGTGCCTCGGAAACTACTAGTAGCTCGACAAATGGCCAAGACACCAGCCAATAAGCTTGAGGCTTGGTCAATCTAGGCAAGCTTGAGCTCGCCAACCTGAGCTCCATCGACTTCGAGGCCGGCAAGCTTGTGACTTAGTCAATCCTAGAGAGCTTGTTAGATCCAAGTGAGCTCAAGCTTTGCTGAGACTAGCAAGCTCGAGCTCACAGCTTGCCCAACCTTGACGAGGCAAAGTTTGCCTTGTGCCATCATCGATTGATAGTGGCGGAGAAGGAGAAAAAGAAAAGGAAAAAGAGAAAAAGAACATTAAGAAATAATTAAAAATTCGATTTTTTGAAAATATAATATAAAAATGCTTAAAAATTCAAACTATTTAAGAAATTAAAATTTTGAACATTTTTTGTTTGAAATAAAGCCATGTAATTGAAATTATTTTCCAATAATATCTAAACATTAGAATACATTTTCAGTGATATATTATCAAACAAAGGAAAGCTAACCGAAAAATGTTTTATTGGAAATCATTTTCCTAGATCATTGAGTTTTCCATGAAATAAATGTATCATACACTTGTCGATAGAAAAGTGGCTTTTAAATATATATATATATATAATTAAGTTCTAAAATTTACTAAAAGTTCAATTGATATTTAATACTATATCCATTTAAATTAAATACTAAATCTTATTAAATTGGTGCAATTGAATCCTCTTGTTAATTCCATCAAACTTAGCCGATAGAAAATGCCGACGTGGCTTTTTAAATTATATATATATATATATATATATATATATATATATATATATATTCTCTCCTACATGGCTAAAATGATTTCATTTTGTCATTGAGTTTTCCATGAAATAAATGTATCATACACTTGTCATGAAAGTGCAATTGAGTTCTAAAATTTACAAAAGTTCAATTGAATACTAAATCTTATTAAATTGGTGCAATTGAATCCTCTTGTTAATTCCATCAAACTTAGCTCGATAGAAAATGCCGACGTGGCTTTTTAAATATATATATATATATATATATATATATATATATATATATATATATTCTCTCTCCTACATGGCTAAAATGATGTCATTTTGATTTAAATATGATATTTAATACTATATCCATTTAAATTAAATAAAAATAAGTCTTTTTTTTTTTTTAAGAAGAAGGAAGAAGTAGCTGGTGAGGGCAACTCTCACCATTGTCACCCCACCATCGTCGGGAAGGGCTAGTGATGGTGGGGGAATGGTCTTGATTCAATTTAAATTGACTCTCATAATTTCATTCAACACCTCGTCATTCCAATTGGTATTTTTCCCTACCAATATAGCTCACTTGTATCCCAATTTCACAATCCCTCGCTTCAATTGAATGAAAACGGCCCTATTTATCCAGTCAAATTAAAGCCTGAAAATCTGGATGTCACAGCAACTCTCACCATTATCACCTCACCATCGTCGGGAAGGGCTAGTGATGGTGGGGGAATGGTCGGTGAGGTTGCCACTGGGGGGCTTGGCCACTATTGGTGGCCCTTGGCCATAATTAGGCGAGGCCTGGCGACCCTCGCCCAATCTAAGCGAGGGCTGTGACCCCATCAACCATTTCCCCACCTTTGGTGATGGCGGGGCAGTGACGGTAAGGGTTCGAAAGCACTTGTTGCTTGGTTTTTCTTCCTCCTTTTGTTTTAATAAATTTTTTAGCTTATTTTTTAATTTAAACTAAATAAATTTGTATTAAAAATCATATTTGGATCAAAACAACATTGTTCTAGATTTATGTTTGGTGTTTTAGCCACGTCATCGTCACCTAGGTGGGAAAATATTTTGAAAAAGCCATATCGGCAACTTTCATTAGCCAAGTTGGGCGAAGTTAACGGAATGATTCAATTTTTACAAGTTTTATGATTTAATTACATTTTTATGATAAGTTTTAAGACTTCTCATGCACATATCCCTTTCTTAAAAATGTTCACCATTAGTCATTTCGCCAAAATATTCTACTAAAGTGCTAAGATGGATGCTTGAAGGCTTGAGTTGAATATCAAATTACAAGCGTCACATTTATGATTCAGTCGACCTTCTTATGAGGTGTCACATTAGAAAATCTATAAAATAAAATAATTTTAATATAATGAAAAATCTCAAGTTAATATACCAATGAGAAATTCATTCCGAACTTATAATTTGACCACCAAAAATTAAACTAGTATACCTATGATAAATTATTTTAGTGTGTTTTAGAATTATATCGAATGCATTGCAAGTTTTATTAAATGTTAATATGGTCTCAATTTGTCATAGATTTAGGTTGTAGTTTTCTTCTTAAGTTTTCAGAAATGACCCCATTTATCTTTGTTTTTCTTTACTTTAGTTTATACTTTTGATGTTTTTGTTTATGCTGTATAAAACTATACAAATTTATTGATTGGTGTCCTTTTTATCTTAGCTGATTCACATGGCTGATGAAACCAATTTACTCTGTGCAGGGGTAGGTATGTTCATGTTAGAGTTGCTGAATGTATTGATGGTCATAGTAGTGAGTAGCTTTATAATCCAGTTTTGATATTTTGCACTTAGATACAACTTATGGATTACTTCAATATTGTGAAATTCTACTGTCTAATGCTGGGAAAGATTTTGAAAGTGGTTTAAGATTAATTAGAGATGATAGTTTGATATGGGAAATGATGAGACTTTGGGCTAATATTGGTAGTGTTGTGAGATACATAATTATCATGGTGAAGACATGTGAAATTGCATGTGCACTAGATAGAGTAATTGTGGACCAGCGAGAAAAATACAAAAAAGTAGGGAAGGGTGTGGCTACAAATATTCAAGTCACAAAAGACTCATTAGAAGCTAGCCAAACTAATGGGGTCTAGTGGAGTCTCAAGATTATGTATTGACATTAATGATGGGTTAGTCAACGGATTGATAAACGTAGAATTAAATAAGCTAGTTGTAATGCTTATTGATGGGTGGAGTGAAGAAGATGAAGAGGATGATGAGCTTGTTGTGACCCCATAGTTTTCAAATAAAGAAGAAAAACTTTAAGTGGCCTTGGGAAAAATTAGAATTTTCAAGAAAGGCGATGAATATAAAGTTGCTAGGTTGCTAAAGATAATTAGGGAAATGCATGTTGAAGCTACTAATGAAGTAGAACCAAAAAGGAGGAGAAAAGAGGCTGTAACATTGATCCATTGTGTGAGAAGATAATGTAAAGTTTTATAGAGTACTTTGATTCAAGTAACTATAATTAGAGCTTTATCACAAGTGATAAAGAAGAGCTAGCGTGAGAAATGTTTGTTAGAAGGAAGAAGAGCACGCATGTGCAATATGATGAAACCACAGAGACACCTTAGTTTGCACTAAATCTGATATATAAGTAGTTGGAAGCAATCAACAAATATGCAGCCATCAAAAGAGTTAATATTGATTTTTATCAAGAATAACAAGGTGAGAATAAGGGCAATATATAGGCTAAAAATTGTGATTAGCTTATTTATACAACTAGAGATAATAATGAAAGCTTGTTTCTAGTAAAAATGTTTAAGGATGAGCACACATATATTTGGTATTTCCAACTAAGAAGGATTACATTTGCATACTTGGTGAAACATTTTCCCAATTTGTGGAGGATGACTCCCCTAATGAAGTTGAAGGAGTTCAAGAAAATTGTGTGAGGGCAGTTGTTACTATAAACTAATGCAAAATGACCAAGTTTATGGTAATCAGAAAACTAAATGACATTATCTTTTGCCAATTTGGGTCACTATATATTCCATACCGTCTATTGTGACAATATCATAATTCAAGGCATTTATAAACTATCTTCATCATTGCTTATCCTTGACCTCAACAATGACCCATGTAATAGGATACATTTCATTATTCACTCCCCTCCTACAAAAAGTTTGCTGTGACCTACTCTTTAGGGAAGGAAATATGTTTAGGGGTATTGCTTAAAAGACGGACCTAAGGCTCATGATTAGGCATGGACTCTCCCAAGCCCATACCTTGCGTAACATTGGGGTGTTCTTAAGAATTTCGCAATAAGGAGTCGTCACTAACCTATTGGGATCGGCTATAAACCAAGTGAGGCATGAGAGTGTGTGACATCCTTATTTTCGATCTTGTCTTGATAATATGAATTGGGCTTTTCATTGACGGGCCTATAGTCTTTTTCTCTAAGCTAATCACTCACGAGATAATTAATTTATTTGGTGAAGCCGTTAAGGAATATAAATGCGATTGACTTGAGAATTCGCTTAGATCGTGCTAATCTGCAAGAGTCAATATGGTATTGTTAAAATCAACTAGAAACCGGAGATAGGTCGATTTGACAGAGGCATATAATTAAAGTGTGGGTGATTCCACCAGCATTAAACCGAATTTTCTGTCGATTCTGTACCATGTGCCCGTAATTGAAACCTTGAGATTTTTACAATAACCAAGAGTTGCCTATGTGTCTAAGATGCACATTGTGGATCGAAAATAATCAACCACGGGCCAAATGCGTTAAATATTCCTAAAAGCTACCTAGTGGGTTAGGTCATGCTAAAATCGCGTCCGATTGAAATGAACCACGAAATTGAACCCGATTTTAAGAATCGAAAGTTCTGGTGTGTTACGATTTATTTTTAGGACGTCGATTCATCCTTTGAAGAATTTTCGGCGAGCCTTGATTTTCGGCGAAAAATCAAAATTGGACGATTTAAAACCGGAAAATTCATATGGCCATTTTTGGACGGAATTTTGGCATTTAAGATGGATTAAATGGTGAAGGAAATTGTGGAATTTTGTGTGGGCTTCCTCCTCAACAATTTGGCCATGATTTGGAAGCCATTTGGTGTGAAATTTGAGTTGATTTGGTGATGGAGGTTGCAACATTTAGGCATCAATTGTGGCTTGTTGGGGAAGATTGGGAGGGAAATGGCTACTGGTGATAGAGCTGAAGACTTTGGGGGCTTTACTCAAGTGTTTTGGGATATTTTGGTGAACTTTAGAGGCTCATTGTCCCTATTCCCAACCAGTAGCAGCTTCATCTTCTTCCTTAGCTTCTTCTTCACTTTCACAAGTTGAAATCTCTATTTCCAAAATAGCAAATCAACCACTAGCCCTTACCGAACCAGCCAGCTCTTCGTCGCCCGTCCACCTGAGCTACTCACATGCCCGCCGGTCGCCCGCATGGCCAACCCCGAGCCGTCAGTCCACCAGCTCGTGCGTCTGCCATCCAGCTTGTCAGCTACCTGTCGAGCCACCTCTGCCTACCATTCCGCCATTCCGCCATTGAGTCCCTAGGCCGCCTGTCCACCGTGTCCAGCTCCTTCTGCCGACCAGCCTAGCTCATTTCAAACCTCGGCTCCCTTGGACTAGCCCAAAGCAGAATCGAACTCACAGCTTGGGCTATGAGCTTCGTGGGCCGTTTTTGGGCCCTTCCAAGCCTCCTTTGGTGTCGTCGTAGGCCCAAGTCTTACTTGCCTTTGCGTCACCGCTGCCGTAGGTTTATTTGCTAATCCGGTGAGTTAATCTCCTAAACCTTAATTATAGGGCTAATTATGCTTAGGGAATTGTTAGATTAAGCTAAGTGTGATTAGTGCGATTAGTGTAATTAGTTAACTTGTTTAGTTAAATTAGATTAGTAAGTTATGCAAATTAGGTGGTTAGTTGAGTTAATTAGTTAGTTTAGTAGGTTATGTACATCTAGTCTAGGTAGATTAATTTAATTAGTCCAATTAGGTGGTTAGATTAGTGTATATAGCTTAATTAGTGATTTATTTAATTATTTTATAGTTTATGTAATTATTATTTAATTAATTTAATTATTTATTAATTAGTGGAAATTATACCGAGATAGCCGGTTGTGAAAATTTCGTGCCGATCGTCATGGTGCAGTCGGTTTGTGCAATTGAATACTAATTTATGCAATTGAATTATGATTGATGATTTTTGATTTATTATTTCAAAAATATGGAATTTTGGTATTTAATTAGAAAATACCGGGTGTCGATTTTTAATGCCAAAAATGTTTTTAGGTACTATATAAAATAGTGGGATTTTTAAAAGAGATGATATCACATTTTATGGTTCAATCTGATTATGTACCCATGCACAATTATTTTACCGGGTGTTTTTAATATGAAGAAAATAGGCCAAACACATTATTTAAATTGAGGTATTTGAGTGCAAAGCACCATATCCTTGGCCAAGATTGGACGTGTGTGTGATCGTTATAAGAACTTGTCATGAGCTTTTATGCCAGACGATGCTCCTTCTAGAATGCCCCATGTCAACAAATGCTGATTGCAGTGGAGGCTGGGCCAATGCTTCTTCAGGAATGCTGTTTAGATGTAGACGTTGCCATGCTTAATGGGGCGAGACAATGCTCGGCTATGCAGGAAGACCGTTGATTGTTGAGTCGGCCGTGGCCGTCGGGTCGTAACTAATTGGAACGCTTGAATGAGTGATTTGATTGCGCCTGATTATGTGACAAAATTGTGTTGCATGGAATGAGACGTGTCATAACAATTTGGCCTTATAATCGGGACCTCTGTGATTGATTGAAATGTGAGTTGAAGTGTTTCAATTATTGAGTACATTGACTGGATGCATATGTTATATGAACTGTACTGATGTGCAGGGAGGTATTGAAGTGAGGTAAGTCTAATTTGATGTGTGCTTAGGCTGTCTCTAGGTGTATCATCTTCCTAATCGGGATTTAGGGAATAGACTCACTAAGATATCGTCTCACCACGTCGTGGTTTACAATTTTTCAGGTCCTTAGATGGAGGCACGTCACGTACGAGACGAGGTCCCGTAAACGATGGAGTTTGAGTTTACCTATTTCCATATCCCCAGGACTACCCTAACCCGAGAGCTTGTTGAGTCCATGGTCTGGGTCGATGAGGGCCTACCCTAGTTGGTACCTCACCGATTCATAGCGTGGTTCATTAGATTTCCTCAATGGGTCAAGAGGGTCCATTGTTAGGTTTCGACAGGCCTCCCATTGGGACCAGGGAGTGGGAAACAGCTCATCCAATGGATCTCGACACTCTTGATGGTGTCGTGGTGGACCTAGAGCCTATGGTTGTAGAGCCAGGAGTTTAGATAGCTCAGTGGCCCTTTTTGAGTTAGAATCTTTTGTATATGACCTAGTTTGTTTATAAATGTGTGTTTTGTTTAAATTGATTGTCCTGCCTTTCTATCCTATGTTTGTTTATTGTCTGGAGATTGTTTATTTCACTTCCGCATGTGCAATAAAATGAATGGGTTGGCAACGAGTCCTGAGAATGTCTCAATTTGATCGACCATCGAGGGATGTGTGCGCACTCAATGTTCGGGGCGTGATAGAGTGTACCTCGTTTCCTATGTAACCAGAGAATCAAGGGTCGGGGACTTGATTACACTAATTAATCAATTAGTGCCTTTTAAGTATCTAGTCTTATCCCAAGCTACAGAAGCACGATGTGTCATAAGAAGAAGGAAAGACCCTAGGCTATAGAAGCACACCGTGTCATAAGCAGAAAGAGAGACCCCGGGTTACGGAAGCACGCTATGTCATAAGAAGAATAAAAGATCCCGGGCTATAGAAGCACACTGTGTTATAGAAAGAAAGAGAGACCTTGGGCTACAGAAGCATGCCGTGTCATAAGAAGAATGAAAGATCTCGGGCTACGGAAGCACACCGTGTCATAGGAATAAAGAGAGACTCAGGGTTACGGAAGCACACCGTGTCATAGAAAGAAATAAAGTCACATCGTGTAACAACGGGTTTTGACTGGATTGAAAATACATGGTTTGAGGAAAACCCATGAACCTTTATAGATGACATGGTTTAAGGTTGACTATGAACCTTTGAAAATGACATGGTTTATTGTTGACTATGAACCTTGTAGATGATATGGTTCAAGGCTGACTATGAATCTTGTAGTCTTTAGGGAAGCATCCGTTAATCCCTTGAAAACTGCATGGCTTCATTGGGGAATCCTGTCAAACTCAACTTGAGCAAATGTCATTAGGAATGGCGTCAAAAGATGTATTGGCAATATTACAGTATTAATTGAACAAGTTAATCAAGCTAATTCTGATTGTCTTGAGGAACATGTCAATTAGCATCATGTGGCACATAATTGTCATCTTGTTTGGGGATGTATCATTAATCATCATATTTTCTAGGAATCAAGTTCTTATCAAAACGATTTTTACTTGTGAAAATGGCTTATTAAGCATGCCAAACTAGAGCTTCTTAGTCATAAAGGGTTTCCCACGTACTCTCGATAAAATGGTTGTTTGACCCTCATCCATTCATGTGGGAGATAACTGATTACTGATGGTATCTCACATAACCTATGTCGAAGGCTTCTGAAAATATTCGCAATGAGCACAATCTGATCGATTAAAAAGGTTTGTTAAAAGGACCGCAATATAGGTTTGGTCATGGGCTTACACAAGGGATTATTGCTTTGATGCCAATAAAAAAACATTTGTTACTATCTTCATCGGGTTTACAAGTTGAGAACTTAGAAGATAAGACAAGCTAGAATTACTCTCACTCCTTCAAGCGGTAGCTTCTTTGTGGCATTCCCATTTCCACTCAAATCATCCCAATTATAAGAGACTTTGGAATAGGGTTGTAATGTTGGATCGAGAGAGGCTTGAAAAGTTTAAAATTTTCAAGAGGGTTTTTAAGAGCTAGTAATCATCATGGCGATCATGACCATGTTAATCTTTGAAAATCACTTGGCTTTTGAAATATAACACATCTCGAAGGTCCTTTGATTAATCATCTCTACATGGGAACTTTGTTCATTTCTCTAATTTCTTTTGCACTTGCAATAATTTTTTTATTATGCAAGCATTTGGACTTTGATAACTTTTTTTTTTTTCACATAAGATGCAGCATTTTTTGCTCTTTTTTCTTGACGGGCATTGGGCTTACTATTACCGGGCACACTGCTTTTTCATGCCTCTTAATTTTTGTCAACCTTTTTTGCTCTTTGAACTTTTGGAGCTCTTATGACTTTCAAGATGCTTTTCACGTTTCCTCGTAAATGTCAATTGTATGTGGTCAATCCTTACGCTTTGCCCCAGTGAACGGAAATGATCACCGCTCAGGCTTCAGAAATGAACAATTAGGCCCAAATTGGTTTAAGCAATGGGTATCGGTATTTGGGTAGATAAAGAAATGCTCTTCTTCACCTTGGGATGAGTCAAACTTTGATGAGAATTCCTCTGAAGCTATCACTAGAAGATTGATGCAAGTGAAAGTAATAGAATCTTTTTCAATCTTTCGCTCTACATCTCGACCGTAACCTCCTATGCTACTCCAGTGTATGGTTGTTCTTGACGGGTATTTCAAAGGATCATCTTTATTCGGCCTAAAGGGTTAGCAAGAGATTAGTGCAGTGCTTGGGATTGATGAAAAAAACGCCTTTATCATTTCAATATTTGCGTTCAATGTGAATGAATCCTTCGTCCTAAGAGAATGTTGTTTTTACTCAACTCTCAAAAGTGTTTGAAGGATGTGTTTAGAAATGACTTGCCTTTTTTTTCATCCTAAGCACTTGTTATTTGGCATGGTAAACGTTTCACCTTTTTGCTCGAATAAAGTCATTTTTACAAGGCCATTTTCTTGAGGGTCATAGACATGAAGCACGCATAGTGACACCATATAGGTCATACGAATGATGCCATGCATTTTTTTGTTCTTTTTGTTGTTTGTTGTTTTTTTTTCTTATTTCCACCATCCCAATTTATCTCTCATTTAAGAAGAGGAGATACTCAGCTGTATGTGCAGAGACTCGATGGGTCCTTGAATCGACTTTTTCCCCCACCATTTCTTTATCAAACGGTAGGGTGCCTAAAACACAAATAGATATGTGTGTATGTAACATATGCATGATAACTTCGATGCTATGCATGATGCTATGCGACTCAGATTGTGCATGAAGTGGCTCCTCGGCCTTGATTTCATTCATGAAAAATACTTCTTGGTTGCATCGGTGTTTACAAATCTAGGCAATTCAATACCATCCATTTCAACCAAAATCATAACACCTTTAGGAAAAATCTTCTTAATGACATATAACTCTTCGTAATTCGAGGTGAATTTGCCACGAGGGTCTAGTATGATCAGAAGCACTTTCCTCAACACCAGGTCATTGACTTCGAAGTGTCTTGGACGCACTCTTCAATTGAAGGCTTTTGTGATTCGTCTTTGATAGCATTGACCATGACACACGGCTTGCAATCTCTTCTCATCAATCATGTTTAGCTGCTCATATCTCTGTTGCATCCACTCAGTCTCATTGAGCTTAGACTAGGAAATGATCCTTAGAGAAGGAACTTCAACTTCAATAGGCAAGACTACCTCCATCCCGTACACGAGTGAAAAAGGAGTTGCCCACGTAGATGTGCGGATAGAAGTTTGGTATGCCATTAGTGCATAAGGAAGCCTCTCGTGCCAATCATGATAATTTTCGACAATTTTTGATAGGATTTTCTTTATGTTATCGTTTGCCGCCTCCACCGCTCCATTCATTTGAGAGCGGTACGATGACGAGTTCAAATGCTTAATTCGAAACCCACTAAGCAAGCCATCCACGACTTTATTGTTCAAAGTAGTGCCGTTGTTAGTAATGATCGCCTCCGGCACCCCATAACGGGCAATAATGTTGCGACGAATGAACCTCGCCACATTCTTAGCGGTGACATTAACATACAAGTTGGCCTCGATCCACTTGGTAAAATAGTCTATCACCACCAAGATAAATCAATGCCCATTGAAACTTTGGGGTTAATGGGCCCGATTACATCAATCCCCTACATTGAAAAGGCTAGGGCCGGGACATTTGGTGAAGCTCATTTGGAGGGGCATTTATCTTGTCTCCATAAATCTGGCACTGGTGACACCATCGTACGTGCTGAATACAGTCGGACTCCATGGTCAGCTAATAATAACCGAGTCGCATGATCTTTCTCATCAAGAAGTGTCCATTCATATGGAGGCTGCACTTCCCTTCATGTATCTCTTTCATCAAATGGTTGACTTCTTTAGCATCGACACACCTTAGCAATTGTCGAGTCGAAGGACCTTTTGTAAAGGACATTTCCACTGGCAAAGAATTTTGACGCTAACTTCATCAAATGCTTTTTGTTTGCTACTTCACTTCCTTCGGGGAATTCGCCCTTCTACAGGCACTTCAAGATGTCGTGATACCAAGACTGTCCGACCGGTTCTTTTTCGACCATCATGCAATAAGCTGGGTACCTAAGGATCTCAATTCTCAACGGTTCAATGTCCATGACTCTAGCTACTTGTAACATTATAAACAAGGTAGGGTATCAGGGAACTGATTTTGAGACATTGGTAAGTATTCAAATGATATTTATTGAAATTTCTCTGTCAACTCCTTCAGAACTCATGATACGGAATCAATTTAGAATCTCATGTTCGCCATTTGCCTTCGATTTGTAAGATGATAAGGGAAAAATCACCATAAACTTGCAACTTTTGGATTTTCATATCGATGGTAGTTTAGAGGCCAAGAATGCATGCTCCATACTCAGCGATGTCATTTGCGCAAGGGAACGTCAATTTAGTAGCGACGGGGTAATGTTGTTCGTCTAGGGAGATAAGAACTGCTTCAGTACCCAACCTAGCTAAGTTAACTGCACCATCAAAATACATTGTCCATTTGTCACTTGATACAGGTAAAGTTTGCTCCTTTGCATCACTATCCTCATTAGATGCTTTGGACCTCTTGGAATTTTTTGCCAACATGTCTGCTATGGCGCAATCTTTAATGGACTTCTATCCCAGGCTCTGAACGTCAAACTTTGAAATTAAGATTTGCCACTTGGCCAACCAATGCCGACTTCTCTAGGAGATACTTGATGGGATCATATTTGGTCACCAACAAGATTCGGTGATGAAGCGTGTATTGTCATAGCACGTGCAAGACCCAATCAAAGCCACGCAAGTTCTCTCAACTTTTGTATAGTTCATCTTGAAAATGGTGAACTTCTTGCTCAAGTAGTATATTGTGCACTCTCTCTCGTCATTTGGTCATTTTTAGGCTAACATGGCTCCCAATGACTCATTATGTATGGTCAAGTACAAAATTAGGGAAATTTTAGGGAGAGGGGGCACTAGGATTGGTGTGAAAGTGAGATAGTGTTTTATCTTCTTGAAGGCGCCCTAGCACTAGGCATCCCACTCAATCTTTGCATTATTTTTTAAGAGCTTGAAGAATGGCATCACTGTTTCAGACAATTGATAGATGAATCTTGCCACATAATTAAGTCATCCCATTAGGCTGCGGACTTCCCTGGCAGTAGTCAGGGGTCGTAAATCACAGATGGCCTTAACTTTTAACAGATCAATCTCTATGCCCCTGCTATTGACCATGAACCCTAACAGCTTCTCAGATTTCACTCCAAAAACGCATTTTGCGGGATTGAGGCATAGCTTGAACTTCCGAAGACGTTTGAACAGTTTCCACAAGACTTCAACATGGTCCTCACCTTGTCTTGATTTTGCAATCATATTATCCACATATACTTCGATCTCCTTGTGCATCA
This sequence comes from Eucalyptus caleyi, assembly GCA_014182885.2. NCBI lineage: Eukaryota > Viridiplantae > Streptophyta > Magnoliopsida > Myrtales > Myrtaceae > Eucalyptus > Eucalyptus caleyi. The sequence continues at coordinate 10,135,190 of CM024469.2, read as the reverse complement.
TGTCATGAAACAATGTGACCATGGCCATTTGATACATTGCCTCAGCATTCTTTAAATCGAAATGCATCACTTTCTAATAGAAAATTCCCCAATAAGTTATGAATGATGTTTTGCTCTTATCTTTCTCCTTCATACGGATTTGGTTGTATAAAAAAAATCGTCCATGAAGGAGAATAACTCAAATCCCACCATACTGTCAACTAAGACATCGATATGTGGGAGCAAAAAGTCCTCCTTGGGACTTGCTTGATTCAAGTTACAATAGTCAACAGACACCCTGATTCGTCCATCTTTCTTCATTATAAGCATGATATTTGCTACCCAATCAAGATAACACATCACTTCGATAAAATCTACTTTCAGTAGTTTCATCACTTCTTCTTCAATCTTCTTGAACAACTCTAGTTTAGTTCTCCTAAGTCTTTGCTTCTTGGGTGGCACATTAGGATCTGTCGACAAAGCGTGTTCCACAATTTCGAGGTTCAATCCTAGCATGTTGACATATGTCCAAGCGAACACATCTTGATATTCGTTTTGGAGTTTAGTCATCCTTTCCGCATCTAACTCTGAGAGACATGCCTTGATCTTTACTTCCCTGACATTCTTTGCATCTCCCAAGTTTATGGTAACTGTTCATTCTTTTGTCAACGGCTTTGATTCATGTCAATTCCATTCACGCCCAATCATCTTCTAGTCATTGTCAGTGTCATCGGAATCTGAGAGATTTTCTTCATGCACATCCAGGTCACATGAATCCTTATCATGACTATGCATAATGAAATGCCTGAGATACAATGAGATAAGTTAGAGCATGTCAATAATAAAGATTATGCATGTCGTTTTCAAAGAATTTTTGAAGTATTTTTAGTAAAAAGTTTCAAGAACTCATTCTCATATTCTCGGATTTCCTTGTCTTTGCAAAATAGTCAAACTCGGGAGCATGTGGAGGCCCAGGCCTCACCGACCATCATAGGGCTAGTTTGATATGTTTCCACATGTTCTTAATAAAAAACGTGTTTATTTTATTGAATGAGTAAATATAAGGCCGTATTTTAACACACATCATCATCGACCAACGGCTTAAGATCGAGACTGACCATAGTTCATGTTACAAACGACATAAACGAGAAAGAAAAAACTACGAGATCCCAACGCAGGGGAGAAAACATAAAACAGAAGACTAAGATAAACGAGAACCGCCTTACTCTAGAGGGACAGCTACGATTTCGTGGGACTCAACTTCCTCGCACACCAGGATGGTGTATATGATGTCCTCCTTGAACAGCTCGGTCACACCATTTATTGCTCTCTCTTCCTCAAACAGCATTTTTTGGGTGATGTGTCCGCCTCAGTCTCTATACTCACTTCGGCCTCCTTACTTCGACTTCTTTGCCTTCCATGGCTTCCTCGGTTGCCACGGCCACCTTGCTCGTTACGACCTCCTTGCCTCTTGACCTATCCTAAGTCTCTTCTCTTCAAGCTTTTATGAACTTCGATGGGTTTTCGCACACCCTGACCATGCAATCCAAGACCCTCTCCAGGGTTATTCCCACTCGTCAATATGATTTTTCCCACCGCTATGGCCAGCTTAGATAATTCAGTGGTTTTTATGAAAGAACTTGCAGGCACATGAATCATGGATATTAGCTCGAAGGTTTGAAAGCTAGATTCCTTGGTACACTCAGGCTCCATATAGGGGATGTCCGTCTTGTGGTGAATCTTGAAATTAGATTCTCCATGCACCGTGATAAGCCTACCGCCAATCACAAATCACACCTTCTAATGAAGACTAGAAGGAACATCACCCATCGTGTGGATTCATGGCCTCCCTAGTAGAAAGTTGAAGGTGCTCAATATGTCTAACATTTGGAACAAGACTTGGAAAAGCACGGGGCCGATCAACAGCTCAAGTTTGATCTCTTGTATCACCTCCTTCTTCATTCCATTAAAAGCCCGCACAGTCGACTTGCCAGTGCGGATTCTCTTAAGATCAATGCCAAGGCGGTGGAGCGTAGCCAACGGATATATATTGAGTGTAGAACCGTTATCGATCAATACTCTATGGACAAGAGTGCTCTCATGCTTTACTGAGATGTGTAGTGCCTTGGTATGATTAGGACCATCGGGGAGAAGATTCTCATCAGCGAAGGAAATTTGATCTTTCAATAGAATGGCCCCAACAAATTCTTCCAGTTGGACTTCATCGATTGTTTCTGACACGTGTACCTCATTAAGGACATTCAGCAAGATGTCTTTGTGCTTCTTGGAAGATTTGAACAGCTCTAGGAGAGAGATTTGAGTCGGCAACTTCCGCAGTTGGTCTACCATAATGAACTTACTGGATTTTATCACAGCCAAAAATTGATTTGTCTCCTCCTCGGTCACGGCTTTTCTTTTTTCAACTCCTTTATCGGGTGCATAACAATGGCTCGATCATGTGACTATGTCCACCTCATTCGTTCCATAATCCCAAGGTACTACTTTGGGATTGAATTTGCAAGGGTGCTCCAATACTATCATTCGATTTTCCTCCTAGGGTGCCAATTCAATCGTGACCGGCGTCATACTCCATTTCGTGACTTTGATCGTCGACAACTCCTCGACCATGAGGTTGATCATCGTGGGCTCAGTGATTTCCATCTCGATATCGTCAGCAGGCTCCTCATAAGATAATTTAATCACCATCGAGGTTATCATAACTATCATCCTATCCTCGTACAATACTGATGTCTTTAAAACACTAGGCATAACCTTCTTCACTCGGGGGATACAAGCAAGATCACAAAAGGACGAACGATATGATGATGGCACTATCATGGAAACGGAAGTCTCTTCCTATTCTTCACGTCAGATTACTCCCATGGCTACCATCTTACGAACGCGGTTTAATTTCTTCTTTGAGGTCATATTTTCTTCACCTCCATAGTATCCTGCCGGTACTTAGGATTCATACAATTTGGAAGCATCCACCACTAGAGGGCGTTGACTTGCCAATGTCTCATCGAAAATTGAGTTCACTCCCTCTGCATGATTTGGTAAGGGATTTTGCTACACGTTAGGTTGAGCTTCCCTGAAAGTTAAGATGCCCTTATCTAGTAGCTGTTGGATTTCAGCATGTAACAATTATCCATGTCATGCTCCATTTCTCCCATGTGATACTCGCAGTTCTTGGTCACATCGAACATGGCAAACTTCGCGGGATTGTCTCTAGGTACCTCCTTCACAACCATTCTTTTTTTGAGAAGCATGGGTAACAACGTTGACAATAGGCGTGGTAATGGAGAAAATTCATTTCGAATGGGCCTCTTGCCCTCAACGGGTTCCCTTGAACGACTACAAGCTTATGCGGGGTGTTGAAGGTGGCCTAAAGAGAAACGGCTCCTGCACAAGTGCTACTTCAACCGCAGTTTCCTTATCTTTCCTCGTTGGGAATTTCTTAGAGTTTCCAGTAGATATCATTCTCTCGATAATTGCCCACTTGAGTTTTTCACCTACATTTACTAGTTGTAAAAATATCTGGCATCCCAAGTACACTAATCCTTGGAAGTATTCAGGGGGCAATGCCTTGAGGAATAATTGCTTCATCTCCCTCTCATTCAAGGTCGACCTCACCCGTGAGGCCATGGTTCTCCACCTTTGCAAGAAGGCCTTAAATGACTCATTCATTTTCTTATCAACGTGGGTCAACTCTTCCCTCGTGGGGGCGAGCTTAGTATTAAACCTGTATTGTTGCGGGAACTCATTGGTTAAATCTTCCCAACTAATGAATTCTTTGATGTCTAGTGCGATAAATCATGTCAAGGCGATGCCTTCTAAACTATGAGGAAGGTCACGTTGTTAGCATAGCGAGCCATTTTCCTCAAGTAGTACCTAAGGTGAGTCTTGAGGTATTTTGTTCCGTCATACTTCCTCGTGAATTCAGGCTCTTAAAGTCTCAAAGAAGTTTGTCTTGGTATACGGGGACAGCTTATCAACTCCTTTCAGCTTGTACCCTTGCAAGGGCTTCTCTAAGGGAAGAGCCAGAGTCCTACCTAGATGAATAGAGTGAAAAATGCCTAGCGAAGATGGAGGAGCGACTGTGCGCCTTGCAAGGGTACATGCTGAAAGGAGTTGATAAGCTGTCCCCGTATACCAAGACGAACTTCCTTAAGACTTTCCAAGAGCCTGAATTCACGAGGAAGTATGACGGAACAAGATACCCCAAGACTCACCTTAGGTACTACTTGAGGAAAATGGCTCGCTATGCTAACAACGTGACCTTCCTCATTCACACATTTCAAGATTGTTTAGAAGACATCGCATTGACGTGATTCATCGCACTAGACATCGAAGAATTTATCAGTTGGGAAGATTTAGCCAATGAGTTCCTGCAACAATACAGGTTTAATACCAAGCTCGCCCCCACGAGGGAAGAGTTGACCCACGTTAAGAAGAAAATGAATGAGTCATTTAAGGCCTTCACACAAAGGTGAAGAACCATGGCCTCATAGGTGAGGTTGGCCTTGAATGAGAGGGAGATGAAGCAACTATTCCTCAAGACATTGCCCCTTGAATACTTTTAAAGATTAGTGTACTCGGGATGCCAGACGTTTTCACAACTGGTAGATGTAGGTGAAAGACTCGAGTGGGCAATTATCGAGAGAATGATATCTCCTGGAAGCTTTAAGAAATTCTCAACGAGGAAAGCTACGGAAACCGCGGTTGAAGTAGTGCTTGTGTAGGAGCCGTTTCTCTTTAGGCCACCTTCAACACCCGCGCAAAGCTTGTAGTCGTTCAAGGGAACCCGTCGAGGGCATATGACAAGGGCAAGAGGCCCATTCGAAAGGAATTTTCTCCACTACCACGTCTCTTGTCAAAGTTGTTACCCATGCTTCTCGAAAAAAAAGGATGGTCGCGAAGGAGGTACCTAGAGACAATCCCGCGAAGTTTGTCGGGTTCGATATGACCAAGACCTGCAAGTACCACATGGAAGAAATGGGGCATGACGTGGATAATTGTTACGTGCTAAAATACAAAGTCCAATAGCTGCTAGATAAGGGCGTCTTGACTTTCAAGGAAGCTCAGCCTAATGTGTAGCAGAATCCCTTACCAAATCATGTAAAGGGAGTGAACTCAATTTTCAATGAGATATTAGCAAGTCAACGCCCTCTTGGGGTGGATGCTTCCAAATTGTATGAATCCCAAGTGTTGGCAAGATACTATGGAGGCGAAGAAAATGTGAGAAACTAAACTGCATCCGCAAGAGGTTGGCAGGAAAAATCATATTGGCGAGCGCGTATAACCTTGGAGAGGGTTCTGGATCGCATGGTCAGGGTGCGTGAAAACCCATCGAAGTTCATAAAAGCTTGAAGAAGAGAGGCTTAGGATATGTCGAGAGGCGATGAGGTCATAACGAGCGAGGTAGTCATGGCAACTGAGAAAGCCATGGAAGGCAAAGAGGTTGAAGTACCTGAGGAGGCCGAAGTGAGTATGAAGACCGAGGTGGACACATCACTCGAAGCGAGGACGGCGGGGGCAATCAGAAGCCTTTTCCTCCATTGCTGGAAGAGACATTTTCAGGACCTCCAAAGATGATGTTCGAGAAAGAGGGGGCAATCAATGGTGTGACTGAAATGTTCAAGGAGGATGTTATATGCACCATCCTTGCATGCGAGGAAGCTGAGTCTCCTGAAATTGTAGCTGTCCCTCAAGAGTAGGGCAGTTCTCGTTTAACTTAGTTTTCTGTTTTATGTCTTTTCCCCTGCGTGAAATCTCGTAGTTTTTTTCTTTCTTGTTTATGTTGTTTGTAATAAGAACTATGGTCAATCTCGATCTTGAGTCGTTGGTCGAGGGTGATGTGTGTTAAAATATGGCCTTATCTTTCTTCATTCAATAAGATAGATGCATGTTTTATTAATGACATATTGAAGCATATCAAACTAGTCCTATGATGGTCCCTGAGGCCTAGGCCTCCTCATGTTCCCGAGTTTGACTGTTTTGTAAGGACGAGAAAATCCGAGAATATGAGGATGAGCTCTTAAAGCTTTTTACAAAAAAAATACTTTAAAAATTCTTCGAAAATGACATGCATGATCTTTATTGTTGACATGCTCTAACTTATCTCATTGCATCTCAGGCATTTCATTATGCATAGTCATGATAAGGACTCATGTGACTCATATGTGTATGAAGAAAGTCTTTCAGGTTCCGATGACACCGACAATGACCAGAAGGGGATCGAGCATGAATGGAATCGACATGAAGAATCGAAGCCGTTGACAGAAGAACGAACAATCATTATAAACTTGGGAGATGCAGATAATGTTAGAAAAGTAAAGATCGGGGCATGTCTCTAAGAATCAGATGTAGAAAGAATGACTAAACTCCTAAAAGAATAGAGAAAGGAGCAAAGCTCCCATGCAAAGATGATTAGTGTTGACACCTCGATTTTAATTAGTTTTATTAATTAAGTTTTTAATTTTGTCTTTCCTGATAAATAGATGACAAAAAGAAAACAAGACAAAAAAACAAAAGAAAAGCAAAAGAAAACAAAAAAAAAAAAGCAGCAGCCCCCCTTTTTCACGTGGGTTCGTACAACCCCCTCCCCCTCTCTCCTTCTTCTTCTTTCTTCTTTCTCCTCCTTCTTCCTTCTTCTTCTTCCTTGCGCCTTCCTTCTCAGCCTCCGTACTTCACGCGCACAGAGACGACGATGCACGCGAAGGACGGCCTACGCCCGAGGGGAGTAGGCCGACGTCGGCTGAAGAAGATAAGATCGCGAACGCCATCATTGCCGAGCATGCTTCGCTGGATGAGCTCGGATGGGACGCCGGTTCGGCCACGGGGGTCCGGTCGGCAAGCCAAAGACCGGCGGCCGAGCCTCTCCGTCGACCGGACCTCCTCGCCTATAAATAGCGGAGCATTTCCGTCATTGAGAGGGCGCGCTAGAAGATCGCAAGTTCGGAAACTTCCTCCTGAGAGACTTCGGAGGAGGTTGAAGAGCGAGCGAGAGGAAGGCGAGCGAGAGAAAAATCGGGTCGCGAGCTAGGTCGACCTCCCACTGAGAGACTTCAGGGGAGGCCGCCTGCGAGCGAGACCGGGGAGGTCAGATCCGGCCGGTGGAGGCTCGGATCTGGCTGGAGAGGAGAGAGCACGAGCGAAAAGGGGGCAGATCTGAGCGTGAGGGGGCTGCTGGAGAGAAGAGAAACCAGAAGAGAGCCGTTGCGAGCCATGCCCGCACCGAGGCCACGCCAGATCTGAGAGCTAAGGGGCCGCCGTCGCGCCGCCGCCTTGTCACCACCGCGGCCGCCGTGCCGTGCCCTCGTCGAAAATGTGTAATAGCCGGCGGGCTCCGTCCCGGTAGCTGCGCTGCCGCCCTCCCCTGAGGACTCAGCAGTCGTCCATCGTCGTTGCCGCCGCTTTTTCCGACGAACCAGCGGCCACCATCGTCGTCATTTCTTTTCCCCGAAAAGCCTAGCCGCCAATCACCACGTCGCGGCCGTTGAATCCTCCGGCGATGTCCCGAGGACCCCTCTTCGGCGCCGCAGATCGTCGAGCCCTAGGGCTCCGACCAACCTACCTCGCGAAAGGGATGCCGGGTCGAAGACGGGTCGGGTCCGGGCCATTATGCGGGTAGGGTTTCGAGCATAGAAGGGGAGGGGCGGAAATCGGGTCGCTGGGTCGTCGGGTCGGGCTTGAAATCCGGCGCCCTAGGGTTTCAGGGTCGCTGGGGTTTTAGGTGGTTGGCCCGGGTCGGATCCGACTCGTGGATTCAACCCGGGTCGCATTTTGAAATAAAATAATAGTAATAATGTTTTATAAAAAAAAAATAAATAAAATAAAATAGAAAAGGTATAAAAGTATATTTTATTTTCCAAAAAATCCGAGTCGGGCCCGCGTTGCGGGCCCGTCCTCATTCGGATCGCTGGCCCGGGTCGGACCCAACCCGCGGATCCGACCCGGGTCAGTTTTATATTATTTTAATATAAAATAAATTTTTAGATAAATAAATAAATAATATTTTATTTCAAAAAAATAAAAAAATCAAAAATGTTTTATTTTCAAAAAAATATTTAAAAAAATGTTAAAAAATGTTCTACTTTCCAAAAAAATCGAAAAAAAACAATAAAAAATAATTTATTTTCCAAAAATATTAAAAAATATTAAAAAATATTTTATTTTCCGAAAAATCAAAAAATCAAAAAAATCAAAAATATTTCATATTTTTCAAAAAAATGCCAAAAATCCAAAAATGCCAAAAATCCAAAAAAGCCAAAAATTCACAAAAAAAAAGCCAAAAAATTCAGAAAAAGCCAAAAAGACTTGTATTTTTCCAAAATACCAAAAAATCCCTTTTGTGTCAAAAAATTAGAAATGACTAAAAATGTTTTTCCTCCCAAAAATGAATGGAAAATCCCTCGAACATCCAAAAAACCTCAGGGTTTAAACAAGATTAAGTACCGAAAGGGCATTAGTGATTAACTAGTGTAATCAAGTCCCCGATCCTAATTTCTCTGGTTGCGCAGGAGTGAGTATTTCTCCCGATACTACACTTGGGTTTCTAATCAACCCACCCCAAATCGATTAGTGGCGACTCCATTTTAAAAATTGATTTACAGGTTAAAAACTCAGACTATTAAAGTCGTGAATTGGTAGACTTGGGAGAGTCTAGGCTTAATTAATTCAGCCGAGCCATTAGCCTCCTTAGGCGCCCGTACCCGATCGCGGGCGTCGAAAAAAAGAGGTCGCGACAGCTTGGCGACTCCGCTGGGGAGATTTGTGAGGACTTAGGCCATTTTTGTCTTGTTTAAATTCTTTACTGACTTGTTTTTATTTTTTCTTTATGCAGGTCAGTAATTTAGAAATTTGTTTTAATTTTGTTTAAAATAGATTATCTTGTGATTATAAACTGTTGTGCATGCTTTACTTGTTTTAACACTACACATGGCACACACAACCCAGCCCATGGGACGGGCCGCCATAGGATTTCTAGGATGGTGTTAAGAAAGATACGACCTCGAACGCGAGACTGCGATGTAGAGGTTGCCTTTCTTTTCCCCGAATTTCTTAGCCGAGGTTAAGGGGGTATGCTGCTAACGCGAGACTGCGACGGGCGTATACCCTTTTAATCTCACCAAGCCTTCTGAGTTAGAAATCGAGCCACACGTCCCATCTGTATGTCTTTGGGCTTGCCATTTTATTTAAAAGTAAGGTGATTTCTTTACTTTTACTCAGTCTTTTATTGGCCCATGGCAATTTAGGATAAGCTTTTCAAAGTCCCAGTCTATATGCGATGGGGAAAGACGATATCCAGTTCATTCCTGCTCCCAAAGCGGAACTCTTCAGATGGTGGGGCCAATTGGATCAGTTTGCCCAGGAGCGCGTGAAGGCCAAAATTGGTCATCTCCTATCGTTGATCCAAATCACTGTTCGTCCTGAAGTCATACAAGCCATGGCACATTTTTGGTGCCCGAAGACAATTACTTTTATATTCGGTAGGTTTGAGCTAACCCCAACCCCGGAAGAATACAAGCATCATCACCGGAATGCCTCTTGAGAAAAAGCTTGTCAAGCCATCGATAGGCGCCCTCCCATGGCACAGGTTAGCACGATTTTTAGGAACTGAAATCCATGTCATGAGACAAATTCTTGAAGGCAACCATAATACCTGCCCACTAGAATTTATAAATGCCTGTTTCCAAAATCAGCCTATGACCAAGAAAAGTGAGATTTTCCTCCTAGCTTTTTCGGGCTCATCATCTTCCCCCATCAAAGAAATGCCATAACTCCCAAGATGGCATGGATAGTTGATCGATCTTAAGAGGGGGAATTATGTCAACATGATTTTATCTGAAACATTCTTGTCTTTTAATCGTTTTAAAGACAACTCGGAGAAAATCATGCGAGCCTCTCCTGAAATTTTACAAGTCTGGTTCTTTTCTCACTTAAGCGAATTTCGAGACTTCATGCGATCACCTGAAACAAATGCTTTTGAAAATCCATTACAAAAATTTATGGTTTTAGAACCGTACATTCCCAATCAAAGCTGTTTAAATTGGGTAAGCTTCCTAAGAAACCCAGCTCCGAGGCATTCCAATGGTGTGCTGGTTGGTTCCATGAAAAGAGGGCCCGCTTGCTTACATGCGCACCCGCCCAATTCCGTTGCTCGGTCTCACCGGCGCCATTCCATACTACCCGTATCGGGTAGCACGACAATATGGAGCCCTTCAGGAGATCCCACCGCCTTTCAAGATGATGGTCCCTCCAGTTCTTTTCAACACAAGCCGTGACTATGAATTCGAAATTTCTACTGCTGAGGAAACCTGGGAAAAGTGCCATCGTAAAAGGATTGTGATACCTGAAGGGCTTGAGGGAGATGAAAAAGCCCACCACGCCTCCATGTCCTACATCCACAACCATCGTATCCCGACAAAATGGAAGCCATCAGTCCCTCACTCAATCAGAGAGGGTAGCCAACACGAGCAAGCAGAGCTCATGGAGAGGGATTTGGGAATGGACTGGATGCACACCTCAGAGCCAGCCCAAGGAAGCAGGCATCCTCGCAAGAGCAAGGCTCCCCGTCGCATATAAATTGGGAATCATGTGCCCCTTAGTGTAAATAGTGTGAAAGTTTTGTCCCATTGTTTAGGGACTCTTGTTTGATATCTAGTATTTCATCCTGTCTTTTCAATTTCAAGTTCAAGTTTTAGATGTTAGGAGTTGGCAGTCTATAAATCCTCTTTTGATAAATAAAAAAGCAGTTAGACCATTGCCATGGGTCAATCTTTGTTTACTTTCGTGCTCATTCATTGTTTTCACAACGAGCAGGTAATTATGAATCGCCGGCCACCAATCGCCCGTGATTGGCCTCATGCAATAGGGCCCGATCAGAATGATGTACAAAATCGTCTCATTAACATTGAAGACGGCGTAGGACAGATGTCCATTGTCCTTCAACAACTTTCGAGACAAATGAAATCCACTCAGGCTGAGCCCAACTCTATAGTTGCCTCAAACACCGTCATGACGCCCGCAAATTTGCCAGAAAATAGCCAGTACTATGGACAGTTTGAAAGGATCATGAAAAAGTTAAACCAGCTGCAAGAGCAAAATCCCATGGACCTGTCCAATTACGCCGGCATTGAGATCCCTGAAAAACTCAAAGCACCTGAATGCGAAAGGTATGCTAATACCTCCAGCCCAGAGACCTACTTGCAGGCCTACCTGGTCCGAAGGATGATTCAATCGTACCAATCGAACTTGACTGGCCCTGCCTTGCGATGGTACATTGTTAGGAAGATTAGTCCCCTTAAAACCTGGGGGGAATTAATTCATGTTTTCCATCAAGAATACGATATTGACATCACCCCTGACATCACCTTGCCCTACGAAGAGCCAATGATCGCGGAGCACGAGGAGCTGTTAGCCGCTAAGATAGGAGAGGAGCATGTCAATGAAGCCTTGCATGATAAATGGGCAGTTGAGCAACATCCTGTTACTGGAAAATTTCCCACTAGGAAAGGCAAGGAGCCTTTGTACGAGGTCAAAGACATAGAGTCTGTTCAAGAATGGGGCACAACTGGACAACTTCCCAAGCTTACTCCAAGAGCTAGGGTCCAAAGAATACCAACCCCTATTAACCTGGAAAGTGAATCAGACAGTAAAACTCTAATGTCTCTCACTTCCCTTGACAGAATCAAGTTAGCAAAACGAAGGGCCTTACTCAAAAGGTCTGGACCAGAAGTCAAGAAAAGAAAGCCTAAACAGATAGATTCAGCATCTACCGACGAGCCACCGCGCCAAAGCTTCGAGCATTCCCAAGAATGCAGCCTTGAAGGCCCCCATTATCTAGAGTACAATCCTGAAGACTTCCCGACCCTAGAATACAATCCCAAGGACTTCCAGCGTTATTTCAACAATGAAACTGACGATTCATCGTATAACTGTTTCCTACTCTCATCCGGAGATGAAGGCCCGTCAGAAGAAGAAGCATACGTCTTTATCCGCTATGATCCTAACGAAGTACTAAGCTTGTCCTCTGACCATGATGATAGCTTCAATACTTTATCCTCATTCGGAAATTTTGACCAAGAAGAAAGCAATGGGGTAATCTCGGTAGAATCCAACTTCCCTGAAACAGAAAAATTCACCACTACAACAGATATGCAGTGGGAAAATCAGTGGCCTAACCAAGATACATCAAGCCCGTTTTACGCTCATAAGATCACGACCCCTGGAGAGATGTGGATACCTGATTTCCGTAAGTATAATGGCACAACTTGTCCCGTGGCTCATTTGCAATATCTCCATGCGGAAATGAGTCGGTACTATGGCCCGATGTCGTTCACAACTCAGGCCTTCCAAGAAAGTCTTACAGGGTCTGCATTGCAATGGTTCGTCACAGCAGATATCAGCCTCATGAGAGATTGGAATGAGCTGTCTTCTGCATTCCCAAAGTATCAAAGCCGATTGGGACTGAAGTACCTTGTCGAACTTGGTTCACTTTAGAAGAAGACCAATGGAGGATTTTCGAGTATATGCGAGCAGGTGGGAGGCTTTTATGATGCAAACTTACCCTCAACTGGCTGAAGAAGAAATGATAAAGCTGTTCATAGGGGCTTTACCTCGCAAGCATCGCTGTTGGTTGCATGGGTTGCATTTTCGTAGCTTCAATGAAGTGGTCCTCTCATGCGAATACTTCGAGTCTCGGAGGCGAGGAACTCAAAGGCGCTTAACCAGCAATATCAAAGTGCTCCTTTTCATAGGAGTTTTCATGGGTGTTGCTTGTTTTTATAATTTCATGTTTCTTATCCTGTCTAGTGTGCTACTGTTGTATTTTCCATTTAAGTACTCTATTGTACAGTTATAATATTTTGTTTTAAGAGCATGAGGCGGTACTTCAAACCGGCCGGTGATGTTATCCAACCATGAAAAGAAAATATCATCCAAGGAGAATACTGAGGGCTGGGCTTCCTCATGCTTTTTCTCCCCCAAAGACGTATTTTGAAAATAAAAATATTTCATCACTCGAAAGTTTTTGTTAAAACAAGATGATAAATTTAACCATGTTTGTCTTTCGACTCATTCACTTCATGTCTCGAAGATCATTCCCATCCCCTTTGACTTAGTGTGACATGGGGCATTTGAAGCAAGCGCATCAGGCGAACTCACCAAATTCAAAGACACCCTGCCAAGAAAACAGGGGCAAATAGAAAGAATCATCCTACACCAAAAGAGGGTAAGTCTTATCCTCTGAATATAATTTGGAAATGATGTCTTCTCTCTTCTATTTACAGGATACAAAAGATGAGATGTAATAGGTACAGGCATAGAGTTGAGATCGAAGCATCCATGACATACCTCACTCCTGCCTAGCTTCATCCTGAGCCAAAGAACTATCTTGTCGCACGACGCGCCCAAACGGCTAGATGTTACAGTATCAACTTCAACATAAGGAAGGAGTTCCTCCTCTTCCTTTTAAGTGATTACTGTCAACAGGGAGAAAATCTAGACAGTCAAGGCGATCTATAGCCCCACACCTTGGACAATGACTTTGGAATTTAGAAGCTTCACTCCAGACGCATATTCTCGCAAGAAGTAATTGCCACAAGAGAATTAGAGGTTTTGATTGTCCATCTCAGATTCCATAGAAGCTTGAAGTACATGACTTTGCTCAAAGCTGCTAATGGTCATATAGTCAAAGACATAAGAAAATTCCACAGAAGAAAGGCGTTGAAGATAAATCGACAACCATCAATCATGCATACATGGTCACAAATGAAGAGGGCCAATCAAAAGAGACATTAAACTGTGTCAAAAACAAAAGGCCATCATTGACATACAGAGATCCCTAGGAGTCAGCAAATACAAACTTTGGAGAAGAGTAATTTGGTATCGTTTCCAATACTCCCAGTGTCTGAAATCACTTTTGACATATTGACAGGAAGCATAGGATTCAAGAAACAAGCTCAATGGTTAATTTGGGCAAATCAAATGATTCATATCGATTAACCTAACTTGGTATGAAAGGGCGTGTCATCCAGGAGCCAATTCAGAGAATAATCGACCTAACAAAGCAAGGGACATAGGACTTCGTGTCCCCCTCTCACTTCAGGATCACCCAATCGTTTGCAAACTAGTGAAGGGTAAAGTTGTATCGCTTCCAATTATTCGACTCTCAAAAGAGTTCATAGCTAACACATTCCCTCTTGTTTGTTGCAGGATCACCTGACTGTCAAAAGCAAGGATAACGAATCAATGAGAAGCATGTCTTGTTTGTTGCAGGATTACCTGACTGTCAAAAACAAAGATAATAAATCAATGAGAGGCATGACAAACTCTCCTAAGCGAAATGGCGTCCTGAGTAATTGCCAAAGCAAATGACAGAGATCCTTCACGCCTCAACTCACATTTGATTTTGGTCAGACTAATTGATCTACTTGTACATCTTCTCTTCTGCAGGGGCAAAAGCAGAAAGGCCCATCAAATCCATGATCAGATCCCCAACCCTAGCTGATCCTTCTTATGTCATGTCCCTACTTAATAAGGACAACCATCGACACCCATTTGCAAATAACCCTTTTGATGTTCAAAATTTAACATATTTGGAAACACCATTATGTTAGCCCCTAAAGTTGTCAATATGGACTTTTTTGAGTCAAAACCATTCACTTGTTTTGAAGAATTCAATCTCCATCATATTCGAAATGTTGCATGTCGGATGAATCCTGCATGATGATTTTGCCTGTCTAAGTCACTGATTCCACTGAGGATTATTAAAATAGACAGCTAAGTGAAGAATACAAGATTAAATTGAGCATGCTGGATGAGGTACATCAGAATGATGAAAGGCAAGCTATATCCTACACACAGTCCCCCCATCTATACACTTGTGAGATGAGTGCAGAAGATTCCATGGCTGCAGGGTGAAGAGTTCTCTCGCGAATGGTACGGTAACCAAAATAGTGAGAGGCATTCCATCGCTCACCCCATTGAGCCCCATGCACTGATGAAATTTCTGTCAAGAACCACCCCACACTGGGGCAGATCGGAGGCGAAGCAGCATCACAAAGTGAGAAGAGAGATAGAAATTTTCTTGCTCGCACTTGCATCAATCTTTGGGTATCTTTATTGCATATGAACACTCGCATTAATTTAAGTGCCCTAGAGTCATGAAGAGCAATTCTTTCTTTACGCACTTGTATCTATTATATAACTCAATTGAGTTTGTAAATTCACCTTCACGTGGAGGCAAAGCATAAGCTACTGCCATTTGAGTAGCATAATCAGAAGTGCCGGCAAAAGATGAAGACTCAATAGTCTAACAAAGGCGTTTGCTTGAACTTGTCAAGATCAGCTCTCAAGCAACAAGAATAAAAAAACATGGGCATAAAAAAGCAGTGTACCTGGTAAAAGCAAGGTCAATGCCCACAAATGAAGAACTGGAATAAAAAACAGGAGCATGAAAAAGTAGTGTGCCTGGTAAAAGCAAGGCCAATGCCCTCAAAAAAAAAAATACAGCCAAGAAAAAGTTGTTGTTGTGGTTCAATTGATAGAGCCTCCATCGATAGTGAGAAGAAATACCGGTGACAAATGCCAAGGCAATCACCAGCTCTCGCCCTTTTACACATGAGTCAAGCCAATATTGCATCCCATTGTAAAAGTCTCTTCAGACTAGGGGCACTTCAATTAACGTAGGATTTCATATGTGCATAAGCATCACTCGAAGAAGTACGAGCAAGATTACTCTATCTCTTTTCGCAGGGTTCTTGACTTGTAAACCCGGAGATGATCGTGCAACATTTTCATCCATTGGCTTCGACCTTGATGGTCCCCTCTGATGAGCCGCTGACCAAGACTTCATCACAGTTTCAACAAAGACCTCTCACATTGGTAAAGTCGTACTGTTTGCGAGAATACTCGGACCCCTGCTGACATGATGACAGTAAGATAGTGTGGTCCTTATAAATCCTGCATCAATGGTCAGGATAGCCTTCTCCAAGAGAGTGAGTGAAAAGTCCTTTCAGACTGAAAGTCCCTCATCTGGCATGCTCAAAGCATCTATATTCCGAATAAATGTTGTCTTTCAAAATCTTCCCCAGTGGAAATCAGATGATGCAAAATTGACAAGATTATCATGCATAAATCACATTTGAATTTATGAATTTACAGTATATACAATCATGTGTGCATATTGTGCAAGTAGCAGACATACTCTTAGAGATCAGAGATATTGCTAGGTAAGCATATCCATATCCCCATTTGTCTTAAGGTACTTACCACTGTCCAGGTACTCTCTTCTTGACACTCGACTTGTTCAAGTCGTCCCTTGAGTTTGGGTGCTTGCAACTGTCTAAGTATCCCCTTGTCTTTGACTACTCACCACTTGCCGGGTACCCCCTGTTTTTAAGTGCCTACCGTTACTCAGGTGCTCCCTCTGTTGACACTCAACCTGTTCGAGTTGTCTTTAAAGTTTGGATGCTCGTGACTGACCAAATATCCTCTTGTCTTTGAGTACCGGCCACCGTTCGGATACTCCATTTTCTTGACACTCGACCTGTTTGAGTTGTCCCCAGAGTATTGATACTTGTGACTGACCAAGTATCCCTTTATCGTTGAATACCTGCTGCTGTCTAGGTATTCCTATTGTCTTTGAGTACCGGCCACCGTTCGGATACTCCCTTTTCCTAACACTCAACCTGCCCGAGTTGTCCCCAAATAATATAGCATTTGTTCAAGCATTCCATTGCTTTGCTTGGCACCGCCGTCTAGGTATGTTTCCTAGCACTTGGACCCGCCTGAGTGGTCCCAGATCATATCTTTAAGTACTTGTGTTCATCCAAGTATCCCAGTGCTTTGTACACCTGTGGCTATCCAGGTGTCCCACCTCTTTAAGTGCCTGCAACAATCCAAGTAAGCCTCATACCACAGTCAAGTTTATAATACCAGGAGGTGAGAAACCTTCATGAATATCCCAGGTACGCCCTCGATATTCCCATTTACCAGGAGGTGAGAGACATTCATGAATATGCGAAGCACGTCCTCGATATTCCCAATTACCAGGAGGTGAGAGACCTTCATGAATATGCGGGGCACGCCCTCGATATTCCCAATTACCAGGAGGTGAGAGACCTTCACGAATATCCTAGGTACGTCCTCGATATTCCCAACTACCAGGAGGTGAGAGACCTTCACGAATATGCGAGATCCATCCTCAATATTCCCACTACCAGGAGGTGAGAGACCTTCATGAATATGCGGGGCACGCCCTCGATATTCCCAATTACCAGGAGGTGAGAGACCTTCATGAATATGCGGGGCACACCCTCGATATTCCCAATTACCAGGAGATGAGAGACTTTCACGAATATCCCAGGTACGTCCTCGATATTCCCCTTTACCAAGAAGCGAGAGACCTTCACGAATATCTCAGGTACGCCCTCGATATTCCATTCTCAAAGAGTTTGTGCTTGTGATCATCCAAGTACCCCTTCGATACTTGTGATCATCCAAGTATCCCCAAAGAGTTTGTACTTGCGATCATCCAAGTACCCTTTCAATGCCTGTATTCATCCAGGTATCCCCCAAGAATTCATACTTGTGATCATCCAAGTACCCTTTCAATGCCTGTAATCATCCAGGTATCCCCCAAGAATTCATACTTGTGATCATCCAAGTACCCTTTCAATGCCTGTAATCATCCAGGTATCCCCCAAGAATTCATACTTGCGATCATCCAAGTACCCTTTCAATGCCTGTAATCATCCAGGTATCCCCCAAGAATTCATACTTGCGATCATCCAAGTACCCTTTCAGTGCCTATGGTCAGCCAAATACACATTTCGACGCTTGCAAAGGCCCAAATATCCTTCATGTTAGTACTTGTGAATATCCAGGTACTCTTTGATATGCTTGTGAATGTCCAGGTATCTTCCAAAACAGATGCCCTGAGAAAGGTCGGCGCATCCTCCCGAGAAAGGTCGGGTTCCAACTGGTGTCTTCGACAGAAGTCAGACACCCCAACAAAACAGATGCCCTGAGAAAGGTCGACGCATCCTCCCGAGAAAGGTCGGGTTCCAACTGGTGTCTTCGACAGAAGTCAGACACCCCAACAAAACAGATGCCCTGAGAAAGGTCGGCGCATCCTCCCGAGAAAGGTCGGGTTCCAACTGGTGTCTTCGACAGAAGTCAGACACCCCAACAAAACAGATGCCCTGAGAAAGGTCGGCGCATCCTCCCGAGAAAGGTCGGGTTCCAACTGGTGTCTTCGACAGAAGTCAGACACCCCAACAAATTGATGCCCTGAGAAAGGTCGGCGCATCCTCCCGAGAAAGGTCGGGTTCCAACTGGTGTCTTCTACAGAAGTCAGACGCCCCACAAATCGATGCCCTGAGAAAGGTCGGCGCATCCTCCCGAGAAAGGTCGGGTTCCAACTGGTGTCTTTGACAGAAGTCAGACGCCCCACAAAACAGATGCTCTGAGAAAGGTCGGCGCATCTCCCGAGAAAGGTCGGGTACCAACTGGTGTCCTCGATACAAATCAGGCACCCACAAATGAAATGCCCTGAGAAAGGTCGGTGCATCTCCCGTCAAGGCGACCGAAGAAAGGTTCGGGTCCTAGACAAACCAACTTATTGCTCTAACAGGCGACCGAAGAAAAGTTTGGGTCCTAGAAAAGCAATTCCCCGTCAAGGCGACCGAAGAAAGGTGCGGGTCCTAGACAAACCAACTCATTGCTCCAACAGGCGACCGAAGAATGGTTCGGGTCCTAGAGGAGCAATTTCCCGTCAAGGCGACCGAAGAAAGGTTCGGCTCCTAGACAAATCATTGATTGTTTTAACAGGCAACCGAAGAATAGGTCGAGCCCTGGAAAAGTAATCTCCTCATATCACCAGGTAAGATGACGCCTTGATACTTGCCAAACTCGGGGCTCACACCCTATCTCACTCACTCCCGGTAAGTAACTACAGGTATCTTCTTATCTGTCTTAGAATATGTAATGTTATATTGCTCTTTTCCGCATAGAGTAATAGGTCCTAAATAAAATATAATCTATTGCGCATGCATGGATAAAATTGAGGCATCAGTCTGTCTTTGAATGCAACCTCTGCGAGCTCACCTTCAAAGAGGGGCAGCTGTTGACACCTCGATTTTAATTAGTTTTATTAATTAAGTTTTTAATTTTGTCTTTCCTGATAAATAGATGACAAAAAGAAAACAAGACAAAAAAACAAAAGAAAAGCAAAAGAAAACAAAAAAAAAAAAAAAAGCAGCCCCCCTTTTTCACGTGGGTTCGTACAACCCCCCTCCCCTCTCTCCTTCTTCTTCTTTCTTCTTTCTCCTCCTTCTTCCTTCTTCTTCTTCCTTGCGCCTTCCTTCTCAGCCTCCGTACTTCACGCGCACGGGAGACGACGATGCACGCAAGGACGGCCTACGCCCGAGGGGAGTAGGCCGACGTCGGCTGAAGAAGATAAGATCGCGAACGCCATCATTGCCGAGCATGCTTCGCTGGATGAGCTCGGATGGGACGCCGGTTCGGCCACGGGGTCCGGGGTCGGCAAGCCAAAGACCGGCGGCCGAGCCTCTCCGTCGACCGGACCTCCTCGCCTATAAATAGCGGAGCATTTCCGTCATTGAGAGGGCGCGCCAGAAGATCGCAAGTTCGGAAACTTCCTCCTGAGAGACTTCGGAGGAGGTTGAAGAGCGAGCGAGAGGAAGGCGAGCGAGAGAAAAATCGGGTCGCGAGCTAGGTCGACCTCCCACTGAGAGACTTCAGGGGAGGCCGCCTGCGAGCGAGACCGGGGAGGTCAGATCCGGCCGGTGGAGGCTCGGATCTGGCTGGAGAGGAGAGAGCACGAGCGAAAAGGGGGCAGATCTGAGCGTGAGGGGGCGGCTGGAGAGAAGAGAAACGAGAAGAGAGCCGTTGCGAGCCATGCCCGCACCGAGGCCACGCCGGATCCGAGAGCTAAGGGGCCGCCGTCGCTGCCGCCGCCTTGTCACCACCGCGACCGCCGTGCCGTGCCCTCGTCGAAAACAGGTAATAATAGGGCTGGCTCCGTCCGGTAGCTGCCGCCGCGCCCTCCCCCGAGGACTCGCAGTCGTCCATCGTCGTTGCCGCCGCTCTTTCCGACGAACCAGCGGCCACCATCGTCGTCATTTCTTTTCCCGAAAAGCCTAGCGCCAATCGCCACGTCGCGGCCGTTGATTCCTCCGGCGATGTCCCGAGGACCCCTCTTCTTGGCGCCGCGGATCGTCGAGCCCTAGGGCTCCGAGCAACCTACCTCGCGAAAGAGATCTTGGGTCGAAGACGGGTCGGGTCGGGCTCTTGTGCGGGTAGGGTTTCGAGCGTAGAAGGGGAGGGGCGAAATCGGGTCGCCGGTCTTCGGGTCATCGGGTCGGGCTTGAAATCCGGCGCCCTAGGGTTTCAAGGTCGCTAGGGTTTTGGGTGGTTGGTCCGGGTCGGATCCGACCCGTGGATCCAACCCGGGTCGCATTTTAAAATAAAATAATAGTAATAATGTTTTATAAAAAAAAAAAAATAAATAAAATAAAATAGAAAAGGTATAAAAGTATATTTTATTTTCCAAAAAATCCAGTCGGGCCCGCAACGCGGGCCCGTCCTCATTCGGATCGGCTGGCCCGGGTCGGACCCAACCCGCGGATCCGACCGGGTCAGATTTTATATTATTTTAATATAAAATAAATTTTTAGATAAATAAATAAATAATATTTTATTTCAAAAAAATAAAAAAATCAAAAATGTTTTATTTTCAAAAAATATTTAAAAAAATGTTAAAAAATGTTCTACTTTCCAAAAAAATCGAAAAAAACAATAAAAAATAATTTATTTTCCAAAAATATTTAAAAATATTAAAAAATATTTTATTTTCCGAAAAATCAAAAAATCAAAAAAATCAAAAATATTTCATATTTTTCAAAAAATGCCAAAAATCCAAAAATGCCAAAAATCCAAAAAAAGCCAAAAATTCACAAAAAAAAGCCAAAAAATTCAGAAAAAGCCAAAAGACTTGTATTTTTCCAAAAATACCAAAAAATCCCTTTTGTGTCAAAAAATTAGAAATGACTAAAAATGTTTTTCCTCCCAAAAATGAATGGAAAATCCCTCGAACATCCAAAAACGTCAGGGTTTAAACAAGATTAGGTACCGAAAGGGCATTAGTGATTAACTAGTGTAATCAAGTCCCCGATCCTAATTTCTCTGGTTGCGCAGGAGTGAGTATTTCTCCCGATACTACACTTGGGTTTCTAATCAACCCACCCCAAATCGATTAGTGGCGACTCCATTTTAAAAATTGATTTACAGGTTAAAAACTCAGACTATTAAAGTCGTGAATTGGTAGACTTGGGAGAGTCTAGGCTTAATTAATTCAGCCGAGCCATTAGCCTCCTTAGGCGCCCGTACCCGATCGCGGGCGTCGAAAAAAAGAGGTCGCGACAATTAGTCAAGGGACTTTTGAGATGTGTTATATTTCAAAAGCCAAGTGATTTTGAAAGATTGAGTGACATGGTCACAATTGTCATGATGATCACCAACTCTTAAAAATCCTCTTGAAAATTTTAAGCCTTTCGAGTATCTCCCAATCCAACATTACAACCCTCTTCCAAAGTCTCTTTTGATTGAGATAATTCGAGTGAAAATGGAAATGCCACAAAGAAGTTACCGCTTGAAGGAGTGGGAGTAATTCTAACTTGTCTTATCTTCCAAGTTCTCGACTTGTAAACCTGATGAAGATAGTAACAAATGTTCATTTATTGGCATCAAAGTAATAATCCCTTTGTATAAGCCCATGACCAAACTTATATTGTGGTCTTTTCAACAGGCCTTTTTGATCGATTAGATTATGCTCATTGCAAATATTTTCGGAAGCCTTCGACATAGTTAATGTGAGATACCTTCAGTAACCAGTTATCTCCTACATGAATGGATGAGGGTCAAACAACCATTTTATCGAGAGTATGTGAGAAACCCTTTCTGACTAAGAAACTCTAGTTTGGCATGCTTAATAAGCCCTTTTCACAAGTAAAAATCGTTTTGATAAGAATTTGACTCATAAAGAATCTGATGATTAATGATACATCCCCGAGCAAGATGACAATTATGTGCCATATGATGCTAATTAACATGTTTCTCGAGGTAACCGGAATTAGTTTGATTAGTTTGTTCAATTAATATTGCAATATTGCCAACATATCTCTTGATGCCGTCTCTAATGACATTTGCTCAAATTGAATTTGACAGGATTCCCCAGTGAAGTCATGCAGTTTTCAAGGGGTTAGCGGATGCTTTCCTAAAGACTACAAAGTTCATGGACAGCCTTAAACCATATCATTTACAAGATTCATGGTCAACCATAAACCATGCCATCTCCAAAGGTTTATGGTCAATCTTAAATCATGTCATTTACAAAGGTTTATGGGTTTTCTTCAAATCATGTATTTTCAACCTAGTCGAAACCCGTTATTACACGGTGGGATTTCATTTCTTTCTTTCTATGACACAGTGTGCTTCCGTAGCCCGGGGTCTCTCTTTCTTTCTATGACACGGTGTGCTTCCGTAACCCGGGATCTTTCTTTCTTCTTATGACACGACATGCTTTTGTAGCCCGGGGTCTTTCTTTCTTCATATGATATGGTGTGCTTTTGTAGCCCGAGGTTTTTCCTTATTCCTTTGACACGGTTTGCTTCTATAATCCAAGGTGTTTATTTCTTCTTATGACACGGTGTGCTTATGTAGCCCGGAATTTTTCTTTCTTCCTTTGAAACAGCGTGCTTTTGTAGCTTGGGGTCTATCTTTTTTCCCATGACATAGTGTGCTTTTGTAACCGGGTCTCTCTTTCCTCTTATGACACGGTGTGCTTCCGTAACCCAAGGTCTCTTCTTCTTCCTATGACACGGTGTGCTTCTATAGTCCGGGATCTCTCTGTTTTCCTATGACACGGCGTGCTTCTGTAGCCCGGGATCTTTCCTTCTTCCTATGACACGGTGTGCTTCTATAACCCGGGTCTCTCTTTCTTCCTATGACACAACGTGCTCCCCTTGGGGAAGGGAATATGTTTAGAAGTATTGTCTAAAGGACGGACCTGAGGCCCATGATTAGGCACAAACTACTCACAAACTCATACTTCGCGCAACATTGGGGTATTCTTAAGAATTTCACAATAAGAAATCGTCACTAACCTATTGAGGTCGACTAGAAATTAAGTGAGGCATGGAAATATACCTCACTTCTTACACAACTAGAGAATTAAGGGTCGGGGACTTTATTACACTAATTAATCAATTAGTGCCATTTCAGTACCTAGTCTTGTTCATTTTAAATATATATTGTTAGATAGTTTGGATTAACTTTAGACCAATCCGCTAACATGTGAAGTGATCATGCGAATGCACAATCATTAAAATGATAATTAGCTACCAAGGAAAGCGTTTAAATAAATTGCATGGGAGTGCAAAATCAACATATCAAAATTGCACAATCAAAGGTATTCATCTTTAAGGACAACTAAAACCACTTGAGCAGGATTGAAAGACTTCCATTTTTTAGGAGAAAATAGCCCAAGAGATTAATTCTAACCTTTATGAAGATTTTTTTTTTTAAAAAAAAAATTGAGAATTTTTTGGATTTTTCTAAAAAAAAAAATTGAATTTTGAATTTTCCACAAAAATGGAGTTTTGTAATTTTTAAAATTTTTTAAAAAATTTAAAAAGGTCGAATTTTTAATGCTTCCTAAGTTTTTGAATTTTTCTTATTTTTGATTTTTTTAATTTTGAATTTTTAATATATTTTTAATATTTAATACTATATTATATTCAGGAAAAAGGTTCGGGAAGAGGGTAAACCCAATCCGGCCCCGCTGATCCGATCCGAACCAGGTCAGATCACGTCGGATAAAAAAAAAAAATTCTTTTATAGTTTAATTTTTTTTTTAAGGAATATATATTTTTCCTTTCTTTTTTTCTCTGTCTTATCCGTGTTTTGTCTTTTCTGCGGCGCCCTTTTCTCTGCACTTTCTCTTCCCGAAGCAAACTTTTGCTTGCTTTTTCCATATTTTGTTTTCCTTTCTACTTTTTCTGTACTTTCCTTTTTCTTTTGTTTTTTTCTTTTATTATTATTTATTTAATTCTCTTCCCTCCACTTGGTCTTCTCCCTCACCCAAACTCTTCTTCAGGCGTCGTCTTCTTCCCCGACGCCTTCCTTCTCTTGCAACTTCATCAGTGCACTAAAATGGGAAGAAGTGCCGACTAGGACGACCTTAAATCACAGGACTCGCCGGAGAGGGAAGGTGGTTCCGGTGGAGGTCCTTCCCGCGATAGCTCAAAAAGATGGAAGACATGCCGCAGAATCACAAGAAAATAAACCCAAAAAAAAAGTGACAGCAGACATAGTTCAACAATACAAAGGCAACAATCATCAAACTGGACTTCGGACATTCACTCAGGCATTTTATCGAACTACTGAAACTCGATCGAGACTCAAATGCATAGCAAAGCATAACCCTAACACACAGTAGAGTCAACGGAGGATCAACGGGACTGAAACTCGTGCGAACTCATCAACGTGAGCTCCAGCCCGACACCTCTCAAAACGGAGCACCCATGATTCGAAGGACTTACCAGTTCGGATAGCAAGCCACAAGCGGTCCTTAAGCGACAGCGACACTCTCGATTTCACTCGCTCTAGCTCCCTTGCACTTGCTCAGAAACTCTCTCAAGCTCATCCACCCCGTCCAGCTCTCTCTCTCACTCCCACGCCCACGCCCACGCCCACGCCCAAGACTCCGCCAAGCCTCACCGATGTCCGCCCATCACCAGACGAGATCACGCATATGCGTACATCCCCAGATCCCCATCACAAGATACCACCGGTTATCGGACCGCTGCCCTTCAACAACAATCTCCATCATCATTCGTTTAAAACTCACCCTCATGGCCACGCCACCACTGCAAGGAGCCGGATACGTGGGTATCGGGAAAGCAAAGTCAGGACGACAAGGACAGCGGCCGGGGTCATCGAACGGGACACTCCGGCGTGGCCAAGTGTTGGGAATAACGGATCCCCGAAAACCGGATTCGACACTGAATCGAACCCCTAAATCAATGTGGAAGACGAAGCCCGGGAAAACACGCATCACCGATCGTAAAGCACACCACGGATTCGAGCGTACCTTGTTAGCCACAGATTAAACACCAATGCCGAAGATCGAGGAAGAAATTCTGATCCGATGATGTCAATTCGACTTGAATAGGGAAACGGCGTCGCCTTAAGCGTTTGGGAGAAAAAGAGAGGGAATGGAACATACGTTGGAATTGTTATGCCAAGAGGTGTCTTCTCTCTCTCTCTCCTTCCTTTTATACCTTCCCCCATCCACGGGCTCTATTCCCGTGGGCCGGGCCTTTTTGGGCCCAACTTGAGCGGATGGGCCTTAAGCCCATCTCATAAATCCATCATCTCCCACTCGCACATGATGGTCCACAACCAACATGAGCGGACAGGCCCTACTCATCCCCATCAGAGAAAAATCCAGCATAGACTCTCACTTAACATGGTGGGCCGAACAGAATCCTCTTTTCCTCTCTTCAACATTCATACCGGTGAATAATCCGTGCGACCAGCATACTTTGAGAGCTCGTTGCCATACATCTGTTAGGAATATATAGCAGCTCATAATGGGCATTACATCCTGAGTAGATCTATCGATCACATTTTACATCTCTCTTGATCTCTTTTAAACAATGATATATATATATATATATTGTATTCACAATTATGATTATCACAAAGACAGTCATAATTGGTTAATCGGTGAATACAAAACTACAATGTGATTCTCCAAAATCGATCTTCCTCTTTCCTTCAAACTCTCAATTTCAGTCCAGCTTGCTTTTCTAGAAATGCCCCATTAGATCGAATCACTGATGACCATTGGCAACATCCTAAGATAGCAAACACTAAATAGAAATTTTGAGAATAAGTAAGAGTCATGAGGAGACTAAAAAATTGAGGAACTCTCTTCCTCAAGAGTCTCACACGACATAAAAGTTGAGATCAAACTTTTGCCATTCTTATTGGTCGTCTCATGCATACGTAGTATGAAATACGTATTACGGTATTAACTCCTTTCCCATGGAGCATATGTCTACACCTTTTATACCGTACAGATAATAGTTCAGACATACCCAATGTCTAACTTGAGTTCACGTATCTACTCATTCACAAAATTCATCAGAACTCACATCTGGCATCTTAGACAGATAAAGTAAAACATGTGGGGTATTTTACTTTCGGACATAGTAAGTATTATATCCTTATCTTAACACCTAGTTAAGGCGACATACGTGTTTTAAACTTGAGCTCTCGATTATCACCTAGATAATAAGCTTTAAAATAGTCTCATATCTATTTATCACACAGTAAATAGAGGCGATTATCCGTGTGAGTGGGTTAATCTTATATCTGTTCGACATACTCCTCAACTTAAAGTAATGCACTAAGCATTAAGATGCATAAAGATCAAACAAAGATTCATAGGCATTAATGATGAAAACACAAATTCATCAAATGTGAACATTTAGGGAAAATACAATATTCAGTACATCAGTCTCTACGCAATCCTAGAGATTTCATATAGCCACAAAACACATCTCTAGGTATTGGCTTTATCATAGGATCTGCTACCATTCTATGTGTAGTATGTACTCTAAGTTCACATCTTTTCGTGCAACCATATCCTTGACAAGATTATACTTGGTATCTATATGTTCGGTCTTGCCATGATATTTTGGATCTTTGGTGTACACTTTTGCTGCTTGGCTATCACAGTTAACCAACAATGAATCTGCAGCACTTCCAATAACACCTAAATGATCCAAAAAATCTCTTAAGCCAAACATCTTCTTATATTGCTGCTGATAATACCACGAACTCAACTTCTATCGTGGACAAGGCTATACACTTTTGTTTCTTACTGCTCCAACACATGGTGCCATTATTCGGTAAGAAAACAAACCCAGAGGTAGATTTTCTTTCATTTAAATCCCCTCTCCAATCAGTATCAGAATAGCCTTTGAGTTGCAGATCCTTTTTCTTAATAACTCAGCATATAATCAGCAGTCCCCTTTAGATATCTCAGTATTCTCTTAACGGCTTTCCAATATGCTTGACCTGGATTGGATTGGTATCTGCTCACCATTCCGACTGCAAAGCATATGTCGGGTGTTGTACACATCATAGCATACATCAAGCTCGCAACAGCACTAGCATAAGGAACATGTTTAATTTGTTCATTCTCTTGTGGAGTCCTTGGACACAGACTATGGTTTAATCCTTCACATTTTTGCAATAGGAGTGTCTATGGGTTTACAGTCTTGCATACGAAATCGTTCAAGAACCTTATTTATATAGGTTTCTTGCAAAAGAGACAACGATCTCTTCAAAACGATCTCTTAAAGTCTTAACTCCAAGAATGTATGCAGCCTCACCCATATCCTTCATCTCAAAGTTAGAAGACAACTATCTCTTGACAGTATTAACTAACTCCATATTGCTTCCGGCAATTAATATATCATCAACATATAATGATATGATCACAAATTGATCATTGGATCTATTGATATATACACAATGATCCTCGTCAATCATTGTAAAATCATATGCCACTATGGCATTATGAAAATGTATATACCTTTGTCTTGATGACTGTTTAAGGCCATATATCAACCCCCAAAGTCGACATACATTTTCTTCTTGGCCTTTTATTATGAAACCAGCAGGTTGTTCCATATATGTTTCTTCCTCTAATTCTCCATTGAGAAAAGCAGTCTTTACATCCATTTGATGTAACTCAAGATTCATACTAGTCACTATTGCCAGAATAATGCGAATCAAGGTAAATCTTACTATAGGAGAAAATGTATTTTCATCATCAATTCTTTCATGTTGATTATACCCCTTCTCCACAAGGCGAGCCTTATGCCTTTCTATTGAGCCATCAGCCTTTCGCTTTATTTTGAGAACCCACTTGTCCTCAATAGCTCTGCGTCCCTTTTGGAAGATCAACCAGTTCTCAGACTTGGTTTGACTTCATTGACTCTATCTCCTCTTTCATTGCATAAATCCATTTTTCCTTACTAGGGCATTTCAGAGCATCATTAATATTTCTTGGCTCATTCTCATCTTGTGGAGCAATCATAAAAGTTTCCCCTTCAATGTCAAAACGTCGACGGGGAATACTTTGGCGACTTGTTCACTGTATGGGAGATTGTACACTTAGCACATCATTCCCCATCATGCTCCCACTTGGATTAGGTAATGATGATGTCGTCACATCAGGTGGTTGCAATTGAGAATGAGTTGAATTCAATTCATTACATCTCATATTACTCCCACTTGGACGAACTCCACTGACATCATTATTTTGATCCAAGGTTTCAAATAGGGAGTTATTTTCCCTTATTTCGCCCCTCTTAGAAAATTCATCCACTAAGGATGTGACATCCCGTGATTCAAATTCAATTATACTCTCACTTTCCTGCTCACCTATGAACACATACCTTTTTGAGTGTTCGCAGTATCTCATGAAAATATTATTATTTTCTTTGGGACTCAATTTCCCAAAACTTGTGAGAGGACTCATGAATATAGGCAGCACAACCCCATGGCTTAAGAAAACTTAAGTCCGGTTTTCTAACTGTCCATAACTCATATGAAGTGGAAATAACTGATTTGGAAGACATCCGGTTAAGTATATTGGCAGCAGTTAACAACGCATCACTCCAAAAAGTGATAGGTAAGTTAGCATGCGCCATCTTAGACCTAACCATTCCAATAGGGTTCTGTTTATTCTCTCTGCAACACCATTTTGTTGAGGAGCATATGGAATAGACAACTATCTTTCTATTCATTTTTCATCACATAATTTTCTGAACTTATCAGATAAATATTCTCAACCTCGATCGGATCTAAATACCTTTATTTTCTTGTCTAATTGATTTTCTGCCAGGTTCATAAACCTTCTGAAACAACTTATGCTTCAGATTAATGAGAAATCAAATAGACATATCCGACTCGAGTATAATCATCTATAAAAAGTGATGAAATAAATAGCCCATTGCCTTCTTCTCACATTCATTGAACCATAGACGCCTAAATGGATTAAATGCAGAGAAAATTCAGCTCTTTTACCTTTTCCAAATGGTTTCCTTGTCATTTTCCCTACTAGGCAATGCTCACTTATGGACAAATCGACTTTTTCAATATTGCCCAACAAGCCCTCTTTAGCTAGTCTATTCATATGTTGTTGACCCATATGACCAAGTCTAGCATGCCACCATATTCACATCATTATCATATAAGGTAGAAGACGTGAAACAAGGGAATAACATATTGACATCATCACAGT
This sequence comes from Eucalyptus caleyi, assembly GCA_014182885.2. NCBI lineage: Eukaryota > Viridiplantae > Streptophyta > Magnoliopsida > Myrtales > Myrtaceae > Eucalyptus > Eucalyptus caleyi. Next base: position 10,105,798 of record CM024469.2, on the reverse strand, counting down.
CAACATTTAGTACAATAAAACCATTCAGTAAGTGACCACAACCATAATAGTTTGTATATAAACACAAATCTACACCTTTATTATGGAAGTTCATACCAAAACCAAGTTTATCCAACACTAAGATAGACATTAAATTTCGACGAATCTCCAGAGCATATAGAACATCAAGATGCGTCCACCATGCATGTTCAATTGGCAGGTGCCAATCCCTTTAACTTCAGCTCTGGAGTTATTTCCAATATAGATCCACTTAGTTCCAGTTGGTATCGTCAGAATTCCACGAAGGATCCTTTATCCTTTGCTACATGGTTTGTCGCTCCTGAATCTACAGTCCACAAAGGATTGGATTCAGCCAATAATATTGAACTTGACACATAAACAAAGTTCTTAAATGTACAAGAGGTGTTAGACTTTTTTTTTTGACTCACAACAGTTGCAAGCATAGTGACATTTCTTGTCACAATTGTAACACCTCACCCTTGACATTTTCTTCTCTTGAGGACGTTTTCCTCTCTTGTGTTGGTTAATTCTTGATTTCTTGCAATAAGGACTTGATCATTTGCATTCCCACATATTGACCGAATCAAACGCTTGCGCTTAGAGTTCAAAACCCTTTATGAGCTAGAACCAGCATTGCAGATATCTATTTTCGGCTCACATGCCCTCAAGCGGTCCTCTACCAGCTCATGGTGGCGCACAGCATCCTCAAGATCTTTCATAACATGGTCAAGAGCTTCTAGTGCTTCTAGCTTTTCCAGCACATATTGAATCTTCTTATTCAATATTTCACAATTGTTACCGTTTATATCAGCAATCACGTTCTTAGTTGCTGAAACCATCGATCTAAACACATCAGACATATATGCACGAATAATTAATGTCTATCATTTATGCATCCCTATTTGCATAGACCCATCATATTAATGAATAATCAAGTAAGGCTTCAGAATCAAAAGGTCATTATGTTTCCAATCATCCTCCAAAAATCCTAACTCAAAATTATTATTAATATAATTGTCTTATGCAAATAAATTCTATGAAGTTACAAAAACTTCTATTACTACCATGACTAATTACCCACAGCAACCAGCAATAGCGAAAGCAAATAAAATCTTAACATCCAATAAAATAACAATACTTTCACATGATACAACTAACATATCGGTTGCTACATCAACAACAATCAGGTAGTAAACATTACATAATTAATCAAAGAAATAAATAAGGAATGTCCCTTCTAATCTATCAGCCATAATATTTGAGAAATTTGAAGGCACATTTGCCAACCATGGAAAAACTTTTGGAGAGCTTTCATGTCGCCTCCAAGGCGCATTCACTCAGCGCCATGTGGCGCTCAATCTAAGGGTTGAAGTTTTGGCCAACTCAATCCTATAGTGCTCTCTCACAAAAGCTTCCACCAGCCTCCTATAACCCGGGACCACGTTGACCTCCCAAAGCCGATCCAACACTGCTTGCCATTCAGGTGGAAGAGTGTTCATCAAAGCCGGCACATTCTCAAAATCCGGCATAAGATAACCATTCCAGATGATTTCCTGTATCATCTGATTGACCTTGACCACATGTGATACTAAATCACCATCATGCCACTGATAATTAGCTAATTCTGACATCAGCCTTTTAAGTCTTGCATTTCCCTCGTCCGTTCTCGGGATTGCAGGTATCCTTGCATAACGCATCATAGTTCCTGCAACAAATGCAGAATTAAAAATGGATCACTTATAATCCATAATTAATATAAGAGAAAATACATAATTTTCCAAAATTCATGCAACAAATGCAGAATTAAAAATGGATTACTTATAATCCACATAGGCATAACTGAAAAAGAAAACAAATTCTTTTTTTTTTTTGGGTCAACGGTCAAAGGTCAAAGTCAACGGTCAACGATCGGTCAACGGGTCGGGTCAACAGGCGCGCGGGTCGGACCGGTCGCGACGGTTGAACCGGTCGGACCGGACGGGCCGGTCGGGCCGATCGTGCGGACCGACCGCACGTGCCTCGCGCGTGTGGGGGATGACGTCACGCAGACGTCATCCAGCACGTGCCGGGCGCGTGCCTGCGTCCGCGAGTCGGGTCGGGTCGCCAGCCGGTGACCGCCCGGCGAAACGTCGTCGGCGATGACGTCATCGGTGACGTCATCCGAGCGGTTACCGACCGTTGGATGGCGTCACGATGACGTCAGCACGCGTCGGTCCGCGGACCGGCGTGTGCCGGTTCGCCCGCCAGCGGCATGCACGCGCCGGTTCGCCGACCGGAGCGTGTGCCGCACGCGCTTGGCGATCCAACGCCTCCGGGCGCGACGCGCCCACGCGCATCACCTTCCGGCCACGCGTGTGGGTGCGTGCGGCGTCGCCCGGCGGCGTTCGACCTATCCCTGAACTCGTCTCGATGTCGCCTTTCACCTAGTGCCTTCAGAATTTGATTTCGACTTACGAAAACTCAGAAAAATGGCCGAACAACGCTCGGGTGTCGGGATTTCTCTCCCCGATTCGTATGGTCGAATGGTTTTTGCGAAATATCAATCAAAAACATCAGAATTGATCGGGAAAAATGTGAACTAGGGCTCTGATACCAATGTTGGGAATAACGGATCCCCGAAAACCGGATTCGACACTGAATCGAACCCCTAAATCAATGCGGAAGACGAAGCCCGGGAAAACACGTATCACCGATCGTAAAGCACACCACAGATTCGAGCGTACCTTGTTAGCCACAGATTAAACACCAATGCCGAAGATCGAGGAAGAAATTCTGATCCGATGATGTCAATTCGACTTGAATAGGGAAACGGCGTCGCCTTAAGCGTTTGGGAGAAAAAGAGAGGGAAAGGAACGTACGTTGGAATTGTTATGCCAAGAGGTGTCTTCTCTCTCTCTCTTTCCTTTTATACCTTCCCCCATCCACGGGCCCTATTCCCGTGGGCTGGGCCTTTTTGGGCCCAACTTGAGCGGATGGGCCTTAAGCCCATCTCATAAATCCATCACCAAGCGACCGGAGAAATCCTTCTCCCTTTTAGTCGTTCTCTCAGTTCCTTTCCCCCCGGACTCTCTTTTCCCTCTCTGTCCACTCTCCAGACGAGTGCTCTCCCCGCGTCCTTTGCCTCTGCTGTGTTCTCCCCTTTTCTCTTCGTTCCCCCTCCTTTTCTTCTGCTCGGCTGGTACGCGTGCCGACCTGCCCCGCGACCGAACGTCTCACGCGACGCTTGCCCTGTCCTCTCTCTGACATGTTCTTTCCCTGCTCGACCTGTTGTCTTCCTTTTCTTTTTGCAGGTCGCATGTAGAGGACGGCCGAAGGAGGAAGATCGGCTGAGGAGTGGCCAGGCTGAAGGGGGGAGAGGGAGGAAAGAGGAGGGGCGGGTTGGGCCTAGGTCAAATTCGGCCCGACCCGACCCCTCTCGCGTTTTTTTTTTTTAAATATGTATTTGAAAGAAATAAATTATGTGTCAACAAAGGTTTTTTTTTTTTTTTGGTGAAAATGTGTCAACAAAGTTGATAGCTCATCTTTCAATATTCCTTTAACAAACATCCATATAGCCCTATCAAAGGTCTATAATCTTCGAGAAATCCCTTTTTCACAAAATCAATCATTTTGGTGTTTATTATGGCGATTCTCTTATAAATTTTGCATTCGCGGTAGCACAGAAATGTCAATGAATAATTTGTTCATAATAATTTTAGAGCCTATTGAAACTGATAGGAGTATATCATATTTAATTTTTTGATTACCCTTAGCTTAGTCCTTCTTCACTAACTTATAGTAACATCTAAACCATTATGATCTCGTATATCTTTCTTGAATAGCCTCAACTTCACTGAAGTAAGCCACCCTCCACAAGTTTAGATAATGTTTTACCCATTACGAAGATGAAACTAGGGGTGAGTGGGTCCAGGGTGGGTAGGGTCTAGACCTAGACCCCGTTCCCTATCCTGTCATAACTAGTTCTCCTATTTTGGACCTTGTTCTCTACCCTGTTTGCATTGGACCCTGTCCCCATCCCACCCTGTTTTTCCGGTCCGAGAACAGGGTTAACCCTGTTTATATTGGAACCTGTTTTGCATAAAAATTAACCTTAGAGAAGCAAGTCTAGATGAGTTATCTGCTGAAACAAAAAGGCCGAACCAATCACATCCTTCGACCAAACTCATTGGGAATATGTAAAATTTGGACTCCCATTGAAAAAAAAAAAACCAAGTATATAATTCGACCATCTCGCATCCTCATATCCCACAAGATACATTGAGTTTCTCATATTCCAATAATATACAAGCTAGCAATTTAGCCAATTAACTAGTTGTACTACAATTTTTGGCTGATCACATATCAACCTTGTCTTTCATGTGCTTGATCTTCTTCTCCTTCTTCGGCCTTGCATTCCACGTGGTACAAAATCTTTGACAAAAACCTAAAATTCGTATATAAAGAAAAATCAACAAGAATCCCTACTCTAGGATTTAATAAAGTCTATTTACTTACCACAAAATTGGAGTTTCAACAAAATGAAGTTTATTTTCCAATGATAATGTCCTTGGTAAGACAATCCAAATCTGTAAAAAAGAAAAAAGAAAAAAAGAGAGATTAAATAAGACATGCACTTAATAGATAGTTATGCGAATAAATTACAAGATACAAAGAAATATATATAACTTACCCGCCTCAAATTGTTCCACATTCTCGATGCACTCTTCAACATTAATTGGCACACGAATAGCTCTCAATCAATCTTGAGTACAAATTAAACCTTCTACCACTCTAGGAGTCAAAGAACTTCGAAAGCCATCAAGTACACATCCCGATGTACTAAAAGCCGACTCTGAAGCAACGGTAGTCACGGGAATAGACAAAACATCTTGAGTAATCAAAGATACGATTTCATATTTTGACCCAGTACTCTTCCACCATATCAAAAGATCAATATTAAGAATAGCTTCACTTTCAGCTTCAAGATACCGATCAAGCTCAGATTTGTTTTCATCCAACACTTTTTTCTTCACATGGAGAAAGCTTTTGTACCAAGCATCGAATTCACAATCATTGTCATCAATATCAATATTAGAAGCACTACTACTGTTACTCACAGTTGAATCACCAAATTTTCCTTTACTAGAAGAGCCAATAAAAGATCGCTCATAAGATTTATACAAATTCTCAAAGGCGACATTCACTTTATCATGCATCTTATCAATTTTTGCTTCATCATTATAGATTTCTTCAAAACAGAACTTCACATAATTCAACTTCTTTGTAGGATCCAATGCAACCGCAATCAATGCCATCATATTAACTTTATCCAAACTCCTATAATACTTGTCAAACTTCTCTTTCATTTTTAAATCCATAGCTTGAAGCTTTGGGTATAAAGAATTCGCCGTATTATTCAAATACTTGTACAACTTAGCTATCTCTTCAAAATAATGATTTGAAGTAACATATGAACTACCCGACATCCTTTTGGTTGCATCATAAAACCGTTTCAGAAATTTAGAAAGAATGATGGCATTTTTCCAATCTTCATCTTCGGGAAGATCATTGTCAATTTCCCTTAAGAAATATAAATCTTATTCTTCCATTCTTTTAAAAGCTTTCTTGAACTTTATGGCGGTGTCTAACATCATGTAAGTGGAGTTTCATCTAGTGGCAACATCAAGACAAATCAAACCATTGTATGCAATCCTCTCACTCTTAATGCAACATTTGAATGTCTTAGCTCTAGCCGGAGAACTCATCACATACCTAACCATGTTTCGGATGCATGTAACAGAATCATGCACCTCATTCAATCTGTTTCTTACTATCAAGTTAAGTATATGAGCAATACATCTCATATGTAAAGCATCACCATTCAAAATCAAAAATCATTCTTTTGAAAATTTTTCTTTCAAATAACTAACAGCCACATAATTTGAACTTGCATTATCCACTGTTATTGTCGACACATTCCTTTCTATTCCCCAATCATAAATGCATTTCCCCACCATTTTACCGATCTCCTTACCCTTATGACTAAGCATCATCACAAAATTGATTATTCTTTTTTTGCAACTGCCAATTTTCATTAATATAATGTGTAGTAAGACACAAATAGTTCAAGTTTTGAATGGAACTCCACATATCCGTTGTGAGTGCAATCCTAGATTTAAGCTTACCAAAGTAAGCTTTCAAATAAGTCCTTTCACTCAGATATAACTTCATACAATCTCTTGCCATTGTAAATCGTGAAAAATGATGGAAAAGATGTTGCAATTCAGTAACAAAATCCCAAAAACCAACACGTTCAACTATGGAAAATGGCTGCTCATCAATAATAATCATTCGAGCAGTATATGCCTACAACGTTCTTGATCAAACTTCCTTGTCGTTAAAACACTATCACTAGTAGTATTTTCCCCAACCTCGCCAACTACACTTTTGTCACGTGATGTAAATAATATTTGCTTTTTATCTGTGCGAGTATACTTTTTGCACTTTCTCAAGTGCTTCCACATAGTAGAGGTTCCATGATAAACATTATACACATAATCCATCCCGCAATGAATGCACTTCACCTTAACTGTTTTCAGTGTTTTCTGATCTATAATTCTCGAAAAATGATCCCAACAATCTGATTGATTAGCTCGCTTTTTACCTGAAGCAGTATGAGAGTTAGGTACCCTCACCTTGTTTGTTGTGCCCATGGTTGCAGATTCCACTTCATCAGCTCCATGGAATGACAATTCCATGAATGGACTCATTTCATCATGTCCCTCTACTTCTATTGATATGTCTTTGTCTTGATCCATTGACTGAAAAACTGAAAAATATAATATATATATATATTATATATAAAATATATATATATATATTATATATATATATAAATTCCACAAAAACATATTAGTTTTCATAGTAAATCAAATCTCTCAACATAACTTTGGAGATAGAAAGTAATTCATTCATCCCAAGAAGTCATTCTCAGTTGGATTTATAATGTATTTCACACTTTTATGTCTAAAAGTTATTAAGAACAATGCATCAACGACATCGAACAAACACAACAATATTCAAATAAACTCTAAAAAGCATCTCATATATGTCAAGTTATAAAGTACAAATGTCAGGGAAGAGATTGCACCCATTTCAACTGAAATGAAGCCTCCAATCTCAAGATGGTCCAAACATTTTTGGAACGCATACTTACAACAGTTAAAACTAGTGCATGATTCCAAGCCTTAGGTTTCTCCTTCTACTTGTTTTCAGATTTATAATGTATTTCACACTTTTATCTTAGTAAATTTTTTCTTGGAAGGTCTCGCTTTGTCTTGGAGTATTCTCCTAATTGTTTTGGGCATTCACTCCCATTGTTTTCTAGCAAAATATTCTGATAGCTGATTTCTACTAAAGGAAAGACTGGACATAAAGTAAACACTTAATTTATTTACTTATTAATGTATCTTTAGCTTATACTGAATTTTGAACAAAGCAAATGCCCCTAGAACCTGCCCTAGTCTTTGGACCGAATGCCTGTTGAGACAACCATGGAAGAACACACATCTCTAGTGATAAGCCTAGGCATCACGGCATAATGCATTCTAACTAAAGCATTGACAAAGATATCTCATGCTGGATGCAGATTTAAGGACATAAATAATACTAGTGTGAAAAAAGAATAAAAAATGACTAATGTTACTTGATGGACAGCACAATCAGAATGGCTTGGATCCCAGAAAACATAACAGAAGCACTCCCACTTATTAGTTTGGACTTCAAAAAGAGGTGCTCTGCAATATAATTAACTCATCCGTCAAATTATATTTAACTTAGTCAAAATAAAAACATTCTCAGGTAAATCATGCAATAAGTAGAAACACCAGCTAAGTCATGACTGGTTAGATGTAATACTAATTGCCGCCAAGTCCTTGAGTACCCTGTGATATTATTCATGTGTAGCATGCTTTCGTATGTCCACAACAAATGAAAATAGCTGTTAGAATTCAGTCAATTGAATGCTCAAAATCCAAAAGGCACACTATGATTTTGATGTATTAAATTTAGCATTCATGCCTTGATGGGAATTATTTACTTGATCAAATTGCGAGGCGGTTAACACAGTGAAGGAGCCTCTCCAATCCGAATTGCTTAATGGTAAATGGGAGCTTATATATACAACATCCAAATCAATTTTGCAGACCCAAGTAAGAAAGTTTTCCCACTTTTACTTAACTATCGGGGTTCTATCTGTCCTGGTGCTTATTTTCTTGGTGTATCTTCCTAAGGGTTTGGCAGAATTAACATTCTACATGCGATAGTTTCCACTCTACTCGAGGAATAGAAACTCGAGTTGCGGCGTTTTCGCCAAACCAAAAAAAAAAAAAAAAAGAAAGAGAAAAGAAAGAAAGAAAGAAAGAAGCAAGGGTGCTCGAGGGAGCTCACTAGGATACGAGCGGCGAGGGAGTGAGAAGGGCCATGGGAGGAGAGGGAGTTGAGGGCGACCTCGGCGGCGGAGTTGGGCTGTCGGCGGTAGGGGCGTCGCTCGGGAGTAGGCTCGGAGTAGATCTATTAGGCGTCGGAGTAGATTTGTTGAGCGTCAAGCAGAGAAGGACCCAGCAGCAGGGAGGTGGTGGTGCAGGGGGCTCGGATGAACGGGCTGAGGACGGAATCGCGGCAGGAACGATGGCTTTTGGCGTCTAGTCGCAGCGGCGGTGGCACCCAAAGGTGGTGAGCGAACTAGCAGACGTCGGCAACGGGGCTTGGGTGGAGCAGCGAGGCAGCGGCAGCTTCGCGAAGGGGGGGCGGCAGTAGATCGGTAGCAGGGGAGTTCGGGAAATAGCGCGAGGTGAGATCTGCGGGTCAGGGGCGTCGGGTAGGCAACATCAGCAGGTGGAACGGCGAGATCGTATAGAGGCAGTGTTAGCACTCAGGTGCGAGCTTGGTGGGGGTCAGTAGCTTTGCGATTTCGGGAGGGGAATGGCAGCGGTGGTGCGAGTGCGAGAGGTGCGACGAGAGTGGTAGAGGTGACGTCGGCTTCGCGATTTCGGGAGAGGAGCTAGGGAAGTCTCTGGTTCTCTGCGTTTGCGGGTAAAGATAGAAAGTTAGAATAAAATTAGGGTTTTGCATTTTGGGATGGTGTAAAAACCGATTCTCCAACCGGTTCCCAAACCGATCCGGTCGATCCGGTTCCCGAGTGGGTAATCCCTCGGAACCGGTTCTCGGATTGATTTAAACAGGGTCTGAGTTTTGGGAACTGGTTCCCGACCCTGTTTTCTGGGTGGGCCGGACGGGAACCGAGTAAACCCGGTCCGGTTGCACACCCCTAGATGTAACTCTTCTTACTTGAAAAGGCCAAGTGCATGTGTGCTCATCCTTGAAGGTTTTCACTATAAACAAGCCTTTGTTGTCATCTCTAGCCGCATAAATAAGTCAGTCATAATTTTTAGCCTTACATTTTGTCCTTAATCATATTGCCAATCTTTGATAAAATCAATATTAACTCTTTTGATGGTTGCGTATTTGTTAATAACTGCCATAAATTGCTCAAGGCCATCAAATATCATATTTAGTGCAAATTGACGTCTCTCAATGGTTTCATCATACTACATACACGTGTTCTTCCTTCTACCAGCCACTTGTATGGTTCTTCTTCGTCACTTGTGACAAAGCTCCAAATGGGGTCACATTAGTTAAAGTATTATGTCTTAAGCAAGTTCTATATTTTCACCCGAGATGGTTGTTGTGATCTCCTTCCTCTTCCCCTTTCATTCCACTTCATTAAGAACTTCAACATTTATTTCACTAGATATCTTCGCCCACCTAGCAACTGCATGTGCATTGTCTTGCTTAAAAGTTTGAACCTTGCCTGTAGCCACTTGAAGTTCTTCTTCTTCTCTATCAGATCATCATCCTCTTCATTTTCTTGATTTTGCCCTTTTTTAAGGATCTCAACGTGCCTCATTTAATTCTATGTTTATCAATCCCTCAATTAACCCATCACCAATATCAACACATAAATTTGAGACCCCATTGAACCCATCAATATATTTTGATATGATTTCTCAAGGAAAAAGAATAGCTTAAGTGTCAAAACTTGGCACGAACAGATTCTTAAGTGTCAAAAGTTAGAAAAGTGACATTTAAGTGTAACTTTAAAAAAAATAAAATAAAAATAAGAACACCCGAGTGTTAAGTTCTGCAAATCCCGTCGGAAATCCTATGTGTCAATTTTTTTTTTATTAATATTACTAGCCTATGTGGCTCATCAGAGAGTTTGACTTAGCAAAAAAGTGCCAAAACAATGTCATTTTGGCATGAATATTAATTAAATTAAATTTAAAATTAAATTTCAAACCAAATTTTAAAAAAAAAGTGCCCCACCATCGTCGGCCCTTAGCGGTGACGATGGGGAGGAGGCGGCAAGGGCTTATCCCTCAACCGCTTGCAACTGTTCATCTTCTTCCTTTTTAAAATTTTACATTTAAAATTTTTTTTTTATGAATTTTATTTATTTATTTATATAAATAAATTTATTTATTTTTAAATTAAATTAAATTATTATTTATATTAATTATCTTGCCACGTCAGCAAAATGATATTATTTTTGCACTTGTTTAGCTATATCAACGTACAAAATGACGTTGTTTTACACTTGCTTCACCACAAAAAAAAATCACATATGCATTTTGGTTGGATTTTATCCTGTTGTAATTTAACTAATCCATTTTGCTTTAATTTTGACATTTAAGTGTTACTTTCTTAACTTTTAATACTTAAGTAACCCATTGTACTAAGTTTTGACATTTTAGGTATCTGGGACTCAATTCCTCAATGACTTTAATATTTGCAGCCGCACCCATACCTATAGCCTTTATCTTTTTCTCTCTAGTCCACAATTAGTTTATCCAGTATCCATGTCCTCACCAAAGTCCAATCTTTTTTGTACCAAACAGTCATCTTTAATTAATCTCAGACCACTCTCAAAAATTTTCTCTGGCATTAAATTGTGGAATTTTTCAATATTGAGTAGCCCTTATATTGTACCCAAATGCACAATTTAAAATAGCTCAAAATGCCTAGATCATAAGGCCACTCATTATCGCGATCATCAAAATATTTTACTATCCTATTGCGAACAAACCCAGCCCATCCCATAGAGTAAATCAGAATGTTTCACTAGCCATGTAAATTTGCAAAAAAGTTTCACATAATAGTCAGCTAATTTTTTTAAAAAATAAAATAAAATGAAATGGACACCAACCGATATGTTTCCATAGTTTTATGGTAGCAACAAAAGAAAATGATGCATAATCTTAAAGCCAAGAAGAACAAAGACAAATGGGGGCCACGTTTGGAAACCAAGAAAAAACTACCATCTAGAGTTACGACAAATTAAAACCACAATAAAATAAGAGATAAGCGCACTAAGGGCCTGTTTGGCAACGTGCCAAACATTGCCGATTCGATTTTTGTTAAAATTAGTTTGGGACAAGAATCGCATTTGGTAAAATTTTTGTTAGGGAATAGATTGGGGAGAATTGAGAATAAATATATATATGAGAATATAAAAAAATATATATATATGATTCTCCATCCGATAATCAAAAAAAAGAATCAAAATAGTAAAAGTCTCATTCTTTCCTTCCGACATCCTGCAATTGTCGCTCGCCACCGTTTTCCGTCGCCCGCCGTCGGTTGCCGGTCGCTAGTCCGGCGAGCTCGCCAGGCCAGGGCAAGGTCTGGCGAGCTCACCGGAGTAAGCCCAGCCACTGGCGAGGCCGAGCCTCGCCGGTGGCCAGGCCGGCCAGGCCACCGGCGGGGCTTGGGCAAGCCTCGCCGGTGGCCAGGCGGGCCTTGCCCAACCCGGTGAGGCTTGCTTGGCCACCAGCGAGGCTTGCCTAGCCTCGCATGGCCATCGGCGAGGCTGGTCGAGCCTCGCCCAACTGCTGGTGAGGCTCGACCGACGAGGGCTGACCTCGCCAAGGGCCGGCGACGCTCCGGTGAGCGTTGCCGGCCCTCGTCTGGCCGGTCGCCAATCCGGCGACCGGCCAAATGAAGAAAAAGAAGAATAGGAGAAAATGGAGAAAAAAAGAAAAAAAAAAAAAAAAAAAGAAAAAAAGTATTTAAAATTATTTAAAAATTAAAAGAAATTAATTTGGAATATAATCAGTGAAGACGCGGTATCAAATGCGATTCTATTCAGAAAAAAAGTTTGGACAGTTATCAAACGTGTTTTTTTACTTAGAATCGGTCCCTAAGAATAAAAAATAATCATTTCTAATCGAATTAGGCTCCCTAATGTAATCGTTACCAAACGCGCCCTAAGAGTTCTAAAATTTGTTAAGAAAGTGCAATTGAGTCATAAAGTTCGTAAAAAGTGCAATCAAATCCTAAAATTTATCAAGTTGTTGTAATTAATCTCTTTATTAACTCCATCCACTTTGATTAACTAAAAAATGCTGGTGTGATTTATTTTAGTAATTTCTCTTTCCAATGTGGCAAATACCTTAAGTGAATAGGTCCATGCTATCAAAACGATGTGATTTTGGATCTTTAACTAATCCAAAAATGACATCTACCCCTCATCGCCAAATGCAAACCCTCACTGTATCGCGAGTACGTGCTGGTGTTTGTGCCTTGGCGACAGATCAAGTAGCATCATTCTCTTCTTCAAAGGCTCATACTTGCAGCGTCTTCTTCATCCTCTTCCTGATTGCGTTTTAAATTACATTTTTATGAGAAGTTTTAAGATTCTTAGTACATTTATCGCATAATAATTTAACAAAACTTACAATGCATTTTAAATTACATTTTTATGAGAAATTTTAATATTCTCAGTGCACTTATCTCATAATAATTTAACAGAACTTACAATGCATTTGATATCGTCTTCATACCCTTAAGGGCTTTGATCACACAACTTGCCTTAACAAACTATTTCCACCCGACTATATAATTGCCTTATCATTTCCCAAAAAGCTCTTAAAGTGGAACCTTAACTGCGCCTCTATGCCTCGAAACGTGAAACCTCTGGCACTTACTGCTAGCAAAGGTTCTCAGGCTTTAACTTCTTGTACTTACACAGCTTTTTGATGGATGATGATCGCAATTTAGAATACGAGAGTTGAGAGCATGTGAAAACTAAGGAAAGAAAAAACAGAGATCGACCGCCGAAGAATGCCAAAGTTTGAGTCCTTTTGTAATAATATCTCGCGTAAAAATTTTCCTTTTCGTCATTTTAAGATGTACATATTTTACATGAAAAATCAACCTTAAACGTTCTCTTATCCACCATAACACTGAATTTGATGTATAAGCCGGAACTAGATTGAATATTTAACAATATTTCAAAGATCAAAATTGGGAAAAAAAAAAATCCAAGACATTACACGTTGAGCAATGGATTAAGGATCTTCCCATTCGTTTAACAACATTCGATCTTGATTTCTTCAATTTAGGAATGAGATGCTGCTTCTGAACCTGAACATCGAAGACAGCCCCAGTCCAACGACACCGAGGGAAAATTCAATTCCGATGCGATTAAATCGATCGACCGACCCGAGCCACGAAATTAATGAAGAAACCTCGAATCCTACGACAAACCTCGAGCTTCTTCGTGGAACGGATCCCACAGCAGGAGCGAGAACAGGAGCAGGTTCGGCACCAGGATCGGGACGAGCGGGTTCACCTCCCTCGCGAGCCGCCCCCGCCGCAGCCGCCGCCGGAAGTACTCCCGCCGCTCGGCTTCCCCCCACCGCGCCTCCCCCACGCCCGCCGCCAGGACCGGCGGCGGCGGCTGCTGGTACGGGCATTTGCAGCGCCACGACGTCTCCGGGAGGCCGAGCCGCGGGAGCCGCCTGAGGAAGAGGGAGAGGCTCCACCGGAGGAGGAGGAGGTCGGGGTTCGGGGCTCGGGAGCAGAGGAGGGGAGGGTAGTCCCAGCGGAGGTAGCAGGGGACGAGGGAGGAGACGAGGAATTGGGAGTGGAGGGAGGGGGCGGCGGTTCGGGTGGTGAGGATGTGGGTCAGGGCTTGGAGCTTCTGCTCCCATGTCGTCTCCTCCATCGTCGCGGTGCCTGCGAAATCGCGGTGTGGTTTTGCGGAGAAGATGAAGGGGATGGAAGGATGGGATGGCGTTTTCAGTCGTGACGATAAAATTAAAAAGGGTAAAAGCTAAAGGAAGTCCCAAATTTGACCACACATTTATCTTAAATAACTTCGCATGACGCATTTATCTCAAATTTATATAATATGAATTTATTTTTATTACACTAAAAATTTTAAATTTTTTTGCCGTGTGATATATTTACTTTAAAAAATTTGTATTATAGAAAAGTGTATAGGATTTTTATATTACGTAAAAAAAAAAAATTTACAATAAATGTGTCATACATGTAAAAATTTGGGATTTTTAAAAATTTGGATTAAATATGTCACAATGAGCAAAATTTGGGATTTTTGATGTCACAAACTAATTTTTTAACAAAAAAACTCAAAACCGATATACTTATAACATATTTACTCTCTGTTAGTTTCTGTCAAATTCAAATGATAAATTTGTTGACCTAAATAACACATGGTAACATAATATGATGACATGTGGAATTTTTTTTTTTTGGGAACCCAAGGGAACTCCGCACAGCCGACAGCTGAGAGTAAACCCCTAGGGAGGCACGTAGGAAACCACCACCCACTCATCCGGGTAAGTCACCAAGTGGCTCACTTGCCTCCCTGCAAGTTGCATTGCAGGAGCTTCGAACTCCAGACCTCCTGCGTGGAAGTCTAGGAGCCTACCGATGGAGCCACCGCGGTCAGTGGTATAATGACATGTGGAAATTTATAAAATAAATATCACAAAAAATCTCAAATTGATATATGATATTCCTATAATAAATTTAAGGTATATCTATGAGAAATTTGAGATTTTTCGTAACGTTAACCTTATGGATTTTCAATTGTCATAGTATGTTGCCATAGGTCATCCACATCAATAAATTTAATAATAAAATTGGACCGAAATTAATAGAAAATAAATTTGTTACAAGTGCATCGATTAAGAATTTTGAGTGGTCAAAAATTAATTTGAAATAAATTTATTATGAATATATTAATTTGAGGTTTTTGATGATTAAAAATAAATTTGAAATAAATTCATTATTAGTGTATCAATTTATGATTTTTAACGGTAAAAAAAATCCAAGGACAACACCACCCCATGTGGTGGCCGCGTTGGCTCGGGCTTCCATCCCTCTCACGAAAAGAGTGAGTTCGAATCCCAGCGTGGTTGCTAGTGGTCTTAAGCGTGACGCCGTGGTGATGGGTTCTGCGCTAGTGTCATCGGAGGATTTACAGCGGAAAATCACTCATCGCAAAAATGTGGGAAAAAAAATAACAATAACGAAAAAGTGAAAAAAAAAAAAAAAAAAAAAAAAAGGCTTGCACTTAGCCAACGTGAAAATAGTAATATACATCATCCGCGTAATGATGGCCCAAATGAGGCTGGAAATGGAGGAGAGTCTCTGCATCTCTCCGGAAACTTCGACACCCTTCTCGTCCTCCTCCCCCTTCCTTCTACACAAATCTCTCCCTCTCTCTCCTCCTTCCCTCTCCTCAAATACACACTCCCACCACCACCGCTTTCTCTAACTCCATCACACGACCCAACACCAGACCATACAAACGCCAGACAGAGCTCTGAAAGAGCTTGGAAGATCATTGAGATATATAGCAAAAGAAGTAGCAAGAGATGGGTGTGGATTACTACAAGGTGCTGCAGGTGGATAAGGGCGCCAGCGACGATGACCTGAAGAAGGCCTACCGGAAGCTCGCCATGAAGTGGCACCCGGACAAGAACCCCAACAACAAGAAGGATGCCGAGGCCAAGTTCAAGCAGATCTCCGAAGCGTACGAGGTACTTGTCACTGCCAGCTTTTTTCTTCTTTCGTCTTTCGTTGCATGCCTCCTGAGACATCGCTTTCCCATCGCCAAGTTCTGGTATTGACCGTTTCCGGTGCTGAAAGATCGGTTTTTGCTTCGTGGGTATCTTCTTAATCTCGTCTTCATTGGCTAGTGATTGCGTTGAGCTCACTGAACATTCGTCGCTCGTTTGTGCCGTACGAGGAAAATTTGGCATTTGTGAGGAGAATTCAGGAGGCGAATTTCTTGTGGAATTTGGACTTTGATGGGCTTTTGATGTGTATTGATGAGAATTCATGGAAAATGTCAGTCTAACCATTACTGCGTTCATGTGATGTTTAGGTTCTGAGTGACTCTCAGAAGAGAGCAATTTACGATCAGTACGGTGAAGAAGGACTTAAAGGCCAAGTCCCGCCGCCCGGTGCCGGCGGTCCAGGAGGAGCGACCTTCTTCCAAACCGGGGAAGGCCCGAACGTCTTTAGGTTTAACCCGAGGGATGCGAACGACATATTCGCGGAGTTCTTTGGGCACTCTAGCCCGTTCGGAGGAGGTATGGGTGGGGGCGGAATGAGGGGCGGGCCGAGGTCGTTTGGAGGAATGTTTGGAGATGATATATTCAGCTCGTTCGGAGAAGGTAGGCCGATGAGCCAGGCTCCTCGTAAGGCTCCGTCGATTGAGAATAAATTGCCTTGCAGCCTGGAGGATCTCTACAAAGGGACGACTAAGAAGATGAAGATCTCTAGGGAGATTGCAGATGCTAGCGGGTATGTTGATCTTGTCCTTCTTTCCAATGTTGCCTGTTCACATGTCTGAGCAAGTGTAAATGATGTTCTTGATGAGCTTGCTAATGCGATGGCTTTGGATACTCCTATTTTTGGCAGTCGTGATCCGAAAGTAGTTTCCTTATGTTGGTTCCTATAAGTTACCTGTGCCTGTTGTTTGCAAATGGAGATATATGCATGTTTCACTAGGTGAAATGATGGTTTATTGGCTACACAAAGCATGTATATTAGGCATGTTCTAGTGTTTATCCTTTTCATTAGATGCAATCTTTAGCTATTGCTTCTATGCACTCTTGGAATTGATGCCATTAACTTATTTCTACTCTGTTTCTGGATTATTTGTGAATTAGCTTAATTTCAGAGGAGGTGGTAAATTCACCACTAAGTGTGAACAGCCTCATTTCCGAACCATTTTTGCAAATTGTGCATTCTATTCTGATGGTTCAGCAACTAGATTTAGTGCTTTATTGAGCTTGTGAGCAAAAAAAAGGGTCAAGCAGGTGTTTTCACATTCTAGTTGAGCCTATGCTTTCTGGAGCCCTTCCATCTGTTTCTTCTTTTTGCTAGGTTGAAGTGCATGTCCTAAGCTGTCATGTCTTTCTTGCACAGAAAAACTTTGCCCGTGGAGGAAATCCTAACCATCGAAATAAAGCCTGGGTGGAAGAAGGGCACGAAGATTACATTTCCAGAAAAGGGAAATGAACAACCTGGTATGATTCCTGCGGATCTCGTCTTTGTGATCGACGAGAAGCCTCACGGCACCTTCACAAGGGATGGCAATGACTTAGTTGTTACGCAGAAGATATCACTTGCGGAGGCACTTACAGGGTACACAGTCCGCCTCACCACGTTAGATGGAAGAAACCTGACCATACCCATCAACAGTGTGATCCATCCGACCTACGAGGAGGTTGTTCCTAGAGAAGGAATGCCCATACCAAAGGAACCGTCGAAAAGAGGGAACTTGCGAATCAAGTTCAGCATCAAATTCCCAACAAGGTTAACTGCCGAGCAGAAGGCCGGGATAAAAAAACTTCTGGGTCCGTGAGAAGTTTGATTCTTGTTTATGAGTTTGAAATGATGTGCAGTTGTGCACATATCCGTTTTGATGGAACCATTCATAGGATATAGAGTGAGTTGGAACTGTAAAGTAACTCGGGGTTAACCCCTTGGGGCCAAATGAATAAGGGGTACAATGAGAGTCTTAGTCTTGAAGAAAGACAGTGGCAGGATCCAGCACCATTTATGTCGTTCCAACTTTCTCGCTTGTTAATAGGGTCTTAGCAGTGTGAAAAACTGCGGTTCTTCCACGATTTTGACGTTATATTAATCCTTTATATCTAGCTCGAATTGGTTAAGGGTTCCCTGCGGTGACCGTTGTGTCCGAGCAATGATTTGCGTGAGTTGTTTCCCTGTTGTCTAGGAGGAAAATAGAAGCTGTATTATAAAATATGCTTCTCGTGGATGCACCAGACGAGTTGGAACAAGAGGCACATTGCAAAAACTTACTCAGTTATAATTGCCTGAACCATTAGAACGATCACGCATTGGGTTAAGAGTACGGGGGAATGAAAAGCAATTTTCCAAAGTACCTTTGAATGATGAAGGAGAGCAAGTGTCTTAAGTAGCTCATTTTTATGTATATGTTGTAACACTACTTAGAAATAAAAAAGAACAAAAAGAAAAAAAGAAAGAAAAAAGAGGGGCAGATATGGGCGAGCATTGACAGAGAAGAATAGGCAAGCTTCGTCGGTGGCGGCCATACTCGAGCATCAGTGGCGAGGAGAGGTGTTCGTCGGCCAGGCAAGGGCCATGTGACCTTAGGAGACGTGGCCTAAGGTCATGCGATCCAAACAATATCAGGCGGCCATTGCCTGGATTGCATAACCTCCTCGGCCCTTTGCAGCCAAATCTTCCCCTCATTGGCTCCTTGCTGGCCGCCTTTACTCAAATAAGATAAACAGTAACAACAATGGCAAATTTGAAAAAAGAAAAAGTTGACAATGATAGTTTGGGAAGGGAAAAAAATTACTTCAATCTCGAAAATAGTCTCTTACAAATGTTGAAAGTTCAAGGCAAGTCCCTTGAACTTTAAGTTTTATCAAGGCCAGCATTTGGCCAAATGGGCCTCGAAACAATTGTAGCTGAACATTTTATTTTTGTCTTGAGACCCGTAAGATATATCCTTTTGTTTTTATCATTCTGCAGTTGCCCTTATTTGTGGATCTATATTTTGCCGAAAGAGGAGGAAAAACCCTATTCAAATCTTAAAGTTGGATGGTTAATTGCTGATTATTGAAATAAATGTAGAGGATCTAGGGAAAATTTTAATTTATAAATTGCTATCTCCAATGTCTACGGTGTGTGCCTTGGACTTAGCATTTGGCCAAATGAGTCTCAAAACAATTAGTTGAACATCTCATTTTTGTCTCGAGACCTTGTAAGATATATATCCCTTTACTTTTATCATTATGCAATTGCTCTATTATATGTGGATTTGTATTGGGGAAAAACCCTGTTCAAACCCTAAAGTTGGATGGTTAATTACTGATTATTGAAATGAATGTAGAGGTTCTAGGGGAAATTTTAATGCATAAATTGCTATTTCCAGCATCTGCAGTGTTTGCCTTGAACTTCCAATTTTATTATGGCCAGCATTTGGCCAAACGAACCTCAAAATAGTTAGCTGCACATCTCATTTCTGTCTTGAGACCTTGTAAGATATATCCCTTTACTTTTACAACTCTGCAATTGCCCTACTTTGTGGATCTGTATCATGTTGAAAGAGAGGGAAAAATCCTGTTCAAACCCTAAAGTTGGATGCTTAATTACTGATTATTGATATGAATGTAGAGGTTTTAGGGAAAATTTTAATGTATAAATTGCTATTTCCGACATCTCCAGTGTGTGAGCGCCTTGGAGAGAGGGAGGGGGAATGCGAAACCAATGTACTAAACATTTAGCACAATTTTGAATGAATTTCTAATTTAAATAGCTCATTTGTAGGGAAGCAATGTGAACAATCACTCTCTCTCCATTGAACCTAATACAAAAATACAACTATATATACCTCATTTCATTCAATTGGACTACAAATTGTTTTCCCAGATGAATCTGCTGGGAAACTCATTGAATTGTTTTCGGCAGGAGTTAGCTGCTACACACATCGCACCAACCCAGATGAATCTGCTGGGAAACTCAATGTACTAAACATTTAGCACAATTTTGAATGAATTTCTAATTTAAATAGCTCATTTGTAGGGAAGCAATGTGAACAATCACTATCTCTCCATCGAACCTAATATAAAAAACAACTATATATACCTCATTTCATTCAATTGGACTACAAATTATTTTCCCAGAGGAATCTGCTGGGAAACTCTTTGAATTGTTCTGGGCAGGAGTTAGCAGGAGTTAGCTGCTACACACATCGCACCATCAAAATTTTGATCCGACTAATGAATAGCCCCTAATTCTGGTACTGCTATGAAACCCGACCTCGAAATCACTTCACTCGCTGTAATCTTCTGATACAGCCGAGTCCAAACTCTCGCCGTTCGGGTTTGTGTCTAAAGCCATATTGTCAGCATCGCCTAAATCTGCATCACCCTCAGAGTCCTCATCGACGACATCTTCTACGCCTTTGTTATTGTCATAAGAATCAACATCCTCATCGCTGAGGTCCATTTTACCCCACCCATTTGAAGTGCCATCTAAACCTACTTCCCAATTTCCCCTATCAAATTCGTAAGCCACCACTTCATTTTCATCAGATTCTGCCTCTTCCATGCTGTTACTGTTATCAGCTGTCACCAAGCGCACTGGACTTTTCTGTTCAGTGGCCCATTCCTCAACTGCCGTAGAGTCCTTAATTATATTTGGCCTCGCTGTCTCTGCCATGTTGCCCAACAACCTCCCCTGAACAGCCTTACCTTCCGTTCTCCTCCTCCTCAATGTCCGGCGGCCCCGCCCATAACCTTGCCCCTGTTGAGTAAACCCCCGATTTAAACTCTCAACGTTTAGAGAATTCTGTTTACCAGCAAAAGGTTTTGCACCAGGTCTCCTCTGATGCATTCTAGCATTGCTTCGATCACGGCTCCCAAGTCCACGTTTTTTACAGTTGCGACCTTTAATGATATCAGCAGAAAGGTCTTTCATCTGTAGTTCTTGATCTCCCTCTGATGGTTTGGTCTCGTTGAGCTTGATCGAAGGGTATTCACAGGAAGCTTCTGTAATATAAAGAAATAAGGAGGCAAATAACAAAATTACATGTAAATTTTAACAAAGTCACCCAACTAAATATCCATGAAACCACCATACAAATTTTAATTTATAATGCATTTATATAATTCAAGCATCCACCGTGCATCTACCTAGTCCCACCAATTCACACTAGTGGAGGCCAGTTAGATGCTTAGCACCCTAAAAGCAATCTCGCTGATTTAGTAACAACTGTACTGAAATTGTTCTACATCCTCTAAGATTTCTATCCCTACTCTGTATCCATTTAGATTTCTCATTCATCTTGAGCACCTTTAGTGTGCAGGCAATAGAATACTTACCATGTAATCCTCGAGTGCCATATCAACACCAGGCTCAGATTTTTCCTGTTTTATGTAAGTTATAGAAGAATCCAGCTCAAAAAGTCTCAAAGCCACGGCAGCTGTAGTCTGTGGAATCCATGGAAGGACAGAAACAGCTTCAGAGCTCTTTGATTCATCCCCAGTATTTCTCACCAAGCCCAGCAATTCCTTCGACAGCTCAAAGTCCGCTGATAAATACTCCCGCTTAATAGCACCCTCAAGTAGAGTTACCATCTACAACAAAAATGTTAACAGGCAATATGCAAGTCAGATGAGCAGCTCACAAGTTAGGCTGGCCACATCGTTAAACAATAAAAGAATATGAGACAAAAGAAAATAAAGAAAAAGATGACATACAATCATATGAATAAATAAAATAGTGAGTCAGCGTAGCAGCCCACATACAGTTACAAAGGAATGGGCTAATAGTGCAGAGAGACGCCAACCAGTGATCTATATAAACGGCAGTAAGGCAAAGTTGCAGCACATGGAAATCATACCTAGAAGCCATTATCAGCATGAGACGTGCAATTGCTTAGTCTCTGATTCACACATCACACATGCAGACAATTGCCTAGTGATCTATCTTTAACCCCAACTGGGTAAATTAATTGTAAGACTTCCAACTTTCACTACGTCTCTTGATGTGTTCATGGATAATTAGTCAAGTCTGAAGGGCCTGGCTCAGATAATTCTTGTTGTGGCACGAAGAGATGGTAAGCAAGAACATTGCATAGATAGTAGATTGGACTCAAGTGCACTTCCATGCCTTGTGTTTGCCAATCATGTGGAGTCTGATTAAGTGCATAATAAAAGAAAAAATTACGTCACTTACAGTAGATGAGTAGCAGAACTAACTTATTTTTGCAACAAATTCTCAAAAAGTGAGGACACAAGGACAAAGTGAGGTTGGTTTTGTTTCAGAACAGAAAAAGAAGAGGCCAAACAAAATGAGGCTCCAACAAGGATGGGAATCGAGGTGATCTATTTAAAAGAAACACATCTATGACAAAGAGAACTGAAGAAAGGGCCATCTCACAACAGGGGATCTATCTTGGCAGCTTTCAACACAGCAGTTACCATAAAGTAGCATTTAGAGTACTGATATTACAGAACTTGTTCAACGTACAATTTCTTTCAAGCAATCACATACTAATGAAAACTCATGGTTTACAGGCTATATTTACACTATGATGTAAATAAATCACAGCTATAAGTTGCAGAATGTATATTGCACAGACCTGCAGAAGTTCCTCAGTGGATGATGATGCATTCAACTTCATACCCCAAGTCTTTCGGCAGTCCATGTCTTCCAGCCAGAATGAATGAATAGCTTCTGATGGAATATGAACCTGAAAGCAGAAATGGTTAATAACATGGAAAACGGAGAAGCATGTATGAGGCGGTGCATGAGTTTAACGAAGAGAGAGAGAGAGAGAGAGAGAGAGAGAGAGAGAGAGAGAGAGAGAACATGACATGACAAAGCTATTACTAAGACAAAGCAAATTTAACAGTGAGTAGCCCTCAAGAAATTCCGATGCCCTTGGCCTTACCTCTAAATATGCTAACAGCGCTTTGATTAATCTGATTCCAAGGGGAAGAGAATAATCCAAAATATGAAAGTACCCATGTTCCAACTTCCTTTTGTCTTCACATCCCACATGATTAAGTGAAAAGTCGAACTCACTGCCAAAAGTCTTGTGGCAAGATTGGCAATGGATGGCCTCAAAGAAGTACGTGCTGAGGCAGCTATCACAGATGTCTAACAGCTGGTCACACCTCTTCTTCCTGACTTTTACGCTGGAAAGTGAGGATGAGATGCAGCACTCTTTCCACATCCACTTCTGGAGATCTTGATATCTCTTCAATGCAGCCTTCTTCTCAAATTCATTTCGGCCAAGCTCAATTTTGATCGATGATGATGTCTCAAATGAATCGGAGTTTGAAGCACAGACAGTACTGTTAGGACTGTCAAAATCATTAGGACAATCAGGACTAGAATCCATTTCTGTTGGTTCGTTTTTGACAGGGAGTCCACCCCTTGAGAAGACTTTCACAGACTGCAAGTTCCTTCTAACATTCTCCTTGAATAGGGGATCCACTTCCAGCAGCATTAGACGCAAATGGGATTCCCTTATCCCACGTGTATCTAAGGACATCAAAAGAGCATCAAAAGCCTGCAAAAAAAAAAAAAAAAAGGACAGAACAATGATATTAAATATACAACCTGAAAAACCTAACAAACACCTTATTCGCAGAATAAGGTAACGATAATGTTAAGCAAAAGTCAGATATGATGGACAAAATGTTCCTTAATCACTACTTCCAAAATCATATGGCCGCATTTTTGAAATAGTGAAGGTGACATGATTACCCTCGGTAGCATACCTTCAGCTACATTACTGCAGTGTTCTTTATTTGGAAAAAAGAACACTCGCATACATACTAAAATGATCTTGGTTTTATGGTACACTCCTAATGTGGCTTTCGGAGCTTTTGGCTCCAATAATTCTGTTTAATGACTTACAAAAGCATTAATAATCAGTTTAACTTGCTAAAAAATCAAAAACATGATTTTGTCTGGTTTAGATAACATAACCAATGGCCAGTTGAGCCAACCATTAACCAGGCCACCCTGAGCTTGTGTTTACCTTTTCCTCTTCCTCTCATTTCATATGCAAAATGCCATTTTCACCACAAGGTGTCATAATTAAGGATGTAAATGTTCTTAGAGATGAGTAATAAAATATCTAATTGCTAACACTTACCTCTTCCGAATCTATAAGCCTCCAAGAATTATCATGTAGCTCGACAAATATCCTGCCTGAACCAGGATCATTTTTTGAGGCGGATGCAACAAACCACCAATACCGATTTCTCCTGCGATCCTGACCAAGAGGCAAGGACCTGTATACATATATCTCTTCAGCTCTATGAGCAATGTAAGACTTCAATTGAGTGCGTGACCTTTTGAACCATGTCCATATTGCATAGAAAGTTATCAGGACCTCCAGGTCCTCCAGCAGAATCCTGAACAGCTGAGAATCTTTCAGTTGGAACACTGCTCAAGTCATTCTGGAGACCTTGGGGACCATGCAATGAATTTTGGTTCTCTGCGGAAACATCATTGTTTTTATTATCAGCTAGAAGCCAGGCGCTGTGGCTGCCATCCACCACAGAATTGGGAAGCTGGAATTCAGTTTTGCTCCCTAATAAGGACAAGAAATCCACTTTAGCAGTAAACTCATCCTTCAGGCGAGACTTATCCAACTGTGCCTCTACCCACATTTGCTTTTTCAGAGCACTTGCTGCTTCCAGCCGGTCCTGCAAAAAATTAGACAGAATTTTAGGAGAGAATTCCTTTTTTCCAAGCAAAACTCTTCAGTAAAATGCAGAAGGCCAACTACCTCAAGAACAGCACGAATTGAGTTCCCCTCATTCGCAATACCAATTAAAGCAACAAGACCATTCAGACGCTCCTCAACACTGAGATGAGAATATTCCCCTTCAGTAAGCCCACGAACCCACGACTCACCTGACTTACTTTCATCAATCTCCACACTTTCCTGATCATCTTTACCACCACAAAAATCCTCAGCATCCTTATGGTGCTCAGTGGCAGTGCTTGGATGACACACATCCACGGAACTGGCAACAGTGCAAGATTCTACATCTCCTTCAATCTCATTTTGCAAATTTGTATCATCAGAAACATTCTCCTTTCCAATTTCTGGACAAGCATTTGCTTGACCACATTGGTCCACATCATTGTTAGCACTCAATGTGGTGGCTAAATCATCGACTTCAAGATCCTCATCAACATCACCTTCAAATTCTTCATCTCTTTCCCCTTCCTCCTCTCTTTCCACTTCATCAGCATCTTCTCCAGATAAAATTCCATTCTCGAATATTCTTATTTTCTTTCTGGCTTCTGCCAAAATTGACTCAGCATCAGCTGGATCCTTCCTATAAGCAGATCTGACACGATAGGTTGAGGGAGCTATTCTTTCAAAAAGTTTAGTATCCCTTGTCAAAGCAACAGAAATGGAAGCTTCTGGTGTCTTGCTTGTGGAGAGATCCCGCAGTCCAGATTTCTATAAATAATGGGCTAAATCAGATTAACAGTGAAGAACCAATCACCACCCTGACCAGAATCTATTAAATACTAACCTGAATCTTGTCTGCCAGTTCTAGTACAGTCAACCCCTTGCTTCCTTCGAGGGAGAGGACATGAAATGCGGCAAATTTGACAGTTCCAGGTGTCAATCGGTGCCTAGATCTCCTAGGAAGTAACAAACCTTTATCTCGCATGATGGTGAGCGCTTTCTCTGCAGCTGAACCACTGCGTAAAGTAGAAATGACTTCTTCACAACCTTTAACCTGAAATCACAAGTTCCTCCATTGAAATTTATCAAAGCAAAAAATAACAAATAGAGAATGTCATTCTAGAATCCATTCAGTATAGATGCATGACAACTCCATCTAGGTATAAGATGGACTACCAGAGAATGCATTCAAAGTGCATTTTATCGTCATTCTTAGCAAATATAAACACAAGTTACAAATAACAACCAAATCCGCATCCTTAATGAATGAAGTATGACCAAAACAAATCGGATTTTCTTTAAATACCCAAAAAGATACCAGCAACAAGGTGAAGCCTGTTGCCTAAAAGGTTTTGAAGAAATTGTTGGCCTATATTCCAAAGGTGCTGTAAATTCAGCAAATAGTAGTCCATCAAATGTGTTTGTTACATAAGTGATTGAAATGTCAGGCAACACATGGTAGAGGTTGATGTCGCACTTCATCCACGTGCTGTATTACGTGCCACGTCTGCTTTCTATTTGTTTCTTATGGATAGTAGATGGAGTGACCCAATAGAAATGTCATTATTGGAACTTTGATTACACTATGCTGGTATACTTTACACATTGTGATAAGGTAGCCGTAGGGATTGAAAGTTTACAATATACAGTGATAGGACTATGAGCATCCCCAACCTTAAATGAACCTTGAGTAATTCATCCTGTGTCTTTTCTTAAACACAACTTGTAGGGTCAGAGAAAAGTGAATCCAATAACAGATACTCACTAGCCAGAGTCAATGTTAAATTCCATCAGAAGGAAAGCAGGATCCAGAGCTCTATCTTAGCAGAAAAAATGGAAGAGCCCTCCATGGAATATGAATCCCCAATCGGGTTGAATTATGTAGGCCAATTGGCACTTTTGCTTCTTTTATGTCTGAGGATACTAGGTAAGCACCCGTACTTTGGCTCTTATAAGGAGGAATTCTGTATAAATTTCCTCTTCAATTTTGACAAGCACAAAAAAAGAATCCTCCCCCTCCACCCCCGCGGGGCTCCCTTCCCCTCCCCTCATGGTTAAGACGATAAAAAGTAATTTTCTCATGTTTGAGGTAAAAGCTAAGTTCAAATAAAGAACCTCATCAATATCTTTCCGGCAAGGTCGTGCAACAGCTCTCTTCTTCAATTGTGGACCAAATCCAGCAGATAATGCCAATTGCCTAAGTATTTCCGGCCATGTCAGTGGATTCAAATGCTTCTGCCACTTGCGTATATCGAAACCCCAAGCATATGCCTATGAAAAAAATTTAAAAGTTCATTCACTCCAGATAATGGATCCACTATTCTTTAAACAAAGTCTAGAAAAGCACAGTTTACCCCTTCAACAATCTGTGGATGTCCACCTTCAGGATTGGCAGCATTATTTTGATTTATACCCAAACCAGTAGCAGGTGTCCTTGCAACATCTTCGATGTCTCTAATTATTGACTTCAAAAGAGCAACATGTAGTTCGCCCAACAATCTTGAATCCTGCCATGAAGTAGAATGTACAGATGGGCATAAAAATTAATAAAAGGAAATCTTATGAGAAACAAAGATATCCAATTAGAGGGAACATTGCTTACATAGTCGTGAAAAGCTTGAACAAACTCATCAAGAGTAAAAGGCCATAGACCAAGTACATCCGCAAAAGTAAGAAAAAATCGCCAGGCCTGCATGGGATCACCCAGAAGTAAGCCACTAAGCTCTTCATATAAGTAAAGATCAGTCATAAAGCAAAAGAGAACACCCTCAATAACTCAATGGGATGAGTTTACTCTTACATTTGGAAAAACATTCAGATAAGAAAATATACTTGTCCACAAGGCCATACAAGCCAAAAAATCACATCCGATAATCAGGAATTCAAAGTCACCCTTGTAGCAATTACAATATCAAGAGATAAAAGTCAAAGAGGCAACCATCCAAACTTCCATCTTCCACTGGACAATGAACTATCCTTCCTGTTAAAAATCTATTCTATTAAGTCTGAGAGAAAGAATGATGGGGTAAGTGAACTCAAGAACAGATAATGGGGAGTCCATGACACTTCGGTACTAAATATTACTGGTAAAATAATACATTCGCAGCCTCAAGGACAATGGTACAACTCCACAATAAAGATGCAACATTTTCAGATAGTAATCTTATCATGGAAGTGCAAGCTATTATGAAAAAACAAGCTATTATGAAATTATGTATATCTCTTTCAACAGTCAAACATACCATGAGAAGATTCCCAATGTTCTCCTCTGAATTGTTCCATGGTTGAACTGCAAATGGTCTCTTTAATCGCACAGACTGAGGAGGAAAGGCACTCAACGAATCTAAAGCATAAAACTCACATTATAGTTGCACGGACAATAGAAAACAGACTGTAGCATCTAGAGTTAGAATGCCCAAAGAAAGGCAGGCAGACAGGAACACACATGTCTAGGGTGCGAACCTTTTCTTTGAATTTATTTAAACTAGAATGACATAATATCCTAGGCCGAAGCGACATTGGAAATGAAATGAAAGCGTGCACACATACACATGGAGGCATGCGCCTGCTTATGTACATATGCATGTATACTCAATTACCAGAATAGCACCATACAACAAACCAGAAACCTTTTTTTCCCCGTGTAACTACAGAAACAAGAAACAGTAATCAAGAGATACATATCTCTGCATCTATTGGCTATAATTTCAAGATGTCAAAATCAGCTCCTTTACTACAAAATGACAGCATGAAGCAAATTCAAGTGCAAGGAAATATAAACCAGATCCTCACTTCTAAACGTTTCAGTAGAAACAAATCCCTCATTCTGTAGGCCAATTCAGTTTACTTGTCTGATCCTATAAATAAGTCACAAAAATTCACAGCAAAATACATCACTTATGATGTTAGATTATGTAAAGGATACCATTGTAGAAACATTCTAGAAATACTATTCAGATTAATTGGAGAAAGCTCTACCAGATACAGGCCTGAGTTGAAAAATTGCTGGGAGCAGGTAGGAAGTTTTCAACCTAACAGCGCAATGTTCACTTTACAATCAATTGAGTTGGCTAAGCGAAATAAAAGTTGTTCAACTTTATTTGCGGGAGTACCCGATACATTTTCTTAAGAGCAAATATCTAGGGTTATTTTAAGAGAGCTTATGATAAGTATTTATATTTCTTTCCCTCCAAATTTTTGCTTTCCTGCTAAAAGAAAATAATTATTGTGAACTTAGAATTATAAGAACATTTTTAAAAACACCATATGGCAATAAAAACACCATATGGCAATATTTACACGTTTTTTTAAGGTTTTAAGAAATGAGTAAAGCAAAAAGGGGAGAAAAAGTCACCCCAAACACACCTAAGACTTACATCACACAGAATGCCCCAAAAAGTCATTTATCTGACCCCCAGAATGAAGTGAGAACTAAGTTAAAGCAAAGCTTACTTTGACATAAATTAGTAGATGACTAATATAGGTATACCAAGAATGTGTCAAAATGGGTACACTAAATTACGTGACATGAATTAAATTGGTGATGACAGGAGTAGATTCAAATCACAAGATGGTGACTTATTCATATATCCAATGTTAACATCATTTAGTATGATGGTAATTGTATAACTTTAGTATATCTAGAATTATTCTTGACAACAAGGGAACAACAGTGAATTTTCTAGAAAGGATCGGGCCCTATTTCCTTTCTACTGAATTTAAGGTACACACAATCAATAAATCAATGGAGTGAAACTGGTCTTAACAGTAATCACTATAAAAAAGCTACCTCTGAACAACTCAAGGTTCTGCATAGTGGCATGATCGAGGTTAACAATTGAAGGTAACCCCTTGCTTGCAGTGGCCAATTCCATCAGCTCCAGCTGTTCATCCTCCATAAGCTCCATGGATTCCTTGGCAATTCTGCGAGCAGTGGCCTTCTCCACTGCAGCTTTTCGTCTCTCTGCTTCTTTTTCTCGACGAAGCTCTTCTTTTTGTCTCTTTTTCTCCGCCTTCCAAACAAAAAACCAGAGAAGTTGGTAAAAAAAAGAGAAAAGAAGAGATGCTGCTTAACCAATCAAATAAAGCAAAAGAAACTAACTAGTGAAAATGCAATATCAAGCTCAAATACTTACCTTAATAGATTCTTTCTGTAAATACTTCTCCCGTCGCTCTAATTCTCGCCTTTGCTCACGTAGCAATCTCTCCTCCTCTCTCTGCTGTTCACGCATCAACCTTTCTTCTTCCTTCCTTCTTTCACGATCAAATCTTTCCATCTCTTTCCTCATTCGTTCCTCAGCCTGCAATAGAAAAATACAGGATATCAGTACATGCCAAAGTTTTCTCCACAAAGCTCACATATCCTTAAGTGATAAATGTAAACCTTTCTCCTCATAATATTTTCTTTCTCTAGTGCTTTGCGAATTCGGTGTTCATTAGCGTCAACTTCCCTAGCGATCTGGGCTTCTTCAATCTGCAACAAAATGACATTTTTGGTCACCCTAAAGCTATATCAAAAAGTGATGACAATGCTCTCAGAAGCATCAGAATTACCTTGCGTTTTCTCTTGACATGCAGGTCAGAAGTATCATGCAAAATTGTCCTGTCAGGCAGGGTAGAAGAATCTTCTTGACCAATAAATGGATGGCTTCCTTGGTGAGCATCCATTTGAATGTTAACAAAAGACTCTCTCGGCTGAAGGGAATGATCATCTCTCAGAGGGGATAAAACACTGTTTCCCTCTCTATCTTCTTGCGAGACACGGCATACTCGCAGTCGGTGACCTCGAACACCATCAACACTAGGCAGCTTCTCACTTCCATGAATAGATGACACTCTGGTAGTTGGCCCATCCAGAGGGACATCAAGATAGTGAGTTTGGGCAATCCGTCCAGGGGTATGGTATCTTACAGGCTGGTCATGCAGCAACTGATACTCATGGTGGAGAAGTCTTGAAGCAGCCTGGATAATCACACATAACACAAATATTGGCAATCCACATATGACTTCGAAAATTGAATGTTAACAAGCAAAACTATCATCAGAATTTTATTAGATTCTTCAAAGAGCAGTAAAAGTTTTTAAAATTAAAAAAGACAATTCCAGTTTTCATACAGAAAGACAAGAAGAACAAACTTGTAAAAGTATCGAGAAAGGACATGTAGGGTGTAAGTATACAGGCAACTGCCTACATCAACCTCTCAAAAGAAAATTTGCATGAAAAGGTAAGTTTGAATTGAGAATTAAATCCCCTCCAATTTTCAACAAAGTATTAGTACCAAACAGTTCTTGATAACTGCACTAAAAGGGACTGAAACTATTCAATATTTTTTCCAAGCAGAACACTCATGTTATCATAAAAATATTTGTGACGACATTTCACAAACATATTCTTAATTCACAAGCACGAAGAATTATGATCCTTGTAAACTTCCATTAACCCATGCAAGTGTAATCACAACAGAATATTTGTAATAGCTAACCACAAAACAAGGGGAAAAAAAATCACACAGGCAGAGCAGCAGGTAATACAAAATACACAGTAAAAGCCAGCCAAGATCACTAGGACTCATTTTATAGAGATATTGATGCATAAGTACCTTTCCTCTAAGTAAAGTATGCACCTGTCTCAGCTAGTCTAGATCCATTTCATGGAACTAACATTTATCGTAATGAGTACCTTAGAGTCTTAATGGATTATAGCCCTATAACAGTCAGCACAACTCTTCAAAAGGATTGAAACCTTTGGAAGATGACTACATCAAGGAAATAGCAGCAAATAACAAATTAAACATCACACAATCTCCATATGACAAGTAATGACCAACAAACTAGAAGGGGTTCCTCTTTCTGTACAAAATTGCATACGTGTGGCTTTTCTTTTGCAGCTGTTTTGTAGAGGGGCAGTACCCCCTTGGTACCTTCTTAATGGAATTTTGTTTATTGTTCAAACAACAACAAAGACATCTCAACAGGGAAAAGAAGGCACTGACTTTATTTGACATGGCATCCCGTCGAACATACACTTTGCCATCATAAGGATTCACGGGTCCTTTCTGCTCCTCATCTGCAACTACACAGATAACATGTTAAAGTCAGTTAAGTGATGGAGTAAACATGAAATGAGAACTAAGGAGAGGAAGAACTCAGATAGATAGATGTGGCTGTCCAAATAAAATACTCCAAAGTTTGCACTCATATCTCGTTCTATCCATGGAAGTGCCAGTACTTACTATAATGATCTTGATCCATTTAGCACTTGCTATATTACCCAAGCAAAAAAAGCATATGACTTCTCAGAAAAACCAGAAAGAGTGGTGTTTTTACATGAAAAGACAAGATTCTCAAGATCAAACAGCTAATCTTTACTAACCCATTACAAATAACGTAGGGCACCTTCACATTATACATGGGATCTTACTACTATACCATAGTAAAACAGGAGCTCCTCCCTCCACATCAGTAAGCAATAATACTGTCAGAACAGACACAGACGATAAGTGGCAAGCCTACTTCCCAGGACACAGCTTACAAGTATCCCCAATCATAAATTGTAGTTGCCATTCTTAACCTCCATCAACCAGGATAGTGCATCAAAGGAAAAAAAAAATTCACGTGTCATGATCTATATATAACAGAGATCTATCATGACAAAACTAATGCAAAACTAGCTTAAAGCACTACTGCAGCTTCACATTGCAAACAATCTGCCGCATTAACCATAGTATAACTTTGAATATGAGCATTTCACTTGTCCACGAATTTGAACACAACATCACAAGCAAGGTACGATTATATGGACTGCTATCCACAACTGCATATGAACTCCAATTTAACATAACAAACATAATTTTAATGACAACACCGAACTGATACCTATAGGAGCACCAAATGCATCAGGAGGCAAGGGATCAAACTCCATGCCAAGAATAGGTCCATCCTCTCTCAGAGGCTCCCCTAACTGTGCCTCCACACAAGCTATCGCTCTAAGCTCCATTATTGTCCTTGGTGACTCGTAACACCTCCTACCCATAGCTGAATCATCTCCATCTCTCCTCGGAACCATCCCCTGCAACTCCCTACTTGCGTATGGGCTTGAACCAGAGCCCGAACCCGACCCATAATCACTTCCTGGATCAGCAACAGCCATTAGACCATCTTTAATGCCTTCTTTCATCCCCACAGCAGCTGCAGATTTCCGCGATTTCTTCTCCGATGAGTTGTTCTTGTCCTTTAGCCTCCTGTGGCAGAACCACATCTGCAACTGCCGATCGGTAAGCCCCAATTTCACTGACAATTCGGCCCGAATTGCCTCCGACGGATACATCTCGACTGCACAACCACCAACCATCAAAAAAAAAAAAAAAAAAAGCCTTATAGCAAGACTCGGAGAAAACACGAAGCTCGAAACAAAGCCAATCAAACCAACGCACTCGAATAAGCTTTCTCCAGGGTCTCGAGCTGGAACGGCGTCTTCATCTGGCGCTTGGGCTTGCTCGGCCCCTCCCCAGAATTCCCCGCCTTCCCGGGGCTCCTGCCCTGTTTCTCTCCCTCCGATCCGCCCTCCTCCATCGCCGGAACAGCACAAACCGAGGCGTACCCACAAACCCTAGCGACCGATCAAGCAAAACCCACCCCGCAAAACCGCGCCTTTCCGCTAGGGTTCCCCCACAGAACACCGCCCCAAAAGAGACCCAGGACCCAAAATCCGCTCTTATCTAAACGCTCCCACCCGAACCGCAGCAATCGCGACGCCAAAGGAAGATGCCCATCACCACCATCACCATCAACATCATCATCCTCATCCTCCTCGTCGAAGAGAAGGAATCGAGCGTATATATTGAGGAGGAGTTTCCTCTCTGGATTCGATAACGATGCACTCGAACAAACGGAAAATAGGGGAAAAAGGGGTAGGCCAAAATCAGGATCAAACCAACAACAACAACAGTCGTCCTCCCTCCTTCGCTCGTCCTAATAATTCCAACAAATTCCATCGTAATTGGAAAAGAAAAAAAAAGGAGAAGAAAAATCCCAACTTTCTTTTCTTCTTTTTTTTTTTATAATTTTTTTTAAATCGTTCCTTATAATTCTGGTTTTGGCTTTAGCAATTCGCCGAATGTTTCCGCATGAGTTCATTGCCGATTGGACACAGAACTTTCGATTCGCTCGGTGGATTTGGTCGGGTCGTGCGCCCGGTTCGATCTTTTCTTTGGGTGTTCTTCGTTTATTCCACATGCTCGTGTTCTTTTTTTTTTTTTTTTGCCTTCTTTTTCTCTTTTACCGGATGGGGCTAAGCCCAGAAATAGTAGCCTCGCGCGATTATCTTAATTTTGATTTTAATTGGGAACGTTAATCATGACCCACATGTTTGATTTTTCCTGGAATGCAGTAATGAGGGCGATATCATTCCATTAGGGAAAACAGAGAAAATTACTAAGTACATGTAATCGATTTGTCTATTGTTCGTTATCATCCTAGATTTTGCCAACGAGTCCATGCTGGAACGCTTTCAAAGTTTTTTTTTTTTTGGTCAAATTCAAAGTTAGTACTTGTAATTTTTGGGAAATGTACAGTGGCAAAGTATGTGCATCTAGATGCCTCGCCATGTATTGACTTATTGTGCTTACCCCATTTTGATGTGTGAATGACCCTGTTTAATTTAGCATGCAACAGACATGAGATTAACAAAATCTTCTTACCAATTGTTAGTAAGGTGTATTGCCTAAACAAACTAAGATGCTTTTTTTTTCTTTTCTTTTCTTTTCCAAACGACTTTAATAATCATGTGATGTGTTAATTGTACAAAGAGATGATAAACATGACCGGTAAACCAATGGGCAAAGCCTAACACTAGAATCTATACATAAATATATAATATCGAAGTCTTTCCAAAGTGTTGGGAATAACGGATCCCCGAAAACCGGATTCGACACTAAATCGAACCCCTAAATCAATGCGGAAGACGAGCTCCGGAAAACACGCATCACCGATCGTAAAAAGACACCACGGATTCGAGCGTACGCTGTTGGCGGATTACACACCAACGCTGAAGAAGAGGAAGAAATTCTGGTCCCGATGATGTCAATTTGCCTTGAAAAGGAAACGGCGTCGCCTTGAGCGTTTGGAAGAAAGAGAGCGTTTTTCTTTTCTTTTTCTTGGAGGAGAGAGGGAGAGGAACGTACGTACGTTCGATTTTCGAGAGGTGTGTTCTCTCTCTCTCTCCTCCCTTTTATACATTTCCCCATCCACGGGCCCTATTCCCGTGGGCCGGGCCTTTTGGGCCCAACTTGAGCGGCGGATGGGCCTTAAGCCCATCTCATAAATCCATCATCTCCCACTCGCACGTGGTGGTGCAAAACCAACATGGGCGGACAGCCCTACTCGGCCCCATCGTGGAGAAAAATCCAAAGATAGACTCTCACTTAACGTGGTGGGTAGAACAAAATCCTCTTTTCTCTCTTGACATTAAATACCAGGTGAATAATCCGTGCGGCAAAGATCTTTGAGCTCGTTACCATACATCTGTTAGGAATATATAGCAGCTCATAATGGGCATCACATCCCGAGTAGATTTGGTATGCGTCCTAGATCGATCGATCACATTTATATCTCTCTTGATCTCTTTTAAACAATGATATATATATTGTATTCACAATTATGATTATCATAAAGACAGTCATAATTTGTTAACCGGTGAATACAAAACTATAATGTGATTCTCCAAAATCGATCTTCCTCTTTCCTTCAAACTCTCAATTTCAATCGAGCTCGCTTTTCTAGAAATGCCCCATTAGATCGAATCAATATTAGATCGAATCAAACTCATGACCATTGGCAACATCCTAAGATAGCAAACACTAAATAGAAATCTTGAGAATAAGTAAGAGTTGTAAGGGGACTAAAAATTTGAGGAACTCTTTTCCTCAAGAGTCTCACACGACATAAAAGTTGAGATCAAACTTTTGCCACTCTTATTGGTCGTCTCATGCATACGTAGTATGAAATACGTATTACGGTATTAACTCCTTTTCCATGGAGCGTATGTCTACACCTTTCAATACCGTACAGATGATAGTTCAAACATACCCAATGTCTAACTTGAGTTCACATATCTACTCATTCACAAAATTTATCAGAACTCACATCTGGCATCTTAGACAGATAAAGTAAAACATGTGGGGTATTTTACTTTCGGACATAGTAAGTATTATGTCCTCATCTTAACACTCAGTTAAGGCGACATACGTGTTTTAAGCTTGAGCTCTCGATTATCACCTAGATAATAAGCTTAAAAACAGTCTCATCTCTATTTATCACACAAGTAAATAGAGGCGATTACCCGTATGAGTGGGCTAATCTTATATCATCGACATACTTCTCAACTTAAAGTAATGCACTAAGCATTAAGATGCATAAAGATCAAACAAAGATTCATAGGCATTAATGATGAAAACACAAATTCATCAAATTGTGAACACTTAGGGAAAATACAATATTCAGTACATCAGTCTCTACGCAATCCTAGAGATTTCATATGGCCACAAAACACATCTCTAGGTATTGGCTTTGTCATAGGATCTGCTACCATTCCATGCGTAGTATGTACTCTAAGTTCACATCTTTTCGTGCAACCATATCCTTGACAGGATTATACTTGGTATCTATATGTTTGGTCTTGCCATGCTATTTTGGATCTTTGGTATATGCTTTTTGCTGCTTGGCTATCACAGTTAACCAACAATGAATCTGCAACACTTCCAATAACACTTAAATGATCCAAAAAATCTCTTAAGCCAAACACTTTCTTATACTGCTGCTGATAATGCCACGAACTCAACTTACATCGTGGATAAGGCTATACAATTTTGTTTCTTACTGCTCCAACATATGGTGCCATTATTCGGTAAGAAAACAAACCTAGAGGTAGATTTCCTTTCATTTAAATCTCCTCTCCAATCAGTATTAGAATAGCCTTAGAGTCGCAGATCCTTTTCCTTAATAACTCATCGTATAATCAACAGTCCCCTTTAGATACCTCAGTATTCTTTTAACGGCTTTCCAATGTGCTTGACCTGGATTGGACTGGTATCTGCTTACCATTCCGACTACAAATCATATGTCGGGTGTTGTACACATCATAGCATACATCAAGCTCCCAACAGCACTAGCATAAGGAACATGTTTCATTTATTCCTTCTCTTGTGGAGTCCTTGGACACAGACTATGGCTCAATCCTTCACCTTTTTGCAATAGGAGTGTCTATGGGTTTACAGTCTTGCATACGAAATCGTTCAAGAACCTTATTTATATAGGTTTCTTGCGAAAGAGACAAGATCTCTTCAAAACGATCTCTTGAAGTCTTAACTCCAAGAATGTATGCAGCCTCACCCATATCCTTCATCTCAAAGTTAGAAGACAACTATCTCTTGACAGTATTAACCAACTCCATATTGCTTCCGGCAATTAGTATATCATCAACATATAATGATATGATCACAAATTGATCAGTAGATCTATTGATATATACACAATGATTCTCGTCAATCATTGTAAAATCATATGCCACTATGGCATTATGGAAATGTATATACCTTTGTCTCGATGACTGCTTAAGGCCATATATCGACCCCCAAAGTCGACATACATTTTCTTCTTGGCCTTTCATTATGAAACCAGCAGGTTGTTCCATATATGTTCCTTCCTCTAATTCTCCATTGAAGAAAGCAGTCTTTACATCCATTTGATGTAACTCAAGATCCATACTAGTCACTATTGCCAGAATAATGCGAATCGAGGCAAATCTCACTACAGGAGAAAACGTATCTTCATAATCAATTCCTTCATGTTGATTATACCCCTTCGCCACAAGGCGAGCCTTATGCCTTTCAATCGAGCCATCAGCCTTTCGCTTTATTTTGAGAACCCACTTGTTCCCAATAGCTCTGCGTCCCTTTTGGAAGATCAACCAGTTCCCAGACTTTGGTTTGATTTCATTGACTCCATTTCCTCTTTCATTGCATGAATCCATTTTTTCTTATTAGGGCAATTTAGAGCCTCATTAATATTTCTTGGCTCATCCTCATCTTGTGGAGCAACCATAAAAGTTTCCCCTTCAATGCCAAAACATCGACGGGGAATACTTTGGCGACTTGTTCACCGTATGGGAGATTGTACACTTAGCACATCATTCCCCATCATGCTCCCACTTGGATTAGGTAATGATGATGTCGTCACATCAGGTGGTTGCAATTGAGAATGAGTTGAATTCAATTCATTACATCTCATATTACTCTCACTTGAACGAACTCCACTGACATCATTATCTTGATCCAAGGTTTCAAATAGGGAGTTATTTTCCCTTATTTCGCCCCTCTTAGAAAATTCATCCACTAAGGATGTGACATCCCGTGATTCAAATTCAGTTATACTCCCACTTTCCTGCTCACCTATGAACACATACCGTTTTGAGTGTTCGCAGTATCTCATGAAAATACTCTTATTTTCTTTGGGACCCAATTTCCTAAACTTGTGAGAGGACTCATGAATATAGGCAGCACAACCCCATGGCTTAAGAAAACTTAAGTCCAGTTTTCTAACTGTCCATAACTCATATGAAGTGGAAATAACTGATTTGGAAGGCATCCGGTTAAGTATATTGGCAGCAGTTAACAACATATCACTCCAAAAAGTGATAGGTAAGTTAGCATGCGCCATCATGGACCTAACCATTCCAGTAGGGTTCTGTTTCTTCTCTCCGCAACACCATTTTGTTGAGGAGTATATGGAATAGACAACTATCTTTCTATTCCTTTTTCATCACATAATTTTATGAACTTATCGATAAATATTTTCAACCTCGATCGGATCTAAATACCTTTATTTTCTTGTCTAATTGATTTTCTGCCAAATTCATAAACATTTTGAAACAACTTATGCTTCAGATTTATGAGAAATCAAATAGATATATCCGAATCAAGTAGAATCATCTATAAACGTGATGAAACAAACAACCAATTGCCTTCCTCTCACATTCATTGAACCACAGACATCAGTATAGATTAAATGCAGATGAATTCAGCTCTTTTACCTTTTCAAATGGTTTCCTTATCATTTTCCCTACTAGGCAATGCTCACTTATGGACAAATCAACTTTTTCAATATTGCCCAACAAGCCCTTTTTGGCTAGTTTTTTTTTTATTTATATGTTGTTGGCCCATATGACCAAGTCTAGCATGCCACCATATTCACATCATTATTATATTATGTAGAAGACGTGAAACAAGGGAATAACATATTGACATCACCACAGTCAACATTTAGTACAATAAAACCATCTAGAAAGTGACCACAACCATAGTAGTTTGTATCCAAATACAAATCTACATCTCTATTATGGAAGTTCACACTAAAAACAAGCTTAACCAACACTAAAACAGACACTGAATTTCGACGAATCTCCAGAGCATATAGAACATCAAGATGCATTCACCATGCATGTTCAATT
This sequence comes from Eucalyptus caleyi, assembly GCA_014182885.2. NCBI lineage: Eukaryota > Viridiplantae > Streptophyta > Magnoliopsida > Myrtales > Myrtaceae > Eucalyptus > Eucalyptus caleyi. The sequence continues at coordinate 10,066,706 of CM024469.2, read as the reverse complement.
GGCAGGTGCCAATCCCTTTAACTTCAACTCTGGAGAGATCCTTTCCAATATAGATCCACTTAGTTCCAGTTGGTATCGTCGGAATTTCACGAAGGATCCTCTATCCTTTTCTACACGGTCTGTCGCTCATGAATCTACATTCCACAAATGATTGGATTCAGCCTATAATGCAGAACTTGACACATAAGCAAAGTTCTCAAATGTACAAGAGGTGTATAGCTTCTTTGGCTCACGATAGTCGCGAGCATAGTGACCTCTCTTGTCACAATTGTAACATCACACCATTGACATTTTCTTCACTTGAGGACGCTTTCCTCTCTCTTGTTGGTTAATTCTTGATTTCTTGCAATAAGGACTTGATCCTTTGCATTCCCACATATTGAACGAATCAATACGCTTGCGCTTAGAGCACAAAGCCCTTTCTGAGCTAGAACCAGCATAGCAAATGTCTATTTTCGGCTCAAATACCGTTAGGCGGTCCTCTACTAGCTCAAGGTGGTGCATGACACCCTCAATATCTTCCATAATGTGGTCAAGAGCTTCTAGTGCTTCTTGCTTTTCTAGCACATATTGAATCTTCATATTCAATATTTCACAATTATTGCCGTTCATATCAGCAATTACATTCTTAGTTGCTGAACCATTGTTCTGAACACATTAGACATACATGCACGAATAATTAATGCCTATCATTTATGCATCCCTATTTGCATAGACCCATCATATTAATGAATAATTTCAAGTAAGGCTTTAGAAGCAAAATGTCACTATGTTTCCAATCATCCTCCAAAATCCTAACTCAAAATTATTATTAATATAATTATCTTATGCAAATAAATTCTATGAAGTTACAAAAACTTCTATTACTACCCTGACTAATTACCCACAAAGCAACCAAAGCAATAATGAAAGCAACAGATAATTGACATACAATTAAAAACAATAATGCTTTCAATTAACACAATTAGGTAGTAATCATTACATAATTAATCAAAGAAATAAATAGGGAATGTCCTTTCTAATCTATCAGTCAAAACATCTGAGAAATTTGAATAACCCGGGACCACGTTGACCTCCCATAGCCGATCCAACACTGCTTGCCATTCGGGTGGAAGAGTGTTCATCAAAGCCGGCACCTTCTCAAAATCCGGCATAAGATAACCATTCCAGGATGATTTCTGTATCATCGATTGATCCCGACCACATGTGATACTAAATCACCGTCATGCCACCGATAATCAGCTAACTCGACATCAGCCTTTTAAGTCTTGCATTTCCCTCGTCCGTTCTCGGGATTGCGGGTATCCTTGCATAACGCATCATAGTTCCCGCAACAAATGCGGAATTAAAAATGGATCACTTATAATCCATAATTAATATAAGAGAAAATACATAATTTTTCAAAATTCATGCAACAAATGCAGAATTAAAAATGGATTACTTATAATCCACATAGGCATGACTGAAAAAGAAAACAAATTTTTTTTTTTCCGGGTCAACGGTCAACGGTCAAAGTCAACGGTCGTCGGTCAACGGTCGGTCAACGGGCACGCGGGTCGGACTGGTCGCGACGGTCGAACCGGCGGTGCCGGTCGGATGAACGGACCACACGTGCCACGCGCGTGCGGTGGCTGACGTCACGCAGACGTCAGCCGGCACGTGCCTCGCGCGTGAGCGTGCTGACGTCACGCAGACGTCAGCCGCACGCGCCAGGCTGATCGGGTCGGGTCGCCGGCCAGTGACCGGCCGGCCAATCGTCGTCAGCGATGATGTCATCGGTGACGTCATCCGTACGATTACCGGACCGTGGGATGACGTCAGCACGCGTCGGTCCGTGGACCGGCGCGTGCCGGTTCGCCGGCCGCCGGCGCGCACGTGCCGGTTCGCCACTGGCGCGTGTGGCGCACGCGCTGGCGAAGCCAGCGCTTCCAGACGCGTCGCGCCCACGCGCAGCGCCTTCCGGCTGCGCGTGTGGGCGCGTGCAGCGGCTCCCGGAGGCGGTCGACACATCGCCAGACTCGTCTCGACGTTGCGCTTCTCCCAGTGCCTTCGGAATTTGATTTCGACTTACGAAAACTCAGAAAAAAGGCCGAAAAGCGCTCGGGTGTTGGGATTTTCGCCCGGTTCCGTACGGCAGAAGTAATTTCTCGAAAAATCAATCAAAAACATCAGAATTGATCGGGAAAAACGTGAACTAGGGCTCTGATACCAATGTTGGGAATAACGGATCCCCGAAAACCGGATTCGACACTAAATCGAACCCCTAAATCAATGCGGAAGACGAAACCCGGGAAAACACGCATCACCGATCATAAAGCACACTACGGATTCGAGCGTACCTTGTTAGCCACAGATTAGACACCAACGCTGAAGAAGAGGAAGAAATTCTGGTCCCGATGATGTCAATTTGCCTTGAAAAGGAAACGGCGTCGCCTTGAGCGTTTGGAAGAAAAGAGAGCGTTTTTCTTTTCTTTTTCTTGGAGGGAGAGAGGGAGAGGAACGTACGTACGTTCTGATTTCCGAGAGGTGTGTTCTCTCTCTCTCTCCTCCCTTTTATACATTTCCCCATCCACGGGCCCTATTCCCGTGGGCCGGGCCTTTTTGGGCCCAACTTGAGCGGATGGGCCTTAAGTCCATCTCATAAATCCATCACAAAGAATTGTTTCTTGTAATGAGACATAAGATTCTAAATGGTCAAGAAACCCTCGTTCTCATTACAAAGATAGGTTTTCCCGCATTCTTGAAAAGAGAGATATGCTTTAACTTTTTGCAAATTCTCGCCTCTTACTCATTGAAGTGCATCATGTTAAGAATTTCAATAATATAAGCAATATATAGTCCAAATAAAATTATCTCATGAGAGAGATGAGATAAAAATGGATAAGATTTCTATCATCCATAATATAAAATTATTTTTTTCAAATAACAAATTTCTTAAGTTGATAAAATTAAAATAATATTCGAATTATAATATAAAATTCAAAATAAAAATAATTTCGTTTTTATTTATTCATATTTTATTTTTATTTTAGACCTTTCTATCTTATAATATAAATTCAATATATATATATATATTATTTGTATTTATTTCATATTTTAGATATATTACTATAGTTTACTAGTTAATAAGGTTTTATTAGGAACCATGGAAGAGGAAAAAAGAAATAAAAAAGAGATGGAAAATAATAATAAAATAATCAATTAAAAATGAAGTAAGCAAGAGTGTCATATGTGATTCTTACTATCTCCGTCTATGTAATTTTTAGGTTGATTTAAATTGACATGTCATTCATACAAACCAATGGACATAATAAGATGTGAAAATATCAGGTTTTATTATTGCAAACCACCAAATAGTGGATAGTAATGAGCTAATGCGCATTGAATAGAGGGAGAATATTTCTAGAATATATATATATATATATATATATATATATATATGAAACTGGAATTACCTTTTAAAAAGTGCCCTTTGATGTAATAATAATGTTTAGCCTTGAAATTCCAATGTTAAGCGTGGATAGGAGGGAGCATTATCAAATGGGTCACCTCTTGGGAAGTGCCTAATTGTAAGTCAAAAGAAAAGAGGGAAAATCGTCTAAAAAGTCCTAAACTAATACATTTTTACCAATTAAGTTCTAAATCATTCAATTTTGTTAATTAAGTCATAAATATTTTCATCTTTTGCTAATTGAGTTCATCCAATGAAAATTGATTGGAATTCGTTGACGTAGACATTGACCATCTAATAAAAAATAGTTTGGGATAAATATGTCACAAGTGTACCAGATTTGGGGTTTTTAGGGTATTAACCCAAAACAAAACCGTGAGCCTCAATTTGTAACAAACCAAAGCGGTCAATAACTCCAATGAGTTAATTTAGCGGTGTCCTAATTTCTATTTTATGATGTATTATGTCATTCAAATGTAGCCTAATTTCAGTTATACAGCAAATTATGTTGCATGCGATAAATTCAATTTTATCCCTTTTTGATATATTTTATATATGTATGCATGGATGCAGGGGTGTTAAAAATACTCGATCAGCTCGACCTGCATTGAGTCGTCCCGAATCGTACTGATGCACGAAAAATCAAGTAAATGCTATTATTCCTAGATCATGAAGTCCTCGAACATATCGTCTTCTTTTGCAAGATCGTCTCCAAATCCTCGATTTTGCAACTTCAAATCCTCGCAACCAAGAACACCTTTGCGATCTTAACTCTATCCTTTTCATCTGCATCTCGATCGCCATCTTGGTCTCTCCATTGTCGTCGTTGTCGACTTCGCCTCTGCCTTCGTCATCACTCCCGAGGAAGCCCTGGTTCGACGAGCTCGCCACAATGTGCCTCTTCCAAGAGAACACTCCCCCAGTGTCTCCATCATCACTGTCGCCACCACGTAAAAGCCCTTACCATCTATCGAGTCAGTTTCTATCTCAATTCAGATTGCAGGGAGACGATAGGGGAACAAAAATACCTTGAAGCGAGGTCATGCACTCCATAGTACATAATGAAAAGAATAAAAGGAGGTAAGTGCAATTAGTTTCTGAACATGGGTGAAAGGAAAGGGACAAATGACGAGTGTTGAGTTGAGGAACACCATCTCACGTACCTAAAGAATCTTAACTATTAGGGGAAAACGCAAAAAGATTCATCAATCGAAGCACAAGCAGTAAATGATGAAAGTAAAATCGAAATCACATGAGAGGCACAATATGCGTAGAAATCCAAAATGGAAAAAAAAAAAACATGGAGAGTAAGAGGGGTATTACTATATTCAACAAAGATTGTGAGAGTATAATCCAAAAGCTTAATAAACCACTTGATAATTCACAAGATTTAAAGATCTAATAAGAAGATAAGAAAAGACAAAGGGAATTTTTTGTGGAAGCTAGAGTTGGAGATGTATTGTCAAACACATTCCTATTATCTCTCTTTTTTTAAATAAAAAATATCCTAAGACAAAAGTGCATTGTCCATACCCTTATCTCTAATTTGAAAGTAAAAACTCAACAAATCTCCATCTTGACTTCAAATCTTCAGAAGAGTGCTATGCCAAATGCCACAAGACCCTTCTCCCTCACCACCAAAAGTACCAACACAAAGCCACCCCAAAATGGTGAAATTGACGATGCACACCCCTAAGCTTACGTGAGCATACTTGGTGTAGGAAATAAAGAATGAAACACTACCAATCTGCCTAGACAACTCAAATGGTGGAAAGGCAATCAAGTCCAAGCAATCCTTTAAGTTAGTCAAAGGAACTGGTTTGGTCAGCATATCTAATGGATTATTTGCCGTGGATACTTTCTGCATTGTAACCATATCCTTAGCAACCTCATCATATACAAAGTGATAATGGATGTCAATATATTTTGTCCTCTCGTGACACATTACATTCTTGATCAACTGGATCGCACTTTGGTTATCGCAAAAATAATGGAGGCTCCCCTTTGCTTCACCCCAAATTCTGTAACCAAATACCTCAACCAAAGAGCTTCATTTGCCATTTCCACTACTGCCATGTCCTATGCTTTGGTGGTAGACCAAGCAATTATGTCCTATAAAATTGCTCTCTTACTAACCATGGAACCACCAAACATAAAAATGTAACTTATCAAATATCTCCTTCTGTCAAGATTGTCTATATAGTCAGAATCAACGAAGTCAACAAGCGAATGTCTTATATCACAACCTCCATTATAGACCAAACCCACATTTGAGATATCCCGAATGTACCCAAAAATCCTTTTCATGGCTTACCAATAAGTTTTACTTGGATGTGCCATATGCATGCTAAGAATGCTAATAGCTTGGGAAATATCTGAGCAAGTGCAAATTATAGCTTACGTGAGATTACTCACAACACTAGAAAATGGAACTCAAGACATCTCATCTTCCTCTTCTTTAGTTTTAGGATATAAAGAAGCAAAAAGCCTAAAATGGGGGCACCAAAAGAGTACTTATCGATTTGGCATTCTTCATACAAAAGCACTCAAGCACTTTCTTAATATACTTTTTCTACGAGAGGTATAACTTCCCTACTTTTCTGTCTTTATGAATCTCCATACCTAGAATTTTCTTGATAGCTCCAAGATCTTTCATCTCAAATTGCCTACTAAGTTGCCTCTTCAAATTTTGTATCTTTAATATATAATAGCAAATAAATAAAAGAACCATCATGCAATCTCTTGTAGTACACACAACTGACATATGCACTTCGTGGGTGGCCATGACTCAACATAAATCTATCAAACCTCTTGTACCATTGCCATTGAGATTGCTTGAGACTATACAAATAACATTTTAATCTGCAAAAAGTGATCTTCTTTACCCTCAATAATGAATTCCTCAGGTTGAGAAATACAGATTGTCTTCTCAAACTTGCCATGTAGAAAAGTGATGTTGATATCAAATTGCTCAAGTTCTAGATCATAAAAAGCCATTGATGCAAGCAACACACGAGTGGAACTATGTTTGACAATTGGCGAGAACACTTCATTGAAGTCGATCCCCTCGTTTTGAGTAAAACTATTTGCTATTAGATGTGGCTTCAATCTTGCATCTTCAACTCTTGGAATATCCTCTTTTCTTTTGAAGACCCACTTACACCCACTAGCTCTTTTGCCTTTAGATAATTTCAAAAGGTCTCGAGTTTGGTTCTTATGAAAAGACTTCATCTTGTCATTCATCAACAAGTCATTTCTTAGATTTAGAACAAATAGTAACTTCACGAAATGTAGAAAGTTCTTTAGTATTAAGCTCTTCAACAATTGTAAGAGTATATGCTACCAAATTAGCGAAATCATACTTTTGGGGAGGCTTAATTTGTCATTTAACCCTTCTAGTAGCCAAACTTTTAGGATGCTCAATTTCTTCTACTTCGTCTTCGATAGAATCTGAGTCTTGTTGCTCGTGACTTTCTAGCTAAATAGGAACATCTTCAAATGTTTTCTATGGATGCTCTACATGAAGCTGAACGTCTTTTCCGACATTCTCCTCCTAGATACCTATAAATTCAGCAACAACCTTTCTCTTTTCAAGTATGGAATTTTCATCAAAAATAACATCCTTACTAATTATAAACTTTGATGACTGAGAGTCTGAACATCATAACCTATATCTTTTGAACCACGTCTATATGATCAACGAAAATTCATTTCTTGACCCTAGATTAAAGCACACATTCTTTTACATGATAATAAGCCGGACATCCTAATATTTTTAAACTAGAATAATCAAAAGGTTGATTTGACCACACCTTAATAGGGGTCTTAGATTCAATTGCGGTTGAAGGATAACGATTTACTAAATAACATGCTATGTTCACGACTTCAACCCAGAAATCTTTCCTAATCCAGCATTAGAGAGCATACACCTAGCTCTCTCCAAAAAATGTCCGATTCATATGCTCTACCACTCCATTTTGTTGAGGTGTCGATGTTGAATAATTCTCGAATCTTCCTAATAGTTGTTGAAATTACCTCCACAAAATTCAAGACTATTGTCCGTTCTGAGACACTTTTTCTTCTTCTTAGTTTGATTTTCTATCAACATCTTCCACTTCTTCAACATATCAAGAACATCATTTTTATGCTTCAAAAAATAAACCCATACTTTCCTAGAAAAATCATCAATAAATGTTAGAAGATAAACTACACTACCCTTACATGTTACCTGTGCCGATCCCCATAAATCAGAGTGAATATAGTCAACCATGCCCTTCATCGAGTGCATCCTTGTACTAAAACTAACTTTATGCTACTTCTCGAAAACATAATATTTGCAAAAGTCAAGTGAGATTGTATGATCCTCACAAAGTAAATCACATTTACTCAAGATAGTCATTCCTCTTTCACTTACGTGGCCTAACCTAATATGCCACAACATTGATTTTTAAAAATCCAAAAATGATGATATATTTAAAGAACCCACAATGATACTTCTTTGCAGAATGTAAAGATTTTTCTTTATGTTACCTCTCATCACAATTAAAGAGCTTTTTAAAATTTTTGAAACTCCTCTTCCATTTGTGTACATGCACCTAATGGAATCTAAATGCTCAAAGTAATAAGGTTTTTCTTTAAATCTAGGATATGTCTAACGTTCGTCAAAGTTCTTGTTACATTGTCATGGCATTTGATTTACACAACACCAATACCCATAATCCAACAAACCACATTATTGCCACAAAACTGAACAATTATTGACTTTTTTATATGTGTGGAAATAATCTTTATAGGGACACATATGGTATGAACTCCTTAAACTGCTCCGTTTGGTCGGAAACAGCCCACGGACGTAAAATGTGGGCAATGTTAACTGCGGGGGACCGGACCACCCTGTGCAAGGATCCCCCGGCTCAGATTCCCGCAATGCCCTTCTCGTAGCATATTGTCTACATTAGCCAACTTGTTATTTTTCACCAGACTAGTCAAATTGGAACTCTCCATTGATCACTTCCCCTTAGTTTTGAGCATCTGACACTCATTTTTGTAGAGTCCGAATTTGTGACAATAATTGTGACATCCTGATTTTCAGGTTCTTGATTTCGATTGGATAAGTTGGGTCTTTCATTGACGCGGCTATAGTGCTTTTCTTTGAGATGTCCACTTTTGAGATAATTAGCCTATTAGGTGAAACCATTAAGGAATATAAACGCAATAAACTTAAGAATTTGATTAGGAATCGACTATTCGACCGTGCTAGTCTACAAGGGTCATTACGGTATAATTAAAAATCGATCAGAGATCAGAAATAGGTTGGTTTGATTGAGATGTGTGGCTAAACGTGGGTGATTCCACTAATTTGCAAAATTCTCGCCGATCGGCACTAGACTGATTTTTCTGTTGTTTTAGTATCCTATGTCCGTATTTGAAACCTTGAGGCTTTTACGACAACCAAGAGCCACTAATGTGTCGAAGAGGTACGCATGGCTTGAAAAAAATCAATCATGGGTTAATTGCACCAAAAATTCCTAAAAGCTACTCGGTAGGTTAGGTTACGCTAAAATCGGTCAGATTGAAATTAAATGTGAATTTGAACCCGATTTCAGAAATTGAAAGTTCTGTTTAGTCACGAGTTATTTTAAGAACGTCGACTCATCTTTCGAAAAATTTTCGGTGAGTTCGGGCTTTTACGAAAAATCGATTTGGACGGTTCGGAAAATGAACAAAAATTTGGATTGGCCAAATTGAAGGTATTTTTGGCCTCCTATATGAGCTACTTGGTGAAAGGAAACGGTGTGGGCTTTTTCTTCCACAAAATTGGACATCAATCGGAGAGATTTGTTAAGAAATCAGATTCCGAGGAAAAAAGAAAATAGAATTCAGAATTGAGGGAAATTCGTAGGCTTGAGAGATTGTCACATTTTGATCTTTATTTGGACTTCAGTTGGGACAAGTTTGTGTTGAAATTGGCCTTGAATGACCAATTGATATTGTGGTTGAAGGTGAGCTGAAGATGGGGATAAGTAATTACTCATTCAAGTTATTCTTTTATTCAATTTTTTCTCTCCTTCTTCAGACTCCCCTCTCACACGTTCTCCCTTTATCCGACCATCCTCTGCCACTTTCCTCTATTTCTTTTTCTCCTTTGACCGGTGGGCTCCTCCTTATCTTGCCCACTCACGCATGTCTCTCTCTTTCTCTTTCTTTCTTTATTTGGCACGTTTCTTTTCCTCAGCCGACATCTCTCTCTCTTATCCCTTTCCTCCCTCTCTCCCTTCACGTGCAGCTGTCCCACGATCCTTCTGTTTTTCTGTTTTTATGCTTTTCTTTGCTTTGGTCGAAGAAGCAGCTCCTCCATTTCTCTCCCTTGCAGCCATCTCCATTGAACAACCCTTGCAGCTCGTGGCCACTTGCCTGATGTCCACCCTTCTTCAGTCAACCTAGCAACGTCTTCTCCTTAGCGTTGACCAATAGCGCCCCATCTCCCCTAAAGCTACCTCACGTCCGCATGCCTCCACCCGATAGCACCCCCGATCTTCCCCACCCACCGAATAGCTCAACAAAGTGATGCTTGTAGCTCTACTTCCGTCAATTCAACCCCACAACCTACTCTTGCTCCCACCGATGTCCGCAACTCAGCCCATGCACGGCCAGCCTCTTGAAGCTGCGACCAGGAAGGCCAGCAGCGTTGAAACAGAAACTTAGCTCAACCATGAGCTTTGTGAGGCCGATTTCGGCCCGATCTGAGCTCCCATTGGTGCTGTCGCTTCAGAGTTTATCGGCTGTCGTCGCGTCGCCGTCGCCGTGAACCGATTTTCGTTAATTTAGTGAGTTTAACTTACTAATCCCTGCTTAGTAAGTTAATGACGCTTAAGGATCGATTAGTTTATGCTAAGTATGGATTAGATGGATAGTTAGAATATATTAGCAATTTAATCGTTCGATTTTGCATGTTAGGTGGTTAGAGTAGTGCAATTAACAACTAGATAAGCTCTAGTATTTATTTAGACATGTTCGGAAATTTTCTGGGCTCGTCTTAGCTTTTAATTAGGCTTTTCCGGCTTAAGTGTGCATTATTGGTATTTATTAATTATTTCCCGTAATTAATTAATTAATTATTTTCTGAAAATTAGACCAAGATAGCTAGTGACCTAAATTTTGTGTTGATTGCAATGGTATGGTTGGTGTATTTAATTGAGTTATGGTTTGTGCAATTTAAATGTGAATTGTAATTTTGGGTATTTATCCCAAAATTTATTAAATTCAGTAATTAATTAAAAAGTTACCGGGCGTTGGTATACAATGCCAAAAATGTTTTCATAGACTATATAATTAGTGGGATTTTATAAAGTAAAGATATTATATTTTTGGCTCAAGCCGACCGTGTGCCCACACACGATTATTTTTATCGGGTACTTTTAACATGAAGAAAATAGGCCAAGACATTATTTTAATTGAGGAAATTAAGTGTGAAACGCAATGTCATTAGTTGTGGGTAAATAATTGTGTGATGGTTTATAGTCATAGTAAGATGATTATTGAAAGATGAGGTGACGCATGTGTACATGCCGATATAGGTTGGGTTAAGAAGACTGCCAAATTTCTAGTAGGCTGTGCCCGTTGGGTTGTGATTAACCGCCGAAATATAATTGTGCCCATCAGGCTGTGATTAACCGTCGAAATGTGGTTGTGCCCATCGGGCCGTGATTAACCGTCGAAGTATGGCTATGCCCATCGAGTTGTGATTAATCGCCTAACATAGGCTGTGCCCATCGGGCCGTGATTTACCGCCGAACTTAGAATCAGCTGTGCCTATTGGGTCGTGATTAACCTGGTTACGCCAGGAAACCGCCTATCAGGGAGTAGGTCGTGCCCGAGTGTGGCCGTGATTAATAATTGGAACGAGTATTTGATTGTGATTTAAAGTGATGGATTCTAATGGTTGAGTAATGATTTCACTTGTATGAGGTATAAATTGTACGGACTTGTAAGTCCTCTAACCTATACTTGTGCTTAGGCAGCCATTGGGGTGTATTTTATTCCTAGTCGGGTCTTAGGGGGAGAACTCACTGAGATGTCGCCTCACCCCATTATGGGATAACATTTTCAAGTCCTTAGGTGATGGTCGTGGAGGGCCTAAGAGCCCCGTAGTCTGGGAAGGTGGAGAAATCAGAATTGACGAATGTCTTTGACTAGTGGGTCATAGGACAATTCCCTGTTTGTTGAGCCGATATTTTTTTTGTAAACAGCCTGGCATTGTATATAAACCTATTTGGTTATAAAAGGCTTGTTTTGATTGTGAATTGTGGCTCTGCTTTTCTATCCTATCTTGTTGTTGTTTGGGGATTTGTTATTCGCTTCCACATGTGCATTAAAATGAATGGGTTGACAATGCATTCTAGGACGTCACTATTTAATCGACCATGGAGGATGGACACATGCTTGAAAGATCGGGTCATGACAATAATAATATTCCACCTTACTCTTATTTTGGCCCAATTGAGACTTCGAATGCCTTTTATCATTACTATGTCTATCATGATAATTAGATATTCCCTTGACAATTAAGTCATTGGCTTTTTCATCATTACTACTCGCATTCAACTTTGTATGCATCTCCGCAAAATTCAACAAAGCCTCCACATCCTCGAGAGGAATGGATTCTCTTCCATATAGCATAAAATTTACAAAATTTTCATATGAGCTCAATAGCGAGCATAGCATAATTAGAGCTTGATCTTCATCATCTAAATTCAAATCTAGATTTTTCATATCCACAATGATCTTATTGAATTCATCTAGATGTTATTGGATAGGAGTCCATTTTGCATCTTTAGCATGTAAAGATGTTGCTTCAAAAATAATTTTGTCGTAAGAGATTTTTTTCATGTAGAGGCTCTCAAGCTTATTTCGCAATCCTGAAGCTGTTTCTTCATCTGTGACTTTGTAAAGCACATTATCAGAAATGACAATTGGATGGTGCTATGTGCTCTCTCTTCCATCTCCTCAATCTCAGACATAGTCATATTGTCGAAATACTTTCCATCCAAAGCTTTAACTAGCTAAGCAAACCTTCCTGATGCAACAATGCCTTTATCTTGATCATTTATAGCCCAAGATTGTTTTGGCCATCAAAGGGTTCCACTTTGAACATGATAGATGTTATTTCAAGCAAAAAGACCAAAATTCCATCATTCAAATACCAATTTGTTGTGAAAAAATGCCAAAGGATGCATCGATCGAAGCACCAATAGTAAAGAATGAAAGCAAAATTGAAATAACACGAGATGCAAGTTATATGTGGAAACCCAAAATGGGAAAAAACCATGGGGAGAGAGAGGAATTTCACTATCTTCAACAAAGGGTATGAGAATACAATAAAAGCTCAAAAGCACTTATTGAGCCATAAGATCTAAAGATCTAACAAAAAGATAGGAAAAAAATAAAAAATGGAATTTTTGTGGAGGTTAAGGTTAGAGATGTGTTGTTAAACACATTCTTTTTATAGTTTCCTCAAAAAAAAAAAAAAAAAAAAAGTAAAACAAAAGTGCATGATCTAAAATATCTTTATCTCTAATTTGAAAGTCAAAACTCAATATTAACTCCCACCAACAAGAAAAATCTAAATTGAGAGGTAGCACTTCTCACACAAATGCAAAGTCTGAGTCTCAAACTGAAGGATAATCAGGGTATGATATGCCATCCATTGCATTGTGACAATGGAGAAAAAGAAGAAGGGTAAAAAGAAGAAAATCTATAAACTTAAATTGAACCGTCTTTCAGCTTGGACTCTATTAGGATCAAATTTTAGGTAAGGTATTAGTGCCTGACCTGAATCGAATTGCTAAGATAGATACATGTACTTTAATTTTCTCTTTTCCACATAGTATGATGTGCATAGCAGATTCGATTCTAATCTTGAACCTTGAATACCTTCCCATTACCAAAGAATATTGCGTGTATGATCTCACTTAAACTTTTTTTTTTTTTTTTTTTTTATAACCAGAGTAAATTATATTAGAAATTTTATGAATAACGCAATAACTAAGTAATAGAGGTCAACGTAGGAACTTTAGACAAAATCATGGACATATTTAAATATCAGTTTCCTTAATATAGTTATTTATAAAATACTATATACGAAGAGGGAACATGAAGATGAAAAGAGAAAAACTATAATAGCCTCATCTATACTCAATAATTCAATTAAAAGAAAATTTAAATTAATAATATACTTACATTAAAGCTCTGTTTGTTTCACCAAAAACATTTTCCTCACTTTCTTAGTGTTTGGTTCACTTAGGAAAATGAGTCAAATAGAAAATATTTTTCTACCAAAGCTTAAATTCAAGAAAATGATTTCTCTTCCAAAAATTGAAAATCATTTTTTAAAATATGACTAAGTATCAATGCTTAGACCAACAATTTTGCACTTGGGCATGGGAACCCCAAAGCTTATTCTCAGGCCCTTGGTAGCATGGCCGAATCCTCGGTGCTTGGGCCTGGTTCACTGAAGAAAATGAGTCAACAAAAAATATTTTCCTACCAAAGCTAAAATTCAGGAAAATGATTTTCTCTTTCAAAAATTGAAAATCATTTTCCAAAATATAACTAAGTATTGATGCTCGGATAAGTAAATTTTGTGCTTAGGCACAAGAACCCCAACTCTTATTCTCAAGTTCGAATCCCCGGCGCTTGAGTTTGGTTCGGTTAGGAAAAATGAGTCAACGGAAAATATTCTCCTACCAAAACTTAAATTTAGGAAAATGATTTCCTCTTTCAAAAATTGAAAATCATTTTCTAGAATATGACCAAGTATAGATATTTGGATAAGCAATTTTGCACTTGGGCACGAGAACCCCAACACTTATTCTCGAGCCCTTGGCAGTAGGGTCGAGTTACCAATGCTTGGGCTTGGTCCATCAAGGTCAGGCCCAGGATGATAAGTTTGGAAATTGTTGAAATGAATGTCGGCCGTCTTGCGTGAACAATGAACAAAAAAAAAAATCGAATTTTTAATAATTTTTTTTTATTTTATTTTTTCTTTTTTTTTTTTCTTTCTTCCTTTGCGGTCGCCAAGCCTCGACGATTAGCCACAAAAAAAGGGTTGACCTCACTCGAGGTTGACCCTCGCTCGATCCTAGCAAGCTTGCCACCTCGCTGACCTCATCGGGATCTAGCAAGTTGGAGCCTCGCTTAAGTTTGACAACACTTGAGCTTGCCAAGATCGGGTGAGCTCAACCTTACTGAGGCCCAAAGAACCGGTTGAGGAAGAAAGAAAAAGAAAAGCAAAGAAACGAATAAAACAAAATAAAGAATAATTAAGATTTTATTTTTTAAAAAAATTATAAAATATGTTTATGTCAACAATGGTTGTACTAGGTAAGCTAGCTGACTTCCATGTCAACGATTTTGTTAATTTTTCTGCCCGAGTAATGTGTGTTTATTTTGACTTATTGAACGACAAAAATATTTTCCAGTTAATTTTTAGAACTCAACTAAACAATAGAAAATATTATTATTTTCCAAGAAAATCATTTCTCAAAAATCATTTTTCTAGAAAAAGGTTACATTTTTTCATGAAATAACTAGACCCACAAATGTTTGTGGAGTTACCAAAGGCGGTTTTGGTATGATAGATAATTATATTAGCTAGATTTGGTGGGGTTTATCCCAATGGTCACCATTCCAACATGGAAGAGAGAGGTAGGGGGTTCGAATCTCCACCTTCTTAGGGGGGTTGGGGTTGTGGGGACAAAGCAGTTTTAGGTGTGGGTTTCGACTTTCACACCTTGCAAGGCAAAAGTCTAAGAACGAGAGTTAGAATAGGAGTAGAGTAGAACCGACAAAAAAAAAAAAAAAAAACAAATTGATCTTTTACTCTTATAATCAGATTTGAAACACAACACTTAAACAAAAGGCTTTGTCCTGAGTTGTTGATTCCTGACTAGTCACCATCATTATATGCTGAAATAAAATGTTCACACTTTTTCAACATAATTCTGTTGATTTGTAACCCAGGCACAATCTATTGTTGTCAACATCTAAATTAAATGTGAAGAAAATTTTCCTTAAAATCCGCCTAAATCTTTATGGGTTTTAAGATAAATTCTCAAATTTAACTCACTAAAAATAGTCAATACTTGTCGACAGTGGTGGAGCTTAAAGCTTCCGTAGATGGTGCAATAAATCAAGCAAAACAAGCCATTTGGATTCACATATGCTACTATTACACTATGGATGAGCATGATCATGCATAAAAGGAGTAAGGAAAACAAACCAACAGAAGTCCAAAGCACAACAAACAAACATAGTTAATACCATAAAAAAAAAAAAAAAATCCAAACCAGTACATCCATGCCACATTTACCTGAAACTAAGTTTTATGTCTAAAAAAAAAAATCTCAAACCAATATACACATGTCACATTTACCCTCAAACTGATATATACATGCCACATTTACCAAATCTTGGATTTTTTGTTGTAAATGTGGTGTGGACACACAGTTTGAGGTAAATGTGATATGAGTCATCTAGTTCAAGAGTTTTGTAACATAAAAATTAATTTGTGATAGATATGGCATGGACGTATCAGTTTGAATTTTTTTATGATATTAATCCTAAATGAAAACTTGATAAGCGAAAATCCATATCTTTTTGCAAGTAAAATGGGTTCATCAAGGGGAAAAGTGTCAAAAAGTCCTAAACCTCTTTTATTTGTGCAAATATAGTCCTAAAACTTTTATTGGTGACAATTTAGTCCAAAACCTTTCCATTTGGTGCCAATTTAGTTCTAAATATTTTCACTTGATTCTAATTCAATCTTTTTTCGACTAATTTTGACAGAACTTTGTTAACTGTGCTTCGGTTGGCTAACATGGCACAATCGGTGCTGACGTGAATAACTTTTAATAATAAATTTTAATCTTTTTTATTTTTGATTTGATTTGATTTTTTCATTTTCCTTTTCTTTTCTATTTTTTTTTCTTCTCCTCCTCATTCCTCTAGTCGATCCTTGAACCTCGGCGACTAGCTAAAAGCTTAAAATCCCCAGACAATAAAACGATGGGATAGAAAAGCAAGATCATATTTTTCATATTGAAATTTATAACCAAACTTTTTTGTACAAAACACAAACCACTTCATAACTATTCACATCAAAATGGAGATCTCAAAAGAAGACAGAAACTTAGCGAACCTGGGCCGTACTCAAGGCCCCTCTCAGGATTGTCTTATTCTTCCAAAAATCTTTCTCCTTAAGATTCGCCTCCGAGTTCTCCTTCTCGGATTCCTCCTCCTCAGCTCTTCAGTGGGGTCCTGAAATGGTTTCCCCAAACTGGGATGAGACTACGTCTCAGCGAGTTCTACCCCACTAAGCCCGATTAGTAAACCACTATACTAAAGGCTGCCTAAACACGCACAGGGCAGAGGACTTACCTTGGCCTCAGATCCCACCTGCAAATCAGTACAATTCACAATAAACACCCATTCACTTCAAACAAATCGAACCAGTCGATTACATGTCATACAATTCATTCTCCACGGAGGAGTATCTAAAAGCTAGGCCACGTGCATTCTCCAGGACGACATTCCAAGTCTTCGAGTCCACGTGCCTTGAACCTTGGGCCCACGTGCATTCTCTAAGACGACCTCTTCGCCAAAGTGATACATCAAGTCACCAAGCCACGTGCCTTTTTAGATGTTATTTCCAAATACTTGACCCACGTGCATTCTCTAAGGCACTCATTTGCCAAGGTGACGCATCAGATCACCGGGCCATGTGTTCTTTTTACGATGCCCGGGCCCACGTGTCTTCTCTTAGGTGCTATCTCACCAAAGTGATGCATCAATTCACCGAGCCCACGTGCCCTTTTAGATGCATGGGCCCACGTGCATTCTCTTAGGTGCTATCTCACCAAAGTGATGCATCAATTCACCGAGCCCACGTGCTCTTTTAGATGCCAAACTCTGTTACCGAACCACGTGCATTCTCTAGGATGACATACCGAGTCTCCGAGCCACGTGCATTCTCTCAGGCGACCTTTTCGCCAAGGTGACATATTAAACCACTGAATTCATGTGCATTCTCCAGGTGATATTCCAATTCACCAAGCCCACATGTCCTCTTTCAAGTGATTACCAATCTACTTTCAATATCGACAATCAATGCCCAATGATTTCTCAATCAAATAATTAAATCAACTCAACAAAGCATTATAAATGCTGAATAACATACTTGGCCATTTACCAATCAACAATTCAATCTCAATCAATTCCAATCAATTTAGGGTAAATCCCTAAAATATCACAATTTATTCAATTCCATACAACGTGGAGCTCAAATGAATAAACGGACTGCACCACGATGATCAGCACGAGATTTCGGTCGTTGGCCATCAAAATCTTAATTTCCGAAAAATAAATAATTAATTTATTAATTTCGAAAATTAAATAATTAATATTAAAAATTCAATTTAGCTCATAATAAAGCCCGATTAAATAAACAGACTTCACCACGGTCATCAACATAATTTTCCGGATCCAGACCATCTCAGTTGAATTTTCGGAAAATAAATAATTATTTAATTTAATTGCGAAAATTAATATTTAAATACTAAAAATTCCACTTATGCCTGAAAAGCTTAATTGAAGCCCACTAAGGGTTGGGAAAAATCCCGAGGCACTTCCAATAATTAGTAGACCACGTCTACTTGCTAATTGCACAATTAATTTATCTAAATCGCATCACAATTGACTAATAATTGCTAATTTATTCTAATCTAACAACCTAAATATAATTAATTAAAACTAAACCAACCTTAAGCATAATTAGCCAACTAATCCTGGATTAGTGAGATTACTCACCAAATTGCGCGCAAATAGGATCAATCCGACGATGGCGACGCGAGGAACAACAAACTCCAAAGCACGGCTTGGGTTCGGGGCCCGGAAATGGCCCAAAACGGCCTTGAACCAGCTGGAAACCCACTCATGGGTTTGCTGGTCAGGGCTGGCCGGGGCTAATCCGGCGGCTAGGGCGGTGAAGGGAGGCCGGCGGAGGACGAGGGGGACGCCGAGGAGGTCTGGCGGGGCTGGGCGGTGGCTAGAGGTGGCCGGACGAGGGCAGAACAAGGGCTGGGTCGTGCGGATTCGCTCGGGGGAAGGATGGCAGCGGCGACGGACGCGGGCGGAGTGCACGGCATGCGCAGGCGGGCGACCCGGGTGCGGGCGGCGGGATGGCGGCGAGCAGCGGCTTCAACGAACGGCGGCCTCTGCTCGAGTTTCCTCTTCCGGTTCGCTTCTTCGGATGCACGGGGAGGAAGAATAAGAAAAAGAAAGAGAGAGAGAGAGAGAGAGAGAGAGAGAGAGAGAGAGAGAGAGAGAGAGAGATAGGCATTGACCGGTCAAAGAGGAAAAAGAAAGAGAGAGAGAGGGCAGGTGGTAGGGGGAAATCGCACGAGGGGGAGGGGAGAGGAGAGAGGAGAGAGAAAGAAAAGGGCGAAAAAGAGAGGAAAGAAGAGAGAAAGAAAAGGGGGAGAGAGAGAAAAAGTAAAATAAAAATAACACCATTATTCTTATTTTCTTTTCTTTTCTCTTTCGCTTTTAATTCCTTTCGGTCTTCAATTTTCTTCCGACAATTTTTTTATTGAAATTTCGGACTCGTCAACAATTTGATGGACAATGAGACAGGATCCTAAAAATAAGAATTATGACGCGCTTAAAATTCGATTCCCGAAATCGAGTTCAATTTCGTGGTTAAAAATCGATCAGACGTGATTTTAGTTCAATCCAACCAATTATGTAGCTTTTAGGGATTTTATAGCTGATACATCCCTTAACGGTTTTACCCAATAGGTTAGTTAACTCATGAGTGATCAGCTCAGAGAAAAAATGCCATAGGCACGTCAACGAAATGCCCATTTCACTTTATCGAAACGGGGTCGAATTTCAGGATGTCACACTCTAGCAAGTGCTCGAGCCTTGCTAGTTGTCGGCAAGGCTTGCTAGAGTCCGGCAAGGTCAAGCTTGACCTTGCTAGCCATTGCCTTTGGCTGGTCATTTGAGGTCGACGACTAGCTAGAAGAAGAAGGAGAAGGAAAAAGAAAATGAAAATGAAAAGGAAAATAAAATAAAATAAAATAAAATAAAATAAAATAAAATAAAAAATTTTAAAAAATTAAAATATTATTAAAAGTTGTTCATGCAACACCGATCGTGCCATATTAGCTTACTAGCGTCCAATTAGCAAAATCTAGCCAAAATTAGCTGGAATGACTAAATTGGTATCAAATCAAAATGTTTATGGTTAAATTGACATCAATAAAAGGTCTATGGCTAAATTGGCACAAATATAAAATATTTAGGACTTTTTTGACACTTTTCCCATTCATTTACTGAATGTCTAAGGTACTGTGTTGTACCGTACCTTAAAAACATAGACCGTTATATTCATATGAAAAGATCCTAACTGTTGAAGTCGAGTCATTTGCAACTAGTTTGTCAATTTTTGCACAAGGCTGGACATCCAATCTATTGGAATATGGACGTTTGACAAACTACGAGTGAAATCTATGTTGTTTTACACTTTAGCAAATGGCATCCGACACAATAAAAATCAAATTTAATGACATTTTTGTTGTAAAATATTGCAGTGCAAATATATAATAGAGAGAATAGAGAGAGATTAAGTAAAGAAAGAAGATAAATACCAAAGATAGTAGAGAAAGCTAGAGGAGAAATTTTTATTTTCACTATTTTATATTCCTTTTCTTCACTCTATTGCCACTATCTCAAAACTAAACTCATATTTATAAGAAAACAATGATGCACTTATCATGAATGTCAATGTATTGAATAATACATATATTGGATAAGGAGATGAACATTCATTGGATATGAAGATGTACTTATAATGTATGATACAATTGTGCCATAATAGGTATATTAGATAAGATGAATATAATTGATATTTATTCATGTATTTAGTTCATTCATGTATTTCATAAACTCCCCTTTAAATATTCATTATATTCATTATATTACGAATGCGTATTGAATGATATTACCTCATTAAAAACCTTAAGTTGGAAAAATCCAATGAAACAAAAACTAGACAAAAGGGGAAAAGAGTATAGATCACAAATTTTATGATCTCTCACTTTTATAAATGCATTAATGTCTCGTTAAAAACTTTAAGCTAGAAAAACCCTGTGGGAAAAAATTGGACAAAAAAAAAAAGTGTGCAATGCATATTTCCCTCTCAGTTGAGCCATACAGCCACTACTGGGCCTTGTCAATCTTGCATCTTGTGAACTCGCCACATACCAATGTCATATACTAATTTCTCAAAAGTCGATGTCGGTAATAATTTGGTAAAAAGATTTGCAATATTATTTATGAATTGAATTTGTTTAACATTAATTTGTCGACTTTCTTAGAGTTCGTGAATATAGAAAACTTTTGGTAAGATATGCTTGGTCCTATCACTTTTGATATATTCTCCTTTAACTTGTACAACATAAGTAGCATTATCTTCATATATTATAGTTGGAAAATTTCTAACCAGTATTAAACAACATAAATTGTGAATATGTGTTATAACGGATCTTAAAAAAAAATATTCTATTCCAGTTTCATATAAAGCAATAATCTCAGAGTAGTTAGAAGATGTAGCTATTAGTAGTTGCTTCATAGAACTCCAAGAAATAGTAGTGCTGTTATAACAAAATAAATAACCGGTTTGAGAGTAAGCCTTATGTGGATTAGATTTATATCCAACATTAGCATATCTAACTAAACCAGAGGTAGTGGAATTCTTGGAAGAATATAATCCCAAGCCTATGGTTTCTCGGAGATAACGAAAAATATGTTTATCTCAATTCCAGTGTCTCTGAGTTGGCTTAGAATTAAAATGTGCCAATAAATTTACCACAAAAGTGATATCTAGTCTTGTACATTGTGCCAAGTACGTTAAAACCCAAATTGCATTGAGATATGGTACTTCAGGACCAAATATCTCTCTAAGACGAAACAGATTATTCTAGGGATTTAGAGACTTTACAACCATAGGGGTGCTCAATGGGTGAGCCTTGTCCATGTTGAAGCGTCTAAGTAATCTTTCAATATATGCTGATTGATGGACGATTATTCCATTTGTTTTATGCTCAAGCTCTAGACCAATACAAAGTTTGATTTTACCCAAATCTTTAACTTCAAACTCATTTTTCAATTATTTAGCAATTTTAGCTAACTCTTTGGAGTTCTAATTAAATTTATATTATTGACATAAACTGCTACAATACCAAATCTAGTTTTTATTTCTTAATAAATATGCATAGGCAGATAAGATCATTCTTATACATTTCCTTAATTATTTACTCACTTAGGCATTGATATCACATGTGATCGGATTGCTTTAACTCGTACAAAGATCTTTGTAATTTTTTTAAGAATAAGTTGCGGGGAGTGCATGCATAAGATATTTTGAATCCTTCAGGAACTTTTATATAAATATCAGAGTCAATGAGTCATATAGATATGCCATCACAACGTTCATAAGACGCACTTCTAATCTTTCAGAGAGGCTAATGAGAAAATAAAATGTAATCATATCCATCACAGGTGAATATGTTTTATCATAATCAATCCCAAGTCTTTCGAAGAATCCTTGGACAACGAGTCAAGCTTTATACTTGACAACTTGGTTTTTCTCATTTCGTTCTTGGACAAATATCCATTTATATTCAACGGGTTTTACATTATTGGGGATTCTAGTTACAGGTCCAAAAATTTTCGTTTAGTTAGGGAAGTTAATTCAGCTTTAATTGCTTTCTCCCACTTAGACCAATCTTGCCTTTGACGTCATTCAATAATAGATTACGATTCACAATCATCATCCATAATTTTATAAAAAACTGAGAATGCAAAAACATCATCAATATTGATTTCATTTTGATCCCAAATCTCATTAAAATATGTAATGGAATTCTCAATATTCCTAAGGTTGGTGTTTTTTTCATGAGTTTTCGCCTCTTAATGGAAGCATGCAGAATACCAGGCTCTTTTGGAGTGGATTCCTAATTCTTTTCTCTTCATTTTCAAGGAACAACGTATTTTGATCCTATCGGTCTACCACGCTTTAAGTGTGGGGGATTTTGATTCATTTTAGCCTATCCTTCGGGAATAGTTATCCTAACTGGAGCATTTGCAGTTGGAATATGAGACTTCATTACCTTCACAGCATTATTAAATGTGTCAGGAAGTCTATTGGTCATAACCTGTAAATGGATTATGTGCCGTACCTCATTTTTGCACTCATGAGTTCTTGGGTTTAATTGAAATAAATTTTTCTCATTTCAAGAGAAAACCTTGATTGGTTTCTACTTTGCATTCATGGAAGTTGTAGGTGTTTCAGTTGATGGAAACATAGTCTCATCAAAATGACAATATGCGAATTTGGCAATAAAAAATTCACTAGTAGTTGGTTCTAAGAACCTAATGATGGGTGGTGAATTAAATCCAACATAAATGCTCAAACAATGTTAGTGACCCATTTTCGTCCTTTTTGCGGTGCTATAAGCACTTATACTATATAACCAAAGTACGTAAATGTGAAATATCATGTTCATAACAAGGAACCATTTTGAGGAGAGATTATAAAAGACTAGAATTGGGGCGCAATTTTATTAAGGCTGTCGCATGCAAAAATGCATGACCTCATACTGTATCGTTGAGATTCGTTCTCAATAATAGAGTACAAGCAATGATTTGTATATGTTTAATCAATAATTCTTCCAATCCATTTTGAGTATGAGCATATGCAACTAGGTGCTCAACCTCGATTCCGAGTGAGGCACAGTATGTATTAAAACTTTTTGATGTAAATTTACTAGCATTATCCATCTTTATGCTTTTAATTGGATAATCAAGGAATTGTACTCGGAACTTTATAATTTGACAAGTAAATATGCAATGGTGACATTGTGCGTAGATAATAAGCAAACATGGGACCACTATAGTATGTGTCCACTAGTACCATAAAATATCGAAATGGTCAACTCTACCACTAAACTAATATCACCCTGAATTCTTTGTAGGAATAAAGTGGATTCAAGATTAACTTTTATTATAAAATATTTGGTAATAAGTTTTCCTTGTGAACATGTTTTACAATTATAATTTTTGGATAGCAATACATTTGCATCCTTTAGATGGTACCCTTTTTCATTTTGAATTATTCTACATATCGTTAAAGTGCTAGGGTGACCAAGGCAATCATGCCACAGTCCAAACCAATCAGGGTTTACAAATCTCCAAGATATGGTGGCATAAGTTTCAACGGCATTAATCATGACACAATACAAATCCATAGAAGAAGTTTTTAACTTCTCATGGATGGTCTTCAAACCCATCTTATAAGAGATAATATCAATATATTCCTTATTTTGCTCGTAAATAGTCTGAATATGGTACCAATTACGGTGTATATCTTTGAAACTGAGCAGATTCTTTTTTGATCAATTCCTTGGAAGCGCATTCTTAATGTATAGGATGGTGCCATTTGACAAAACAATGTGGTATTCCCAAAACCATCAATAATCGGAACAAAACCTGATATTGTATAGACATGTGCCTTACGTAATGTCATACTTAAGAAAAAGTGTTTACTAAGAAATATGGTATGTGTTAATGCACTATCAAGTAAACAAACATATTCATTTTTCTTAGTATTTTTCATTTGCATTTATGTTGACAACTTCAGGTGTTGAGTATCATAAAATTTGCATATTATATAAAGTTCATAAACATTTCATTACATAACCATATTAGAGAACAATAAAAGATAATGCATTTCAAGAAAAAGCAACTAGAAAAGAAATTATTAGAATAATAAAATTCGAAGTCTAAGTTGTCATCTACTAGTTTGATGCCTTATCAAAGTAACCAAAGGTTTCAAAGAAATCAAAGACATCTACGGATGCATTTGTTACTTTGGAAGCAAGAGAAGTCCCACCAATAAAGATATTATTGATCTCAACAGTGGTTATGAGAGTATGATTAATTTCAATGGCATGATATTCATCACGCTTGCCCGTATATTTTAAAGATGCCTAGTATATATTAACAAAGTGCTTAGGCGTATGACAAGTACGTGACCAATGCCTAGTCACGCCACATCGATGGAAATACTTTCATTAGTCACATTCTTTGGCTTATTTTATTTGTCATGATTTGGGCCAAAGTTAGATTTCCTGCCATCCCTTCTAGGATTATGTTATTGTTTGTGTTTATAGCCCTTAAATGATCAGTATTTTTCTCAAAGTTAGCATGTGCTTTAGGTAATGCTTTTGAGCTAGCAAGTCTAAGATCATGATTTTTTAGCAGCAATTTATTAGTTTGCTTAGCAGTGAGGAGCACAAAAATTTATTCAAAGTATGTGGCAAATCGACATTGCCAATATTGTTATTCCTATGCAATAGTGAGACCTTGCCTTTGGAGGTGCATTTTCATGTCAAGGCACCGGGATGGATAATTATTTTCACTCACTTCCAAAATGGGGAATTTGGGCTTTTCAATATTTGCCATAATTCTTGCAAAAATGAATCATTAAATTAATTAGAATGATTTCCAAATATCCACCACATTTTCAGGAGCAGAAGGATATTTTTAGATTCGAAATTGGTTTCAGGTCAAGAAAAAGAAAAATGAAGAATTAATAGGAGAAGATGAAGTATAAGTTGATTAATGAAAACAAAGAGAACATTTACCTTGCAAAAATTATTTACTCAGTTGGTAGATCTTCGTGCTGATAACGTGTTGTAAAATATCGCATTGCAAATATATAATAGAGAGAGATTAAGTAGAGAAAGTAGATAAATACCAAATATAGTAGAGAAAGCCGGAGGATAAATTTTTATTTTCTCTATTTTATTTTCCTTTTCTTCACTCTATCACCACTATGACAAAACTAAACTTCTATTTATAAGAAAACAATGATACACTTATCATTGATGTTGATGTATTGAATAGGGAGATAAACATTCATTAGATAGGGAGATGTACAGAGAATGTAGGACACAAATGTACCATAATAGGTACATTATATAAGATGAATATAATGTATATTCATTTATGTATTTCATAACAATTTTACAAATTTTATGCTCCTGATCATGACAAATCGTCACTACTCTTTGTAAAAATCATATTTTAAAATAATGCATATTTACAACCTTAAATTCTTGGTTACGATGGAACGCTGTACATTTGGAAATTGTCATAATTGAAAAACTCAATCCTTACAATATTTTATTCTACATCACAATTGATCATCGTAAATCTTTAGGAAGCGTCACAATTGAAACAAAATAGAAAGTTACAAAGTTTTTTCCTCATTTACAATGAACCATCGTAACCCACTGTGAGTCATCGTAATCGAAAGAATTCAAGCTTACGTCCTTTAATCTTGATTACGACTAAATATCATGATATCTTAAATCCTTGTGATTGAAAAACATCTGTATTTACATAGTTTCTTTTGTTTTAGAGGAATCATGGCAACGTTTTGTAAACCATCGTAATTTAAGAAAATCCAAATTTACTATATTTTGCACTTTGGTAAGACTGAAATATTGTAACACCTTGTAAATCTTCGTAATTAAATAAAAATAAATAATTAAGATGTTTTGCTTTTAGTCATTACATATTGTCATTAATCTTTGTAAATCGTTTTTTATACATATCGATAGAGGTGTTCCAAGTATAAAAAACCAAAAGCTCCTTTACCTAACATTAACCATGACAGGGACGTCCTTGACCGTTGACTAAGGAGCTTCACAACCCCTCTAACTTTGCAGTCAAATAGACAATTGCGGGGCAACTTTCTTTCTATGGAGGAGAAAAGATTGAACTTTGGATCTCAAAGTGTGGAAATTCATGTTCACTTTTAGCACAATCTGTTTCATTACATTTTGTCCATAACATACTTCAAAGTAATTGCAGAATCAAAGAGATTTCGAGTTCGATTAATCATAATCCATTCACACACTTATGAACTCAAATGCTTTCACCCACACACTTCAAATATAAATTATGACATTGGTCGTTCTCTAACCAATTCAACTTTCACAAAAATGATTTTGCACTAAAGTTTAAGTATATTATTAGAGATAATTAGGACATTCCTATATTACAAATAATTAGAGCATTTTTATTGTTTTTCTGTATCTCTCAAAATTGTACGAAAATCTAAGTTGATTGTATATATCTTGATTGATATATGTTCCCTTTAATAGTTTCTCATAAAGCCTATAAATAGGCCGATATAATTTATTATGATATATATATCAAATTATCCGAATAATTCTCAAATTCTCTTTTCTAATTTATATATAGTTGCACCAACATGTTGGGGAAAAAGAACGATATTTGCGGAGAAGGCCTGGATAATTTTCCCACGACTATTTCTGTGAAAATTAAACATAATAAAATATTGCATCAAAGCGGTAAAGATGAATGGTAAATAACACTGGAATTTAAATGTGGAAAAACCCTCCAAGGTGAAGGGAAAAACCACGGCACAATAGTCCACTTGAAACTTCTACTATGACAAATATTGGGATACAACTTCACCTTAAGGTGGATCTCTTATTGTCTTCAATTTGTGGATCTAAACCTCTCACAAAATAAATGGCTCACCCAAAGATAACTCTCTTGGAAGAAGAAAACTATTTCTTCCACTATGCTATGCTGCTATGATATTCTTGCTTTTTTTTTTTTTTTAATGTTCTTCTCCTTTGAGGAAGACTTCTATTTATAGGAGCAAATGCAATAACAATTGAAATTGTGCGATACGAAAATCACGTAGATTTATCTCCTAATCTCTCATGATTTTCTGGATGTGAGGAGATCACTTTGATTTGTTTCCCAATCTCTCTCGATTTTCTAGATGTGGAAGATATTGCTCTCTTGATCTCTCTTGATTTTCTGGATGTGGAAGATCATGTTGATTTATCTCCCGGTCTCTCTTGATTCTTTTTTTCTTTTTACTTTTACATACTCACTACTACACATATTCTACTACATATATACATAATTGCATTGGCCTCTCCAATTGGGAGTGACCTACTCAACAAATCTCCTCTTCACGAGTAATTTGGAGAGGGTTTTAAACCTGCAAAAGTTCAACAAGCTTGCATCTTCACTGTAGATAGAAATTTTGTCATCATATTTGAGTCGTTGTTGTCAGTGTGTATTTACTTTAGCTATAGGGCTTTTTCTTCCAATATATCATGTATCCAATGATATCTAATGTCAATGTATTTGGACTTGGAGTGGAAAGTTGCATTTTTGCTAAAGTGTATTGCGCTTTGACTATCTAAATACAAGATATACTTCTCTTGGTTGTGGCCCACTTCTTGTAGGAACTTTTCATCCATAAGAGTTCTTTACATGCTTTCGTTATCACAATATACTCTGCTTCGGCAGTAGATAGGGCATCGCATTTTTGTAGTCGACGTTGCCATGAAACCGCTCCCCTTACAAAAGTAATTAGGTATCTTAATGTAGACTTTCTCGAGTCCACATCCCCTGCCATGTCTGAATCCAAAAAACCTTTTAACGAAGTTTTACCTTCACCAAAGCATATATAGTAATTAGAAGTACCTCAAAGATACTTGAATATCCATTTGATTGTTGCCTAATGTTCTTTATCGGGATTGCATAAGAATCTGCTTACCACGCCAACTGCATAGGCGATATCAGGCCTCATGCATACCATCATGTATATTAGACTACCAACCATTGATGCATATAAAACTTTTTCCATTTCCTTCTTTTTTCTCACTTTTTGGGCAATGCTCCAACCTAAGTTTGAAGTGATTTGCAAATGGAAAACAAACTGCTTTGGATTATTCATGTTAAATCTTTCAAGAACTTTATTAACATACCGTTCTTGAGATAACCAGAGTTTACAGTTCTGCCTGTCTGGAAAGATTTCTATCCCAAGAATTTGATTTGCGGGTCTCAAATCCTTCATCACAAAGGACTTGCTTAATTCCTTCTTTAAGTAGTTGATCTTGATTTTATCCTAGCCAGCAATTAGCATGTCATTAACATAAAGAAAAAGAATGAGAAAATTACCATATGTAAATTTCTTGATGAACACATTGTGATCAGCAGTGGTTTTGTTGAACCTATTTTCTTCCATGAACGAATTGAATTTTCTATACCACAATCTAGGTGCCTGCTTAAGCTTGTAAAGACTCTTCCTCGATCTACACACAAGGTTCTCTTTACCTTTGATTTTGAAACCTTCTGATCGATCCATATACATCTCCTCATTTAGATCTCCATGTAAAAACGCAACCTTCACGTCAAGTTGCTTGACCTTCAAGTTCAAGCTTGCTGCCAAGCTAAGGACAACTCGGATAGAGGACATTTTAACTACATGAGAAAATATCTCGTCAAAGTCGATATCTTTCTTCTGAGCGAATCCCTTCACAACCAACCTTGCTTTGTATCGTGGTTGTGAGTTACCTTCTTTAGTCTTTAGTTTGAATACCCACTTGTTTTTGAGAGCTTTTCTTCCTTGTGGAAACTTGACTAAATCATAAGTATGATTTTCATCTAAAAATTTCATCTCCTCTTGCATAGCTTTTAACCACGCCTCTTTGTGCTCGTGGAATATAGCTTCTTGGTAATTCACTGGTTCTCCCTCGTCAATGAGCATCATGTACTCATTGGGAGAATATCTATGACTAGATTGTTGTTTATGAGTTGATCTCCTTAGTTGAGGTTCTGATGGGATCCGTTGAACAATTGGTTCAAGTTTGGTTCATGTAGTCTTACCTTTAATGCTAGATTCAGCTTGCTTGTTATTAGAATTGATAGGAGGATTGACTGAGCCAAGATCAACTAGGTATTCATTTGTGATGGAGAGTTCTCGTGCTTCTCGAAGTCCTCAATTGTCCAATCTTCAAGAAATACCACGTCCCTACTTCTGACTATTTTTCGGTTAACGAGATCATAGAGTCTATAGACGAAGTCCTCATGAGTGTACCCCAAAAAAATACGTTACTTTGATTCCCCATCAAGCTTTGATCTCTCATCCTTTGGAATGTGAAGAAATACTCTACAGTTGAACACCTTCAAGTGGCCATAAGAAGCATCTTTACTAGTCCAAACACTTTGTGTTACATTACCGTCAAGTGGAGCTAAAGGTGATAGGTTGATTAAATCAACAGCCGTCCTCATTGCCTCATCTTAAAAGTGGTTTGACAATTTTGTGTTGGAGAGCATGCATTTGATTTTTTCACATATGATTCTGTTTATTTGCTCCGCAACACCATTGTGTTGAGGTGTTTTTGGTATGGATCTTTCTAGTTTGATCCCGAGATTTTTGCAATAATCTTCAAAAAATCTTGGTATTCTCCACTGTTGTCTAAGCGTATGCACTTCAATCGCTTGCCCGTTTCTCTTTCAACCTTCATAATTGCTTGAAGATATATTGCACTTGATCTTTTGTTTTCAAGGCAAATGCCCACACCTTTCTAGAGTGGTCATCAATAAATGTTACAAAATAAAGCGCACATCCGAGTTTCCTAGTTTGCATTGTGCATCAGTATGTATCAAATCTAAAATTTCAGCTTTCTAGATGGTGGGAAATTGCGAAATGCTACTCCATGTTGTTTTCCCATAATGCAATCGACACAAGTATTCAACGGTGTACCTTTCATTCTAGGTAGGAGTTGCTTTCTAGTGAAAATCTTAAGTCCTTTCTCACTCATGTGTCTGAGTTGTTTATGCCTAACTCGGTGGTGACTCATTTTCCCGTTACATTCACCCTTCTCTACATAGCTTGAATTGTGTGATGTAGAGAGAGCTAGTCTTTTCTCCTTTGACTACCACCAAATTACCTTTAGTGAACTTCCATTTCCCATCACTAAAGAAATTGTTGTAGCCTTCATCATCAAGCTTGCCGGTAGATATAAGATTGAAGCAAATGTCTGAAACATGTCTCACATTTGTGAGTAGTAGCCTACATCCAACATTAGTCTCTAAGTAAATATTACCAATACTAATAATTTTGAACATACCATCATTTCCCATCTTTACAAAGCCAAAATTGCTAGTGGTGTAAGATGTGAAAAGATCTCAATGAGCTGAGAAATGGTAAGATGTGCCAGTGTCAACTACCCATGTCAAATCTTGGGTTGCAAGATTAATAGAATCATCACTTTGAATAATGATCACCTCGTTTGCAATATTTGTAGTGTCATTTGTCTAGTTCTCATCAACTTTGTTGATGTTATGACTCTTTAATTTTTATGCCTTTAGCTTTCTGCATTCTCGGATGAAGTGTCCCAATTTACCATAATGATGGCACTTCTTGTCTCATTTGAAGTTGCATTGGGACCTTCCTCATTGCTGATTCTAGAAGTTTCGACTTTTGCTTCTCCCTCTCCGTTCTTGATTTTCTTATCGGTTAATGACAAGAGCCTTAGACTTAGGCTCACCATGTCCATGGTAAGCTTGCTATTAGGAGCCAAGTTGCTGATTGACACAACAAGTGTGCCCCACTATTCAGAAAGAGCTAAGTATCAGCAATGCCTACAATTCATCATCTAATGTCATCTTCATAGAGTTGAGTTGGTCTACTATACCTTGGAACTTGCTCATGTCTTTCGAGACACTGCTCCTGTCTTTATATTTAAGATTCACGAGCCATCGCATGTGATTTGCTTTATTTTTGCGCCATTGTTCTTGCGTACATTTTCTCTAATTTTTGCCCGAGCACCAGCATCATGTTCATTAGCAAAATTTTGAAAATGCTCTTATTGATCCATTGTCGGATTTGAGCAGCACACTTTTGATTGAGTACCATCCATTCGCTTTCGGATATGGTCGTTGGTTTGCCACTAGAAGACGATGCCAATTTGCCTTCCATTGTAGGATTTGACTCTTTTTGTTTGGCTTCCTACGAAATGAGACGCCTTGGAGGTTGGTACTAGTACCTCCATCAATATCACAATTGGCCTCCAAAGGTCTTTAATGTATAATAGATCCTCCATCTTTGGTTTTGCAGATTGCATAATTGAATGTAGTCAATTTTATCATGTTGCGAGAATTTTCCTCCATTTAATTTTGCACAGAAAAATAATATATAGAGCAACCTCGCTTTGATACCACTTGTCGGGGAAAAAGAATGCTATATGTGGAGAAGGCTCAGATAGTTTTCCCACTACTATTTCTGTGAAAATTAAACAGGATAAAATATTGAATGAAAATGGTAAAGATGAATAGTAAATAACACCGGAATTTGAATGTGAAAAAACCCTCCAAGGTGAAGGGAAAAACCACGGCATAATAGTCTACTTCAAACTTTCACTATGACAAATATTGGGATACAACTTCACCCTAAGGTGGATCTCTCATTGTCTTCAATTTGTGGATCTGAACCTTTCACAAATTGGATAACTCACTCAAATATAACTCTCTTTGAAAAAAAAAAAAACTAATTCTTCTGCTACGTTATGCTGCTATGATATTATTTTTTTCTTTTGTTTGTTCTTCTCCATTGATGACTCTTATTTATAGGAGCAAATACGATCCCAATTGGAATTGTACAATATGAAAATCACGTATATTTATCTTCTAATCTCTCGTGATTTTCTTGATGTGAGAAGATCACTTTGATTTGTTTCCCAATCTCTTTTGATTTTCTAGATGTGAAAGATCATGTTGATTTATCTTCCGATCTCTCTTGATTTTTTTTTTTTCCTTTTTACTTTTACACACTCACTACTACACATATTTTACTACAAATATACATAATTGCGTTGGCCTCTCCAATTGGGAGTGACCTATTCAACACAACATGCATTATTAATTAAATAGTAATATTTTCCTTTCGTCATTATATATATAAGAAGAACGTGGGATGATATTATCTCATTGTGTATTAGGTAACTCTCCTAGAGAAAAACACATTATTCAAGCTCAAGTCCTTTCATCTGAGATGAATCGTCGTTTCATATAATTGGGAAAATTAGCTAATCAATTATAAACTTATTATACAGATGCTAATCCAGTCTAAAATTTTCAAATTTTGCCAATTTAATTTAACCCTTTATATGAATTTCCAATGTAGTCATTGTGATTAATTTTTGATCGAAAATGTTGCCAATGTCCTGTGTGGTATGCCATCATGTCGACAATTTTCGATGAAAATCGATCGGAATGGTTATTTTGAAATTTCGCACAAAGATTTAAAATTACATTGGAAATTTTATTTTGATCGAAAAACTGGAAACTTCATTAACTTAAAACAAGTTCGTTAACAATATAAATTAAAACATCCATTATTGATTGAGGAGGAAAAGACAGCCAATTGGTGGGGAGTTCTTTTCTTCGTTGTGCTTTAGCCACTCAATTTACTAAAATTCACCTCTTTCAGATAGATTAGAAAATTTAGAATTGAATGGTTGACTAAGTCAAAATGAAATTGACGTGTGCGAGCAGAAATTGATGTGAGTGAGAGGGGGAGCCTGCTCGAGAAACTTCGGAGCAAGGAGACAAAGTCGGCAAGAAATAAAATATATATAAACGGAACCGTAGTCCCTACGCTAACGTCGCTGTCCTGGCGAAAGCTTAATGGCTAAGAGTTGCCTCATGGGCGTGTAACTTCCATAGGAAGCTGAGGACTGCCCCACGACCAGGACCGACGCTCCCCTCCACACGCAGGCGGTAAGTCGGCGGGCGGATCAGGGGCGGCGGTTCACCGCAACCGGCCTCGTTCTTTTGTCTCGGTTGGGCGAATTTTCTGACCGAATTTTCTGACTTTAACAAAGAGAAAGACAGGTGTTGTGAAGGGAGCTTTATGGGAGGAATTTAACGGGTGCTTTCGTGGTGAGAAAACGACCGTAACTTTCTCGCGACACTCATTTAATAATGCGAAAGAAATTCAGAAACCACCGGTGT
This sequence comes from Eucalyptus caleyi, assembly GCA_014182885.2. Lineage (NCBI taxonomy): Eukaryota > Viridiplantae > Streptophyta > Magnoliopsida > Myrtales > Myrtaceae > Eucalyptus > Eucalyptus caleyi. The sequence goes on along the minus strand of CM024469.2, from coordinate 10,033,276 downwards.
ATATATACTGTTGTCAATCTAATCGTCATTGCTGTCGCCTATCTCCAACCACCAATGCCGACATTAAAGCTGTAGCTACACCACGTCGTGTCTATTGTACCGCCGGAGTCTCTCTCTCTCTCTCTCTCTCTCTCTCTGTTGAGGGAGAAGTAATGGAAATAATAGTAAAAAGGAGTTTCTCAATCAACTAAATCTCTTTTAGGAAGTGAATGAAAATCATTTTGTTTTATGAAATCAATTTAGTGTGAGAAAATTGATCTTTCAATTTTTACTCATGAGATGAGTTTCTAAGTAAAAATATACATTTGATAACAACATAAAATTTATATTTTCGAAATAGAAATTTGTTTGATAATAATATAAAATTTCTCCATTCGGAAGAGTATACGGGTAGTGGCAGATGGTGGAGGATGGCGAGCAATAGTGGGAGGTGGCTAATGGTGGATGGTGGGCAACGATGGATAGTAGAGGATGGTGGGCAGCAAGTGTTGGATGGTGAACGGCGAGTGGCAACGAGGGGCGAGCGGCTAGCTAATAGTGAGAGCAAGTAATTAAAAAACTTTTTATTTCCCATTTTTGTTTTACAAATAGAGAAGTAGAAAATTTTTACTTTTCATTTTTATTTTAAACTTATTTCTAGACTAAAAATTTATTACAGAAAATGAAAAATGAAAGATTATCAAACAATTTTTATTCCAAACTTATTCTCGAGAATAAAAAATAGAAAAATAAAGAAATACAGTTGTTATCTTGCCCATCCTTATTTAACAAGTTTTATGGTTAGCTTTCTTGCACCTCTTTTGGCTTCATCTAGCTTTTCCACGAGTATGTCCTAAAGCATACCAATCAACAAGAGGAACAAATTACAGACCAAAAAACAAAGGGGAACAAAAGTGTCCAACGTTCATATTGAACAGATTCAATGGACAGTATTTAATTCTTCGGTACGCTCGTGTGTACGCGATCTAAACTCAAACTTGTCGTGCAAGCTATTCTTTCTTTATATATTAAATTTTCCCTATTAGATATCATCGCTTTCTCCCTCCCCCATTTCCCTCCTTTATAATGTGCTCTGTCTCCAAAGCACTCACTTCTGTAGGGTTTTTGCATAAACTTGATTTTGGAGCCTAGAAGATCGATGAACTTTTGGCGTGGGATGTGCAAGAGACCCAAAGAACAGAACAGAAATGATGTGGCAAAAGCAAGATGCAAAAACCATAATCCCATCACGTTGCAACCCTAGAGATGATGATGAGGATGATGACAACAGTCTTCTTCCCACCATAACGTGCCCTTCCTGTGGCCACAGCCTCCCAATGTTCGATCAGGTGTTTACCACTTTTTTTTTCTTTATGTCTTGATTTCATTTTGTATGTTTATTTTCCTTCTGAGGATTTTATTTTTGAGAAATTAATGGGTGACGATATTTAATCTACCATGAGATAAGATTACAAAAAATCAAATAAAAAATAATTATAAATTGTTGTGAGGTCCACTCCTTCAAGAATTTATAATTCACGATAAGTTAATATTTTCACAATAGTTCAAAGATTATTATGTTGGTAAAACCCTTTAGTTTGTTTTTCACATTAAGGATGTAAAAGATTAATGTGATTGGTTATGGCATAATTGTGGTGCAGAGGGGGATTGTTCATGATTTGGAGGGGCTACCAGCGGGAGTGAAGTTTGATCCAACGGACCAAGAAATTCTGGAGCATTTGGAAGCGAAAATAATGGGGGATGTCAGGAAGATTCATTTTCTCATTGATCAATTTATTCCCACGTTGGAAGGCGACGATGGTATTTGTTGTACACACCCAGAGAGACTTCCAGGTAATTCTGGAATAGTTTTACTCTTTGAATGATTTCACGATAGTTAATGAGTTAACCTAAATGTTATCAATATTTTATTTTAAAAAATGAAATTTCCCTTTACAGAAAGAAATTTTTGCCTTTTAGTTTGTCATTTCTTTTTGCGTTTTTGGATATTTGGGCTGTGTAGTGGGAGTGTTTCCTCTGCTAAGCTTTTTAAATTTAGAGGAAAATATGCACATCTTTTCGACCCAAATTCTCTTTCATATGCAAATCTAAGAGGTTCTATCTATTACTAAGATTCGGACATAAATACAACTGCACACGATATCAGCACATAGTTATGGCACGCATAGAGAAATCCGTGTCTTCATTATCATTTGATTCAAGAATGTATAATCTTCTTTAGTATCTGATTGTCTTCTATAATCAAAAACCCGAATCGTCTGCAAAACAGATACAACTTATGGTTTAGAATTTGTCAGTTTAGTGTCATGATAGTGTAGTTCCAAAAATACTTTGTATGATTAATGCTATTCATAATATATTGGAAAATATATCTCTTTGTTGGCAGTTTGTATGATGATGTTCGAACTTGTTTTGGGGAAAACCAGACATCTTGAGATTTGTCTATTTTGTTCTAAACCTTTAAATTATGTCAATTTGTTAAAAGGTTCATAACAAACATCAAAAGGTTTAAGATTAAATTGATATAATTGAAATGTTTGTAACTAAATTGACTTATATGCGATAGATTTAAGACTTTTTGGAGAATTTTTCCTTTGGAAATTAGTCAAATTATTGTCCTCTCTTCATGTTAGCGACAATGCTATGCATGTGCCGTCAGTTTAGGTGAACCTTTCATGGAACATAAGGGTATAATTTTATGGGTGTGATCTCTCTTTAATGAACTCTTTGAAGATTGCCATGCATATTGCTCGATCCCAAATTACCTTTGTTAGAAAGTCTTATCCCTCAACAACTTATAATCTTTGAATCTATCATACGAGAGTTTTGTAGATCCAGATATTAAACTTTTGGTTTTTGTGATCATAGGAGTGACTTTCACATCTATTAAATTCTTTCCAGCCTGTGTAAGTTTAATTTAGAAGACTATCGTAAATGCACGTCATGTATGAATTTGAATTTGTAATATAAGCCTTGCTTTCAAAATAGATAATGAGAACGTACATGATGATTCACATTCAAGACAATTTGTGTAAACCAAACTTGACACGTACATAGAAAAGAAATCCATTTTGACTTAGCCATGCATCAAGTAAGAATTTGAAGGAGCCTTTCGAATTGATATCATGGGTGAGGCTTTTCCCCATACTTATCGACCACTAGCCCCTTCAACAATTAATGTGGGATAATTTAAACAATCTTCGCCTCATACATCAGGCCTAGGTTAGAGCCACACTAACCCATAATTCTTCCGTGTGATTGTTGGGTCCAGATTTATTGGTAACATAAGCTCTAATATCATATGGGATTTTGTGACTACGACCAATTATTCTAAAAGTTTAAACTATTAGATTAAGGTGTGGTTTACTATTTAAATATTTTGACGGGTCTCATCACTTCTCTGAGATCTAAAGTTATGATTCATTGCATCAACATTTTGAATTCTAATTCAAAGCTCATCTCCCGAGTTTGCCTATCAGATTGCTTTGAAACTCTTCTGCCATCATTTGCTTCAATTTGTTATGCAATTTACAATAAAAGCTAGCTTAATTTGTTCAGTATGTCCCAAAAAAGTTCTTCTGATTCGCATCTGTTGCATTAAGTAATTAGTTTACGCTAGGAAAAAACATATAACAAATCTATGGGGAACATACATTTCGAATTTCAGCTTTAGTTTTCCCGCTTCTATTGGGAACGTACAAATCTATGGGGAACATGTTGATAGTCAAGTTATATCATGCCATGCCAAGCACCGCAGACTCTACGTGGAGATAAGTTCTGTGTGCATACGAACTATAACGATATGTGGATGCAACAACAAAATCGACAACTGCAAGGTGTTGAAACTGAATAGGAAACCAATTGATTAGTTCAGAATCTTAAGTTTATAGAAAATGGGGATAGTGGAAATATGTCTGCAAATCAGCTCATCTTTAGCAGTTAAATGAGCTGGTCGGGTTAGGACACTCCGATTTCCATATTCTACAAATCTCATTTGAGCGTCTTTAATGCGCATTGTGCAGGAGTAAGCAAAGATGGACAAGTCCGCCTCTTCTTCCACCGGCCTTCGAAGGCATATGCCACTGGGACTAGGAAACGGCGCAGAGTGCAGAAGAATGCTGATGAGAGTGAGACGAGGTGGCACAAGACGGGCAAGACAAGGTCGGTCCTCGCAGGCGGAGTGGTGAAAGGGTTCAAGAAGATACTTGTGCTCTACAACAATTATGGGAGGCAAAGGAAGCCTGAGAAGACCAACTGGGTGATGCACCAATACCACCTCGGCAATAGCGAAGAGGAGAGAGATGGAGAGCTGGTCGTGTCCAAGGTGTTCTACCAAACGCAGCCCAGACAACCCAGTTCGACGAACCTCAAAGATCCAAAGGGCACAATGCCGAAGAGTGCTCAAAGCCTGAATGAGGATGGTCATGTGTCAGGGAGCTCTATTAACGCGATTCGGTATTATAGTAACCCGCCTTGTAGGGTGTCTTCCGACCAGCTAATTAGTCCTAACTTTGCCCTTCGTGGCGAGGCTGCTTCTTTGGTTCCGCTAATAGAAGATTCGAACAAGGGGAAGCTTGTAAAATATTCATAAATGAAGAGATCCTGATTCTTTCCCTCCGATCCGCCCTCCTTCATTGCAGGAACAGAACAAACCGAAGCTACCCACGAACCCTAGTGACTGATCAAGCAAAACCCACCCAGAAAAACAGCGCCTTTTCGCTAAGGTTCCCCACAGAACAACACCCCACAAGATAACATGACCCAAATCTGCTCTTATCTAAACGCTACCACCCGAACCGCAGCAATCGCGACGCCAAAGGAAAAGACCCATCATCATCATCACTGCCACCATCATTCTCGTCGTCGAAGGAAAGAAATCGAGCGAATATATTGAGGAGTTTCCTCTCTCGATTCGATTACGACGCATAAGAACAAACGGAAAATAGGAAAAAAGGGGGAGGCAAAATTCAGGATCAAACCAAGAACAACAGTCCTCCCCTCCTTCGCTCGCCCTAATAATTCCAACAAATTCCATCGGAATTGGAGAAGGAAAAAGGAGGAAAGAAAATCCCAACTCTCTTTCTTCTCTCTTTTTTTTTTTTCCATAATTTTTTTTTTAAGTTGCCCATTATCATTTTGATTTTGGTTTTACCGATTCGCCGTATGTTTTCGCGGAGTTCATTGCCATTTGGACATGGAACTTTCGATTCGCTCGGTGATTTGGTTGGGTCGTGCGCGCGGTTCGATCTTTTCTTGGCTGTTTTTCGTTAATTCCACGTGCTCGTGCTCTTTTCTTTTGTTTTTTTATTCTTTTTTTCCGGGATTGGGCTAAGCCCAGAAATAGTAGTAGCCTTGAGCAATTATCTTAATTTTGATTTTTAATTAATAACCTTAATCATGATCCACGAGTTTAATTTTTCTGGAGTGCAGTAATTAAACTGAGATCGTTCATTAAGGAAATTAAAGAAAATTACGAAGCACATGGCGATTGATTTGCCTATCATTCATTACCATCCTAGATTTTGTGGATGAGCACATATATATATATTGGTTGAACACACATGTTGCATTCAATATAATGAAAGTTTACAACCTGAAGATAAGGCATCGGCATAAACTAGATCAAGCAAAACATACGGGGGAAATAGGATCCAGTTATGGGCCGAATTCCAACTCCAGAAGAGCTTCATGGAGCCATTGCCTAAGCAGATGCTGAAGAGAATAGGTAAGAGCTAAAACCTCTGCTTCGAAAGCGGATTGAGCCGAGACTTGACTGGAGTACTAATCCATAAGTCTCCCATTATAATCTTTACAAACACAGGTGATTGAACCTTCTATACTACCCGGCTTATGACTTGCGTCAATATTGCATTTTAGGGTACCCAATTCCGGAGGATGCCAGAGGTGAGTCGGATCAAGAGAATGAAAAGCATATCTTGGTCGCGATGCAGCAAAGTAGAGCTGATAGGAATTCATTTGAGCCACCGCTGTCTGTACTGCAATGGAGGGATCCGGAAGCTGATTTCGAAAGGTGAAGTTTTTCCGCATCCGCCATATCTGCCAAAAGATGTTAGCAATAAGAGGGAGACTAGGTGAGTGCCGAGGTAATTTCACCCTTGCTGTAAGCCATGAATCGAAACGATTGATTGTGAGTGTCGGAGTTCACATATTGATCTAGAGATCAGACCAAATAGCACGAGTCCATGTGCAATGGAAAAATATATGCTTGATGGTTTCAGAAGCTTGCTGTTGACATAGGTGGCATAGAGGATTTGTGATAATATGACGTTGAAATAAATTTGCTTTGGACGCTAGGGCATTGTGACAAGCAAACCATAGAAAGGTTTTTAGTTTCGATTCTGTCTTCATGGCCCAAATACTTTTCCATAATTCCTTCGGGATTTGATGAGATGTTGATGCCTTGTCTCTGTGTTGATTGCTGAGTGACTGCATGATAGTATGATAGTTGCTTTTGATAGTATGTTTTCCATCGGTTGTGGCTGACCAAATTAGTTTGTCATCTGAGTGAAGAGGTTTTACTAGGATAGTAAGAACTCCGGCTGTAATCTGTTCTCCAAAGAATCGTTGGAGCAGAGTTTGGTTCCAATTGTGGTGGATCGGATCAATAAGATCGGCCACCATGAGAGGTTCTTCTCTAGATTTAGGTCCCTGGAGAATACCCATAGGTAACCACCGATCTCCTCTTATTCTGATAGTTTTACCATTACCATATGACCAGCGCGTATGTGGTAAGATTGCATCTCTACCCATAAGTAAGCTCTACCATCCCCAGGATGGCCGAGAGCCTTTGACAGCAAATAGGAAATCCGTCGAGTGGAAATATAAGCCTTTAAATAATTTACTCCATAATGATTGGGGCTACTGTAGCAAGCGCCAAGCCTGTTTTCCAAGCATCGCTCTACTAAACGCAATAAGATATTGGAATTCCATTCCTCCTTCATCCTTTTTGTCTCTCAGTATTTCCCATTTTTGCCAATGGCTACTGACTCTATTCTGATAATTTCTCCACCAAAACTGAGCAATTCGTTGTTCAATAGCTTTACAAAAAAAAAGGTAACTTAAATATAGACATTGCGTAATGCGGGATAGCCTGAATAACAGACTTAATGAGAATTTCCTTACCCCCCTTTGAAATAAATTTCTCTTTCCACCCCGCCAATTTTGCATTGACTCTTGCTAATATCCATGAAAACATTTCCTTCTTCAAGCGGCCCCATTCTGATGGTATGCCTAAATATTTGCCACACCTTTTCAAAATAGGAGTCCTAAGCTCCATAGACATATTTTCCTGAAGAGTAATAGGGCAGTTTTTGCTGAAAATCATACATGATTTGTTGCGATTGACAAGCTATCCTGTAGCCAAACAATACAAGTTTAAAATGTTGGGTAGGTTTTGGCATTCTTGAACACAACCATTTAGGAAAAATAATGCATCATCAGCAAAAAAGAGATGGGACAGGGTAGGACACCATCTATTGAACCGGATGTCTTTGAGATTTCATATATTGACAACTTGTGTAATAAGAGTCGATAAAATATCAGCCAGCGGGATAAAAATATATGGCAATAAAGGGTCACCCTGACGAAGGCCACGAGATGGATAAAAATAAGGTAACTACTCACCATTAAACTTCACGCTGTAAGCTACCGTGGTGATACACTGCATAATCTAGCGAACCCATCGTTGATGGAAACCCAATTTCATGAGGTAATCATGGAGAAAATCCCATTCCACTCTGTCGTACGCCTTTGTCATATTTGTTTTTAGAATTGCATTGAATTTGCATTGCCTCTTTCTCGATCTAAAATGATGAAGAACCTCTTGGACGATAAGAATATTATCATGTATCTGTCGTCCCTTCACAAAAGCTGACTGCTCTTTAGAGATCAGAATATTCAACCAAGGTTTGAGTCGGTTAGCAAGTACCTTAAAGAAGATTTTGTGTGCAAAATTGCATAGGCTGATGGGGCGATATTGCTCAAGCTTTTCAAGTTGAGGTGTCTTAGGAATAAGCATAATGATAGTCTAATTAATCCCAGTAGGCATTACCCCGACATCAAGAAATTCTAAACGAGAAGGAAAAGATATTCTTTAACAACTTCCCAGTGTGTTTGATAAGATAACCGTTCAAACCATCAGGCCTGGGTGCTTTGGTAATACCCATCTGAAAGGTTGCTTGCCGAACCTCATCCATCATAAGAGAAGCAATCAACTGGTGTGACATCCCGATTTTTCTAATTCTATTTTCAACTGATTGAGTCGGGCATTCCATCTGTGCATATAGTTCGTCTCTCTGAGTTGGCCACTTGAGAGGACTGATAAGCAATTAAGGGATTTTATCGCGTCAAACTTGGGGACCATCACCCTCAGGTCGGATGCAAGAAAATTTCCTTGAAAGCTTTGGTTAGGCATACGAAATCGCACCAATTGAATTCAACCGTAAAAAAATTGGGATTGAATTTAGAAGTTGGAAGCCCGGTTATGTCACACATCTTATTAGGATCATGGGATAATTTTGTGGATTTTAATTGGATTCAATCAAAAGAGAATTGAAAGAAAAATTGAAGAAATGGGGATGTACAAAGATTTGGACCCCGGCGGAAATGATATTGCACTCATTGAAGAATGTTGTGGGAGGGGAGATAGTGGAAGATGACATCATGCGGGTGATGTCATGCTAATTGAAGCCAAGCGAATTGGGTGTTGACAAGTGGCAAGAGCCTATTGGCCCTCATAAAGTGGGGTTTTTCCCTCTCACCTATCAACATCATCTTCTTCCTTGATTTGTGGGGGGGGGGGGGGTCTTGGAACTTGGGGAAAGAGGAGAGAGAGTGTACCGGTTGGAACCAGCAGCCCCGACCGCCCCCTTCGCTCGCCGCTCGGCCGCCCGTTCGTCGTCGCCGTCCGCCGCCGCCAGTGCCTTTCCTCCTCCGCCCGCACGACCAGCTAGCTCACGCCATGGTCCGCCCTAGGCGGCCTAACCAAGACGCCGTCCGCTCGAACTAGGCCAGCAGCTGCTTGTCGCCGCTCGTTCTTCGTCGCCTGCTCGCCGCCGCTCGTCACCGGTCGCCCACACGCTCGTCGCCGGAGCTCGCCGCCGCCCGTGTCGTCCCGCACCCGCGCGCCCGTGCGTCGCCCCGCACACGCCTCGCCTGGACCGCCACCTCCGTCTGCCCCTGCTCGCACGTTCTAGGAGCTGCCGGAGCTCCCTCCGCCGCCGTCGACCTCCCCTTCAGCCCGTCCACGCCCCGCCGGTTCTCCTCCGCCGTTCCTCCGCCCATCCCGGCGCCGGATCCGCCCATTCTCGGCCTCAAACCGCCATGGACAGCAACCAAGAAAATGGGTATGGCAGCCCCTTCGTGGGCCGTTTTGGCCGCCTTCCCGAGCCCGGATGCTCGGCCCGCTTGGAGGAAAGTTGTTCTCCTCGGCGTCCCCGTCGTTTTGGTCCGCTCGGTTCGCTAATCCGGTGAGTTTAACTCACTAAACCTCGCTTAGAGGGTTAATTATGCTTTAGGTGTGCTTAGTTTATATTAATTGTGATTAGGTGGTTATTTTAATTTATTTAAGTGTGGATTATATTAATGTGTTTAATTAGCTTAAAGTGAGTTTAATTTAAGGCTAAATGAAGGTTTATATTAATATAAGCCTTGATGTGACATAAAGGAATTTACTTTTGATTGATTTAAATATTCCGAAATTATTTAATAATTTAATAATATATCATTATTCGAAATTATTAAAATATTATTATTTAATTATTTTCGGAATAAATTTAATTATTTATTAAATTCGAAAATTTCGTCGGACCCTAAATTCTCAGAATTTCGTGCCGGTCGCTACGGTACATTTGGATTTTGAAATTGATGATTGGATATTATAAATTAAGTGTGGATTTCGAAAACTATGGCTATTGTTATTTAATTAATTTTCGGAATAAATTTAATTATTTATTAAATTCCGAAAATTTTCGTTGGGACCTTATTTGCTCAGAATTTCGTGCCGATCGCTGCTGTGTATTTAGAATTTGAATTTGATGATCGATTATGGCAAATTGAGTGTGATTGTGATGAATGGGGATTCTTTTTATAAAGTCCCAAGTGTCGAAATTTATGGAAGAGTCGATCGTGATTAACCATCTATTAGAGGTCGTGCCTGATGAGGCCGTGAATACCACCTATTAGAGGTCGTGCCTGATGAGGCCGTGAATACCACCTATTAGAGGTCGTGCCTGATGAGGCCGTGAATACCACCTATTAGAGGTCGTGCCTGATGAGGCCGTGAATACCACCTATTAAAGGTCGTGCCTGATGAGGCCGTGAATTACCACCTGATTATAGGTCGTGCCGAGTGGGGCCTTGATGCCACTGATTCTAATTTTGCCGAGTGGGGTCGTGATTAAGAGTAGCGATTGACTTGCTGAATGACATGTAATCGACCAAGTCGATTGATCGCTGAGACGATTCAAGTTGTTGAATTGTTCTGATGATGTGATTGTGCTGTAGTTGTTTGGTTATTATAATTGCACGTGGTCGAATTATATAAACTGTGCTAACCGCAGATGAAGACTAATGCGAGGTAAGTCTTCTGTGTGATGTGGCTAGGCCACCTGGGGCGTATTTTCTTTCTAATAGGAGTTTAGGGGGTTGAACTTGCTGAGACATCGTCTCATCCCGGTTGTGGGATTAAAATTTCAGGTCCCTGGTGGACGGAGCGGCCAAATAGCTTTGGTTGGCCTTGAGGAGTTGCAGAGGTGAAGCCATAAGGATTGGAGAACGTGTCTGACTTGTAGGTCGTAGGACAATTCATTTTTAAGAGCCGGTCTTTTGTAAACTTTTGGCCGTAGACCTCTGTTTGTAATTCTGTTGAATTATGAAAGTGTTATGTTGTGATTTTGTTTCCTGCTTTTCTATCCCGTATGTTGTTGTCAGGGGATTTGTTTTACTTCTGCATGCGTAATAATTTGAATGGGGTCGGCGACACTACCTGGGAATGTCGCATTTGATCGACCGCAGTGGGATGTGCGCGTGCTCGGGGTTCGGGGCGTGACAACTGGTCATTCATTTCACGGGTTACCATTTGGTTACATTGTTCAAGTAGAGGGGAATAGTGTCAATAACCAGCAGTTGTATATAACCGCGAAAAATAAGTAGTTGTCATGTCTTGAAGAGTAGGTTGATCACGAATCCATTGCTGATCATCAGTTCTCAACATCGTAATTCGGTTGTGCTGCCTTCGCTGAATTGTCTATGCATGGAAAAAAACGTGTGTTTTTGTCGCCCCATTTCAGCCATTGAATTATGGATCGTAAAGCCGAATATTGTTCTTCTTGTGTCCAAGTTCGACGGAGTTCCTCTCTGAGTTTGGATGCCTCCACCCTGTCATAATTGAGATTTGGCTAATTCATCAGATTTTGTAATTGATTTTGTAAACTCAGCACCTTTTTATGTCCATTGGAAAACTTCTTCCTACTCCATGTAGTTAGAGCTATTGTTACTCGCCTCACTTTAGTAAGAAAACCATCAATTGAAGTCCAAGCCTGAGATATAACTTCATGGCATTCCTCATCATCATTCTAGTAACTCTAAAAAAGAAATGGTTTCCTTGTTTTTTGATAAGATGCTGAAGTGTTGATTAGTATAGGGCTATGGTCAGATCCCACAGCTAGAAGTGCATAAACTTCTGCCCCAAGAAATAAGAAATGCCATTCCATAGTGCACACCACCCAATCCAATTTTTCCTTAACAAGCTCCTCCCCCTGTATATTGTTCATCCATGTAAACTTACATCCATTACTTTCTAACTCAGAAAACTCACAATCATTAAGAACAGCTCTAAAGGACATCATTCTAGACTAATTAGCAAGGCGTTTGCCCATCTTTTCCCAAGGATAAAAATCTCATTAAAATCTCCAGCACATATCCAAGGGAAGTTGTTGTGCGAATGTATCTGTCGGAGCTCATCCCACACAAGTTGCCACTACTGATAATCAGTTGGCGGATAAACAAAAGTAATACATATAAGCTGACCTCCCTGCCCCTCACGACCATTGATGTGAAAAAGGTGTGGTGTTGATCTAAGGACTTGTAAATAAACCATATCATTCCAGAATAGAGCTAAACCACCAGCAAAACCAACTGGATTTATAAGATGTGAATTTTGGAACTTTAAACTTCGTTGAATTAGATGAAGCCTAACTTCAAGTTGCTTTGTTTCCATTAAGAACACAACATCGAGCTTTTCTTTAGCCGTCATGGCCTTGAGAGCTTGAACTGTTAGGGGATTACCCAAACCCAAACCCTGACAGTTCCAACACATCATCTTCATTTGTCTGCGGGTGACTACTTTGGGCCAGCCACCAAAGCCTGAACACCAGCTTCTTCTGCTAGAAAAATAGGAGTTTCCATAAGATTTGAATCAGTATGTTCCACGATGATTAGACTCATTGTGTCATACGGGTTATATCTGCGCTGTTTCTTGGCCAAACCCAAAGTAGTTTTCGACCTAGTATTCTTCATCTTCTTTGGTACATTTATCTCCATAGGTTCAGACTGAACTCCTTTCAGCTTTGTGTCTACAGAGATAAATGTTGTATGGTGCGTAGCTGAGGGTTGCTGGAGTAGCTGATTAGGTGCTTCTGTTGGTTCTTTGGAACTGTTAATAGCACTGGATTTATTTGCTGTTGGAAGCGTAGATGGTGGGCGCAATAAGGGGACAGTCGATATTTGTGCAGGCAGAGTTTCAAGTACGACTTCTTCGACTTGCTCTGACTTGTCTTGTGGGTTATAAAAGATGTTTCAGTATGGACTATTTTGCTTGACTTCCACTTGGAGCCACTGCCCATATGCCATCTTCTCTCTATCCTCATGCTTGACCTCATTATATGGAATGTCTTTGCAGTACATCGTATAGTGCCCAAGTTTGCCACAGGAATAGCAAGAATGAGAAAGTCATTCATAGCGGAAATCAAGCCAAAGAGATTTGCCATTTATTCGAATCAACTTCCTTGTTATAAGAGGTTCATGCAAGTTTACATCAACTCATACTCGACCTGCTCTTGACAATGCTCCTTCCTTTGAGTCAACCTTCACTTCTATTACCTTACCTATATGTTGTACTGCCTTCATAAGCATATGCTCAAAACACCATTCTAAAGGTGACCCAAACACCTGTACCCAAAGGCGCAAGTAGAAAAGTCGTAACAATGTAATGGTGTGTTCAGAGTCCAGGGTTTGAATATAACTAAATGGCCCGAAAATAGCCAAGGGCGTGGATGAGCATATTGAAGATGCTTATAATGGTAATTCCCATGTTTCTGGAAAATGTAAAGTGGCGAAGTTTATGCATCTCGATGCCCCACGACATGTTGACTCATCTAGTTCGATGCGCAGATGGCCCACTTAAATGGTTATGCAAAAGACATGAGATATCCGAGATCTTCTTACCAATGCATCGTTTTTATTAAGGAATATCACCTAAACAAACATGTTGACAAAGAAAAATTACTGACTTAAATAACCACGTGACGTGTTAATTTTAAAAGAGACGATAAACACAACTAAAGGCAAAACCTAACACTATAGAATCTATAAATAAATATACAATATCAAAGTTTTTCATGAAGAATTGCTTTTCGTGATGAGGCGTAAGATTTTGGTCAAGAAACCCTCTTTCTTATTGTGAAGATTGGTTTTCCTGCATCCTCAAAAAGAGAAATCTGTTATAACATTTTGCAAATTCTTGCCTCTTACATCAAAGTTGACATCATTGAAATGCATAATATTAGGGGTTTTAATAATATAAAAGGGATATAGTCCAAATAAAATTATCATATAGGGAAGATATAGAATAAATGTGGATAGAATTTCTAATGTCTATAATATAAATTTATTTTTCTAAAATGACAAAATTTTAAATTAATAAAATTACAATAATATTGGAATATAAATAATAATTAAATTCTAATATAAAATATTAAAATTACAGAAAAATAATAGTATTTCATTTTTATTTAAATATATTTTATTTATATATTCAAATTTCTTTATCTTAGAATATATAAATTCATATATATATATATATATATATATATATATGTATATTTAGTATTTGTATTTATTATATATTTTAGGCATCCTAGTACTTTAGGTATATTAGTATAGTTTACTATCTAATAAAATTATGAGAGAATCATAGAAGAGAAAAAAGAAAAGGAAAATAATAAACAAATAAAAAAATAAAAATTAAGTAGATAAAGTGTCATGATATATTCTTACCATATTCGTTTATGCAATTTTAGGTTTATTTACACAGATATGTCATTCGTATCAACTCACCTACCTAAAGAATCTCAACTCCCACTAGCAAGAAAAATCTAAATGGAGAGGCAACACTTCATGCACAGATGCAAAGTCTGAGAGTCTCAAACCAAAGGATAACTTGGGTTTGATATGCCTTCCATTGCACTGTGACGATGGAGACAAAGAAGAAGGGGAAAAAAATCTGAAAACCCGAATTGAACCGTCTTTTTTATTTAGATTTTATTAGGGTCAAATCTCAGGTTAGGTATCAACGAGACTCGACCCATTAGGGTAGGTACTTGTACTTCAATTTTCTCTTTACCACAGAGTAAGACGTGCATAGTAGATTCAATTCTACATTTTAACCATGAATTTCTTCCCATTACCAAAGAATATTGCGTGTAGAAATTCCCTGAATTTTTTTTTTAAACCAGAGTAAATTATGTTAGAAATTTATGAATAATACCATCCTTAGGTAATTAAATTATTTTTTAGGAATAACTTTGGACAAAATTATGGACATATTTAAACATCAGTTCCTTTAATATAGTTATCTATGTAATACTATGTACAAAGAGGGAACATGAACTTGAAACGAGAGAAACTACAATAACCTTCATCTGTACTCAATAATTCAATTAAAAGAAAATTTACATATGTAGAGGGAGCATGAACATGAAAAGAGAAAAACTACGATAACCTTCATCTGTACTCAATAATTCAATTAAAAGAAAATTTACATAAATAATATACTTACGTTGAGGTTCTGTTTGTTTTGCATAAGACATTTTCCTCATTTTTCGACATTTAGCTAGCTTAGGAAAATAATATGGAAATGGTTTCCTAGTTAATGGAACATATTTTCCTACCAAACTCAAATTTAGAAAAATGATTTCCTTTTTTAAAATTGGAAATCATTTTCAAAATATGATGAAGTATTGATGTTTAGACCATAAACATTGCACTTGGGCACGAGAACTCCAATGCTTGTTCTTAGGCCCTTAGTAATTGGGTTGGATCCTCAATGCCTAGGCTTGGGTCCATTGAGGTCAGGCCTCGGGATGCTAGGCCCATAAATTGCTAATATTGAAATAAGGCGTCTTATGTGGCATGATCAACACCGATATAGATTTTTTTAATTGAAATTTTAAAATATTTATTGTATTTTTCTTTTCTTTCCTTTTTCTTTCTTCCTCTACTGGTCTCCAAGCCATAGAAGAGGGCTGTTGAGCTTGCCTGAGGCCAACAAGGCTTGACCTCACCACCTTGTTGACCTTGCCAAATTTAGCAAGGTGGAGCCTCCCTCAAGGCCGTTGATGCTCAAACTCACTGAGATCAGGCGACCTCAACCTTGCTAGGATCTAGTGAGATCAAGCCTCACCCAAGGTCAGCCCTCATTGGTCCTTTCTTGTGGTTAGCCATCACCATTACCTTGCAATCGACGGAGGAAGAAAGAAAGGAATAAAAAAAAATTAATAAAAATTATGTTTTTTTTTTAAAATTGTGAAAATTGTCCACATTAGTATCGGTTGTATCGTGTAGGACGGTCGACATCTATTTCAACAATTTGGTAATTTTTAGCTAGAATAGTGTATGTCTATTTTGATTTGCCAATTGATAGAAAATATTTTCTAGTTCATTTAAGAAAATATTTTAAAAATATTGTTATTTTCTAAAAATTGAAATATTTTCTAAAAATGCCACATTTTTCACTAAACAAACGGAGGACATATATTTGTGAGGTTGCAAAAGTCGGTCTTAGGGTGTGTTTGGGAACCACTTGTGGGGAAAGTCTTTAGGAAAATGCAAAGACCTTCGAGTTAAAAGTGTTTTTCAAAATGCAAATTGTGTTTGGTAAATTATACTTTAAAAGCCCCTTGTGATGTACTTTGAGCAAAATGGTGTTTGGGGAATTACACTTACAAATGAGTTTTGTGGTAAAAAAAATTATCAAAAGAAAAATTAAAAAAAAAAAATTGATCGGAGGGGCAGTGGCCGTCGGCGACCTCCGGCGACCTCCGGCGACCCTGGATCTGGGGCGGCAAGGTCGCGCGCATCATGCGACGCCGCCTCGACCTCCGGTGACCTAAGATCCAGGGTGTTGAGGTCGCAGGAGGACCTCGCCACCCCGGATCTGGGTTGTGGCGGGGTCGTGCGACCTCGCCGCCCCCGGATTTGGGACGGTGAGGTCGCGTGACCCAGATCTGGTCACTGCTCGAGCCTCTGGCACTAGATCTGGTCGTGACCACCAAACCTACGAGACCAGAAGGGTCACGTGGCCCCGACGAGCTCCCTGCGGAGGTTGTGGTGTGGTAGGCGACGGTCGCCGGCAACGCCGCGACTCGTGGAGGTCGCCCGACTCTCCAACAACGATTGCCTAGGTCACGGCATCCCAGTAGCAATCGTCGGCTCAGATAAGATGAACAGTGTTTCATCCAAGGGCACGCACCGGAAAAATAAAAAATTCATAAGGATAATTTTGGAAAAAAAAAAAGTGAGTAGTGTCACGTGATGCCGAGAAAGCTAAAAGCCCAAGGCAGGTCCTCACCTGCCTTGGGCTTTCAGCCTTAAAAATGATTGCTTTGCCATTAAGTCCCTTCCAAACTTTTTGCCAAACACCCTTATTTTGGCCCAAGAGGTTTTGGACCCTCAAAGAGTTTTGGAAAGTGGTTTCCAAACGCACCCTTAGTATGATAAATTGTTGTATTAGCTAGACAAGATGTTAGCTTGCTCTTTTCAAATTGACCTTTGGCTCTTTGAATCAAATTCAAAAGGTAACATGTTTTCCAAAAGCTTTGTTCTAAGTCGTTGATGCCCGACCAGTCACCATCATTGTCTGCTAAAGTAAACTGTTCACACTTTTTCAACGTAATTTCTGCTGATTTGTAGCCTAGCCACATTCTATGTATGTCAACATCTAAATTAAACGTGAAGAATATTCTCCTTAAAATCCGCCTAGACCTTTATGGTCTTAAAATAAAGTCTCAAATTTAACTCACTGAAATAGTCGGATAATCGTCGACAGTGGTGGAGCTTAAAACTCCTGTAGTTGGTGCAATAAATCAAGCAAAACAAGCCATTTGGATTCATATATGTCATTGTTTCACTATAAATGAGTTAGATCATAAATAAAAGGAGGAAGGAAAACAAACCAACAAAAGTTCAAAGCACAAAAAACAAAAATGGTTAATATTATAAAAAACTCCAAACTCGTACATTCATATCACATTTTTTTTTGTTTCAAAAAAATCTCAAACTAGTATATACAGTCACATTTACCCCAAAACTGATATACACGTACCACATTGGTGAATTTAAGATTTTTTTTAGGTAAATATTGTGCAAATATCCCAATTTGAGGTAAATGTAGTACGGGTATTCTAGTTCGAGAGTTTTGTAACATAAAAATTAATTTGGGATATATATGACACGAATGTATCAGTTTGAATTTTTGTGTGGTGTTAATCCTAAATGAAAACTTTTTTTTTTTTGGGGTCATAAATTCTACATGAAAACTTGATGAGTGAAAATTTGTATCTTTTCGCAAGTAAAATGGGTTCGTCTACCCGTCTTCGAAGGTACAGTGTTGTACTGTACCACCGACACCAAATGCTGACCGTTACATTGAGATAAAAAGATCCTGACCGTTGAATTTGAGTCATTCGCAGTCGGGTTGACAATTTTTGCACAAGGTTGGACATCCGATCCATTAGAATATGGACGTTCGACAAACTACAAGTGAAATCTACATTGTTTTACACTTTAGCGAATGGCATCAGACACAATAAAAGTCAAATTTAATGAAATTTTATAATTTTATGTTCCTGATTACGACAAACCATCACTAATCTTTGTAAAAATCATATATTAAAATAATGCATATTTACAACCTAAAATTCTTCATTACAGTGGAAAGTTGTGCATTTGGAAATTGTCCTAATTAAAAAACTTAACCCTTCCAATATTTTATTATCGGTTATGATTGATTGTTGTAAATCTTTCAGAATCGTCGTAATTGAAACAAAATACGAAGTTACAAATTGTTGTCCTTGTTTACAATGAATCATTGTAGCCCTTTGTAAGTTACTGTAATCGAAAATAATTCAAGGTTACATCCTTTAATCTTGATTATGATGAAATATTGTAATTAGTTACAAGTTCTCGTGATTGAAAAATATCCTTCTTTAGAGCAATTGTGGTAATGTTTTGTAAACTGTCATAATTTAAGAAAACAAAAATTTACTATATTTTGCATTTTATTACGACGAAATATTGTAAGACTTTGTAAACCATCGTAGTTTTTTTTTTTTTTTTTTTTTTTTTTGACAAGTAAACCATCGTAGTTAAAAAAAAAAAAGTATGATGTTTTGTTTAGTCATTCTATATTGTCGTTAATCTTTATAAAAAAAATCGTTATTTATTTATATTTATTGGGTTTCGTTGGTAGGTTTGTCTAGTTTGAAAAACCAAAAGCTACTTTTCCTAACATTAACCCGACTGGGACGTGCCCGACCTAAGGAGCTTTTCAATCCCCCTTTATTTTGCGGTCAAATAGACAATTACCGGGTGGCCCGCTTTCATTCGGGAGGAGAAAGAGACAGTACTTCGGATATCAATGCGTGGAAATTCATCTTCACTTTTAGGGCTATCTGTTTCAAACCTTTGTATTTACCATTTATGGAGCAGCAACACTTTCTAAGAGCTTTCATATCGTGTCGTACACTTCAACGCGTGTTGAACACTCTCGGACATTCAGTCAACACGTGTCGGAAAATCCGACACTGGACACTCTCGGCTTTTTAATTATTTATTTATTCATTTATGAATTTGATTGAAATAATCATAAAGATAATAATTTATTATGTATATATAAAATATATAATATATAAAGTGTCATAACGTGTCGAAATTTTCTATTGTTTTTAGAAATGACGTGTCGGTATGTTGTGTCGTCTCGCATCGCATGTTATATGTCAGTATCAATGCTACTTAGCTTACCATACAACATAGAAGCCATTCTTGCATTAAGGCTCTATTTGACAACATTTCTATTTATTCACATTTTTATTATTTTATTTTCAAAAATAAAAAGATAAATTTCAGTTTGATAATGTTAGTTAATTTTTTATTTCCCAAATAGAAAATTAGTCAGAAAATGGATTTGGAACATAAATAAAAAATAGAAAAATGTTATTTCTTGTTCTAGAGAACAATTTTTTAATAAGTCACCCTGGCGTAACAGAGCTTGGGGGGAGAACTTCCGATGGGCAGCTACCTATTTGATGGGGAAAGATTTCTATAAGTGCATAGCCCGTTTTTCCTTTGGCGCGCTTTGTCATATCATTTGGAAAAACAGGAATAACATCATCTTTAGAGACCAGCCTCTCTCGGTTCCGGCCATGAAGAACCACCTCTTCAAAGTGATCCGAGACAAGGCTATCACCTTCAGGAACGTCGAAGACAATTTCATAAACAGAAAGTTGCAGAGAAGTTGGAGCCTAGACTCGATTATTTTCAATGGGGACCCGTAGGTCCTCGAACTGACGATGGCCTCCTCCTTGCTTTTGTCTCTGTTTGGTAGCCGGTCGACCTAGCCGTGCTTAGTTTGGCCTTGTTGTTGTAGTTGTTGTGCCGTCCTTGCGGCTTTTGCATCTCGTCACCCTTCCATTTCTTTTGTTCCTACATTTGGAGTGCAAGTTCCTGGTGTCGAGATCTTTTGTACATTTGGCCATTCCTTAATATATTTCTTACCTTTTACAAAAAAAAAAAAAAAAATTAATAAGTCATTTTTTTTTTTCTTTTCTTCTTCTTTCTCTTCTAACTAGACACTTCCCATTGCCTACTCTCTCGCTATTGCCTCCTGCCGGTCGCCACTAGTCGCTGCCTCCGACCACCAATCCCAGCTACCTCTATTAGCACTGCCTTCTACCATCAATCACTGTTGACAAGAGGAAGAAGACGAGAGAAAAAAAGAAAAAAGAAAAGTCTAAAAAATTATTAGAAAATCAAAAGAAATTTTACATCACAAAAAATTGTAGATCGCACTAGACACATTCCAGTTCTTTTTCTATTTCGAAAATAAAAATTTTGTACAATTATCATATACGTTCTTTTATTTAGAAACTATTCCAGAGAATATAAATAAAAAATATTTTTGAAAATAAATTATTTCCTGAAATAAAAATGTTACTAAACAAGTCCTTCCCTCGCACATTTTAGATGTAAATTATTACGCTCGTCATTCTCCAACTGGTTCAATTTCAACAAAAATGATTTTTGCACTAAAGTTTCAGTACAACCAACGTGCGTTATTTATTGAATAGTGATATTCTCCTTTGCCAATATCTACGAGAGGAACGCGTGATGGTGATATCTCCTTGTATATTAGGTAACTCTTCCATAGAAAAACTCATTATTCAAGCTTCTCCTATATATGGTGCTTCATCTTGGATGAATCATCGTTTCATAGAATTGGGAAGATTACCCAATCAATTTTAAACCTATTATGCAGATGCTGAACAAGTCCAAAATTTTCTACTTTTACCAATTTAATTTTAAAATTTTAATATTCCATTCGTTTAATGGAACACGTGGAGTTTCTAGAAAATTTTTTTTTATAAAAGCTAATATTTTCTAGTGTTAAGCTAAAATATGAAAATGAATTAGAAAATAATTTATGTTGTTTAGTATGGAAATTTTGATTTAATTTTCCTCTATGCACTCCTTTTTATTTTTATTTTTTTCATTTTCTTTTATTTTCTTTTTTAAAAATCGAATTCTTAATTTTTTTTTCTTTTCTTTTTTTTTTTTAATTTTTAATTTTCTTTCTTTTTCTTTTCCTTGGTTGGTTCCTTGCCACGACGACTAGCCATTAGTGACACTTGAGCATCACTAATTTGCGAGGCTGGAGCCTTGTCGCCCTCTAGCGACGCTTGAGCTTGCCTATGGTTAGCCGGCTAGCAATTAGTCGAAGAAGAAGAGAAATGAAAAAAAAAAAAAATTGAATTTTAAAAAGAAAATAAAAATAAAAATAATGATTAAAATGAGTGGTTAAAGAATGAGGAGGGAAGATGATTTCCTCTTTTTCAAGTATTTTTTTATTAATGGAAAATATTTTCTTTGGCTCGTTTATTTTCCGTAAATCAAACACTAGAAAAATTGAAAAGAAATTCTCTTGGTAGTTGTTTTTCACAAAATGAACGTAGCCTAAAATTGAGGTGGTCATCAGCGCAACGGATTCAGACGGATTGAGAACTGACAGATCAATTTCCCCATAAAAGTCCATACGCGGAGGCACAAGTCAAAATGAATTTGATTTGCATGAGCTGGGTAGCCTGCTAGAGAAACTTCAGAGCCAGGAGACAATAAGTACACGAGAAAAGTAACAAAACCCCGGCCCCTTCGTTAACGTCGCTGTCGTCGTAATCTTAACGGCTAAGGGTTCCCAGGTCGCGCGCCTTCAACAGGAAGCTGAGAGTCTCCCCCAACGACCAACGCTCCTGTCCACACGCAGTAAGTCGGCGGACCCAGAAAGGACATGCCTCGTGATTCTTTTGTCTCGGTCGGGTGAACTTTCTTGAGCTCCAGAGGGAGAGACGCGTGTTGCATGAGCGCCTCAAAACTTAATAAGCATGGAAATTTCACCGGCGAAGCGAGCTTCATGGGAGAAATTCAGAAGATGTTTCTATGGTGGGAAAACGGTCGTAACTTCACCCGTCGTCCTCTTTTTATGTCCTGTTCTCCATCCAGTCGTCTCTCTCTCTCTCTCTCTCTCTCTTATTTAGATCCAAAACGGAATTGCTTGGCTTATGGATCAAATCCAAAAATATCAGTCTCTCTCTCTCTCTCTCTCTCTTGGGGGGAAGTAAGGAGAGAACAGCAAAAGAGAGTTTCTCAATCTACAAGATCTTATTAAACAGGCTTTACAGTTTACTTTCTTGCTCAAAAAGATAACTTCCTTCTTTCATTGGCTTTTCCACGAATATGTTCTAAAGCTCTTACAAATCAACGAAAAGGAACAAAAGGGTCCAACGTTCATATTTGAACAGAAGAAAAAGCAACTCATTGGACAGGATTTAATTCTGCCTACCCTCGTGTACACGTGATCTAAACCAAACTTGTCGTGCAAGTTATTCTTTATTTATAAATTTTCCCCTAAAATATTGTCACGTTCTCCCTGCCTCACCTCCCTCCTCGTACACTCTCTCTCTCTCTCTCTCTCTCACTCACAGAGGATAGTCTCTAGAAGAACTCACTTTTCTTAATTGTTTGGTTTTGTTAGATTAAAACCCTCTTTTATATGTATGCACTAAGTTGTAGAGGTTCTGCATAAACTTGAGTTTGGAGCCTAGAAGATCGATGAAATTTTGGTGTGGGATGTAAAAGAGAGCCAAAGAAGAACAGAACAGAAATGATGTGGCAAAAGGAAGATGCAAGAGCCATAACCCCATCAACTTATAACCCCAGGGACGGTGATGAGGATGATGACAACAGTCTTTCACCCACCATGACGTGCCCTTCTTGTGGCCAAAGCTTCCCAGTATTTTATCAGGTGTTTATCACCTTATTCTTTCTTTTTGTTTTAGTTTTGTATTGTAGGTTTAGTTTCCTCTAGAGTGTCTCTCTCTCTTTTTTTTTTTTCTTTTTTCTTTTTGTTATTGAAGATGTAAAAGATTAATGTGTAACTTACCAAAAAAAAAGATTAATGTGTAATCATGAAATAATTGGATGCAGAGAGGGATTGTTCATGCTTTGGTGGGACTACCACCGGGAGTCAAGTTTGATCCGACGGACCTAGAAATTCTGGAGCATTTGGAAGCGAAAATAATGGGGGATGTCAGGAAGATTCATTTTCTCATTGATCAATTTATTCCCACGTTGGAAGGAGATGATGGCATTTGTTGTACACACCCAGAGGGACTTCCTGGTAATTCTGGAATAGTTTTACTCTTTGAATGATTTCACGATAGTTAATAAGTTACCCTAAATGTTATCAATCTTTTTTTTTTTTTTTGAAAAAAATGAAAATTACTCTTTATATAGCATATTGGTTTTTCATTTTTTGGCCTTTTTGAATGTTTGGGCTGTGTAATGGGAGTAATTCCTCTGCCTAAGCTTTAAGTTAGATGAAAAGAAACATATCTTTTCGACCCAAATTCTTTTTCATATGCAAGCCTAAGAGGCTTGATCAGTTATTTAGCTAAATATCTTCAGACATAAATACAAATTCACACGATGTCTGCACATATTGACGGCACACATAAAGGAAATCGTGCTTTCAGTACCATTTGATTCAAGAAAGTACAATCTTCTTTAGTATCCCATTGTCTTAAATAATCAAATACCTGAAGAGTCTACAAAACATATACAACTTTTTAGAATTTGTTAGTTTTAGGGTCATGATTGAATAGTTACGAAAATACTTCGTATGATTAATGCTATTCATAATATACTGCAAAATATCTCTCTTTATTGGCAGCTCTATGATGATGCTCAAGCTTGTTCTAGGTAAACTGGACATCTTTGGTTGGGGATTTTACACTAATTGAAGAATTAGTAGCACTTTCAAAATATTATTGCAAATATTATGGTCTTTATTGGATGCGAACACCAAGGCGTCTCTCTTTTTTAGTTGGAAATTGGGATTTGTCTAAAAAGTCCTAAGTCTATTGTATAGCAGCTAATTGAAACATCAAAGCGTCTCCCATATGATTGTTGGGCCTATACTTGTTGGTAACTTAGACTACGTATCATATGAAATTTTGTGGAAACCACTACTAACTTTTTAATAAATCAAACTATTAGATGAATACATGGTTTATTATTTACATATTTTGGTAGGTCTCATAACTCCTCTAAGATCTAATGTTATGATTCATTGCATCAAAAATTTGAATTATAATTTAAAGCTCATCTCTCGTGTTTGCCTGTCGGATTGCTCCGAAACTCTTCTGCCATCGTTTGCTTCAATTTCTTATGCAATTTGCAATAAAAGCTGGCTTAATTTGTTTAGCATCTCCCAAAAAAGTGCTTCTGATTTGCATCTTTGCATTGAGTAATTAGTTTACGTTAGAAAAAATACATATAACAAATTGATGGGGAATATACATTTCGAATTTCAGCTTTAGTTTTTCCGCTTCTATATAATCAATTGCTCTTTGGATGTTCTCTTGCTCACGTTGAAAGTCGAGTTATATCATGCCATGCCAACCACTGCAGACTCTACATGGAACGACCAGCTCAAAGTTCAAGTTTTCCATATGTGGATGCAACAACTAAATCGAGAACTGCAAATATCCACAGAAGGGTGCAGCAATCTACACTTTATATGTGTTGAAACTGAATAAGCAACCAATCGATAAGTTCAGATTCTTAAGTTTATAGAAAA
Source organism: Eucalyptus caleyi (assembly GCA_014182885.2). Classification (NCBI taxonomy): domain Eukaryota; kingdom Viridiplantae; phylum Streptophyta; class Magnoliopsida; order Myrtales; family Myrtaceae; genus Eucalyptus; species Eucalyptus caleyi. The sequence goes on along the minus strand of CM024469.2, from coordinate 10,008,570 downwards.
TGCGAATAGTAGGAAATATGATTGCAAATCAGCTCATCTTTAGCAGTTAAAGGAGCTAGTCGGATTAGGACACTCAGATTTCCATTTTCTACAAATCTCATTTGAGTGTCTTCAATGCACATCGTGCAGGAGTAAGCAAAGATGGACACATCCGCCACTTCTTCCACCGGCCTTCGAAGGCATATGCCACTGGGACTAGGAAACGCCGCAGAGTGCAGAGGAATGCTGACGAGAGTGAGACGAGGTGGCACAAGACGGGCAAGACAAGGTCGGTCCTCGAAGGTAGAGTGGTGAAAGGGTTCAAGAAGATACTTGTGCTTTACAACAATTATGGGAGGCAAAGGAAGCCTGAGAAGACCAACTGGGTGATGCACCAATACCACCTCGGCAAAAGCGAAGAGGAGAGAGATGGAGAGCTGGTCGTGTCCAAGGTGTTCTACCAAACGCAGCCCAGACAGCCCAGTTCGACGAACCTCAAAGATCCAAAGGACACGATGCCGAAGAGTTCTCAAAGCTTGAATGAGAATGATCATGTATCAAGGAGCTCTATTAACGTGATTGGGCGTTATAGTAACCCGTCTTGTGGTGGTGGTTCTTACGACCAGCTAAATATTCCTAACTTTGCCGTTCACGGCGAGGCTGCTTCTTTGGTTCCGCTAACAAAAGATTTGAACAAGGGGAGGCTTGTAAACTCTTAGTGGATGAATTGGGGTGATGGTTTTTCTTAGGTGGGCAGCAAAATCCATAGCATTATTAGTTGGGGAGTGTTGTTGTGTAGCTTAGCAATGAGTGATTAGGTGTTTTTTTTTTTTTTTTTTTTTTTTTTTTTTTTTTTTTTTGTGTCATTGAGTGATTAGGTGTTTGATTGAGAATAATATGAACAATGGGAAATTATAGCTCCGTTTTCCAGGAAGTTGGAAAATTTTCGACTTTGCCTAGACATTTTGTTGGGTTTGTTTACGGGCAATTCTAAGGCACCATGTTGTATGGTACCAAGTGTTAGACATAAAAAAATGTTCAAGTGTTGTAGTTGACCACTTGTCAATAGTGAGACTACCAACAAGTCTAGTGGAATGATTTCTTCTGCCAATATACAAATTTCCAATAGACTTGGCTAGTATTCTTCAAAGATAATTTCCTAAGGGAAAGTCTATCGAATTGGTTTGATACTTGGTAGGATCTTTTTAATCCTTTGGATGTAATACTACACCCTATAGTCAAACAAGGATGCCAAGTATTTCGTAAATACTTTGTACCAATGCAACATGATACAAGGTTCCCATGCATTCTGCACAGTTTTATAATATTCAAAATCTCATGGGTAATAGCATGATAATTTAATTATAATACATCTCACACTAAACCTGGTATACCTATACTTGTTCGAAAATACAAAATAAAATGATGGGACAGATTCAAATATCATGAATAGAGATTCGAAGCTGTGGTTAAGAGTTGGCTAAATAGCCAAAATACCCAGATAATTACAGCCCCATCTAATACAACATTTTTGCAAGAGAAATTCATTGCAAGTGCAGTACTCACTGCAGTCCATAATAAAGAGGAATACTTTAATGTCCTTAGACAAATATTCTCAGAAGCGGAAAAATCACAATGTAGATATTCCAAATTACAAGATAGCCAAGATGGGGATAAGTACACTAATGGTGCCATAAGTTGTGTACGGTGCTCACTTTGGTGCCAAAAGTTTCCGTCGGATCACTTAAGTGTCAAAAAATTTGAAAAACGCTCACTTTGGTGCCAACTCTGACGAAATTGGCCGGAAATCCAACGTGGCCTTTTTTTTATTAGCGACGTGGCTCGTCGGAGAGTTGAGTCAGCATCCAAACACCAAAACGACGCCGTTTGGTGTCTCCCCCAATTCAAAACCCTAATCTCCGACCGTCGCCGTCCTCGACGGTCCTTGCGCTCGACGGCCACAGCTTCGACCCCAACCTCGACCCTAACCCTGACGATGGCCACTCAACGGCAGCGGCTCCAACCTCGACCCTGGCCCCGACCCCGACGATGGCCACTCAGCGGCCGTAGCTCCGACCCCGACCTCGACCCCGATCGCGACGATGGCCACTCGATGGCCGCGGCTCAAACCCCGACCCCGACCCCGACAATGGCCACTCGACGGCTGTAGCTTCGACCCCGACCCCAACCCCGACCTCGATGATGGCCACTCGGCAGCCGCAGCTTCGACCCCGACTCCGACCCCAACCCCGACGACGGCCACGGTTTCGACCCCGTCAAAACCCTAATTTCTTCCCCATGTGAGCTAAACGGCGTCGTTTCCATGAAGCCATCCACGTAGGACGGCAAAACGACGTCGTTTTCTTAAGGAGGACCGAAAACGACATCATTTAAAGGCTTATCGAATTTTTTAAAAAAAAAATAAAATCATTTTGGCCGGAATCTTTTGCCGGAGGTCGGAATCTTTCGCCGATGGCAACAAAGTGAGCGTTTTTCCTCCAATTTGGCACTTAAGTGATCCGACGGAAACTTTTGGCACCAAAGTGAGCGCCGTACACAACTTATGGCACCATTAGTGTACTTATCCCGCCAAGATGGATCTTCACATTCACATCACAACAGAAACACCAATAAAAATGATTGCTACGGGATCAATCTTGCCCAAAAATAAGACAGAATATCACATGTCAATATTGTTGTAGTGATAGAAAAGTAATACATTGTAGCAAATGGCAGACATAATATAGCAAATACTGTTCACTTAGTACTATTTACTTTACACTGTTCAATACTATGACACTTTCACTGTCTTCATAAATACACTTTCTCAGCATAGAAGGGGGGCACGATTCAAATTTCTCTCTTCTTCCTCCTCACTCTCTCTTGTAATCCCTCTTCCTTCAAGTTTCAAGCTTTCTTACCTTGTATCCCTTGTTACAAAGTAAGTTTGTTTTTCAAATACATTTAGTATAGTTTATACGAGATTACCAACTGGCATGATAATTGGTTAACATTTTCTTATAATACAGATATCAATATTCGTTGTAGTACGGATTACCGTCCCAGTAGATGACTTGATATTTTAGTTTCTGCACTTTAAAATACTTACAATTTCCTGTTTTATAATACAAGTTCATACCACCTATATGGTTGGTTTTTATTTATGCATACTCTTACTTCATATCTTATACATTGCTTTTGCTCTTCATAATATTTATAATGTTCGAGATTTTATTTAATTTAATCTTCATATATACATCATTCCTTTACTTAGTTTATTTCCTTTCTATTATAACTTTATCCTTCGAATCGTTATACCATATCATACAAACTTTCATAGAACTTTCAGAGTTCTTTGATTATTTTAGAGACATAGAACTTTTAGAATTTTTCCATATAAAAAATAGATCAAACAAACATAGATGTTTAGATTAAGTTTAACTTTAGTTTTTCTCATACTAAATTGAAAAGAGCATTTTGTTGCATAAAGTGGGATCGAGTATTCATTACCTTTCAATTATTTGAGAACGGTTTTGGAAAATATTATGAAAAATGTCGTGATAGTTTGCGTATGCGTATTGTTTTATGGAAAGGTTTATGAACGATTTGAGAAGTGGATGAAAAAAGCAGATGGTTATGTTGCGAAAAGTTATTTTCTTGGTTTGTGAGATTGGTTTCTAGATTGGATTTCTAGTATTAGAGGATGGTTGTTTGTACTTAATACGACTGTGAACCCAATGAGGGTTTTGGGCATTTACTATGTTTTGATAACTATGTATAGCTTGAAAAATGTTTTAGAAATGTGTGTGTGTGTGTGTGTGTGTGTGTGTGTGTGTGTGATTTGTAAACCTGGTTTATGATATGAGTTCTATGACAATTTGAGAAACATTCATGAAAGGTGTTTGAAATATCGCGAGTTTATGAAATAGATTATGAAAATGATGTGAGATGTGCCTTGTGAAATGAATGGTTCAATGAAAGGTTTGTGGAATGATATATTTTAGGTTTGCGAGACCTTTTGGTGAAATAATTACATTGACTTCGAGTATGGTTCGATGAAAGGTGATTTGATTCGGTATGTGAAATTGATTTATGTTGCGAATTCTAGATTGATTTTGTGGAAAGCATTGATTTGTAAAAGGCTTGTGAAATCAACTGTGATATAATTCGGTAAAGAACTAAGTATTATACGATAATGTAACTTCATAAGAGCCATTGCTAGAGCTTTGTAGTCAAGGACTAGCTACTATACGATAACATAATTTCATGGAAGCCACCTCTAGAGATTTGTACTATTGATATATGTTGGTCAAAGGACTAAGTGTTACATAATAACATAATTTTATGGAGCCACCTCTAAAGCCTTGTACTGCTCAAGGGCTAAGTGCTACATGATAACATGGTCTCTTGGGAGTCACCTTTAGGGTCTTGAGATGTGATGGCTTATGGGATTGATTAGATGGGTGTGTGTTTTGATATAAGATGGATCTATGGATAGACCACTAGTTTGTGATTTTGATGAGATTGATCAATAGACTTAACCATTGATGTTTATGGATGATTTTAACGAGTATTTTTTGAATTATATAAAGCTTGTTGAAATGAAATAACTCGTATATGATTCGATATGTAATACTCACTAAACTATAGTTACTCACACTTCTCTTTCCCAATCTTTTCAGATTCATTAGTTAACAACTAGTAAAGTGAGAGTGCTATCGATGGGAACCTTTTGCAAGTTAACTTTGGGTATGGTTTGAGGCTACATTCTTTAGAACAAAGGACGGCCATGTCACTCCCATCGCTATAGTTTTCGGGGTGTGACAAATTTAAAGTCAAAAAGCGTAGAAATTTGCTATGAAAAGTGTAATTCCTAGAACGCACTCAAACTATTTGACGAAATGCGACAGTCAAGAATTGCATTCATACATGAGCAACTCAAGAGCACGACAAGCACAACTTGGACAGCAAGCATTCCAACCCATTCGACACCCACTGTTCGGCTGGACAGCATCCACGTGACATACACACCTCTCATACACGGACATTTACAACAGGTATACACCACTTGTATACACGTCACAAACTCGTATTTGTCCATTCATTCACAACTCATGTCCATAACGCTCATAAAACTCGCACGTTACAAGGGTTTTGCACCATAGCCAACATACTTATTTGTAGCATGCACAGTAATTAATTGTGCATAATGCGCATATGGCTTGCACACACAACCCGTTCAATCCACCCAAAGAGCTTGTATACATCCATAGCGTCTTAAACTAGCATGGTACACACTTAGAGTTCACTGACAACCTCTAGCAGCATGCCATTTGCAAGTGAAACAAGTTTAGGCTCTGGATAACTTCACACCAGTAAAAGACAGCAGCTAGTGACCATACCACGTTGATTGTTTTTCATTTTTCTCATTAAATTCAAGTGAAAAAGGAAACATAACCCTCACCTCGAGTCCAATTTGATGAATCCCGTGGTCCTTGGCCAAGAAAATAAAAAAAAATTCCCTCTAAATGGTGATGGAAATTGTTTCTTTTGAGCTAGAAAGAGGAACATGCAGAGAAGACAGCTGACCACGAAGGTTTTTATTAGCCTACAAAACTCAATTCCTAGACCTCTCTTGCCCACTCCTTGACATCTACTCCAACTAGATATAGCCTAATTTGATGCCCAAGTCATGTTTGCCTCGAACTTTCCTCATTTCTTTCTGATAATGTTAGTAAGAATACCTAAAGGAGGATGAATAGGTATTAAAAAAGTTTTTGCAAAACTTAACAACTTAATTCTACTTTTATGAAAACAGTAGACTGAAGATATAAAAGACTGTAAACAGTTATATAAGACTGCGAATTAAAGTAAAGAGTTTAGGGAAAGAGAATTGAAACACAAGATTTATAGTGGTTCGGCTTAGACCAAGATTACATCCACTCTTCCACACTGACAGCCCACTAGCTGAATTCCACTAAGAACCAAAAGAGATTTTACAATCTCACGTCCTTGATTCTACAGTGTAGAGACTCTACTACACTTCCTCAAGGTCTCACAAGTATTTAATCTCTCTTTTGAGTATAGTTTAAGCTCCACAAATTGAAATAGCAAAGAACTAAGAGTTTCAGACTTTGGAATTTTTCTTTCACGCACACACTCGAATAACTTGAGTGTCCTTCTTATTTACTCATCCATGCCATTATAACCGTTGACACCTTCCAAAGGAGTTCTTCCAATTTATCCATTGGACAGAATCAATTAGGAAGATCTCGAGTTATTTAAGGAATGTGATGATAGCCCACCAATCATGCTCGTCCATACAATCAGGATCTAGGTTTTCATAAGTAGAACTTTCCAAGTATACTTTGCCAATCAACAGATTTAATTATTCAAATTGATTTCAATAAGAATAGTTGATCACGTGATGTTGTATCCAGCCGTAAGATATTCTTTAACCGTGTGAACCAATTCCTTAAAGATATACTTGCATTTGGATAAGTCATCTTCATCGGATAAATATTTTCTTCATCAGTCTGGAAACTATCAATGAGGGTAGACTTTAAATCTTGAGTCTAAAGGTCTTCAGACTTTGACGATAGAGTCTGCAAGTTTTCAAACTACACTGATGGAAATGTTTTGTCAACTTCAAAATAGATAAGGAATTTTTCTCCAACAATCTCCCCATTTTTTATGGTGACAAAAATTTCCTGCAGATTTGGACGCTTTGCCCTGTAAAACAATACTTAAGCAAACCAAGATTTCTTATAAAAGATAAGTAGAGATTAAGATGAGGTTAGTAGCGATTTTGCAACCACAGAAAACGTATTAGTCCTGTAAAAACAACTATCTTAACCATAATCAATAAAATAGCTTAAGTTACTTGCAAGCATCATCAGTCCAAACCATCAAACCAGTCCATGCCAATGCCACAACCAAACAAAAGATAAGTCCCAAAATCCAAAAACAAAATCAAATCTGCATCAACTTCTCCCCTTTTTTGTCAACAACAAAAATTGGAGAACAAATAAAAGAGTTGGTTGAAAATAGAGAGAATCAAAGTTGTTTGGGAAGGCAAACAAGCTTGAATTCTCCTAGAGAATGCACTATCTTCTCAAGCCTTTCAAAACTTTGCTTCAGTGACTAAAAATCTTCACCTTGCACAGATGACTGCACTTGATTCTTCAAGGTGTTTAATTGATCGTGCAAAGATATTGAAATGGCCATGAAAGCATTCTTGAGATCTTGCATCTCATACCCCATAGCATATTGCTGCTTCCTTACATCCAATAAAATTTCTAACAATCTCGAAAAGTCTGTTGTTTGAGCGGTTGCCGCACTAGGACCAGTCGAGTCAATTCCAGGGATTTTTAGAATGGATGGAGCTTCAGCAGATTGTCCACCATGACTATGAGTGGAAGCTTCTGGATAATGAGGCATACACATCCTCTGGGTCTACGGCAGAACGACTTACATCACTAGTAAATATAGGTGAAGAAATACATTTTGGTCCAACAGCTCTCCCTGTTTGGTTGCCTTCAGGTGGAGTAGGTAAGATATCTTCTCGATCAACTTCAGTTTCAAAGTGATGCGCATCAGCAGTTCCAGTTCCCGCTATCTCATAATTACTAGACAGGGAGACAGCCAAAGTTGGCTCAAAAGAGTTTTCTTGACCATGATCTTTCTCTCATTCTCTCTCTTCTTCTTCCTCTTCTTCTTCCTCTTCTCTTCTTTCTTTCTCTGTCCTCCTCTGTTCTTCATCTTCCTTCTCTATCTCTTCTCTCTCTTTTTCCCTTTCTTCTGGCTCTTCTCTTGTCTCGTGAAAGCTGATAAAACTCTTCAAGTTTCTTAAGGCTGAAAGAGTCATTTCATCCTCATCTTCTTCATCTTGCAAGATAAGAGTTCTTTTCTTCTTTACTGAAGCAACCATGGGCTCCTTGCCTTTCCTCTTCGCTATAGCAGAGTCTTATTTTGCTTTGACGGGAGACTTCTCCATCATATGCTCCAACACCTTGTTAAGCTCTTTTAAATGCATATTCGTGACCATTTTAAAACCAATCACCATTGGAGAGATGATTGTCAAAGATAATGGTGTAGAAATGTGAATTTTAAAGTGTCTAAAAGAGACGTGTGATAAAAGCAAAATAAGGGAGTTGTCCCTTATCCTTCACCACTGTTCGGTACATATAAAACAAGATGGTGTGAGGTAGAGAGAATTTAAAACCAACATTGATAGCATACATCAATTTCGCTTCAAATCGAGAGACATCAATCTTGGATGTTGACTTGGGACGAATGCAGTTGATTACGATCTTGTGCAGCAAGATGTTAGAGGCATTCATCCTTAAGTAGGAAATCTTGCCTTCAACATCCCTATCTTTCATCAACGACAGAGTAGCATGAGCAATAGACATGCTAATTGGTTCAAAACTCATTCTTTCCACCATAATTATGTCAGCCAAAGTGTCCATATCCACAAAAAATTCCTTGTCCTTTACTGTGAAAGAGAAATTGTTCGCATCCAAGAAAGATAAGTTCGAGTAAAAGTAGGCAGTGAGTTCAAAATAAGTAACAGTGGATTTAGAACAAAAGCGCTCCAATTGTAGTAGAGCAAGCTTCTCTCACAGATTGACTTTTACCAAATCAAAGAAATCAAATTCGACACTCCTAAGGTTCATAACCCCTCTCTTCATTAGGTTCGAATAAGCTTTTTAGTGATTCTTCGATCTAAAAAGATTTGAACTATCACTAACAACATTTGCAGCAACACCAATTCTGGGTTGAAAATAGGTAAACATCCATTCATCATTGTTCAATCCTTGTGGTTGATTTGCAGTACCATAGAATAAATCACTCGGAAAATTTGCAAAAGTTCTTTCAGCCGTCCCTTTCTCTACAACTCCTAACCTTTCCAACTCGCACAAGAACAAGGTTTCATTCTTGTATCTTGTATCTCTTAAAAATTTATCGATCAAAGACATCGGTGTTCCTCCTTTCTTCAAATTAGAGTAAAGTTTGTAAGCAACCTTGGGAGTTAGCGTTCTTACAAGTTTAGCCTCTTCTATAACTTCTTCGTCTGGTAGAGTCAATGGAGAAGACTGACGTTGCTGAAAAGGTTATTGCTAACTTGGACGTAGTGGTGGAGAAGAATCTTCTTCCTCGGTCAAGTCGAAATGCGTAGGACTCTCTGGCATATGTCATGATCCCCTGCTTGCAATCCTTGAAGACTTTCTTGAAGACATTGTTGCTTCAAGGGAGAAATTCACAAAATTGCTTGAAAAATGTGAAAACTTTTTGACAAATCAAGAGTGAAAGTGAAAACAAGTGGGAATTTTGTATTCTAGGGTTTCGGTGTAAAAACGAAGAAAACAAATCTTGGTAGTATATAAAGCAAGTGAAGTAAGGTAAACGAAACGTCATAAAAAGAAAAATAAAAATACATTTTCGAAAAAAAAAATAACTTCATTTTTGAAAATAACTATCTTTTCAAAATTGATAATTGCCTTTTTAAAAGAAGAAAAACTTGGAAAAATAATTTCCATCTATTAGCAATTAATAAGTAACCGTACATTTTCAAGTTTAAATACTAAAATAGAAATAACTTACAGTCGTAACTCTTGAGTCGTATCAAACTTTACTTCTAAGTCTGAATACCTTCAAACTTTACTTCTAAGTTTGAGCTCCTTCAGACTTTAATAGATAATAGATGTAATGTTCAGTCTTGTACGAATAAACTCAAATAGGCTTTTCTCTAGTGGCTTTGTGAATATGTCCACCAGTTGATTCTTTGAATCAATGAATTGAATCATAACTTCTTCACTTTGAACATGATCTTTAATAAAGTAATGTCAAATCTCTATATGCTTTGCTCTTGAATGAAGAATTGGATTCTTTGTTAGATTGATTGCGCTAGTGTTATCACATTTGATCTCAGCTCATAAATCTTCGATTCCAAAGTCTCTTAGTTGTTATTTTATCCATAAGATTTCAGAACAGCAACTTCCAAGAGCCACATACTCTACTCCAGCTGTTGAAAGAGCTACAATGCTTTACTTCCTTGCGAACCAAGATATTGTCTTATTTCCCAGCAATTGGCATGTATTAGATGTACTCCTTCTATCCAAGGAGGGTAAAGTCTCATTCTTTGGGATACCACAGACCTAAATTTGAAGTAGTTGTAATGTATTTGATGATGCGTTCTACGGCACTTAAATGAGACTCTTTTAGATCAGATTGAAATCTAGCACATATGCAAACACTAAACAAAATGTCAGATCTAGAAGTAGTAAGATAAAGAAGTGAACCAATAATACTCTTGTAAAACTTCTGGTCAACTTTCTTTCATCATTCATCTTTATCCAGCTTCGAAGAACTAGACATTGGTACCTCGGTCTTTTGCAATTCTCCAATCCGAACTTTTTAACAAGTTCTTTTGCATATTTTTTAATGAATGAAAATCCCTTCCTTCAATTGTTTCACTTGTAATCCGAGAAAGAAGGATAATTCACCCATCATGCTCATCTCAAATTCATCTTACATAGACTTAGAAAACTTCTTACACATGTTTTCGTTAGGTGATCCAAATATAATATCATCAACATAAATTTGAACAAGTAGAAAGTTTTTACCTTCCCTTTTAATGAACAAGGTAGTATCCACTTTTCATTTGACAAAACCATTTTGCATTAAAAAAAATTACTTTACCTATCATACCAAGCTCAAGGTGCTTTCTTTAATCCATATAGAGCATTTTTCAGTTTGAATACTGAGTTTGGTCTCTTTGAATCTTCAAATCCAGGAGGGTGTTCCATATATACTTCTTATTGGATAAATCCATTTAAGAATGCACTCTTGACGTTCATTTGGAATAACCTGAAATTTTTATAGCAAGCAAAAGTAAGTAATAATCTAATTGCTTCTAACCTGGCTACCGGTGCATAGGTTTCATCATAATCTATCCATTCTTTTTACGTATATTCTTTGGTCACGAGTCTTGCTTTGTTCCTGATCACTTTTCTTGTTTCGTCCAACTTGTTCCTGAAAACCCATTTAACTCCAATAATGGATTTACCTTTTGGTTTATGAGTTAATTCCCATACATCGTTAATGTTGAATTGTCTGAGTTCTTCTTGCATTGCTTCAATCTAGCTTTCATCAGCTAAAACTTCTTCTATGCTTTTAAGTTCTATTTCGAAAATAAGTGCCACGGTGCTAGACTGTTCTTGCTTTTTGGATCTGGTGCGAATCCTTTCATCAATGTTCCTGATAATGAGTTCTTTGGGATCACTGGACTTGTGTTTCCAATTGCTTGTTAGTTTGACAGTTTGTTGATCTTCTTCTTTAGTTGATTTTTTAGCTTCTGTTCGTTGTTGATTTCCAAAGGTCTAAGCTGCTTCAGGGGGGGTAGACTTTGTAGAGTTTATAGCAAATTCAGATTCTTCAGGATGAGTCTAAATTAGTTGATTCTGCAAAGAGTCTTGGAATTTGACATTCGTAGATTCTTCTACAAACTAAGTCTTTTGTTGAATACTCTATAAGCTTTGCTAGTGATTAAATATCCAAGAAAGATTCCTTCATTTGATTTCTCTTCAAACTTACCAGTTCGATCATTTGCATTTTTCAAAACAAAACATTTGCAACCAAATTTATGAAAGTAAGAAACAATTGGCTTATTTCCTTTGAATAACTCATAAAGAGTTTTCTTCAGAATTGGCCTTAAAAAGACTCTGTTAATAATATAACATGTTGTAGAAATTGCTTCAGCCCAAAAATGAGAGGAAATACCACTTTCTATCAAAAGAGTTATTGTCATCTCTTGCAAAGATCTATTCTTTCTTTTCACAACACCATTTTGTTTTTGGTGTATATGGAGAGAAGAAAACATGCTAAAAACCAGATTCATCACAAAGTTTTGCAAAGTCTTAATTTTCAAACTCACCTTCATGGTCTATCCATATGCTTGAAATAGCATATCATTTCTTGTTCTGAACTTTCTTAGCAAACTTTGAGAAGAATGAAAATGTTTCAGACTTACTTGCTAGAAAGTAAACCCAAGTGAATCGTGAATAATTATCCAAAATTACTAGACAATATCTTCTGTCTATGCTTTTAGTTCTGGTTGGCCCAAAGAGATTCATATGCAAAAGCTGCAAAACACGATTAGTAGAAACTTGATTGATTGATTTAAAAGAACTTTTAACCTACTTTCCCAGCACACATGGTGTGCATAAGTCAAATTTTTGAAACTTCAGGTTGGGCAACCCTCGAACAAGGTTCTTAGAGTAGATCTTGGTAATCTGCTTTATGTTGACATGGCCAAGCTTTCGATGTCAAAGTTCATCTTGAATTGAAATTAGACATTAAGATTTCTCTAGTTTTATATCTAGAAGATAGATATTCCCATGTCTTCATACAGTGAAAGATTGTGAAAGATCTTTGCTTGTTCCTGAACATATTCCTTCTTGAAAATTGATTTTGAATCCAATGTTGCACAATTGGCTAATGCTGAGCAAATTGTAATTGAGTCATTCCACCAAGGAAACATTGTTGATTGTGAGACTTCCAATTTTTATAGTTCTACACCCAACAATTCTTCCTTTGCTATTTTCACCAAAAGAGACTTTTCCACCATTTATTTGCACAAGTTTTATAAAACGACTTGAATCTCCAATCATATGCCTTAAACAGACACTATCCAAATACCATTTAATCTTTTTCTTGATAGTGACTTGTAATTAAAAAAGAACCTCAAGTTTTCTTTGGTACCCACATTTTCTTAGGTCTAGAGGAGTTGGTGCAAAAAGCAGTCTTTGCCCATTCCTTCTTAATAGGTCTCCAAACCATAGGACATTCTTTCTCAAAGTGTTTTGAACTGTTGCACTTAGAACATTTGAGAACACTTCGCCCAACAGGTTTTACAAAGACTTATTGAAAATGATTTCTGTAAAAAGTTTTTATAGGCTTTTGTTTGATTCTTTCCTTCACTTTTGGAAACTCAATTAGAGGAATAGTTTCAGAATTCATTCCCAAGCCTGATTTGTTAAAGTAGGGTTTTTGTATTGAAAGAATCTTTTCCAACTTCTCGAGATCCTATTGAAAACCTTTTTGAAATATTTGAAATGTCATTTTTCAAAAATATATTTTCTTTTGAGAGTGAATCTGCGTTTTCTTTTAAAATAACAAAATTTTTATCTAAATTTTCAAACTTTTCTTTCCAAAGAATTTCCTGTTGCTTCAAAAGTATAGAATTCTCCTTTTTAGCTCGAAATCCTCTTGAGAGGTTTTGAGATTAAGACAAAGTTTATTAATGTATTTCGAGACTTTAGTATAGATTTTTAAATTACTTACCTTGATTTCACTATCCGAGTCTGAGTTTGATTCCAATTTTGCCATTAGACAAATATTAATATAATATTCATCACTTTTCGCATTCAGTATTACTCAATGTCTCTATCTTGAGAGCCTTTCTATATTTCTCAGCTTTTTCTTTCTTTTTCTTCAACACGGGACAGTTGGATCGATATATTCATTTTCTTGCATTTAAAACAGATCACATCTTTATTGTTTTCATCATCCTCAATTGATTTGTTTTGAAACTTTTGAGTGCTTTGTTTCTTCCAATTGAATCTTCTTCCCTTTTTGTTTAGTTTCATGAACCTCTTTATCATAAGAGCTAACTCTTCATCATCCATATCATCTTCAAAATCTATAACATCAAAATCATCGTTAAATCTCAAAACAATTGACTTCTTACCTTTGGGATCTTCTTCTTCGTTGATTTGCTCCATTTCATAGGACTGAAGTGTGCCAACCAATTCGTATATAAAAAGTGGCATGATCCTTTGAGTTTCCTTTATTGAAGTCTTTATGTGATTCCAATCTTTGAAAAGTCCACGCAGCAACTTGTTAACCTTCATGGGTCTTGATATTGGTTGTCCCTAATACTCTAGACCATTTACAATTTCTGTAAAATGACTAAACATGTCAATAATAGATTCTCCTAACTTCATCTTGAAGGCTTCATACTATCCGAGTAGTATATTGATCATTGTCTCTTTCACTCGATCATTTCCTTCAAAGATAATGTGCAACTTGTCCCAGACTTCTTTGGCTGTTTCACATGAAGATATTATGTTATATTCAGTATGAGATAATGCACAATATAAGAAGTAAATTACTTTAGCATCAAGAGCTTGTTTCTTGGTTATTTCTTATTAGGTCATCTCGCCAGCATCTGCAACTTCTTTTCCCCTTTTTGGAACTGATGTAACTTTAGGAATAATTCATTTTTTGTTTATCACATCCCATTCTAGAGGATCTTTTAATCTTAGAAATGCATTCATCTTGTTTTTCTATATGCCGTATTCCTTTCCATCGAAATAAGGTGGTCTGGTGTTACTCTAGCTTTCAACCAAACTTGAGGCAGAAGAACAGCCCAAGTGCCATAACTTTAAAATGGTACACTTAAGTGCCACTTTCTTTTTCTAGTGGGACACTTAAGTGCCACCTCTGGCGACCCTTATCGGAAATCCTACGTGACAATAGTTTATTATTATTATTTGCCTACATGACTCGCTAGAGAGCTGAGCCGGCTGTAACTCACCAGAAACGACATCGTCTGCATAATAAAAGCCCTAAATCTTCCAAAAACGACGTCGTCTCCCCAAATGTCCCAAATCTAAAACCCTAAATCGGCCAAAATCCGTATTGAAATGCTCGAATTCAAGTCTCGAACCCTAATTTTCATTTGCCCAAAATTCCTTCGTCGAACCTTGGAAATGGAGAGCAGGACTCGCAGCAGCGCCTCAATTTCCTCTCACCGAAGCGAAGGAGAAAGCCATCGTTTCTGTTTTTGTGGGTTACCGAATCCAAGAAGAACATCGTGGACTCAAATCAATCCTGGGATAAGATTTTATGGATGCATCCGATATAAAGAAGCGTCGAAGTGCAAATATTTCAAATAGATCGATGCGAAGTTCTCTAACTGAGCCACAGAGGTGATATTAGATCTACTTCATAAAAGACAGCAATCTCCATCTGTGTTCGTGAACGACTTGGACGATGTTGACTCAATGCAAGCTCAAGCGTCTTCAGTTAAACTTTTCAAGAATAAAGTCTTAATGCACGCTCAAGCATCTTCAACTAAACCTTTCAAGAATGAAGTTTCAATGATGAAAATTGAACGAAAGTGTTACCAAGCGTGTATTATAGTGTTGCTTTGTTGTCTATTGTACTTTATGATAAAATGTAAAGTACTTGAAAATGAGAAAAAGTTTCTCCAACTGCCATAGTTCAAAATGGTGTTGTTCTAGATTAAACGTAGGCTTTTTTCTTTTTGAAAGATGTAAAGAAGTTTGTGTTGTTCCACAAGATCATTGTGGCTTTGTTGTTGTTTGTGCTGTTGTATGGAGTTGCCATAAGTTTACCACCATATTCTCTGTTTTGATGCAGACCAACATATACACAAGACAAACATGAGTGATTACCCGAGTTCCATAAGTTGTATTTAGTAATCACTTAAGTGCTAGTCGCGATGAAAAAATGATCACTTAAGTGTCAAGTTATTATTAAAATGATCAATTAAGTGTCACTTGTAGTTAAAAGTGAACAGTTAAGTGCCAAGTTTTTTAGAATATGATCAGTTAAGTGCTAATTTTTTTGTGGGTTTTCTCTAAAAATTGCGCTAGCCACCATCACCGGCTGCACCACCAACCATCACCATTAACCACACTACACACTAGGCGCTCCAGCCACCACCATGCTGGTGGTGTTGCTGCACAAGATACTAGTGCAAGCTGAGCCTTGCACTAGCTTGCACCAGTACACATGGTGTAAAATGTGCAAACTGCACACTTGTACTAGGTGTAGGTGCAGCCGCTTAAGCCTATAACCCCCACCATAAACCCATAATCATCAGGCATCACCACTAGACACACTAGCACCCCGGCCACCACATTAGCACCCCAACAACAAACTCACTACCACCAAACATCACCATCCACCACCATCAGATACACCAGCACTCCAGCTATCACCACAGAACACTAACAGCAGCAGCAACAAGTAAAAGTAGAATCAATGATAAACAACAACATAAATTGACAAGCAGCACAAGATCATTTCATTGATATTGAAATTAAGTCTGACAACATCAATGAATGACAAACTAAAGAAAAAATATATATAACTATCCATAGCAAGTCTGACAACATCAACATTTACATAACTGTTTTGACTCCTAAGCTCCACAAATTCTATCACATCTCATCTCATCAATCAATATGCACGACACCACCTGTCCGTGCTCCTTTCAATGGGCCTTTCACTTGATTCATAATTCTGACACTCTTTCTAACTGGACGTGCAACTTCTTCTTCAACCTTCTCAGTATCCACTAACTCAAATGGAGCTGCAAATGTCCTAGGCCGAATTGAATCAAAAGGAGCTGGAGCTGGAGCTGGGTTCTTTCTCTTCTTTTTTGTTGGCACAGTTGATGTTTTCTTTTTTGTTGGTGCAACCATTGATTCTTGAGTTGGGCTTGAGATAAGAACCTCTGAACTTCTCCCAAGCTACAAAAAAATAATAAATTGTTAGCAAAAGTCTACAGCATAAATTAAATTAAATGTAGCCAATAAAATTTACATTGAGAATAACTGTTCCAGTACGCTCATCTGTATAAAGGCCATATCCATATTGTCTTAACCTCTTCCTAAGTGCCCCTCTTGTTTGAATAGGGACGTCACTTTCAGGAACTTGTGATTTGTTGCCCTTTTTTCCTGCTTTCTTGGGCCCTTCAGCTACAGCCGGGGCTTCTTCGACCAATTCTTCAGCTAGGCATCTTCTAGATGGCCTTTGTGTAGCTGCCCCTTCACCTGGCCTTGTTTTAGTTGTCCTTCTGTGTAGCCCTTCAACTTTAGTGACACCTCCTTCTATTGGGCCTTCTGGTGGTACTGGTGGTGGTACTTGTGGTGCCCCTTGTAGCGATTCTTCTGGTGGCCCCTGTGATGATCCTTGAGGTGGCTCTTGTGATGGCCCTTCAGTTGGCAGTTGAGTTCCAACTTGCTTTCTTCGAACCTAAGAAAGAGGCCAAAAGATACCATAAATATAATATCGAGACATACAATAATATAAAGAAAATGAAAAACTGAATACAAATGGTTGAATTTATCACTGGGTATTTCTTTCGCTGCTGAAGAACAGTCGACTACATTGGCCGTGATGCTGCTTGGGCTAATCCTTCAGCTGGCCCTGATACTGCTTGGGCCAATCCTTCACCTAGCTGTCTTTTACCTTGCCTTCTTCGAATAGGTAGTTCAGTTTCATGACTTACTGAGGTTTTTCTTATGACCTAACAAACACATTACATACAAGACCAAATAGGATATTACGTACATTTTTCTAATAAACGACAAAGCAACATAAACATAAAATAAATTTCATGACTTACCAGGGTTCTACTTGTTAACTAAAGAACAGTCGACTCACTTGGCCCTGCTATGTGCATTTCTCCAACTGTCTCTTCACTAGGCCCTTCACCTTGCCTCAACGGTTGTTGTTGTTGCTTCCTTAATTGACAACATTTAATATTGTGGCCTGCTAGGCGACAATAAGAGCACGTTATCTTTGCACCCTGCCTGCTCATTCTTTGCTGACCCGAGACCTCTCCCACCACCATTCTTCGTCTTCATTTTGTCCTTCTAATTTTCTTCTTCAGTGGTAAAGGTTGAGGTGCTTCATGATCCGTGGGCTCCCAAAACTTGCTACTTCTAATTGGCTACATCATGAACTGATAGGAAGCAAGATATTTTGATTTATGGTACCAATCATCGATGTAATCATCTGTATTGTCGCCCTTCAACTGGATGGCACATATGGCATGTGCACATGGAATTACACTTACTTGCCATGCTCTACATAAACACTTCCTACTTCCTAGATTGACAACATACTTATATACACCCTTCATTATCTCATATCTGTCATCTCCATTCCAAATGAGATGACAATGCCTACTTGCAGCCAAGTTCTCATCCAATTTCTTGGCAATCCTAAGACCATATTGTCTTGTCCACTTTGCAGCCTCATATCTTTGTTTATGTAGCTGAGTCATAACCGCAACTCGTATATCTTCAAGCATTGAGATGACCGGTTTGCATCTGGCATCTATTATCTTCGAATTAAATACTTTACAAATGTTGTTGTCGATGTTATCGCACTTGAACTCCTCACTAAAGAATGCTCTGCACCAATGCTTCAATTCTAGTTGAAATAGGGTAGCACAACCTTCCTTTGTCAACTGAAGCAGTCCTTCTTTGGCTATTCTAAAGTCAGCAATCTTTGCACTCTTTGCTAATTGCCAAAATTGCAATTGCAGCTTATCCCCTTTATAGGTCTTTGTCCAATTTCCGTATATGTGCTGCGCACACATTCAATATTCAACATGGGGCAACAACTTGGCTACTGCTGGAACCAATCCCTACAATAATTCAAAGTACGAAATACTAGAGCAAATTACATATTAAACTATTGACTAAATTTTTCAAAAAGCAAGCATTACCTTTTGTTGGTCGCTCATAAATGCCCACCCTTCCCCATTTGTTATCTCCAAGTCAGCCATCAGATTTTTCAAGAACCGGGACCAATTGTCCTTGTTCTCAATATTTACAATAACCCAAGCTAGTGGGAACATTTGGTTATTCGCATCTCTTCTAATCGCTGCCAACAATTCTCCCTTGCACAAGCCCTTCAAGAAACAGTCGTCCAATCCTATAATCTGTCTACAACCAACTAAAAATCATTGTATGCATGCATCAAAGCACACATAGAACTTATCGAACTTGGTTCTATGATCAGGAAGCGGTCTCTCAATCACCTCTACATACACTCTACTTGTAGGGTTTTGCAGCCTACACTCCCAAGCATACTCCCACACCTGCCCATATTCCTTAGCATACTGACCAATGAGTATCTTTATCACCTTTTGCTTTGCTCTTTTACACTGATTCCTAGATACATTGATGCATACACGCTCTTTCACCAGCATCCTAAAGTTAGTAATTTTCATCTCGGGCATCAGCTTGATCAAATCAAAGAAGTGCTTGGACAACCATGCACTTGTTGCCCTTTTGTTTTGAAAATTAATGGAACAAGTGTGTTCCTCTTGGTAGGCTATAATCTAGAAAGAGCCACTCTTCTTAACAAACGCACCGCAAACCTTCCATGGACAGTTTTGCTGCGGACACCTAGCTCTTACAAATTTCTTGGTATTTCTAATGAAATCAATATTTCTTTGTGCAGCAATAGAGTTCTTCAGTATAGCTTCCCTAAATTGTATGGCATCATGGAATTTCATACCTACTGACAAAGTAAAAGAGGCAACAGATGGATCATAGGAAGGAAACTTACTCTTCCTTCTACGCACAGCTCGTTGATCTTCTTCAACTTCGTCCTGGGAAGTTGCGGTGTCGATGCTTTCTTCATAATCTATCTCCAGGACCTAGCCAGCAACACCAACATCTGTAGGGCCTTCGTCTTTGTTTGGATGTTCATCAGCTACATGCAAAGTTGCAAATCTATCTAACAAAAAGTCCCTTTGTTTTTTCCTTGACTGTGTAAGCTCCTCATCGTCGGCGTCACTTAAGATTAATAAATTTTCAGCTTCAGCAGCCAACCCTTCATCATCATCGTCATCATCACCGTCACTGGATTCAGCTACTTCCCAATCTAATTCAGTGATGGTGACATCACCCATGTCACAATCGCTCTAGTGAACAGCATCTGCGCCCCTCTCCTCCCCATCTTGTCTATCATACCCTACTTCATCCCTAACCTCAATACTAGCTTAAATACCATCTCCTCCTTCTCCTACTTGGGTGTTATCTCTGTCATCATCTTCGTCCTCACTATCATTATTGTTTTCAACAAATACTTTCACCTCTTCGCCATAACGATAATGATATAAGACATCCCTAAAACCATTATCATCTTCCAAAACTCTCAAACCATCTCTCAAGCCTTTCCCAGGAACACAGTACAGTAACTTTTGTACTCTATAAGGCAAAAATGTTACTATATCCCTAACAAATCCAATATAATATGTCTTCTTTATATCTACAAAGATAGTACCCTCATTCCCCCCCTCATACTCCCACTCATCCTCCCTAATCACAAAATCTCCACCGTAGTAAATGATGACAGCAACATAGTCTTTATGCGCCATTTCTACAACAAAAGAGAACAAATATACAATTAACTTTTGGAACCACATTCACAAAGGACAGATAATTGCAAGTGGGGTCCCTACACTCTTTATTAAAGAAAAGAAAAGAAGAAAGAGAGAAGGAAGATGCGGTCAGACGACAGCTGCAGCTTGAAAAGAGGCCTCAAGACAAGGACAAATAAAGATAGGACCCGACAACTGCTTTGATTATGCCATCGCATTCCTTTAAAATATGGAGAGATTCCTCAGCATGGGTCCTCAACAATGCAATTTATTAAAAAAATATCCAGAAGTCCCCATCCCCACAACCTTTGATTCGAACATGCCCAAATTCCAATACTCTGAACCCTAACAATCACCAATCACCATCGCATATTTCACATCCGACCACTACAAATTACTTTCGCACATCACAATTCAACACCTTGAATGAATCACACATCACAATGGATGAGGCGACGTCGAGCCCTACACCGAGCCCTAATTTTCCCCCCACCGAGCTCTACACTGAGCCTACATTTCAAGGCCGCTCCTAAACTGTCAATTCGAATCCCTCAATAGGATTGTAACACCACATCTCAGCCATAAATCTCACACCAAGCCTGAGCTTTCCCAGCCGACCCCCAAATTTCAAGCCTGAGCCCTAATAAACGAGTCGAAGCCCTAAATTCACCACAAGGGAGAGGAAGAAGAGAAAAAACATGAGCAAATCAACGACGGCAAGCGATGATGGCAAGCGACGACGGCAAGCAATCACCTGCGAATGGCAAGCTGTGAACGATGATGGATGGAGAGGACGTCAAACCTGGTGTGAACTGACGAAAGGTTAAAATCCAAATAAGCAAAACGACGTCGTTTAACACTAAGGAAAAATGACGTCGTTTAGTTTGGCCAAATGCACAGTGGATGGGACGACGTCGTTTTCCTCCTCCATGTGTGTGTTTTTTTTTTTTTTTTTAAATTGCCACATTGGTTAAGCATATCACCAGAAAATGCCACGTCTGTATTTTGGCCGGTTTTTGGCCTGATTGGCACTTAAGTGTTCCATTTTACTCCGATAATGGCACTTAAGTGTGCACTTAAGTGTACCATTTTAAAGTTATGGTACTTAAGTGTCCCTCTGTGCTAAGTATGGCGCTCCAGGTGTCCCAATCTCCCAAACTTGAAGCCAACATACTAGCCATAGATCTTTAACTCAGAAGTAAAACACTTCAATTAAATGAGCATACAAGCTCTGATACCAATTGATAATGCTAGTAAAAACACCTAAAGGGGGGTAAATATGTATTAAAGAAGTTTTTGCAAGACTTAACAACTTAATTTGACTTTTATGAAAACAGTAGACTGAAGATATAAAAGACACTAAATAGTTATATAAGACTACGAATTAAAGTAAAGAATTTAGTGAAAGAGAATTGAAACACAAGGTTTATAGTGGTTCGGCTTAGACCAAGTCTACGTCCACTCTCCCGCACTGACAGCCCATTGATTGGATTCCAATAAGAACCAAAAGGGATTTTATAATCTCACGTCATTGATTCCACAATATAGAGACTCTACTACACTTCCTCAAGGTCTCACAAGTATTTAATCTCTCTTTTGAGTACAGTTTAAGCTTGACAAATTGAAACAGTAAAAAACTAAAAGCTTCAGACTTTGCAATTTTTCTTTCACGCACACACTCGAATAACTTGAGTGTCCTCCTTACATACTCCTCAATGCCATTATAACCATTGGCACATTCTAAAAGAGTTCTTCCAATCTACCCGTTGGACGAAATCAATTAGAAAGATCTCAAGTTATTTAAGGAATGTGATGATAGCCCACCAATCATGCTCGCCCATACAATCAGGATCTAGATTTCCATAAATAGACCATTTCCAAGTACACTTCGCCAATCAACAGATTTAATTATTCAAATTGATTTCAATAAAAATAATTGATCACATGATGTTGTATCCAGCCGTAAGATCTTCTTTAATCGTACAAACCAATTCCTTAAAAATATACTTGCATCTGGATAAGTCTTCTTCATCGGATAAATATTTTCTCTGTCAGTCTGGAAACTATCAGTGAGGGTAGACTTTAAATCTTGAATCTAAAGGTCTTCAGATTTTGACGATAGAGTTTGCAAGTCTTCAGACTAGACCGATGGAAACATTTTATCAATTTCAAAACAAATAAGGAAGTTTTCTCCAACACTTTCAAGAAGTCTCGCTTTTCTTCACTAGTGTTCGACTACCTTCAACAGAATCTCTAGGCTTTCTACATTCATGGGCTTACTTTGGTGCACTCTTCATGCCCTCACCCATGCAAAATTTGGACTAATCAAGGGACATCATCAAGCCTTTATTAAACTAGAACATACCTAGTTTAACCTACAATATGTTATTTAGTTCACCATTTCCTAGTGTTGGAAATATCGAATTCCCAAAAACCGAATTCGACACTAAATCAAACCCCTAAAACAAATGCAGAAGATGAGTCCAAAAATAAACATGTATCACCGATCAAAGACACATCACGTAATCGAGCGTACCTTATTATCCACAGATTAAACACCGACACTGATATGAGGAAGAAAACCAATCCCGTTCGATCCGATGACGTCAATTCGCCTTGAAGGGAAGAGAGTGTCGCCTCTTTTGTTACCTTTTCTTTTGGAGGGAGAGAGAGAGGAGGAACGTACATAAATCCAATGATATAGTATGCAGTATATCTATTAGGAATATATAACAGCTCATAATGGGCATCACATCCTGAGTAGATTTAGTATGCAGTACCCTAGATTGATCGATCACATTTATATCTCTCTTGATCTCTTTTAAACAATGATATATATATAAAGATTGTATTTACAATTATGATTATCCTAAAGACAGTCATAATTGGTCGACCAGCGAACACAAAACTACAAAACTAATATGTGATTCTCCAAATTCGATCTTCCGCTTTTCTTCAAACTCTCAATTTTAGTTCAGCTTGCTTTTCTAGAAATGTCCCATTAGATCAAATCAATTCATGATTATTGGCAACATCCTAAGATAACAAACATTAAATAGAAATCTTGAGAATAAGTAAGAGTTATGAAGTCACTAAATTGAGGAACTATTTTCCTCAAGAATCTCACACGGTATAAAAGTTGAGATCAAACTTTTGCCACTCTTATTGGTCGTCTCATGCATACGTAGTATGAAATACGTATTACGGTATTAACTCATTTCCCATGAAGCGTATGTCTACACCTTCAATACCATACAGATGATAGTTCAAATATACCCAATGTCTAACTTGAGTTCACATATCTACTCATTTACAAAATTCATCAGAACTCACATCTGGCATTTTAGACAAATAAAGTAAAATATGTGGGGTATTTTACTTTCGAACACAGTACATATCATGTCCTCATCTTAATACTTAGTTAAGGCGACATATATATTTTAAGCTTGAGCTCTCGATTATCACATAGATAATAAGCTTAAAAATCGTCTCATCTCTATTTATCACATAGTAAATAGAGGCGATTACTCGTATGAATAGGCTAATCTTATATATGTCCGACATACTTTCTCAACTTAATGTAATGCACTAAGCATTAAGATGCATAAAGGTCAAACAAAAATTTATAGGCATTAATAATAAAAAAAAAAACACAAGTAATATCTAGTACATCAGACTCTACGCAATCCTAGAGATTTTACATGACCACAAAACACATCTCTAGGTATTAGCTTTGTCATTGGATCTGCTACCATTCTATGCGTATATATGTACTGTAAGTTCACATCCTTTCATGCAACCATATCTTTGACAAAGTTATACTTGGTATCTATCTATTTGGTCTTGACATAATATTTTGGATATTTGGTGTACACTATACCTGCTTGGCTATCACAGTTAACCAATAATGGATTTGCAGCTTTTTCAATAACACCTAAATGATCCAAAAATCTCTTAAGCCAAACTCCTTCTTGTACCGCTGCTGATAATGCCACGAACTCAGCTTCCATCGTGGACAAGGCTATACACGTTTGCTTCTTATTGCTCCATGATATGGTACAATTGTTCAGTAAAAAAGGAAATCCAGAGGTAGATTTCATTTCATCTAAATCTCTTCCTCAATCAATATCTAAATAGCTTTCAAGTCGCGTATCATTTTGTTAGAGAAAACTTCCTTGAGTGTTTTGAAACTGATAAAACGTTTACATCAGTCTAGTCTGAAGACTTGCAGACTCTTTCATCAAAGTCTGAAGACCTCCGGACTGCTAGACTCAAGACTCAAAGTCTATCCTTATTGATAATTTCTAGTCCGTCGAAGAAGACTTATCCAGAACTGGATGTTTCGTTAAGGATTTGACTTTATCGACTGGAGAAGATCTCTTGGCTGGATATAGCATGTCAGAATCCATTATTCAAATCAAGATTGATTTAGGGATTGTGGATCCGTTGATTGGCGAAGTATACTTGGAAGGTTCTACTTATGGAAACCGAGATCTTGATTGTATGGGCAAGCAGAATTAATGGGCTATCGTTATGTTCCTTAAATAGCTCGAAGATCTTCCTAGTTGATTCTGTCCAACGGGTAAATTGGAAGAATTCCTTTGGTAAGTGCTAACGAGTATGATAGCATAAAAGAGTATATAAAGAAGACGTTCCAGTTGTTTGAGTGTGTGTGCGATAGAAGAATTCCGAAGTCTGAAGCTCCTTCTTTTTAGTCAATTCATTTGTTGAGTGAAATCTTGTATGCAAAAGAGAGTCTATATCTTTGAAAGACCTTGAGGAAGTGTAGTAGAGTCTCTACACTGTGGAATCAAGAGAGAACTTTATTGTAACAACTCTTTTGTTCATAGTGAAATCCAGCTGGTGGGCTGTCAGTACGGAAGAATGGACGTAAGCTTGGATTAAGCCGAACCAATATAAACTGTGTTCAAATTCTCTTCCCTATACTCTTTTACTTTGATCATAACTTGTTTATTTGAAAAGAGAGGAATTTCCTTTTTCATAATCCACCGTTGATTTATGCTGCACTTATCTCGCAAAATTGTTTCTGCACCTATTCACCCCCCTCTAGGTGCACATACTAGCATTCATAATTAGTATCAAAGCTTGTGTACTCACTTAATTTGAAGTGTTCTACTTCAGAGTTAAAGATTCATGGCTAGTATGTTGGCTCCAGGACTAGTTGAAGGGCAAAGCAATACCAGACCGCCTTATTTTAATGGAAATGAATATAACATATGGAAAAATAAGATGAAGGCATTTCTAAAATCAAAGGATCCTCTAGAATGGGATGTGGTAGACAGAAAAATCATTCCTAAAGCTGCACCTGTCTCAGAAAGAGGAAAAGAAGCTGTTGAGTTTAGCAAAATGACTTAAGAAAATATAACCAAAAGACAAGCTCTTGATGCGAAAGTAATTTATTCTTTATATTGTGCATTATCACCTACTGAATATAACAAAATATCTTCTTGTGTTACAGCTAAAAAAGTTTGAGATAGATTACACATCACCTATGAAGGAACTAATCGAGTGAAAGAAACCAAAATCAACATTCTGCTCGGTCAATATGAAGCATTTAAAATGAAATCTAGAGAATCTATCACTAATATGTTTAGTCATTTTACAGAGATCGTGAATAGCCTTAAAAATCAAGGGTAACCAATTTCTGATCCCATGAAAGTAAACAAGCTTCTACGTGGACTCTCCAAGGACTGGAATCACATAAAGACCTCAATAAGTGAGACACAAAGAATTATGCCACTTTCGATTGATGAACTGGTTGTGACTCTTCAGTCTTATGAAGTGGAGCGAATCAACGAAGATGAAGATCCTAAAGATAAGAAATCAATTGCATTAAAATCTAATGATGATTCTGATGTCACAGATTCTGAAGACGATATGGATGACGAAGAGCTTGCTCTCATGATAAGAACATTCAAAAAGCTTAACAGAAAAGGAAAAAGATTAAATCCAAAGAAACAGAGTTTTCAAAAGCAACAGGGTAAGTCTGTTGAGGATGATGAATCCACTAGAGATGTAGTCTGTTTTGAATGTAAGAAAAATGGACACATCAGACCCAACTGTTCCCTTCTGAGAAAAAAGAAAGGAAAAGCTGAGAAATATCGAAAGGCACTCAAAGCAGAAACTTGGAGTGATACAAAATGTGAAGAAAGTGATGATGATTATGCCAACATTTATCTCATGGCACAACCAAACTCAGATTCAGACTCCGAGATAAACTCATATTCAAACAATGAAATCGAGGTAAGTAATTTGAAAATCCCTACTAAAGTCTCTAGATACATTGATGAATTATGTCTTAGTCTCAAAACTTCTCTTAAAAGAATTTCCGAACTTAAAAGAGAAAATTCTACACTAAAACAACAAGAAAATGTCAAAAGTTTAGACAAAAGTGTTTCTACCTTGAAAGAAAATGAAGGCAATCTTTCAAAAGAAAATACATTCTTGAAAAATGATATCTCAAATATTTCTAAAAGATTTTCTATAGGATCTAAGAAACTGGAAAAATTCTTTCTGCTCAAAGACCTTATTTCAATAAATCTAGTTTGGGAATGACTATGGAAACCATTCCTCTAATTGATTTTCCTAAAGTAAAGGAAAGAATTAAGCAAAGACTTACAAGAGATGCTTACAAAAATCATTTCCAAATGGTTTTTGTAAAACCAGTAGGTCGCAATACTCTTAAATGTTCTAAATGCAATAGCTCAGACCATTTTGAGAAAGAATATCCTATGGTTTGGAAACCTGTTAAGAAAGTATGGGTAAAGATCGTATATTATACTAATACCAATGGACCCAAGAAAATATGGGTACCAAATAAAGCTTGAGTCTCTTTTCTAAATGCAGGTCACTAACAAGAAAAAGATTAAATGGTACTTGGATAGTGGATGCTCAAGGCATATGATAGGAGATTCAAATTGTTTCATAAAACTTGTTCAAGTTAATGGTGGAAAAGTTTCATTTGGAGGAAACAGCAAAGGAAAAATTGTGGGATTCAGAACTGTAAAGATTGGAAACCTCACGATCAGTAATGTTTCCTTAGTGGAAGGACTCAACTACAATTTGCTAAGTATTAGTCAGCTATGCGACATCGGTTTCAAAATCAATTTTCAAGAAGGAATATGTTTAGGAACCAGTAAAGACTCCTCTCAGTCATTCACAGGTCGAAGACATGGAAATATCTACCTCTTGGATGTTAAATCAGATGAACCCCAATTTCTAATCTCAATTCAAGAAGAAGAAAACTTATGGCACGGAAAACTTGGGCACATCAACATGAAACAAATAGCCAAAATTTCAGCAAATAAGCTTGTTCGTGGTCTATCCAATCTGTCATATCAAAAGACTGATCTATGCACACCATGCGTGTTGGGAAAACGGAACTCAGAGCATTGGAGGTAAGAAATATTGCCTAGTAATTGTGGATGACTACTCACGATTCACTTCGGTATCTTTCCTGGTAAGTAAGTCTGAAACATTTTCTTACTTTAAAAAGTTTGCTAAAAATGTCCAAAATGAAAAATTGTATGTTATTTCAAGTACACGAACTGACCATGAAGGCAAATTTGAACATCAAGACTTTACAAGATTTTGTGATGAATATGGTTTTCAGCACGTGTTCTCTTCTCTATATACTCCAGAGCAAAATGGAGTCGTGAAAAGAAAAAATAGATCGCTTCAGGAAATGACTAGAACTCTTTTAATTGAAATCAACATCTCTTCATGTTTTTGGGCTGAAGTAGTTTCTACAGCATGTTATATTATTAATAGAGTTTTTCTAAGGCCTATTCTGGAGAAAACTCCCTACGAGTTATTCAAAGGAAAGAAACCCATTGTTTCATATTTTCATGTGTTTTGATGTAAATGTTTTATATTGAAAAATGCAAATGATCGAGTTGGCAAGTTTGAAGAAAAATCAGACGAAGGCATTTTCCTTAAATATTCAACCACAAGCAAAGCTTACAGAGTCTACAACAAGAAGACTCAATCTGTGGAGGAATCAATGAATGTCAAATTCCAAGATTCTATGCAAAATGAATCAATTCATACTCAATTTGAAGAATCTGAACCTGCTCTAGACTCTACAAGGTCTAAATCTCCAGAAGCAGCTCAGACTTTAGAAGATCAGCAACAAATGATCATCGAAGATTCAAATGTGGAAAAAGATCAACAGTCTGACAAATCAACTAGCAACTGGAAGCATAAATCTAACCATCCCAAAGATCTCATCATTGGTGATATTTATGAAATAGAACCCAAAAGCATAGAAGAAGCTTTAACTAATGAAAGTTGGATTGAAGTTATGCAAAAAGAATTCAGGCAATTCAGTATCAATGATGTCTGGGAATTGACTCCTAAACTGAAAGGTAAATCTATCATTGGAGCTAAATGGGTTTTCAGAAACAAGATGAACAAGAAATGAAAGGTCGTAAGAAACAAAACAAAACTCATGGCCAAGGGATATATGCAAGAAAAAGGGATAAACTATGATGAGACTTACGCGCCAATAGTAAGGTTAGAAGCAATTAGATTATTACTTGCTTTTGCTTGTCATAAGAATTTCAGGTTATTCCAAATGGACGTCAAAAGTGATTTCCTAAATGGATTTATCCATGAGGAAGTCTATGTGGAATAACCGCCCGGTTTTCAAGACCCAAGGAAAACAGACTCTGTATTCAGACTAAAAAAGGCTTTATATGGTTTAAAGCAAGCACATCGAGCTTAGTACGACAAGCTGAGTAAGTTTTTAATTCAAAATGGCTTTGTCAAATGTGAAGTAAATACTACATTGTTTATCAAAAGAGAAAGCAAAAGTTTTTGCTTGTTCAAATATATGTTGATGATATTATTTTTAGATCTTCCAATGAAAGTCTATGCAAGAAATTCTCTAAGTTTATGCATGATGAATTTGAAATGAGCATGATGGGTGAACTAACCTTCTTTCTCCGGCTTCAAGTGAAACAACTGAATGAATGAACCTTTATTCATCAAGAAAATTATGTTAAAGATCTTGTCAAAAAGTTTGGACTGGCGAATTGCAAAAAGACTTATATACCAATGTCAAGTTCCTTGAAGCTAAACAAAGATGAAGGAGGAAATAAAGTTGATTAGAAGCTATACAGGAGTATCATTGGTTCACTTCTTTATCTTACTACTTCTAGACCTGATATTTTGTTTAGTGTTTGCATTTGTGCCAGATTTCAAGCAGACACTAAAAAATCTCATCTAAGTGCTGCAAAGCATATTATCAAATACATTGCCTCAACTTCAACTTTGGGTCTCTGGTATCCTAAAGAATGAGACTTTACTCTTCTTGGATATTCAGACGCAGACCTAGCTAGATGCAGAGTTGATAAAAAGAGCACCTCGGGTACCTGTTAACTACTTGGAAGCAGGACAATGTCTTG
The DNA here is from genome assembly GCA_014182885.2 of Eucalyptus caleyi. Classification (NCBI taxonomy): domain Eukaryota; kingdom Viridiplantae; phylum Streptophyta; class Magnoliopsida; order Myrtales; family Myrtaceae; genus Eucalyptus; species Eucalyptus caleyi. Next base: position 9,978,942 of record CM024469.2, on the reverse strand, counting down.
GTTTTCAAAGAAGCAAAGTACAATAGCTCTTTCTATAGCAGAAGCAGAATATGTAACTCTTGGAAGTTGTTGTTCACAAATTCTATGGATAAAACAACAGCTAAGAGACTTTGGAATTGGATATTCATACACTAAAATCAAGTGTGACAACACCAGCGCAATCAATCTCACCAAGAATCCGATTCTTCACTAGGGAGCAAATTATATAGAGATTCGACATCACTTCATTAGAAATCATGTTCAAAATGGAGAAGTTTCGATTCAATTTATTGAGTCAAAGAATCAATTGACGGATATTTTTACAAAGCCTTTGGAGAAAAATCAATTTAAAGCTATTCATTCTAGACTTAATATCTTAAAGTCTAAGGAAGTTCAAACCCAAGACTGAAAGTCTAAAGATACTCAGACTCACATGATCAAGATTTTTTCCTAAGTTATTTTATTTTATTATCTCTCGAATCAAATCTCGAAAAGGTACGATTATCAACCCGTAATTGATTATTGCTATTTTTAATTTCCGTGATTATTGCAATCTATCCTTTTCGAAAAATGAGTTATTTTTTAAATGACAGTTATCTAATTTTTGAAAAGACAGCTTTTTTTTTTTAAAAAGGCATCTTTATATTTCCTTTTTACGACGTTCTGTATGCCTCTCTTTGATTGTCTTATATACAGTCGATTCCTCTTCGTTTTATTCACAAAAACCTTAAGAGAGCACCGATCTTCCATTTTTGTCTTCTTCCCTTGTTTAATCTTCGAAAAATTGTCATCTTTCTTGAAAAACAAACTTGGAATCTCTCAAAGACTGTGAAAAATGTCTTCACAAAGAAAATCTTCGAGGATCACAAACAGGGGACCACAGCAAATGCGTGAGGGGCCTACGCACTTCGATCTAACCGAAAAAGAAGAATCTCCTAATCAGCAACAAAGCCCACAACATTCTCAGCAGCATCCATCTCCTCCATCTAAACCTCAGGATGTTGCACATCGAGAAGAGGAAGAAATAATCGAAGACGCAAAACTTGTAAGAACTCATAAGCCCTCTTTTACCTACAAGCTTTATTGTGCTTTGAAGAGGGGTGGTACTCATTTGAACCACATTGATGAATTTCTGAAAGACAAAGGGTATAGAAATGAAACTTTCTTTTTACGCACAATGGATCGTTTGGGAATTGCCCCTGCTGGGTCGGCGGAAGAAGCCTTTGCTAATATCCCAAGCGATCCATGTGTTGGAGGGTTGAGTCAGCCAGATGGGAATGACGATGATAGGATGTACAGTCAGTTTAAACCGAGAATGGGTATTGCGGCAAAAATCTGAAGCAAAAAGACAGACTTGTTTCGATCGAAGGAACATAATTCGATCGAAGGAACATAAGTAACTGTACTCTAAGTTGCTGAAGCGTGGGGTAATAAACCCTAGAAATGTAGATTTTGATTTTCTTGACTCTGTGAATGTCAATCTGCAAGAAAAATTCAGTCTTCTTCAACTTGAACAATTTTGTTTTGAATCTACAGAAGCATATGCTGAACTTATTGTTTATTTCTATTCGAATCTCAGTTTATTGGATGCGAATAGATTCTCTTTTAGTATTCGAGATCAGGATTATGTGGTGGACATGAAAACATTGGCTGATGTGATTGGGGTTGAAAGAGGAAGATATCAACCTATTAGTGTGTCTATTGCTCGTGCAACGTTGGAGTTTGTTAAGGATAGAAGGACAGAGAGAAAGATTCCCTATTTGATGATGAATGCATCCAACATTCTGCTTCACAAGATTGTGATTAATTGCCTCAGACCAAAATCTACTTCAAAGACCGACGTTTCAAACTCAGAGGCAAAGCTGATGTATGCCATCAATGCTGGGAAAAATTTTTCTCTTCCACACACTATTATGTTCCACATGTATAGGGCAATGGTGAAGGACAAAGGTCAACTTCCTTATCCAGCTCTTGTGACCAATTATTCAGACATTTGAATGTTCAGTCTCCTCGGATTCTCTGTGTTAGAACGTGTGATCAAATGGTGGTAGGACTAAAAATGGTTTCTAAAATGCATCTGAAGGAACTCAACAAGGCGTTGGAGAAATTCAAGGAGAAAACCCCTGTCAAGACTCATCAAATCTCTTCGGCTGCAAAAACAAAAGGAAAGGAGCCCATGATTGCTACATCCAAGAAAAGAAGAGCACTCATCATTGAGAATGAAGAGGATGAGGATGACATCACCATTTCTGCAATGGCATTGAAGAACTTGAGTCGTTCTGTTCCAGAATCAACGGAGAGACAAGATAAAAACACAGATGAGACAGAACAGAGGAGTGGAGAAAGAGAAAATTTGGAAGCAGAGGAGAAAGAAGCAGAAGAAAGAGATGTAGAGGAGGAAAGAATTGAAGAAGAAGAAGAGGAGAGATGAGATCAAGCGGAAGTAGAGCATGAGGAACAATTTTCTCCAACTGAAGGCATGGAAACAAGGGGAGATCCTAAGCAAAGAAGAACGTCCTCATTCCCTGCCACTAGTGAAGGAGTAAGCTGCTCTCCAGTAGATCCAGAGGACATCTATGCCTCTCAATTTCCTGAGGAGGGACATGATGTTTCATCGCCCAATCTGCGTGACTATGCCAATTTACCATTATCTGCCTTTACACCGTCTAATCCTGTAGAAGCCAATACTCAGATTGATAATTCAACAAATTTTCGCAGAATTCTTGATGTCCTCTTAGAGATGCGGGGTCAAATTTATGCTCTGGGATGTGAAGTACAAAACTTGCAGACTGCAGGTCAAGCTTCTTCAGTTTCTTTGAATGATCAAATCCAAGCCCTTATTGTTCAAGTTCAAGCAAATGCCAAGGGTGAAAATGTGGCACAACTAAAGGAGGATTTGAAAAAGCTGGAAGGCATTGTCCAGTCAATGGGAGATTTTTAGCTTATTCGTGTTCCCAAGCAATCTTAATTCCTTTCTCTTTTCATCTCTACCTTTTTAATGATGACAAAAAGGGAGAGAGATGTGGTGCAGATTTGATTTGAACTTTTGAACTCTTGAACTCTTGACTTTTATGATGTTTTGTTTTGACTTGACTTTTATGTTTGGCTATTTGGATTTGGACTGGATTTGGGTTTGACTGTTTGAATGTTTGTTTATCTTAAGCACTGTTGATATCTCATGGCTTTGCTTATTTATAGAACTAATCTACCTTTTGTGGATGCAGATTCTAGTGTTATTAAGCCATTTATCTATGTGAGATATCCATATTTGGTTGAGTAATGTTTTGCAAGTCAAAGTTATCCAAATCTGCAGAAAAGTTTTGTCACCATCAAAAAAGGGGAGATTGTTGGAGAAAACTTCCTTGAGTGTTTTGAAGCTGACAAAACGTTTCCATCAGTCTAGTCTGAAGACTTGCAGACTCTTTCATCAAAGTTTGAAGACCTCCGGACTGCCAGACTCAAGACTCAAAGTCTATCCCCATTGACAGTTTCTAGTCCGTTGAAGACGACTTATCCAAAACTGGATGTTTCGTTAAGGATTTGACTTTATTGATTGGAGAAGATCTCTTGGCTAGATATAGCATGTCGAAATCCATTATTCAAATCAAGATTGATTCAGGGATTGTGGATCCGTTGATTGGCGAAGTATACTTGGAAGATTCTACTTATGGAAACCGAGATCCTGATTGTATGGGCAAGCAGGATTGATGGACTATCCTCATGTTCCTTAAATAGCTCGAAGATCTTTCTAGTTGATTTTGTCCAACGGGTAGATTGAAAGAATTTCTTTGGTAAGTGCCAACGGGTATGATGACATAAAGGAGTATATAAGGAAGATGATCCAGTTGTTTGAGTATGTACGCGATAGGAGAATTCCAAAGTCTGAAACTCCTTGTTCTTATTCAATTCAATTGTTGAGCGAAATCTTGTACACAAAAGAGAGTCTATATCTTTAAGAGACCTTTAGGAAGTGTAGTAGAGTCTCTACACTATGGAATCAAGGAAGAACTTTACTGTAACAACTCTTTTGTTCATAGTGAAATCCAGCTGGTGGGCTGTCAATGCGGAAGAGTGGACGTAGGCTTGGATGAAGCCGAACCACTATAAACTCTGTGTTCAAATTCTCTTCCCTACACTCTTTTACTTTGATCGTAACTTGTTTATTTGAAAAGAGAGGAATTTCCTTTTCATAATCCATCGTTGATTTGTGCTGCACTTATCTCGCAAAATTGTTTCTGCACCTATTCACCCCCTCTAGGTGCACATACTAGCTTTCACATCTTTCATTGGTAATTCAGCTTGTAATCAGCAGTTCCCTTCAGATACCTTAGTATTCTTTTAACAGCCTTCCAATGTGCTTGACCTGGATTGGATTGATATCTATTCACCATTCCAACTACAAAACATATGTCAGGTCTTGTACACATCATAGCGTACATCAAACTCCCAACAGCACTAGCATAAGGAACATGTTTCATTTGTTCTTTCTCTTGTAGAGTCCTTCGACATAGTCTATGGCTCAATCCTTCATCTTTTGCAATAGTAGTGTCTATGGGTTTACAATCTTGCATACGAAATTATTCAAGAACCTTATTTATATATGTTTCTTGCGAAAGAGATAACGACCTCTTCGAACGATCTTTTGAAATCTTAACTCCAAGAATGTATGTAGCATCACCCATATCTTTCATCCCAAAGTTGAAAGATAACCAACTCTTCACAGTATTTACAAACTCCATATTGCTTCCGACAATTAGTATATCATCAACATATAATGATATGATCACAAATTGATCTTTGGATCTTTTGATATATACACAATGATCATCATCTATCATTGTAAAATCATATGCCATTATGGCATTATGAAAACGTATATACCATTATCTCGATGACTGCTTAAGACCATATATCGATCTCAAAAGTCGACATACATTTCCTTATTGGCCTTCTTTAATGAAACCAGCAGGTTGTTCCATATATATTTTTTCCTCTAATTCTCTATTGAGTAAAGTAGTCTTTACATCCATTTGATGTAACTCAAGATCCATACTAGCCACTATTGCTAGAATAATGCGAATCGAGGTAAATCTCACTACAGGAGAGAATGTTTCTTTATAATCAATTCATTCTTGTTGATTATACACATTCGCCACAAAGCGAGCCTTATGCCTTTCTATCGAGCCATCAGCTTTTCACTTTATTTTGAGAACCCACTTGTTCCCAATAGCTTTGCATCCTTTTAGAAGATCAACCAGTTCCCAAACTTGGTTTGACTTCATTAACTCAATCTCCTCTTCCATTACATGAATCTATTTTTCCTTACTGGGGCAATTTAAAGCCTTATTAATATTTCTTGGCTCATCCTCATCTTGTGGAGCAACCATAAAAGTTTCCCCTTCGATGTCAAAACGTAGACAGGGAATACTTTTGCGACTTGTTCGCCGTATGGGAGATTGTACACTTTGCACATCATTCCCCACTAGGATTAGATAATGATGATGTCGTCTCTTCATATGGTTGTAATTGAGAATGAGTTGAATTCAATTCATCACTTCTCATATTATTCCCACTTGGACGAACTCCACTAATATCATTATCTTGATCCAAGGTTTCAAATAAGAAGTAATCTTTACTTATTTCGCCCTTCTTAGGAAATTCATTCTCTAAGAATGTAACATCCCAGGATTCAAATTCAGTTATACTCCCACTTTCCTACTCACCTATGAATACATACTCTTTCGAGTGTTCGGAGTATCTTATGAAAATACTCTTCTTTCCTCTGGGACCCAATTTCCTAAACTTGTGAGAAAGCTCATGAGTATAAGTAGTACAACCTCATGGCTTAAGAAAACTTAAATCCAGTTTTCTACCTATCCATAACTCATATGAAGTGAAAGTAACTGATTTGGAAGGCACTATGTTAAGTATATAAGCAATAGTTAACAACGCATCACTCCAAAAAATAATAGGTAAGTTAGCATGTGCTATCATCGACCTAACCATTTCCAGTAGGGTTTTGTTTCTTCTTTCCGCAACACTATTTTATTGAGGAGTATATTGAATAGACAATTGTCTTTCTATTCCTTTTTCATCATATAATTTTCTAAACTCATCAGATAAATATTCTCAACCTCGATCGGATCTCAATACTTTTATTTTCTTTTCTAATTGATTTCCTACCAAATTCATAAACCTTTTGAAACAACTCAATGCTTCAAATTTATGGGAAATTAAATAGATATATCTAAATCAAGTATAATCATCTATAAATGTGATGAAATAAACAGCCCCATGCCTTCCTCTCTCATTTATTGGACCACAGACGTCAGAAAGAATTAAATGCAGAGGAAATTCAGCTCTTTTACCTTTTCCAAATTGTTTCCTTGTCGTTTTCCCTACTAAGCAATGCTCACATATGGGCAAATCGACTTTTTCAATGTTATCCAACAAGCCCTCTTTGGCTAGTCTATTCATACGTTGTTAGCCAATATGACCAAGTCTAGCATGCCACACATTCACATCATTATCATATGAAGTAGAAGACGTGAAAAGGGAATAACAAACATTGACATCACCGCAGTCAACATTTAGTACAATAAAACCATCCAGAAAATGACCACAACTATAGTAGTTTGTATCCAAATACAAATCTACACCGATATTATGGAATTTTACACTAAAACCAAGCTTAACCAACTTCCAGAGAATATAAAACATCATGTAGGAACAAGGTGCGTCCATCACGCATGTTCAATTGGCAAGTGACAATCCCTTTAACTTCAGCTTTGGAGTTATTTCCTACATAGATCCACTTAGTTCATGTCGAAACTCGTCGAAATTCTATGAAGGATTCTCTATCCTTCGCTACATGGTCTGTTGCTCCCGAATCTACGGTCCACAAAGGATCAGATTCAGTTAAGAATACAGAACTTGATACATTAGCAAAGCTCTTAAGAGTACAAGGGGTGAGTATCTTCTTTGACTCACAACAGTCGCGAGCGTAATGACCCTTTTAGTCACATTTGTAACACTTCACTCTTGAAATACTCTTCACTCGAGGACGTTTTCCTCTCTTCTGTTGGTGAGCTCTTGGTTTCTTGCAAGAAGGACTTGATCCCTTGCATTTCCACATATTGAACGAATCAATGCACTTGCACTTAGAGCTCGAAGCTCCTTCTGAGCTGGAAACAATATAGCAAATATGTGTTTCCTTCTCAAATGCCTTAAGGCAATCCTTTGCTAGCTCAAGGTGGCGCACAACATCCTCAATTTCTTCCATAACATGGTCAAGAGCTTCTAGTGCTCCTTGTTTTTCAAGCACGCATTGAATTTTCATATTCAATATTTCACAATTTACGCCGTTCATTTTGTCTTCTTTATTCAAATCAGCAATTATGTTCTTAGTTGCTGAATCCATCAATCTGAACATATCAGATATATATGCACGAATTATTAATGCCAATCATTTATGTATCTATTTTGCATAAAACCACATATTAATGAATAATTTTAAATTAGGTTTCAGAATCAAGAGGTCACTATGTTTCCAATCATCATCCAAAATCCTAACTTGGAGTTATTATTAATATAACCTTCTATGCAAAATAAATTCTTTGAAATTACAAAAATTTCAACGAACTACCCACAACAGTTAATAATGACAGAAAACAAATAGTACTTGATATCAAACAATGATATAATAATAATGCTTTCACATAATATAATTAACATATCAGTTGCCACACCATCAATAACTAAGTAGATAACATTACATAAGATGTCCACAAAGTACACTAAATAAAGACCAGCCAAAACATCTAGCACTAAGTCAATATACGAACTGGGAAAGATCATCTTTTGTTCAATTTCTTGATCTTTTCCCTTGTAACAATCTAGTAATAATTATCTATAAAATCCATCACAATTTTCTTATACGAAACAGCTCTGTTGACTTCCCATATGTTATTCAACACTCCTTGCCATTCTTGTGGAAGAGTGTTCATGAAAAATCGCACCATCTCAGACTGTGGCATGAGACGACCATTCCATATAACCTTTTGTATTTTCCCGTTGACTTCAAGAACGTGGTCAATTAAGTTGCTACTTTCCCATCGATGATCAGTCAGCTTAGCTATCAACTTAAAAAGTCTTTCCTTTTGTTCATCGGTAATTGCGTGAATAGGTGTGCGCAACCTAAGGGGAGGCATTGTTCCTGCAACAAATGCAGAACAAATAATTGATTACATATAATCCACATAGACTTAATTGAAAAGTCAACGGTAGCGGTCATCCGGGTCAGGCCATCGGGTCGGGTCGGGTCGAACGGACCGACCCGGCACATGCGGCACACATGCAGTTGACATCACGATGACGTCAGCTGGTGCGTGCCTCGCAGGCACCATCGACGGCCCCCTCGCACGTGCGCGCGTCGACCTCGCGTGCACGTACAACGCACGTGCCTTCATCTTCGTATCGGCACGTGCAACGCCGTTTCGCTCTGGCTGCGCATGGGGGCACGTCCGGTAGCCTTTGGCGGCATTCCGCCACTCGTCTTGCTCATCTTGACGAGACCTTCAACCCTATGCCATCATAAACTGATTTCGACTTACAAAAAATAAAAAAATAAAAAAAACGAATGAACAGTGCTCGGGTGTCAGGATTTTTCCGTCCCCAATCGATGTCGGCCGATTTTTCACAAAAATTCAATCAAAAATCATTCATAAACATGAAAAGGGATCAGGAAATCATGAAAAAGGATCAGGAAACATGAACTACGGCTTTGATACCAACGTAGGGAATTATTGATTCCCTAAAAACCGGATTCGACACTACATCGAACCCCTAAAACAAGTGCGGAAGACGAGCCCAAGAACAAACATGTATCATCAATCAAAGACACACCATGTAATCGAGCGTACCTTATTATCCACAGATTAAACATCGATGCTGATATGAGGAAGAAAACTGATCCCATTCAATCCGATAACGTCAATTCGCCTTAAAAAGAAGAGAGTGTCATCTCTTTTGTTACCTTTCTTTTGGAGGGAGAGAGAGAGAGAGGAGGAACGTACGTAAATCCAAAAGGTGCGTTCCTCCCTCTCTTTTCCCCCTTTAATACGTCATCTCCAAAGGACGTGTCCCTTCGGCAAAAGACATTCCCCAAAAGTTACAACTTTTTAACGTATCCCTCCATCCATAGGCCCTAATCTTGTGGGCCAGGCTTTTAGGCCCAACATGGACAGACGGGTCAACTTAGGTCCATCACATTAATTAATAAATAAAACCATCACTTAGTTTTTCTCAAAGCTAGGCCATGAGAAAATATTAACTGTAGCTCGCATTTCACTATAGTATAATCTGAGTCTACTCACTTGATGACACGTCTCATCCGGTGCCCACATTGGAATCCGAATTCATTTGGAAAATAGTTGGCTCTCTCTCTCTCTCCTGCTAAGCTATGCTAAAGAGAAAGTTTCTCTCTCCAATTTGAATTCCAGTGTGAAAGTCTCTCTGTTCATTAATTGAGTGCCCTCTCTCTCCTCCCCCAAAAAAAAAAAATCTTCCTTTTTTTTTCAAAAATCTCCTGCACACACCTCAACTCTCTCTTCCTTCTCTTTGTCTCACAAGAAGTGAACGAAGCCTACTCTCTCTTGCTTCCATGAACCGCTGCCACTCTCGCTAGAAGTGAGCGACAACCACTGCCGCTGCGATCCTCAGCCGACCATCATCAAGTACTGTCCGGCTTAACAAAAGTACAAGTTTTAGAGTGCGTCTGTGAAACAGAGACATCAAGCACGGTCTAGCCCCTAAGCAACTTGTTCTGAGGAAAGACTGGTTCAAGTCCCGAAGCCGAGGTCTGAGGGCTCGTTTTGGAGTGTTGGCAAGGCAACCCATTTGGCTTCTATCCCAGTTCGGCATCCATGGCCAGTTGCCGCCGCCAGTTCTCACTTCACGCAATGCCATGCCATTCCCTGACGGGTTCTCTCTCGCATAAACTCGGGCCAAATTTCGCTAGCAAAATGAGAAATTCCGGTTAACAATGGCATAATGGAGATGATATGGACAATGTATGTCAAATAACTTGAGCACTCCCCCCGAAGAGCAAAATGAAAAGGGATCTATTTAGGCCTCTGTTTCATCTCCTGACTGAAGCAGGTCGCTGTCCCTGTTTGTCCCTTCCCGGGCTGTCGTGGAATTCCTCAGGCCCAACCCCGACGGATCTCCAACACATCAGTCGCTGGTTCCAGCATACCCAGCCCAGCCTCAACGATTTCAAGCGGAACTCCTGCCTTAGAGCAGTCCCGCTGATTGCTGTTTCGCTGCTCTGTTTCTTCACCAAACTTGAGCTTTGCTTTACAGGTTTATCTGTTTCTAACTCAGTGTTGATCTAGCATAATTGTTGCCCCAGCCGTGACTCTATAGCAGCAACTTTTGTCTCCGCTGCAGAGTCCAACTCGTCATGACAACACCGCGAAACTCGGGGCTCAATAACACTGTTCATCATGCCCCTATTCAGCAAGCGACGCCAATCCAGTCCCAATCGCAACATAACTCGAGTGCCCCTCACCACGAGCTGTCCCTTGCTCTTGTGGTCACTTAGTTGATTTGCACGTGTTAGGTTATCTGGCGGCTTAATCAGAGGCTTTAGAGTTGGCCATACCTTTTTTTGTCCAATTTATTGTTGCAAATTATGCTGTTCAAATCTGCTTTCGTTGAACAAGTGTACTCTATTTTTTACATTAATACATCATAGGTTGTTTGGGGTGTTCGTCCACAAGTTTGGAAGTTGAAATGGCAGTTGGTAAATGTATCATTGATTGGGTGTTAATTTGAATTGGTGTTGTAGAAAACCTGTCTGGATGATCTCTGTCTGAGTGGTGGTCGGGAGGCCAGTTGCTTCACGAATCACAACCCACCAGCTTGAATTTTCGACCCTTCTCGAAGCTCCTTGCTGGTATTCCTCGCCACCTAATGCAAGCACTAAATTTGCAGTTGCCACCATTATACCCAAGACAGTGAGGTTTTAGCCAGTGCCAAATCGAGCTCCAACTGCAGTGAGTTCATCCAAGTACCCTTACATGTATTCTGTTGATACGACTTCTAATTTCAGCCTCCAGAGATATAAAATTGATTTAATTACACAAACTCCCGCGAAGTCTCTGGAACAGCAACCGAAATTCCGCTCATAAGGCCTTAAAGTCGGATGAAAAACCTACCGCAATATACGCACAGTTGGCAAAACTGAGGGACCACTTTAGCCACTTCATAAACTACTCGGTAATGGAAACAAAGATGAAAAGGGATTAAAGAAAGTCACTACTCCGATCCATTTGCAGGGTATGTGACCCTTTGCTCTAATACCACTTGTAAGGTATGTGGAAACATTGTGGTGGTAATACTAGAGAATTGTAATAGACAATTAAAAGACACTCCTTATACTAAATTGCAATACAAGTATAACACTCAAATATTGTCTTACACAACTATTACAATATACTCAAGCTAATGGGAGAATTACCAAAAAAGTCATAAACCTATTGTAATTGTGTCAATTTAGTCCTAAACTTTTTTTTTGGCTAACTTAGTCCTAAACCTTTTATAATTGTGCCAATTCAGTCCATCCGGCCAAAATTGGCCGGCCGGCGAACAATTTTTTAATGATTTTTCTTTTCGATTTTTTTTTAATTTTTTTTTTTTTTTTCTTTTGTTTTTTTTTTTTTCTTCCTATCTTCTTCTTCCTTTGGTCGGCGCTGGCCGGCCGACCAAAGGCGAGGACCGGCGAGGTCAGCCTCACCGGCCACTAGCGAGGCTCGCCCCCGCCGGCCACTGGCAAAGGCAAGCCTTGCCCAGCGACGGCTAGGCCGCCATCACCGATCGAGCCTCACCTTGGCTGGGCGAAGACGGCCTAGCTGTCGCTGGGCGAGGCTCGCCTTCACCAGTGGCCAGCGGGGGCGAGCCTCGCCCAACGACGGCAAGGCCGCCGTCACCCAGCCAAGGCAAGGCTTGGCCTCGCCTAGCCATGGCGAGGTCGAGCCTCGCCAGATCTAGCAACGGCAGCCTCGCCGGCCACTAGCGAAGGCTCGCCTCGCCCAGTGACGGCGAGGCCACCGTCGCCAGATCTAGCGAGGCTCGACCTCACCATGGCTGGGCGAGACTGAACCTCGCCAAATCTGGCGACGGTGGCCTCGCCGTCGCTGGGCAAGGCTCGCCTTCGCCAGTGGTCGGCGGGGACGAGCCTCGCCAGTGGCTGGCGAGGCTGACCTCGCCGGCCCTCGCCTCTGGCCGGCTGGCCGGCGCCGGCCAGAGGAAGAAGAAGATAAGGAAAAAAAAAAAGAGAAAAAAATTCTAAAAAAAATTCTAAAAAAATTATTAAAAAAATCATTTACCGGCGTCCACGTTAGTGCCAACCGGCCAATTTTGGCCGGATGGACTGAATTGGCACAATTGTAAAAGGTTTAGGACTAAATTGGCCAAAAAAAAAGTTTATGACTGAATTAGCATAATTACAATAGGTTTATGACTTTTTTGGTAATTCTCTCTCAAGCTAACTGAAATATGCATATACATAGCCATTATGTCTGCTCTCTCGCTCATGGAGGGATAACTTGCTCAAACAAAGCTACAAAAGTCATGAAATGAGAAAACAAATTACACTTGACCGTAGATAGACAAGAAAATCGAACTCGTTTCTTTTGAACCAGTCAGTAAGGTGGTGTTTGTTTGTGTTCTTATTTTTTGTTCATGAACAGAATTCTTGTTTTTTTTCCAGCGAACAAAAAAAGAATAGAAACGCGTTTTTTTGTGTTCCAAATGTATTTTTTTGTTCTCGGGAACAAATTTGGAACAGAAACAAGAAACAAAAAAAACTTGTTTCTTATTTCTAGAACAATTTGGAAAAACAAATTTTCTCTCCTTTCTTTTCTTTTTCTTCTTCTTTTTTCTTTGACCAGTCGCCGACTTCAGCCATGACCGGCGACCGGCCGTCGAGGGCCGGCAATCTCACCGGAGCATCGCCAGCCCCCGGCGAGGCCAACTGTTGCCGGCCCCTAATGAGGCTCAGCTTCGTTGGATCTAGATGAGCCCGAGCTCGCCTAGCCAAGACGAGGTCGAGCTCACCCAGCCACTGGCGAGGCTTGGCCTCACCGGGCCACCGCCAGGCGACCGATGGCTGGGCGAGGCCGCCGGCCCTCCCCTGTCGGTCGCCAACCATGGCCAAAGCCAGCAACCGACCAAAAGAAGAAAAAAAGAAAAATATTTAAAAATTAAAAGAAATAAAAAAAAAAAACACACAAATTTACTAGACGTATTTCGGTTCTTTTTTTATTTTCGGAATAAGTTTACCAAATAGATTTTTTTGGTCAAAAATTGTTTCTTGGAACAGAAATAGTTTTTTCTATTTTTATTCCTTAGAATAATTTTTGAACAAAAACACAAACAAACACTATTTCTATTCCGGGAAATAATTTTTGATAAGAAATACAAACAAACTCATCCTAATACTCCGGCAAAGGCTCGACGTAGAAAATAAGGGACCCAAAGTAGTAGCATAACAAATGTACTCCAGCAAAGGTGACGGCAGAGGTGAGGGCGAAGGTGACGTGCCGGAGGCAGTGGATTTGAGCTTGGGATGGGACAGGCAACAGCTCTTGAAGAGAGAGAGAGAGGGCTTCGTTTGCTTTTTTGTTGCATGAATTGGCGGTGGCAAACCGGCAATGGACGCCGAACCGAGATAGAAGCCAAATGGGTCGCCTTGCCAACGCTCCAAAACGAGCCCTCGGACCTCGACTTCAGGACTTGAACTAGTCTTTCCTTTGAACAAGTTGTTTAAGGGCTATACCGTGCTTGAAGTCTCTCTTTCACAGACGTAGCCTCTAAAACTTGTACTCTGCTTGAACTAGACCGTGCTTGACGATGGCCAGTTGAGGATCGCGGCGGCGGCAGTCGTCGCTGCTTCTAGCGGGAACGGCAACGGCTCACGGAAGCGAGGGAGTAGGCTTGGTTCCCTACTTGCGAGACAGTGGAAGTAGAGAGAGTTGACGTGTGTGCAGGAGATTTTTGAAACAAAGAAAAAAAAAAGGAAGAGAGAGAGAGAGAGAGAGAGAGGGGCCGGGAGGAAGAAGAGAAAAGAGAAGGCCTGTGGCAGAAGAAAGAGAGAGCGCACGCAATTAATGAAGAGGGAGACTTTCACGCTGGAATTCAAAATGAGAGAGAGAGAGAGAGTTTTTCTCTGGTGGGGCCCAGCAAGAGAGAGCTCCAAATATTTTCTAAAAAATTTTGGATTCTAGCGTGGGTACCGGGTGACACGAGCCGCTTGGTAAGTGGACTTAGATAAAATACCATGCTCGAACCCGAACTACAGCTAATATTTATTCCCAGGCCATGACTAGCACTCAACACCTAAAAACTACAATATGGCTAGTTTTACCTACATGTTATTTGGTTTGCTATTTCCTGATTTTTCTCGAATTCTCTTTCTTTCCCAAGCCATGACTAGCTACTCATCACCTAAAATTTTTTGACTAATATCACTCGGATTTTGACTACTCTCCCGACCACCAATTGGGATAAATCGCCAATTGCTCATTTTTCTCTAATTTGACCCTTGGCTCATTTTCTGGTCTTTGGTTCTCAACTTCAACCGAAATTTTGTTCAATTGTTGACCAAAAAAAAAAAATCATATTTTAGATGCCCCATCTGACCTTGCAAGTATTTGGGTGAATTTTGCAATTTGGTCCCTTGGCTTTTGCTTAATTGCATTCGGCCTCTCACCTTTGCTTTGGATTTCAATTGCAGTCCCTACTTCCTTTCAATTTAGCCAAATTTTGACCTTTGTTTAGTCCAATTTCATGGCAAATGTAAAGTCAAGGTGATGGGACTTAGTGGGGTGCAGGGGCACCAAGAGTTCCTTCGAGCTTTGAGAGCCTTAGGAGTTCCGTCGTTCCAAATCTTCTTGTGTTGGACCTGAGGTATTAAAAATTACCTGGTCTCTAATCACCAGATGCACTGAAATGAATGCAAAATCGTGCAAGGTCGGTGTTTTTGGCGACAGATTGAATTCCACTGTTGTCAAATAATTTGATTCCTAATTTTTCTTTTTATAAAATTCATGATCACTAATTCTTTTTTACTATGATGCTCCTAGTTTTTAAATGCAGATAAATGAAATCAGGTCCAAGATGGTGCCGAATCAATCAATTTTTTTTGTTAGGGGTCAAATTATAGCCTTATCAGTGAACTCGATCCCTTGTTTTTTCTTCTTCTTTTTTTCAGACATGCAATAACAATTTATCCACAAAAACTTAGGTGTCAACAACTTTGTAAATATCGTAATTCAAATTCAAATTTACGATGTTATGTTTCAACCTTTATAAACCATATTTTTATACATATTGAGTTCGACAATAGGTGTCCCAATAATAAAATACCAAATCAGTCTCAAATGATGTAATAATTTTATCAATTGACCTCAAACCCGTCCCATTACTCAAAACCAAAAAAACTAGTTTACCTAACATTAGCATGACCGGATCTCCTCCTATCCCCGGGGTCGTTCTTGACCATTGACTAAGAAGCTTCACAAACACCCTATCTTGCTATCAAATAGATAATTACATGGTGGTTAACTTTTGGCTTAGAAGAGAAAGAATTAAACTTCGGATCTCAAAGTAGGGAAATTACTATTAATCTTTAGAACAATCTGTTTCAGTACATTTCACACTTATTATGATTCAAGTTAAAATAGAATCAAGAGATTCCAACTTTGAATATGATAACCCCTTCATTTAGGTAGTCCTCGACCAATGAAGTCCATCAAGTTGCCTACTACACCCTTTACCACACCCATGGGATGGTCTATAGGGTTCATAATTACTCTTATTATAGGACATTTATCTAGCCAACATTTAGATTCAACTCTATCCAACTTTCTCTTGTTCATGTCAATATTCCCCACTTGTTCAATTGTTGCTAAGCAATTTTTGGATATCATACAAACCTCCATAGAAGGTAATTCTAATGTGGCCAATTTCTCTTTGCCCACTTCTCATTCCTATAAAATGTTTGCCCATGGGCATCTTCCTGCTACTAGTGATTCACTATGCCTTTTATCTGTCACTTGTAGTGTGTAGAAAGATATTGGCCAAGGGAGATTGGTACTTCTTGAGGTATGCCGGAAATGTTTTGCTCTCACACTCCTTATAGGGAAGTCCCATTGAATTAGGCCTTCCGATACTATCAAATAGGAAACCCCAAGGGCGCCATATGGGAACAATGGAACCTATGAATATATAAGATTCATCATGTCTAAATAAAGTAAAAATAATGTAAAAGGGGTGTAAATAAGTCATCTCAAATTTGATTTATGGATTTGGCAGATTCTTCTTTGACAGAAGAAAAAAAATGAAAGACCCGGTTGATAAAACTAGCACAACTAAGAATCAAATAGAAAAAATTACAAAAAATAAGAAGAAATGATTTTGAACTTCGAAAAAATAAAATTGAATAAGTAAACATAATGGAATTGGATTCGGTTAGATGGTACCAATTACATGGATGAATCTTTTTATCGAATGATAAAAACAATGATGTATTTGGCGAATCAAATAACATGCTATAATAAACAACCATTATGATTAGTTGATAATATAAAAAAGTGCATATAGTCCTTTTGTGTTTACAGGTGTAAGTTTTAACACAAGAAATGTCACGACCTAAACCTTGAGCACATGTACATCCTTCAGTGGTCGATAAAATTTGCGACATCCCAAGAATTATCGCCAACCCATTCAAGTTATGGCACATGCGGAAACGTAATCACAATCTCCAAACAACATAAAAGGGGGATAGAAACGTAGGTTGATATTTTCACAAAACACGCTTATAATACAGCAACATATATATATATATAGAAAAGTCTAGCATCACATGGATCTATTTCAAAAAGAAGAGCTTCTAGGCTATCTACGCTCTAAGCTCTTCATCCATGGGACCGGAGTCCCTTCCGATCTTGCCAGACTTCTTAATAACAAAAAGGGTGAACTATCACCCACTGTCCAAATTAGGTGGAGGACCCGACGACATTTGGTAGAGACTAATGACAAACCTAGACTTCACTTTTGACAAACCTTTGCACCTTGCTTGCCAACCCTCCATCTAGGGACCTAAAAATGGTTATACAATAACCAGCGAGACAACATCTCAGCAAGTCCATCCCCTAAATCCCGATTAGAGAAAAGTACATCCACATGCAATCTAACCATATCTCAACCAAACCCACATAATAAATGTAATTAGCCCATAATCAGCAATTAGGGAAAACTAACTCATCTAAACTAAAAATCCAAGACCATCGGTGGAGGCTGAGAGGCAACAACAAGACCACAACCTTCGAGGATGCCGGAGGAACTCCGGTTGGCTTGGGACAAGGCCATGAAGCCCTCAACCTACCATTGCGGAGCAACTTTCTTAGCCAGACTAGGCCGAGCAATGGCGGCATGAGCTCTTTGGAGACGAGGCAGTTACACGGTGAGGTGGTTTGGTCGATTGGTAGGTTGCACTAACACAGCAAGGGTCCCCGGCGGGGGCAGCAATAACGGTGAAGGGACAGTTGTTTCTAGTGAAGATGGTGAGCTGAGATTGAGGAGGGGTGAGTGGTGGAAACGCTGCAACAACCGTGGACAGAGGCGTTGAGCTTCTAATGAAGAGATACAGAGATTTCACTAGCTTTGGAAGTTTGTGGGCCACTGGTGAGGAAGGCTAAGATGCGATCAATGGCCAAGTCAAAGAAAAATGAAACATAAAGGGCAGCTTGGTCGAAAATGGTGGTTGGTCCAGCATCAGCATCACCAAAACAGAGCCTCCTCTGTTTTTCGATTGTTGTTTTGGTTGACCAAGAGGAAACCGAAACAGGGGAGCTAAAACGAAACGGCTTAAAGGAGAACAGGACAAGTGGGCTTTACGGCTGAGAAAAGGAAATGAAAAGGAAAGGAAGAAAGAGAAGGGTGTTCGCACGGCACAAGGGGGGAGGCATACGCGCGGATGGGGAGAGAGAGAAGGAGAAAAAGGACCATGGAGGGTCCCCCTCCCCAATTTCCACAAGCTTTTGCTGATTTTCCATGGAATTTTTACCTCTTTCACTTTCATATGGCCTACCACTCTTAAAGCAAACATATCCTCTTCAAATGAGACTCAAATGGTGGTGGAATTCCTCTTGGCGTACATACATCCGAATTTGCCTCTCTTCTATTAGCTTTCCCCTTTTTCATTTCACCATTTTCATAACCTTAGTTAATAAGGATAAATCCTCATTTAAATCCTTATAATTCCTCTCTCCAAAAGTCCCACATTAAGACCAAAAATCCATTTAAAATATGGTCTTTCTCCCATTCCTTTAATTTGCTGCATTTGAATTTTTCACCAACAATTCCCGTCATCAATAAATCTTGGAAAAATGCAACAATAATCCTAGAATTAATCGTTACACATTAGAGTTTTCAATTTATGAAATCGGAATAAATTTCGTAGTTAAATTCAGTCAGACGTGATTTTAGCGCAACCCAAACTATCGGGTAGTTTTTTTTTGGGAATTTTGGTGTAATTGACCCGTGGTCGATTATTTTCGAGCCACAATGTACTTATTCGACTCATTGAAAACTCTCGGCTGTCATGAAAATCTCGAGATTTCATTTACGGGCATCGGGTACCAAAACAATAGAAAAATCGATTTAATGCCGACGAGAATTTTTGTAATTAGGTGGAATCACCCATGCCTAATTACATACCTCAATCGAATCGACCTATTTCCGGTCTCTAATAGATTTTCGACTGTGCCACAATGACCCATGTAGACTAACACGGTCAAGCAGTCGATTCCTAGTCGAATTCTCAAGTCTGTTGCATCAAAATCCTTTAATGACTTTCCCAACTAGTCTAGTTATCTCATAAGTGATCGGCTCAGAGAATAGCACTATAGGCACATCGATGAAAAGCCCGATTTATTCAATTGAAAACAGAAGTAGAAAATCAAACTGTCACAAGAAAGTCAAAGCACATATGTTACTCGATATAAACTCTTCTTTTTTTTTTTAAGGATCCTCTGTGATAATGAGAAAGATTTTTGCATATATGCAAAAAATCGTCAATAGTACCAAGAGATATGTGAATAGGGATTCTAATGCATATAGATATAAATGATCCAATGGAAGCAAGAATTTCCAAGAACATTGGGAACATTTCAATGACAAACCATAGATCAACTACCAAATCGGAAAAGCTAGGTAGTTTGCCCACAACCGGTCCAAAAAGGGATGGACTTTTCCCTATGGGGATAAGAAAATCAAGGTTGGGATAGTGGGCTATGGAACTTGGGTGTGAATCTTTAAACAATTCTTCTACCCGCATCTTACCCCTCCTAGAAGAGGTAGGACATGTCAAGTATTCACTTGGGATCATGTCTTCTTAGGCCTATTCTAGATGTACAATGCAATTTCGGTATTGGAACAAGCTTAGAGTCTAATCGACGGATAAAAATTCCGAGTTAAGAGGAATGCAATTGAAGTTTTTTTTTTTTATATGTAGGAAATCATGGATGATTGTGTTTGCTTGATTCAGCAACGCTTGTTATCCAAAACAACAAATCCCACTTCCCACAACATCCAAATGGCCCATCTTACGACCCAAGACCTTTCTGAAGTCAAAGTGGACATTATCCACATGCAATCCCATGTTAATAAGCGAGAACCATCTTGCAAGACTATATATTCCAGGATGACTTATACCGAAGTGGTACTGTGAGAGAAGGGTCAAAAGAAGCCCCATTGCGGAGTGAAATAAAGCATGAAACTTTAAGCTCCCAAGTAACGGGAGGAAACTACTAGGACTCTAACCGGGTCCTATGGAGTTCCCTTCTTATCATAGAAATGTCCATTCATGCACTTATGGGTTTCCCCTCGCACATTTCAGACATGAATTATGACGCCCGTCATTGTCCTACCTTTTAAACTTTCGATAAATAGTGTCCTGCGCTATATATTAAGTATAACCCAACATGTGTCATCTTATCGAAAAAAATGGCATGCTTCTTTTGTCAATCTAAACATATAGGAGAGGAATGGTGCAATGATAATATCTTCTAGTATTTTCAGCAATTCTCAAATGGAAAAACTCAATCGTCCAAATTTATTTATTCATGAAGTTTCATATGAATACTAAGACTCCGGTTGTTTGATGGAAAACAATTTTCAGAAAAACATTTTATGGGTATTACGGTGTTCAATTAAAAAAAAAATAGTCAAGGCGCCAATGAAAAAAAACACAAAAATGAGGAAAATTTTTTTGTTTTTCAAAAAGCAGGAGACATTTTTCATCCTCTTTCTTTCACTTCTACACCAAGCACTTTCTTTCAACAAATACATTTTCCTCTTATTTTTATTTAAAAAAATTTTTTTTTTGAATTATTAATTTTTATTTTTAAATATTTTGCTTTCTTTTGTTTTCTTTTTTCTTTGGTTAGTCGCTGGCCATGGCGTGGGTTGGCAACTAGCTACAAGTGAGTTCGAACCTTGCCAGATTTCGGCAAGGCTTGAGCTCTCACTCATAGCCATCAAGTAAGCTTGGGCCATGCCAAATCCAGTGAGGTGGGAGGGGCCCAAGCCTCGCCTAAGGTTGCCAAAGGTTGTCGAGGCTCTAGCCACCTTAGGTGAGGCTTGAGCGCCGAACTTGTCGAATCCGATGAAACTTGAGCTTGCCTTTGGCGACAGGCCAAGGCCGGCAATCAGCCCAAAAAGAAGAAAAAAAAAAAAAAAAGGAAAAGAAAATTAATTTAAAAAATTGCAAATTTTTTGGGAAAATACCGTCAAAAATATTTTATAAAAATGTCATATTTTCCGCAAAATTGATGGAGCCAGACACCTGAATGATGATCTGTCATTTTATCGAGTCTATCTTGCGCGTCCAGAAGTAAAAAAGAATTGGAGTCTATGAGAAGGGACCTCCTATTGAAGAAACTTCGGAACGAAACCCCTAATCCGTACGTTGAATTGGTCGTTCTCACCAAGCTTACCGCGGAAGCCTTCTCTGGCGCGTGGCTTCCTTTCGAAGCTGAGGACCGACTTTCTATAGAAGTCGTCCACACGCTATCCGTCGGCGGATCCAAGGGCTCTGCGATTCAGACAGCCAGTCTCCTCATTTCTCGCTCTCTGCAACTGCTTCCTCGGAAGCGACAAGCACATACCTCGCAATTATTTGTATCGGTTGTGCGAGTTCAGTAAATTTACAAAGAAGATAAGCGTTGCATAGTATGCAACTTGATTACCATATGATTTCACCTATGAAAGTAATTATTTTATATCGAACTTCATAAGAGGAATTTATCAAATCTTTTCCTGGTAGGAAAACGACCATAACGTGGTTTAAGTTTTCGATTGAGCATTTGAATGTAAGAAAAACATTTCCCACTCTGCCCAATGAGATTGAAATAATTATTAATCCATTCTTGTGGTTAGTTGGTAGCTGACATTGAAAGGTTATATTTCTTCTTACTTTCCCTATGCAAATGAATTATTCATTGGCTTTCTCGCGAAAATTTAAAATTACCCTTAAAAAGTTGGGAAAAAATATGTAGATATTATCGCATATGACCTTAAGATGATGTAATATCAAGAAAATTTGATGTGTTCAATAGCCAATAAAAGTAAAGAGGGTCTAGCCTTACTTAGACTTACATAATTTTGAAAATATATTTTGCACGTATAGTATATCTCCTTATTAGTCATACCTCTCTAAACACAAAAATTCGTCCTTTTGTTCTTTATAGACGGATTTGTCGACCAATCCAATCCCCTTTGTCGCCACCATCTCCAACCAGCTCTAGCTGCACTTCATCGACCTCGCCGTACCATTGAACTCTCTCTCTCTCTCTCTTCCCGGAATTGTTGGCATGTCAAGCTTTGTCAATAGCGACAAACAAGTCCGTCGGCATCCTTGAGCTCCACACAAAACATTCAATGTCATCTCAAATGATTTCCAAATTTTGAAATACCAATCCCTTTTTGTTTAGACTAGAAATGGAATTGCTTGGCTTATGGATCCAAAATAAGCCCATCTGAACATGCTGGTTATTCCAGGCGACGCTCGTAGTCGTATTCACCATCGTTGGTTGGTAAGTTTCATGTATCTATACTTAACTTCAAGGCCACTCTTGATTAGGACACCGCATCCACCCTCTCTCTCTCTCTCTCTCTCTCTCTCTCTCTCTCTCATATATTAACATCCTTTCGCTTTTAACTTTCTTGCTTTTCTTTTTTGGTCAAAAAGATAACTTTATTCTTTTATCTGGCTTTTCCACGAATATTTACTAAAGCTCGTACTAGTCAACAAAAAGTAATAAAAAGGATCCACGTTCATATTAAACTAAAAAAACCTGATCAAGGGACAAGGTTTAAGTCTGCAGCACGCGCGCATGTACGTAATGTAAACCAAACTTGACGTCCAAGAAATTCTTTTGTTCACACATTAATGTCCTCTATTAATATAATCCCTTTCTCTCTCCCACCTCTCTGCTCATAAAAAGCTCTCTCTCTCTCTCTCTCTCTCTCACTCTTAGAGGATAGTCTCTAGAAGAACCGAAATCTCTAAACTGTTCCGTTTAGTAAGATTAAAAACCTCTTTTTGTATGCAGTAATTAGTAGAGGTGTCGCCTAAACTTGAGTTTGAAGCCTAAGAAAATAGATAAAATCTTGGTGTGGGATGTGCAAGAGAGCAAGAGAAGAACAGAAAAGAAATGACGTGGCAAACGGAAGATGGAAGAGCCATAATCCCAGCAAGTTATAACCCTAGGGATGAAGATGAGGATGACGACAACACTCTTCTTCCCACCATAGCATGCCCATCATGTGGCCACAGCTTCCCATTATTTGATCAGGTATTTATCACTTTCTTTTTCTTTTTGTTTTGATTTTGTATTGTATATTTAGTTTCCTCTCGAGGGTTTTATTTTTTTGTCATTTAGGATCTGTACAATTATGAAATTATTGTTGTGAAGAGGGAGATTGTTCATGATTTGGTGGGACTACCAGCGGGAGTGAAGTTTGATCCGACTGACCTAGAAATCTTAGAGCATTTGGAAGCGAAGATAATGGGGAACGTGAGGAAGATTCATTTTCTCATTGATCAGTTCATTCCCACATTGGAAGGAGATGATGGGATTTGTTCTACACACCCGGAGAGACTTCCGGGTAATTCTGGAATAACATTGCCCTCTGAATGATTTCACGATAGTTAATGCGTTACTCTAAATGTTATCAATCTTTTTTTTTATAGAAAGAAAAATTTTTTTCCTTTGATTTTTCATTTCTTTTGGCCTTTTTGGATGTTTGGACTGTGCAATGGGAGTAATTCCTCTGCCTAATATTTAATTTAGAGGAAAAGATGCCTATCTTTTCGACCCAAATTCTTTTTCATATGTAAGTCTAAAGAGGTTTAATCAGTTATTAAGACAGATATCTTAGACATAAATGTAAATGTGCACGATATCAACATATAGTCATGGCATGCACAAAGGA
This sequence comes from Eucalyptus caleyi, assembly GCA_014182885.2. NCBI lineage: Eukaryota > Viridiplantae > Streptophyta > Magnoliopsida > Myrtales > Myrtaceae > Eucalyptus > Eucalyptus caleyi. The sequence continues at coordinate 9,955,401 of CM024469.2, read as the reverse complement.
AATTATGCCTTTATACGATTTGATTCAAGAAAGTATAATTTTATTCAGTGTACCAACATCTTAGATAATCAAATACTTTAATTGTCTACGGAGAGTATACAATTTCTGGTTTCAGATTTGGCAGTTTAGGATCGTGTTCGCATAGTTCCAAGATATACTGGAAAATGTATCTCTGTTGGGAGTTCGTTTGATGATGTTCAAGCTTGTTCTGGGGTAAAGTAGACATCTTTGGTCAGGGAATTGTGTACTAATGAAGAAGTAGTTGCACTTACAAGATATTGTTGCATATATTATGGTCTTTTATTGATTGGAACATCAATGTGTCTCCTCTCTTTTAGTTGGAACTTAGTCCAATTATTCTCATCTCTTCATGATTGGGACATTGCTCTTCATGTACCATCAGTTTTTAGGTAAACCTTTCACAGAACAAAAGTCTTTTATTATGTGGCTGTGATTTCTTTTTAATGAGCGCTTTCAAGATTGTGGAGCATACTGCTTAATCCCAAATCACCTTTCTTGTTCGAGAGTCTGATTCCTCAACAAATCAGTTTAATATAAAACATCTGTTGAAAATTTGAAAATGCGTGGAAGTGTGATTTTAATATGAATAATAGTTTGTGCTTTGAATTTGTGCAAGTGTATGTGTGTAGGTTATAGTTTGTAGAGGAATAAACAAGGGTAGGATACATAGAGGAATATAGGCAAGGTTTATGGGACAAAGATATTTTATCTAGCTTAACAAAATAGTATGGCGGAGATATGGTGTAGGAGCTACATGATAGGGAGTTTATATTCATGCTCCTCACACTTTCTTACAAGAATGATTTCTAGCCCTTTTATAGAGAGTCTCCACCACCATAGTTTAGCAACAATTGTCTTCTCCACCACCTTCGATAGTTTGGGCTTCTCTTTACAGCTCATCTCCAGCCATCAACTTGCAGCCATTCTTTTCTTATTCAGCCACTGCCTAGGACTCTTATTGCTGGCTTTTCTTGCATCACACATACAACCTCCAAGCTAGAGATTTGCTGCTCGTTCTCTAGGCTGCTCTAGATATTAACTAATTATTGTTCATTTTTTTTACTCTTCTTTCTTCATGATTAAGTGAGTAGTTTTCAGTGTTGAAAATGGATCACAATTTCCAAAACTCCCCCTTGATCCATTTTCGGAATACTTTAGATATTGTGTCATAAAGTCTTGGATGTACCTTGAAATTCCTCTAGTAGTTTGTCACATGCCTTTTATGCCGTCTTCATTCCACGATCCCTTGCATCTCTTTGTCAAAACAAAACCCTTGCAGCTACCTTCAAATGTGCATTTATTTTCTTAGCAATGTCCCATATGTCTTAGGCCATCAAAGTGCTCTTAGTTGTAGTTGTTAGCTGGGGCGTTAGCTTTAGCTCTCGTAGGATCTAGCTCCAGCTCCAACTCTAGAGCTATTAGCTATTGCTCGAGCTTGGGCTCTAGTCTTGATTTTAGTTAAGGATGGTGAGGACAAACGCCTAAAACCATCCAAATGTACCTAACTCTAATGCCATGTTGAAAATTTGAATGTGCACGGAAGCATAGTTTTGATATGGATGATAGTTTGTCTTTTGAATTTGCGCAAGTGTATGTGTGTAGGTTATAGTTTGTGGAGGAATGGATTAGGGTAGGGTACATAGAGGAATATAGGCAAGGTTTATTGGACAGATATTTTATCTAGCTTAACAAAATAGTTTGGCAGAGATATGATGTTGGAGCACATGATATGGAGTTTATTTTCATGCTCCTCACACTCTTATAAGAATGATTCCCAGCCCTTTTATAGAGTTTCCACCACCATAGTTCAGCAACAATTGTCTTCTCCTTAGATAGTTTGGACTTCTCTTTACAGCTCATCTTCAGCCATCAACTTGCAGCTGTTCTTGTCTTATTCAGCCACCACCTACGACTCTTATAGCTAGCTTTTCTTGCATCACACATACAACATCCAAGCTAGAGATTAGCTAGAGATTTGCTGCTTGTTCTCTAGGCTCTCTGGATATTAACTAATTGTTGTTCACATTCTTGACTCTTCTTTCTTCATGATTAAGCGAGTAGTTTCCCAATTTGTTGAAAATGGATCACAATTTCCAACACTCTCCCTTGACCGATTTTCGGAATACTCTAGACATTGTGTCATAAAGTCTTGGATGTATCTTGAAATTCCTCTAATAGTTTGTCCCATGCCTTTTATACTGTCTTCGTTCCATGATCACTTGCATCATTCTGTCCAAACACTTGCGCCAACCTTCAAATGTGCATTTCTTTTCTTCAACAATGTCCCATATGTAGCTCTGGCTCTTATAGGCTCTAGCTCTAGCTTTGGCTTTAGCTTTAGCTCTAGCTTCAGCTCCAACTCAAGCACCGTTGGCTCTCGCTCAAGATTGGGCTCTGGCCTTGATTTTAGTTAAGAATGGTGAGGACAAATGCCCAAAACCATCCAAATGTACCTAGCTCTAATACCATGTTGAAAATTTGAACGTGTGCAGAAGTATGGTTTTGATATGGATGATAATTTGTGTTTTGAAGTTGTGCATGTCTGTAGGTTATAGTTTGTAGAGGAATAGACAAGGATAGGACACACAGAGGAATATAGGCAAGGTTTATGGGCCAAAGATATTTTATCTAACATAATAAAATAGTTTGGTGGAGATGTGGTAAAGGAGCTACATGATATGGAGTTTATTGTCATGCTTTCTCACACACTCTTACAAGAATGATTCCCAGCCCTTTTATAGAGAGTCTCCACCGTCATAGTTTAGCAACAATTGTCTTCTCCACCACCTTCGGTAGTCGGACTTCTCTTTACAACTCATCTCCAGCCATCAACTTGCAGCCATCCTTGTCTTATTCAGCCACCACCTAGGACTCTTATAGCTGTCTTTCTTTGCATCACACATACAACCTCCAAGCTAGAGATTTGCTACTTGTACTCTAGGCTGCTCTGGACATTAACTAATTGTTGTTCAGGTTCTTGACTCTTCTTTCTTCATGATTATGCAAGCAATTTCCAGATTTTGTTGAAAATGAATCACAATTTCCAACACTCCCCCTTGATCCGTTTTCAGAATACTCTGGCCATTGTGTCATAAAATCTCGGACGTACCTTGAAATTCCTCTAATAGTTTGTCTCATGCCTTTTATGTAGTCTTTGTTCCACAATCCCTTGCATTCTTTGTCGAAACAATTGCACTTACCTTCAAATGTGCATGTCTTTTCTTCAACGATGTCATATATGTCTCAGGCCATCAAAATGCTCTAAGTTGTAATTGTTAGCTTGTGCTCTAGCTCCAACTTTGGCTCTAGGTCCAGCTCTAGCACTGTTGGCTCTCGCTCAGGCTCGGGCTTCAACCTTGGATTTTAGTTGAGGATGGTGAGGACAAACGCTCAAAACCATCCAAATGTACCTAGCTCTAATACCACGTTGAAAATTTGAATGTGCATGGAAGCATGGTTTTGATATGGGTGATAATTTGTCTCTTGAATTTGTGCAACTATAGGTTATAGTTCGTAGAGGAATGGACAAGAGTAGGATACACAGAGGAATATACGCAAGGTTCATGGGACATATTTTATCTAGCAATAACAAAATAGTTTGGCAGAGATGTGGTGCAGGAGCTACATGACATGATTATTTTCATGCTTCTCACACTCTTACAAGATTGATTCCTAGCACTTTTATAGAGTCTCCACCGCCACAGTTTAGCAACAATTGTCTTCTCTAGAACTTCAAATGGTCTGGACTTCTCTTTACAGCTCATCTCCAGCCATCAACTTGCAGCCGTTCTTGTCATTTTCAGCGACTGCCTATGACTTTTATAGCTGGCTTTTCCTGCATCATGCGTACACCCTCCAAGCCAGAGATTTGCTGCTTGTTCTCTAGGTTGCTCTGGATATTAACTAATTGTTGTTCATGTTCTTGACTCTTCTTTCTTCATGATTAAGCAAGTAGTTTCCAGATTTTGTTGAAAATGAATCACAATTTCCAACAACATCAAATTGATCATCTTCGAGTTTATCATACAGAAGTCTTGTAGAAACAGATTTTAAAGTTCTGGTTGTCATTATAGAGTGACTTTTAATTTTTTATAATCTTTTCAGTCTGTGTAAGTTTAATTTACAAAATTGTTGTAAATGCATGTCGTGTATGAATTTGAATGTTTGTATGCTTTCAAAATTGATGATGAGAACATACATAGTGATACTACAGCAAGACATTTCGTGTAAACCAGACTTGACATTTATACAATAGAAATCAATTCTGACTTACTGTTAGCAGTGTAAAACACAAAAAGAACTTGCTGACATGCATAACGACACGAGATACTCAAAGCGCAGCTAGCAGAACTATCAAAAACATTACGTTCAGATAAAGAAGCTTGTTGTTGAAAATTTAAATGTGCACAGTAGCATGGTTAGGGTATCGATGATAATTTTTTATTAATGATGTGCAAGTGTGTAAGTGTAGTATGTATCTAGTAATGGATGAATAAGGGACAAGGTAGGATAGTTCAAGGGACAAAGGTCATGGGATATAGTTTATCTAGTTGATGAAAATGGGTAGTACAAGAAAGTGTTGGTGATGGAGGAGTACTTTTATGGTACATAAGCTATCTTAGTTCTACTCCCCACGACTTCTTGCATGAGTGGCTCCTTGCCTATTTATAGACAAATTGCATGGCAAAAGTATACCTGAAAAATGGAGCCACTCATGTATGAATTGCTTTGAGTAATTAGCTTAGGTTAGGAAAATGCATGCATCAAATTTATGGGGAAGATACAATTCGAATTTCAGCTTTAGATTTTTCCCTTCTATAAAATCAATTGCTCTTCAGATGCTCTCATGCTCGTGTTGATGGTCGAGTTGTCATCCATTTTCTTGTTGGGGGTCTTAGGAGTTTCCTGTTCATCCACCACATCGATTTCCTTCTTCTATGAAATCTAGGATCTTTTGCTTCGAAGTCTACCTTGTGTCCGTCCCATGACCTGGTCCCCCCTCATGTCATGCCAAATTATGTATAGTCTACATGCAAATGTTGCACGATAAGTTACTGTTTTCTTACTAACTTTGACGAGGAGCTCAAAATTCAGGCATTCCTTATTTGGATGCAACAGCTAAAATGAGGATTGCAAATATCCACAGAAGGGTGCAACAATTAACAGTTTATATTGAAACTGAATACTCAACCGATCAAGTATTCATTTGCATAGTAGATAATCTAATGTTGAATAGTAGGAAATATAACTACCACTCAGATCATCTTTATTTATTACATGAGCTGATCACCTCTATGACACTCAATTTCCATTTTCTACAAATCTCATTTGAGTGTCTCTTCTATGCACATCACGCAGGAGTAAGCAAGGACGGACAAATCCGCCACTTCTTCCACCGGCCTTCGAAGGCATATGCCACTGGGACTAGGAAACGGCGCAGGGTGCACAAGAACGCTGATGAGAGTGAGACTAGATGGCACAAGACCGGTAAGACAAGGTCGGTCCTCGCAGGCAGAGTAGTGAAAGGGTTCAAGAAGATACTTGTGCTTTACAACAGTCACGGGAGGCAAAGGAAGCCTGAGAAGACCAACTGGGTGATGCACCAATACCACCTCGGCAAAAGCGAAGAGGAGAGAGATGGAGAGCTGGTCGTGTCCAAGGTGTTCTACCGAACGCAGCCCAGACAACCCAGTTCGACGAACCTAAAAGAACCAAAGGACACAATGCCGAAGAGTGCTCAAAGCTTGAATGAAAATGATCATGTATCAAAGAACTCTATTGACGTGATTGGGTATAATAGTAACCCGCCTTGTGATGTGTCTTACGACCAGCTAATTATTCCTAAATTTGCCGTTCATGGCGAGGCTGCTTTTTTGGATCCACTAACAGAAGATTCGAACAAGCGGAAGCTTGTAGAATATTCATAGATGAATTAGGGAGATAGTTTTGTAAGAGTTTTTCTAATGTAGACTATATTAATTGATATTGTAATTTATCGTTTTACGGAATTGGTTTATAAAATGAGATAGAAGATTTCTTAATTGATATAATATGGGGCTAATTAGTATAGGTCGAGTTGAACCCAGCTCGTAATTAGAGGGCCTAGCTGAACACTCTATAGATAATGCTCAAATCTCTCTTCTAATCCTAACACATACAATTATCCTCACATAAGGAGCATTTACTAAATGCAAAGGATCATGAACTATCTCATTGAGCCAGTGATACAAAAGCTAATAAAGGAGAAGCACTTGTACTTTGGATCATCATTTTTCCACATAAAAAATGATAGATTTTAATACGGGTGCATTAATCTCTCTATTCAATTATATAAGTTTTTGTTTCTAGCTATGCGTGGGATTGCACTTTCACGACTAACAAGTTTTTCTTTTGTGTGGCAGCAAAATCCCTAGCATTATTGGTTTGGGAGTGTTGTTGTGTAGCTTAGCAATGAGTGGTTAGGTGTTCTTCTTTTTTTGGGTCGAAGAGTGACTAGGTGTTTGATTGAGAATAATATGAACAGTGGGAAATTATAGGTCTGTTTTTCAGGAAGTTAGAAACTTTTTATTTAGTGGCCGAGTTTTGGTAATAATCAGTCGGTAAAGTGCAATTGGTCGACAAGAAGACTCAATTCTTATTAACAAAAATATCAACATGCAGAGGCCAAGTGTTGGAACGAATTAGTTGATATAATTATCAAGTTAATGGAGTCAATGTAACTGTTAAATACAACGCCAATCAATCAATAAACATTAGTTATTTATCTTTATCTTCCAGTTTATTTTTGCATTTCTAGTAACTTTACATAACTAACCGTAATTGCTTTTAGTCTTCGTGCTTGTAATTTTCCCGTCAAATTACATTTCTTATGTAAGAACAAAGGAAACCGCATATCCTTTGTCAATTGATTCATCAATCCATCCTTTAAAAGGTACTTTGTCGATACCGACGTAACATATTTTGGACACTCGTTGTTGGACTTGTTTGTTAATCTGAGGAAGCTGTCATGTCATGAACCGAACACCAACATGAGCCAAACAATGCTTTTGGTAATAACAAGCAAAATTTGACAGTCGGCATCTTTTCATCTCAATATAATGGCTGATATTTGTTGGTACTTCATCGAAAAGTGTCAACAAAGCACCTCTTAAAGGATGGATGGATAAACCATTTTACAAAGTATATAAGGGGTCATCTGCTGATTCTTGGATAGGAAATGCAATTTGACTAGAAAATTTAATGTACAAAGACCATAGACAATTGTGGCTAGCCATATAAAGATATTGGAATGTAAAGATAAATTGCAAGATAATAGTGAGCAACTGGCGTTCATTAATTGATCAACAAATACTTAATGCTTATATCGACTCCTCTACCTTGTTGGTAACCGACAATTACATCAACTTCTTCATTCCAACTCTTGGTTGCTGCATGTTAACATTTTTGTAGATAAGAATTGGGTCTTCTTGTAAACCAAATGCACTTTACGGAGAGATCATTCCCAAAAATTAGCCATTTTCTGCTTAATGCAATTTACGGACTGATCATTCCGAGCAATTGGCCATTTTCTGTTTTCGGTGTCACTCTGGCAGGCCCCGCCGACCAAATTGTTGACTACGAAACTTATGATATTGTTTAGGGTCAACATACGCTTCATTTCAAAGAATTGAATAATTGATCAATCATCTGATTTTTTTTCTTTAAATGAGACAATTAAAAGTCATCATATGCCTATTTGTTATTGGCATATTCGATTTTTCCTTGCTGAATTTTATTTTGGTTAAATTCATCATTTCATTAAATACACATTTTGTATAAGTCTTCATGTGACACTTTGTCTTTTTGCAATTGCTCATATTTAGACACTATTGCCAATTAAAGGCCAACTTTGTAAATTCCTTTTTAGAAAGTGAAATGAGGCATCTAATTCATATCCTTCTTAAACTGAGCAGGTTAATCGACTCATTGCTATGTTGATTGAGTCTAGTCAGGTTAGCAACTGATATCTCCGGTATTATTCTATAGGAAATTGAGAATGGAACCGTCTTTCCATCTCTACCCGGTTGCATACCAAATTATGTGATAGATTAGTATACCAAGTGAAAGCAACTTTTGATTAAGACAAAGGAAATAACCTAAATCTTAACAATTCATTTGTCTTTGCTTCTCAACATTGGGCTGAAAATTGAGTGATATGTTCAATGATCGACTATTCCCATTTCTGACCCAAAAAAAAAAAAAAAAAAAAAGAGACTATTCCCATTCGCCATTGGAAATGGCCAAATCAAGAATTGTATATCTTTTAGGAAAGGACTGATTATCAACCCGTTCAGGATAAGGTGTTTTTTGTAAGGCCTAACAGTTTGAACTTTTTCGACAAACTGTGCAAAGTTTAATTTAGTGTTTGGTTGGCCATGTTAGCCCCTAAACACTGGTTCTAGTCTCGTTGTATTTTCTATATCTATATTAGTTGTTCAACTAATGTGCTTTCCGTTTGTTATCTAGTTGTCCATACAATATTTTTTTCAATTGTGAACCCTAAAGGTCTTGTCCACTGAGTGATCATGTCATGTTCTCGTGTGTTCGTTATGGTCCTAGTGTTTAGCCTAATTATTTTTCTAAAGATAGAAAAACCCACAATCAAAGAAATAAAGGAATGAAAGCACACATATCAAAAAGGGTAATAACAACCACTAAGAAAGCCAGTAAGATATTGAAAGTAACCTGATACAATGTCGGATAAGGATTATTACACGGCTTTGTTTAAGAACCCTAAGATAGGATTCCCTAAGCAATGGAAATTCCCAATCTAAATGATGAACACAAACAGGTCATGATGAGGCGGGATTAAGCAAAAAGAAACTTTAAATGCAAAAAGAGTGATTTAAATGCAACATCAAATTACTACAAGAGAAATGCAACCCCGGGGGTAAAGTGATGGAAAAATATGAAACTATGTCCGATCAGTCTCAAAAATTTTCCTGAGGTGTAATTATCACCTAAATGCAATGCCCATCTTTTTTAATCACTCTCTCTCTCTCTCTCTCTCTCTCTCTCTCTATCTATCTCTCTCTCTCTCTCTCTCTCTCATATTTTTAACAACGCCAATTGAACATGATTAATGACTACACCGAAAAATTAAAATCTAAAAAATGTTCTTACTATTTTTATTAGTTTTTAGTATCTTTTAAAAAAAATTGATCCTAAAGTTCATGAAATGCATAGTAAACATGAAACTGTGATTTAAACAAAAATAAACTAAGTGAGATTAATTTAAAAAAAAAAAAAAAAAAAACATTCCTAGATCGCACATCAACCGGTCAACGAATTGTCACAACCAAAATATTGCTATATTGAACCTGGTGCATCCACACATCACAAATGACCAAAAGTTAGCTGGTGTTTGTCACACATAACTCACAGAATTAACGTCAAAAAGCGCGGAAATCTGCTGAGAAAAGCGTAATTCCTAGAACGCACTCAAATTGTTCGACGAAATGCAGGAGCAAGAGTTGCATTCACACACGAGCATCTCGAGAGCACGACATGCACGATAACGTGTACAGCAAGCATTCCAACCCATTCAACACCCACTGTTCCTCTGGACAGTATCCACATGGCATACATACCTCTCATAAACTCTTATCATACACGGACATTTACAGCAGGTATACACAGCTTGTATACACGTCACAAACTTGTATTTGCCTATTCATTCACAGCTCAGGTCCATAACTCGCTCATAAAACTAACACAGCACAAGCATGATGCTTCTTAGCCAACATACTCACTTATTTGTTGCATGCAGAACAATTATTTGCGCATAATGCACATATGGCTTGCATACACAACCCATCCAATCCACCCATACAGCTTGTATACATCCATAGCATCTTAAATTAGCATGGTACACACTTAGAGTTCACTCAAAACCTCTACGCAGCATGCTATTGCAAGTGAAATATGTTTAGGCTTGGCTAACTTCATACCAGTAAAAGACAGCAGCTAGTGACCATTCCACGTTGATTGTTTTTCATTATTCTCATTAGCTTCTTGTAAAATATGAAACAAAATCCTCACCTTGATTCCCAGTTGATGAATCCCATGGTCCTTGCCCGAGAAAATCAAAAAATTTCCCTCTAAATGGTGATGGAAATTGTTCCTTTCGAACATGAAAGAGGAACATGCAGAGAAGACAACTGACCACGACGGTTCTTGTTAGCCTGCAAACTCGACTCCTGGACCTCTCTTCATCACTCCCTTGGCATCCACTTGAACTAGTTGTATCCTAGTTTGATCCACAAGTCATGATTTGCTCGACCTTTCCTCATTTCTTTCAAGAAGTCTTGCTTTCCTTCACCAGTGATTGACTACCTTCAACAGAATTTCTAGGCTTTCTGGATTCATGGGCTTACTTTGGTGCACACTTCATGCCCTTACGCCTGCAAATATAGGATCAACCGAGGGAAGTCATCAAGCCTTTATTAAACTAGAACATACGTAGTTTAATATACAACATGTTATTTGGTTCACCATTTCCTAGTTTTCCTCAAAGGCTCTCTCTTTCCCGAGGCCATGAGTAGCCACTCCTCCCCTAAAAACTAGAACATGGCTAGTTTTACCTACATGATATTTGGTTTGCCATTTCCTAGTTTTTCTCAAAGGCTCTCCCTTTCCCTGATCCCTAGGCCACGACTAGCCACTCAGCACCTAAAATTTTTTGAATCCATTCCTGTCAGTGAGATGATGTCACTCGGATTTTGACTGCTTTCCTAATCTCTGTTTGGGATGAATCAACTATTGCTAATTTTGCTCTAATTTGACCCTCGTCTCATTTTCTGGTCACTAGCTCTCAATTGGGCTGAACTTTTGGTCAACTGTTGACCAAAATAATCATATTTAATAGATGCCCCATCTGACCTTGCAAGCATTTGGGTGAATTTTGCAATGTCCCTCAAATTTCACGTAATTGCATTCAGCCCCTCTCCTTTGTTATGAATATCAATTGCAGCCCCTACTTCCTTTCAATGTAGCCAAATTTTGACCTTTGTTTAGTCCAATTTCATGGCAAATGTAAAGTCAAGGTGATGGGACTTAGTGCGATGCAGCGGCGCCAGGACTTCCTTTCAGCTTTGAGGGCCTTGAGAGGTCCGTGGTTCCAAATCTTCTGGCGTTGGGCTTGAGGTATTAAAAATTACCTTGTCTATAATCACCAGATGCAATGAAATCAATGCAAAATCGTGCGGGGTAGGTGTTTTTGGTGACGGATCGAATTTCACTGTGGTCGGATAATTTGATTCCTATTTTTTTAATAAAATTCATGACACTAATTCCTTTTTACTATGATGCTCCAGGTTTCCAAATGCAGATAAATGAATAAGGTCCACGATGGTGCAAAATCAATCAATTTTTTGTTAGGGGTCGAATTATAGCCTTATCAACGAATTTCGTCCCTTATTATTATTTTTTTTAAATGTAATATTCATCTATCCACAAAAACTTACATGTTGACAACTTTGTAAATATCGTAATTGAAATTCAAATTTATGATGTTATGTTCTTAGTCATTACAGATTGTTGTCAACCTTTATAAACCATCGTTTTTTATACATATCGAGTTCCAATATTAGGTGTCCCAATGATAAAACACCAAGCCAGTCTCAAATGATGTAACGATTTTAGCAATTGACCTCAAACCCGTCTCATTACTCAAAACCAAAAACTCTTTTACTTAACATTAGCGTGATTGGATCCCTAATTATGTACCCGCCCCCTTCTATCCTAGGGTTGTTCTTGACCATTGACTAACAAGCGTCACAAGCACCCTATTTTGCAATTAAATAGACAATTACCCAGTGGCTAACTTTTGGCTTAGAAGAGAAAAAATTGAACTTTGGATCTCAAAGTGAGGAAATAAATATTAATCTTTAAAACAATATGTTTCAGTACATAATACACTTACTATGATTCAAGTTAAAATAGAATCAAGAGATTCCAACTTCAATTTATGACAACCCATTCATTCAGGTAGTCCTTGACCAATGAAGTCCATCAGGTTGCCTACTACACCCTTCAGCATTCCCATGGGGATGATCTATAGGGTTCATAACCATTCCTCTTACTTCAAGACACTTACCTAACCAACATTTAGATTCGACTCTATCTAACATTTTCTGGTTCACCTCCACATTCTCCATTTGTCCAACTGTTGCTAAGCGGTTTTAAATATCATACAAACCTCCCAAGAAAGTAATTCTAATGTGGCCAATTTCTCTTTGCCCACTTCTCATTTATGTTAAATGTTTGCTCGTGGGCATCTTCCTGCTACTAGTGATTCACTATGCCTTGTATCCATGGCTTGTAGCGTGCAGATAGATATTTGCTGAGGGAGATTGGTGCTCCTTCAAGTATGCCCAAAATATTTTTCTCTCACACTCCTTATAAGGAAGTCCCAATGAATTGGGCCTTTCGATACTATCAATAGAAAGCCCCAAAGGCACCATATGGGAACAATGGAGCCTATAAATATGTAAGATTCTTCATGTTTGAATAAAGTAAAAATTAACATAAAGGGGTGTAAATAAGTCATCTCAAGTTCGATTTATGGATTTGACATATTCTTCTTTGACAGGAAAAAAATGAAAGATCTAGTTGATAGAACTAACACAACCAAGAATCAAATAGAAAAAAATTACAAAAGATAAGAAAAAATGATTTTTAACTTCGAAAATAAAATTGAATAAGTAAACAAAACGGAATTGGATTCCGTTGAATGGTACCAATTAAATTGATGAATCTTTTTATCATAGCATGAAACAATGATGTATTTGGCGAATCAAATACCATGGTATAAAAAAGAACCATTATGATTAGTCGATAATATAAAAAATAAAATAAAAAAGTGCATACAATCATTTTGTATTTATGAGCCAAAGTTTTAAACAAGAAAGTTGAAGTATATATTTTACTAGTTATAGACTCTTTTTTTTATGGATCCTCTGTGATAACAAGAGATATTGTTTGCATATAGGCAAAAAACCATCGATAATGCCAAGAGATATGTGAATAGGGATCCTAATGCATATAGATACAAATGATCCAATGGGAGCAAGAATTTCTAGAACAGTTGGAACATTTCAATGATAAATCATAGATTGACTACCAAAAGGAAAAGCTGGGTGCCTTGCCCACAGCCGGTCCAAAAGGGGAAGGACTTTTCCCTATGGTGATAGGAAAAATCATCATTGGGATGGTGGACCCAAGGCTATGGAACTTAGGTGTGGATCTTTGACCAATTCTTCTACCCGCGTATTACCCTTCTTGGAAGATGGAGGCACGTCAAGTATCCCTTGGGATCATGTCTTCTCGGGCTTATTCTAGATGTACGATGCAATTTCTGTATTGGAATAAGCTTTGAGTCTAATCGATGGATGGAAATTTCCGAGTTAAAGAGGAATGCAATTGACGTTTTTTTTATACCTATTCATATCAATCGAATGAAGAAATAAGGATGATTGTGTTTGCTAAATTTAGTGACGCTTGTTATCAAAAATGAGGAATCCCACTTCTCACGACATCCAAATGGTCCATCTTATGATCCAAGACCTTTTCAAAGTCAAAGTGGACGTTATCCATGTACAATCCCGTGTTAATCAATAAGAACCATCTTGCAAGGCTAAATACTCTTGAGTGATATATAGCAAAGTCGTACCATGAAAGAATGGTCAAAGAACCCCATTGAGGAGTGAAATAAATCATGAAATTGTAACCTCCCAAGCAATGGGAGGAAACTACTGGGACTCTCATTGCATCTGACGGAGTTCCCTTCTCATCATGGAAATATTCCATTCGTGCGCTTATGGGTTTTCCCTTGCACATTTCAGATATAAATTATGACGCCCGTCATTGTCCAACCTTTTAAATTTTCAATAAATAGTGTTCTGCGCTAAATATTAAGTATAACCCAACATGTGTCATCTTATTGGAAAAAACGACATGCTTCTTTTGTCAATCTAAACATATAGGAGAGGAATGGTGCGATGATAATATCTCCTCATATTTTCGGCCATTCTCAAATAGAAAAATTCAGTCGTCCAAACTTATTTTTATTCACTAAGGGTGCGCATGATAAAATTTCTGTTTCTTGATTTCTTTGTTTCTCTGTTTTTCATATGAACGCTATGAATCTGGTCGTTTTAGAAATGATAAATCAAACCACTGTTTCAGAAATTTTGACCCTAAGACTCTGGTCATTTTACAAAAAACAACTTCTTGAAACACGTTTTCTATATATTTTGGCATTCAATTCATGGAAAATAAACTATTTAATGTGCTAATGGAAAAAACACTTTAAAAAATGAGGAAAATGTTTTTCGTTTTTCAAAATGCATAAGACTTTTCCATCCTCTTTCTTTCACTTCTACACCAAGCACTTTCTTTTGCCAAATACCTTTTTCTCTTTTTCTGTTTTTCTCTTCTTTTTTTTTTTATTTTATGAAAAATTCGAGTTTTAATTATTCTTAATTTTTATTTTAAATCTTTTGTTTTCTTCTTCTTCAACTAATTGTGGACCATGGTGTGGGTTGGCAATCGGCTAAAAGTCAGTTTGAACCTCACCAGATTTCAAGGAAACCTGAGCTCACTCAAGGCCATCGGGCAAGCTTAGGCCTCACCAGATCTAGTGAGTTGGGAGGGCCTCAAGCCTTGCCTGAGAAGCAAAGTTGGAGTGTCACTAAACTCATCAAATCTAATGAGCTCAAGCTTGCCAATAGCCTATCACCATGGCCAGTGATCAACCAAGAAAGAAGAAAAAGAAAAAAAAAAAAAAGAAAGAAAAATAATTTTAAAAAATAGTAAAATATAATCAATTTTTGAAAAATAACTTTTTAAAAAATATTTTTCAAAAACGTCACATTTTCTACAAAATTGATGGAGCCTAACCCAAATGATATTCTCTCATTTCATAGAGTCTATCTTGCGCGTCCAGAAGTAGAAAAGAATTGAAGTCTATGAGAGGGGACCCTCCTATTGAAGAACCTTCGGAACGAAAGCCTCATCCATACGTTGAAATTGTCGTCCTCACCAAGCTTACTGCATAAGCCTTCTCTTTCTTGGGCGCGTGGCTTCCTTTAGAAGCTGAGGACCGACTTGCTCTAGAAGTTGTCGTCCACACGCTGTTCGTCAGCGGATACAAGGGCTCGGCGAATTCAGACAACCAGTCTCCTCATTTCTCGCCCTCTGCAACTGCTTCGTAAGCGACAAGCACATACCTCGCAATTCTTTGTCTCGGTTGAGCGAGTTTTCTCCCCTTACGAAGAAGAAGATACGCGTTGCATAGTATGCAACTTGATTACCATATGATTTCGCCTTATGAAGTAATTATTTTAGATCGAGCTTCATGAGAGGAATCTGTCAGATCCTTTCGTGGTGGGAAAACGACCATAACGTGGTTTAAGTTTTCGATTGAACATATGAATGTAAGAAAAACATTTCCCACTTTGGCCGATGAGATTGAAATGATTATTAACGTATTCATGTGGTTGAACGGTAGCTGACATTAAAGGTTATGTTTCTTCTTACTTTCCCTATGCAAATGAATTATTCATTGGCTTTCTCACGAAAATTTAAAATTACCCTTAAAAGTGGGAAAAAATATGTAGAATTATAGCATATGACCTTAATATGATGTAATATCAAAAGAATTCGATGGGTTCAAAGTCAATGAAAGTCAAGGGTCTAGCCTTACTTACATAATTTTGAAAATATATTTTACACAGACAATATTTCTCCTTATTAATCATACCTCTCTAAACCCAAAAACTCATCATCCTCATTTTTTATATACGGATTTGTTAACCAATCAATCCCCTTATTGCCACCCATCTCCGACCACCAATGCTGGCATTGTAGTAGCTCTAGCTACACTACATCGTCTCCACCTCACTACTGAAATCTCTCTCCTCCCCCTTCCCACCCCCCCCAAAAAAAAAAAAAAAAAAAAAAAAAAAAGAGTTGTTGGGGTATCGAGCTCTGTCAACAGCATGCAAACAAGTCTGTCGACGGCATCCTTGAAATACCGATCACCTTTTATTTAGTCCTGAGATGGAATTGCTTGGCTTATGGATCAAAATTAGCCCATCTGAACATGCTGGTTGTTCCAAGCAAAGCTCGTAGTCGTATTCATTATCGTTGGTTCGTAAGCTTCATGTATCTATACTTAACTTCAAGGCCACTCTTGATTAGGACTCTGCATCCACTACATCCCTCTCTCTCTCTCTCTCTCACATATTAACATCCTTTCTCTTTTAACTTTCTTGCTTTTCTCTTTAGGTCAAAAAGATAACTTTCTTTTTTTTATCTGGCTTTTCCACGAATATGTACCAGTCAACAAAAAGTAATAAAAAGGATCCACGTTCATATTAAATTAAATAAAACCTAATCAAGGGATTGGATTTTTGTCTGCCGGCCGCGTGTATACATCATCCAAGCCAAACTTGATGTCCAAGGAAAATTTTTTTTTTACACATTAATGTTCCCTATTAATACAATCCCCTTCTCTCTCCCACACCTCTCTTCTCATAAAAGCTCTCTCTCTCTCTCTCTCTCTCTCTCTCTGAGGGTAGTCTCTAGAAGCACTGAAATCTCTAATTTGTTCGGTTTAGTAAGATTAAAAACCTCTTTTTTTGTATGCAGTAACTAGTAGAGGTGTTGCTTAAGCTTGAGTTTGGAGCCTAAGAAAATAGATGAAATCTGGGTGTGGGATTTGCAAGAGAGCCAAAGAACAGCAGAAAAGAAATGACGTGGCAAATGGAAGATGCAGGAGCCATAATCCCACCAACTCATAACCCTAGGGATGAAGATGAGGATGGAAACAACACTCTTCTTCCCACCATAACATGCCCTTCATGTGGCCACAGCTTCCCATCATTTGATCAGGTATTTCTCACTTTCTTTTTCTTTTTGTTTTGGTTTTGTACTGTATTTTAGTTTCCTCTCAACGGTTTTATTTTTATTTTTTATTTTTGTCCTTTAGGATGTGTGTAATTATGAAATTATTGTTGTGTAGAAGGAGATTGTTCATGATTTAGTTGGACTACCAGCGGGAGTGAAGTTTGATCCGACTGACCAAGAAATCTTAGAGCATTTGGAAGCGAAGATAATGGGGGACGTGAGGAAGATTCATTTTCTCATTGATCAGTTCATTCCCACATTGGAAGGAGATGATGGGATTTGTTGTACACACCCGGAGAGACTTCCAGGTAATTCTGGAATAACATTGCCCTTTAAATGATTTCACGATAATTAATGTGTTACCCTAAATGTTATCAATCTTTTTAGATAAAAAAAAATTGCCCTTATAGAAAGAAATTATTTCCTTTAGTTTTCATTTCTTTTGGCCTTTTTGAATGATTGGACTTTGTAATGGGAGTAATTCCTCTGCCTAGTCTTAAATTTAGAGGAAAAGATGCATATCTTTTCGACCCAAATTCTTTTTCATATATAAGTCTAAAGATGTTTTATCAGTTACTTAATAAGATAGATATCTTAGACATAAATGCAAATGTCCATGAAATCAACATATAGTCATGGCACGTACAAAGGAAATCACACCTTTAATACGATTTGATTCAAGAAAGTATAATCTTCTTCAGTGTTGTCTTAGATAATCAAATACTCAAATTGTCTACAAAGAGTGTACAACTTCTGGTTCAGATTTGGTGGTTTAGGATCGTGTTCGTGTAGTTCCTAGAAATACTGGAAAATGTATCTCTGTTGGGAGTTCGTTTGATGATGTTCAAGCTTGTTCTGGTGTAAAGTAGACATCTTTGGTCGGGCAATCGTGCACTAATGAAGTAGTTGCACTTTCAAGATATTGTTGCATATATTATGGTTTTTTATTGATTGAAACATCAATGTCTCTCCTCTCTTTTAGTTGGAAATTAGTCAAATCATTCTCCTCTCTTCATGATAGGGACACTGCTCTTCATGTGCTATCAATTTTTAGGTAAACCTTTCACAGAACAAAAGTCCTTATAACTATGTGGGTGTGATTTCTTTTTAATGAGCACTTTCAAGATTGTCAAGCATACTGCTCAATATCCCAAATCACCTTTCTTGTTTCAGAGTCTTATCCTCAACAAATCAGTTCAATATAAAACATCTGTTGAAAATTTGAATATGCGTAGAAGCATGATTTTGATATGGATGATAGTTTGTGTTTTCAATTTGTGCAAGTGTATGTGCATAGGTTATAGTTTGTAGAGGAATGGGCAAGGGTAGGAAACATAGAGGAATATAGGCAAGGATTATGGGACAAAGATATTTTATCTAACTTAACAAAATAATTTGGCGGAGATATGGTGTAGGAGCTACCTGATATAAAGTTTATTTTCATGCTCCTCACACACTCTTACAAGAATGAGTCCTAACCCTTTTATAGAGTCTCCACCGCCATAGTTCAGCAGCAATTGTCTTCTCCACCGCATTAGATAGTCTGGACTTCTCTTTACAGCTCATCTTCAGCCATCAACTTGCAGCCATTCTTGTCTTATTCAGTCACCACATAGGACTCGTATAGCTAGCTTTTCTTCTTGCATCACACGTACAACCTCCAAGCCAGAGATTTGCTACTCGATCTCTTCGCTGCTCTGGATATTAACTAATTTTTGTTCACGTTCTTGACTCTTCTTTCTTCATGATTAAGCGAGTAGTTTCCGAATTTTGTTGAAAATGGATCACAACTTCCAACACCCCCTTGATCCGTTTTTGGAATACTCTAAACATTGTGTCATAAAGTTTATGATGCATCTTGAAATTCCTCTAGTAGTTTGTCCCATGCCTTTTATGCTGTCTTTGTTCCACAATCCCTAGCATCCTTTTGTCGAAACACTTGCACTTACCATGTGCATGTCTTTTCTTCAACGATGTCCCATATGTCTTGGGCCATCAAAATACTCTTAGTTGTAGTTGTTAGCTCTGGCGCTGGCTCCAGCTTCAGCTCTAGGTCTAACTTTGGCACTGTTGGCTCTCGCTTTGGGGCTCGGGCTCTAGCCTTGATTTTAGTTGAGGATGGTGAGGTCAATGCCCAAAACCATCCAAATGTACTTAACTCTGATACCATATTGAAAATTTGAATGTGCGTGGAAGCATGGTTTCGTTATGGATGATGGTTTGTGTTTTCAGTTTGTGCAACTGTACTTGTGTAGGTTATAGTTTGTAGAGGAATGGACAAGGGTAGGATACATAGAGGAATAAAGCAAAGTTTATAGGACAAAGATATTTTATCTAGCATAACAAAATAGTTTGGCGGAGATGTGTAGGAGCTACATGATTTGAAGTTTATTTTCATGCTCCTCACACACTCTTACAAGAATGATTCCCAGCCCTTTTATAGAGTCTCCACTGCCATAGTTCAGCAACAATTGTCTTATCCACCGCCTTAGATAGTTTGGACTTCTCTTTACAGCTCATCTCTGGCGTTCTTATCTTATTCAGTCACAGCCTAGGACCTTTTTATAGCTGGCTTTTCTTGCATCACGCATACACCCTCCAAGCCAGAGATTAGCTGCTTGTTCTCTAGTCTGCTCTAGAATATTAACAAATTGTTGTTCATGTTCTTGACTCTTCTTTCTTCAAGATTGAGTGAGCAGCTCCAGATTTTGTTGAAAATGGATCACAATTTCCAGCATCATCAAATTGATCATCTTCGAGTCTATCATACAGTCTTGTAGAAACAGATTTTAAAGTTCTAGTTTTGTCATTATAAGAGTGACTTAATTTTAGATAAGATTTTTTATAATCTTTTCAGACTGTGTAAGTTTAATTTACAAAACTGTTGTAAATTCATGTCATGTATGAATTTGAATGTTTGAATGCTTTCAAAATTGATGATGAGAACATACATAATGATACTACAGCAAGACAGTTCGTGTAAACCAGACTTGACATGTATACAATAGAAATCCATTCTGACTTACTGGCATCAGTTTAAAACATAAAAATATCTTGCCGACATGCATAACGGCACAAGATACTCAAATGCAGCTAGCAAAACTATCAAAAACATTATGTTCAGAGAAAGAAGCTTGTTGTTGAAATTTTAAAGCATGGTTTTGGGTGTCGATGATAGTTTTTAATGATGATGTGCAAGTGTATATATGTGTAGTATGTATCTAGTAATGGATGGACGAGGGACAAGGCAGGATAGTTCAAGAGACAAAGGTCGTGGGATGTAGTTTATCTAGTTGATGAAAATAGATAGTACAAAAAGTGTTGGTGATGGAGGAGTATTTCATGGTAGATAAGCTATCTTAGTTCTACTCCCCACGACTTCTTACATGAGTGACTCCTTGCCTATTTATAGGCAAATTGCACCGACTAAGTCATGGAAAAATCTATGTTCTATAGCTCTTAGCCTTAGCTAGCTCTATCATAGAGCTTTGTGAGCCAACTTTCAAGACAACTATTTCTTCCATTTGCAGGGATGATTTTACGGACTTTTCTACACAAATCTAGTGGACTATTGACATTTTTTTAGCCGCTGCTTGCTTGCTTTCATTCAGCTACTTCTTGATGAAGAAATATGTTTCTAAATTTTGTTGAAAATGGATTGCCAATTTCCAACACTCACCTTTACAACTAGAGTCAGGTGGAAACACCCTTGAAACCCTACTTAATTGAGAAATCAAGCATAATTGAAATATTTAAAGCGAGAACAAGCATAAAAAAGGGGCCAAAATCATGATAAAAACAAGTCTAAAATATATTACCACGGAAGAAAACATGCAAGCGGATTATTTTGAAACTGAAAATGGTCTCAAACAAGTTACCCAACTTAGAAATGCATCGAGTAGGAATTTGAGGGAGCTCTTTGAATTGATATCATGGGTCTTATAACTCCCCTCAGATCTAAAGTTATTGCTCATTGGCTCAAGAATGTGAATCTAATTCTAAGCTCATCTCCAATGCCTATCAGATTGCTCGAAAACTCTTCTGCATTGCATCTGCATCAATTTTTTGTGCAATGTAATAAAAGCTAGCTTGAGTTTGTTTAGCATGTCCCAAAAATGTGCTTCTAATTCGTATTAATTGCATTGAGTAATTAGTTTAGGTTAGGAAAATGCATACAACAAATTTATGGGGAAGATACATTTCAAATTTCAGCTTTAGATTTTCCCTTCTATACAATCAATTGCTCTTCAGATGTTCTTTCTCATACTCTGTTGATGGTCGAGTTGTCATCCATTTTCTTGTTGGGGTTCTTAGGAGCTTCCTGTTCATCCACCACATTGATTTTCCTCCTTCTATGAAAGCTAGGATTTTTTGCTTCAAAGTCTAGCTTGCATCCATCGCATGATCTGGTCCTCCCTCATGTCATGCCAAACATTGTAGACTCTACATGCAAATGTTGCACGATAAGTTGCTGTTTTCTTACCAACTTTGACGAGGAGCTCAAAATTCAAGCACTCCATATTTGGATACAACAGCTCAAATGAGGATTGCAAATATCCACAGAAGGGTGCAACAATCTACAGTGTATATTGAAATGGAATACTCAACTGATCTAGTATTCATTTGCATTTTAGGAAATCTAATGTTGAATAGTAGGAAATATAATTACCACTCAGATCATCTTTATTTATTACATGAGCTAATCACGTGTATGACACTCAATTTTCATGCTCTAAAAATCTCATTTGAGTGTCTCTTCTATGCGCATCACGCAGGAGTAAGCAAAGATGGACAAATCCGCCACTTCTTCCACCGGCCTGCGAAGGCTTATGCCACCGGGACTAGGAAACGGCGCAGAGTGCACAAGAACGCTGATGAGAGAGAGACGAGGTGGCACAAGACGGGTAAGACAAGGTCGGTCCTCGCAGGCAGAGTGGTGAAAGGGTTCAAGAAGATACTTGTGCTTTACAACAATTATGGGAGGCAAAGGAAGCCAGAGAAGACCAACTGGGTGATGCACCAATACCACCTCGGCAAAAGCGAAGAGGAGAGAGATGGAGAGCTGGTCGTGTCCAAGGTGTTCCACCAAACGCAGCCCAGACGACCCAGTTCGACGAACCTCAGAGAACCAAAGGACACAATGCCGAAGAGTGATCAAAGCTTGAATGAAAATGATCATGTATCAAGGAGCTCTATTGACGTGATTGGGTATAATAGTAACTCACCTTGTGATGTGTCTTACGACCAGCTATTTATTCCTAATTTCGCCGTTCATGGCGAGGCTGCTTTTTTGGATCCGCTAACAGAATATTCGAACAAGGGGAAGCTTGTAGAATATTCATAGATGAATTGAGGTGATAGTTTTGTAAGAGTTTTTCTATTATGGACTATATTAATTAATATAGTAATTTATTGTTTTATAGTGTTGATCTATAAGATGAATAGAAGATTTTTTAATAAGTTCAATATGGAGCTAATTAGTATAGGCTGAGTTGAGCCCGGCTTGTTATGAAATGGCCTAATTGAAAACTCTATAGATAATACTAAAGTCTCTCTTCTAACCCTAATGCACATAATTATCCTCAAATTGAGCCAATGATATAGAGAGCACTAAAGGAAACGAACTTGTGCTTTGGATCATCATTTTTCTTCATTAAAAAAAAAACGATGGATTATAATACAAATACGTTAATCTCTCTACTCAATTATATATGTTCTTATCTCTAACTATGGAGATTATGGGATTGCACTTTCGCAGCTAACAAATTTTTCTTATGTGAGGCAGAAAAATCCCTATCGTTATTGGTTGGGGAGTGTTGTTGTGTAGCTTAGCAATGAGTGATTAGGTGTTTTTTTCTGGGTCTAAGAGTGTTTAGGTGTTTGATTGAGAATAATATGAACAATGAGAAATTATAGATCCGTTTTCCAGGAAGTTGGAAACTTTTCGATTTTTAGGAGGATGGAAACCAAGGCAAGGAAGATTTCAGGCTTATTTGTTTGAGCTAACATAAAATCAAAAGGTATTTTGTTGGGTTTGTTTACGGGGACTTCTAAGGTACAATGTTGTATGGTACCAACTGTTAGACATTAAAAAATGTTCAGGTGTTGGTGGTCGACCACTCTATCGATAGTGGGTTGCCAAATGATGATGAAAGGAAAAAGTGGCCGAGTGTTGGCAATAATCAGTCGGTAAAGTGCAGTTCGTAGCAAGAAGACTCAATTCTTTATTAACAAAAATGTCAACATGCAGACACTAAGTGTTGGAATGAATGAGTTGATATAATTGTCAAGTTAATAGAGTCGATATAACTGTCAAGTATAGCACCAATTAATCAATAAACATTAGTTATTTATTTTTATCTTCTAGTTTATTTTTGCATTTCTAGTATCTTTACATCACTAACCGTGATTATTTTTAGTCTTCGTGCTTGTAATTTTCTTGTCAAATTACATTTCTTATCCAAGAACAAAGGACCCCTCATATCCTTTGTCAATTGATTCATCAATATCTCCTTTAAAAGGTGCTTTATCGATACTTTTCAATGAAACATATTTTGGACACTCGTTGTTGAACTTGTTTGTTAATGTGAGGAAGCTGTCATGTCATGAACCAAACACCAACGAGTCTGTGACCCTTTGTCTCTATCTTTTAGCAATTGCTCATACTTAGACGCTATTGTCAATTAAAGGCCAATTTTGTAAATTCCTTCTTAGAGAGTAAAATGAGGCATCTATTCATATCCTTCTTAAACTAAGCAAGTTAATCAACTCATTGCTATGTTGATTGAATCTAGTCAGGTTAGCAACTAATATCTTTGGTATCGTTCTATAGGAAATTGAGAATGGAACTGTCTTTTCGTCTTTGTCCAATTGCACACCAAATTAGGTGATAGATTAGTATACCAAGTGAAAGAAACTTTCGATTGAGACAAAAGGAAATAGCCTAAGTCTTAATAATTCATTTGTCTTTGCTTCTCAACATGGGGCTAAAATTCGAGAAATATGTACAATGATCGACTATTCCCATTCACTATGGAAATGGCAAAGTCAAGAATTTTATATCTTTTAGGAAAAGACTGATTATCAACCTGTTTAAGATAAGGTGTTTTTTTGTGTTGACACCTAAATTTTAGTTAGGGTTTTTTTTAAAAATTTGCATAGGAAATTAGGGATCAATTTGACCCTAACAAAAATATTTTTTGCACCATTTAGGTCCTAATTTTTATTGGCATCCATTTATCTTTTTTTTACTTATATTTCACCTTTTTTTTGGATAATAATAATAGTAGTAACAATAAATAAATAAAATAAAATAAAAAAGGGGCTTTTTAGGGCTGGGCGTGAAAGCCCAGCCCCTTTCCTTTTATTCTCCCCATGCGGGCCCCCAGGGCCCGACCCTTCCCCTCCAACCCAGCCCATTTACCCCTTGTCTTCTTCCTCCTTTGTCTTCTTCCCTAGTTGGATTGGCAACACACGCAGAGGAGTTCGACGCGCACAATGCCGGACGGAAGGGGTGAACGACAATGTATGGCGCAATAGGTGGAGAGAATGCGTCTTCAATGTGAGGCAGCCTAGCTAGAGCTACCTCAATAGGTGGGACGCATGTTCAGCCGGCGGAGGCCGCTCGGAGCGTAAAGGACTAACGGTCTGAGCCCCTCCATCGACCGACCTCCACGCCTATAAATAGGGCATCAGAGGGGAAGGCAAGACCACGGCCAAGAGAGATCCGAGAAACCTAGCTCCAACCACTTCCGCCCGAGAGATATCAAGGGAGGTTCGAGAGCCAACCAGCCAGAGATCTAGGTTAGCTGGAGAAAGAGAGGGTCGGGCTAAGTGAGAGGCGAAGGAGGGTCAAATTTGGCCGAAGAGAATCAAATCCGAAGGAGAGACATTGCCACGCCCTGAACCCTAGGCACGCGCACATCCCTCGCAGTCAATTAAAATGCAACGTTCCCAAGACGCATCACCGACCCTTTCTTTTTATGTACATGCGGAAGCGAACTTATAATTACCCAACCAACAAACGAACACATGGGATAGTAAAAGCAGGACAGCCAATTATCACAAACCATACTTTATATACATGCCAAGTTAAACTTACAGGTCTATACACACCAATCCGTCTCCAAAAAGAAACTACTAAGCCACCTACGCTCCGGACCCTTCAACCTCAAGCTCCGGATTCTCCACACTAAGGACCTGAAAAAGGGTTAACAATAACGGGGTGAGATAAAATCTCAGCGAGTCAACACCCTAAACCCCGATTAGGATGAGAATTCACTCAGAGGCAGCCTAAACGGGCATTACACACAAACTTACCTCACCTCAGTACGTCCCTGCATATTAGCTCATCACATATGCACTTATAAACACAACATGCATAATCAATAATTGGAACACATCATTTTCATATATCAAACAATCACAGGGGTCCCGATTATAAAGCCAAACCATTATAACACGTCACGTTCCGTGTCACACAATTTTGTCACATAATCAGGCGCGGCTATCTCAATCACTTAGGCGTGTCCCAGTTATGATGACCCATCAGCCACAACCAACTCAATAGTCAGCGGCCATCCGACATAACCAGGCGTCGTCCCGCTCCGTCGAGCTCGGCAACATCCCACGTAAATGCATCAAGACGGCATTCCATAAAGGAGCATCGGCCCTGCCTCCACTGCAACCAACATCCGTTGTCAAGGGTATCTAAACTTAATCAGGCATCATCTCATGTAAATGCATCAGGACGGGTTCACTACCACGTGTAAACGCATCATGGTACTTAAGTGATCACACACCAGCACATACTTGGCCAAGAACACTGTGCTTTGTACTCAAATACCTTAATTTCAAATAATGGGCTTGGCCAATTTTCCTCATATTAAAAATCATTACAGTAAAATAATCGGGTGTGGTCACGCGTTTAAATCGAACCAGTAAGCATGGTGCACTCTCATTTCAAGATTCCACAAATTTATATAGTATATAAATTTGTGGTATCAAAAACCGACACTCGGTATTTTTCTAATTAAATACCCATAAATCAAATTTTGCAATAATAATTGCCAATCACCATCAAGCACTCAATTACACATTCAAGCAGTCAATTTCACATATAAATTTAACCACGATGATCAGCGTAAAATTTCACTAACCGGCTATCTCGATACAATTTACGCTAATTATAATTAATTAAATAAATTGTAAATTATTTAAACTAATTCACTTAATTAATTTAAATAAGCTAACCGAACTAACCTAATTGAGCTAACTAAACTAATCTAACTAGGCCAACTACATTAATCTAATTAATCTAATTAAGCTAACTAACTAACCTAACTAACTTAGTTACACTAACTAAACTAACCATTAATCCTTAATTAAGCCTAAACTAATCAACTAAGTGTAATTAACTTCCTAATCCAAGATTATGGCGTTAACTCATTGGATTAGCGAGGCAACGGGCTCACGACAACAGCAGCGTGAAGGCAGTGAGGAACCGTAACTACGACATCACCAACAAAGGCCCGAATGAGGGTAAAATTAGCCCTAAAGGCTCACGGCTTGGCTGGTCGAGCTAGTTCTGTGAGCTGCTGAAAGGGCTAGTTGTGGGGCTAGTCAGGGCTGGCTAAGGTTGGGCGGACAGCAGCTCATGGGCATGAGGACAAAGTGGTCAAGCACGGCTGCTAAACGGGCGGTGCTGGCGGCTCAGTGGCTAAACGACAAAGCTGGATGGCCAAGTGGCTTGGATGAGCTTAAGGCGGTCTAGTGGTCAAGCGGGCCTGGTGGGACGGTAGTAGGGATGGGCAAACTGAGCTTGGTGGAGTGGTGCGGGCAAGAGTTGAGCAAATAGCAAGAAGAATGGAGGTAGAGCAGAACCAAAGGGGAAAGAAAATGAAGAAGAAGAAGACTGCAGAGGAGTGTTCGGCCAGGGGGGAAGCGTATGGAGAGGGGGACAAGGGGAGAAGAAGTCCATGCAAGAACCAATGGGATTCAAGTGAAAATATCAAGCACTTAAGTGCTTTGACACAAATGTCTTCAGCCCATCCAAGTCAAGGCATCAACCAATGAAGAATTAAACTTTAATTCTCCAAATAAACCCAAAATACATAAATTCATATATAAAGAAAAATCAACAATAATCCATACTCTAGGATTTAATAAAGTCTATTTACTTACCACAAAATTGGAGTTTCGACAAAATGAAGTTTATTTTTCAATGATAATGTCCTTGGTAAGACAATCCAAATCTATAAAAGAGAAAAAAAAAAAAGAGAGATTAAATAAGGCATGCACTTAATAGATAGTTATGTGAATAAATTACAAAATACAAAGAAATATATATATATATAACTTACCCGCCTCAAATTGTTCCGCATTCTCAATGCACTCTTCAACATTAATTGGCACGCGAACAGCTCTCAACCAATCTTGAGTACAAATTAAACCTTCCACCACTCTAGGAGTCAAAGAACTTCGAAAGCCATCAAGTACACGTCCCGATGTACTAAAAGCCGACTCTGAAGCAACGGTAGTCACGGGAATAGACAAAACATCTCGAGCCATCAAAGATACGATTTCATACTTTGACCCAGTAGTCTTCCACCACATCAAAAGATCAATATTAAGGATATCTTCACTTTCAGCTTCAAGATACCGATCAAGCTCAGATTTATTTTCATCCAATACTTTTTTCTTCGCATGGAGAAAGCTTTTGTGCCAAGCATCGAATTCACAATCATTGTCATCAATATCAACATTAGAAGCACTACTACTATTACTCACACCTGAATCACCAAATTTTCCTTTACCAGAAGAGCCAACAAAAGATCGCTCATAAGATTTATACAAATTCTCCAAGGCGACCTTCACCTTATCATGCATCTCATCAATTTTTGCTTCATCATCATAGATTTGTTCAAAACAGAACTTTACATAGTTCAACTTCTTTGTAGGATCCAATGCAACCGCAATCAATGCCATCATATTAACTTTATCTAAACTCCCATAATACTTGTCAAACTTCTCTTTCATTTTTAAACCCATAGCTTGAAGCTTTGGGTCTAAAGAATTCGTCGCATTATTCAAATACTTGTACAACTTAGCTATCTCCTCAAAATAATGATTTGAAGTAACATATAAACTACCCGACATCCTTTTGGTTGCATCATAAAACCGTCTCAGAAATTTAGAAATAATGATGGCATTTTCCCAATCTTCATCTTCGGGAGGATCATTGTCAATTTCCCTTAAGAAATATAAATCTTCTTCTTCCATTCTTTTAAAAGCTTTCTTGAACTTTATGGCGGTGTCTAGCATCATATAAGTGGAGTTCCATCTAGTGGCAACATCAAGACAGACCGAACCATTGTATGCAATCCTCTCAGTCTCAATGCAACCTTTGAATGTCTTAGCTCTAGCCGGAGAACTCCTTACATACCTAACCATGTTTCGGATGCGTGCAATAGAATCACGCACCTCATTCAATCCGTCTCTTACTATCAAGTTAAGTATATGAGCAGTGCATCTCATATGTAAAGCATCACCATTCAAAATCAAAAATCCTTCTTCTGAAAATTTTTCTTTCAAATAACTAACAGCCACATCATTTGTTGGCAACCCAAAAATGCCCATAAATCAGCCCCATACGTCGAAACCGGTTACTACCAACATTTCTTCTTATTTTCCAATTTGCCAAAATTGATTTTCTGTAAAAATTATGGGCTCAACGGAAATTTCCCAAAAGATTAGACTCGAACTTAAAGAACAGAGCGGGGCGAGGTTCGTACCTTGACGGTCGCGGCGAGGGGCGATCGAACGGAGAAAAATAAATTGTAACATGCTTGAATTTTCGATTTCCAAAATTGAATTCAATTTCGTGGTTAAAATTGACCGGAAGCAATTTTAGCGCAACCCAACCCACCATGTAGCTTTTAGGGATTTTAGCACGTTTGACTAGTGGTCAATAATTTTCGATCCACGTTTGTGCATCTCCGACTCATAGGCGACTCTCAATTTCCGTAAAAATCTCAAGGTTTCAATTATGGGTACCGAATATAGAATTGATAGAAAATCGGATTAATGCCGTTCGACACGAATTTTGCAATCATGCGAAATCACCCGCAATTCAATTACGTGATTCCGTCAAATTTGCCTACATCCGATTACTAATCGATTATAACAGCGTCGTATTAGCCCTTGTCGATTATCACGGTCGAGCGATCGATTTCTGATTGAACTCAAGTCGATTGTGTTTATATCCCTTAACGGCTTCACTTGATAGATCAATTAACTCGTGAGTGATCAGCTCCAAGAAAAAGGATCATAGGCATGTCGACGAAATACCCATTTCATATTATCAAAACGAGGTCGAAATTCTGGATGTCACAAACGCCGAGTGAGAGAAGTCGAGGCCGGAGAGGGTCGGATCCGAGGGAGGACAACCAATTCGGAGAAGAAAGTTGAGATCTGAGCGAATCGCATCCCCCCGACGGACCTCCACCGCGTCGCTACCACTCCAAGCCGTCCCTAAGCTGATCCCTATCGTGCTTTCGTCACCACTGTGTCAGGTGGGAACGCCACCAGCCGCCCCCTTTTTCCTCTTCTTTACGTCTTGCTCGGCCTCACTTCGTCCAGGGTTTCCCAATGCCGCCATCGCCGTAGCTCAAAGGACGTCAAAGCTTGCACCGCCACCGCCACCTATTCATGTCACTCTAGCCACCGAACCCCCACCATCTGCTGTTGCGGCCTCGCCGTCGCTCCCGCCGACTTAAGCTACGACGTATGTGCGGGCGTGGACACCCCTTGTCATGGCCATCCCCCGCTAGGGTTCGAGGGTGAGGAGTAGAGATCTCACAGCCGACTTCGCTGACTAGCGACGATAGTCAACGACGATGGCAGCTGGACCCTGTTAGAGGTCGGGTCATCGATAGGCCAGCGTGGCGTCAGCGGAGTCCGACGACTAGGCATGGACAGGCTATCATGCCCTGAACCCCAAGAGTGCAAACAACCCGCCATGGCCTAAGCGCGCGAACAACCTGCCATGGTCGTGCAAATGTGCGGCGTTCTCAGAACGCGTCGCCAACCCATTCATTTGATATGCACAAGCGGAAATGTATTATAAAATCTCGGACAATAAAATACGAGATAGAAAAGCAGGAAACAATTTCACAACCAATCACTTACATAAACCAACGGAATTTACAAACAGAGGTCTACAACCAAAAATCTACAAAAAGCCGACTTATAAAAAGGGACCGTCCTATGACCTACAAGTCGAACACGATCTCCAATCCTTCACCTCTATAACTTTACAAGGCAACCATAACAAATTGGCCGCTCCGTCCACTAGGGACCTAAAAATGTAAGCTCACAACGGGGTGAGATATTGTCTCGACAAGCTCACCCCCCCTAAACCCCTATTAGAAATAAAATACACCCAAGGGTGGCCTAGCCACACCATCACAAACAATGAGACTTACCTTGGCCACAATTCCTCCTGCAAGTTAGCACAGTTTATATTACTCAAGCATATACTGTAATAGAATTCAAACAACCGGAACGCCAATATTTTCACATAACTAACAACCATAGGAGTCCCGATTATAAGACTAAATCGTTATGACACATCCCATACCGCGCTACACAATTCCGCCCCATAATCCGACACATCAAATCATTCAGCATACGCTCCAATTGTTATTCACTGCCACACAAAGGCATAGCCTACTCGCAGTTCAGCTATCTACCGGCATATAGCCAGGCATCGTCTCCCCACCTTGGAGCATGGCTTCGTCATTACGTCGACAACGTTCCCGAAGGAGCATGGGACTAGAATCAACTGCGACCCGCATCCGTTATATGGGGCATCCCATATAGGGGTAAGTCCGGCTCTACAACCCAAGACAATTTCCTCTTAATTATCACGCTATAAAATCATACCTGGCTCAGGACACTTTGCATTTCACTTAATGCTTCCATTTAAAATAGTGATCCTAGCCTCTTTTCTTCATATTAAAAATATTCCAAAAATTAATCACACATGTGGGGACAAGTTAATTTCGAACTAGAAAAAAAAAACTAATTTCTTATTTTCTCAAACCCCACTATCTAATATAATCCTTAAAATACAATTTTGGTATCAAAACCCAACACTTGGGATTTTATGAATAAAATCTATATTTTTCACAATCCACACTCAATTTATAATATACAATCATTAATTTCAAAATTTGAATATACAAATGATCGGCGCGAAATTCGAGAATTTAGGGTCTCAAAATAATTTTCGAATTTAATAAATAATTAAATTTATTTCGAAAATTAATTAAAAATAATATTTTAAATGGAACAGAGGAGGAGAGGCGAGCTGGACGGACGAGCTGCAAGGGACGATGGCCAGGGACGTTGCAACATAGGAGTAGAGGCGAGCTCAAGCGGCGCGCGGACAAAGAAGGAGCGGCATCGGTGGCGTGCACAGCCGGGCAGCGACAACGACTGGCTCAGGTGATGAGCGGCAGCATCAAGCAGGCGAAGGGGGCAGTCGGGCAGCTGGTTCGCATGATCCTTCTCTCTCCTCCAATTTCCAAGAAGAAAACCAATGAAGAAGATGATGTTGATGGGTGAAGAGAAAACCCCACTTTTTTAGAGCCAATGGGCTCTTGACACTTGTCCAAATCTCTTCCACTTTGGCCCCACCATGACCTCACATGAGGTTATCTTCCACTCACACCAAGCTTCCACAACAACCCTCCAATGGGTCCAATTGCTTCCTCCACCGTGGCATACGAATTCAAAATCTTATACATCACATTCTTTCAATTCTCTTTTAATTGAACCAAATTGAAGTCCATAAATTAAACCAATGTCACCGCATTTCAATTCACATTTTTACTTGACCATAGAACCATCTTGAATCCCAAAAGTACGACCAAAAGTGGGCCTACCATTTTCCCGAACCAAATTAACCGTACTTTGATTATTTTACAAAGAAACTCGGTTTGTATGAAAAATCTTCCAAAAATGAGTCAATGTTCCTAAAATGATTTGTCAAATAACAGGACTTCCAATTTCTGAATTCACTTTCAATTTTCACGGTTAATCTCACTCTAGCACGATACTAGCGCGTCATGATCTACCGGGTAGCTTTTAGAAATTTTCATACATTTGACTGTGGTTGATCAATTCAAGCCACAATATACATCTTTGACACATTGGCAACCATCACTTGTCATAGTAATCTCAAGGTTTCAAATACAAACATAGGGTACCAAAACGACGGAAAAGTCGGTCCAATGCCGATCGACAAAAATTGTGCAATCTGGTGGAATCACCCACACTTAATCACATGTCTTTGTCAAGTCGACCTATCTTCGGTCTCTAATCGATTTTTAATTGTGTCGTAATGACCCTTGCAGATTAGCTCGGTCGAAAGGTCGCTTCCTGGTCAAATTCTCGAGTATGATGCATTAGAATCTCTTAACGGCTTCACTTGATAGATTAGTTTTCACATAAGTGGCCAACTTAGCGAAAAGAACTATATGCGTGCCGACGAAATGCCCGTCTCAATTTATTGAAAATAGAATTGGAAAATCAAAATGTCACACAAGCAATGTCATCCGTCGTGGCCGTTGGACCATGAAAGTAGCAGTGGCTGCAAAATCGGGTTGGCACAAGCCTAGTCGAATCTAGTTTCAAGCTAGGGTTTTTCCCTAACAGGCCGGGCCCCTTATTCTTTTGTTTTTTAGGACTAGGCTCGCCAAAGGGGCCCAATCGGAGCGCCGTGACCCAAGTTGGTCCCAACCCAAGAAATGCAATAACAATCAATCCACAAAAACTTAGGTCAACAACTTCATAACTATCATAATTAAAATTCAAAATTACGATGATGTGTTCTTAGTCATTACATATTGTTGTCAACCTTATAAACCATTGTTTTTTTATACATCTCGAGTTCCAATTAGGTGTCCCAATAATAAAACACCAAACCAATCTCAAATGATGTAATATTTTTAGTAATTGATCTCAAACCCCTCTCACTACTCAAAACCAAAAACTTGTTTACCTAACATTAGCGTGATCAAATCCCCGATTATGTACCCGCCCCTTCTATTCCTAGGGTCATTCTTGACAATTGACTAAGGAGCTTCACAAATATCCTATTTTGCAATCAAATAGACAATTACCCGGTGGCTAACTTTTGGCTTGGAAGAGAAAATTGAACTTTGTATCTCGAAGAGGGAAATTACTATTAATCTTTAGAACAATATGTTTTAGTACATTATACGCTTATTGTGATTCAAGTTAATATATAATCTAATTCCAATTTCAATTTATAACAACCCATTTATTCAGGTAGTCCTCAATCAATGAAGTCCATCAGGTTGCCTACTACACCCTTCACCACGTCCATGAGAATGGTCTATAGCATTCATAATCACTCATTTTACCACAGGATACTCACCTAGCCAACATTTAGATTCAACTCTATTCAACATTTTATGGTTCATTTCAACATTCTTAACTTGTTCGACTGTTGCTGAGTAGTTTTTGGATAATATAGGAGCACCCCCCCCCAAGGTAATTCTAATGTGGCCAATTTCTCTTTGTCCACTTCTCATTCTTGTTAAATGTTTGCCCATGGTTATCTTCCTACTACTGGTGATTTACTATGCCTTGTATCCATGGCTTGTAGCGTGCAGATAGATATTTGCCGAGGGAGATTGGTGCTCATTGAGGTATGCCGGAAATGTTTTGCTCTCACGTTCCTTTTAGGGAAGTCCCAATGAATTGGGCCTTTCAATACTATCAAATAGAAAGCCCCAAAGACGCCATATGCAAACAATGGAACCTGTGAATATATAAGATTCTTCATGTCCAAATAAAGCAAAAATAACGTAAAGGCTGTAAATAAGTCATCTCAAATTCGATTTATGGATTTGACGGATTCTTCTTTGACCAAAAAAAAAAGATTTCATTGATAGAACTTGTATAATCAGAAATCAAATAGAAAAAATTACAAAAGATAAGAAGAAATGATTTTTAACTTCTAAAATAAAATTGAATAAGTAAACAAATGGAATTGGATTTGGTTGGATGGTACGAATTAAATCAACGAATCTTTTTATCGAAGGATAAAAAAATGATGTATTTGGTGAATCAAATACCATGGTATAATAAAGAACCATTATGATTAGTTGATAATATAAAAAAGTGCATACAATCCTTTTGCCTTTACGAGCAAAAGTTTTGACACAAGAAGGTCGAAGTATATATTTTACTCGATATAAGCTCTCTCTCTCTCTCTCTCTCTTCTTCTTCTTCTTCTTCTTCTTTTTTCAGGATACTCTGTGATAATGAGAAAGATTTTTGCATATATGCAAAAAAACCATCAATTATACCGAGAGATATGTGAATAGGGATCCTAATGCACATAGATTTAGATGATCCAATGGGAGCAAGAATTTCTAGGAACATTTGAAACATTTCAATGACAAATCCTAAATCAAACTGCCGAATTGGAAATTATAGGTGCCTCGCCCACAATCATGCCAAAAGGGGAAGGACTTTTCCCTATTGGTATAGGAAAATTATGATTGGGATAGTGGACCCAAGGCTATGTAACTTGGGTGTGCATCTTTGACCAATTCTTCTACCCACGTCTTACCCCTCTTGTAATAGGGGGACATGTCAAGTATCCCCTTGGGATCATGTCTTCTTAGGCCTATTCTACATGTACCACGCAATTTCGGTATTGGAACAAGCTTTGAGACTAATCGGTGGGTAGAAATTTCCGAGTTAAGAGGAATGCAATCAAAGTTTTATTTTAATACCTATATGTATTAATCGGATGAAGAAATAAAGGACAATTGTGTTTGCTCGATTCAGCGACCCTTGTTATCAAAAATGAGATATCCATTTCTCATGACACCCAAATGGCCATCTTACAACTCAAGACCTTTTCGAAGTCAAAGTGGACATTATCCACTTGTAATCCCATGTTAATTAGCAAGAACCATCTTGCAAGGCTAAATACTCCTTAGTGATCTATAGCGAAGTAGTACCGTGAGAAAATGGTCAAAAGAAGCCCTATCGGGGAGTGAATAAAGAATGAAACTATAAGCTCCCAAGCAGTGGGAGGAAATTATGAGGACTCTAACCGCGTCTGACGGAGTTCAGTCCTTATCATAGAAATGTTCCATTCATCCACTTATGGGTTTCCCCACGCACATTTCAGATATAAATTATGACGCCGTCATTGTCCATCCTTTTAAACTTTCAGTAAATAGTGTTCTGCACTAAATATTAAGCATAACCCACATGTGTCATCATATTGGAAAAACGACATGGTCCTTTTGTCAATCTAAACGTATGGGAGAGGAATGGTGCAATGATTATATCTCCTCGTATTTTCGGCAATTCTCAAATAGAAAATCTTAGTCGTCCAAACTTAGTTATTCACAAAGTTTCATATGAACACTAAGATTCTGGTCGTTACACAGAAAAAAACTTTCAAAAAAATATATTTTGGATATTTCAGCATCCGATACACGAAAAATAAACTAATTAAGGAGCCAATGAAAAAAAAAAAAAAAAAAATAACAATTTCAAAAATGAGAAAAATGTTTTTATTTTTCAAAAAGCGGAAGACATTTTCCACCATCTTATTTTCACTTCTACACCAAGCACTTTTTTTCACCAAATACCTTTTCCTCTTTTTTTTTTTATTTTTTGAAAGTCAAGTTTTTAATTATTCTTAATTTTTATTTGTAAATGTTTTCTTTTGTTTCTTCTTCTTTGGCAGGTCGTGGACCATGGCATGGGTTGGCAACCAGCTACAAGTTAGTTCGAACCTCACCAGATCTTGACAAGGCCTGAGCTCTCACTCAAGGCCCATTAGGTGAGCTCGAACCTCGCTAGATCCATCATTTGAGAGGGGTTCAAGCCTCCCCTGAGGTCGCCAGAAGTCGTCAAGGCTCTAGCAACCTCAGGCAAGGCTCAAGAGTTGCCAAACTCGCCAAGAGGCTTGAGCTTGCCTATGACCTGTCGCTATGGCCAGTAATCAATCGAAAAAGGAGAAAAGGAAAGAAAATTAAT
Source organism: Eucalyptus caleyi (assembly GCA_014182885.2). Lineage (NCBI taxonomy): Eukaryota > Viridiplantae > Streptophyta > Magnoliopsida > Myrtales > Myrtaceae > Eucalyptus > Eucalyptus caleyi. The sequence goes on along the minus strand of CM024469.2, from coordinate 9,919,332 downwards.
TTAAAAAATTTGAACTTTTGTTTTGAAAAATACTATCATTTTTATAGAAAATAGCCTCCTGAAAATATTTCTTAAAAACATCACATTTTCCGCGAAACTGATGGAGCGAAAACTGGAACAATGATATGTCATTTCATAGAGTTCATCTTGCGCGTACAAAAGTCAAAAAGATAAGAATTGAAGTGTATGGGAGGGGACCATCCCCCCCCCCCCCGGGCGCTTTGAAGAAACTTCGGTACTAAACCCCAATCCATACGTTGAATTGTCGTCCTCACCAAGCTTACAGTACAAGTTTTTCTCTCTTGGCGTCGTGACTTCCTTCAGAAGCTGAGGACCGACTTTCTTTAGAAGTTGTCGTCCAACACGCTGTTCATCGGCGGATCCAAGGGCTCTGCGAATTCAGACAGCCGGTCTCCTCATTTCTCGCTCTCTGCAACTGCTTCCTCGGAAGCGACAAGCAGATACCTCGCAATTCTTTGTCTCGGTTGTGTGAGTTTTCTTGCTTTGCAAAGAATAAGGCACGCGTTGCATACGTTCTCAAAGCTTGATTACCTTATGGTTTCACCTATGAAGTAATTATTTTAGATTGAGCTTTATGAGAGGAACTGATCAGATCTTTTTTCTGTGGGAAAACGACCTAGCCGGGGTTTAAGTTTTCGATTGAGCATATGAATGTAAGAAAAACATTTCCCACTTTGCCGATGAGATTGAAATAATTATTAATGTATTCTTGCGGTTGATCAGTAGGTGACATTAGAAGGTTATGTTCATTCTTACTTTTCCTATGCAAATGAGTTATTTATTGGCTTTTCTCGTGAAAATTTAAAATTACCCTTAAAAGTTATGAAAACAATATATAGATATTATCACATATGACCTTAATATGATGTAATATCAAGAGAATTCGATGTGTTCAATAGCCAATGAAAGTCAAGAGGGTCTAGCATTACTTACATAATTTGAAAATATATTTTACATGCACAATGTATCTCTTTATTATTCACACCTCCCTAAACGCAAAAACCTATACTCCTCTTTTTTTTATATATGGATTTGTCAATCAAGCCAATCTCCTTTGTTGCCACCCATCTCCAAACACCAATGCTGGCATTGTAGCTCTAGCAGCACTACATCGTCTCCGCCGTACCACTGAAATCTCTCTCTCTCTCTCTCTCTCTCTCTCTCTTTCCCCCAGATTGTTGGGGGTATCGAGCTCTGTCAACATCATTCAAACAAGTCCGTCGACGGCACCCTTGAGCTCCACACAAAACATTCAAAGTCATCTGAAATGTTTTTCAAATTTTGAAATACCGATCACTTTTTATTAAGTCCCGAGATGGAATTGCTTGGCTTATGGATCAAAATAAGCCCATCTGAACATGCCGGTTGTTCCGAGCGAAGCCCGTAGTCGTATTCATTATCGTTGGTTCGTAGGTTTCATGTATCTATACTTAACTTCAAGGCCACTCTTGATTAGGACTCTGCATCCACTATATCCTCTCCTCTCTCTCTCTCTCGCTCATATTAACATCCTTTCTCTTTAACTTTCTTGCTTTTCTCTTTAGGTCAAAAAGACAACTTTCTTCATTTATTTGGCTTTTCCACGAATATGTACCAGTCAACAAAAAGTAATAAAAAGGGTCCACGTTCGTATTAAATGTTAAAAAAAAAAAAAAAAAAAAAAACTAATCAAGCGATTGGATTCTTGTCTGCCGGAGGCGCGCGTATACATAATCCAAGCCAAACTTGGCGTCCAAGCAATTTTTTTTTTATTTTACACATTAATGTTCCCTATTAATATAATCCCCTTCTCTTTCCCGCACCTCTCTTCTGATAAAAGCTCTCTCTCTCTCTCTCTCTCTCTCTCTCTCAGAAGACAGTCTCTAGAAGAACTGAAATCTCTAAATTGTTCGGTTTAGTAAGATTAAAACCCTCTCTTTTTTTCTTTTTCCTTTTTTTGTATGCAGTAATTAGTAGAGGTGTTGCTTAAGCTTGAGTCTGGAGTCTAAGAAAATAGATGAAATCTTGGTATGGGATGCGCAAGAGAGACAGAGAAGAGCAATAAAGAAATGACGTGGCAAACAGAAGATGCAAGAGCCATAATCCCACCAACTTATAATCCTAGGGATGAAGATGAGGATGATGACAGCACTCTTCTTCCCACCATAGCATGCCCTTCATGTGGCCACAGCTTCCCATTAGTTGATCAGGTATTTATCACTTTCTTTTTCTTTTTGTTTTGGTTTTGTATTGTATGTTTCGTTTCCTCTCGAGGGTTTATTTTTTTTTCTTTCGTCATTTAGGATGTGTGTAATTATGAAATTATTGTTGTGTAGAGGGAGATTGTTCATGATTTGGTGGGGCTACCAGCGGGAGTGAAGTTTGATCCGACTGACCAAGAAATCTTAGAGCATTTGGAAGCGAAGATAATGGGGGATGTGAGGAAGATTCATTTTCTCATTGATCAGTTCATTCCTACATTGGAAGGAGATGATGGGATTTGCTGTACACACCCAGATAGACTTCCAGGTAATTCTGGAATAACATTGCCCTCTGAATGATTTCACGATAGTTAATGTGTAACCCTAAATGTTATTAATCTTTTTTTTTTAAATAAAAAGAAAATTACCCTTCATAGAAAGATACTTTTGCCGTTTTGTTTTTTATTTCATTTGGCCTTTTTGGACGTTTGGACTGTGTAACGGGAGTAATTCCTTTGCCTAAGCTTTAGTTCAGAGGAAAAGATGCATACCTTTTTTACCCAAATTCTTTTTCATATGTAAGTCTAAAGAGGTTTTATCAGTTAGTTATTAAGATAGATATCTTAGATATAAATGCAAATGTGCATGAAATCAGTGTATAGTCATGGCATGCATAAAGAAAATCGCGCCTTTAATACAATTTGATTCAAGAAAGTGTAATCTTCTTCAATGTACCAACGTCTTAGATAATCAAATACTTGAGTTGTCTGCAAAGAGTATACAACTTCTGGTTTCAGATTTGGCAGTTTATGATTGTGTTCGCTAGTTCCTAGATATACTGGAAAATGTATCTCTGTTGGGAGTTTGTTTAATGATGTTCAAGCTTCTTTTTCTTTTTTCTTTTTTGGTAAAATGATGATGTTCAAGCTTATTCTGGGGTAAAATGGACGTCTATGGTCGGGGAATTGTGTATTAATGAAGAAGTAATAGCACTTTCAAGATATTGTTGCATGGATTATGGTCTTTTATTGATTGGAACTTCAATGTGTCGCCTCTCTTTTAGTTGGGAATTAGTCAAATAGTCATCCTCTCTTCATGATAGCGACACTGCTCTCCATGTACCATCAGGTTTTAGGTAAACCTTTCACAGAACAAAAGTCTCTATAATTATGTGGGTGTGATCTCTTTTTAATGAACGCTTTTAAGATTGTCAAGCATACTGCTCAATCCCAAATCAACTTTCTTGTTCGAGAGTCTTATCTCTCAACAAATTGGTTTAACATAAAACATCAAATTGATCATCTTTGAGTCTATCATACAGAAGTCTTGTAGAACACGATTTTAAAGTTCTGGTTTTGTCATTATAGGAGTGACTTTTAATTTTTTGACAATCTTTTCACACTTTGTAAGTTTAATGTGCAGAACTGTTGTAAATGCTTGTGCTGTATGAATTTGATTGTTTGTATGCTTTCAAAATAGATGATGAAAACATACATAATGATACTACAGCAATACAGTTCGTGTAAACCAGCCTTGACATGTATACAAAGGAAATCCATTCTTAGTGTTAGCAGTGTAAAACACAGAAAGAACTTGCCCACATGCATAACGGCGCAAGTTTCTCAAAGCCCAACAAGCAAAACTATCAAAAATATTATGTTCAGAGAAAGAAGCTTGTCTTTGCAGCTAAGTCAGGTGAATTCACCCTTGAAACCCTACTTAATTCAGAAATCAAGCATAATTGAAATATTTAAAGCAAGAACAAGCATAATAAAATGTGCTAAAATCATGATGAAAACAAGTCTAAAATAGGTTACCGAGGAGAAACACATGCAAATGGGTTATTTTGAGACTGAAAATGGTCTCAAACAAGTTACCCAACTTAGAAATGCATCGAGTAGGACTTTGAAGGAGCTCTTGAAATTAATATCATGGGTCTCCTAACTCCCCTCAGATCTAAAGTTATTGCTTATTTTGTCAACAATGTGTCATCTAATTCAAGGCTCATCTCCAGTGCCTATCAGATTGCTCAAGAAACTCTTCTTCATTGCATCTGCATTAATTTGTTATGCAATGTAAATAAAATCTAGCTTAACTTTGTTTAGCATGTCCCAAAAAGGTGCTTCTGAGTAATTAGTTTAGGTTAGTAAAATACGTACAACAATTTTTGGGGAAGATATATTTCGAATATCAGCTTTAGATTTTTTCATTTTATACAATCAATTGCTCTTGAGATGTTCTCATGCCCATGTTGATGGTTGAGTTATGTCATTCATTTTCTCGTTGGGGTTTTTAGGAGCGTCCTGTCCATCTGCTGCATTTATTTTCCTTCTTCTATGAAATCTTGGATTTTTTGCTTCAGAATCTAGCTTGAATCCGTCGCATGACCTGGTCCCCCCTCATGTCATGCCAAACATTGTAGACTCTATATGCAAATGTTGCACGATAAATTCTGTTTTCTTACAAACTTGGATGAGGAGCTCAAAATTCAAGCACGCCATATTTGGATGCAACAACTAAAATGAGGATTGCAAATTTCCACAGTAGGGTGCAACAATCTACAATTTATATTGAAACTGAATACTCAACCGTTTGAGTATTCATTTGCATAGTAGGAAGTATAATGTCGAATAGTCGAAAATATAATTACCACTCAGATCATCTTTATTTGTTACATGAGCTAATCGGGTATATGACACTCAATTTCCATTAACTACAAATGTGATTTGAGTGTCTCTTCTATGCGCGTCACACAGGAGTAAGCAAAGACGGACAAATCCGCCACTTCTTCCATCGGCCTTCGAAGGCATATGCCACCGGGACTAGGAAACGGCGCAGAGTGCAGAAGAACATGGATGGGACTGAGACAAGGTGGCACAAGACCGGCAAGACGAGGCCAGTCCTCGCTGGCGGAGCCGTGAAGGGGTTCAAGAAGATACTTGTGCTCTATATCAATTATGGGAGGAAAAGGAAGCCTGAGAAGACCAACTGGGTGATGCACCAATACCACCTCGGCAAAAACGAAGAGGAGAAGGATGGAGAGCTGGTCGTGTCCAAGGTGTTCTACCAAACGCAGCCTAGACAACCCAGTTCGACGACCGTCAAAGAGCCAAAGGACAATACGCCAAAGAGTGATCAGAGCTTGCATGAGAATGTTCATGTACCTAGGAGCTCTATTAATGTGATGGAGTATTATGGCAACGCACCTTATAGTGAGTCTTACGACCAGTTAATTATTCCCGACTTCGTCGATCAAGGCGAGGCGGCTTCTTTGGTCCCGCTAATGGAAGATTCGAGCAAGGGAAAGCTTGTAAAATATCAATAGATGAATTGGGGGTGATGGTGTTTCTTATGTGTAGCAGCGAAAACACTAGCATTATTAGTTTGGGATTGTTGTTGTATAGCTTCGCAATGACAGTGAGCATTTGTTTGATTGGTTTTAGAATGTTTAAATAATAAATCACATATTCATCTAACAATTTAAACTTTTAAAACAGTTGACAATGGTCCCGCAAAATCTTATATCATATCAGAGTTAAATGTCATGAGTTTAAATATTACTTGATTCCAATTTGTCTCCCCAAATAGATATTTACACGCTTAGAACTAGACAAAAAGATCAAACTAAGCATAAGGTGGCATGTTAGAATATTTAAATAATAAACTACACATTTATCTAACAGCTTAAGTTTTTAGAACATTTGGCAGCGATCTTACAAAAATCTCACATTGGGAAGGGGAGTATTTGAATATTTAAATATTTAAATAATAAACAACACATTTATCTAATAGTTTAAATTTTTAGAATAACTGGCAGTGTTCTCACAAATTTCACATTGGAAATGAGGAAAACATAAAATAGAGTAATGAGGGAAATCGTAGCTCCTTTTTTGCAGGAAGTTAGAAACTTTTTGGAGTCATCAAAGAATCAAAACCAAGGCTAGGAAGATTTTCGAGCCTTTCTCCATCAATGTTTAATTTATTGTTCATATTCAAAAATTATGAATAACATTATATATAAATCTATATGCCTGTACTTGATTCGTGAAACTCTCGAGTATTTTGGGTTTTAAAGGAAATTACATTAGTTACATTGCAAGATTTTGATTTTAGCGAAATTGTTAAAAAGTAAAATTCAATTTAGACCAGAAAAATAAAACCATTCCCATGATACCATGCCATGTGAGATTTTTAAAGAGATTAGGGGACTATATTATTCTATGATCTCTCTGACTTTGCTGCTTCGTTCCGACGCAATTTTTGTTTAAAGAGACGTTTGACTAAGGAACCGGTCTCTGTCTCTTATGAAGTATTCAGCAAGAAATGCCCTTCTCTTGCGCAGGAAGTCTGGAGGTGCCGACCTAACTACCAGATAAGCAATGATTCTAGTGTATCGATTCTTCACTGAGAAGTCTGCATATTTTGCGTTCTTTTGACTTCTGTTATTTTAGATTGTCTTGTCCAAATTTGGGCTTGAACTGTAATGCCTTCCCAGCTATAAAAGGAAATAGTGAAACTGAAAGCTATCTAAAAGTGCAAGACTAGCTTAACTCAGATGTTTTTGTTTGCCCTGCTTTTAATTGTTAACATGTTTGTCCAAATGGGTAGTAAAGTAACTGTCTTTTTGTTACTTGTTTGATCAAAACAGATCAGGGGAAAAAAACTCAGCTTCCCAATCATGTCAAAAACTGAGCTTGTGAAAAAAGGTACGAACTTTGAGATCAAATTGGACTGAAGCAAAACCATATTTATTGGTTTAGGAATTTGGTCTTTGGATATTTGAATTTTTTTCGGTCATTTAGCTACTAAATATTCAATGTCTCGAAACGAGATGGAGAAAAAATCTAATTGCATAGCACGATTCTGCTCTTCCATTCCTAATATAACGGATTTTTTCATAATCAGTAGATTTTCAAAAGAGTTCGGAATTGTCAAAGAATGATAGGTTCAAAAAGTCACTGTTCATCCGATTTCATAATTGAAAGAAAAACCTATTGTTTCAAAAAAAGAATCAATTAAAAAAGACACCGGTCAAAAAACTATTATGAAACTACTAAGGGTCTGCATGGTAACATTTCTATTGGGATAAGTGCCAAAAAAGTCCTAAACCTTTTGCCTTTGTGCCAATTTGGTCCTAAACCTTTTTTTGGTGCCGATTCAGTCCTAAACCTTTTTAAATTGTGCAAATTCAGTCCTTTCCGGCAATTTTGGCCGGATTTTGCTGACTGGACGCCGGCCGGCTGACGTGGCCTACGTGGACAACTTTTCATAATATTTTAATATTTTTAAAATTTTTTAAAATTTTTTATTTCTTTTTATTTTTCTTTCTTTTTCCTCTAGCCGGTCGCCGAGGTCCGGCGACCAGCCCGAGGCGACCGCCGGCGAGGGCGAGGCCGACCTCGCCGGATCTGGCGAGGGCGAGCCTCGCCCATGGCCGCCTCGCCGGATCCAGCCATGGGCGATGGGCGAGGCTCGCCTCGCCGAATCTGGCGAGGTCGAGCCTCGCCGGCCCTCGCCCGACCTAGCTGGATCAGGCCATGGGCGAGGGCCGGCGAGGCTCGACCTCGCCGATCCGGCGAGGCAAGCCTCGCCCATCGCCCATGGGCGGATCCGGCGAGGCGGCCATGGGCGAGGCTCGCCCTCGCCGGATCCGGCGAGGTCGAGCCTCGCCGCCCTTGCCCATGGCCCGATCGGCGAGGTCGGGCGAGGGCCGGCGAGGCTCGACCTCGCCAGATCCGGCGAGGGCGAGCCTCGCCCATTGCCCATGGCTGGATCCGGCGAGGCGGCCATGGGCGAGGCTCGCCCTCGCCGGATCCGGGCGAGTTCGAGCCTCGCCGGCCCTCGCCCGACCTCGCTAGATCGGGCCATGGGCGAGGGCCGGCGAGGCTCGACCTCGCCAGATCCGGCGAGGGCCGGCGAGGCTCGACCTCGCCAGATCCGGCGAGGGCGAGCTTCGCCCATGGCCGCCTCGCCCATGGCCTGATCTGGCGAGGCGGCCATGGGCGAGGCTTGCCCTCGCCGGCCCTCGCCCATGGCCGGCGAGACTCGACCTCGCCAGATCCGGCGAGGTCGGCCTCGCCCTTGCCGGCGATCGCTTCTGGCCGGTCGCCGGACCTCGGCGACAGGCTAGAGGAAAAGAAAAAAATAAAAAAAAAAAAAAATAAAAAAATATTTTAAAAATTAAAAATATTAAAATATTATTAAAAGTTGTCCACGTCAGCGTCGATCATGCCACGTCAGCCGGCCGGCGTCCAGTCAGCAAAATCCGGCTAAAATTGGCCGGAAATGACTGAATTGGCACAACTTAAAAAGGTTTAGGACTGAATCGACACCAAAAAAAGGTTTAGGACCAAATTGGCACAAATGCAAAAGGTTTAGGACTTTTTTGGCACTTTTCCCCATTTCTATTTCTCCCAATTTCTATTATTTTGTTCTCCGAAACAAAAAAACAAAAAAACAAAAATTCGTTTGGTAAAACTTTTGTTCACAAGAACAATTTCTCTATTTTTTTTATTCTTGGGAATAGTTTTGGAATAGAAACAAGAAACAAAAAAAAGTAGTTTTTTGTTCTCAGGAACAATTTTTAAAAATAAGCTAATTTTCTTTTTTATTTTTCTTTTGTTTCTCTCTCTTGCCGCGGCCACCTCCAACCGCCCGAAGCCATCGCCGCCATCGACCTTCACCGTCGCCGCCACCCGCCACTGCCGCTACATGACTGCCGGTCACCAACCGTCACCGCCGACTGCTGCTGCACAGCCCATTTGTCGCCACCTCCCGCGACCGCCCATCCGCCTTCGGCAGTCGACAGCGGCGGGTAGCAACAGGTGGCAGCGAGTCAACAGTTGGCGGTCGGCGATCCATGAGCAAGAATAGAAAACGAATAAAAAAAAAATGTTTCGTACCAAACGCATTTCTATTCTTTTTCTATTTCTAGAATATAAATTTTATGTAGTTACCACACACCTTATTTTACTCAGAAATTGTTTCCCGAAATAGAAATAAAAAATAACTATTTCTGAAAAAATAAATAAATAAAACTCTTCACGAACCAAGAAACGTTGTCATGCGCGGCCTAAATTTAGAAATTATCAACCTTTTTTGTCTTTTGCTAATTTAATTTGTCTTTCTAATTTCCGATACCTTAAATTTGGCACCTCTTATATGAGTATACCAATTTTCATTTAAGTGACATGCCAACTTTTTCCGATTCTATTATCAATTACTCTTGGGTTACCAACTCTCATTTGAGTTATTTACAAACATTTATTTTTCTCATCCACCGAGTTTTGTTATTGTTAATTAAATTTTAGTTATTGCTCTTACAAATTAAACTTGTTAAAACTTACCAGTTTTATATATGTGACTTATTAGTTTTTCTTTCATCAGGTTACCAACTAGATTTGTTTTATCAAATCTCATCTTAGTTGTTAACCGATAATTGTTTAGCTTATTTTTCAGTTTATTAATTTTTATTTGTCCTACTTACCAACCCGTTAAATTTTTCACTTTTTTTCAGAAATTACAATCTCATGTGGAATTGTTACCCACTTTAATCCAAGTATATAGCAACATTTATTTGGCTTTTTCCAAATTACTAACTTCTCTTATTTTGATGAAAAAGAAAAACTTCTCTAATCATTTTCAAACTTATTTAAATTTGCATTTACATTCCTGCATCCAAAGCCAGAACTAAACCAAAAAAAAAAGAAGGAGAGGAGGAATTACGTTGCTTTCGTCCTAATTTTTAGTAAATTCTTTACACACGTGATTAAGTCGACTTGGTTTGATATAATTCGGTGCTTTCTTTTTCCTGCTATCCTGCCAAGAAAAAACACAGAAAAAGACAAGTCGATATTCTTTTCAAGATAAAAAGGTGGTCCCAAACCGGTTTCATTAACTTTCCAACCCATCTCAAACTCTTTAGAGGTTTTGATATAATATCCCAAACCCACCTCGCTAAAATAGTCCGGTTCCATTAGGTCGCAACTTACTGTAGTGTCCATAATATACATAATTTTGCATAAAATATATATTAAACGATCTCAAGTTTGCAAACACAATTATTTATTATAAACTTACGTATTTTAAATGTTCAATTAGAAATCTACAGTCACAAAATTTGAGATTGAAAGAATTTAAGCTCGATGATTATAAACATTCTAAGATCTAAAAATAAATCAGGGATGAAATGGTGGTCGTCATTGAAAGATGTTACATTGTACAAATTTTGTCCTTAGCCTTTACAAACATTGATAAATAACATCGAGAAGTTAACGGTAAGTTAAAAAATTCCCAAAAGCAGTTATAAAACCTAATAGAGTTATTGATTATGCATATTTGCTCTACCACCTAAGGGATATAAAGGAAACAAAGAGTATTTTAATAGGCAAGTCTATCTGAGTTCGGGTATCGGGTTTTCCATAAATTCCCAAACCCTTCCGAAACCTTGTAAGGTTTATTTGGAAATGACCCCGACCCCCACCCACTTCTCCAGGCCCGCCATCCTTATATGTCCTATTAGGGTCTAGACAGGTTGTCTAACCTATTACTGTAACCCGGCTTCCATCCTTAGCAGGAGCGAGGATCGAAATCCTCACCTCCAGATTTTCGGAAGGTAAACTGGCCAACTGAGCTAACTTTGTACTGTGGAATAGTTGGATTAGTGGCTCCCCGGTTAAGCTTGCACGACGGAACAGCTATTTATGCATCATGCCTACATGTTTTACCAACAATAGAAGAATAATGATGTGGATTTCCAGTAGAAAGTATAGTTATTGATAAACAGGTGGTTTAAATACAGTAAATTACGATATACCGTTAATCCAAGATCATTGCAACACTTAAAACCTAGGAACTATTAAGTATTAACAACTACTCAGGATTACAAAGTAAGGCCTTTCGACAACCATTTCTGACTCGGAATTTCTGTTTGAAATTAAAGGCAGCTATTCCTGACTAACTTTCTGAACCAAAGAAGCGAACAGCTCCTAACCAGACCCGTCTTGAATCCACCAAGATCAATGGAAATACCATCCAGATAGTTTTGCTTCGGAAATTAGGGATAAAAATCATTCTCACAGGAAAAGCTAAGGGGTAAAAGCCGTGGCAATCCCTCGGTCAACAAATCTCGTAGAGCTGCCATCTTCCAAGACCAAATTCTCACATTCTAACACAAGCTTAACCAAACAACGCAAGAACTAAAAGACTGACCTCGTGCACTTCAACACACGACAACAGCAGCGTTTCTATTGGATATAAGCTCGTGTTTACAACATGAACGAAAAACCTGGACAAGGACGCAATCCAAGTGCGGGAATAAGCATACACAGACCAGGAGCACCATAATGGAGAAAAGCAGAAGGTAGTCCTTCCTTTCCCAACCGGCAACAAGAGATTAGTTTTCCATCCTCCAATTACTTGTTACACTCGTCATTAGACCCAAAAAATGCACAGGCACACGAACACAAGGAAGCATTTAGCCAGAAAACCAAGCACACCAAATAAAAAGTCTTCCTCTAGGGCACCCTGGAAACTCTCAAAAGCCACTATCCAGAGAACGACACTGACGGAGAAGCCTGAAAACACACTTGCGCAGAGCCTATGCTTGCATGGAAACGGGAGTCCGCTCACGATAATAATTTGGACTAGTCCCAATGAGAATTTCAAGAAAAGAATCTACAGAATGAAAACAGCTAACTCTATATCATATCTGATCTACAACTCAAACCCTTTTCTAAGTTACATGCGCCTCCCTGTACAAACAAAAAGTTCATGACTTCTGGAGGACAAGCTTCTCATATAGTGCAAGGAGGTCCTTCTTGCTAGGATTCTTCAGTTGGAGCAACTCGGCACCAAAATCGTGACTCGTGAGTTCTTGCCTGAGTCTGAGCATTGTGAACTTGGTATAATCCTCCTGCGAAGTTTTGTTGCTGTGGTTGTCCTCATCGCCTCTGTACACGGATCCGCCATCTTCTGGCTGAATGTGCATTAGGGGACTGGTCGTGCTCCGCGACCTCTTGTTTACTCTGGAGACCTTATCAATATTCATATCTTGAGCGGATTCCATGCCAATTTCACCATCGTCTGCTCTGAGCCGTTTCCCCACAGAAGCAGTCTTGAGTTTGCTGTCCAGTGCAGTTTCATTTATAAGAACTGTAGTTAACTTTTGTTGGAGGGAATCAATTTTTGCCTGGGCGGATTGAAGCTTGACCGAGAGATCTTCTGCTCTGCTGTTGGCTTCTGCACGGGCCTTTCGTTCAGTGTCAAGGAGACTTTCCAGGACCTTAACTGTACTAGCTCTTTGCTCATTATTTGAATCCAACAAGGACTCAATTTCTTTCTCCCTTTCCTCCACTCTCGCCTCTAATAAAGTGACTTTTGAGAGGGCCTCTGTCTCTGATATACGTGCTTCCTTAAGTTGATCTTCTAATGCAAATTTATCTCTCCCTAAACTCTCAACAAGCCTCTCAGCCCTTTCAATTTGGGCCAGTCTCTCCATCGCCAGCCTTTGAATATCGTTCTTTTCCTTTTGGGCAGCAACTGCATCTGCTCGTGCTTTGTCAGCCATTTCAGTAGATCTTCTAGCTTCTTTTTCAGCATTTCTGCACCTTTCCTGAACTTCCTCAAATCTTTTGAACTCAGATAAGTACTTCTGTTCAAGATGGAGCTTCTCCTGCTCCACAATCCTAGCTTCTCTTTCAAAAGATTGGGCCTTGGCATTTGCAGTTTCAAACTTCTCACTCAATGCTCTTATTTCATTCTTTAGGGACATAATCTCCACATCATAATTCTCTATTTTTGACTCAGCAGCCTGGAAAGCATATCAATCATCAAGCACAAGTGCAAAAAGATGAAAAGGAGATATTATCCTACAGACCAGGACTGATGGAGACAATAAAAAAGTTATCAGAACAGAAAATTCAGATTAACAAGTTGCTTTCCTATATGGGTGTATTAAAAAATGTGCTAAACCCCAAAACTTCAGCAGTAAAATCATCGCCTTCACTTTTCAACACTCCTAGATCAAAATGATAAGAGCTTACCTTCAGTTCCGACTTTATGGTGATCAAGCACTGCTCAGCATACTCGAGTTTCGCCACCTTCTCCTTCACTTCTTCCTCCTACACAATCATCAAGAAATGGTAAACACATCAATTCCACTATAATAGGGTACAAGGAACAGGAAGAAAGCTACATGTGTTCACACCAACACAAATGAGTGTGCATGTGTGGACAGGGTTGGAGGAGAGAAACCTTTGAAGCCAATTCAATGGAAAATTCCGCCCGTAGAGCATCTTCCCTCTTTTGTGTATCCTTATTCGTGCGCTCTTGTGCAATTGCTGCCTTCTCTAAGGCTGCTTTTGCTTCTCTAACAGCAATATCATACTTCCTTTTCCACTCCTCTGCCTCCTCTTGAGCAGACTGAGCTTGTTCCTTAGCAGCAGCTAGTCTTGCCTCAGCAGCACTGCTCCGGGACTTGAGGATCGCAATTTCAGAACTAGCCTGGTCGTCCTCAGCTTTCTGTTTAGACAACACTTGCTCGTATTTCCTTTTCCAGTCCAAAGATTCTTGCTTTGTAGATTCCAACGTTTTCAGCAAGCTAGAAGACCTCTCTTCAAGTAAACTACAAGTACTCTGTAATTTAGTTATACGGCTTGAATAATCATCAGAAAGCTTGTTCTTGTCACTGATGGCATCTTTATATTGCTTCAGATACTGAGATTTGTAATCCTCACTGGCTTCTAGTTGCTTATTAAGCATCTTAACCTGATCTTCAATGGCCCGACATTTCAGCATGAAGGAACTCCTCTCAGATCCGACCCGATCAATTAGCCTTTTGGCAAGGTCGAGTATTGGGCCTTCCAAGCTGGTTAGTTTGAAAGCGGTAAGTCAAGGATAGAGATGGAGAAAACAAACTCGGCAAACAGAAAGAAAATGTTGAAAGAAAGGGAAAACCTTTGTTGCAAGAACACGGCAAGCTTTTGCCATTTTGATGGACCATGAGATGATACTTCATATTCTGACAAAAGACCATCAAGAACCTGCAAAATATCAATTTAACACATTGAAGATGATGCCCAAAATGACAAAAAAATCCATGCTTTTGCATAATATGATGAGTACAACAAGCATAAATAATTGTAGCATTTATGTTCAGACCTCAAATTCGACATATGACAGGCTTGATTTGTTATTTTCTCATTAAATGCTACGAAATATAACTTTGGGAAAGAAGTGAAAATGTTTATTGAGCAAGATTACATTGTGATAAATATATATTAAGCCATGCCTTCATCTAAGAGCTCAAATTTTTAGAATAGTGGAAGTGGTTCCACAAAATTTTACGTAGTGCTAAAACTTAAATCTTTGTAGACTCCTTTTTAGCCTCCCCTCATGTAATTTCCACACTTTAGTCTTGAAGCAAAGACCAATCTTCTCGTGGAGAGGATAATTTTGCACTTAGTAATCCCATACACTGTCTATTCCAAGAGTGAAATTTTGACAATGATCCAATTATCTCTTGGCATTATGGAGTTTCTGCTCTGGAATGGGCAACCCTATCACATAGCAAGAGCTAAGACATTGTAGAACCAAAGATCCACGCAATAGAATACAAAGTGGCCTTTTGTACTCCTGTTTTACTTGTTCCACACTAGATGCTTTGCAAATACTTACTTGCAACAGTTAACTAGAAAGGTACTCAGATTTAAATAGAAGCTCAGCATGTTTTTTATCAGCTTTAGCATTAGATAGAGAATCATCTTTTATATACTGCACTTCATGTCCATGGCACTAGCAGTCAATACATCACAATTCCCCTACATTTGGAAGTGGACCTCATCTGCATTTGGTACAAGCATGGAAAATTTCCCAAATGCCTTCATTTCTTTTCCACCCTTTCAACACATCTAAATCTACTAGACACTAATCAGACCCCACACCAGTGATGGCCACCTCACGATTTCAACATGGTCAACATCCTTCAAGATTATTTTCCAGTAGATAAAGACAACTATGAATTGGCATTATTGAAACACAGCCCAAACGCAACAAAATAGAAGCAATTTGATCTAATGAGACATCAATGCAAAAAGAGTTAACAATATCCAAGTCTCGTAAACAAACAAAACAACATATTTAAGCTCATAAAATAAGGAGTATTATGAATAAGGAATATATTCAGACTACTAACCTTAACAACATTATCAATATTAGCATCAGGCGTATGACAAGCTGCTCTCAGCCTCTTTTCCATGCTCTGTATAGCATGTGAACACTGTAAGTCTGCCTCCATAAATGCATTCCTCTTGTAATCCTGCATGGACCAATTTAGTCAAGAGACGATTACTTTTAAGTTATTGGCCCAAATACAGAGAAATCAAAATAACCTAACAAAAATAGACCACTGTCATTGACCATAATTACTCAACAGACCACAGCTTTTTTATTAAAAAGAAATATGACAATTAAACCATATCTAACAATGCCAGCGTCATCTTATAAACACATCAAGCTCCCTATCCCAGAACTTGAGACTAAGTTTATCAAAATCCCGCTAAATAAGATTTTCAAATATGTTGGCAGCTCAGTTTTTGCACTTTCTGCGCCATAGATCAATTGTCCCATAATGTGAGATAAAAAACGTCAGTGGAATATGGATCTCCATAGTCCGACATGATAATGCACGTCTAGGGGAGCAAATCAAATCAATTGTTGGCCCAAAAAAACCCAACA
Source organism: Eucalyptus caleyi (assembly GCA_014182885.2). NCBI lineage: Eukaryota > Viridiplantae > Streptophyta > Magnoliopsida > Myrtales > Myrtaceae > Eucalyptus > Eucalyptus caleyi. Next base: position 9,903,397 of record CM024469.2, on the reverse strand, counting down.
ATATCAATGCCAAACACAATGCAACCAACCAATCACTAGCTCAAAGGAAAAGAATAAACATAGTCCATAGAGACTTAATTTTCCCAATGTAATAACCGTCACAGCACCCATGATAAAAATAGCACTGCAGATTCCACTTCATTGCAGCAGAAAGTTAGCATTTTGTAACTTAGCCAACACCTCAAAAGCCCTTCTGAAGAACTTATGGAGAAGCTCCTCATGTTTCTTCCTTGCTGAACCAACACCAACAGCACTCGCGTTGAATGCAGCTAATGATTTTTGTACTGCTTCCTCGTGGGCCTCCCTCATGCCAGCCTACATTAACTGAAATTAGGAAAATATCGAAATAATAGAGCATTCATTTCTCTAGTAAGGCGTTGCTTACTTCCTCCGGTGGCTTAGATCGGTCAAAAGTAGACATGTAAACCTCTGTAGCTAAATCATAAGCTCTACGACACTCAGCTTCTTCAACACTCTGCAAAAGTAAGAGGTAAATTAGAATGAAAACATAACTACTGCATAGACAGTAATGACAAGTGATGATCAACACCACACAGTTCTATGGCCCGCTAATAACATTGATAATTCTTATTAAAGAATGATAAAAGCATTTTAGACTTAACTCAATGCATTATAGAAATAAACAGGGAAAAGAAAAAGATTTAGGACAGACAAGTCAATTTGCAAGATGAAAAAGATTCTATCAAAACAAAGTGGAGAAGTTCCTTAGGTCGTTTAGATGAAACAACTCAATCTTTAATAGAATCTCATGAAAAAAGTGTTTTATTTCTAGTGACACAAAGTATAGTGTAAAGTAGAAAACATAACAATAATTGTCAGACACCAAAACTATTTTGGTCAATAAAATGGATCGTATTGCCCAAAATTAATCAAATGTTCATCTTTATTACCTTAGTTTTAATTTGTAAAAATTCATAGCCAGGCTTGTTGATTAGCTGAATAAGTTTTCCTCTTTCATATTGTGTGGATGGAAAATAAAAAAGCACCAAAATATAAAGGATTCTCTATCTTAGGGTGTGATTTGATAACCATATGAAATCTCTGAGAATTAACTTTTCCAATGCGTAATGTATTGCCTTTGATCATATCTAACTACACAACTATCATTTTGTGTAAAAAATACTTAATGCAGTAAGCGAGGAAGGCCTTACTTAATGGGTTAAGTGATGAAATATTCCATGGAAATTAAAACCTTACCCAATCATACAACCAAAACCTTCCAACGGTGCTCACTATGCCATGTTTGGTAAAAACTAATAAAATTTATTTTCTATTATCAAACAACTTTTCATTTTCATTTTCATTTTCAGTACTTAAAAGACTTTAGCACTTCATATTAAGAAATTAAATTTTCTGCACTCATTTTTTAATGTTATCAAACAAACCCTTCATTGCAGACACCCATTCAGTCATGAGTCAACTTGTGACAAAAATCCTCAGCACCCCAGGAGAAATAAAAAGAAAACAGACAAAGGAATTGGGGCACAAGGGGATTCCGAAGGGCTCCATATCATGACTAAACATGGCAGACAAGTTGTATAAGTTGCAAACCCACTGAAGTCACTAGGCAGTTTCAATTAACACTTCTCAAGATTGTTGTACCAATAACCAACTGAGTTTGGGAGACTGCCCAAGATTTTAGATTGGAAACATATAGAGATTCAAGATATTACCAACCTGCCATGAAGATGATATCGTAGGCACTGCGCCATTATTCAATGCCTCTAAGTAAGACTCTGTAATACCTACTAGAACAGGGCCAGTCAAGACGGTGGCCCCGACTTGCTTAGGCCTTGTTCTCTCAAAAACAAACTTTGTCAAGGCCTCCAACCCAGACCTGAACTCAGGCCTCAGTTTATCCATCTGCATTCATCATCACACATACAAACCACGAAATGAGAACAACAAAGTGAAAAATATCTGCTGAAGTAGATAAAAGCGCATCTAACAATGAGAAGATACTCACCGATATTTGATCAAGCCGCTGGAGATCACTCTCATTATTCAAAGGTCGCACGAGGGTGAAACATTCTCTATCTGGAAATAGAGCTCGGATAGAGTCCCGAATCTGGAAAGCAATTTTTTAAAAGATAAAAACCTAACATAAAGAAACACTGAAAAAAGTAGTAGTAAGCAGTACCCCTACAGCAATGATGTATGAATAGACACAAACAAGAACCATGCAAAGACGAAACTCACAACGCATTGAATCATCACATTAAGTTCCTTTAACACTAGGACACAACAAAAGGAGCTTTTAGCCCAACCATTATAATGAATCAGCTCTTAAGCAAGTGATCTAATTACAATCCAAATAACAATGAAGAAATTTTTTATTTAACAGTCATCAACTCCCAATACTTTTTGTGTCCTAAGCTTTCAATAAATGTTTTGACCCCCCAAAATTTTAACAGCACACAACTAGTTGCAACCAAACAAGTTCAAGAAATACTTATAACTAGGATGACAAGAACACGATTGTATACGGAAACATGCCACTATCATAGATGGATATTTGCCTCAAATAAACTAGGCTAACATAAGGTCAGAGAAAATGTTTATGGGAGCTCCTATTCAAGGATCCCACACTAAAAGGGGAAAAACAAAAAAGCAGACAATACCTCATTTTTGGCAGCAATATCTCTTCCAGAACCTTGAACTGGCCTCAAAGCAAGTTCCAGGTAGTCCCGTGGTGTTATTCTCCTATTATCTTCCACTAAATCCAAATAGAAGTCCTACATTATGTAACAACAAAAACAATAGTTCAGTACCCAAACAATCACCGAGTCTAAATTAACAGAGTTTCCAGAGTAAAAGAAGCAGAACAGTTTGAGGAAATTACTCTCAAAAGCCAAACAAAGATAGGGGAGAATTGTCCCAACTCAGAAGCACTAGTCTTCCCTCCAGATGCTCTCACGCGAATATGCTTAGTCATCTGAGTGACAAGAGACAGCCGATCCAGTGCAGCTTCATCAATCCCCCCCATCTGAATATGAGTTATACACAAGCAAAATGATTAGTAAGAGAGATAAAACTGAAGTCTAAAGTATCTTAGAAACTTCAGTGAAGTAATAACAAAGCTGAGAGAAAGGAAAAAGTATAAGACACGATCAACAACTTATAACTAAAACTAATACAACAAATCTTAAACATCTAGGAATTGAAAACCAAATCACTATAACTTTGCAGACTTCACCAACCTGATTGTAGATGAACATGCTAGACAAGAGGACGGCCAAAGAAAATATCTGTGTGCTGTATGTTCCCTTCACATGAAAAAAAGAGTGCAAGGACAAGCATAAGAATTATTGTAGGGAAAAAATATGCCTAACGGGACAATATGTCATCATTGTACAACAATCAAATCAGCGATCAACAAGTAATACTCAGTTCATTAAACTTGGCCTACCGTTTGATCATAAGCATCAATCCCTTCACTGTCCAAAAGTAGGAGATTGTACTCAGTTCCATCAAGAGCTCTTCTCTTCAACGGTGCACTCCACAACCAAAGCCCTTTAGTGCATGGCCGGTGGGTTGATGCTACTTGGAATCCACTACTTTTTCCAAGAAGCTACAGTACAAAATAAACATTATAATATATATCATAGCACATTTACATCTCACTAGATCACCTAACCAGGCCAAATAGAGAATTGTACAACTAGAAACAAAGCTGAAATCACGGCAAACAGAAGAACTTATATACTAGTAAGAAGATTAGGGGAAAATGAGATTTAAACAATTTAGGAGACAACTAATTTATTTATTTCCATGCACTACACTTGGCTGCCAAAGAGAGGACAGTTCCTTACGGTGCTTAGTGATTTTCTACTAGAATCTTCTGTATTAATCATATTGAGCATAACTCCATTTGCTAATGCAATATTGTCCTTGATATGACTTTTTCGGTATCTTCTCACAATATCAACTCCTTGCATTTGAATTCAGTCGTTTGTTACTCCGATCGTCAATGATACAATTAGGAGTGGATTCTCTACCATGGAACTCTCCAGAACTAGTTATGTCCTAATGTCTCAGTAAATGATTCTGCTCTCACCTTGCCATGACAATTCATAAATTCAGAGAAAGGAGACTTTCAACCTTATGACGACCTTCAACCATGCTCCGATCATCAATGATATAATCAGTAGAGCATTCTGTACCATGAAATTTTCCATCATTTTCCAGAACTGTTTACATCTCAATATTTACATAATTGATTATGCTCTCTCCTTGCCATGACAATTCATACATTCAGATAAAGGAGGGCTTTGCTATATAGATTAGACAGCAATGGCCCACTTTTACATATTTTACATGGAAAACCGACGAAGGCTATTACCACATACCTTTATATGGCACTGGCCACAAACGAAGACGACTAAGCCCTAACTCGCCACAACCAAGGAGCACTATAAAAACATACTCTCAGATTGCTACAAATTGCTGGTGCAAACTGACCGTAAACCACCATTAGATGCTTCCCCAGAACACCAATTCCGAAAACACATAATCCACTACCTAAACAAGGCTTAAATTTATCCTAAAAAAAAAAAGGTAAGGCCTAAACTCTCACTACTCAGATTTCAAAAACCTAGCGCCTGAACCGTGAAATCACTTTCAAACAGAGAGATGAACAGAAAAGCCTACTCATCCAGCCACTAAAGGCAGCTCCCGCACAGCTAGAATTGTAAAACCACCACAATCGGGCATATTAAATCCATTTCAGGCTCATATCCTAGCCTATAAAACAGTGTTTCCCCTTCACACTTGTGCAACGCAAATGCTTATCAGAACTACTCTCCAAAAAGTACTTAAACCACTATCAAACACGACGCCTAACTCAATAACTTCCGGATTTCGGACACCAAGCGCCAGAACACAGGAATTACTTCAGAACTCAGCAGAATGAAGTAAAAAAAAACGAATAAAATCAGCTCTAGAAGAGCTTCGAATCCTAACTACGCAAGAGAGCTCAAACCCTAGCCATCGCCAAACATTGATAAACTCCACGACCACCACCGAACATCGACGCGTCAAAAGCTCACCTGGTTCAAAATAAAGCTCTTCCCCTGTCGAGCACGGCCGCACACGGAGACGACGCCAATCGGCTCCTTCACCAGCTGCAACACCGCCACGGCCTCCGGATCCATCCGGAACCTCCCCTTCTCGTCGCAGTACACGAGCCGGATCGGCCGCGCGGGCCCCGTGACCGACGCCGCCGGCGATGACGACGGCCCCGGCGCGTACGGCTCCGGCGAGTCGCCGTCGCCGTCGTCGGAGGAGGAGGAGGGAGCGTCCCTGCCTCTGCCGAACAGCCTCATCATCGCGCGCTGCCTCTCGTTCGCTTTCTTCGCTTTCTTCGCTTTCTCAGTCGCTTTTGCGGGAGAGAGAATTTGAAGTCCCGGGAGGGAAAAAAGGGCGTGGCTTTTTCTTTTGGGCGGTGCAGGTGAAATCGAGGAAGGAGAAACCGTGGAGGAGGGACTTGGAATTTTACGAAAAGGGGCAGGGGAGCGCCGCGTAAAGCGAGGGTGCTTTGGTCATTTCGCGACGGGGTCTCTCCTTCGTAGGGGGAGTTTTTCCCAGCGACTCTGCTTGCGGATCAAGCGTCGCGATCCCCGGATCGACGCCGTCAAATTTTAAATTAATTCGAACTTTTTAAAGGAGCAGGAACAAACTATAAGATTTAGCAAACTTAGGGAAAACTTAAGAGGCCCTTGAAGAAAATCAAGATTGCAATTGATTGTCGAAACAAAAGACGTCAAATCGAATGGGATTGAAATTTCTTGATAAACTGACTTTTCTACTCATTATCCTGCTTTTTTTACTTTTATAACAGTGCCTGACCCAAAATTTTGTATAATTTTTTTCTATTTTTTGAGTCCCAAAATATTTATGCTAAACTTCTCCTTTAATAATTCTACTAATGATCCCTTTCACAGAAAAAAAAAAGTCTTAGCAAATAGATATCGGTGATAAATACTGATCTTATCTCATATCTAGGGTATAAGCAGAGCTCGGCCCATATTACAAGGTATATTTGGACTTATATGTTTGAGTCGAGGTAATTAATAGTGTTGTAATATCCCGAACTAGGCCCAATCTGTAATGAGCCATCCCTAATGCAATTCCTATTGCATCAACTTGTTCTTTCATAAATGAATCTTAGACTTGTGAAAATAGGTCCAAGGTCTGTTTATTAACTCATATCAAATTTGGTCTTTTTAAGTCGGGTATTTTATAAGTATTTCAATCTTTACATTTTTTTCATATTCTTTATTTTATTTACTAACATCTTCTTTTTTTTTGTTAACATATGTTTTTGATTTGATATAATATTTTATTGAGGTAATATATTCACATAAGGGTTAATGGGTAAGTTTGAGTTTTCATAGGTTAGATTAAACGTGTCTTAATAACATGGATCGTGTGTATTACAAGTAAATGGATCGATTGGATCGTACTATTTTCGATCCTGACTTATTCATTTGATGGGTTTAGTGAAGACACACTCTGCAATAAAGATACTTACACTATTCATTCTTGATTCGACACACTTCCACTATTGTATCCAAGCAGACGTAATTACTTTCTCTCGAGGTCATAATAATATTGCATTATTTATTTCTCTTGAAACCTTTTCATTTTAATTTCTATAATTTTTTATGTTTTGGAACCATTACGTGACATAAGGGTTACGCTGTGCATGAAACTCACTAGCATACCACCTCTACGAGAAGCTCATAATTTAAACGGGCTTAAGTAAGCCCATTTGGTTTTGTTTTGGAGGATCTCCAAGCCCATTCTCAATTACAATAATCCAATGAAAGAGTCTAGTCAAGAACTTGAACAAATAGCATCCATTGTTGGCTAAAAGATTATCCACCAAATCATAATTACGGAAGCATAAATAAATTCCGTACTTAAGCATAAATAAGCCAAAAAAAAAAAAAAAAAAAAAGAACTACCATGACAAAGTTCAATGATGTTTGATTGAGCAGAAATGAGTTTTAATAAACTAATCTCCTATTAGGTTTTACTTAGGAAGCTTGAGGCATGCATAGTAACTATTTTATTTCTATTCCAAAACTATTTTTCTATTCTACACTTGTTTCTAAAATAGAAATGCGTTTGGCAATGTAAATTTATCTTTTCTAATTCCAAAACAATTTTTTAGTTTAGAAATATTTTTGGAACATAAATGAAAAGTAAAAGATTTATATTTCTCTATTTTTGGAATAAAAATGAAAAATGAAAATTAAAGACTTTTCTCATCATTCATTTTCACTACTAGCAAAATGCCTCCTCACCACTACCCACTGTTTGCCGCCATTACAATTCGCCACTGGTTGCTGACCACCACTAGTGGCCGCTAGCCGCCATCGCCACCATTAGTCATGGTTGACTCGCCAATCATCGTCCATTGCCAGTAGTTGCTTGCCAATTGTCGTTGGTCGCTAGCCACCACTTACCGCCATCCATCGTCGGTCACTAGCAACCACCTACCACCATCCGCCTCGCTTAGGAGGGAAAAATTTTGTGTTGTTATTAAATGGATTTTTATTTCAAGAATATAAATTTTATATCGTTATCAAATGTGCATTTTTGTTTGAGAAACTCAACTAGAAATAAAAATAGAAAAATCTAGTTTTATTCTAGAAATCAATTTCGACTAGAATAGTTATCTTTCACATCATTGACTTCCGCTTCATCTAAATTATCATTTAAATTAATTTTTAGTATAGAAAAGTGAAAAATCTTACAAACCGTAATTTAGTTGCATATTATTTGTATGGCGTTGTCAGATACATTAGCCGGAAATCGCATTTCGCGAGGAAATTTCCATTCATGCCTCGAATTGTGTGTTAAATGGTAAATATTAAAAATTGAAAAGAATGTGAACATAGAAATGATACAATATTAACCATCATAAATCAGATACAATAGTTTAGTGCTGGCCAAAAAAAGTCATTATAGTGTGAAAAATATGTTTTAATAGTCTTCAACATCTTTTCCAAGTCAATTTTTTGGTTGGCTTTTTGTACGGAAATTGTACTTTTTGAGCATTTAAGCATGGCTGAACGTGGGATTCCTTCGTAAAGCCATTGAAATAAATAGAGAAATTGTTGCCGAAATTCCTAGGTTTCGAACTATGTAACATAATGCTTTGTTGCATATATTCAGCCTAAGATGACAACCAAAACAAGTCGTGTCAAAGACATCATACAATGGCCAGATCTACAGGAATCTCTACATATAAGAGACAGGAAGAAACCCTAATAATGAAAAATGGACCATGAAAGATTATTTTGAAATTACTTTACAAATTCATTCCGAGCGAACAAAATAAAAAGATGAAAGATTGCTGAAATTACAATGTGAAAGGGACAATAAGCAAGAAAAATCATTTTAACAGCTCAAGTCAGCTGTCAGACAAAACTTTTCTTGCAATCCATGGTGTTATGTGCTGTCCATTGGGTGCATTTGGAAAATGCAAATACTTTTGAATTAAAAGGTGTTTTCCAAAATGCAAATTGTGTTTGGTAAATTATAGTTTGAAAGCCCTTTGTAACTATCTTGGAGTAAAATGGTGTTTGGAGGATTACACATTTACAAAGAACTTTGGTGATTAAAAAAAATTATAAAAAAAAATAAAAAAGTTCACCGGCCAAGCAGGCCGCCGCCAGCGATCTCAGGGTCGGGCGACCTCCGGCGAGGGTCGCCCGACCTAGATCTAGGTCCGCCGGAGGTCGTACGACCTCGCGGTGACCGGCGAGACCCAGATCTGGGTCGCGCCGGAGGTCGCGCGACCTCGCAGCGACCGGCGCGACCTAGATCTGGGTCGCGCCTGAGGTCGCGCGACCTTCGCCCGACCAGATCTGGTCACCGCGAGGTCGCGCGACCTCCGACGACCAGATCTGGTCGCCCGACCTCCGCGCGACCAGATCTGGGCGTCGCGACTTGCCGGGGTCGCGCGACTGGCCGGTGACGGTCGTCGCGACCTCGCCGACCTCAGCCGTGACTCGTCGACCTCTCAAGCTCATCTAAGCCGTCGAAGAAGAAGATGAACAGTAACACCGGCATTTCGAAAATGATGAAAGCCCAAGGCAGCCTAGGACTTGCCTTGGGCTTTCAACCTTTGGAATGCCAGCATTCCTTGAAGGCAAGTTTCAATAGGTGTTCCCAAACACTCAATATTTGGGCAAATAAGCTTTGGACTCCCAAGGGGCTTTCCAAAGTGGTTCCCAAACGGAGCCATTGTGCCCAAAACTTCATAACCTGGGTTGAGGCTGATTGCAGTTCCCTCCAATACAGCAAAGCTGGAAGAAGTAAATTTTACAAGGAATAGGCACAGTTGTTCATCTTAACAACACAAGTAGACAGAATAAGCATCTTCAACTCCCACAACATTCCAACTCCGCAGGAAACTAAACTGAGGTTTCCACCACCATTGCCAGATTACCTTTTAATAACAAGAGAAAAGTATGAAGGCATTTGAAACTAAACTGGGCGCGTTTGGTAACGTTTCTGTTCAAAAATTGTTCCGAGAACAGAAATAAATAATAATAAAAAAAAAAGTGTTTCTGTTCCGGGAATAATTTTTTAACAAAAGAATGCGTTTGGTAAGTGTAAAAAAAAACTGTTCTTGAAATAAAATAAAAAAATAGAAACACGTTGGGTAACGCAATCAATTTATGTTCCTAGAATATAAAAAGAACAGAAACACGTTTGGTAACCGTACAAAATTTCTGTTTTAAATTTCATCAAAAAATGTTTTTTTAATAAAGTTTAAACTTGATATTGAATTCTCATTCTCATAAAATGCTCATTAATTTTATTTTGTTCATGGTGAGTGAAGAAATGTCATGATCACCAAAGATTTACCACAAATTTAGGTTGCTCACGATTTTTCACTGGATATTGGATCATGCAAGACCTTAAAAGTAAATTATTACGTGAGAAAAGTTGTTACTTCCTAATTTCTCGAATGACACCATCATGGATGGACAATTTGAGGGGTGTTTTACTGCACTATTATTTGGCATTTAACAAGCAGCTATATTTTCATGTTACGAACTCTATGAATAAATTACTGTACGTAAAGTTAAATCGCTACCTTTAAGTGAGATGTGAGAACGAGGCACGACTATTGTAGCTTAAGTAACAAACTATTGCTTACAAGTGCAATGTTTTCGTGTTACACATTCTCGGATGCATCCTTTCTTGTATAAAGAAAGGTCATTTTAGTTGGATGAGCTCAGGCTATTTAATATAATGTCACACACTACTCATACACTTTATCTATTCCCATTCATCGTTGAATTCAAAATTCAACATGAATTAGTATCAAACGCCAAATTATTTAAAACATGTTGTGACTAATAGTGAATTGGAACTTTTTCTTCCGCAATTTCTATGATTGAATTACTTTTTTTAGCTTTAAGAAGTTCGACGAGAAAATAATTACTTTCCCACGAGTTAAATGAAGACCTACCCTCCCTATTGAGTCCTACGCTTGTCATAGAGGTCACATTCCTCAAATTGCATTACGCATGCACGCATACACGAACAACATGAAAATGAGAGAACTACTCTCCTCAACCATGAATCCATCAAAGTCAATGGCCAAGGTAAAGAATTCTGCACGCTCAAGACAAATTAATTGAACAGGTGCACGAAATCATGCACATACATAACTAGATCAAACACAAAGTTTCCCAAATTCTTCTCCAACAGTAGGTAAGCCACTAGGACAGAAGGAAAAAACGAGCCTAACTCCACGGTCTATCTAAATGCCTGCATTCTGAAATTGCAAGAGCCAGAGTGATTTGAATAGAATATACGATGCTCATCCCGCTCCCGTAAACAAATTTGTGCAACACTAGTCCATCAAAAATCCAAACAAACTAGTCAAACTAGCATATGATCCTCAGTAAAATCAATTCCTTCACAAAAAGCAAACCGAACATCCAACTCTGCAAGATTAGGCTTCGACCAAGCTATGACACCGCAAGCGGCAAAAGCTAAACATCAGCATCAGCATTAGCATGGCAGGCAAGTTATGCTATATGGAAGAAAGGAGGGGGGGGGCAGATCCGTGGCACCGATCAGCATCATCCACTCATGCCGAAGTTTTCCGCAGAATGATACAGACCATAGGCTCCTGGTACCTCCATCTTCCCACCCAGATGCTCATTTCCTGCAAGACCGCCTAGGAACATATCAGAAATTAGCAACTCCACATGTGCTTTAGGCAAAATTGGCCTATGCTAAGGAACATTTGCAATTCAGTTACCATCATCGATGCTATTACCCAAATTTGAGATGGGAAACCAATCATAATCATTACATAAATAGTAGGGAACAGTCAAAATTCACAGTAAATATATATGAAATTAAGAATCGATGAGGCATATTTAAACTCAAAAACCAGTGAACGTTGCTGTTACGTAGAATGGAAAAGCTTAGGAGGGTCAATTGAACAGTTCTTTGCTATCGAATTGACCAAAGATTAACTTCACCAAGAACTGTTCATACCAATTTCTGAATCTCTCTGTTAGGATAATCACCCTTCGCTCGCCGCAGAACAAGGGCAAACTCCAGGGTCCTATTGAAGTTGACGCGGCGCGTTGCAGACTTCAAGATTCGGATTACTACCACCTCGAGATCCAATGTACCGCGGGAAGGAGCGTGCTTTCACTTAGCCCTCCACGGACTCCCTCGAGAACGAGCCGGAGACGAATCGAACGGGGCCCGAGGCGAGAGCTCTTCCTGCAACCTGCATTTCCGCAGGTCAAAGGAGACGAAAAGAAATAGAGAAAAGAGAGAGGAGGGGAAGCGGAAACAGTAGAGGGGGAGCCGAAAGCGTTACCTGATTGGACAAATTTTTTCGGGAAAATCCGACGGAATCGCTCGGAAAATCAAAGCTGAGGAAGAGAGAGAGAGAGAGAGAATGTGTGAGGGTGCGGCTGGCGAGCAGGAGGAGAGATGGAAGGGAAAAATGCTGAAACTCAAAGTTGAAATCAGTCAGTCTCGCTCAAGCGAGCGTTGCTCCGCTGCTCTGCTCGCTTGGCAGAGCGTCGCTGCGCTGCTTTGCCGAGCGAGCAGAGTAGCTCCGGCAAGCAGCCGTCGCCCAGATCTGGCAGATTTGGGCGACGGCTCGCTTGGGGCTCGGCGTCGCTCGCTCGAGTTGGCAGAGAGGCTGCTCTACCGCTCGAGCGACCAGAGCTGCTCTGCTGAGCGACCACAACAGCTCGAGCTCGGCAGAGCAGCTCCACCGAGCGACCACAATAGCTCGAGCTCGGCAGAGCAGCTCCAGCGAGCAGCCGTCGCCCAGATCTGTCGCAGATCTGGGCGAGCAACGCTCTTTTGAGGCTCGAGCGAGCTGTCACTGGAGCGAGCATCCCAGCTGTCGGCGAAGGTGGCTTAGATTTGCGAGGGGTGGCTCTCGCCGAAGCCCTCTTCAAACGGAGAAGGAGGAGCAGCAGAAACTTACCTGGATTCGGAAACTTCAGCCGGTGAAGGAGCTCCACCTGTCGGCGCCGGAGAGTCAGCCGAGTGGGGAGGCGCCAGAGAGTTAGCCGAGTGGGAGGCGCCGGAGAGAAGGGAGAGACGACAGGAAAGGGAGAGAAAGCCTTCGGGCACGAACGAAACCCACCTCCAGAAGTGTTCCGGTTTTGTTCTTTTATTTTTGTTCTTTTTAGGCCTTCAAGAAGTGTTTCTGGATTCCAGAAGTAATTTTTTTGTTTCAATTTTGTTCCGGGAACAAAAAAACAAAAAAAGAACAAAAACGTAAATAAACTCGTTTCTGTTCTTTTTTTGTTCCCGGGAACAAAAAAACATAAAATCTGTTCTTAAACAGATTCGAGAAATAAAAACATGTAGGGCCTAAACTAAGGTTTCCACCACCATTGCCAGATTACCTTCTAATAACAAGAGAAAAGTATGAAGGCATTTGAAACTTAAGCTTGTACAGCCGCGTATTTCAAAATTTTATGTATGACAGAAAAAATATCCCATCGCTCTAACTACTACTAAGTCGTTGTTGCCCTACAGTAAAAATCATTGATTAGCTATCTTCCCAAAAATTATACAACACCAGATTTTTGGACTGCTCCGGCATCTGATTTGTTAAACATATGCACCGACACTGGAACATTTAGATGACGAGGATAAGCAGCTGGCTGCGAACGGAAGGATCATTCAGGAAAAATACGTGTTCTCAGCTTTTAGAGCATCAAGTACCTTCAATGATTGACCTCCTTTACAACTCAGAATATGATTGTGACCGCTTCCTTGTCTGAAGTAGGTGGAAGAAGCCAGCAAATATTGTAAATTGTATAAAGAAGGTGCTAGGAATTGAAGAGGGAAGTAATATTTATTGCTGTTTTATTTGGGAAATGGTAATGCTAATCATGCCCAAGAGTTTTTTTGCGGATTCCCCTAGCAACAGCATTTTGGAGAACAGAAAGACGGAGGCAAATATGACATTGAATCAAATCGATCTCTCCAGGTGGAAAACCAGAATTTCTCACCTGTTAAAGCTTTTGTGACAGCTTCCTTGTCTGCAGTCGGTGGAAGAAGCCAAATATTGTAAATCGTACATCCCCATCAATTAAGAAGGTTCAACAAACTAATATTTTGAGAGGAAAGCAATAGTTATTCTTGTTTTCATTGTAAAAAGGTAATGCAAATCATACCCAAGAGTAGCGAAGTCCTTGGCTAGCGCAACAAAATCACGATTTACAAGAGACAGGGTTCAATAAATGCATCACGTAATTCCTGTTCAAAATCACCCGTCATAGCAAAACCTAGTCGAGAAACATATTAAACTCCACTCAGTCAATTGAAAACTTGCTATGCAACATGAACCTTTCATGATCGACCTACATGTTTCATATTCAGAAGCGATTGTTGCACAATTCAGTGACAAGCATACTAATTATCTCCTCCGACTCTAATGACATGCGAGAAGCAGTCAATCCGAGGCATAAAGGTTAGATAGCAATAAACAACACAATGCAAGTGATGCACGATGATGCCAATGCAAACAAAGCCATGAAGTTACTCACGAGAAATTTGCCCCGGTATTTGTAAATGTATGACTCTTGTGAATAATATAGTAACTACTTGCTCTCTTATATCTCCTATTCCACCATCTTGTGCTTGTGAATAGACCTACTCTACCAGAAGTTTATTACAGTAACCTATGTGTTGGTAATTTGTTTATAAAACAAATTGAGAGGTGCCTTGTCCCACATCGAAAAGATGTGAGTGCGCACGTGGACGAAATTTGGCATTAACCAACGATCATTATTTTATTTATTGAGAAAATTCGGATTTATTTATATAAAATATTAACTACAAAATCTTGTTGAAACAGTGCGACTGTTCATGAAAAGTTACAATTATTTTTTATTTTTTATTTATTTAATTCCGAATTTTATATCTTTTCAACGTAACCTTTGAGACGTACTTTTTCACGAAAGGTTGTCTTTGTTCTTTTGCAATCTTTTGAAGAGTTGCATTTATTCGAAAGACATATATAAGTACATTTGTTTTGAGATCAAACACACATCTTTTTCCATTTATTCGTTTTCTTTAGAGAGAAACTACAGCCATTGTTTCTAATTGTTTCCCATGGAGACCCTGGAGAAATACTAGAATTGCTATCTAGTATTCTCACTTGAGACTTTGTTGTATCCTGGAGGAAATTTGCCAGTGACCATTAGCAACGTAGTGGGGCAAATAAATCCTTAAAGAAAGTGATATCACGCCTCAAAGTCCGACTTTGATTACTCAATCCGACTTCATTGTTCAACCCAATTCGAAGCCATATTTGTCCAACAATTTTAAGGATTTATTTGTGAAACAATGGAGTTTAGGATGCGGTTGATGGTGGGCAAAACGCAAATGGAGCCTCTTCTTCGTTCCATGGGCAAATCTCTCTCTGGTCATTATGGCATTCATCCCACTCACGGTGGCAGGGGAGCCTCTCTATTTCTCTCTTGAATTTTCTCTCATTTTTTTTTTATATGTCCATTTTGGTTTTGTCATAAGTCAAGATGTGGTGAAACAAGATCGCACGAGGAAGAAAGGTGAAGTTGCTCTCGAAGCCATTCACAATGTAGAGTGCGCTGACCAGGATGTGGGACTTTGTCGCCAGGGGAATATGGATCATTATTATTATTTTTTTCGCTCCAGCCTTCGCTCTCATTACTGCCGCGCTTTTAGAGATCTCAATATTATATTATTTTATGGCATCAGTATTCTTAGCACTGAATGGGAACACTGCAATGTGTCTTCGGAATGCGTCTCTTGGTTATTTTGTGCATTGGTGCAGGATATCTTCTTTGACGGGGAAACGGTGGTTCATCGGGGAATGGCTCGTTTATCATGCATGAATTCGAGTGCAGCGCTGGCTCATCTACGACAACAGTAGCGAGGATGACATAGACGTCATAATCGAGTCCCTTGCCAACGTCGATTACAACATCTCGAGGCACGTGTGGCCGTAGATTTAGACGCAAGAAGCCAGGAATCATCCTTATTACGAAGGAGTGAACAGAAACGATATACACTCCAATGAAGGCAACGATTGGCAATGAAGAGGTAGGAGCGAGTTTGGAGGAAATTACTGAGAAAGCCACTCCAAAGTTCCATCAGTCTAAGCCACCAATGCCCTCTACCCTGATTCTCTCCCAAAAAAGGGAAACAAGAATTTCTTCCGTCCTTCTGTGAAAATGGCCTCCCTTTGCTTTGCCTCCTTCACGCCTGATTCAGTTTCGCTCACTTTCCACACGCGCAATTGAAGTCTCTTGTTTCCACGCTTCAAATTGGGATCCAGAATTTTGATTCAAGCAAAATTTCACTGGCGGTAGAGCAGAACGGAAATCCTGATGGATATCAGTTGATACAAAAAAGAAGATGTGCATCAGAGGAGACTTCAAATTCTTTGGCAAATATATCGAGTGATCACATGCCAGATGATGCTCCACGTTCTTCGTGAGGTTGTCGGGGACCTTGGACTGGTGGTTCTCGTTCACCTGGGAGATCAACGGGAACATAAGGTGCTGTCAATATACTCGGATTTGTCGGTCAATTTCTCTGGGGTCGTGCATCAGCACCGAGCCCTGCAGAACGCTGCCGGCAGAAGGAACGGCAGAAGAAACGGCGAGAAGTTGGAGAGCTCGGAGGCCTGATCGTGTCCATCGATTGGAGCGATGGTTTATTAGTAATTCCAATCCTCCTTAAGCTTGTGCTTCTTAGTCAACTGATTCAACCTTGGCTTGGTTTCTTCTAGCCGTGTCTGGTCTTGCGAAAGTGAGTCTTAGACGTTTGGCTGTTCATCGTGTCGGTGAGTAGCGGACGCTGGATGCGGGACTGTTTCTCTTCATTACTAGCCCCGCACTGCCGAGATATGAAGAGTTCAGTTAACTGAAGTCACAAGGGTCATGAAAAAGAGCTTTTGGGGATAGTCTGCATTTGCTTTGCTGAAGAACATAAGTGAGTTGAAAATCAGAAGCTTCGGGAAAGCCTCTGAATGACTAATTTTGCGTGGGAGCCTAAGTAAGTACGATGGGTTCCGTTTTCGGTACACTTTGGTTTGTCCATGCCACTAGGTTCAAAATTGGAAGTTCTGCAAAAGCTCTGATGGTAAACTTGAGAGGTAAAAGTGCATTGGGCTTCTGCTTATGATATACTTTTATTGATGAAGTGCGTCATATTCAAATCTAAATGTTAAGCGAACTATATCGATGTTTATTGAACTTGAATAAAGTTAGCGGCAGCTAGAAGGATAATTTTTTTTTTAAAATACTTAGAAACACATCTGCCATCAAGATGTGTTAGAGAGATGGATTGATTTAATTCCTGATGTAATAATGAAACGAACTTTTGCATGACCCCGTGGATGCTGTGGTTGGTAATACTTGACCTTTTATGGTTTTGAAATTGAGTTGGGTCATTCATGGATGTTTTGGATAATTATTTGAGAATGTACTGAGTTATTGCTTTATGCTTATTGGCTTATATGCTAAGGTATACGATATTTTATCTCCATGTTTAGCACGTAAACTGCTACACTATTTGTCATTGAGGGTTTCATACTTGCTCTTAATCTTTAGTCATCTTTTGGCATGTGTTCAATTCCATATGAGGGATAATGATAGAATTGAAGAGATACTGAATGGGTTTTCAAGTGTCCCTTGTTTGGTTCTAATGTGTTTTATTTATTATCCTTGCCCCTCATAGATTTGATTCTATGGAATAGAATAAATGAGTCAAGAGAGTAGAATTGCATTGATTTACTATTTTGATGTATGTATTTCATTGAGGATAAAAATTTGATGATGCATAATTTCGATTAATTACCTCTTGGAATATTCTTGAAGTAGGGTTATGTCTGAAGGGACTTTGGAACTAATATGACTGGAATCATTGAGATTAAGAAGTATCTAACTTTCATTTTCAAAATGAAAGATTTGGGTAAAACAGATACTATCTTAATTATTAAAATTAAAAAATAGTGGGGGTTATTCTTTGAGCTAAAGTGATTATATGGAGAAGATGTTGTATAGATTTAAACATCTCGTTTTCAAATATATGAGTACTCCATTTGATTCCTCATGGAGAGTTTTTAATGTGAGTGATAGTGGTTTTTTGATGTATGCGATACATTATCTAGACCTGATATTACTTTTTGTATATGCAAGTTGAGTAAATACTAGTAATCCAATATAGAACATTAGAGAGTTATCTTATTGTTCTATAATAATTCGGCTATATTAGAAAGATATACCGATGCTAGTTGGATTGCAAGTGTGAGAGATAAACAATCCACTAATGGATTAATTTTCACATTACATGAATGTGTGGTTTCTTGGGCGAGCAAGAAACAAATATGCATAATTCACTCAACTATGAAATTTGAATCATTACTTTAGCAGAATCTGGGAAAGAGGCTGAATGGACTGTGAATTTGTTATTGAATATCAAATTGTGGCCTAGTCCTATGCCTCATATTTCTATCCACCGTGATAGTTAAGCTACTTTGGCAAGAGCCTATAATAGCACCTATAATGGTAAGTCTTAGACATATTAGTTTAAGACATGAGTATATGAGATAATTGATTAAAGATGGTACCATAACAATTGTTTACATGAGGTCAAGTAATAATCTTGCCGATCATTTGACGAAGGCTTTACCAAGACATGGTAATAATGACCTCATAAGAAACGGGGCTGAAACCCTTTAATTGAAATCACCAATAATGGTAACCCGACCTTTTTCTAGAACATCACTAGTTACAAGGTTTAATGGGTAAAAACAAGTTATTGAATGTGATTGTTTGATATTGACGTAGCCCTGATATGAGAAGTCAATATTGTCTGTTACATTTTGTAGGCTGAATTGAATTCTTAATGAAGTATGATACAAATATGTAATGTGTTGATAGTAATAGAAACACGTGGTAGATACTTCACCTATATGAGCTTAGAAGTGGTGCCGCTTCTTACGAAAGTTAGGGTTGCTTTCTAGAGAGCTCATGAAACAGGATCAAGCACAATGCCATAATAGTGCGGAGTAATATAGAACTTCTCGCTGAGACAAGAGGTTAGTGTATGTGTGGTATGTCCGGTTATATTATATAAAAGTACAAGTTTAAAACCGAGCTACTTGTCACTTTGATAGAGCTTTGAGATGCTTGCACTAAGTAAAGGTTTAACTCGAAAGAGACCTTTATGTATGTATATTAATCTCACGGAAATTTTGGCTGTATATTTCTAATGTTTTATTTTTTGTTTTTGTTTTATAAACAAAAGTGGGGGATTGTTGGTAATTTGTTTATAAAACAAATTGAGAGGTGCCTTGTCCCACATCGAAAAGATGTGAGTGCGCACGTGGACGAGATTTGGCATTAACCAACGATCATTATTTTATTTATTGAGAAAATTCGGATTTATTTATATAAAATATTAACTACAAAATCTTGTTGAAACAGTGCAACTGTTCATGAAAAGTTACAATTTTTTTTGTTATTTATTTAATTCCGAATTTTTATATCTTTTCAACGTAACCTTTGAGACGTACTTTTTCACGAAAGGTTGTCTTTGTTCTTTTGCAACCTTTTGAAGAGTTGCATTTATTCGAAAGACATATATAAGTACATTTGTTTTGAGATCAAACACACATCTTTTTCCATTTATTCGTTTTCTTTAGAGAGAAACTACAGCCATTGTTTCTAATTGTTTCCCATGAGAGACCCTGGAGAAATACTAGAATTGCTATCTAGTATTCTCACTTGAGACTTTGTTGTATCCTGGAGGAAATTTGCCAGTGACCATTAGCAACGTAGTGGGGCAAATAAATCCTTAAAGAAAGTGATATCACGCCTCAAAGTCCGACTTTGATTACTCAATCCGACTTCATTGTTCAACCCAATTCGAAGCCATATTTGTCCAACACTATGTAGATTCCGTTTTTCAACCAGAGTGATACATGCAAAAGAATATCTATTGACATTACACATTGATAAGCAAGTTTCCCGTCATATGTTCGAAGAAGATTTCCAGGGTGGGGATCAGCATGATAGAAGTCATATTCCAGAAGCTTATTGAATTAGCAGTGAACTCCAACCTGTTGATAACGTCAAAATATCCCACCGAGCCCAAGACCTCAGGTAGCGTAAATCACTCATCATGAGACAACATCAACATTATTGTAGATAAAAAGTGAACTCAACAAAGTAGAGATCCTTGACTTCAGACAACTTTGTCCCTGCAACTGTCAAAGGATGCAAGCAAAAGCATAAAAACTATAGAAGAAGACCAGCAGCGTACAAATGGAAAGATCTTATTAAGGAGTTCTGCAAGTACAAGCAACTTCAGTGATCGTCAACATCCCAATTCGGTGATCAATAAATAAATAAATAAATGTGAAATTTTTGCTCTTACATTCACCTATGACACAGTTTCTGCAATTACGGAGGGAGATTTACATTCAACATTGTTTGTCACCCCCTCCAGAAACTTCACTCTCCATGAGATCAGTAGAGACCAACAATAAACACATTGACCTGAGAGATGATATTCCTGAAATATCCGGGTTGCATTAAATTATATATTTCAGTGCATCCCTTGGTAACAGGTGAGCAAATTAGCAACGCTTATGGGGGTTACACGATCGGTGGCACGCATACGTGGAAGTGACATAGATTACTTACCAGCGATACAGACTGAAGTTTTACGAAATCACAATAAACAAGAAATGATAAAGATACAAGAAATTTATGTGATTTGATCCTAATGTCGATTTGAACTATTGATTTACGTAATTGGAAGTCGGCAACTAGTCCATGGGGAGAGCTAGCAACTAATAATTCACTATAATTAGAGAATCAAAATTACAATCATTTAGATGCTCGAGTATTTTCCACATCTAAATTAAGTTCAAACCTATAGTATTTACAAATAAAATAACTTAATTGGACGTAAACTCACAACACATGGTCAAACTCAAAGCAAGAGCTACATACATATGAAACTAAAAAGTCATGTAAACCCCACTCTGGTATGTATATGATAAATTTACTGTAAACTAACTTTTTGACCACCAAATATCCCAAGTTAGTTTTCATTAAATATTACTCCCAAATTATTAAGTTAGATGATATATGACAATTAACGGATATATTAGTTTATGGTTTTGTTATCTATTTGTCTGTACCGGTTTGTGGTTTATTGTAATTATAATCCAATTTAACAAAAGCTAACGAATGGTAAATTTATCACAAATGCAATGATTTGGAATTTTTTGTGGTCAAAAAATTAGTTTATGGTAAATTTATCACAGATATACTAGTTTTGGGTTTTTCATGGCATTGATCTTTTTTTTTTTTTTTGGCCTTCATACGACTAATCCTTCATTGTGCAGCTTGAAGGACGAAGGCCACTATGCGGTGAAAGCTGGACACATATATTCACAATTGATTCTCTCCTTTGCTCTTTCACCGTGCGGCTTGAAGGACAAAAGCCACTATGCGGTGAAAGCTGAACGCAAATATTCACTAGTGATTCTCTCCTTTGCTCTTTCACTGTGCGGCTTGAAGGACGCAAGCCACTACGCGGTGAAAGTTGGACGCAAGTATTCACAAATGATTCTCTCCTTTTTTTTTCCTCATCGATCAACGGGAGCCCCACAAGACACAATTAAAGAAAGTGGGTCGCCTGAAAGATAAAGCTAATCAGACAAGAAAAAAAAAATAGAATCATCTTGTGGTATGCGTTTATAGCTTTCGCCGATTGTCTCTTGTGTAAGTGACAACGGTGACTTCCTTCTTACTATTGCAGTTAGGAATTACCTAATTAACATTGAGTTAGGTTTTCGTAGCGATTCAAACTCAACACAAAGGGCGCGTTTAGTAACGTTTCCGTTCAAAAATTGTTTAAGGGAACAGAAATAGAAAAAACTATTTTTATTCCGGGGAACAATTTTAACCAAAAACACACGTTTGGTAAACTTGTTCTGGGAATAAAAAATGAATAGAAATACGTTTGATAGATTTATATTCTTTTTTTGTTTCTTTTAATTTTTTAATATTTTTATTTTATTTTTCCTTTCTTTTTTCTTTTTTATTTTTTCTTTTTTTCTTCTTTTGCCGCCTCCGGCGACCGGCCGACGGGGGCCGACAGCCTCGCCTTGGCTGGGCGAGGCCGAGTGTCGCCGGTCCCTGGAGAGGCTCAGCCTTGCCGAATCTAGGCGAGCTCTAGCTCGCCCAGATCCGGCGACGCTCCGACGAGGTTGCCGACCCTCAACGGCCGGTCGCCGACCATGGCCGAGGCCGGCAATCGGCCAAAGAAAAAAGAAGAAGAAAAGAGGAGAGAGAAAAAGTGTTTCTTCAAAAGTGTTTTGGAACAAAAATAACTTTTTTTAACAAAAAACAACTTTTTTTGTTTCTCATTTCCGTTCTTTTTTTATTCCGGGAACAAAAAAATAGATATTGAACAAAAACGCAAAGGCTGCGTTTGTTTGTGTTCTTTTTTTTTTGTTTTTAAACACTTTTTTGTTTCTTTGTTCAGGAACAAAAAGAAACAAACGCGTTTGGGTGCGTTTGTTCCTTTTTGTTCTTTTGTTCCAGGAACAAAAAGAAACAGAAACAAGAACATGGAAACACTCCAAAAAAGTGTTTCCGGAACACTTCTGTACGGAAAGTGTTCCCGGGAACAAAAAAAGAACAGAAACGCGTTTGGTTGCGTTTTTATTCTTTTTTTGTTTTTTTGTTTCTGGAACGAAATAGAAACAGAAAAAAGAAACAAAAAAAAGTTGTTTCTCCCGAAAGAAATACTTCTCGGAAGGAACAAAAGAACAAAAAAACTCTTCTCTCTCTTCTTCTTCTCTTCTTCTTTTCTTCTTTTTTTTCTTCTTTTTCATTTTGGCCGGTCGCCGGCCTCGGCCATGGCCAGCGACCGGCCGGCGACCGGCCGTCAAGGCTCGGCCTCGCCCAGATCCGGCGAGCCCGAGCCTCGCCGGATCCGGGTGAGCCCGAGCTCGCCCGGCCAAGGCGAGGCCGAGCCTCGCCCAACCACGGCAGGCTCGGCCTCGCCGTGGGCCGGCGAGCCTCGCCATGGCCGGGCGAGGCTGCCCGGCCCCTGACGGCCGGTCGCCGGAGGCCGTGTGACAGCCGAAAAAAAGAAAAAATAAAAAGAAAGGAAAATAAAAAAAAAAATGTTTAAAAATTAAAAGAAACAAAAAAATAATAAAATTTACCAAACGTGTTTCGTTCATTTTTTATTCCCGGACCAAACGTTACCAAACGTGTTCTTTTGTTCAAAACTGCTCCCGGAGGAATGTAAACACTTTTTTTTGTTTTCGTTCCAGGGAACAAAAAAAAAAATGTAAAAACAAATCCATGCACACCCAAATTTTGTGTTTCTTGTTTCGAAACACTTTTGAGAAACATTTTTTTCTCTTATTTTCTTGTTCTTTTTCTTTTGGCCGGTCGCCGGCCTCGGCCATGGCCGGCGACCGGCCGACGAGGGCCGGCGGCCTCGCCCGGCCACGGCGAGGCTCGCCGCCCCGGCGAGGCCGACGCTCGCCGTCCCCGGCGAGGCCGAGGCTCGCCGTAGCCGGGCGAGGTCGGCCTCACCATGGTCGGGCGAGCTCGAGCTCGCCCGGATCCGGCGAGGCCGAGGCTCGCGGCCGCCGGGCGAGGTCGGCCTCGCCGGATCCGGGCGAGCTCGAGCTCGCCCGGCCATGGCGAGGCCGACCTCGCGCCGGCCCGGGCGAGCTCGATCTCGCCCGGATCCGGCGAGGCCGAGCTCGCCCAACGGCCGGCGAGCCTCGGCCTCGCCGGGCGGTGGCCCGGCGAGGCCGCGCCCGCCCGCCGCCGGGTGAGCTCGGCCTCGCCGGATCAAGGCGAGGCCGACCTCGCGCCGGCCTGGGCGAGCTCGATCTCGCCCAGATCCGGCGAGGCCGAGCTCACCCAGCGGCCGGCGAGCCTCGGCCTCGCCTGGCGGTGGCCCGGCGAGGCCGCGCCTCGCCGGATCAAGGCGAGGCCGACCCTCGCCGGCCGGTCGCCGGCCAAGGCCTTGGCCGGCGACCGGCCAAAAGAAAAAAAAATTGAAAAAGAAAAAAGAAAAAAAGGAAAAATAAGAAAAAAATAAAAGAAATAAAAAAATTATCCAAATTTACCAAACATGTTTCTGTTTATTTTTATTCCCTGAACAAGTTTACCAAACACGTATTTTTGTTCAAAAATTGTTCTCCGGAACAGAAACACTTTTTTCTATTTCTGTTCCCTGGAACAATTTTTAAACAGAAACACAAACAAACGCGCCCAAACAAACGCATTTCTATTCTTTTTTTATTCTCGGGAACAAAAAACAAAATTTATGTTCATAAAAAAAAAAAAAAAAGAACATTACCATGCAGCCCCATAAATTTCTTCCTTAGCTTGATGTTTAAATCAAGTCATAGTACTTATAATCTAGTTGAGCTCTAACAACGCTCCAATGGGCTTTCACTTTCTACATACACCAATTGAGTTCAAGGAAAGCTGTCTCTGAGTTTTTCACCATAGCAATCCTTTTCACAACAATCTACCATTCACAAAGACATCTCAGATGAAATAATATATTATGTTGATATGCTTTGTTTGCTTGTGGCAAACCAAATTATATGCCAGATATATGGCACATTGGTTATCATATTATATATCAATACTTTGCTGCTCTAATTCAAAGTCCAAAAGCAAGTCCCTTAACCATACCACCTGCTTTGCTATAAAGGTCAATGTCATATACTCTACCTCAATCAAAGACAAGGCGACGCAGTCTCATCTACACCACCTACTCTACCTCAATCAAAGATTCAATATAAATATAAACATGTCACACATATTCTTGACTAATAAATTCAGTCATAACTGATCTTATGGACTCATTCATATAAATGGGATGATGAATAAATATTTCTTTGTCATTAAAAAATCCCCAACATGGAGGTATTACATTGTTGCTCTAGGAAATGTAGTTAACAGTAGCAGCTACTTTATGATGTTATGTTTCAATTGAATGTGTCTTCTCTAACCACTGTAGACTTTGTCTTTAGCAACGGCTATTGTAGCTTTGAAATCACAATGCATGGACATCGGTGACGTTGGTGTCATACCCAGCATAATTTCTGCTAAAAAATCCCTCAACCATTCAGCCAACTGAAGAGTGATAAACTTTGAATGGAGTAACTCTAGTATCAATAGGTTGTTGGGCCTTTTCAAGACACTACAGGCATGTTTCGTAACGTTTCTGTTCAAAAATTGTTCCAAAGAACAGAAATAGAAAAAAGTGTTTCTGTTCCGGGGAACAATTTTTGACCAGAAAGATGCATTTGGTAAATTTGTTCGGGAATAAAAAAATAAATAGAAACACGTTTAGTAAATTTAGGGCGCGTTTGGTAACGTTTCTGTTCAAAAATTGTTCCAAGGAACATAAATAAATAAATAAATAAATAAAGTGTTTCATTCGAGGAACAATTTTTGACTAGAAACACGCGTTTGGTAAACTTGTTTGGGAATAAAAAAATGAATAGAAACACATTTTGTAGATTTTATATTTTTTGTTTCTTTTAATTTTTTAATATTTTTATTTTATTTTTCATTTTTTCCTTTCTTTTTTTTTTCTTCTTTTGGCCGGTCGCCGGCCTCCGGCGATCGACCGATAGGGGCCGACAGCCTCGCCCAAACACAGCGAGGCTCGCCGTGGTTGGGCGAGGCCGAGTGTCGTCGACGTGGGCGAGGCCGAGCTTCGCCTTGGCTGGGCGAGCTCGGCCTCGCCGGTAGCCGGCAACGCTCCAACAAGGTCGCCGACCCTCGATGGCGTTGCCGGCCCTCGACGGCCGATCGCCGGCCATGGCCGAGGCCGGCGACCGGCTAAAAAAAAAGAAGAAGAAGAACAAAAACTGTTTTTGTTTCTTCAAAAGTGTTTCGGAGTAAGAAATAATTTTTTTTTTTTTGTTTCTCATTTCTTTTTTTTTTTGTGTTTCGGGAACAAAAAATCTAATTTTGAACAAAAACGCAAACAAACGCGTTTCTGTTCTTTTTTTGTTCCCGGGAACAAAAAAACAAAAAATCTGTTCTTAAACAGATTTGAGAAATGAAAACATGCAGGGCCTTATATTCTTTTTTGTTTCTTTTAATTTTTTAATATTTTTTATTTTATTTTTCCTTTTTTTCCTTTCTTTTTATTTTTCTTCTTTCGGCCGGTCGCCGGCAGCCTCGCTTAGCCACAGCGAGGCTCGCCCAGCCATGGCGAGGCTTGGCCTCGCCGGATTTGGGCGAGTTCGAGCCGGGGGTCGGCGACGCTCCGGCAAGGTCGCCGACTCTCGACGGCGTCACCGGCCAAAGAAAAAAGAAGAAGAAAAGATGAAAAAAATAGAAGAGAGAAGAAACAATTCTTCAAAAGTGTTTCGGAGCAAAAAATAATTTTTTTTTTTGTTTCTCGTTTCTGTTCTTTTTGTGTTCCGGGAACAAAAAATCTGATTTTGAACAAAAACGCCAATAAACGTGTTTTATTCTTTTTTTGTTCCCAGGAACAAAAAAAACAAAATTTATGTTCATAAACAAAAAAAAAAAAAAAAAAACGAAAACATGCAGCCCCTACACCACCATCATAGTTTATTTGTAACCATTAATGATGTCGTGATGCTAGCTCTCCTTCGGGTGCATTCTCTCCTCGATAGTAGACTCTTTTCGGAGCATGTCTAGTCAAAGTCTATCCGTCTTTGCCACAAGTCATTTCCCCCGGCAAACACGAAATCGGGTTTTTCTCGTATGCGAGGGTTTTTCAATTTGTTTTTCCACCTCGTGATCTAGCATGCATCAACTCTCCGTCCTTGTCCTTACCCTTTAAAGTTGGACTCTACACCATCCCTCGACGAAATTATATACAAATTTTCGAGTCAGTGTCACCTTCTTTGCATATACTCAATATTTGCATAGTTAGATTGTGTTACATATTGTCACCTCTAGACCATGTTATGTAATTATAAACATATTTTATTTAGTTGTGGCAACTTTTGTACTATATCTTGGCTTGCCGTGGTTTCTTATTAGTTCTAATTGTGTGATGGCCTTCATTAAAAACTTTATTTGATTGATTTTTCCAACTATGTTTGTTCCTAAAGTTAAGGCTGATTAAGGTTTTCGTGGAGCTCGGCTCGTGTTACAAGGCATAATTGGGCTCATATCTTTGAACCAAAGAAAATGACAAAGCCAAAATGGCATGGACCAAACCTAATTATAAAGAGCTTACCCATCGCAGTGCCAATTGTATCGACTTGCCTTTTCATAACTAAAGACATCGTCCATTATTAAGATGCTTAATATTTGCTCTTTATTCAACTCACTTCCGTTATAGTGTTTGAGCAGACACTCTGAGCAGACACTCTTACTTTCTCTCAAACCATGATAATATTATTTGATTGGATTATTGAATTGTTTATTTTTCTTGAAATATCTTTCATTTGAATTCCTATACATGTCTTTTTTAAAGAGGTCTACAATCATTATGTGGCATAGGGGTTACTCTTCTACGAATAGCTCGTAATATTGCACGTCTTTCGAGACTAGGATCTTTTATCTCGGCTTCTCCTTGTTTTAGCTACTTCAGCAATATCTTTTATCGATGGCCTGTGCAAAGTATTAAAGGAATGATGAAATAGTAAAAAACCGAACTATAGACCCCTTCTTTGCTTCCACCTATAGAGCTCTTCTTTTAATTTTCTGTAATAGAGAGGCTTTAGTAAGCCCATTGGTTTCTTTTATCTCGAAGCCCATTCTTGATTCC
This sequence comes from Eucalyptus caleyi, assembly GCA_014182885.2. Classification (NCBI taxonomy): domain Eukaryota; kingdom Viridiplantae; phylum Streptophyta; class Magnoliopsida; order Myrtales; family Myrtaceae; genus Eucalyptus; species Eucalyptus caleyi. The sequence continues at coordinate 9,876,034 of CM024469.2, read as the reverse complement.
AACCATCCAGTAGAAAGATCCAGTTAAGAACATGAAAAACCATGCATCCATTGTTGGCTAAAAAGATTATTACGCAAATCAAAATTACGGAAGCATAAATAAGTTTCATAGATAAGCCCAAATAAGCTTTAAACAAAAACAAAACCCATGATGAAGTGCAATAGTGTTTGATTGAGCATAAATTAGTTTCAATAAAAATTAAATTAAATTTTGTTCAAGAAGCTTGACTCCCGCTTCGTCTGGATTATCATTTAAATCAAAAATTATTCCTTGGTATATTAAAGTACAAAAAATGCACAAAGAGTATTTTATAAGGATAATTTATACCCACGTAATTGTATACTATTGTAAGTTATATTAGCCAAAACCCGTGTTTCATGCGAAAATCCTATGACATGCGTGTCTTATAATAAAGTCTTAGGCAGAAATGGATGAACTATATAATGAATCGACTACAAATACGATGTATCATAAAAACTCAACTTAAAGAAAGTAAATCATGGTCATAGTAGGAGAACGAAGATTCTCTTTCATAACGGATCTCGAGATAGAGTTTACACCCAATTTCTGTCCATAGAGACTGTCCCCGCTATGAATTTTATTCACCATGATACTAAGAAATAATTGCAAAACAAAAGAATATACCCTTTGAAAGGAGGAGGAAATTCTATTTGAAAAGGAGTCTTTCTTCTAAATCAATACATAAAGAGGCACAAACGCAATGAGACATAGAGAGGCAGGGGTCAACGCTGCCTTGACGATGTAGAGAGGCTGCTTCTAAGACTCCACCTCAATGCCCATAATTAGAACATTCATTAATTATATTTTAAGGTCTGTTTGTTTCGCGAAAAATGAATTATTTAAAAAATATTTTCCTAAAAATGATCGTTTATATCATTTACAAAAATGGATGAACAAAAAATACTTTAATCGTTTGCAAAAAGATTTAAATATTAATTTTTATTGATGATGAAAATATTTTTATTGAGTAATTATTTCAAGCGATACAAGTATGTCAAGCAATCATTATAAAGAAAATATTTTTCAAATTATTCATTTTTCGAGAAATAAACGCACCCTTAACCTTTTTTTGGGTATGGGTCAATGATAATTGTGCGAGTTGCGATTGCAATGAGAAATGAGAATATTATATTAGCCTTTGGTGATTGCCAACTTTGATTTTGCGTATTATTCTAGAGGGGACAAGCAAGTGATGGAAGGATTAGGTTGGTCCAACCCGACATTCGGATAAGTTTCTGAATCAGGGAAATCATCGTGCTTCACGAACTGAAGGGACCCAATGCCTAGAAGATAAGCAATTACTTTGTGTTTGTTTGAGTGTGTGTGGTCAATTAGTTTGGCGGGGTGCCATGCATGGTGGCCCAAACTTAATCATCTTAGAAAAAACATAATCATATGGACACAACAATAACACTTGTACTCTGGAGCAGCCTCATTCCAATATCCACTCGCACATGAAAAGGACAAGAAAAAAAAAAAAAGGGGAGTTCGGAGCGATGTGCATCCATGAAAGTCATTAGTATCTAATAGTCTCTATTGGGATTTTATTATTTATCCATCTTTTTATATTTAGGAATAAAGGGTGTCTGGACCTTAAGCTCGAGTAATCTCAATGTGAGAAAATTACCAAAAAATGCCATAAACTAATCACACTTTATCAATTCAGTTCTAAATATTTTAATTATGCTAATTAAGTTCTAAAATTTTCACATTTTGTCAATTGAGTCCATTCGGCTAATTTTGGCCAGAAATCGCTAATATAGATGCCACTCATTCTCATAGCACGGCTGACGCCAATGCGGATAAATTTAAATAATATTTTAATTTTTTTGGAATTATTTATTTATTTATCATTTTTCTTTTCTTTTCTTTTCTTTTCTATATTTACCTTTTTTTTTTAAATGACCGGCGAGGGTTGTCGGGCCCTCACTCGTCCTCGCCCAGATTTGGACGAGGCCATTGCAGCTGCCGGGGAGGCCAGCCTCGCCCGCAGCCGGCAACGGTGGTCCTAGGGTCTACGAAGCTTCAGGTATGTCTGAGCAAAGGTGGTGGCCAATAAAAAGGGCTTCTTGACAGCCTAAAAAAATTGGAACCAAAAATAGGGGGTCTCGGCTGAGCTTGCCAAACATAATACCGACGACTATCATTCGTCGAAGAAGGGTCGTATGAGATCCTGGCGTGGCGTCAAAGGTCTACGCGGTGATAAGTGAGTGCTGTTGAAGTGACCGAGTGAGTCTATGCAAAGAAACGATGAACCGTGACGAGGAGGAACTCCAGCGCGTAAGGAAGAAGACCGAGCTTTCAGTGGACGAACGGTTTATGAAACTTTAATATGTGATTAAAACTCGCGATATCACATTTGAGCAACTATGGGTGTATGCTGAAAAGTAATCAAAAATGATCGGCATTCATGTCAGCGATTTCAGACTAAAATTGACTGGATTAACTTAATTTTCCAAACATGAAAAGGTTTGTATGTAAACCATTTCGTCCTTGTGCATTGGATTAAACTCCACTATGAGTTGGCAAGCATGTCTACTGGTTCACGAAGAGAAACCCTAAACACTAACTTTAAAGGCCAAAGTGCGCAACGCCTCAGATCAGGTGGAAAGCGCAAAGGCTTTCGAACACGAGCGCAGTCGGTTCGCAATGCCGTCCGGAGCTTGGCCGTCTAGACCAAGCACCTGCTTGGGCCCTACCGTGCTAGCCAAGCGCCACCACATGCACAGAAGCCACGGGCCATTCCAAGTCCAATAGGCACGGCTCGAGTGCCCCGCCTCGCGCCTCCAGCAGCACCGGCGCCTTTTGAGCGTCTGGATTGATCCTCTAGGTGTTCCAATGTCCACCAATTTTCACACATGCTCTTCAATCCTGGCAAAGAAATTCAGAGACATATTTTCACACATAATCTTCTGGGTTTTCCAGCATCCATCGATTGATGAATGCTAAGAAATCAAGAGTAGTTACAGAATCCCTGGAATAGTTCGTAAGTCAAAACGGGTAGAAATTCTAGCCGAAAAAGATCAGAACGCTAAACGGAATGGCCATTTAAAGTCACAGAAAGAATCGAAGTGGGCATGCATCCAATACATACATCCACACAAAATTGCGATCAATCAAAACATCGCAAATGATGACCACTGCACGTCATACTTCGACGTTGAAGATGTAAAGATAAGAAGATCATTCGTAACATATCAATTTAAATTAGATTTGCCTAAAGCTCCGTTTGTATTGCGAAAAATAGATGATTTGAAAATATTTTTCTAAAAGCAATTACTTATATCGGATGAAATATTAGTCAACGAGATGTATTTTTCTTATCAACAACAATTTATGTCAATATTTTTGTAGATGATGAAAATACTTTTCATTTGCTCATTTTTATATATGACAAGAAAATCATTTTAAAAATATATATATTTTAAATTATCCATTTTCATGAAACAAATGGTGCTTAAGTTTAAATTTGAATTTTGTAGTATATTAGGTTTCCTAATTTCAGTGCTTATCTTTATTTTTAAAAGTTTTCTAATCATGTTTTGTAAGTATTTTACTTCCCCTACGCACTCCAATCGTCTCCGTTAGCAATTTATGTTTGGCTTCAATAATCGAACAAGCATGGCCTCCAACAATGAAAGTCATCAGTTCTAGTTCGGTAAAAGTTCATGCGATATCCTTCCGCCTTTCGATCATTTTTTAGTGCATTATTTAGTAATTCAAATTTTGCAAATCCCTATAAGCTTCAAGAAATCGAATTTGACAATTCAATTCGCCATCAATCATCTTTGAGTAGATTGTAACCACTAATCGAAATAATTAAAATTTTTGGCGACTACAATCTTGCAAAAATCCATGGAACAGTGATACGTGGAAATGATTGTCGCATGTATCTCCCAATTAAATGAGATGACATGTGATTGAGCGATGAGATTAGTTCCGCTCTACACATATCAAAATTGTCTTATTATACAACACTGTTAAATCTTTTCTTTCATACAAAGATTTACTAAACGTATATAACTACATATCTATTGAAATTCAATTATATTAACCGAAAGAACAAGTTAAATTAATCTTAATAAATCAATAAAAATAAGGATTGCTGCAAGCAATGGCCTATGACAACGAAACTCTATTTCTTCTTTGGAGGCTATCTATAATGATGGAGCTATTGTTGCAGCCAAATAATTTCATCGCCATAATATTCTTTTCTTCTTGTAGTAATTCGTTATTTCTCTGTATCTTATGTTTATGGATTTCGACCATTCTTTCATTTATGGTTAGTGGGTCGCATGTGGACGTGGAAGTATCCATTTCAATCAATCAACTCTCGAGCTCAACTCAAAACTTGTCGATTGATCCAATCTAATCCTTACTTTTGCAAGCAAAGGCCAATTCTAGGTACAATCCAGTTTGATGGGTATAAGTTTGAAGATATCGATTCTGCATGCTAGTTATTGACTTGCAAGACTAGTTGTCGATTTTAAGATTGTCGATCAAGTATCAGAATTTATTTTCAACTTTATTGTTGACTTCAAAGCTACTAATCAACTACCTAGTAATTTAAAAAAAAAAAAAAAAAAAAAAAAAAAAAAAAAAACCTACCTAGTAATTGGAGGATGTTCGAGTCAATCTCCTTTGTTGTTTATCAATCTTCAAAGGTGTCCATTAGACTGCCAATATGGTAGACAAATTTGGACAATCAATCAAGTTACAATCCATCTAATCTTAGTTAAATTCATCAAAGCCCAATTATTAAGCATCTTAATTTTTAGTTTATGAGTCTTAAGTTCTAGTTTTTATGAGCCCTTGCTACGGTGTTGCTTTCAAAAGTCTTAATTATGTGAATACTCCACGAGCTTTTTTAGTTTCTAGGACTTTAATAGTCTTTTTTTTAGCAAAATCTCTCTTTAAATAAAGGTTTAATCTCATTTGTAAAACACGATAGTTGAATTTGATGCATAATTTTTTTTTTCTTTAAGCAAGTGACTTTATATCCTAGTTCTTTATCCAAGTGCCTTAGTAATGGACTAAGAAGTCCTTTCTCCGTGGCTAGTAAACTTCCTTTAGGTTTTGATGGTGAACTTCTCTTACCTAGAATCTTTATCATTGGTTGGTGGCTTGTCCTTTTTGCCTTGGTGGTGAAGTCCATCTATCTAAAGTCCTTTATCCTAGGTTGGCAGTGTTCCTTTTGGTCTCAGTGGTGAACTCCATCGATCTTTATCCTAGATTGGTGATGAGTCATTTATGCCTTAGTGGTGATCGTCCTCTACCATAAATCTCATTGTCACTTAAAATACATCCCACACGCATAAATTTAGTATTAGAGTTCAAAGTTGAACTCATTTTGAGTAATTCTTTTTGTTACCCATCTACCATCCCATCTCATACTTTCATTAAAACAAAAAAGGTTGATGAGGTTCCAATAAACCTGGCTTTGGAGCAAGCACACATTAAAAGGCATAAAAGTGTCCGTGAATCTCCAACAACAAATGGAGCAAATTCTCAACCTCTTAGATAATCAAATGAGATAGGAGCAATAGGAGAGACCTATTAATTGACCACACCATGACAATCCAAATCCTTATCTAAACTCTAGAGTTAGATCCAACGGCACTCGATGCAACTCTAGCGATTTGAATTATTGAGTCAAGAGGAGAAGAAGAAGGCATGAGAAGAGTGACCATAAAGTTGTTGAGAGCGCAAAGTAGAAATCCAATACCTTTATTTGAAAATCACCAAGAGGGAGCCCAAATCCGGTCCCATCAATATATCTAATTGGATCCACCTTCATTCAAAAATTTAAGCCAATGAGTTATGAGCCAACTAGAATGTATTAATTACTATATACAACATCAATCATCTTATGTGAGATTTCTCAAAAACAACCCTCACACGTGCATCCTAACAATTTATCCCTCACGTGTAAGCTAAATATTAGGTTTGCTCTCTTTTAATCTAGATATCATTATGCATCAACTTTCTATGAGCTCTCGTTATTACATCACAACGCCTACTGATGTATCTAGTACTAACACCTAGAGGGGGTAAATGGGTGTTTAAAGAAATTTAACCAAACAATTGCAAAATGAAATCAAATTGCCAACAAAGTCTGAATGGAGAACAAAAACAGTTTTGTGAATTACCAGACTTCTAAAATAGTAAGTGTGCAATAGACTTAAAATAAATAGAGTTAAAGGAAGAAAAAATTGTACATGAGTTTTATAGTGGTTCGGTTTAGATTAAACCTACATCTACTCTCTCATGTTAACAACCCACTAGTTGGATTTTACTATAAGATCAATAGAAGATTATAACTTTTGAGTGCAAACACTTAATGGTAGATCTCTCTAACTCACTAAGACACTCTTTTTTGTGTTTTCTCTCTTGATCACAATTTGTAGCGCTCATGAACGAATATAAGTGATTGAGAATAGTTTCAGACTTTGGAAATTCAAATTCACGTTCCTTCTCTTCTCGACTGAATTTCCACCTTTAAATATTACTACACACCACACTAGCCGTTGACATTCTCCAGAGGAAATTCTTCCAATCAAATTATTGGACAGAATCTTTCAAAGGGATCTTATAGTCATTGAAGACAAGAATAAAATTTCCACTTGATTCCGATCATTTACACAACCAAAATCTTGGTTTCCATAAATTATGTTTTCCAAAAAGAAACTTATCTTCAAGATTAATTTCATCAATTTGTGATTTATTCAATCAATATTTGTATAGATAGAAAGTAAAATCATTTGCCAAAAACTAGTTGTTGTAAAATAATTTCCAAATAAGTTTTTTTAAAATTTGTGTCGCAAAATTGATAAGTCTGGTTCTGGATTCTTCCTCGTTCCGAACACTATCTCATTCTGGAATTATTGAAGTGGGATAAGCTTCTGAGATATAATAGACTTTCACAGAAGTCTTCATAAGTTCCCCCAAAAATAGTGTAAAATCAATATGTTATCAATAATCTAGTGAAATAGGCATTAGAACCAAAAAAATTTTGTCAACTTCAAAATCTAGTATGATTTTTCTCAACACCCACTTGCTAAAAAACCGCAACCATAGGCTCTTATACCACATGTTATGATTCGCCGCACAATCACAAAGAAAATAAAGAATAAAAGTGAGAAAGAGAATTTAAAATGCAAGGTTTTATCCTGATTTACCATTACACTAGGGCTATGTCCAGTTGATGATTACACTATAATTAGCATATCGCATCTCTTTATTACATCCCTCAAATTACAATAGAGAGAATATATATATATATATTCAAACAGAATATATATTTAATAGCTATTCATGAGTCCAAGCTTAAACTATCTATAAAAAAGAAAGAATATATATATTCAAACAGTATATATATAATAGTTATTTATGAGCTCAAATTCAAATTACCAATAAAATATAAACTCAAGTTCTAGAATCACAGAGACACTGCCCCTACACGGTTGATGGGGAATATGAACCACACCCTTAACAAAAGTCAAAGATGAGGCACCAAATTTTGACGGTAATATTAATCTGAACGACTTTGTTGATTAGCTATATGATATTGAATGATTATTCGACTTACATTCATACTCGGATGAAAAAGTGATGCAAAGTTACTATTCTCAAGTTGAAGAAATATATTTCACTTTAGTGGGAAAAGTTGAAGAAAAAGAGAGTTCTTCGGCAAGCTGGAGGCGGAAAGTGCAACTAGAAGAAAAAGAGAGTTTAAGAAGGAAAAAGTCATATTAAATTTTTGGGAAAAATTCAAAACTTGTGAAGAAGAGATTCTTAGCCAACAATTACAAGATATATGCCTCAAGATGGGTTCCCTCAAGCAGCATAAAATAAGCGTTGAAGAATACATCAGGGAGTTTGAGAAACTCCTTATGAGGTGTGATGTTCCTGAATTACCGGAGCATACCATTGCTCCTTTCCTTGGTGGATTAAATAGAGAGTTTCCTTAAACTTCAACCATATTGGTCATTTGAAGATGTTTGCAAACTTGTCATGAAGGTAGAAAAAATGACAAGAGTTTGTCAACCCAATCTTCAACAAAGGGGACATGCCAACTCTCAAAGCATCCTGACACACAAGGCATCATCATTACTAAGATATGAAGACGAAAATATAACATAATAATTTTCATATATAGTCATTCCATGTACAATCATATGGCAGCAATGTACATAATAACATTATAATCTTGTGATCTTCCTTATATCAACAGTGGAATCAACACCCATTTATTATCTTTTGCATACCCATTTCCTTAAATCAATATTAAATATAAAATATCATTTTAAGCAATTTATTACGGAAACACAGTTGCCATACCTTTTTTAATAATCACTTATATAAGTGCTAATAACATATATACCTCTTTGTATTTCCCATGTAAGCAATAATAATGAACTGAGATCAGTAAATTTGAGAGGGAATTGACAAGTCAAAGAATTAGCAACCTAAAAATTAACAACTGAAATAATTGGCTGCTTAGAAAACAATCGGCAACTCATGTTATCAATAACTTTAAAATCAACAACTTAGATAATCAACAATTTAGACATCAAGGACTTGGGTCAAGATCGACAAGTTAGAAGATCAACAACTTAGATCATCAACAACTCAAATCGATAACTCGATTAGTCAGCCTAGTTAGCTTATTGGCAACATGGTCACGACTACGCAATATTACTTACAAGTCTAGTTTCACCATTTTTCAATAAAATGCTACCAGATCTCATGGAACTTAATCCATCGCAACTTAGGTATGCAAAAAACTTATCGATTTAAGTCAAGTGAACACAAAGATTCAACATGCTCTTATTGAAGCCTACTCACACTTAATATCAAAGTTCAAACTGAATTAATAAATATCAACCAAGCAAATTAAGAGTACTTAGTGAATTAAATTACCTTAACCCTAAGAGTTTTCATTTACCTTAAAAAAAGACTTGGACAAATTACTATTGCAATACATGATTCACCAACACTCCATGAACTCAACCTATGCCCAAATACCAAGTAATTAGATCCTAATGGAATTGCATTCGAAAAACCACGGACACAAAAAATACCTTTGGCTTTTCCATGCACCACAAAATTATAATCCAACAAAGACTTCACACTCAACATTTATCATCTTCATATTCTAATATAAATAGCTAATGAAGTAAATTCTATATGTCACAACTTTTCCCTCGGAAAAATCCATCTTCAAAATTTAGAATTACTAAAAGTTGCAGATACTTTTTGGTCATTCATGTTCGCTTTACCATGTTTCTTCTTCCAGCTCATGATTGCATCAATACTTTGACTAAGGGAATAGTCTTATTTCCTAGGACTTATTCCCTACTTATTCCCTTTGATCCAAAATTTGCACTAGGTTTTTTGCATAATTCACTCTCTCATCTATCTCAATTGTTTGAAAATCTAATACATGTGTGGGATTCGGTTCATACTTCTTCAATATGGACACATGGAAGACATCGTGGACATTGGAAAGTCTTTGTGGTAATGCAAATCTAGAGGCTAAGGGCCCGTTTAGTTCGGCTTTGAAGAAATACCTTTGGGAAATTGCAAATACCTTTGAAGTAAAGGGATTTTCCAAAATACTATACCGTTTGGTAAATTATAACTTCAAACAACATTGAAAAATAGCTTTAGCATAAGTTCTATTTGATAAAATACATATTTGTAAAGGGTCTTTGCTATTTTTTTTTTTTAAGTATAAAAATTAAATCTAGTGTGGGTTGGCCACTAGCCAACCACCAAACAACCAGATCTGGCAACCTGAGATCATGCGAACCTCAAGTGACACTGCCTGGGTCACGCAAACCCTGGCGACACCACTTGAGGTCTCTCACTCAGGCGGCATCGCCTGAGTTGTGAGTCATGCCACGCCAGGTGATGGTTGTTGAGTATGCACAACCCCTAGGCAACGGTGGCAGTTGTCAAAGAAGCTTGACTCTTAGGTGGCTGATCAAGGAAGACAAACAATCGTGATGAACGAGGAAGAAGATCAATAGTGACAAATGAACAATGGACTTGTATTTCCAAAATACCAAATGCTCAAAGTAGGTTCGGACCTACATTAGACTTTCAGTATTCCCAATGTTAACATTTGGCCAATGAACTTCTAAAAATGCTTGCACGCCTAATATTTTCCCCCAAGGACTTTGGACCTAAACTAAATGGGGCCTAAGTCACCAATTTTCCCGAGATTTTCAAAAGGTTCAATAAATTTTGGAGTCAACTTACCTTACTTGTAGAACACAATACACCTTTCATCGATGACAACTTAGGGAACACATGATCACCAACATTAAAATTCAATGGCCTCTAGTGTTTATCTGCATCAACTCTTTTGTCGACTTTATGCAATTTAAAGTCAATCCCAAATCATTTTTATTGCATCGGAAGTCATTTGCACTAACTTCGGACCTGTAAGCTTTCTTTCTCCTACTTCATTCTAGTGGATAAGAGTCATACAAGTTCTACCATACAAGGTCTCAAAGGAAGCCATGCCAATATTAAAAGTTGTTATTAAAAGCGAACACCACTAGATGCAAGTGATCATCCCAACTGTCTCTAAATATGACCACGCATGCTTGCAACATATTCTTTAACATTTTGCCGTTCCTTCTAATTGACCAATAGTTTGGGAATGAAAAATGGTACTATATTGAAGTGTAGTCCCCAATGCAGTTTGAAGACCTTGTTAAAATTTTGCAATGAATCTTAGTTCTCGATTAGGCGTGATAGTCATAGGCACCCCTTGTAGATGAACTATTTGTTTGACTATCATATAGTTTTGCATACTTTTCCAATGTATACTCTACTCACACCGCTAGAAAGTAAGCAAACTTAGTCAAACGATCTAATATTATCTAAATGGAATAATGACTTTTTGGCATTACATAAATCTATCTTTAAATTTCTAGCAATTTCAACGTTCCACCGAGTTTACAATGTTTAGCTTTTACTTGTTGCCACATTAAACATCTCGAGACATGTTTCGCAAATATGAACCTTCATACCATTGCATCAATAGTGTTGATGAAGATTTTGATTCATTTCTGCACTTCCTAGATGGACAATGTATTAGTGCAATGAACTTCTGTCAATATTTTATTCCTCACATCCACATCATTAGGTACACAAAGACATTTATCAAATCTAAAAACTCCATCCTCAGAGACTTGAAAGTCTTCCCCTTTTTCCTTCTAAAGCTTCTCTTTTTCCTTCTAAAGCTTCACCTCACAATTTTAAAATTTCAAAATCTATTTGTTATAGAGTCTTGATTCTTTACACAATCTCTGGCCCAATCATAAGAGTAGCTATCACACTCGAAAGACTAACTATATCAAATTTGAACTCAGAATCACAAACCTTTTAAAGTGAGGTCCATTTCTTGACCACCGTATGTATTGATACTTTCCAAAGCAAAGAGGTAAAAGTAAGCAGTCAGTAGATGAAAAGTGAACCAAATTGACGCAGGCTCGACGGAAGATGTGAGAAATTATTTAGAAATGGGACCTTTCACTAGACGATTCTTCTCTCTTGTATAATAGAATTCGATGAAAGAGTTCCATGGCATGAAAAAGTGACCTATTTTTGTATATATTTTCTTATTTTTACAGGTTTCATACCTCTATGTTTTGCCCCTTCGTCCGAAATAGGTGAATAATATCCTATTTGTCTTACACAGCGGCTCCATCTTTTGCACCAGCAATTCCGGGTTGGACGAAATTAATCGTCGTTTTTTCTACGCTAAAGATGCCGAAGTGGCTTGACCGACATGATTTCGTGAATTGCGTTTCTGGGTCAAGGTTTTTGCGTGTGGACCAGCTAAATTATGGATGGTGTAAATTAGTACTTTATTTAGCTCAAGAAAATAAAGGAGAGGTGACCTTTCTCTAGCATTGCCTACTTTAGCACTTTCTATGGAGGAAGAAGGCTACAAAAGTCTTGATTGCGTCTAGACTTTTCTAACTTGGAAGTGCTATGAAATTGCATGGACAATTTCGAGGGGTCGCAAGTTAATTGTGGGCGGCAGCAGCTTGCCATAATTGGAGAAGAAGTTGATGGAGAAGGGTCGGAGAAATCCAACAACACCTTCATAATTGGAATAGTCGAGACGGAGACCAAAATTTGAACTTAAAGTCACTGAGTTAAAATTGTGTGTATTGACTGTATGTTTTTATTCCAAACATCTAATGTAGATTCTTCTCACATATCGTGTATGTGCCTTGGAGAGAAATGAAGTCGTGACAGAAGTGTGCTTGGAACCCCCATGATACCGACTAGATATACTTATGCGCATCAAATCATCACCATATAAGTCTTCGTGCTGTATCGTTCGATAAGTCACCATTTCCAATAACACAAGCCATTCAAGCATTCCACTTTAATCAATCCTCATCGATGCATAGAAATCGCCACAAGCCATATGCATCAAGTGAAGCTCCACTCATCAGGATATCAAGCATTGCTTTTAACGTTCTTGTGAGATTTCGTAAGATTACTATCAACTATTCTAAAAATTTAAGTTAATGGATAAAGACATGATTTAATATTTAACCATGCTAACACTCTTCCTCACGCATAGGTTGGAATTTGGAAGAGAGGCAAATAGCGGTCTAAAAAGATTCGAACTCATGACATTTTTTTCTGATATTATGTGAGATTTTGTGAGATTATTATTAAATGTTCTCAAAGTTAGATCTATAGATGGAGGTGTTGTTTAATATTTAAATATATAAGCAATTAATTTAAGTAGGGGACACAATGATTTTAATGCGGAATGTGTCATACACTATCAAAAATTTAACTCCTCAATCAATCTCTTTGGAGTTTCGTTTTCATTTTCACATGGTCAGAGGCAAGAACAAAAAATAGAGGGCGTCTCCACTGAACTTTAAGCAGATTTTAATAATTAGGGTATCCCGGAACACTCATTAAACAGCCTACTAGTAATAGTTTACGATTTTCAGTAGACCGACATTTCTTGTGATATATATTTAATCAATAATTTGGAACTCTGACATCTATTTTTCTATATGTCTTATGATTACCTTGACATTATTTCATCGTAAAGGTTTACAATCCTGAGCTAAAAAAAAATCGCATTCTAACATGTTTTGTGGGCACAACCGTGTCGGGCGTGCCCACTACTCAAGAGGTTTTACTTTTAAGATGTACCGAAAAAACAACACTTTTATCCCCCAAAATCAATTAAAGAAGCTTGGTTTTGTTGTTGAGAAAGAAAACAAGAATTTCATAATGCTTAATATATCATGCTTATATTTGGTCGATAGGTGTAAAATAGACAAAAATTTCAGGAAATTTATGTATTTCAATTTAGTCCTAAACTTTTCCGTTTAGCTAATATAGTTTAGAGAATCTTTTTGATCGCTTGCCATCGGAACTCACTAACATAATGATTCATAAGTTGTTCACGCCACCCTAGTAATTTCCGATGGCAATGGGTTAAAAGGACTATATTGCAATTTTGCGTAAAATTTAGAATTGTATTAGAAAAATTAAAAAGTTAAAATTGAATTGATATCCGTATAATAAATTTAGGATTGATAAGGTAATCATGCCCAAAATTTTTCCTGTTGGCCCGCATTGTGTGGTCCAATTATGCAATTATTATTTTTTTTTTTTTTGTGCCCGAATTGCATTGACCCTGCTGCTAGGAAATTTATAGTCCACATCATTGGATCTTCATTCACGACGACAAAGATGCCCCTGTTCTAATTATAAAAGAATAATATTTTCTTGATAAATTGTAGACTAAGTCAAGCCCCGACAGCGATTAGATCTAACAAGACATCGCTCTGGAAAATCTCTTCAGCCGCACGCAACTACCGGCGTAGTTTCAAGTAACGTATACCGACCTTGGACAAATCGAAACCACAATTAATTGGCAAAGAAAATTACATTGACAAATTACAACAAAAAAAGGGGAGCAAGAACAAATCAATTCCTAGGTCCCTCTCTCCAAAAATTCTCGAGCGAACCCTAGATAGATCTAATCAGAAAGATACCAAAGCAACTGAAAAAGAGGCAAGATACTTGCGGGGTCTTATATCACACCGATCATAAATTTCTAATCATTGATCAAGAAATTTTTTCTAGAACGATAGAGATTACTAACATGTACATACATGCCTCAAAGCCATAAGGCCCCAGCTTCTCTCAAGATGGGCACCAGCTCGCCGGAGATATGAGTGGCCATCACCTTCTCAAGGCCTCCGAACAGCCGCCCACCGACGAAGACTGCTGGGAATTGCAACTTCTGGTCGGCGCGGCCATCGCCGCCATCGCTGTCCATGCCGTCGGTTCCGATCATGCCCTTCAACTCCTTGATCACGACGCCCTCCTCCGCGTCATCGACCTCGTACACCCCAGGGTTCACCCCGAGCCCCAGCAAGAGCCTCTTCGCTACATGGCACATGCAGCACCCGCGCCGTCCGATGACCATCACTGCATTCTCCGCCACCGCCCTCCCCACGCCACTGCCGCCAGGCACCTCCTCAGCCGCTGGCATCCCTTCTGGCCTGCCTTGACCCTCGACCACCGGCGGCGGGGGGCCGGAGCTAGCCGGAATATAAGCCGTGTAAGGGATAGCTTTTTGCATGGAGAGAGAGAGGGAGATAAAAGAGAGATCTGAGTGGTTTGGTTTGCTGTTTGGCTCGAGAGGGGAGTGTTGGGGGAGGCAATTAAAGGAGGAGGAGGTGGGAAGACTCCAAGGTCAACGGCGGTGACGCATTCGGCTACGTCACGGCCACTGTGGTGACGTGGCGCTGCGTGAGGAGGGGATGGGATGAGATTCCAAGCCAGCAGCAGCAGGCTACGTCCCCCAAGCCCCGCTTTGATCACGACCTCGTCGCCCGTTGCCCACCAACTCGTGTCGTGTCTTGGCAGTACGTGGCAATCTGGGAAAAAGCCAAAGGCATGTGAAGTTTCCGGCAATTTCCTCGACTCGAGCATAGGGTCACGGTATCTTCTTCCAACGATTTTAGCCTTTAAAACGTGTGTACCTACATAAATAAAATATATATATATATATATATATATATATATATATATATATATATAGAGAGAGAGAGAGAGAGAGTCTTATTAGTAAATCTAGTATTTCTCGTAATTTAGTCTTGATCTAAAGTTTCAAGTTTGGATTTTATGAGAAATAAAATGATGGATGACTCGATTATACTCGAAGACATCGAGTTTCTTTTTCACCTTGTCGGTGATTATTTCTTTCATGTATGGCCCCATGGAGAGTAGATTTTATTCATGTCGAGATCATGACCCATTATCTTTAGATGTACGACTACTGCTCGAGAAATTTTTGGAAGGGTTGTACCATTAAATGGGTCACTATAAATGGCCATTAAGTACTTGAAGGCAGTCCAATTGACCCTTCTTTTTCCATTACTGTAATTTTTGGATGGATCCCACCAGCATGACGGTACACTGCATATCTACTGGCTGGATATTGACGCAGTTTTCAACTTGTGAAAGGTGGGCAACCAGATTGGAGAATTGTGTGGGAGGGAAAGTTTTGGTTTTTTTTATTTTATTTAGGAAATAATGTCACAATGTATTCCTCTATCTTTCTAGCTTTGTCCAACCAAATGTTTTAAAGTTCTATTTGATGGCATTAAAAATGTTTTCCCTTGTTGTACTTCCAACCAAATCCCCTCAAAAAAGCAAAAATGTGCATGAATTACGTGCACAAAAATATATATTCTCACTTTTAAATGATCCAAAAAATTCACGAATTATTTAAGGAATAAAATGCTATCAGTAAGTTTTCCATCCCTTCAAATTGATAAATTCGTTGAAAATCAACAATTTGGAACACAAACTTTTGGTTTGGGAGAGAGAACTTGATTGGTTAGCCTAGGTCTTTCAATTTGGGCTGCAATTTTTTTTTTTTTGGATACTTTCTTGTTAAAACAAGCAAGTCATTGATTAAAAAAACTACAAGTGTGAAAAATGTTTTATATAGGTGATGATGCTAATAGTAATTCTACATTTATTTTCTCTTGAAATAAAAATGTATAAATTGTTTTTTGTTTCACTTAATGTAGAAAAAAACTAACACTAATGATGTTAATGTTTCTTTTCAATTCCCTTATTTTATTTTGGCTGATTTATTTTTTAATATAAGAATTCCCGCTCGGTGGGCTAGCAAACCCACCAAGTGGAATTTAAAGAAATTCCTCACAATGAGACTTTCCGATTTTTATTTTCAAAAAAAAAAAAAAAAAAAAACCATCAAACAAGTCTATAGGTTTCTTTGAGAAAATTTGGGGTGGAAAAGCCACCGTCTGTTATTGAAGACTAGTACCGTTAGCTTATCATTTTCCTTTTTGGATAGCCCAAAGCAAAAACTTAAACTTTTCAATGAAAGGAGATCATGTGTATATAAGAAACATATAAAAGTGCAAGCCGGATTGTGAATAATACGTGGAATTTGATCAACAATGGCAAACACGCGAAGGAAATTGCACATAGCTCTAATACAAGTCCAACCTAAAAATTTAAAATTTTAGGTTGAGGAATATGTAAAGAACATATAAAACCCATTGTCAAGCGATATCCAACAATAATATCGACATAAATGAAGTTCCATGGAGGATTGCATTAATAAGCATCCTAAGCGCGTGAACCTTGAAGGCTGATTCTCTATCTTGGATTGGGATACTCTAATTTGACGGGCATTCACGATAGAAATCGATCCCTTTATGAAAGACATATTTAATTTCATTGGCTGAATTTTTTTTTTTTTTTTTGTATCCTCCTCCTCCTCTCCCAAACGCCTTTTATCACTATACATCATTATCAAACTTAGCATTGCCAGTTCCGCTCATTGCCACCGTCACTTGCACAGTCTACCTTAGCCATCCCTAGCACTAATTGCATTATGAGATTTTGTGAAACCACAGCGCACTATTCTAAAAATTTAAGCTATCAAATGAATATGCGGCTTTATTATTTAAGTATTCTAACACTCTCCCTCACGCGTAAGTTGGATTTTCGCTTTAGTATAAGGCATGGAAATTGCAATTGAGGAGGTAAATAGACACTTGAAAGATTTGAACCCAAGGCTTCTTGCTCTAACACCATGTGAAATTTTGTAAAACCACTTCCAAACCCTTAAAATTTGCTTGGTTGGCTGCATAGTTGGAAAAATTCCGATTCAAGAGTTGGAATCTCACTAATGTTGTACAAGCTCGGACTTAGCCGGTTCATAAGAATTGCATAGTGTTCTATGAATTTTTAGATAGCTAGATCTCCACACCCATACTCCTAAATTATCAAAAGAAAAACCCAAACAAATATCTTTCTTAGAGCTAAACTTAACCTTAACTTTTCTATTATCCCTATCATTTGTGTCTAGGAAAGGCATGATGTCCAATTTTCAAGATAGAGCGATTGTGCACCAATGTTGACATCCAAGCACACACACACATGCGTGCACGCGTGCGTGAGCGCGTATATATATAATCGAATTCTGATTTCATTGTCAACCCGAGGTTTTAGTGGGCTGCTATGGTGGAAATTTCACGGATAGGTTCGGGGCACCTTGTAGGGTTTTTCGCCACTTCTCTCTCTCTCTACGTGTTGTCTTACGTCACGCATATCTTGGGTCGTTTTGCTGAATTTTTTTTTCGTGTCGGCCGGAGGATCGTTTAGCTTTGAAAAGACAGTTTCGCGTTGATTAGTACGTGGTTAAAAGGCCCTCTTGCGTGCGTGTGCAATTACGTATGTGTAGCGCAAAACCCATTCTTTTTTCTTCCCGTGGCCGTGAGTCGTACACTCGGAGGAGAGTCAAGAGAATGGGACAAAAAGCAGGAAACTTCAACGCAATATCCAATCTGGAAAAGAGAGTTACCCTTTTGACTGTTTTACTTAAATTGTCTCTCTTTTTAGGTTTCCTATGGTTCCATGATCGATTACGATGAAATGTTTCGTTTGAAAGTACTGATCCGTCGTCTTGCTTCAAATTACATGACTTCTAAGTCATCGCTCAAACCAGGTCCAACGGCAAAAGCCATCTTTTATAGGTATATTCTTCTACCACGTGGATTTTACGAACCCGAAAGGTGTACTATAAATCGCCCCGATTGACTAAACCAAAAAAAGTTATTTTGGGCTATGAATCTTAGTGCTACTGCTTGCTGATATTCCCGACATTACCACATACGAGGGATCAAAATCGTTAGAACACTCATTGATATAAAGGGTAATGAGAACAATTATACATAAGTGCTCCATTGAGAAATAGCCGCCCAAGATTTTTCCATACATCCGAAGACTACACTTTCTTCCATTAAACCCTCTCTGTGGCTAGGGTTTAGATTTTTAACTAAAATTGGATGCCAATGTCACCATACTAGTATGGGCTATAATAAAAAAAATATTCCACTATATTCTATTATTTTCTCAAAATATGGACAAATTCAAATTTAACTCTACAGCTGTTCATAGAAGAGTTATAAAAGAAGATATTATGATATCGTATTCGTTGTTAGGATGCACGTGTAAATAAATTGTGTTAGAGAAATCTCACATCGAAAAATCAGTGTGATGTAAAATAGTTAATATTTCCTAGTTAATTCATAAGTCATTAACTTAAGCTTTTGAATAACGATGGACCTAATTAGATTTATGAACAGGCTCGGACTTAGGCTTCCAACATTTATGTAATTCAATAAACCAACATCACAAATAACGATATTGAAGTTCTTCATGCTAGGGCAAGTGGTTCATATAAGAGACAATATAACATGATAGGCCGACGTGGTCCTAGTATTACTAAGCCTATCCTATAAAATCTTCCTACACAATCTCTTATACTTAAAGATAATTTGGCTAATGATATCCTCGACGTGCCTTGTTCCATTGGCTTGAACCCCATTTTTCTCGTTTGGACGGTGCTATCACTTTCCCAACAACCGAATAAACAAAAACGCGAACGGACAAAACCTTATCCGGACATCAAACCCTAGTCGCCACTCAACATCAACTGTTCCTTACCGCAACGCGATCTCCGTCGTCCAACTGCACCACGTGGCGAGAACGGTCTCGATCGTCCCCATTGATCAACCTTAGCCGGTCGTTTTCAGCCACGTATGGTAACTTGTCCCCCGATTTTCTCCGCTCATTTGCTTACGTGGGGTGACCACTTGCATGGTGGAGCCAAAGAGACCAGCTGACTGCACGTCGTTTTCAGGTCGCTCTCCGGTACACGTTTGGCACGGTGGATCGATACCCAGAGAGGAATTGAATTCCTTATCTTTGTTTTGACCTGAGAATTGGATTTTCTTCTGCGTCTCAAGCTTAAATAATGAGATTTCATATCGATTGTGGTACCATAAGTTCTAGTGCATCCATTCAAAGATTTAGGAATTTCTCATTTAAGTTGGGTGAACTATGACCCTAGTTTCTCAAAGGTAGGGTTGAAACTAAACTTATATGGTGCCATGCTTAAGCTTGACTCGACTTATACGAACCTTGACTCCATACTGATTGCATATCAAATTTTCTGCTTGAGTTTAATTGGAACAAAGAACTCGGGCTCAAGCTTCATAAGCTTGAAGCTTCTTCCTTCCATTCGTGTGAATGATGATATGTTATGTAAAACTTAGAAATTTATGCATCTTATTTGTAATGATTGTTACTTCTTAAATTGAATGGAAGCTCAATTAGGTTCGCAAGTTTGCCAAGCTGAGTATTAGCAAGTTAGAACTCGAGCACAACTTGACACGATGCTCTTCTGGCTCACTCAAGCTCGTGGAGAGAGAGAGAGAGAGAGAGAGAGAGGATATGGGAAGGATCAAGCAAAAGATATGATGAAATTCAAAGATCGACGCGTCGGAGGATGATAAAAAGCTTGGTCGGTCGGTTCACCCAACACGAAGCTTTTGGCAGCTTTAGAGAGCAAACTCGTCATCAGATGCATCACAGGTCCGATCATGACAAACTAAGAAGCTTCATTCCCTGACCTCCTGACGTACATGAACAAGAAAAGTTGGACTAAAGTCAGAGGTTGTCCACCTCGAAATAAGGGAGATAATTACTCAATGGGTCCGAACCCTCTAGTAGGATAACTCCGATCAATTATATATTTCTATGTGAAATTTCACTATAATCTTTTTGATCGATTGCAATCGAAAATCGCTAACATGACCTCAGATCATTATTGATAGTCAACGGTTTTACATGACATACTGACGTAGTAATTGTGAATCACCATGTTAGCGATTTTCAGTAGCAATTGGCTAAAATAACTAAAATTTAGGATTGAATCGATAATTATGGAATAGGTTTACGACTAATTGGGTAATTTAGTGACGGGGTACTGATGGCCTCTTCGGCTCAGTACTGTTCATCTCATCACTTTGCGATCATTGTTAATCACTTCGGCTAAGCATTGATAAACCCATCGCGAAAACAATTGAAGACAAAAGAGCTTTCCTTTGAACATCGATTTTGATGAAGTCGTTTACTCACGTAAGATAGAGAGTCATCATTTGAAATGGGACCGCGTGTGCTGCTTATGGTTTCCAACCTACCATGACGACAAAGACACCAACGTGAAGATCGTGCGCACACGTGTTTACTCATATTTAGGAGGTGCATTGGATTCGATGGAGATTTGAAAACATAAATGTCGGGGCAGAAACACAAGCTCGAATCATCTCTCGCGATTAGAATCATGTGCTTTATGTTCCGGATACTAAGTACGTTCCTAACATAATAGCGTCTGATTCTAGACACGAGATGATTATTCTGGTTTGTATTTCCACTGCGAAAGGCTTGCCGCGAATTCTCGATGTAAGATTGAGGTGGTTGTTCAAATGGGCACTGATTGAAGTGTTATGTTCAATAATTGATAGAGTCGTAACCATCGGTGTGATAACTCTTCAATAATCAAACGGTTTATTAACAGGATAATGATGATGACAAGACGAAAAATGTCAACATGGACACTAACACAGCTAAACAGCCATTTATTGTCTATATTAACATCAAATGTGGCCTCATAAAATAATGCCACCGCAACAAAGACAAATTGCACGGCTAAAATCATCCATGTCAGCCCCCACTCTCTCTCTCTCTCCTGATCGCCCAACACCTAATTGGAGATGGCATGGTTTATCCTACGTAAAAGAGCCACATAATCAATTGTGTAAGCTAGCCATGCCATCAAAATCACATGATATGACACTTTATTTGGAACAAAAATACTCAAAAAGTCCTAAACCTTGTAGCATAACTAGCATTAACAATGATAAAGTTTTCAATTTTATTAATTGAGTCCTAAATCTTTTAACAATTTCTCAATATAGTCTATCTAGTCAATTTTTGCAAGACTTGCTGACAAGAATGTCAGTCATCCTATGTAGCATAACTAGCACTAACATAGACAATTTTTAAAATTTTATTGAATCTTTTATTTTTTTTCTTTTTATTTTCTTTTTCATTGTGGCCAATGAGGGTCACCACCCTTGCCCTATGGAGCCCTTGCTAGATATGTCGAAGGCTTGACCCTCACTACATAGGCAAGGGCCACCCTTGCTTGGGAAAAAGTTACCCTTGCCAGATCTGGCAAAAGCTCGACCATTGCCCACAGTCGATGATGGAATGGATGAGGACCACAACCCTCACTAGCGGCCGACAACAGCTCACTGTCCAATGGCCAGTGAGAAAAAAAAATTAAAAATTAAAAAAATTACAAATTGTAATTTTATTTATGTTCATATCAACAATTTCCGACAAAAATTAATAGGATAAATTATATTAGTAAATTGTCAAAAGATTTAATTAAATTGGTACAATTGACAAATTCAACGCTCGATTGACAAAAGTATAATAAATTTATAATTTTTTAAATATTTTTTTATTTATTTAATAAATGTCTAACGTCGAGCCAAATCTGAAAAGTTTAAGCACTCGATTGAAAAATTTAAAAAGTTTGGGCGGTCAATGGTAAGAATACAAAAATTCAGGTACGTTCGGTCCTGTCAGGTCTCTATTAAATGCTGTGTCTCTTGCATGAATGATCAAGAATACTCGAAGCATTTGGACAAAACCCATCCTCATCGACGAATTCATGCACATCTCTCCCAATCAAAAGAGCCTGCCAAATTTATGGAGAACAAAAGGGTGGAGAGCATAACATGGACTTCACGCATGATCACGTCGTCTGATCAGCCCTGACACTTCCTAAGTCGATACCATCATCATCCAGGAAGTTTCCTGGACTTGGCATCCCTGACATCATCGCTTGACTGAATTCAAGCCGAAGGCGCGAGGAAGTTTCCTTCCTCAACTTTCGCCGAAAAGTAGGACTATAGTTTACTCCATTTAGCCGATAGACCTTAGAGACATGATTGAATAACAATTTTTAATCTACTATGAAAATAACCGCCTATCTAGAACTGCAAATATCCAAATAACAAATCATTATAAATTATTATGAGTTTCACTCCTTCAGAATTCGTAAGTCACAAATTATATTTCCCACAGTATTCTAAAGACTGTTATACTAACCAAACCCATCGCCAGCTACAGAGCCAGGGACATGGTAGAGCAGACAAGGAATGGGCAGCTAAGAACCACAGAAAGGAAAGGAAGGAATGTGCTGGGACTCTGATTATCCGTGACAGTGCACGTGAAGAGGGAGTTGCTGTCGGCTGTACATCTTTCCGCCGCGGGGGCAGCCGGGTGAAATTTCTTTGGCCATGAATTGGGTGATGTACCGTTCTGCTGAGAGCTTCATCAGAGCTTACTTTCTCTGACCGTCTCTAGGATCTTACTAATTTCAAGGGGAAAAAACCGTTGCTGGTAGGAAAAATTTGAAAGTTTTGTACCGTCCTCTGTGCTGTGCTCTGTACAATTTTTCAACACCCTTCCGCCATCCTGTCCGCCCGCTGATAGCAACCTCCTCGCCAATAAAACTACAATCAACTTCGACACGATCCAGCCTACCAACGAATCCCTATTGGGTAAGAACATTGTCGCGACACGGAATTGGCAGTTCAAGAATAGATGCGTGAAATGCTTGCAATAAAGCTTGCGTTGAAGTACGGCGTTTACTCATGCCAATCCGTGACACTCAAACAAGGTTCTACAACAGGTCATATTTTATAAGAGGCATCAATTATCTGTACTCTTCAGAAAGACGCAGCACCAAGCGGAAATCCTGTAGCATCAAGGACATGATCAACCTTTGCACAAGGATCGCAACTGATCAAATACCTAAATGAAGTCGAATAGACATCAGGTCATACAAACAAGTACACGCCTTTCATTCCCATAGTACGGAACGAGTCGAATTCAAATTACATCAGCAGAAAATTAATCACTTCCTGAATCCGGAGAACTACTACTGATTAGACCAGGCTAAACTTTCTCACCACATACTGCATCAGCTTCGGCAATCTCAAGCACCAACAGCAAATCATCAGCTAAAGTCATCCTCTTCGAGTTCCCCCTTTTTTTTTGGGCCAAATAAACACAGTACAAAAGATCTGAATAGAGAGGTCATATACACGAATTCTAGCTTGACAAAGTGCGAGGTCATCAAGGCAATCCCACCTAAAAGGAGAGTTCAGAGTAGATCGCCCACTTCTCTACCTCCAATTTTCATAATGCCTACCTAAAAGATTGCCTCATAAATAGAGGTCAAAACCCCAAAGAAAATACTTGCCTGGAAGCAAAAGCTGTCCAGGTATGAAATCACAAGACTTGTGGGCCTTCAATCTCAGCCATTCTTGACAAATGCAAGCATCTTCAAAATCACATAAGACAGTACTCCCAAACCACCGCACTGGTTTTGCACTTGCCACAATTCACAAACTTCAAATTCACACAGACATATAATCTCCACTCATGACAGCATGGCTTCATCATACTAAATCGCCCAAAAGAAATGAAAGCTTAAGAGGTCAACTTCCACTACCTTCCCTACTTCTGAATACACAATTTTCTGGGGGGCTTTTCCCAATATACCATTGTCTCTAGGATGCGACATCAAAGAGCACATCACTCACAGGAGGCAGGTCGAGTACTCTCGTGCAATTGCTACCAACCACCCTGCTCACATTGGCCTTTGGATGGAAGTTCTCTCCAATATGACCAAAAAGGGGTTCGCCATTCAACCTAGACGAGCTCATGCTAGCTTCCTTGTGAGAAACATCTCTTCCTTCGGTCAGTGATATACCAAAGAGACGGCAACTACTCTTCAAAGGCGGGGCCATGTCCTCGCTAACTACGCCTCCGATGGCAACAAAATGGAAGAATGAGGGAAACTCAATCTACTTTCTTCGTTCAACAAACCCAGCGGACTCGTGCCACCGAAACTCAGCTTCATTGGCGAAGAGAGCTTCTCATCCCATGACAATGTATTACAAAGAGAACTCCTGTTGGAGCTTTTCCTGCTTGGCTGGTGGAACATTAATACTGAAGATGGTGAAGAAATTTGTACGGAGGAAACCGGAAGACCGAAACGATTGTCCGAACCCTGACTTAGGGCAGAGCAACCATTCCTGGAAGGAACCATTTGAAAGCCATCACGAACACCAAATGCACCATTTCCTTGGGCTCCACTGGTAAACCAGGGTCTCGTATATGGTGGGTTGGCAAATGTTTCTTGACCTTGCAAGACCTCACGAAACCGGACAGATTCGCCAAAGCCCATGCCTTTGTAAGTGATACTAGCATTCACGGATGGGTTTGTGATGCCATTTCTGGTGGCAGCAGCTTCAGAACCACCCGAATCATCAGGATGATGCCTCCTCACTTCAGATAGCCGATGACTTTGAGTTTCGATACCATCGTAAGGAGTGCCAAAACCCAAGTTTTCTTGACCTTGCAAGACCTTCTGGAACCTGAAAGATTCCCCAAAGTCCGATGCTCCAATTCCATCTGTCAGATTCAACACAGTTCAGTAGGGTAAATCAAGCAGAAAAGAGAAAATCGTGTCTCAAACAAAATGTTCAGAGCACAAAACCTACTTGGAACCGGATATTCTGGTTTCATGGAAGGTATTCCAAACCTAGTCCTCTTAGAACCAGGCATCATAAAACCGATTGGACTGGAAACTGAACCAGATGGCTCAATTTCCCATGGACAAATCCTACTACCACGATCAGGCTCAACGTCATCCCACCTAACCTGCAAATTAAGAACCAACTAACTTCAATGTCACGCATCAGACGATTCTGAATATTTTGCACATTCCTGACAGGGAATCAAACCATCTGGCCGGTTTGGTTTCAGAGGATTATACGCATCTGCTTTCATTCTCAAAGATAAGTTAGTTAATGAAACACATGCCTAATGCTTAGAAACAACTTTTTTTCTTGGCAATGAAAAACATATAAGTGGAAGTAACTAACTATCAGGAAAACTGAATTCAGTAACAACCATACAGATCATGCAGTTTATGAAAGAAAATGCGACAAGCACCTTTTTAAAAAGTTTCAAGTGAAAAACACATACAATTTAAGTTCTGAGTGTTTTCTTTATGCCTACTTCATGGCAAGGGACAAATATTAACTCGTCCCAAAGTTCAGTCCCTACTACAGAAAGGTTCACCAGAAATAAAACAGTACATCATCAGATGTACTTAAGAGAGAAATTACAGGACATATTGAGTAAAATCTTCAAAAATGAGTTAAGTTCCCAACTTTTATGAGCTATATAGTTCTCGAGTAAGCATAAACTTTCCAACGTATGGGCATCAGAATGGACGCATTTTTCCACAGGAAACAGCAGACACAGGATGGAATAGCTGTAGACTTTATTGAAACAAAAAATGAAGATGATCCTTTCCCACTACTTTTTTCAGGAATCATTATCAGCA
The DNA here is from genome assembly GCA_014182885.2 of Eucalyptus caleyi. Classification (NCBI taxonomy): domain Eukaryota; kingdom Viridiplantae; phylum Streptophyta; class Magnoliopsida; order Myrtales; family Myrtaceae; genus Eucalyptus; species Eucalyptus caleyi. The sequence goes on along the minus strand of CM024469.2, from coordinate 9,850,113 downwards.
CTTACACCATAACAAAAGCTTACTCAAAGGCAAGGACATTCATAACAAATTGTCCATAGAACATCATGTAGGCTCTCCTTATTAAGCCCCAAATCTATTTGAACCCTCACAAGTCAAATAACATACTTAACTTATATAAGATGGTGCGCAATAGGTTAGCTGTGTAGCTATCATTTTTATTTTTTGTTCGAGGGAAAAAGCTAGATGCATTATAAGGGTCCTGACCTAAATTTCATGGCCACATAGACATGTAAACAAGCTTTGCAAACATGAACTCACCGACAGACACCTCCATTTCGAACTTGGCCATCTAACAGGATCCATGTCACTTACGTTGGCTATCAGACCCGAATGTCTGCCGTGGAAAGAATTTATATAAGTAAGGCTGCAAAAGCATTCCTCAATGTAAACACTAAGCAAGCCAAAGAATTGAACCTTCTCTCTGCTGTATCCTCAGCTTCAAAACGCATCTTGAACCTCATGCCAGGGGCGAGAGTCTGGTTAAGGCTCTTGAAAAACCTACGAGCTGGTATTAGGAACTCAGATGAGCTGGCTCTGCAAAATCAGTGATGCACATATATCAAAGAGAAATCATTGCATGAACAAGAACTAGACCGTCCATCCATCATAAAAAATATCAGAATGGTGACACATCCCCTGCAATTGGACAGACATTAGCTCAAGTTGTAAAGGACTATAATATCAAAAGCAAACTGAGTAGGATCATAGGCAAAGCAATCCACTAGTTTGGAAAATGAACCAGCATAACCGGCACATAGCATTTACGATCAAACAAAATATGATGACCTGGGTAAAGCTCTTCCGCAGAAGCACTAATAGAGCAATTTGAAAAGTCAAAAAGTATCAGCATTAATAAATGAAAGATCCAGATTTGACATAGTTAAGAGTAGTGGCAGTATCCTGAGAAAACTAGTCAAGGTCTAACGTCACAAATTACCAATCCATGTCCCACACGTTTAAGACCTGCCTGAGGTACATAAACAGAACAAAAAACAGCAAGGGTCCATTCAATTCTCAGAAATTCTCCAGCAAGCTAACTTCAACTCAACGTATATGATGGAGGTAATTTCTGACATGACAAATTCGAAAAAAATTACTCAAATCCTTGTTTGATACAATACAATCACAATTAATTTGAAACATACACAACTTGACATGTTTCAAATCCATGCTTTATCCACAAAAAGTTTCCCCTGATGCTGAAAAAAAATTATGCTACTTCCACAATGACAAATCGGATAAAAAAAAAAAAATCACTGCTTTGAACATGGCAACTCATAGGGCGCGCATGATAAAATTTCTACTTCTATATTTCTCTGTTTCTCTGTTCCCCGGAATAGGTTTGGAACAGATATCCGTTTGATAACGCAATTTTATTTTTCTATTTCTGGAACAGATTTCTATTTCATAAATAAATTTGAAAAAGAAACCAGAAACTAAAATTTTTAACTTTGAGAAATCAATTTTTTGCCAAAAATCAATTTTTGTTCCAGAAATTTTGTCATATGCACCTTCAGCATGTACTTTTACAGCCACCCCTAGCCAAGTACACATGGAACAACTTGAGCAATTCAAATAACAATTCCCTAGCCATTTAACATTTGTCTTATCCAGCAAAACATGGGCAGCTAAACCTCATAAAGAACAGCAACCAAGGGATTGTCCAAATCTAGTAGCTCTGATAGTTTTACCCAAATACTGTGCAGCACGTATCAATGCAAGGAGTGTTAATTATCGACACAAGGAGAAAAGGCTTAAACTAGTGGACAACGAGGGGAATGATCAAGCAAAAACACGAGTTGTCCTATAAATAGTGCACACATTAATTATCACAAGATAACTTAAAATGATCATTCAGGAAGTTCATTAACTCCTCACTTTCAAAGAATGTACCACTGTTTTATCAATTAAGACCTGTAAAATCAGTATCAGGACCACTGGCCAATCACTTGAGAGTGTTACAACAAGAAAATTTCAGGAGGAGGAAAAAAGGCAAGACATCTTCATCACGTGATGAAGAGAGACACGATCCTGGCTAAAAATCGACCAAAACCAGTTTCCAACACGCATGATTACAAAGTTCAACTAGTTGTCCGGACTATTTTAGCACCCAAATGTAAAGCTACAAGCAGAATAAAACTACAGTCTAAGGTAGCATTCATTCGCACAAGTGGCCTCACTGTATGGTCAGAATTGATGAGCACAGTCCAGTCAAGTACCTTGGATCATAGTAAACACTGAAGGCACTTCCTAGAGATACAGCCTTCGGTACATCCATAAGGGCACTCTGATTCAGGGTCTGGATGCAAAGAGATGGAAAAGCAGAAGCTCCTTTAACTTGAATTGCCCTTCGAACGCCCAATCTCAACTCTCCGTTCGAAGCCCTGGGTTTCAATAAAATACATGAATTCCAAAATCTTAACTGAAGTCAACAAATTACAGCACAATATTTTAATACCTAAGGAAGAGCACGGCATCCCCAGAGACTAATTTCTTCCGGTTTACAAATGCACTCCATCCTGTAGTGAGCAAATGCCTGCGTGGCTGTCCTGCTCACGCAAACACACACATAAAAGAATTAGTTGAAAAAAGAAACTTCCATGACAACCACACCATAAGGTCCTTATATATGTCTTAAACTTCCATCAAAAGAAAGATGAGGACTCTGATTCGATACCCCGGTATATATGTCTGAATCTCCATTCTAGGCCATGCAGATCTTTAGCTACAAGCTCCTGAGAAGGCCTTTGTTGATTATAATCCTGCGTTCACAGATTACTAAGTCTAAGCAAGCTAAATAAATTAAACCCCACCCAACGAAAAGGCATTAGCTGGATAAAAACGTAAAAAAAATAAGGCTGTCTCAATGCAAGAGGCTAAATTGAAATGCAATACCAGTGGAGGGAAGCAGTCCTCCGCGGCTCGCCGAGGAACAGAGAACCCGCCATGAGTGCTCGTGTCTGAAGCAGTCAGAGTCTTGCAGAACATGTGAGGCGTCGAAGACTTCACGGCCGGCTCAATTTCATCCTCTTCCAAGTCTATTTCGTTGTCCCCTTCGCGCAATTTATGCTCAATTTGCTGCAGAGAACACAATGCAGCTGGAGTTATCTTCCATCAACATAAGACCCTTTTTCCAATACACCACTCAAACTAAAGCCAAATCCCACGACTTAATAAACCACCCCAAGAGCACACGGTCGAAATTCAAGATCACAAACAGGGTCACGTTCCCTTATCTTTTCTGGTGAATACCGTCAGCATCTGAGACTTAAAAAAATCAGACAAACGTAGCAAAACCTCACCTCTCTTTCAGGAATCAGCGAAACCTGCGCATAAACGTCGTCGGTGCTCGCATCGGCCTGTCACAAGAAAACATGCATCCGACATCAATTCAACCCAAGAAAAACCAAAACAGAGAAAAAAGAAACAGAGCCGTTTTTCCCCCAACGGAAGAAACTACACGACAGAAACGTGACGACCCCCAAATCAATTATAACCAAATCAGCTGAAATTGAGCAGACCAAACGCTCATGACGAAACTTCATAATAAAGACTTAAAATTCTTGGTACGACCAAAGACAAGAATACGAACAGTGCCGAAATTCTTACATGGAGCTTCACATCAACAACACGACAGAAAATTTGGGAAGGGAGATCAAACACGGAAGTGGGAAAATCAGAGACGTGCTCCAAGTGGCCCTGTGGGAAGTAGACCACCAGAGAGCCCCTCTTGGGGAGCGAAATCAGAGGCCCGGCACAGGCGTGCCACAGCTCCAAGCACAAGGGAGAGCACGAGGACGAAGAAGAAGAAGACGAAGTTGGGTACGCGGGGTTGGAGTTAATATTCGAAGCGCTTATGGCAGAGGACAGAGAAGAGGCAGGGGAGGAGCCGGACGACGGCGTTTCGTCGTCCTCCACCGTGTTGAGATCAATCATCTTTGCTCCGATTATTATTGAGCAGATGGCGAGAATGGTCGGGGCAGCAATACCGCGGCGCGGGACCTGGGAAGATGGTGAGGGAGAGCCAAGAGGAGGAGTGAGAGTGAGAGTGAGAGTGAGAATGAGAGTGACAGAGTAGGAGGAAAGCAAGAGGTAAAGAGTAGTGGGGAGGGAGATGAAGGCGGAGGTGGAGGTGGAAGCAGAGGGGCAAGAGGAGGAGTGGTCATGACCGCAATTTGAAGGACAACTTTTGCATTTGCCAAAAAGCAGAGGAGCCAAGAATTAGAAAGAAAGGAAAGTAAAAAGGCGAGCTCTCTCTCTCCCTTCCCCTGCCCCTCCCCCTGCCCCTCTCTTTCTCTCTCTAGCTTCTTTTCATGGGTTTTGTTTTGGGAGTTTTCTTTCTTGGTGGTGGGGAATGGGGATGAAAGGGGGAGGGAGGAGGGAGGAGTTCTTGGTTTTTAGGGGGATCGTGAAATCAAAATCCCATTTTTTTAGCCCCAAAAGGCAAGAATTCATGAAGATTTCAGATTTCATCCAATTTTAATGGGGGGGTTGGGTTAAAGATATGATTTTTTTTTTTGTTGGTCCCTTCAGGTTGAATAATGCTGCTGCAGAGTGTAGTCTATCCTTTTCGCCATTATAATACAATTTCCGGTCGTGGGTATCTTTTCCCTCCCCCTTTTCCTTTTGGTGGGTTACGCGAGTAGTGGACTGCTCTGTTTTTTTCCCTTTTTTTTTTTTTCTTTTTCCTCCTCCCCATCTGCGAGCAGAGCTCCAGCACTGCTCCTGCAACAGCAGCAGCCGCTGCAAGCTGCTGAGCGATGTGTGGCAGAGGAGAGAGAGAGAGAGAGAGAGTACGAGTCCGGTTTTCAAGATTATTTTTAATATGAAGAATTTCCTTTTTCCTTTTGTGGGGGGTTCCCTGCACTACTCGTGACGCTTTGGGGAATTAAATAAAAAAGAGGGGAGTAAAAAAATACGCCCGAAGGGGAGAGAGAGAGAGACAGAGAGGCCGAAAAGAGAATGGCCAATGGCCTGTTTCACTTCAGTCTTTCCTTTGTTGTTGTTGCAGTGGGGCTTGGGGCTGTACGGTCTCCCTGTATTTGCGCGGGATGTCTTTTCTGTCCCCATCGCCATCGCCACTTCTCCTCCTCAAAATCTCACTCTGATCCGCTCTTTCTCCGGAGTAATTACCCACCCATCTTCCTCGATGTAACCCTCAACTTGGGCTGCCAGGATATGGTGAGCAGAAAGTGAAAGGTTCATCCTCTTGAATCTGGATCTATGCATTATTGAGAGACATTTTACCTCGTTTTCTTGGAGGTAAAATGATGTTCCCTTAGTCTTTTGCTGGTCTTATGCTCGAGTTATGGAAGCGAAAGGGACGGGTGGAGACGATAATTGATCCGGCGTGTCGAGTTTTGTGATTAAATCGATCCGGACCTCGTTGAGGGGTTGGGGTGAGTTGGGAGAGGAATTGGAAAATTCCTTATTCGAGACGCGTAAAGATTTCTCTCATGAGTATGAGAACAAAATAATGAAAAAGGTAATAAGGTCTTAGAAACAATGCCTTTCTTAATTTAGATGGTTAAATCCATGTTATCTTTTAATGATTTGGACAACTCTGGATTTTTTTTCAAAAAGGGCTACATAAGTGATTAAACAAACGGATCCAGCCGTTGTTGATTGAAGTGATATGATCTAATGAGAACATGGAATAATTTATGGTTAAAGAGAGGCTACCGAACTTAGTTTGAACAAGATATGACTAATGATTCTTAGCAAACTTTTAGAATGACGAAATGAGTATATATGAACCAACACGTCGAGCGGGGGGAAACGTTGCTCTTGGATGCATACGTGAAATTAGAATCTTCTGGTAAGATGTGCCTTTTGATGTAACAGCATTCTTTTGCATTAGAATTCTAACGTTCAGTATGATTTGGTGAAAGTATTTTCAAGATATGTGGCCTCTCGTCAAAAACTAGGAAGATTTCAATTATGAAAATTGGTACGCAACTTCCATAGGGTATTTGACAAATGTCTCACGGCCATGGCACTTTTACCATTGGAACAACTTACAACGGTTTTGAGGGAGTTTAAGACCAAACACATTAATTAAGTGCTTCACAACATAGGCCAATCGTAGCTATACCAAATGAACTCTAGAAAAATGCAAACCCTCCTAAAAAAAAATCTAGGTCATTAATTGCATGGACACATTTAGGATGGGGCTCTATGATAGGTTTCTCTTTTTATGCTAAGCTCAACGCAACAAACGGTGCAAAATTTGTAGGCTTCTCCCAAATAGTTACCGTGCATGATCACTATGCTTCAAAAACTTGTCAAGGAAAGTGCTAATATTGAGCTAACACCATCTGATTATTCATCTAATTAGCCGAATGCTGCCCAACTTAATTGAATTGTTGTTCCATCTATTACTATATGTAGTGCAATTCGCACGAGCTCCCCTAGGACCTAAGTTCACTAGACAACGGTTGATTACAATTGAAGGAACCTCAAATCTTATGAATTTTTTAACCACTAATCTGATGGTGAAGTATCAATTGCTGTGGGTTCCCGTACTATTGGTCTCCCAAATTTGAGGAGTAGTGTCCTAGATTCAAGCTGCAAACATACGGCCATGATGTTTCCTTTCCTAGGCATCAACTAACTTCAGTAGACGAGTCTTGACTAACAACATCAGGGTCTATCATGAAAAGGCTAATTTAGAAACCTTGACAAATGCAAACTAATGATGCTGTTTTTTTCTTTTCTTTTCTTTGCCACTCCAAATCTTGTAAGTGGAATTGTCTGGTAGAATTGTCATAGTCTTTATTATGTAGTGTTTTTTTCTTTAATTCTCTAATGAAACACTAAGTAATGTAGTGTTTTTTTTTTAAAATTCTCTAATGAAACACTAAGTAATGATTCGTTTATTTCGAAAAAAATAAATAGGAAATTGAATAATTTAGATTTCATTTTCCTTAGGGTGATCGTAATCAATGAAAAATATATTCGTCATCCTAAAAATATTTAAATAGAAATTATTATTGATTTTTGCAAAATAAATATAATCTTAATCTTGGCATGTTTTGCTTGTTCTTCTAAAACTTGCCCTTTATGCCCAGGTAAAAAAGTTAAACTAATTATTTTGTCAAAACCCATCTTTTGAAGCTTTCTTTTTCTACATACCCATCGAGTCAAGTCATACCATCTGGTGTTCTTTTTTTAAATTCTAATATATGAAAAAGCCAATTTTAGTCCCACATCACATCCGCAGGCCACTTTCAATGCTAGCCCTAAACTTTTTCCTCTTATTTCACCAGCCTTTTTAGATCAGCATGAAAAAAGTGAACTGCGTTCAGTTCTGACATTACCACATTAATAGAGCGCGATGGGTACAGCATGTAATTACTCCCTTGGATGTTATGAATGTTTTGCTTTGAATAGCAGTTTAAGCAGGAGAGCAGTGTGATCCCACATTTAGCAATCAAAAATGTGGTGACCAAATTTCCATTCTGGTCTAGTAATTAAACGGCCATTCTATTTAATGATCACCTAACCAGAAGGCACATGGATTTATCAAATATTGGGCTGAGATTCTTTTTATTTGGGAAAAAAGAGAGAAAATTAATAGAGATTCTATACCTTCTCGGGCACCCTTTTCGAGATTTAGTATGCTCTTGATGTTATTCTGGCCAATTGAAGTTAGGAGAGATCTAATGAAGCTGCTAATTCTGGTAGCTACAATGTCTAGAGGGGTTTCGTGTCCTATGATGGCATGAGTTCTCCACCCCCCTCCTTTCCTGTGCTTTTTGATGAATTATGCATGCAACGAGCCTCTTCAGTTAATCTCTACTGCCACGACCATACTTTATTGGAGGGTACTCCAGACAAATAGTACAAAAGATAAGGGCTTGTTTGCATGCGCCAAAAGGATAAGGGCTTGTTTGCTTGTGCCTCTAATAAGGGCATTTCGAGTTAAGGACTAATAAAAATACATTGGTCGAAAAGCTCAAGTATAAAATAGAACTCATGCAAACACTGACTAATGAAAAAATTCCAAAGGAAACTTTTTTTCTCATAGAGGACAAACTAGAGTTTACTTTGTGCCTCTATGGCCGAGCATGGTTGCGGCTCGAACCGCCCAATCAAATTGAACTAACCTAAAATTCTTAATCTAATTATGTTTTGGGAGGCTATCTTGAAAATTCATTTTGTTAATCAAACCGATATTAGTTTTTACTTTTCGTTTTTCTATCTCTTAATCTTCTTAGCTCAAGATTTTGTCTAATCCAAGCTAACACTAGACGAGAATTAAGAACACTACAAAAGAAAAGGGAAGAAAAAAAATGATAAAATTCAGTACAATTTCAAGCTGAGCTAAATCGAAAAATTTCATTCGGCTCCAAACCCTCACTTAGTTCGATTCAATTCCATATCTCTATTATTTATATCCAATTCTGTATTTTATCTGAACCGGACCAAACCGAACTATGCCCACCCCCACTCCTTTTCCCCCAACCAAATGGAAATGGTTTATGCGAAACATGACAAATTGTGGGGACTGCGTGCCAGGCAAAGGTGAACGGGCCAAAAGATTTCCTATTTCCTTTTTTTTTTTTTTTGTTAATTTTGAAAAAAGTTGAGTAAAGGAAAAGAGAAATAGAGGAAGGGTCTATCTCAAAGTAATTAATTGCAAAGGACCCAAAAAGCCAAAAAAAAAAAAAAAAAAAGGTTGTAGGGGGAGGGTGTTGGGAGGCAAATAGGTAGGCATAGCTGAAAAGGGCCTTCACTTCACAAGCTCTATTGCATCTAACCCGGACAAAACGGGTTCCTCCTTAAATGCCCCCCTTCCCCTCACCGACTCTCCCCCACGCGCTGTCCCCGGCGGGTGCCATCCAAACCATTATTTCCTTTTTCCCCCCTTTTTCTTTTTCTTTCTTTCAAGAAATATCTATAATACTTTTGCCCCCTTCTTCTCTTTTGCTTTTCTTTTTTGTCAGAAAAGAAGGCACGGAATTTTTATTTTCTAAGAAAAGGGAATGCTACTTCAAATTCGATAGGATGGGTTAGTGCATAATCGACTCGATCCCATTATTACAATCTAGTTAATTTCACTTTCCTTTCTCCCTGAGAGTATAATGTAGATTTGAATACTATGATAAACGTTTCTGAAGTGTTTTTTATTTATTTTATTTTTTCCTGAATCGTGTGGTGCGCTTGTTTTGACTTATTTAGACTCGAACGATTGGAACTTTCATAAAATATAGGTATTGCGTGTGTTTCAGATATAATTTTTATGATAATATTAATTTGAATGAGATCTTAAATTAGGCAAAAACTTGAAAAGTTAGTCTTTTTTTTCTTTTTGCTAGTTGAAACAAATAAGCTCAATAATATTCCAAACAAATTTTTGCATGCCACACTCGATGGATGCTAGGTTTTACGATGATTTTAGTGTTGTAGCTTTGATATATTTGTTACGTTATGTTATGTTGTCTTTGCATGACTTCAATATGTGTTTTCTTTTTCGGGGCCTATTATCTCAATATACATTTAACAAACAAATTTCAATGAATTATTTGTGATGATCAAAGCAAATAGCATATAGAGTTAAAAGGTAAACTATTTTCTTTTGAAGTAAAAATGGAATCCTTGAACTTTTTCTATATTAGAAATTATTTAGAGGTGGTAGAACTTTGGAATATAATAAGGTTGCAGTGGTGAAAAGTATCTTTAGGTTGCTTCGTGGAAACCAGCCCTGTTTTCTTTTGGTGAAATAAAAAACGAGCCTTAGTTGACTACTCAATTTTCAATTGCTTCCTTCTATTGTTTTCCCTCTTTGGTGTAGAATGCTTAAGGGTGATTGGTCCATACTAGGTTGGTCTCAAGGTGGAAACTTGGAATCCAACTTTTGATTAGTAATTTGCACCGTTATAGAGAGAGATTAGTAATTTAGGGTTTTACTTTTATTTATTTATTCAATAAACACGAAAGAAACTGCTTTATGTAAAGCATAAGCAAAGCACCCATAGTTGATTTCGACGGTTTCACCAATTAGTACACGGCATCTTATCTAGGATGGAAATCGAGACCTCGATCTATTTAAGATCGTCTATGTTCCTCTAAAAGATTATTAAATTAGTCATCTCCAAAGCCATCTCAAGACTAGCTGGACTAATTTGGCTTTCGTCGGTTCCTAATTCAACCGAGCCTGGCGCGTTTCCCGTGAAAGATGTGCCTAAAAGAACCTTAACTTTAGCAAGTCGATCATGAACAGCACTCAATGTAAACATGATTAAGGAAACAAAACAAGAATCTCAATCTAGTGATTCGTTTGGTGGGCATGAATCCATGGACTCTTTTGTCTCAACGTAGGATAGGGGAGGGCATGGCCAGTGGCCAGTGGCCACACTCCCTCAGGAGAGCGTGAAGCAGCACTGGCATGTTTCCTTTTTGCCTTCGCTTTAGCCTTTAGCCTTTTGCTAGACGGTACTACTCCTGCCCACCCCACTAGACATTGTTAGAATTATTGGTCGGCCTCTTAATAGGCCCTGCCCACCTACTTTTGCTTAAATAGGGCGGCTCCTCTCTGATTAATTTTGTCCTTAACCCACTAAAAACAGGAATTAACTGTCACGTATGGTGAAAGACCCCCCTTTGACTGTCCACTCCGTGCATTGTATCCGGAATTATTTGAACGCCCGACTAATCTGTGCTTCACGCGACGAGGTTTCAATGCCGTGTGTGGGAGAACGTACGAGAGGAATAACCCGAAACCAAATCTTGAGCAGGGAAGATAACAGGCCAAAGGCTTAAGTAGTTAAAGAACGTGGAAGATCTTCTCAATTGACAATGCATAGAAGGGTAAATTTCGAAACTGACTTTTTGATATATGTTGGAATCTCACAACAAAAATCTAATAACTTCAATTGGGAAAATTATCAAGGGAGATTCCATATCTAAGCTCTTAAGATATACAGTTGGTCCAACCTTAACTAATGGGCTATAAGCTAACTTGAATATACACTACACAAATTCTCCACTATGAGACTTTTTTTAATATAACTTATACATGCATCTCAACAATCTTTCTATAATCATTTATTAAGATATTCACTGAGCACTAATCCATAAGCCATAACTAGTATGGTACGTTATTTGAATCTATAGAAGGATTGACAATTTGTGTCGACCGGTCATAATCTTGTTTGTAAATGCTCTCAATTCATTTCAACTTGAAAAATCTAAATTTTGATTCTAATGCCAAACAATTGAATGGCGACAAAAACATGTCGATTCATATTTATATATAAGTTAGGCATATTATGTAATGTTATATTCGAGTTTTCTCTCTGCAATTCTATTTTAATTGATGTGGTGTTCATGCTGTGCAAATAGGTCGCCTCCAAATTATCAGCCCTAATCCATGGCAATCAAGATGTCTTTCCCACGGCAATTTGTGCTTATGCAAGTCCAAATAAAAGAAAAAACATTTAGATGGGTGAAACTCGCATAGAATCCCACGTCTCAATTCCTTGTTGTACTTGACTTTTACGCATTGATCTCCTAATTCTCCTATATCTGTGATAGTTTGGTGAACCGCTCCTGAAGGTACGAGGATCGAACACGTATTTTGCTTTCACGAAGATGCCATGTAATAATGATCAAAGCAAAGTAAAGTACTTTGATTTTTGCCTTGAACAGTAGGGATACTATAATTGCCGTGAAAAGGAATAGGGATTAAAAAAAAAAGAAGAAATCTATAAACTTGAGGGAAACCAAATTACAATAACAATCTAGTTAGATACATGTCGTAGATTCAAGAATGATGCGAGGAGTATTGAGGTTGGTTTACAAAACTAATATACTCTATAGACTCTGATTAAGGATCCATTTGTTGGAAAGAAAATTATTTCCAAAAAATTATTTTTTGACTTTTCGATATTTGGGTAACAGAAAACTAATCAAGGTATGGAAAATATTTTCCATGGACTACAAACAAGTTTAAATTGAAAAAAAGTGACTTCCCCTTATGTCAAAAAGTAAATCGCGTTCTCTAAATAAGTAAACAAATCAAAACAATTTTCTTTGAAAATTACTTTTATGAAAAATATTTTCTTTTATGATAATGTTTTCAGTGAAACATACCCTAAATACTATATACAAATGGTAGCCTTTGTATGGTTCAACCCTAATGATCCCAAGATTTGAAAATCCTTAAAGGGAATGCCAAAAGCAAAGTTCCAACCTTTTACTACCTGTCAATTTTGGAGTGATTATCCAAATCTCACGTGCACCATTGGGGTGGGGGTAAAAGCAAATGGGATAATTTCGATAATGCTTGTGGCATCATTTTGTTTCGCTAATCATGATTAATTGTCTTTTGCTTTATATCCTAAACAATCCCATAATCATGCTTTGGAAAATAATTTTTGACCCAACAACGGTTGGTCGTTTTGTCGCATGTTGGATATAGCAACATTGACTTCAAAGTTGCTACTCATGCAAAGGTTTAGCTACTTGATTGCCCTAAAATAAAGGAAAAAGTACTTATGGAAGAGGTTACCCTTAGATTCACATCAAGAGCACTCAAGCAAAACCCAATGAGCTTTTTTGGTAATTTATAAAAAAATTAATAACATAAAATATTAATGTACCTTTTGGTCTTATTCTTAGATTCACATACTCAACAATCCAATGTGCTTTTGAGCAAATTAAAGGTATTGCCAAGTTGAAAAGTGAAAGTTGCCGAAAATTAAGGTCTGGCAAAAGCTGGTGTGGACAAATAAAGCGGTTTGTCCCCACGGAAAATCATTCATGAGCATAAAACGTGGCTTAAGTAACCTTAGGTTATCCAAATTCTATACTCATGAAAGCTCCGGCAGTATGATATTTATCTTTTTTCGTCTTGAAAAGTAAATTTCTTATGTCGGGTTGTCAAACGTGCAGCAGAAGTGATTACAGGCAATAGCCCGTGAGGACGGATCTAGAATTTCATTTCTTACATGGGACAAAAGTATCGGTTGTCCTCGAACATTTGTCGAATATGCAATTACATCCTTAAATATTTTTGACCAATTGAGTTCCTAAGCTATCTTCTTCATTCATACTGGATTAATGATGTGGAACGAAAGTGCCAAAAAAAAAAAAAAAAAAAACTATCGAGATATTGACCAAACACCAATAAAAATTATTGTGCCCTCGCCGGCCCCGACAAGGGCCAACCAACGGCCCCAGTTAGGGCTCGATGATACAATCTTCCCTCGTCCACAGGTGTGCGGGCAAGCCGCCTGCTCCAAATCATGACAAGGGTATATTTCTTGTCACCTAGGAATGGTGAAAATGGCATGAGATTCTCCTTGACAATAAGGGAAGCATAGGGCTGGCAATTCGAATGACGTGCCATAATTGGGTTTAATATTTGCATCAAGTCACGTCATTGATAAACACTATTTTTTTTATTATGCTATAGAACTTAGGTATATATAAATCATGTCATTTTATGTCGTATAAATATCTTGTATAAATATGTTAACCCGTAGTATAAATTGTGAGCCCCTCCCCCTTCTCTCTCTCGCATGCGCCTATCAGGTGGATATCGCAAGACCCTTTTTGTTTTAAGCAGGCAATATCACTAATTTGAGTCCCAGCTAGCATTTAACGTGGACCAGCACATTGTCATTTTTGTCTATATTTTAATCTCAATAATCACTATGAAAAAAAAAAAAGGTTTAGAGATTCAATTGAAATAAAATATACATCTGTCAGAAATCTTATTGAACATTTCACAAAAAAAATCAAGGACATAGCTAATATGTAATTATAAATCTAAGTAGATTTAGTTTATTTTCTCAACTATACGGCAACAATTATTCAGTTGTTCATTAAGTTCTTTTGTATGTCGATACGTGGGTTGAAAATGCAACGAAAATGCAGTATCACATAGCTTCTAGAGCTCTTTAAGGGGTTTTTCATGGGCAAACTCAATAAAACATCATAGAAAAAATATCATGTCCTGTTGGGAAAAAAGGACTATTGTGACCATTTTATATTCGAATAGACTATTGTGATTAACAATAAAGGTGGTTTAGATGCAATTCTTTTTTTATGTTTCGATCAGATTTTTTTTTTTAGCCTTGATGCGAATTTTGGCTTATTTAGCAGCTGTATAATTAGTCAAAGCTTTATTCATATTGGGTAAAATGCCCGACACACTCTCTCTCATCTTATCCAAAGTGATCATTAGGTCGCTTGAAAATTTCATAACCCTTAGTCATCTTTTTCTAAGTGGAGCTTGATTTCTTGATTAGAGCATACGCAAGTGCTAAATTCCACCAAATGATCGCGGGTCAACAATGGGAAACAACAAAACAAAATAATCAGAATAATAATAATAATATTAACAATAGCAAGAAATAATAAATAATCAAAAAGAAAGAAAGAAAAAAACAGAAACCTAATAATTCCCTGGTGTCCCCACATTGTAAGTCACGCTCCAATTATTTTATCCACTTCACTGGAAGCATTGTAATTCGTTCTTCGAATGTTTGGTCAATTCATTCCAATTTGTACGGATCCAATGCAGATAGAGTCTAATTTAAGGGGTGAGATACATGTCTTCATTGCCTTGAAATCTAGGGAAGTGCCAACAACATTATTACGAGCTTGGAATTCTAATGGATGATCATTTTGTAGGCTTTCGAGTGAGCTTTTGGTTTTCTTTATTGGAGGAGATCTAATGAAGAGGGGAGGAAAATCGTATCACATGAGTGCACACGCTAGGTGATTTCGACAGGCATTTTATAAATCAGTTGGATACTCTTGTTAATTCATGGCACATGGCTTTAATTGGAGGGATTACTTGGCACATACATAATCTATGGAAGGGCTCTCATGTGTTTTGTTCTCCACATAAATTTCATGCAACTAGTCTGATGCTTTGATGAAACTCGAGACACTCCCTCAATCTTATTTTGTTCTTTCCAGAATTTCCCCCGCAAACTCCCTATTGTTTGAGTTTGCAGGTCGATCTTTTTTTAAAGAAAATTGATCCCTTCCGTCAAGAATTCGAGAGCTAATCCATGTTCCAATGTTGATAATTCAAGAGCTCGGCCTCATGTGACGCAAAAAACGGCTAATCCTCTCGAGAAAGGTCCCGATTTTGAATGTGAGAAGTATATGTCAAATTTCACCATGGCGAACTTCACCATGTCTCCATCTCAAATTTGCAATGTTGGATTTGCCTCCCTCCAAATGGATTCAAGGGC
The DNA here is from genome assembly GCA_014182885.2 of Eucalyptus caleyi. Classification (NCBI taxonomy): domain Eukaryota; kingdom Viridiplantae; phylum Streptophyta; class Magnoliopsida; order Myrtales; family Myrtaceae; genus Eucalyptus; species Eucalyptus caleyi. Next base: position 9,834,877 of record CM024469.2, on the reverse strand, counting down.
ATGATGCATATCCCTAGACAAGGTTCCTGTGTATCTTCTTGATGAACGAGGTTTTTGCCATGGTTGCTGCTTCTCAAATTACAATGGATCTCAAATAAAGCGAAGAGGAAGTGTTACCTTCGTGATGGTGTCACCGACAGATGATGGTTGCTTGAATAGGACAAGTACACAACCAAAAGTAGAAATCAATAGGCGCATAGGGCAACAATTGTAGGGACCGTGACCCCATTTTGGTTCTGATCTTGGGGTACAATGTCTTTTGTCCCAGATCACGATAACCAACCCTATCTTCATTGGTTGGACTCGAGAAACTATGTTATTGTCATTGTTTTCGACACTTGACTAGTACCATCCAAGGCATGGAAGGAAACCAAGTTTGGAAAGGGTTGTTCCCCTTTAGAGAATTTTCAATGGAAGGTGGAGTGTCAATGTAATTTATGAGAGTGACGTGCTCGTGTCTTCAATAAAAAAATAAATTAAGGAGAAATTACAGGAGAAATATAAAATAAGGACATGAAAGGGACCATTTTCTTAAAAGAGGATCAAGAGTAGATTTTGTTTGGAATAATGCATCGAATTTATCAATTTAGTCTCGAATAAAATACCCGAGCTCATCGACTGGCAAATTCTTCACTGGTCAACACTTCGCAAGCCATGGCCAGGGGCGTTTTTAGGCCAAAGGGACATGCCTCGACCGAGAATCTTGCCTAGATATTTTGAAAACCTGCCTAAACCACTAAACTTAATGATCAAGATTTGTTTCGTGACAAAAGCACAATGTTTGCGACTGTCTAGATGCTTAGGACCTGTTTGGTCCCCATTTTGTTCCTATGAGCAATCTTTGCTCAAAAATAGCTTTTCCTAATTTTGTTCCCTAAACGAGCTTTTGATAAATGGCTAATTGTAAATAGCCCCATCCTAGGACTTTTGAACATGAATGCGTTTAGTATGACCTTCTTCAGTGATGTAGTCTTTTTTTTATGAGTTTTTTTTTTTCTTTTTTCCTTCTCCGCGTCTCCCTCCTCTAGTTAGTCATTGGGCCTCCATGACGGTTAGTGACTAACGAGATGAGAGTTGGCGACTTCGCTATCTTGGGGAGCCCCACTAAATCCAAGCGAGGTCAAGCCTGGTTTGCCCACGGCAAGTCTTGACCTCACCTTGTCACCACGAGATTGAGCTTGCCAAGCCAAGGCAAAGCTGACCTTGCCTCTCACTCAATCATGGCGAGGTCACCAGATCTTATCTCTTAGAGGAGGAAAAAGAAGAAAAGAAAAAAGAAAATAAAATAAAATGGCTTGATTATAAAATTATTATTGGGAACAAAAAAGTAACTTTATTTTACTTTTTGATTTTATTTCATATCTATTCACGTGAACAAATCTATTATTATAAGTACAAAAATTAGCTAACATTACCTAATAAATTTATATTATTTATTTATTTATTTTAGGAAACAAAATAATAAAAATAGTCAAGAATTGGTCATTTTCGTGAACAATTTGTGTTTAGAAATAATTTTTTTTTTATTTCTGTTCTTGATCAAGTTTCCGAACATTTAAAAGCGTTTAGTAATTACAAAAATTCCTATTCCCGAAATAAAAAAAGCATTTAATATGACCTCAAATATTTTTATGACATAGATTTCTTTTAATTTCTGTTCAATTTCTATTCTTGAAAATTAAAAAAAAAAAAAAAAAACCGAAAAAAAGGAATGTTACCAAACATGCCTCGCCAAACCGGTCCTTACGCACTATGATTTTTTGTCGTGCTTAACCGCTGTCCGAGAAAAAGGAGGGACGGTGAGTCCCAGGCACGGGCAGAGCGCGCGTGGGCCCCGGGGGAGCACAAGCGATAGATCGCTGCGCAAAGCAATGAATAAAGTCTGTCGAGAGAAAAAAGCAGGGAAAAAGCGGTGAACGGAACCCTCGACTTTTACGCGAGGCGCTACTCTGGCAGCCATCAGCCTGCTCACCTCAGCTTTCATCGTACTTTTTCAGTACCTAGGCCACGCTCGCTTGGTCGCGCGGCCCCCCGCACGCGCCGCATCCGGCCGTCCACGTGTCGCGGCCTCCGCACTCCGGCCCCCTGCTCGCCCGCCCGCCCGTCGATCCCGGCCGTGCCCGCCGACGACGCCGCTGCTGCTGCAGACTCAAATTCCGATGTTAATTTTCTTCGGCGGGAATTTAATTGCGTAAGTCATTTCGAGTACGATTTTTCTTGGGGTTCTAACATGGAGTGTCCGGTGGTTTTTTACAGCATCCGGGCAGTTTTGGAAAACATTTCTTTTCATTTAATAAATGTCTTTGCAATTTAATTATTATTTTATGTTTAATTAGTTTTGTTTTCGAAGCCTTTGGAGCATGAATTTATTGAAATTCTGAACCTCTTTGCAATGTGGTTCCATGGAGTCTCAAATACTTAGCAAGACTAATAGGATGCTGGCTTAGGTGGTAGTGGAGTTCGTTTCTCTATTTGCGGTCTTGGGTTCAAGCCTCGTCAAGATTATCTTAAAAGTCAGACCCGATTGGCGATGATTTTCCTATTTTTTGAGTGTTAGCATAATTAGATAGAAATCAAACGGTATTGAGTTTGAATTAGATTTATTGAGGTATAGTGTAAGTGATGCTCCTCATTGTTTCTATTGTTTTATAATATACTTTGATTTGTTTTTCTAACTAAAGCTACATCTAAACTCAATTGAGAAATGTAGACATTCGAGCAGTTATTAGATAGACTCAACTCTATCTACCAACTAAATAAGTTTTTTGAGATGGACCATGTTCTAAATAAATACAAGAGGCCAAAATTTTTCACATGATTCTGATGAACTATGTAACTAATGATTTGATATTTCACAATTAGAAACACATAAAAGATATTTCTCAAAATTTTGAACTCATTGAGTTAAGCCAATATCAACTAACGTACAAGTTGGATGAATTTGCGTTGCATGAATGGCATGTTAAGTCATTGAGAAAATAACTTTGCACTATGAAAAACCAGTGTTCCTTGTAATTACATGATATTACCAAGTCAGTAAACTCCCTTTCAAATCTCAAAGGGGTAATGCATAAATAATTTGTGAATTTTGGTTTAGTATGTAAGGTAGTTTTGAATATTTTAAATTTGTTAAATATGGTCATTTAAATTTTGGTACATGTATAGTTCAAAACTATATGAGGATATTCAACATTATTCTTCTATTAATTCAAGTTCATAAATAATATTAATATTTTTCATAATCCAATAATTAATTTGGACATGTATTAAAATTTCATTGATCAAATTAAAAAATTCAGACATTTACGGACATATTGAGTTATAATTCATAGGCCACATTAAAATTTCATGGACAATGTTGCGTATAGGATCAAAGTTTAGAGACAATTTATACCATTTTTTCAATCTCAAAATTGAAAATGGTGAGTGGAGATTGGGTAAAAATTTAATTAACGGGTATCCCACATTATACCTTTTGTAAAAGTTGAGTGTATTTTGTCCAACTTCACTATCAAGTGCCCCACCGCTCGTAAAAAAAAAAAACTATTTTTAAAGAATTATAACATTCGTGTTATGTATATAATAAAAACACTAAAAACGACAAAAAAAAAGAAGAAGAAGAAGGGTTTTATTTATTAGATATCGTAACAAAGATCCGGCGCACTTCTTTTACTTGGCCCCACGGGCAACTCATCATCCCAAGACGAGGAGGACACGTGGCGAGAGATGTGTGGTGGGTCGGTCCCACTCCAGGACTTGCCAAAAAGAACAAGACGGGTCGCTGTCTCAACCAGAGGCTGTCGGTTTTTTGCCGCTGAGGTTACATCGCTCGATCGTACGGCCCGCAATAACAGCCAAAACTGTGATTTTTAAAGTTTTTTTTGAACCCCCCCAAAATAGAATATAATTAAACGCAGTACAGCGAAAGCGCCCTTTTTCTCTTGCAGTGACCGCATATTTTATGTGGGGGGGTGGCCTTTTGAAACATCAAACGATAAGAGAGCTAGTACAAATTTCTTCTTACATCTTCTTCTTCTTCCTTTTTTTTTTATCCCCTTTTGGTTCGTTTTATTAATGGCCCAACGCTCTAAAAAACCCTCGTTTTTAATTCCAATCCTAATATTATCCTATATTTTCATTATGTCATGAAAGATCCTCAAATTTTGGTCTAATCTCAATTCTATCATAAGTTTTTTTTTGTCTCGTGAAAAAAAATCACTAGTTTTAAGTAAAGTTCTAATTCTATTATATATTTTTTTGTCTGGTAAAAAATCACCAACATTTACATGAGTCTCATATCTACAGTGTTAACATTTCCAAGATTGCCTTCAGTAAGCTCTAGTTTTTTCTTAAAATTTAGATCCAAGAATACATCTTTGGAGATGAGTTTTTGTGTCACCTAAAAGTCTTCTTGGATATGAAATTTTGGTGGAATTGGAGTAATTAAGGTTGACTTTTTCAATTGCTCATCCTTTTAAGAGAATCTTCATTTCATCTTGTTGGAGATTTTCAATTTTGCGCTCAATATTCAATCTAATGCGCTTGGAAGTCTTTCACCTCTTGTAGTCGAAGAGCTTGTGCTTGAGATACTCAAATAGTTCGTGTTCAAGAATTTTCTATATTCTAATTGTGAAGAAAATTTTTGGATGAAAGGTTAACAAAGGCAAATTTGCAACTCAAATAAAATTTTATAGTTTTTTATCAGACAAAAAAAATAGTTTAGTGCTGATCGAGACTAGACTCAAGGTTTAGGTATTTTATGGAATAAAAAAAGTTTAGTGTAGAATTGGGACTCAACCTAAAGATGGGGGTTTTTTATGAGTTAAAAAACAGTTTAAGATAGAATTGCCACTAGACCTAAAGTTAGGATTTAAAAAAAAAAATATTAAGCCTTTTATTAATAAGGAAAGTTGTAGGATTTTTTAATAAAGTTATACACATTGAATCGCCGCTGGCTATGAATAGATTGTCATGTTAGTAATATGAGATTTGACTTGTTTGGACTTGATTGTTATTTTACTCAAAGAATTGAGACTGCACTATATATTTAAAATTGAATCGTAGTTTTCTCAAACGTGATATGTACTCTAGCAACATGACAACTTAATCGTGTTGGTTTCTTACTTTATAAGAAAATGATACCTTTTTACAATCTCTTCAAAATTTAATACACTATGTATATTCTCAAAATTACGAAAGATGACTTGTCTTTTTGGTTTTAAAGGGATAAATTACATCAATAAATCTAAATGTTTTGCTTATATGAAAAAATACTTTAAAAAGGTACATCCAATTTTAGGCACCACATCGGCATAATTGGATAAGCGGTCATAAAAAAAAAAAAAAAATAACTGGTTGCATCAACAACAAAAATATTTAATACTTGATTTCACATTAGGCAAAAAATTGAGAACTATTAGTGCATTTTTCCCTCCAAAAAATGTCAAAATGCATGAGTTGCAGGATCGAGAAAAGGCAAAAAGCGAGAAAAAGTCATTATTCCAAACACACCATTCAGGTTGAAAATCTTGTGTGTGTTATTAGGGTTTGAATCTGGCCCTATTTATATTATCACCTACTATCTCATGGATTTTCATGTATTATAGCACCGCGCTTAGTTAAATACATTCAAGACACATTCTTATATAGCTTTAATGTTATTGGTATACATGTTAAGGAGTATTAGATGCACACAATACTTTGGGGTGCATCCACCGAAACTTAAAGGTTTGAACTTTATAAATTTGGGAATTGTGTAGTTTTGATGCAATTGCGGACCATGTCGAAAAACACATGTTCAAGTACCATCTTTTAGGCGCATGGAAGGATTGAAGTTGGAAGCCCAATATCAAATGGAAGCAATGCTGTCAAGACAACATTCTAAGCCTTTTTGCTCTGTATTTGATGGGCCGAAAGCCTCTCTTGCAACGCAAATTGCAAACAGTTGTTCAAATCTGCTTGAAAAGAAGAAAGATTCTCAACGTAGCTAAGGAGTAAAACCTCCACCACATCTCACTCCCCTCCAGCTGCGGAACTTGCACATGCCATCCATGCAAATAAATTAACAGATGAATACATGAATGAAGACGGATCGGTGCTGGTCAACCCTTTTCACCCCACTTCGATGCTCCATTCCAATGGCAGTAGCTGCAACTTGACCACCTACTGAACTCCTCCTGATCTGGTTTATGGTTGTTGGGGTTTTGCCAAGGGGATGGAGAGGAAGTCATGGTGATACAGAATCTTCACTAAAATGGCGGAGCAGACGAACATGGGCACCGGACCGAAGAACCAGAGGAGCAAAGCAAGAGCAAAGTAGATCGCCCTAAGCCCGAGTGACCAGAACTCACCACCCCTTATGATGACCTCCTTCGCATCCTCCTTGATGCTGTCGTCTTGCGTGGTGATGAGATAGTTCGCGTGGACGAAGTGCCTAGCCGACTGGAGGAAGAATGCGAAGGCCAGGATGAAGCAGGCCAGGAGGCTTATGTACTTGATGGCCGTGGTTGATGGGTCCGTGTCCCCAAACCCCCCGAGTTGCCGGAACAGGTTGTCGACGGTGGAGTTCGCGATCCATGCCCCGAGTAGAGAGCTGAGAGCGAGGGAGACCGACGCTAGGAGGGTCGCCGCCGTCCCGCAAGAGGAGATCACGTTCGTGGCGAAAGTCCTCTTGTCGAGTGTCAAATCCCTGGACTTTCAGAGATCTCTTTGTCAGTATCTCACCATCTTACAAAAGGAAAAGTAAAAGAACGACAAAGATGCAAGAAGAGTGACGAGGGATTGAGAGCAAACCATGAGATCATGAGCTACCTTACTGAATCCTTCGACCCAAGCTCTCTTGTCATCATTCTCAACGCCCATGAGCGTTGTCTTCGGGGCATGTTGGTATCGATAAAGAAAGAACAGATGATACGTGAACATGATCAGGAGCCCGCTCGGCACCAAAACCAGATCCAGATCTTTCTTGTGGAAGATCATGTTCTTTCCCCTCCGTTTCTGAAGTTCCTAGGAGTGGAGAATTGAATGCTGTGTTTGCTAAGGTTTCTCAAACCTCAAGGAACTGATTAATATAGGAAAGAGTGATCAACTGCTCGGAATATACCTAAAGCATCATTGACTTCGGCTAATGGGACTGAAACTACTTCACATGCCTCCAGAAGATTATGCTGGGGAAGTGAAATTAGTTTTGGCATGCTCTAGCGTGTAGGCTTATGATCCAACTAACGATGTTGCGGTCGCATATTAGCAGTCAGCCGTATCCCATGGAATTCAGAACAAAAAGAAATGCTAAAAAACTTGCGACCCGAGATGACCGTGAATCAATAGATAGTCTCCTCTACAAGGAAAGCAAAGGGTGAGGACCCCAGCAATAAAATCATGTAACTACTTTTGAAATCGATGGGCCGTAATTTTCTATAGGTTCAACAAACATTCAATGATTTTTGACTGTTACAACTTTCATAGGGTTGATTTTGCATACCAATTCATGTAATGCAGATTAACTTGTACATGGAAGGCAATAACCCATCAATTCCTTGGCAACATGTAATTGTTAATCTTCTATCTTCAGATCAACGATAAAGATCAGATCACATACAAAGAGAGAGACATTGATCCTGGCTTCGAGGTACTAGTAATTCAAAAGAATGATGCACATTGTGATTTTTCAGTGAAATCCAATACACCAAACCTGATTTTACATCAATATTTACTACAAAAAGTGCAGCTTCATCGATCGTTGCTGACTTAAAAACACATGTACATGAAGGACAAGAATCAAGCCCTCTCGCCTTGATCCTCCTGGCGAGCTAGATGTCCTGGGGCATGGTGTCCTAGAAGAGGACCACCAGGCTAAGTCCTCAAAGTTCCCTACTAAACCGGGTTTGGGTCATCACACTCTTCACTCCTTAGAAGGAGAGTTTTGTTCCTCTCAGAGCAGCTCATACTACTCCAAGAAAACGCGTATGTACAGTTAAAAGGCCCATTGCCTTATAAGTTAGCCCATGACTCCCTCCCTAGGTGATGTGGGACAAGAGAGGAGCCCCTTCCTTGCGCACATCCGAGGACCAAGGCGTGGACGCATCACCATCCCTCCTTCCCGCACACCGCCGCTTGAGCCATCACACTCTCCTCGCCCGCGTACTGCCGAGGCAATCTTAGTCCATTCCTCCGTACTGCCTGGGTTTGGGTTGTCACACTTCTAGTACTTCCTAATCTCCTAAAGCGCCACTGTGTCGGGGTAGAAGCGATGGGGCTTCTTCATATGCTGCCGGTTGTCGGGGCGGACTTGCACACCGCCTTGTTGGCGAGCTGATTACTAGGGGCCTCGCCACTAGTGGACTTGCATGCCGTTTGCTTCATTCGCGCCATTGAAGATGAAGTGACCACATATTTTATGGGGGTTGGCCTTTTGAACGTCTCATGAGAATATTTTTTTTTTCTGACCAATCTTCAATCGTTCCTTTTTATTAATTAGGAAAATCCGTAGGATTGTTCAAGTATAGTTGTTCGTGTCTTATCACTAATTGTAACATATAAGATGGCGGCTACGACTTGGATCGTCATGTCAATAATTTCAAGCGGAACTTGGCTGATTTAGACTTGATTGCCTTTTCATTCAAATGGTTGTGACTACATTAGTTCAATTTAATATCGAGGACTAAATTCAAATCCAAATAATATATTTAAGATTGAAATTACAATTTTCTTGTACTGAATATGTACGCTAGAAGCAAAATAACTTAATGGTCTGTTGGCTTTTCATTTCTTTTGAAGTAAATGGTTAATATTTTCTATCAACAGAAAAGAAGTATTCTAAAATAAAGAAAAGTAATTTTTGCTTTTCAAGTTCAATGAACCTGAGCTAAAACCTAGGCACAAGCACTGGGGTCTTGAGCCTGATGGCAACTGGGGACCTTGGGTCCTGTACCTACTTCCTTGACAGCCATGCCCAAGTTACCGAAACTCAAATAATGCATGTCTATATATATATATATATATATATAAAATATAAATATATATAGACATATAGATATGTAAAGACAAATTTTTCTTACCAAACAACACAGCTAGAGTCAAACCTCCACCACAGCTCACTCCCCTCCCTCGCTTTGCGGATCTTGGACATGCCTTCCATAATTAACGGATGAATACATGAATGAAGACAGATCAATTCTGGTCAACCCTTTTTTGGACAATTCTGTTCAACGCTTTCCTTTACCCCACTTCGACCGCACCATTGCAATGGCAGTAAGCTGCAACTTGACCACCTACTGAACTCCTCCTGATCTGGTTTTTGGTTGTTGGCGTCTCGCCAAGGGGATGGAGAGGAAGTCATGGTGATACAGAATCTTCACTAAAATGGCGGACGCGACGAACATGGGCACCGGACCGAAGAACCAGAGGAGCAAAGCAAGAGCAAAGTAGATTGCCCTAAGCCCGAGTGACAGAAACTCACCGCCCTTTTTGATGACCACCTTCGCCTTCTGCTTCACAGCCTCCTCGCCGGTGCTATCACTTTTTGTGTGCTGATGAGAAAGTTTGCGTGGATGAAGTGCCTAGCTGACTGGAGGAAAAATACGAAGGCCAGGATAAAGCAGGCCAGGAGGCTTATGTACTTGATGGCTGTGGTCGATGGGTCGGCGTCCCCGAGCCCCCCGAGTTGCCGGAACAAGTCGCCGACCGTGGAGTTCGCAATCCATGCTCCGAGTAGAGAGCTGAGAGTGAGGCAGACCGAGGCTAAGAAGGTCGCAGCCGTCACGCTCGATGCAATCACGTTGGTAGCGAAATTTCTTCTCACCGAGTTCCACCTGCTCGCACATTCAGAGATCACTCGTCAGCTTGTCACCATCTTTCGAAAGGGAAAGCAAAAGAACAACGACTGTCAGAATGGACAAACGGATCATCAATTGGAATCTCAAAAGGGTTTATGATTCTAAGCAAATCTGCAAAAAGAGTGATGAGGGATTGAGAGCAACCACGAGATCTTGAACTACCTTACTGACTGCTTCGACCCAAGCTTCCTTGTCAAAATTCTCGATGCCCATGACCGTTTCTCTGGAGGCATGTCGGTATTTATAAAGAAAGAAGAGATTGTATGCAAACATGATCAGCAGCCCGCTCGGAACCAAAACCAGATCCAGATCTTTCTTGTGGAAGATCATGTTCTTTCCCCTCAGTTTCTGAAGTTCCCAGGAGTGGAGAATTGAATGCCGGGTTTGTTGGGGTTCTCCACACCTTAAGTAACTGATTAATATAGGAAAAGAGATATCAACTGCTTGGAATATACTTAGAGCATCATTGACTTCGGCTAATGGGACCGAAACCACTTCACATGCCTCCAAAAGATCATGCTAGGGAAGTGAAACTAGTATTGGCACATATAATGCAACTAACGACGTTGCGATCGCATATTAGCAGTTAGCCATATCCCACGGAATGCAAAATAAAAAGAAATGCCAAAACACTTGCGACCTGAGATGACCGCGAATCAATAGATACTCTCCCTAGACAATGAAAGCAAAGGGTGATGAACCTAGCAATAGAATTATGTAACGACTATTGATCAAATCATTAGTTTTGAAATTCATGGCTCATGACTTTTCGGCTGGTTCAACGACGATTCAATGATTTTGACTGTTACAACTTTCATAGGGTCGATTTTGCATACCAACCCATGTAATGCAGATTAACTTGTGCATGGAAGGCAATAACCCCTTCAATTTCCGAAGCAACACGTAATTTTCAATCTTGTATCTTCAGATCTACTCTAGAGATCAGATCACTGACAAAGAGAAACGTTGATCCCGGCTTCAAGGTACTTAAAATTCAGAAAAACGACACACGTTATAATTTTTCAGCGTAACCCACATCAAACGCGATTTCGCATTGATATCTACCAGAAAAAGCGAAGCTTCATCAATCATTGCTAAGTCAGAAGCACATGTACATGAAGAACAAGAATCAAGCCCTCTCGCCTCCGATCCTCCTCGCGAGCTGGATGTCCTTGGGCATGACGGGGACCCGCTTCGCGTGGATCGTGCACGGGTTGATGTCCTCGAAGAGCCCCACCAGGTTTGCCTCCGCTGCCTCCTCCAGTGCCGCGACGGCGCTGCTCTGGAACCAGAGGTTAGTCTTGAAGTCCTGCGCGTTCTCTGGACCAGCCTCTAGAATGGCAGCTTTCGGATTAGCAGCTCCGTGCTCTTCTGGTACTTCCTAATCTCTTTGGGGGTAAAGGTACCAAAAACTTCCTAAACCCATTATGTTGATATTAATTCAATCATAAACTTTTTAATTGAATTTGTTTAGTACTAAACATTTTTGCGTTAGTACGGTTAAATCCATCCATTTTAGTTAGAAATTACCAATAATATTTTAATAATATTTTAATTTTTTTTCTTTCCATTTTCTTCGCCATTTCTTTTTGCCAATGGTCGACGAGGCCCAATGGCCTTGGGTGAGGCTTGTTGGGCCTCACTGTCATCGAGGCAAGGCTTGCTAGACCTCGCCCTCACCTAGGCAAGGCCACTTTAGCCTAGGTGAGAGTCGACATCACTAGATTTGGGAAGGGGGACTTCGCCTCAAAGGCTAGCACTCGCCTTGGTGAGGCCAACCCCTACGATCATGGCTATGGCCGGTGGCTAGTGACGGCCACTAGAAAAAAAAAAAAAGTGGGGAAAGAAAAAAATTCAAAACTATTTAAAATATTAAAAATATATATAAATTATTTTAAAATTTTTACATTAGTGTTGGCCACATTATGTAGGAAAATCGACATTCACATCAACAATTTATGACCTAAATTGATCGGATGTGAAAAATTGACTACATTACTAATGTAAAAATATTTAAGACTTGAAAATTGAAAAGTTTAAAACTTTTCCTTCTCCCAAAGCGCCACTGTGCTAGCCATAACCGGTGAGGGAATTGGCGGGGCTTCTTCACGCCATTAGTTGCCGGGGCGAGCTTGCGCGCCGCCTTGGTAGCCAGATGCTTCCTCGGTGCCTTGCCGCCGGTGGACTTGCACGCCATTTGCATCGTTTGCGACATTGAAGGTGAAGTGACTGCATATTTTATGGCAGCTAGCCTTTTGAATATCTCATGAGAGTACCATTTTTTTACCACCTTCAACCGTTCCTTTTTGGAAGTAAATGGTTAATATTTTATAGGGAAAATGATTTCTACATTTTGAGTTCTATGAAGCCGAGCCAAAGCTAAGGCATGAGCACCAAGATCTTGAGTCTGACCTCAATAAACCTAGCTTAGGCAGTTGGGGACCTTGGCCCATACCTATTTCCTTGGCAGCCTATATCTAAGTTACTAAGCCGGAATAATACATGTCTATTTTGACAAAAAAAAAAAGGATAAATATTTTTTGGAAAGTATTTGTTTGTGTTTCCTTTTTTTGTTTTTAAACACTTTTTCAGTTTTTTTGTTCCTGAAAGTAAAAAAGGAACAGAAATGTGTTTGGGTGCATTTCTATTCATTTTTGTTATTTTGTCCCTTAACAAAAAAAAAATAAAAATAAAAAATAAAAAATTTATGTTTTTTATTTCTGAAATACATTTGAGGAACAAAAAAGGAACAAAATTGTGTTCCTTTTCTATTTCTTGCTCCCTTCGAACACCGCGTCTCTCCCCCTGCGACGAGCTTCTCCTCCTGCGACGAGCGATGAACACCGCCTCTCCTGCGACGAACACCGCCTCTCCTCCTGCGAGCCTCGTCTCCAAACAGGCTTCGGTCGGCCGGCGCCGATCGTCCGGCTTCGGAAGCCGGTCTCCCGCCTCGGCTCGGCTTTGTTGACTCGCCGCTCCTAGTCGTCGTCGTCGTCATCGCCGTTGCCGTCGTCGCTTCAAGGAGAACGAAGCACCCCACCTTCGACGCTCGAGATTCGCCATCAAAGCCTTCTCAGAAATCCTCAAGCTCCTCTCGCTAGCTCGGCCATGTTCGGTGCTCGCGACGCCTTCGCCGCGTGATCTTCAGCTGCTACGGCGGTTTCCCCCGCCGGCTCCGGAGAGACGACGGTGAGAAAGTTCCTCTGCGACTTCCGGTAGTTCCTCCTCCTCGCCGCGGCGGTGGCGTTGATCCACATCCAGGTGATTCCTTGGTCCCGATTCTCACGCGATCTGGAATTTTTGCGGTTTTGTGTGACCGATCCACGTGCATATGTGCTCGCGGCTGCTTTTGTGTGGTTTTGTAGGTTTTTGTTGTTCGCTTCTTTCTTAAACGCCATTTCGCGTGTAAAAGAGAAGACTGATGCGAATAAATGGAACAAAAGTTGTTTCGTCTGCTGAATTTTCAATTTGCTAATGCTGATGGACTGAAAATGCGGGCGAATTCAATTGCACCTTTATCTTAGCTAAAGTAATTTACAAAATCATGCGAGATAGAAGGACTAAGGCTTCTTTCCTAACATGTGAAAGAAGTGTTCGATGTAGAACAAATGAGAAGGGGTTGATAGCACTAGATTGTCTACTCCTAGTAAAGATGTAGAAAATTATAGTGTTTGTGGGCCGTCTATTAATTGCAGAAAGTCTCGTGACTATAGAATAGCGTGATTTTAGATGTTTGTTGCCTTCTGTGCTCTGTTGTGGGGTTACTTTGTAGGAATTTTGCTTTGATGACCATGGACATGTGGTACTTTAGGAATTTCAGCAGGAAAATTAAGAGATGCTTTAATTCAAGAGGCAAAATATGGGCCCATTAACTCAGGTATTTGATGCTGTAGCTGTAGTATTTTTGGTGAAACTCGTTTTTCTTTCCTCTGCTGGTCTGGTTTCTAGTAAAGGATAGGACATCTTATGATTGAGTACAGAATTGTATGGCCTTGTGCCCCATTCATAAATTTTAACTCATCAAGTTACCATCAAGAATTATAGTAATCCAATCCTAAAACATACTAATTTTCTATAACCACACTTAAACTATCTTTTTTTGTCAGATTCACCTTCAATTGCTGCCTTTTTAGCCCTTTAGCTCTCCAATTTCATGTATAAACTGTTGTTCGATGTTTAGGGAGATGCTTATCTTATGATTATCACAAACAGATATCCAAAACGGTTCTTGGCCAGGAAAAAGGATTTGTGCTAAACTTTTCTTTTCTCCAGTTTCAGTTAAATCTTTTAGTTCAGTTTCTTCCCCAACATTATCGTCTTTTTTTGGCTTTAAAGAGATGCTCCAGCATCAAGCAATGTACATATGTATGTAGCAGTCATGTTGGCTTCCGTGATCAATTCTTCTTGCGTTGGTATGTTTATCCAATGGTTGTCCTTACTTCATTTGTTTATCCACCAAAATTATATGTTTCCTCGTTTGACTTTTATCTTTTTGTTTTTGTTTTTTTCCTCTCTCCCGCAGATGTGTCTTTTCACGACACAATTGGAACATGCTGATCAACTTGCTGCTACTGGAAGTCTCCATCCTATTACCTCATCCTGGTATCTACTTCTGGATCGATGGCCATTTGAACCTCTAGCTTTGTTCCAAGAGATACACATTCAGTTATTAAGATATGTACTCGGTAAATTTGTTATTATCATGTGCAGCCAGCATCTAGACTTTTAAGTTATGTAATTATGTTTAGGTGAATTTAGATCTGCAACTCACTCTGCCTAGTGAATTTGAAAAAGAAATTTGAGTGTGTGGTGGAACCCTTTCCTTGCTGTGTGGGAGGAACCTTTCTGAATTTGTCATATTGAGCAAAATTTTTGAAAACGCTGAGTGCTGAATCTCTCTTTCATCCAACGTTTAGTAAATTTACTGTCTTGCTTGAAATATCAATTGGGAAGAGTCAATCCGTTCAAGTGAGAATATTATACCCCATCAAATGATGGTAGTAATTCTCATATATTGTGTTTTTATGGTTAGTCAAGAAGTACTAATGGTGGATCCATTACATTATTTGGTTAGTTTTGTCTTCGGATGGTTTTATTGTGCTGCTGTCCTTCAGGAGGAGTAGCTTCTGAGAGAATTCACACTTAAATGATGCTAGTAATTCCCATGTATTGTGTTTAATGATTGATCCAAGAAGTTTTAATGGGGGACCTGTTTAGACAGATAGTTCATTTTATTTCAAGTTTGAAGCTTCTTTTATTCATCTTCACAGCCTTATCAACCTTTTCTTGTCGAAGATTTGTGTTTCCTTCTCCATCTCTCTTTTCTTGTAATCTTTAAATACATTTTGCGGAAATCCTTTATCAATCTGATTTCTTTCCTGGACTGGGATGGCTGTTGACCAGATCTACATGGAAGGAATTATCCCCAAAGTGGCCTAAGGCAATATCCTTATTGGTTTGATATATTGGTTTTAGATCACATATGTTTATAGCTCATGTGTCTCCCGAAATTTTCTTTGACAACACTAACTTTCTGGGATGACTGGTTGAGGCTACAAGAGAACCACCAAGGTCGACAATTTATTCGGCCAGAACACGTATACTCTGATGTGTGGTCACCTCAGTCTTGTGCAGTTACTTTGCAAGTTTTGCATGTATAATATAGTATGTAAATTTATAACTGATTATTCACGGCCATGCTTGGCTTATAACGGCTCCCTTACGCATTGTCCTTGCTTGTATTAATGATTCTAGAGTTGGATACTCTCTTTCTCTCTTACTCGCACAAAAGATATGATGCTTTCTCCCACGTGCAGGATGGTGTACCAAGGACAGCATATGAAGGAGCAGTAATCTCCCGGTATTCACCACCACGGCATGTGTTTCTAGTGGGTCCGGATTCTTTCAGGCTGCTTGGGATCAAACGTGTTTGATGCATTGAGGTGGGGTTCCACGGCGCTGGTAAATCATGGTGCCAGACCTGAGCTTCCTTTTTCCTCCTCAACGCCTAGTGTAACTGGTACACTATCAGAGGAACCATCGGGAGCATAGCAACTGGAGCTCGCTGATGAGCAGAAGTGTAGAGGGCTGACGATTCCTTTTGCGATTTTGATTGAGGAGAGGGAGGATTCTTCTGAACGGCAGTGTCCAGTCCATACATATGCCTTTAAATGGCCGAAGCAAGCCGTCATTCATTGGAAGAGAGCCATAGGTCATGTTAGCTTACTTTTACACTTAATAGCACGTAACCTCAACAAATTTTGTTGCTCCCGAAGAAACATACATCTGTCTCTCGCCATGTTTCCCCGCTCTTTTGCCCCCGCTTTGGCGGGTTGGAGCGCGGAGGACTAAAATGTAAGAGACCCACACAGTCGAAAGTGGGAGTTCATGCCTGTCTTTGTATGCAAAACACGAGGAACTTCTAGTCATATGTGTTGTGAACAAAATGGTGAGAAAAATTTGGTACAAAGTTTATTTATAAAATTTCCTTCAAAGTATGCACTTATAACCATGTTCAGAATGTTTGACTTTACTCACCATGAACAAAATTAAATTGATAAGCATTTCATGATAATGAGAATTCAAAACTAAGTTTACACTTTATTTAAAAAAAAAAAAAAAAAGGGAAAATTTTGGTACAAACTTAAAAATTTTCTTCCATGTAAGCAAATATGATCAAGTTTAGAATGTTTGTTTTCACTTAATATGAACAAAATTAAATTGATGAGCATTTCATGAGAATGATAATTCAATACTAAGTTTACACTTTATTAAAAAAAAAAAAAAGAACAATTGAAAAAAATTTGAAACAGAAATTTTGTACATTACCAAACGCTATGTTTCCGTTCTTTTTCTATTCCAAATGTAAATTTTTCGTAATTACCAAATGTATTTATGTTTTTTTTCTATTCCGTAAACATAAATTTTATACAGATTCCAAACGCGTTTTTGTTAAAAATTATTCCTGAATGAAAAACACTTTTTTCTATTTTTGTTTCCTAACAATTTTTTAACATAAACATTACCAAACGCACCCTAAATTCCCTTATTTAAGATTCCAACCAAACATAAAAAAATTATTGTCATTTCCTTGAAAATCACGAATACATGAATGAAGACAGATCAATTCTGGTCAACCCCTTTCTTACCCCCTCTTCGATGCACCATTGCAATGGCAGTAACCTGCAACTTGCCCACCTACTGAACTCCCCCTGATCTGGTTTTTAGTCGGCGGGTTCTCGCCAAAGGGATGGAGTGGAAGTCATGGTGATACAGAATCATCACTAAAATGGCGGAGGAGACGAACATGGCCACCGGACCGAAGAACCAGAGGAGCAGAGCAAGAGCAGAACAGATCGCCCTAAGCCCGAGCGACCAAAACTCGTCGCCCCTTGCGATGACCACCTTCGCATTCTCCTTCACGGCCTCACTGCCGGCGCTATCGTCTTGTGTGATGATGAGATAGTTCGCGTGGATGAAGTGCCTAGCCGACTGGAGGAAGAACGCGAAGGCCAGGATAAAGCAGGCCAGGAGGCTCATGTACTTGATGGCTGCGGTCGATGGGTTGGCGTCCACGAAGCCCCTGAGTCGCCGGAACATGTCGTCGGCGGTGGAGTTCGCGATCCATGCCCCGAGTAGAGAGCTGAGAGCGAGGGAGACCGAGGCCAAGGAGGTCGCAGCCGTCACGCTCGACGAGATCACGTTGGCAGCGAAATTTCTGTCGCCGAGTTTCACCTGCTCGCGCATTCAGAGATCACTCGTCACAGCTTGTCGCCATCTTTCAAAAGGGAAAGCAAAAGAACGACAACCCTGAATTGGAATCTCAAAAGGGTCTATGATTCTAAGCGAAGAAGCAAGAAGGAGCTGTCGAGAGTAAGCACGAGATCTTAGACTACCTCACTGATTCCATCGACCCAAGCTCTCCTGGCGACGTTCTCGATGCCCATGACCGTCGTTTCAGGGGCGTATCGGTATCTGTAGAGAAAGAAGAGATGGTATGCGAACATGATCACCAGCCCGCCCGGCACCAAAACAAGATCCAGATCGTTCTTGGGGAAGATCATATTCTTTTCCCCTCTGTTTCTTGAGTGCCCACAAGGTGGAGAATTGAATTTTTGCGCTGTTGGGTTCTTCAAAACCTCAAGGAATCAATTTATATACAAGGAAAAGCGTGACAAAATGCGTAGAACGTACTCAAAAGGATCATTGACTTCGGCTTATGGGACAGAAACGAGTTCACACGTCTCCAAAAGATTATTCTAGAGAGAGAGAGAGAGAGAGAGAGAAATGGACCCAAGCTTCGAGGTACTTCAAATTCAAAAGAAACGATACAGATTGTAATTTTCCAGGGAAACCCAATACATCAAATGCAATTTCACGTCGATATCTACTACGAAAAGCTGCCCCAGCGTCGTCAACCGTTGCTGACTCAAGAACACATGTACATTGAGAACCAAGAATCAAGCCCTCTCGCCCCTGATCCTGCGGGCGAGCTGGATGTCCTTGGGCATGATGGTGACCCGCTTCGCGTGGATGGCGCACAGGTTGGTGTCCTCGAAGAGCCCCACCAGGTACGCCTCCGCCGCCTCCTGCAGCGCCGCGACGGCGCTGCTCTGGAACCGGAGGTCCGTCTTGAAGTCCTGCGCGATCTCGCGGACCAGCCGCTGGAAGGGCAGCTTCCGGATCAGCAGCTCCGTGCTCTTCTGGTACTTCCGGATCTCCCGGAGCGCCACCGTGCCGGGGCGGAAGCGGTGGGGCTTCTTGACGCCGCCGGTCGCCGGGGCCGACTTCCGCGCCGCCTTGGTGGCCAGCTGCTTCCTCGGGGCCTTGCCGCCGGTGGACTTCCGGGCCGTCTGCTTCGTTCGCGCCATCGGAGATGAGGGGACGGAGGAAGGGCGATGTCGTTTAGGGTTTTTCTTCTGTCGTTTCGGAGGTTGAAGAAGATGGTGAAAAACGGGGGGAGGTTGGGGTCGTATTTAAATTGGAGGGATCGTGCGGTTTCTCGCGGTGAAAAGGGAGGATATCGACCGTTGGAGTCGATTTCGCTTGGACGGCTCGGATTGTTCTCGGCGAGGATCGATGACGTGGCTGGGGCTCGGCCGCGCGGGAATCGATCGCGAGCGTCGGTGGAGGAGGAAGGGGTGGGAAATCGACGGACGCGGTTCGCTTTGTGGCGTTAGCACGCGGATCGCGGATGGAAGGGGCGCGGGACTCGATGAGGAGGAGCGTTTTGAAAAAAGGAAAAATTCGGTTTGGATTTGTAAAAAAGTGCAAAAAAAAGTTCGCGTTTGTTCATTACTCGATGAGGCGAAGCATTTGAAAAAAGGAAAAATTCGGTTTGGATTGGATTTATAAAAAGGAAAGTACAAAAAATAGTGTGAGTTTGTTTCACAAAAAAACTCAAAAATTATAAAATATTTTTCGAAAAGAGTTTCTCCCATCGTTACAAAAATAGATGAATAAAAATAATTTTCATCACTTGCAAAAATAAGTCTTGCATATTTTCCACTCCATTTTTTGCCTTTTGATACCTTCAACCACTTTGAACTGATCACATGATTCATTGTGTGTCCTACTCTTGATTTAAAATTATTACTTACATTTTTTTCTTCTTTTATCAAGTATCAATAGCTAATAATTCATTGTAATCAAGGCAAATACAACAGTCCACATAACATTTTCTTTTGAATTTTCATAATAATAATGGATGTTTAAAATTTTTAATATAGTTGAATTTATCATATTTTAAAATTAATTATGATCTCTTAGAAAATCGTCCAATGATAGCATGAAAATTGAATAAAAAAATTGAACTATTAAATTCGCCAAATAAAATGAAAGTAAAGCAGTTAAAATATATAGACTATAATGTAATGACAAATATAGTCATAATTATGTTAAATGCCTTCATTAAGGGTGCGTTGTTGATCCTTTCCTCTTTTAGTGCTTAGGTTATGTTTAAAGAAACGATTTGCTAGTACAAAATAAAATAAAATGAAGAAGTACGCAAGTCCCTAATACCGTAACTAGTTAGTTCTTTGTCCAATAAACATTTTTTTTGGAAAATAGTTGGTTATTTGTCAAATAATTTTTTTTTTGAAAAAGTGGGATGCCAAGTTTGTCCCAAATGGAAAGAAAAAGAAGAAATCAAATTGAATGGAAAGAATGTAATGATTAATCTTAAATTGATAGTGGGCCACACATTTTATCTGAGCATTTGTCATTTTAGAGAGGCATAGATAGTTTTGTCTTTTAATAAAATTAAAATAAAGCAAAAAGGAAGAAAAGAAATAATCTAAAATCAATAATGATAACATTTTTTGTTAATTATTTTTTTAAATGATATAATTTTAAAAATATATTTTCAAATTTTAATTTTTTTCATGAAATAAACCCATCTTGACATACCCTATTCTAAAAACTCGAACCCACATGCTTCCCTCCAGTAAAGGTGTCCATGTTTTCACAGTTTTGCCATTTCACTTCTCAAAAATATGCTCGCGGTTCTCTCGCACCACCACGCCACACCTTGGAATCCTCCTCTGCCCCCTGGTCTCTTTCTCTCCTCTCTCCGCATCTCTCTACCTCCAATATTTATCGGAGGCAATTTTGTTTTGCATTTCAAATGGACTTTGAAACTTTAAAATCCCTTGGCCAAACACAAATAGCATTTGATTCATTTTTTATTCAACTATAAAAAAATAATAATAATTACATTTTCAAAGGATTCTAGAGCTTTTAGCTCAAAACAAGTCTAGAGGTCCTTTAAGAATTGCATTCTCAAAATGCAAATTTTAGTCCAGTCACTATTCATCTTCTCCATGGGCTCCATGGGCTCCATGGGTTTGGATGGAGAAGTTGAACAAATGCTATTGATTGTCGACTGTTGACCAAAGGGTAGCATGTAGCAATGATCGCCACCTGGGATTGCGCAACCTCAAGCATCGTTCGGGTCACACGACTTAGGCAACATCGCATGGGTTAAGTGACTTGAGTGACTTTAGCCAAGGCTGTCCGGTGGCTAACTTCTATTGAAAAATATCTATAACTTTTTAAAAAATTAGCAAAAGTTAGTTACAAAATATGATTTTTACCAATTGGCATTTAAGCCAAGTTTCCTGATATATTTTAAAATCATACTTTATTAAATACTATTTACATTTTGAAAAATCCCATTTAACTCAAATATATTTACATTTTCCCAATAACATTCCCTTAAAGCCAAACCAAATGGGGGTTGCTCTCTCCCCGTCTAATCTCCGTCTTCAAGACTGATCCAAGCTCAAGCTCGAGCTGGAGCTTGTGATGGTTGGAACTCAAGGTGTAGACATGGCCACGCTTGATATGGTGTCTTGTGGACATGGTCAAGCCAAATTTTAGCTCGCGCCGTGGCCATTGGAGCTCATACGTTGAGCTCGCGACCATACTAGAAAATATGGTGATTCACTGCTAGGGAGGGGTCGATGGCGGAGAGTTGAGGCGATTAACTCTAAGATGGGTTGATTCCTAATTCCAATTATCTATTTCAAAAGATTGTAACCAATAATTGAACCCATCACTGGTCTTGAATCGATCCATTTTGTGCTTTGGATGAAAAAATTGCACCATTTCACTATCATAACATTTATTGGTTAAATGGCCATCTTGTTATTTGTCCATGTTAAAGACCATGTCTTAATTTTCCAGTGTGCAAAAGTTTTTTTTTTTTCAAAACTTCGAAAAGGCTTCAAAATTGGAATGGTTGAAACGGTTCTGACCTTGAAAGCATGAACTAAACCAATAGGTGAATTCTAGGTTTATGGAATCAAGAACCAAACTAGTTTTCTTTAAAAGTGGCTTCAAACCCATCAGTTTAGACCAATTAGATTTGATTCTCGTGTTAAACTAGGCCAAGTAGGCTTCGTTTATTATTGTTTCTTTTTTCTGTTTTTAAATAACTTTTATGTTTTTTTTGTTCCTGGGAACAAAAAAAGAACGGAAACAAATTTGTTTCAAAACTATTTTTTTGTTCCCAGAAATACATTTGGAACAGAAACAATAAACAAAAAAAAATTATTTCTTGTTTCTGAAACAAAATTCATAAACACTTCTTTCTTTTTCCTTTTTCTTTTCTTCTTCTTTTTTCTTTGGCCAGTCATTGGCCTCGGCCATGGCCGATGACCGGCCGTCGAGGGTCGGCGATGCTGTCGAGGGCCGACGACCTCGCTGGAGCGTCGCCGGCCCCCGGCGAGGTCGACCTCATGTTGGGCTGGGCGAGCTCGATCTCGCCCAAATTTGGCGAGGCCGAGCTCGCCCAACGGCCGGGGGAAGCGGCTGCAAGTGAACGGCGGTGGGCTCCAACTCAGGGCAGCGGTGGAGTCGGGGCTGGGTCGCCGGTCACGGAGCTGGGTCGCGGGTCGTTGGGTGGTGGCGGCAGCTGCGGTGCGGGGCTCGGCCGTGGGGTCTCGAGTGGCGGACGTCGAGGAGTGGAGCAGCAAGGACGGCTGGTCGAGTCGTGGGCCGGCGCGGGGTCGACGATCGAGCGGATCTCGAAGTCATGGGTCATAGCGCGGTGAGATCTGATGCGGTGGTGGCGAACGGAGGCTCGAGACCTGCAGATGCGTCGATCGGGCGTGAGGCGGAGGTGCGGTCTTTGGGACTCCGGCATCGCTAGGTCATCGGCGAAGGCTTCGGGTGCAGGTCTGGTGTCACGAGGGGAGAACATGGAGTGGCAGGCGACGGATCTAGGGACACAGAGGTCGGCGATGCCGTCAGGTGCGGGTCCGGTGTCGTGGCGTGCAGGGGCTAATCGATCTACGAAAAATGTCTTTTATGAACACAAAACAACAAGTTTAGATTGGGAGAAAGTGATTTCCTCTTTGCTAGAAGGTGAAGCGACTTCCCCTTCTAGCAAAGAGGAAATCACTTTTCCTAAATTACCAAGCAAATGAAAAATCAACAACTTTCCTTGAAAATGGAAAAATATTTTCCTTTAACCTGAAGTTTTCGATGAAACAAACGTGCCTTAAATGTATCTCGAACTAATCTTCTTTCTTTATGTGATGAATCATCTTATCTATTCTTTTGTTTTTGCGCCATGTGCATCTTAATTATTCACATTTGGATGTGAGGTATGCATTTACATTGAAATAAAGAAAATTCTTCGAAGAGATGGGATATAACTTTTGAGGGACATACAGTTTCGCTATCGGATTTTTTGTGCCAAAGTAAGAGATAATGAGAAATATAATGGATGATGCACGTAACTGTAACCTAATTAATTGATTAAGTAAAATGTTCCAAGAAAGTCCGTAATTGATCCAAATGTAATGCCTAATCAGAAATCCTATGCATCGCATGGGTTTTGCCCCCACTTAGAATAAATATAAGAAGAATAGAAGAAATCTTTATAGAACGGAAATTTTCTCAATTTCGTAAATTTACTATTAATTGTCCGCTTTACATTTTATCTTAGAATAGGTGCATTCACCATAATGATGCGTAGTTGAATTAAATTTTGCACTTACACAGTTACAATATAGCTAGAATGGCTGTGCTTAGTGTAATTTGATACATTCTAATGAGAAAGCGCCAAAACATTTGAATCTTCGCCCATTTTGATATAAAGAATCGGTCAATCAAATAATCGACTGGACATGGACCTATTTGCGAACGAATGAAATGCTAGCCAGTGAATTAGAAATGATTAATCAAGATAAAAAAATGTTTTTCTTTTATAGGTCAGTCAAATTCTGCGCTTATGAAGCAACCAGGACAAATCCCAGGTAATTCTATACTGTATCATAATAAGTAACGAACTAGAATGGTTATAGCTTTCCAAGAGTATGTGAATAATAAAGGATACGCATGCTCATCACAACTTCTTAAGACAAGATATCTATTAGCCGAAGACAAAGGACAGCCCAGCAAATCAATCCAAGAGAGGGAAACATAGAGAGTTCAGATTTCTTTCCGAGAAAAAGAGAATTCGAGTTTGTCAATAGTACACTCATTCGTAATTTCAACAAATCATGTGCTAATTGATATTTTGTGCAACGAGATTATGAATAAAAAAAACCAAGAGAAAAAGGACAAATAGATTAATTGGTGGTAACGTGGACTTTCCTAAATGGGTGGAAAGTTTTTGGCCCATCCACAAATTATTTTAAGAATTTCTTTTGAAAATTACAAATCCGAACCAGTTATAGTGCAAGCTTGTTAACACTCTTGTCTGGTGTTTTGACCTTATGATATGTTATTAAGTAAAGAGGCGAAAAAAAAAAAAAAAATGAGGCGAGCTTGTTTGACATGGAATCATTCTAAAATTGAGCTCGCCTCATCCCATTTGAGCACCTTTAGCATAGACAACACATGACGCTGTGCCTTATTATTATTATTTTTTGGTCATAAAATATGAACTTCATTGCTAATTAAAGGACTGATGACAAGCGTTTCTGAAGTCGAGACATAAAATCAACCATAAGTGATAGACGGTGATGCCAGGGTGGTCTGGCGAAGTGCGTATGGTAGACGACGGCGAAATTTCATTCAACGTTTGAGCGACGCCATTCTTTTGTTGATTTTTAGTGCTAATGTTGAAGGTGGATGAGTTCAAGTTTTGGGTCGGGCGGAGAGAGCTTCGGGCAGAGAGGGGCTGAGGAGAAGAGGGAATAAATCAAAAATTGAATAAGCCCAAAAAAAAATTGAAAATGGGCTGCGTTTTTGGGGCTGGTCGATGGGCCAGTGCATCATGGGCCGACGAGAAAATTGGAGGCTGAGTGGGTTTTTCATTTTTATTTTTATTTAAAAAAATCTACGTGGGCCTCTTTGGTTAATTTCGAGTGGGCCTTAGGGCTGGCCTTTTTCGGGTCCAACCTGGACATTATGACTTAAGCTGCCAAAGCACGTTGAAATAGCAAGAACGTAGAAAGAGCCACATCTATTGTTGAGCTCCGTCCCCTAGGAGTGCAGAGTAAACGCGGACTACCAACATCTAGGAGCATGTTGCAAACAGGGCCACGAAGCTTGTCTGCTTATAAAATTTTGATTTCCTTAAAGCGACGATCTCTTTCGGAAGTCAACTCTGGATATAAATTTATTTTAGTCTTTTTAGAGAGCCTTCAGGTCTTTGTGCGAGATTGGCCATCTTCTCCAATTCCCTTCATTCTCATTTCCCACATTGCAAATCTTCTTTTGTTAATATTCCATAGGCATATTCCTTTTTCCGTAAAAAAAGAAAAAAATAAAATCGTTCTTAACTCGCCACGGGAACCCAAATTAGACTTGTGACAGTCCAAGCGATGGTGCGCGGGGAGGAGGGATGGTGGTGCGTCTGCGCCTCAGTCCCCAAACTTGTGTAGGGAGGGGGGCATGTCTCTTGTCTCGCATTGCCTAGGAGGGAGTTCTGAGCTACCTTATAAGGCAATGAGACCTCTAATTGTACACACACATTTTCTTGGGATAGTATGGCTACCCTAAGAAACATTTAGTGTCTAAAGCAAACAATATGTGTGTTAGTTTTAGTGTTTAAAACGGACAATATGTGTGTCTCTTAAGGTCAAGAGAGATCTTCATTACAGCCATAACTCATTTTTCAAAATTACATAGAGCTTGTTCAAATGGTGATGGTCGGAGCAAGAACTGTGGTAGCGATGGTCAGAGCAAGAACTATGTTGGTGATGGTCGGAGCAAGAACTGTGGTCAGAATCCTAGGTAATAGAAATTAATTGATTTCATTACGAAATTTCTTTCTTGGAGAGTTTATTTACTTTGTAATTGCTTTTTCATTGAACATTATCTAGTATTTTATATGTAAATGTGTCTCTCCACGAAGCTTGTCTGCTTATAAAAATTTGATTTCCTTAAAATGACGATCTCTTTTGGAAGTCAACTCTGCATATAAATTTATTTTAGTCTTTTTAAAGAGCCTTCAGGTCCTTGTGCAAGGTTGGCCATCTTCTCCGATTCCCTTTGTTCTCAAGGATCACTTGCATCTTTCCCACATTGCAAATCATCTTTTGTTAATATTCCATAGGCATATTTCTTTTTGCTGTAAAAAAAAAAAAAAGATTCATTCCGAACTCACCGCAGGAACCCAAATTAGGCTTGTGACAGCCCAAGCGGCGGTGCGCGGGGAAGAGGGATAGTGGTGTGTCTACGCCTCGGTCCCCAAACGTATGTGGGAATGGGGCATGTTTCTTGTCTCACATTGCCTAGGGAGGGAATTCTGGGCTACCTTATAAGGTAATGAGACCTCTAATTGTATACACGTATTTTCTTGGGATAGTATGGGCTGCTCTAATTGAACTTGAACATGGCCACCCTCAGAGACGACGGCGAAGGGTGGTAGTAGGACTGTTTCTTCGGACTGTCCACAGCTCCCATCGCCATCCCGATCGATATGAATCTCTCTCCTTCTATTCTCTTTTCTTCTCTTCTCCTTCCGACAAAAAGGAGGGACATTGAAGTGATAGTGCGAGGGAGTGGTAAGTGTCGTACCCTTTTTGCCAAAGTGCGAAGATGGTTCTTTAGTTTAACAAGGAAAGTAAAGAGATTTGTCGTATAGTTTGAAGTTAGTTTTCGCCTCCTAGAGTTGCTAATTTATACCTACTCAATTTTTTGATAGGTGAGCTGACGGTGGAGGAACCCAGCACAAAGGTTTCCTTTCTCCAGCACAAGCTTGTGGAAACTTGCCAAGCGAAGCACAAGCATGGGGAAATGTGTGGTGAAGGGTTCACCATTTGTTTCAAAAGCCATTAGACAGATATTTGCATAAATTAAGAACCTAATTTTTGCCTTGACACTATATTAATGAGTTATTTTGACAACACCAACTGTCTCCACGGCTCCTTTTCAACTCCACACCCACGATCGCACAACCACCCTGGGAATCATCGTGGTTGGTCAGCCGTTGCCGCCCAACTACCCAACCACGACCGTGAACTAGCCACCACCATCTCCGTCGAAGCCCAGCAACTATTGTCGCAGTCGAAGCCCCAGCCACCACCATTTTTGCTTTGGTGAGTGGTTGTGCCTCTTGAGGCTCTTTTCCTTTTGCTTCAATGAGTGGTTGTGCCTCTTGATGGCTTATTCTCGATTCCATTTTCTTTCATGGCTAGTTGAATTCGGATTTTGGATTTGTGGCGTGGAACAATGTTTTAAACAATGTTTTCTATGGAGTTTGGCTTATATTTTTACCATTATAAAATCTCCTGGTGATTGACGATAGCTTGTAGGTTCTCTTTGACAGTAGCTTGCGGGTTCTCTTGGACGGTAGCTACAATCAGAAGACGAAGAAATATCATCGGTTTTTGACGGTTTGTGTGTTGGCTTAAATGAGCAGGTGGCGGTGGGGGTTGTGGTTGTATATCATTGGCGTGTTTTGTTAGGATGCAGTATGTGTGTCGTTTTAGTGTCCAAAGTGAACAATATGTGTGTCAATTAAGGTCAAGAGAGATCTTCATCACAGCCATAACTCATTTTTTTAGAATTACACAGAGTTTGTTCTAATGGCGATGGTTGGAGCAAGAACCATGGTTGGAATCCTAGCTAATAGAAATTAATTGATTTCATTACGAAATTTCTTTCTTGGAGAGTTTATTTACTTTGTAATTGTTTTTTCATTGAACATGGAACATCCTATCCTTTTGCCTTTATCTCTCACCATGGTAAAGTTCGCTCACCCTTTTTTTTTTTTTTTAAAGTGCAAAATTCGAGCAAAATTCATGAGTGTGGTGTATTTGGATTATCTAGTATTTTATATGTAAATGTGTCTCTTCTAGCATTCTCTTGCAAAAATGAGGCTTTGCATCAAATGTGATAGCTCAAGTAGAGCTTGTTCTAATGGCGATGGTTGGAGCAAGAACCGTGGTCGAAATCCTAGGTAATAGAAATTAATTGATTTCATTATGAAATTTCTTTCTTGAAGAGTTTATTTACTTTGTAATTGCTTTTTCATTGAACAGGGAACATTCTATCCTTTTGCCTCTATCTCTCACCATGTTAAAGTTTGCTCACCCTTTTTTATTATTTTTAACGTGCAAAATTCGTGAGTGTAGCGTATTTGGATTATCTAATATTTTATATGTAAATGCGTCTCTTCTAGCATTCTCTTGCAAAAATAAGGCTTTGCATCAAATGTGATAGCTCAAGTAGAGCTTGTTCGAATGGCGATGGTTGGAGCAAGAACCGT
The DNA here is from genome assembly GCA_014182885.2 of Eucalyptus caleyi. Classification (NCBI taxonomy): domain Eukaryota; kingdom Viridiplantae; phylum Streptophyta; class Magnoliopsida; order Myrtales; family Myrtaceae; genus Eucalyptus; species Eucalyptus caleyi. Next base: position 9,806,875 of record CM024469.2, on the reverse strand, counting down.
GGTTGGAATCCTAGGTAATAGAAATTAATTGATTTCATTACGAAATTTCTTTCTTGGAAAGTTTATTTATTTTGTAATTGCTTTTTCATTGAACAGGGAACATTCTATCATTTTGGCTCCATCTCTCACCATGGTAAAGTTCACTCACCCTTTTTCATTATTTTTAACGTGCAAAATTCGTGCAAAATTCGTGAGTGTGGCGTATTTGGATTATCTAATATTTTATATGTAAATGCATCTCTTCTAGCATTCTCTTGCAAAAATGAGGCTTTGCATCAAATGTGATAACTCAAGTAGTGCTTATTCTAATGGTGATGGTTGGAGCAAGAGCCGTGGTCGGAATCCTAGGTAATAGAAATTAATTAATTTCATTATGAAATTTTTGTTTCTTGGAGAGTTTATTTACTTTGCAATTGCTTTTTCATTGAATAGGGAACATTCTATCATTTTGCCTCTATCTCTCACCATGGTAAAGTTCTCTCACCCTTTTTTATTATTTTTAAAGTGCAAAATTCGTGCAAAATTCGTGCAAAATTCATGAGTGTGGCGTATTTGGATTATCTAGTATTTTATATGTAAATGTGTCTCTTCTAGCGTTCTCTTGCAAAAATGAGGCTTTGCATCAAATGTGATAGCTCAAGTAGAGCTTGTTCTAATGGCGATGGTTGGAGCAAGAACCGTGGTCGGAATCCTAGGTAATAGAAATTAATTGATTTCATTATGAAATTTCTTTCTTGAAGAGTTTATTTACATTGTAATTGCTTTTTCATTGAACAGGGAACATCCTATCCTTTTGCCTCTATCTCTCACCATGTTAAAGTTCGCTCACCCTTTTTTATTATTTTTAACGTGCAAAATTTGTGAGTGTAGCGTATTTGGATTATATAATATTTTATATGTAAATGCATCTCTTCTAGCATTCTCTTGCAAAAATGAGGCTTTGCATCAAATGTGATAGCTCAAGTAGAGCTTGTTCGAATGGTGATGGTTGGAGCAAGAACCGTGGTTGGAATCCTAGGTAATAGAAATTAATTGATTTCATTACGAAATTTCTTTCTTGGAGAGTTTATTTACTTTGTAATTGCTTTTTCATTGAACAAGGAACATTCTATCATTTTGGCTCCATCTCTCACCATGGTAAAGTTCACTCACCCTTTTTCATTATTTTTAACGTGCAAAATTCGTGCAAAATTCGTGAGTATGGCGTATTTGGATTATCTAGTATTTTATATGTAAATGCGTCTCTTCTAGCATTCTCTTGCGAAAATGAGGCTTTGCATCAAATGTGATAACTCAAGTAGAGCTTATTCTAATGGCGATGGTTGGAGCAAGAGCCATGGTCGGAATCCTAGGTAATAGAAATTAATTAATTTCATTATGAAATTTTTGTTTCTTGGAGAGTTTATTTACTTTGCAATTGCTTTTTCATTGAATAGGGAACATTCTATCATTTTGCCTCTATCTCTCACCATGGTAAAGTTCTCTCACCCTTTTTTATTATTTTTAAAGTGCAAAATTCGTGCAAAATTCGTGCAAAATTCATGAGTGTGGCGTATTTGGATTATCTAGTATTTTATATGTAAATGTGTCTCTTCTAGCGTTCTCTTGCAAAAATGAGGCTTTGCATCAAATGTGATAGCTCAAGTCAAGAGTAAATTTCTGCTCTTATGGTACTGAGAAATAACTTTGAAATCATATACTTCTTAGCTCTAACTTCGCCGCCGACGAGGAAACATTGACAATCGTGAGTAAGTCTGATAGTTGAAGGAGGCCAATGAATGAGTCAACCATCCTTTTGGCACTGCAATAGTTAATGTTCAGTAGCTCTTTAGTTAACTCATATGTCCCTGTCGCAATTTTACTCTAGTCGACTTGTCTCAACATCATCAATTGAAAATTTTATGAACTAGCATGAGCAACACAATAATGAATACGCATTTTAAATCCTAGGGAGCTCATTGTGCCACCTCATAGAAGGAGTTAGCCGCAAGAAATTTGACCAAGGTATATTGTGTTTGGATCATAATTCGACTTTGCACTAGTTGATTCCCAAATGGTTCGTCTTTGTGACGTTTCTTTGAATAACCATGTGTAACTTACTAGGAGAATGGTGTTACAATTTCAGTTGTCATTTGCATCATACTCGTATTGAAAAGAAACTCCCTTTCAATCTCTTCACTGAAAAGACCATAGTAATGCTAGAACTACGTATCGAGTTTGGGCTCATAAAGGAGAGAAAATCTAAACAGGAATTCAAGTTTGATTAGCAAACAATTTTTCTTTGGTCTGAGAGGGCGGACTGTTTGAAGCCTAAAAATCTTGTAATAAGAATTGTGAATTCCTTTGTTAGATTGAGAAATTAGTTTGCGAGAAATTATGATTGTCAAATACCACTTGAATTATTGCATGTAATTAGAGCCGAGAAACACTAAGAGTATCCGAGTCACTTGAGTGTGATTTTGATCTATGTTATTTTGTATCATCTGATTTGTAGTGCAATCTTGTGTTACTCTCCTTGTGGGATAAGTCATGCCAGTCAAGTCACATAAATTTGGTGTTAGATTTATTTAATTTACACAATAGGTCTCTTTGTAATGAATCTCAGGCAATAACTACTTCTAATTTCCAATCCAATTAATGTTTAAATCAAATATCTCCTCGACCAACACCACAATTACTAAGATTTCTATATATATATTTTGTTTTACAGTCCGACATTTTATAAAATCCTTAAGAATAAGTTGGTGGGAGAATATGAGGTGGATCCCTACCTTGCAACTGTTTTGAATTGTAGTTTCTGGCTCATATATGGCTTGCCATTCGTGCATCCCGATAGCATTTTAGTTCTCACCATCAACCCCATCAGGATTGCATTATAGCTCATCTACATAGGGATTTTCTATTACTATGCTCCAAACTAGCAAAGGTATGTGCTCGATATTTATTGATTCATCTAGTTTTTTTATCTAGGTTCTTCGAGATTTACCTTTAAAATTGTCTTACCGATAGCTATTCTACTTATACCTTGCTATTTGAATAGAAATCTACTGATAAAAGTTCTACTTATGCACATTGACACTCCAATGTCCAAAAATTTAATTCCAAAAACACTCATTCTATCCTAGGCACGTTGACAAACTTCAGAAGATTACAATTAATTCTTTCTTTTTGGCAAAAGAATGTGGTTTATTGGCTTTGCGGCGAAGTGGTCTTCGTCGCTATGGTGTCACTACAGTTCTTGCTAGTTTTCCCCGACCATAGGAGAAGAATTCTTGCATTTTGAATTATCTGCGATGTCTTCAACGTCATCATGTAGTGCGTGCACAAGTCCGGGGAGGAGGGATGTCAGTGCGTGCGCAGTGCGTGTGCAATGCGTGCACAGGGAGGGCGCATGTCTCTTGTCCCCCAGACGTGCCTAGGGAAGGAGTTTTGGATTGTTGGGGTAGTATGGGCCTCCTTGAGAAATACTTAGTGTCCAAAGTGGACAATATATGTGTCAGTTAAGGTCAAGAGAGATCTTCATCACAGCCATGATTCATTTTTTCAGAATTACACAAAGCTTGTTCTAATGGCGACGGTTGGAGCAAGAATCATGGTGTCATTATGTAGTTCACATTGTTGATCTGGGCTTCTGCTTGTGTCAGTTAAGGTCAAGAGAGATCTTCATCAACGTCATCATGTACAGCTCCCCTCTTACAATCACGGTACATATAAATCCACCCTCTTCCCTCATTGTAAACTAAAAACTTAATTTATCATATTGATTTGCCTCTTTCTTTATCTTTGTCTAGTGCAGAAAAATGATCACCACAAAGAGTGTGGAGTACATGTCGTTCTATCTCTCCCTAGCCAACTTTCTAAATGCTTGTGTGGACTGTATACGCCCTCATCAAGCTTGATATCGTCATTCTGGTAATTTAAAAAAATATTTTGAATTTGTTTCAACCTTTATTCTTTCAAAGTCTAGAGGCATAAGAATTGAAAGAAACCATCACATACACGAACTTATATGATCCAATAGTAACGCATAACTTGGGAACAACCTGCAGATTAGCAATGGGCTTGGGGTGCTGTTTAGTGCAGTGTAGCTCATACTCCACGATTGCCACTTTAGGTCCACGCTAGAGAGGCGAGAAGCTGGACCAACTATAATGTGATGGAGGAACATCGTTTTTCTATAGGTTCATAGCTTTTTAGTATCTACTGACCTTAGCAGACGAATTGCTTTTCTTTGCTTTTTAGTCCAACCAAATCTCCATCTAGCTTATTTGCATGTCGGAAATATCAAGGCTCGCAAAAAGTATGTTTTCCTATATGTATATGTTTAACACTTGTTCATAACTTGAATGATTGTCGAATTATATGCTTTCGATTCAGTCCATGTTATTTAGGGCCTTTGATGTACTTTGTGAAAACTTTTTTATTTAGTGGACTCCAATTGACTTAAGGACTCTAGGTACAAGTGGCTTCCTTTGCTTGTTGGGGGTCTTGTGGATGGACCCCTCGAGTACAATTTTAGGTTTCCTTTATAGTCGAGAGTGTCGATCTATTGGCATAAGTGGAGGCTTCCTGTGTTGACACCTAAATTTTTTGCCCATAGATCATTTCCAAAAAAAAAAAAAGGAATTTATTTTTTCCACAAAAATTATCTATTGTCAAATTTTTGCATATAGATTACCTATGCATTTAATATAGTTTTTGAATATAGTTATTTTCTTAAATATATGTATATATAAATAAAAACTATTTTTAAAAAAGAATAAAAAAGTTGGAGCTGATGATCTAAATGTGGTTAGCCAAGGCCAAGAGGTCAAATTGGAATTAAAATGGCAAGTTAGGGCCAAAATGTAATTTCTAAAAAGTTGAAGGACAAATTCACAAATTTTGTAAAAGTTCGCCCGAGTCCCTAAATCATCATCTAGGTCACCAATTGGGTTGAAAATGAACTTTGGCCAAGTTAAATTAATCGAATTGGGCCAAAATGACCAAATTGCATTGAATTGGGTATTTTCGAGTAAGAAAATAACCAACTTTGAGAGACTTTCTTGCAAAATTGGGTGGGGACAATTGTGAAGACTAGTCAAGATCTTACTATACATAAGCTTGCTAATTGATCGAAATTCACAACTAAATTGATGGATTAAGGCACCCAAACCAGCTGCCAAAATTTAGTCCATAAGTTGGTCTCAACTCAAAGCTACGTGAGAGGTGAGAAAAGAAGTGCTCGACCAAGAGGAAGAGGAGGGAGCTGCAGAACTTGGGCTATGAAGAGAACTAGGAGGTGAGAAAACCAGAGAACCTTGAGAAAAGGGAAGAAGAAGAAAAAAAAAGAGAAAAAGAAGCAAAGGGTTTTTGTTAGAGGGGGCGTCGGCCATTTCGAGTGGTAGAGCTTCAGCTAAAGAGAAAAGAGGGAGGCTAGGGGCTGGCCATTTTTGCTGGCACGAGTGAAACCAGAGGAGAGAGCTAAAGAAGGTTTGCCATCATCTAATGACATAGCAGCTGATAAAACTCGATCAATAAGCTCCTCCCTCGAAGCTCCTACTCCTCGCCCCCATTGAGTAGGGGTATAAATGGTTCGGTTTGGTTTTCCAAAAAAATTGAACCGATAAGGAAATTTATTGAACCAAACTGAAATCCGATCCAAATTGAATTGAAATCTCGGTTCAGTTTTTACTTTTGTGTTTCTTTTTTTTCCCTATATATATATATATATATTTTAAAATCAATTTTAATTATTTTTCTTTCTTTTGCTTCTTTTTCTTCATTAATAGTAGCTAGCCACGATGGTGGCCGGCATGTTGTTCTCAAGAGATTCCCAAGTCCTTCTAGCTGAAGAATCCAACCCTTTTGCATCTCCTCGGGAATAAGCTTACTGGTGAGATTCCTGAATGAATTGCTAATTTGCCTGAGCTATAGAACAAGCTTAATAGGGCTCACTTAATAGTGATCTTTTATTAGTCTCAACGTACATTTTTGTCACCATTGTTTGGTATGCTCTTTGTTCTTTTCGAGTCTTGTTCGGTGCTTCTATGGTGCTTGCTTGGTGATTGCGGGCAAAGTCCTAAGCAAGAGTAGGTGATGGTCGGTGAATGATAGGGAGATTTGGAAATTCATGTCGGTGGAAGGGGGCCCATTATGTGGGTTTTCGCAACCGCCCGGTTCGTTTCTCTAGGACTCCAAGATGATGTTAACATCGTGCAGGTGACCCAATAGGATTTTGCAGTCATTTATAATGGACCGCAAAGCCCATGGAGTTTCCATCCGTCTCGCCAAGCATTCCACAACTGGATATTTGCACGGCCTGTACTTCTTCCTTCTGTAGATCTGTGCGTGCGCTGATCAACTCCCCTCGTGCGGCTTGCTCAGACAAATGATATTACGCCGTCTGACTGAGCGAATAAGAAAACCGTTGTTTCGCATATAAATAAAACCAACCAATCAGTCATATACTACAAAGTGAACGTTGCAACGGAGTTGCGTAGTCTTTGGGAAATTGACCGTCTGCATTTCGGTTCGGACCTTAGTCCATCCAATTCGAAATTTCATGGACCTACCGGTATCAAAAGTTGGTCTCGATTTTCCTCCAAATTATGGTACAGTAAGATATTTGATAATGTGATTAAGCATGCGAGGCTACGATCCATAAGCAAGCAATCCCATCTGCCCGGGTACACCATTCGGTTCGGGCCGGCAGTCGAGAGGACCCGAGCCCATAAAGAAGCGAATCCTAGTGGCTGCGATTAAGAAGGATCGATGCTTTGGGCTTCTCATGCGGCCCATTGCATCTTTTTCCTCATTGTTCCTTGCAAATCGATATACGCAATTTAAATGGCGGAAAAAGAAATCTATGCGATTGCGATTAATGCTTTTTCATTAAATGCGGATTAGTTAAAGTACCTATTTATGATGTCGTGTTTCCCTAGTGCCCAACGGGTGTTTTCAAGGAAGCTTGCTTCTTGTGCAACATTTCGAATTGTCTGTCTCCAACAGGTAACTTTCCATCGACACTTCTAGTTTAAACTTTTCCTATTGGAGGAAGCAGCCATTATCCAAAGGCTCGAAACCTATCGGCTCATAAGGACGATCCAACCACCATATGTCATGACGACGTGCAGCCACTTGTCATAATAAGATCACTACTTGTCGACTAACTCCACTGGTATCATTATTTACCTGCACCTGTGGGCTGTGACTCAACCACTCAAATAAGTTTCTTCTTCCATATTCTACACTAAGCGGTACACGCTATTCTCTTGCTAAGTTAAGCATCGAAGGGTCGATCCAGGGTCGAAATCAGGACACCCTATCCCATGTAGGTCCATCTCGAGACAAATTCCTGACGATACCCAGATCGGGCATCAACTAATGCTACTCCCAAGTACGAGGATGTCTTCTCTGCGGCCCTACCAAAAATCAAGATCTCTTCTTTGAGGAAGGAAGTACAAAGGGCATCCTTCACATTTGGGATTGACCAAGAGGGAAGAAGGCAGGTGGAGATGTGGTACGAATCTCGTTCTGGATCCTACGAACACGACGGATCCTAATAGCAGAAGCCTATTTCAGGAGATTTATGGTGACATTATTCTATGTGGTGAGGCCTCATTTTCAGTCTGCAGTAGTTTAAATACAGGAATGGGGTCTGCAAATCGCGACGTTGATGCGCGTTTGCAGATCTCCATTCAAAACAACGCCGAGCATAACAAGAAATTCACGCATACAGGATGGATGAAAGATGAACGCAGAGAATTCTCGCGTGATCGTGCGATGAAGAACCTCCACTCTGCACGAATTTGAACTCAGTTATGTTGCACTGTAGGGATGAAAGTGAGCCTCTCCTCATATTCGAAAGACTCTGCGAACTATGAAAAAGCTTCAATTCGATCCATTCCTTAGGCTCTTTTTCGATCGAAACACCATAAAAGGCGAGACCCAAAAGGACGAAGAAGCAATCATCTTCGTTCATTTACACATCGATCATTCATACAAGAAATCAATTTTAGCAGACTGAATAACTGCTTCCTGTTTATTGAAACGATGAATTTGCAACTTAGCCAGAAAAGAGAACTGGTGTGTTGACTTAATGTTCTAGGTTTTCATGTACTTTCCAGTAAACGACACATAAATTACAGGGTACCTACACGGGTTTGATGACTGATCAGGCCACGACCTCGATGAATTTATGGGACGCCCACGTTTTCGTGGCATCCGACAACTTGCTTTCTTCGACCTGCAACTGCTTCAGCCGAGGAGAGTTGAGTACCAACGACTCCACAGCCTTCTGTCCGATCCCGCGGCAATGCATGAGGTCCACGCTCTCGAGGAGCTTGCAGCTCCTGTGGATCAAAAGGACAGCCGGGTCGGTGAGGCCTTTACACCCTCTCAGCCTCAGGTCGATCAAACGGGAGCACGAAGCGAGCATCGCAATCAGCTCCTTATCCGGCAGCATCTCGTTGTAAGACAAGTCCAGCTTCCTCAGCTGCCCCAAGTGCTGTCCTAATGTGGCGAGCAGGCCTGGCTCCCTCTCCACCACATCGCAGTTTATCAACGCCAGTTCTTGGAGCCCGCCATTCATGGCAATCCCGAAAGTCTTCAGGCCATCGCCGGTGACCAGGCAACAGCTCTGAAGCCGGACTCGACATGTTCCGACAATGCAGAGACAGGGCAAAGAGATGATCATTCTTCAAGTCGAGAGGCAGGCGGAGATCGAGCTTCCGCAGATCGCACCGGCAATTGCTTATGAAGTGAAGGAGGCTGTCCCTACTACCACCATCGTATAGCAAGAGAGAGCTCAACAACTCACAATTCTCAGCCAATTTCACAAGAACGCCGTCCACTATGCTCCTACAAGTCCTAAGCTCAACTTCTTGAAGACCCTTCAAGCACCTACCGAACGACGCATAAGACCCTCCATCGCCGATCCCTTCGCAGCTCTTCAGCTGCAATTTCCTCAGCTTCTTGCAGCTCCTCCATAGCCAACTAACTCCCCAGTCCTCGCAAGAAACCCCGGATAAGCAGAGGCTCTCGAGCCCTAACTCAGCCTCAAGCTCTTCGCTTTCGCAAGCCCCGTAATCACCGGTCCCCTGGAGCTCGCCCTCCGTGCAATCCCGGGACGAGACCAGCACCGAGAGCTCCTTGAGAGACGGCAACCTGACGACCCAGTTGAACAGCAGCGGCCTGGAGAGAGAAACGGTGAGGTGGGTCATGTGGGCGCAGGTCCGAGCGAGAGAGAGCAGGGAGAAAACAGAGACGGGGCCGGCCAGGAACTTGAGGCTCCTGAGGCGCGGGAAGTGGTAGCAGAGCAGGAGGAGGAGGTTGTCGGAGACGGCCCCGGAGGACGGGTCGGAGGAGAGGACGAGGGAGAGGGAGGAGACGGAGGGGTAGTTGGAGAGGAAGTCGGAGAGGGCGGGGATGAGGGCGGCGCTCGGGGCGAGGCGGAGGGACAGGGCGGTCCTCGACTCGCGGTAGAGGCGGAGCCACCGCTTGGACACCAGCGGCACCGAAGAGGAGGAAGGCGACGACGGCGAAGATTGCGGCTGCGCCGGCGGCGGCGGCGGCGACAGGCGGGTGAAGATTTCTTGGAGGAGCTCGTCGCACAGGACGCTGTCCATGTTGCCGCGGCTCTCTCTGCTCTGTCGCCCCTCTCTGTTTCTTCTTCTTCTTCTTCTTCAGTTGGGTTGCGTCGTGCTCTGTCAGCGGGATGGATTACAAGCAGAGAATTTCAAGGCTGCGAGAATCTTCGCCCTCGTTTCTGGTCCATGTCTAGAGAGAGAAAGAGGGGGAGAGACAGAGGAGAGAGAAATTGATTAGGTGAGATAGAGGAAGGAGAAAAGAACGGGTAGGATTTGATTTGCAGAGATTGCAGAATTAAAAGGCGTGAACTTTTCCGAGCGCGTGAGAGACACGCGCGGGGTTGGCGTGCTGGAAATGTCCAACGTCCACCGCGAAGTTTGATAATTTTCTTTAATATTTTTTTTTTTGGTGGGACTTTGCTTTTTTTTTTTTAAAGCCTTTTTTGGCAGGATGGTCATGACTTGAAGCTTCAGTTGAGACTTAGTTGGCTTCTGGATGTTCATCCCTTATCTCATCCTCCCTTGCCATATTATATTAATTCTTGGATCTTACTATATTGGATTTCCTTCACTCTATCTTATTCATCGATTGATTTAGCTTCACTCCTTCCTTTTAACTTGCCTTAACAGGTGGAGATTTGAATAAAGATGAAGACATAGGGGAGGAATTTTGTTTCCTTGCCGGCCGATACTCAATAAAATCGATATTGGAAGTATGATGACGGCCTCCCCCCACCCCTTTTTTTTTTAAATTTTTAAATTTTTTTAAATTTTTTTTTTTAAATTTTTAAAATTAAAATTTTTAAATTTTCTTATTTTATAATTTTTTTTAATTTTTTAAAATTAAAATTTTTAAATTTTCTTATTTTATAATTTTTTTTTTTTAAATTTTTAAAATTAAAATTTTTAAAATTTTCTTATTTTTAAAATTTTTAAAATTTTTAAAATTTTTTATAATTTTTAAAATTTTTTTAATTTTTTAATTTTTTTAATTTTTTAAATTTTTGCAAATTTTTTAAAATTTTTTAATTTTTGATTTTTTTTTAATTTTTTAAATTTTTGCAAATTTTTAAAATTTTTAAATTTTTTAAATTTTTAAATTTTCTAAATTTTTTTTTAATTTTTTAATTTTTTAAATTTTCTAAATTTTTTAATTTTTTAAAATTTTATTTTTTATAAATTTTTTTTTAAAATTTTTAAAATTAAAATTTTTAACTTTTTTTTTTTAAAAAATTTTACGTGAGATGAATAGACAGTCGCGCCTTTGCTTTTGTGAAATGTTTGAAGAAGGGACAATTGTCTCGATTGTCCAATTTCGATGTGGGTTCATTTAAAGCTCGTTGATACTCTCAAAGTGAGTGAGCTACACCATCCTATTAAGGCAAATTGATCGCTTGAGAACTATAATGTAAAAATATCAAGGGCGAGAATAGTTCATGATACGTCACCGCAATCGATAACAATCTAGGGAGTTTGTAAAATGGATATAATGAGAGATTAATTGTCAATATACAAATTTAATTAGATTGAGACTACATTTGATAAGATTTTTGGGGAAAATCTTAATTTAAAACTGCATTGAGAAGCAACTTTGGTATAAAATTTAATAACAAAAAACTGCCCTCATAAAGGATATATGCTATTTTTTCTAAAAAATAAAGAAAAGTTAAACCCTTGCTGGCTCGTTGTCAACAAGCCAAGTCTAGTGTTAGGGTCGTGCGACCTTAGACAACATGCAACCTTGCTTGAGAATGTCAATCATCAAATTTGGCCTCTGCCAGTAGTAGATTTGTGCTCACTAGTCACATCGCATGACAATATGTTTGAATCGAAAGTTTAACGAGGACAAAGTAAAAGTAAAAAAAAAAAAAACACACATCAATATTCTGAAAATGTTAAAGCTCAGCCCTATGGACTTGTCTTAAACCGAGGGACTCTAGAGTACCTTTGAAATGCTATGCATTTCTCAAAACTCTTCCAAAAGAAATGGGCAAGCGGACTGACAGAGGCCCAAAGTGGTTGGGAGTTGCCCCGTTGAGGCGGTTGGCCGGTGTGTTTCTCAGCCACCGCTCTAAAATGCACGCGCTGACAAAAGCGAGTGGAAGCAAATCTCCAAATTGCCAGAATACACCTTTTTCCTTTTTTGCTGTCTATTTTGTCAGGACAAATTACTTCAATTGCTCACGATTACTGTTCTTTGTTGTGTCCGAAAAGCAAAAGGAACCTCTAATGCCGGATAAGAAAACCCAACCTCAAAAATTCTATTTAACCTTTCTTTTTTGAATTTTTACTGTCTAGTGTGCATTTTCTCTCGAGATATTTGGCAACCTTTCTTGTCCCTGCCGGATAAGAAAACCCAACCTCAAAAATTCTATTTAATTTTTTGAATTTTTATGGTGTGCATTTTCTCTATATTTGGCAACCTTTCTTGTCCCTGGTTGCAATTATGTCCGGAGTCATCGTCATGAGAATAAACTACGAAAAGAAAAGGACAAGAGAAGACAAGGACCCGTCTAGATGACACTCTTCAATGCAGAAAACAATCTCATTATCGAGATGCACATTCGACAATCGTGATACGTAATTAAACTTCAATTATCAATCTTTATGCACTAATCTCAAGATTTGTAAGTAAATCCAGCAAGATTTACTGCTAATTCGTCAGGCTTCCAAATTCCAACTTCAGTCCACAATCTGTTTGAGGGTTCCCCAATATTTCATTAAGAGATTAAATTCATTTTTTAAATCGTGTTAATAATAATAAAAATATTTTTGTTGACCACTTATTTCAAATCATATAAATAATCATTTTTAAGAAAACACTTTCCAAATTCAAAGTTATTCATTTCCGTAATACAAATGGAGCCTTAAGCTCAGTTGCAATCAAAAGTCTCCTTTGAAACTTAAAAGATGATTTCTTACTGCCATTTTAATGGCATTATGTTTGCCTGCGACACCATGATGATTTTTATCTTGTAGTCCCAGTTCATTCAAGGGCATTGACGAGGAGAACACAAAAAGGAAAAATGTCAAACAATGTCCCTACAAAGATTTGTTAAGCCCCATTCTCGATGGGTTACGAAAATTTAAAATTATTTATATGAAGTAAGTGATTTTATTAAAACGTGCAACTCTTCGATTTTCAAGGTGCCTCCTACATATCAGAGGAAAAATCAGTTTCTCTTCTATTATTGTCCCTCTTGAGATGAAGCACCAACTAGAAAAGAGAGAGAGATGGAGCGTTAAATCAAATATACATGGAAAGAAAGAAAAAGAAACCGTGAATCATAGATTCTCACCCACCATGAGTAAGAAATCCATGAAAACTAACAAGAATCAAGATCCACCAACAGTGAACGGCCTCATGAAGATACTTTCAGAAATGTTGGGGCAACATCTTAGCGACAGGACAGGCAATCGAATTGTCTAATGGTTAAAAGGGCAAAAGAACCGATTCTCTAGGCACCACGAAAACAAAACTTAGAAAAAACAGAAGGACAGTGCGGAATCCCAAAACGTCGATACACATCCGAGGTGGGAAAAGACAAAAGAGAAAGCAAGTCACTATATAAAGATTCTGCCCCACCTTCTCCAACTATTTTAGCTGCAGGGGAGGCATCCTAATACTCTTTTGTTTTCCCTATCAGAGGCAGAGCATACACTACGTCAGCAAGGAGGCTGGTTGATATCACACGTCTCTTCCCACGTCACTTTCGCAAATTTAAGGAAGTTACTAAGGTCCCACCAAGGTGAGCAGTAATTAAGAAGCACGATCCCAATTCGAACAGCCACACCAAGCAATAGAGACATCTTTGGTAATTCCCTTTAATCTTAAGTTTACTCGTGACAAAGGTATATCTCAGCAGCATAGGTATATCTCAGCAGCATTAATTTTTGTGCCTAAGCATGTCAACAACATACCTATAAAAAGCATATGCCTCTGTCCTGTGGAGGAAGGTGGAGTTGTCAAGTGTGGCAAAGGGAAAAGAGCAAGAGAATGCAAAACTAGAAACTCTATAGATCCACGGGTGAGATGTATTGAAGAGTTAAAACTCATCATCTCTAATAGTAAGATACAAAACAAACAAATGCAGATCACATTCTAATCAGATTTGCAGTGGAAAAGGCATACAAATACAGAGCAGTTATCAATGTCTGTTGCTGCAGTTACCTGTTGATCGGACAATTCACCCCCATGGCACAACTTTTGCAGATCAAATTGATGCAGAATCTCATGATCCACACAACTCAAGCTCGCCCCAAAGAAGCCCTTCAATAATGACATAATAAATGGGCGTCTCACAGGAAAATCTTTCTGTTCATGAGACCATGCCCTTGAAGCTTCAAAACAAGTCATCTTGACCAAGAGTTAGAACTTGAGCAAAGGGATGGATGTTGATTGGCTTACCCTCCTAAAGACCATGTCTAACTCATAAAGCAAGAGAAAATTTTGCCCAAATGCCATCATGAATGAAGTAATATTTGCACGCATAGGAGCCAGCATGGCAGGTGGACCATACCAAGGAAAAGGTACGTCGCACTGTTCCAACTCCAGAGGAACTCAACCCACCACCAGAAGTCCTCAATATTAATGCTATCGAAACTGCCGAATGTGCTTTTCAATATGTAATAGGTAGCTGGAGGGAAGCCAACAATTGCCAAGACCAAATTAATAGCAGCCCTTGCTAGATTCTTCAAAGTCCTTGCTCTAAGGTCAAGCTTCAAGGGTTGAACCATCAAACACATGGGAACCATCGTAATGCTCCAAATTCTGCCGTGGCAAAATTAATAACCGACATCAAACCTAGACCAATGAATGCAGCTGAAATAGTTGCCGATTTCAAAAGCGCCCACTCATGTTTATATTCTTGTACCACCGACACCGGCAAATGGAGACCCCAGGAAGAAAATATGGAAATAAGAGGCGGACTACGAGAACAAGCCCAGATCGCTAACTTTGTTATTGGGGTCGACTGGGTGTCGACTTATAAAGTATGGAAGCAATGAAAAAAGTAGTACCCCACAAGTGTACAATAAGCACCTTTTTAACTGCTTTAATCCATCTCCATGACCTTTCACCGATAACAAGCCCATTGACTGTGGCAGCTGGAGGAGAAAAACTTTTGGCATCGTCCGGACTCGTATCCAAGCAATTTGCTTCAACATAAAGGGAAGCCGCTGCGACTGGAAGTGGTGCAACAAGGAGTGCAAAAGCAATCATGTAGACTCCTACCGACACAAACTTACTAGGAGAGGTCAAAAGATACGAAAGAATGACTGATGAAACTTCTCCGAAGGTTATTTACGAACGTATAACTCCTTCGATCAACCTGGATCAAGCAAATAGAGAACTTCCAGTTAACTAAGAAATTGATGTACCTCTTCATCTATGAATTTCACAATAACACTTGACACATATAATTATGATAATACTTCTCGCCAACTTTGTTCAGTAAATCAAGTGAGAAACGAAGTGGGCGGAGATGGGGAAACGGAGAGAAAGAAAACTAATATTTATTTGATATGCTTGGAGGCACATTTAGAGAAAGTGTGAAGGGAAATCAATTTTGTGAACTGACTTTATCATCCAGTGCCTTATGCACATTTCATAAAAAAAGTAAGGGTATTTATAGAAGAAAAGTGCAAATTTTGCATTCCTCTTACCTCTCCACCTCAGGAAACTATTCAAATTTTTTTCTTTTTGTTCGTTTTACTTTCCTTAATTCAAATATATAAACAAGCTGAACAGGGGACTTGCTATCCACTCCTAGTTTGATGCTAACACAACCTCCAAAGCCAAGCACAAAGCTTCTCAAGTGCTAATAATACCCATTAAAATGTAAAATTTACTTCAAATAGATGTCAACAATTCTAAGTGTACGGAAGATGATTCTGCCATATATACAAGTATTGCCGCTGTGGATTTGATCAAATAAGCAAGCCTCAAATTTCCTAACAGTTCTCTTAGAAACTTCATTAAAAAAAAAAAAAAAAAAAATCAAAAGTGAACTTTTAAACGTCTCCACCCATATCTTTCAATGCATATGCATGCGCATCATCACATAGAGGGCCACAAAGGATACGAGAGAGTTTTCCAGCAGACCAAAATTCAGTGCAAGTTTCTAAAATTTCATTAAAATGTTAAAGCAGCAAAAACAATCCTCTTTCTAGGAAGGGCTTCAAACTTTAACCGTCGAGAGAGAGATTTAACAGCTCTTTAAAATTGCAGAAATAAAGAGCTATAGAAGATACTGACCGGCCACCTCGCAAAATAAAATCCTTGGTGCGGCCCTTACTAATAGAATAATGTCTTGGTGAAAATTCCAGAGTGACAGCATCAACTTGGTAGTCACGAAAAGCACCATGGGGTCCCGTAGGAACACCTAATGCCTACAGAAAAGTCACTGACAATCATGAATATCTTTCAAGTTCATCATGTTTGATATCATCTTGAGAAAATTCATGCAATAGAATATGCCCTCCCAGGAATGATACCATGATGTTTTCCTACTCTCATTGCATAGATTCAGAGACATCTCCATTTGATACAACCAAAAAGTAAGTAGTAAGGTACTAATGGGAAGTAATGCAAAGACGGCATTTGAACAGCCATGAAGATAGATACCTGGTGATATAATGAACCAAATAGTGTGGCAGTACCATCAACATAATCAGCAGCAGGGATACCAAATTTCCATTGAGGGTTTAATCTTCTGGCAATTGAACCCAATGACTCCAGTACTTCAGCTAAGAAACTGACCCATTTGGTGTCAAGCAAAGAAAACAGTTTCCTCACTTTAACACGCAAGCCCTGCCTATGCACAGCAAGATAGTTCACAATATTGATGAGGTCAAGGTTTGGCATCTGGCCATTCGATGCTTCAGCATAAACGCCCAGGCTGTCCTCAAATGGCTCATTCCTATCCACAACCTTCACGACCAAGGCAGCAGCCATTGTTCCAGCACGTATGAAACTATCGCGGGAGCTCATATCCTTCGCCACATTCTCCTTCACATCATGATGTGTTGTAATAACATCACATGTATGGGAATTATTAGCACGGAAACCACTAAAAGTGGGTGAGTGATAATCTCTTAACCATGCAGCAACTGAAGCATACTCCCCACACTGTGAATCAGCAATAAGCCATACAATATCTTTAGCCAGCCATGTAACCTGACTGAGCAGCGAAAACACAGAATATGCTATGCCCAGAGATAAATGATCAGCCAAACCAGCATTTGTATAATTATAAGGTGTTACCAAGACAATAGCTTCTTTCCCATCACCACGTGGGGCTCTAACTATTCCGGTAACACTGATACCATGGCAAGAGCAATTAATGTTTTCCTGAACAATTCCGGTGTCAGGGACAGAAAAGAAGTGCAGTGGATGAAACCGACTTGAATCAGGATAGAACTGATGATAACCAACTTCTCCACCCAAGTCAGATATGTATCGTCCTACCAATCTCTGCACTCTGCGTAAAGCATCAAAATAATCAGCCAAAAGTAGCAACTGCTTTATATTCTAAACCCAGTATTCCCCTTCATTTCTCTTCTGGAAAGGATCAGATTGAAGTTTCATTGGGTTATCAATACTAACCAAGAAAAATGAAGATGAAGAAGAGATTAGAGAATGCATGGATCAATTAAAACTAAAATAATTTGCAAATGAAAAATCTTAGTAAGAGAAAGATAAAACTAGAAACTGCGTATATAACACGACAACCAAGCAATGATGCGAAAAGAAACCTATCATTTCAGTCTTAAAAGCTTGCATGAGTCCTGCGCAAATTGTTTTTGTCTATTCTTTTTGCATTCCTTAAGTAAAAAGATGTTTATATTACAAAGTTATACCAAAATTGGAACATCCTAATAGGGGTATCTCTCAATAACTGAAAAAATAGGACTATTTTGTTGCAAATCTATCTGGTCCAGCAGCATAAGGTGTACAAAGGGCACTCTGCTTTTGCTTCATAATAATATTTTTTAAAACATTCATGAGTGCAGAAAGAGAAGTAAAACCGGCATCCGTAGCATTGTAAACAAAGATTCACCATATTTATATTCAATATCGAGGCCCGAACTCTTTTCATGAGAACACTCCATACAAGCACGTAAATGTATCGTGACGCGTTCACGAGCCTTGAGTAAAATCATTGAAAAACCCCTTAAACAGAAGCGAGGTGTGAGGGAAGCACGTACATGCCTGCATCGTTTGATCTCGAGCTCAATTCACTTAAATCGTTCACCAATCTATTTGCATCCGACACATCCAGATTTGAGAGCATCGGACTCGCCGAACCTATAGAACAATACAAATAACAACAGGCTCACAAGGTTATAATTGAACGCGTTCTTCTCAGTTAGAGTATGCTATTCGCTAATTGCACGATGGAGAGAAATGTAGTGCTGCATCTTACATCGGAGGAGGTCAAAAGGAAGAAGACGACAGTCTAAAAGGAAAACGCTAAGCGGCTTGAGTCAATTCAATTCGCGAGGGAGAACGGGTATTGACTGGCATGAGGGCATTTTCTGAAATGTAGGTGTTCTTGGCAAGAATCGGCAGCAAAAGCGAGCAGAACCCCAGCAACGCAGCAGACGACACTGCGAAGAAGTCCACAAGGTCGAAGAAGCGCGTGAGCTCGCGCTCGAGTCGCCAGAACAGATTCGCATGATTAACGACGAGCAGAGATAATCGAAGACCGAGCGCTAGTGCGGTACCTGACGAGGACGCTGTGGGATATGAGCAGAGTCCCCAGCCGAACGATCGGTCGAGGCTTCGGTTTCGTGGTCTCCGGTTCCGCCATGATCGGGAGCCAGGCCGCCGGAGGCCGGCGCCGGTGATCGGAAGCACGTCCGACTGGACGGCGATCTGAGCTTTCTTCGGCGAGATTGGCGAGCGCGGCCGCCTCTGTGCTCGCCGATTGCAAGTGGCGAAAATGGTGAAGAGAGAAGCTGGAGGTGAGCCGCGAGCAAAAAGCAGTACGAGAGAGACGGGCCGGGCCGACGACTTCGGGCTCGATGGGCATTCTTACAATGACCACTGGACCTGTGGTTGTGGATGTGTCTCTCTTAGCCGGTGTTCATGGTTTCGATATGGAGAGAGAAGAGAAAAGAAGGGAAGGGGGGGCTGCCTTTTTGGAGCACAGGAGAGAAGGCGCAACAGAGTAATTGTGCATTATGAGTAATGGAAAGTTTATTACTTTTAGTTCGAGGATGCAATGCCCATACTGCATGTTTGCAACGGTAATTTTCTCCATTTATTTTCTCAACAAGAGTTATGTGCCCGGACTTTTGTATTTGAGGGTACACTTATGTGTGGATAGATTGCTAGATAATGCATGCACGATCTCACTGCTTTTTGAACTGACCAGCAGTTGTGGATGTGTCTCACTTAACCTGTGTTCATGGTTTTGAAGTTGCCCCCCCGGGGAAAGGGGGTTCTGCTTGTTTGGAGCACGGGAGAGAAGGGGCATTTTCACATTATGAGTAATGGAAAGTTTATAATTTTTAGTTCGACGAAGCAACGCCCATACTGCATGTTATCAACAGTTTCTCCGTTTATTTTCTCACCAAGAATTTTATGTGCCTGGATGTGTGTATTTGGGGGCGTACTGATGTGGATAGATTGGTAGATAATGCCTACACGATCTCATTGCTTTTGAACTCCCAATCCAAAGGTGTTTCACTTTTGCAGAGAGTGTCTTTTCATCCCTAGTGGGTTTACAATTCACGTGGCAGCTGACACCTGAAACCAATGGATTCCCTCATCATCTTATTCATGTCCCTCTGAAAGATTCTCCACTGAGTGACTGTGGTGGAATGTGTGGTGACTTAGATATCCAGATAGAACTTGAAGATAACGTAAGATTTCTTCTTGTTGATGGGAGACTGATTCATGTGATGGCATGTGAGGTTTTGCACCTAATGTTTCTCTATGAAATCTGCAGGGTGTGTTCGCGGACTTTTTTTGTGGTAAAAGGAGTTGGGATTGGCCATGAGATTGTTTCAGTGCATTTGCTCGAACCTGAATTAAAGCACATGGCTGATAAGATTGCTTTAACTGTAGCAGAAGCCATATCAATCGAACCTCCTTCACCAGTTTATGTTCTAGTTGGTGCTTCTGTTCATTACATTCTGAAAGTTGTCCGTGGAAATATTCCTCAAGGTTGTCCTACTATAAATTGTTTTCTCCTATTATCTGCTATATTTTCTGCTATTTTTTCTGCATAATACATGACTTTATATGCTAACTTTTAGTGCTAGGAAAGGTTTTACAGGCAATTGCACCAACATGATGCCAACTTGTAAAAGATTAATTGAATAGTATGTGCAAAATCTAAGTTGTCATGCATTTTTAAAACTGAGAGTATCACTATCTTATCTATATATGAGAAAAAAAGGTTGCTCTTGATTGAGATTCTCCCATTTCTTTCTCTTTGTTGCAGAAGTCGAGAGCACTGTGTTTGCTCTTTTTCTTCATAACCCTACCGTGACCAAAGAGACACATATAAGTGGATAAGTGGATAAGTGGATAAGTGGACTAGCTCGATATTAAGCTTGTCTTTGAGTGTTGCGATCGATTATCTCTGCTTTCTTGTTGCATAGAGAACTCATATTGATTGATATCCTCCTCCTTTTCCCGGTAGTTATCGGTAATTAACATAACTCACTGAGTAGCTTTTCCTGCAAAGAAGCTGCTTTTTTATGTGTGTATTCTGACAAAATAATTTACCGATAAAATTCTGTTGGCTTTCAATCAAACTGTCCATGTAAATTGCATGGTTAGATAATATTAGAAATGTTAGGTATCTATCCTTGGTCGATTTCCTTCCAGTGACCTTGCTCAGATGTTTGGAAGTTGCGAAACTTCTCTCAGTATTTAGATGTTGTCGGACTCGCAGTCTGACATTTCTGTAGCAAATAGATTTCAAGTCGACTTAAGTGTTTACAACATCAATCCTGACAGGAAGATGTAAGTGTCTCAGTGTCCCACTATGAAGCTGGTCAAAGGAGGAATATCAATTTTTTCCATCCTGATAGACTCAAAGTCATATTATCAGTTTTCCTTGCTTTACTTTCCTTTACCACCACAACAGTCAGCACCACAACATTTTCCAGGGAGAGCTGTTCTAAAACCCTCAAGGTCTGTGATTCTCGCCAACCTCCACTTAGAGGCATTGGATTACTTTTAAGCAAGTATCAGTTAGATGATCGGTACTGCCTCCTACTATGTCATCCAAAATACTTATAGTCTCAGTCTACATTCGTATTTTGGAACGTGATATGGAATCGCGTGGGGCTTTTGCACAGGCCACTAAACTGTCTTTGATTTGTGTCTTCGTCAGTGTCTTGGATTTATAGTGTCTTTTTCACTTTTGGCATGTCGTGTAGATTAAACAAATAGATAAGCATCCTTGAAGCTCATTTTGTGATCTTATGTTTCTTCGCCTGACAAAGCTCATCTACCAGTTACCTGTCATTATTTAAATCAGATGCGATGGTTTGTTAGCAGCATCTTTTTGTTTGTATTCAGAAGAAAATTAACGCCATTTTCTTCTGGTCTCACTAATTGTTTTATTTATTTTTTATTGCAGTGTTATCTTTACCATCTCCTCACTACCGGTGGTCTACCCTGAATTCTTCGGTCGCTCATGTGGACCCTATAATGGGCGTAGCTAATGCAAAAAATTTAGGGATCACAACTGTCATTGTTGAGGATACAAGGGTTGCTGGACACATGCAAGGGTCATCACTAAATGTAGTCGTACCTGACTCCATAGTTTTGTACATATTACCTTTGTCTAATAATTGGGAACCTATAGAAGGTATTGAGGCTATTCCATCTGTCACACGATGGTATCTTGTTGCTGGCTATCAATATGTCGTTCATATAAAGGTTTTCTCACAAGGACTTGGCTCACAAGAAGTTTACATCACAGAGGTAGAATGCGCAGTTTTTCCTTACCTCTAGTTGTTTCCAAAACATTATTGAGGTGTTTGTGCTTTGTCTAAGTGTTGAATTAGTCTAAGAAAAACTAAGTAGTCAAGGGCCCTTCATTTCATATTTTGATCCTGTACATATATTTGGGTTCTTTAAGTGTTGTCATGATGAGTCCTTTTTTACTTTGTTGTAATCATTTTGTGTCCTCTGTGTTGGTGTGCTATTATTTGCTGGATATTTTGCTTTATATTTAATTACTTTATCACATTTAGATTCTAATTCATGTTGATATCCCTACGGAGAAAAGAGAGAGGAAAAAAAAGGGATTGAGATTGGCATCTGATGACTGCTTTTTCCCCTCTGTGCCATGCGCATTTTTATTCTTTCTTTTCTTTTTCGCGTTAATTCTTTGCTAATTCTATTTGTTCTTTAATGTTCTAGTTGTTCAATATATAATGGTTTGGGTTGATGAAAACGTTGTTCCTTCCGTGTAGAGTGACGATCTCAATTTGTATGACCACCACTCCGAGAACTGGGAAATATCTTTGTTGTCAGATGATATTATGGTGGAACATGGATGGCGAAATTCTAGAATCCTAAAGGCTGCTACTCCTGGACTTGGAAAATTAACAGCTTCTTTAGCTTACTTTGGCGGGAGTCCTGGATCAAAGGAGGTCTCTGTCATTTAAACTAATCCAGAAACATTTCCTTTCTATTATATGCTCACTTTTATGTTCCAAAGAAGAAAGAGCGGAAGCTTGCTCATTTCAGGAACTTATTATAATTTACCAGTATTTACAAGGCTGAATTTGTTATTGGAAGAAAGAGGTAACCTGATTTATTGGTTTTGTCTTTACTAGGTTCTCAAAATTGGGCAAGAAGTCATGGTCTGTGATAAAGTGAAGATTATTCTGGACAAAAGAAGTGCTTCCTCTGATGGTATTATGCTTCCCTGGGCCCCTGCCATTTATCAGGAAGTGCAGTTAAAGGCTGTAGGAGGTTTGAAATTTCCTACCTGTTCTATTTCCTTGACTCTAATTGGGTTTTTCTGTTCATGATGATCTAAGTTGACATCTATAGGTTGTGCAAAGGTGGTCACTGACTTCAAATGGTTTTCTTTGGACACATCTATTTTGTCTGTATCCACCTCTGGGGTTGTCCAGGCAAAGAAGCCTGGTAAATCTACCATCAAAGTACTATCGGTTTATGATTCATTCAATTATGATGAGGTATAATACTTAGTCTAATTGATTTGTCCTGTATCGTAGTAAATTTCCATAATGGTGCCAAATAGTCCCTTCTTTTTATTTCTGCATTCTGCTAAATTGCATTTACATTACTCACTGTCCATCTTCTAGTAAGGTAATTCTTAAAAGACAGTTTTTAAATGATCTGGGATAATCTGCCTTGGTACATGCTAAAGCTACAAGTTCTCATGGCCGAAACAGATTCTGCAATTATTACAACTGAAATTCTAAAGAAAACCTGCCTGACTAGTATCCCTAAAGGAAAGTTGACTTTCTTACTCAGTGCATGGGTTTAGTAGGAATCTTTATTCATTTTTATTTCTCTACCATTCATGTGTCTTGGTTCCATTTATACCATGACCATGAGCAAAGCCAGTGCGACTCACGATGTCTGTAAAGATTAGTATTTGGACTGGTTGGATCAGTAACTGGTTTGAAGTCTTGTCCGGTTCAGTGATCAAACTGCATGTGATCACAAACTGGATTAAACTGGCATCAACCTTCTTCAACCTATATTTTGGAAAAATTGGGTAAGGTACGTACCTGGTGTTTTGAACCTGGTATCAGATTGTCCTTGGCCACAAGTTTCTCAGACTCTGACCTGCCCATCATTATTGATTATATTACAGACAAAATTGTTATTATTGTTGGAGGAAGAAGTGTTAGATGAATGAATCTATGTATTAATGATTCTGACATGGTTTGAAATTGGGATATGTGGCCCTGGTGAGCATGCTTTGTATGCCCTCAATCACCAGGGGCCAAGCTTTTGCTTGAATCCTAAGTTCAGAATAACTATCATTAACAGTTTGAAGTTTGCAATGGACAAAATACTGTTAACAGCAAACACATAAGAGCTCTAACAATTCTAGGATTTTGAAGTTTCACTCTAGACATGATCTCGATGCTATCTTAGTAGGCATTTCCTCATTATATGTCCTTCTACAGGTGATTGTTGAAGTTTCCACCCCCGCTGCTTTGGTTATGCTGCCAAACTTCCCTGTAGAGACTGTTGTGGGATCATACCTAAAAGCTGCAGTGACCTTGAAAGCGTCAACTGGTGATGCTAATTATCCCAATCAGTTTGAATTTTATTTGATGATTTTCTTTTTATACTGCCTTATTGAAGTTACCTGTCATTTGCAGGTTCACATTTTTATAGATGTGATGCTTTTGATTCCTTCATCAAATGGAAAGCTGGAAGTGAATCATTCATCGTTGTCAATGACACTGGAGAAACACCTAAGGTCCAGAATATAATAGATGATGATGTCAAAGCCGTGGTCAATGGTCCAACATGTTCGTGGACCTATGTTTATGCTGCTGGTTCAGGTCAAACTATGCTGCATGCTGCGCTGCCGAAAGAGTATCACCATTTTGATCCTTTCTCACACGGAACTACTGCCTTGAAAGCTTCATCACGTATAGCGGCATTCCCACCCCTTGTTTTGCATCAGGTTGGGGATGGAAACCACTTTGGTGGTTACCGGTTCGATTTTGGTCAAGTCGAAGCTGATGGACACCTGGAAAGTTTAGATAATTTATATCTTGTCCCTGGAACATATGTCGATGTCATGCTTCTTGGAGGACCTGAAAGATGGGATGGAGATGTCGATTTCATCGAAACCGTTGAGTGCTTGGATAAAGTAACTGCTAATTTGAAAGATCAAAATCTTGTTCAGCAGCTTCCCAGCAGTTATAGGAGTCTGTACAGAGTCTCATGCCAACTATTAGGAACTTTTGTGAGTATCTGCATTTTTGCCTGGCTTTACATTGTGGTTGTTTGACGGTAGATAATCATGATCCTTCTAAGAGAGGATCAATACAATAACCAAAAAAAACAAAAAGAGGCATTGAAATTGAATAAACTAAAACCGAAATGCTTGTCGAAATTCCATTATTCTTTTTTACTTTAAATTATATTTGTGGACAAGAGATTTTGGGTTGAATTGATTTTGGTTTGGATTGGCTGCATGAAGTGAGGTCTCAAATTGGGTTTCGTGGTAATTTAGTCGGTGTTGACCATCCTTTGTGATGACGTCATGTGTTTGTTTCCTTTCCTCTATTGGAATGCAAGCCGTGAGGGAACTTTCTTGTTTTATGGATGTGATCAAGTACCCCTAAATCCGACCTTTCCCCCTTTTCTCTCCTCGCGATGATGAGGGATTCGAGGGTGGCGAGGTCGGGTCGCGACAAACCCTTACATCCATCTTTCAGTTTACTCACAGTATAGGCTTAACCATGAATTTTGGTTTTTCAGTAAGCAAAGACGGTATACTGATTGCTGCTGCATTTCTTGTTCCCTTAATGTTTGGGTTTGGTTTATCCTATTTTTGCGGAAATTGTCGGTCTAACTTTGAAGTCAGATTAGGCTCGGGCTCATGCATGGCTCTTTCCTTGCTCTCTTCCCTGAATCATTCCATTCAAATTTGTATTTTGCGGGGACATACACTTAGCTATAATATTTTCTGTTGTCCTCGCATTTGAAACCTGCAACAGATCTAACTATATGTATTACATTTGAGTGTATTCCTGAGATTCATATATATATATATTTTCAGTGTATCGTTCGAGCTACTGTAGTCGGATCTGATCAAATCACGAATTCTGATTATCTTGGGTTTGAAAGTTCTCGAGAAGTCCTCACAGATGCTATACGCTTACAGGTAAGCTCTTTGAATAATCTGAGTGTTCAAGGGGATGCTAAAGTTGTTGCATTAATGTCACCATTGTCTTTGTTTTCTGCTTTCGGAATCACCTGTTGTCTGACCATGTAAAATTTCCGTTCCACATTCATTAAAATATGCAGCTTGTATCAACTTTGCGAGTTGACCCGGAGTACAGCCTGTTATTTTTCAACCCTCGTGCAAAGGTAAGCTAATGACTGCAGATTGTCCTTACTACATCCCATTTCCTGTATTAAGTGAATCAACAGTGCTTGAGTGATTTGAAGATGAAAGTTGCATGTCATGCATATGTCCATTTTGGATGTGTGAAGCATCATGTCCTGAGCAGGCAATCTTGTTAGGCAATAAGTTAAATGATATCCATGAAAACTTCAACAACTACAAAATGCGGTCAGAAATAAACAAAGGCACCTGTTCATTCTGTATGAGGATCACTCCTCTTAGCCAAATCTTCTACATCTTCCCTGATCCAGGCCTACTAATGCTCTGCCGTACATGGAAAATTGAAGGGAGGCTTTAATCGCAAGTGCATTTACCAATAGCGTTATCTGCAATGTTCCCTTTCCTGATAATTTTTGGGCAGTAGCCTCCAACCTCTTGATTTTTTTTGGAAATGCCCCTTGACATTCATTTTCTATCAAACTCGTTCACACGACCTGAACTGTGTATGATGAGTATATGCATCATCTTCAGACGAGCTACTCCTAGTGCTGAGAGTAATTAAGAAATTCTAAAACCAAATCCTCAGAACTTCAATTAAGCAAACGTTTAACATTTGCTTTAATTGATTCAAGCTAATGTTGTCACTGTATGTCAAATCAGTTAAGTTTGGGAGTATCTGTTCATGGTACAATGGACTGGCAATGATTCAAGATGATGATATGAGGGCTGAATGGCCTTCGTTATAACATTGAGAGTATAGTTGCTGCATTTTGGGCCAAGTGAAATCGAAAACTGTGGATTTATGCAATATGAAGTATGACATCGATTTCTTTTAACTTAATAGTCTTAGAAATACAATAAAAACTTATGAATTTATTGTCTGAATATAATAGCTGTTTATATAATTGAGCTCACTAATTATGTCCTATGATGTTAAAACAGAATGGTGAGCATTTAGACTTTCTGTACATGTCATGTGATTTTGCGTTTCTCAGTTCACATTCTTTCTAAAGCAATCTCTTTCTGTCTCTCTGTCTCTGTCTCTGTCTCTCTCTATTGTATTGTTTGGTTCTATATATCCTTTCTATATCTTTTACGGCAAATAAAATACTGGTACATTTGACAATTGCATGATATATGAAGCGTACCATATACTGGTACATTTGACAATTGCATGATATATGAAGCGTACCGTATACTGGTACATTTGAGAATTGTATGATTTATGAAGCATACCGTACAAAAAGAATTCTAAAATGCACCATAGCTCACAAGCTTGCACAATGGCATAGTCAACTCCAAAATCTGATTTTTTTTCTTTGGCCTTCGTCTAGTCAAGATCTATTACGTATCAGCAAATCACTTTTAATCTTTCGATCTGTCCGTTTGCTTTCTAAGATCCATTATCGAATCTTTCGAATGTGTTTGGTCAGTGCCATGCGGTCAAGTCCTACTTAACGCTGAAAATAAATATGGTGAAAGAAGGATTGATTTATTATACCTTGGATGCTGCTTGATGCAACTTGTGTTATCTGTAAGATTCAAATGATCGTTCTGTTCTTATGGTTCTGTGATATCTCTATATCGAGGCATCATATCTGACTAGGTTACTTTTTTCCCAGTTAAATCTGTCTATAAGTGGAGGCAGCTGCTTTCTGGAATCTTCTGTTAATGATTCTCGAATAGTAGAAGTTATTCACCCACCACCTGGATTACAATGTTCACAATTGATGCTGTCTCCTCGAGGACTTGGGACTGCATTAGTCACTGTTAATGATATTGGGCTTACACCACCGCTCGTGGCATCTGCCAGGGTAAAGTTGTTTCTTCAAACTGTTATTTATGACTCATTTGCTGCTAGGAGATTTTCTGAGATTATGGTTTGCGAATGAGTGATCCTCCTGAGGCTATACTTTGCAAGGCTTTCTCAAGTTTCTATAACATAGAGCAATATATATTTGGCCTTTGGGTTTTTGTGAAGACAAAATTAACTAGGTACCAAAGATTTGAACTATGTAGTAGTTAGACCCAAAAAAACTATGTAGGAGAGTTGCATTAAGAAGCTCAAGGGAGTAGCAAGGAATTTACTCTGTCTAGGCCTCCAGAAAATTGTGTTTGTGAAATTCTAAACTGTTAACCCAGACAAGAAATAGACTTTGAACCCAATCATCTTAAGTTGACACTGATGAAACTATTTTGAAAGTTCTGATGTTAAAGAATGTTATGTAGTCAGAGTCCTGGTTGAGTGCATTATGCTAGCTGTACGCTGTTCTGGAACTTTTAAGGTTCCCAGCTGTTTCCTCTGATTTATCAGGGCCAGTCAATCTGTGCCTTTTCTTTTTGAACTTCTTGACTTTTGGAGTTCCTCAAAGCTTTGGAATCACATCTTTAGATCATCTAAGATGGTTCGGATCATTTTAAAACATGCCATCCAGCTATTTAGCTATTGGTACGCCTATGTAGGAAACTCAATTCGTAAGAAGTGTGTGGTACCGTTGTGGTTCACTTAAAAAGAATAAAGATTGTTGGAGGTTCAGATTCTTGGTTGCTTCTGTATTGTACTCTTTTATTTGGCTTTGGTCTTCTTGTTTTGATTTCGTATAGTCTTGTGTTGTTTTTCTTTTGTCGGTTCGTTTTTGTCTCTTTTTCCTTTTATGTTTTTGGTGTACTAGAAACTTTTCTGTTAATAAAATTCTGTGTTTAAAAAAAAGTTCCTCTTATCTGAATTATACATATCTTCCAGGTCCAGGTTGCAGATGTAGACTGGATTAAGATTACTTCAGGAGAAGAAATAAGCCTTATGGTGAGGCTCATTTGAGGACATTCCCTTCAGAATAGTTTGGTATTATATATAAACGCTATTCTTCTGTATACTAAGATAAATTTCCATCATGTAATGTTATTTATCTCACAAAAAGAAGAAATTTCCCTATGCAAAAATATCTTCCATCTTTGAGTCTTAATTTGTGAAGACATTTTATCTCAGGAACGAAGCTTGCTATCTATGGATATAGTTGCTGGGACAAATGATGGGGGCTCCTTTGACTTTTCTCAGGTAAATCACGTACCAAGCTATATGCCATCTTTTATTTTGGCACAGTTCTTGATGCTGAAGACATTAAATTTTCTATGCACTCAAAAGCTACATATACACACAAATTATTCTCATCCCAGAGTATTTCATTTGTCTCTATTTTTGTGATTATGCTTATATTTCGTTCAAAAACTTACTAATACTAGGGGTGCCCCTATTTCAATCACTTTTCTTTCCCTTTAAAGAAGTGCAATAACTTAAGGTATGGGGGATGGTGCAGTATGTTTACATGGATCTTCAAGTGCATATTGAGGATGACATAATTGAACTCGTGGATGGTAATGATAACTCAAGCAGGGATGATGCTTATGTTAGAGGTCGAAGTTTCATAATTATTGCAAAGCACCTTGGAGTCACCACTTTGTATGCAAGTTTCTCTTTCGTTTACTTCAACAGGTTTTCTTCATGTTGAATTTGAAATTTTGGAAACTTACAGAAAAAAAACTTGAAATCAGGTGAGTGTGAAACAGCAATCAGGACATGAGCTACAAAGTCAACCGATAAAAATAGAAGTCTATGCTCCACCAAGAATTCACCCTTATAAACTCTCTCTTGCACCAGGGGCATCTTATGTGGTATGTATCAGATTATTACTTGCTTGTTCTCTTGTTAATTCACTTCCATCACTTGAAAGGTGCAAAATATATTCAAGTTATATAGGACGAGGTGAGGGGAATTTTACGAATGTGGGAACTCTGCAAAAGGTGTAGTTAAAGGCGCGTTTACAAGATCAACCATTGGAAACCAAGCACCAATAGTGGAATGAGTTGAAACATAATTAGATATCTGTCCTTAAGTGGCCCTCAAAGTACTCTTTCTCCCCAACCGTGAATTAGATGTGATGCATAAAGGCAATTCAAAAAGCATTGCCAGATTTCATTGAGTTATCCCTCTGCTGGGAAATGTGATTTAGTAGCAGTACGTGGCTTTAAAATCAACCAACTTCAGGGTTACATTCAGAGGAGGAAAAATATGAGGCGACCTATGACATTTCACTTTTCTGCACAAACACCGGCCCATCTCAATATAACCTCTTCCTTCAAGAACATAACCTTTCAAAGAGCAAGAATACGTTGTATGTCTCATAGTCAATATGATGCAAACAATTTAAGGATATCATATATGGTATGATAAGAGAGGATTAGAAGCAGATCATACGATTCATACCTGCTGTTCAATGAAAGGATCTGCAAGTAGATATCACTTTTGGCAAGCACTCCAGCCGGATTTGCCAAATTTCAACTGTAATATTAGACTTATTGAGTATTCTGCTGTAAAAGTAGGAAGTAAAAATGTTTTGTTGAATGTCCTAGGGCATTTTTTTATCATTACTCTGTAGTAATATTTATACTTGTTTTACATAAAAATAACAAACATGAAATAACATCACAAGATTTTGAAACTTGCAACTTAGAGTTCATTAGATGTGAGTTGTGAAATTGTAATAATGAAGCATTGACAAATATGGCGTTTACACTGGTGGTAGTGTAGAATTGATGCGTGATGGAATCGTGGTGATGAAGCAGCTTGGTGGCAGTGCTATAGTGGTGATGAAGTAGGAATAGTAGTAGTGCTGGCGGGAGTTGGGGAGGGATGAGGCTGGTAGTTTGAGTTCACATTTCATGTTATGAATTCATGTCAAGTAGTGGCATTTATATTTTATTTTTGTCAAACATGCTAAAATGGATATATTGTGAATGTGTTGATCCGTGTCATCTTCGGTTTAGGCTAATATCTATTTTCATTAACGTGTCAATTCGTGTCAGAATTTGTCACCCCTGGATGGTGGTGGTTGTGGAGTAATAATTGTGTTGGTGGCAATGGAGGAACTGTTGCTCGAATTCAAGTTTCATATTTTATAAGCCAAATGTATAGCCCCACATCTTGATGCATTGATGAGTCGCTTGGAGTAGTGACTTGAGTTTGATTTAATCTGATACAGCGTCTTTCTATCCTTTTCCATCTATCCAATTTTCTGTGATATGGAGTTGATTATCATGCTCACCTTTCATTTGACAATACCACTTTCATCTGTGCTCAGGTTACTGTCAGAGGTGGCCCAAAAGTTGGTGTTCGCATAGAATATTCAAGTCTGGAAGATTGGATTGCAATTGTCCATGGAACAACGGGACGACTGTCTGCAGTTTCACCTGGGAACACTGTAAGGGATTAACTGATGCTAGCATTGTTTATTTGGTATTGTAGGTGTGATTGTGCATCAGCAGATCTATGTGGATTGGAGCTCTACTAATGGATGTTTGACATTTGTATTCTGCACTGCTTGGGCATTCTTTTTATAAACTAGTTGTGACATTTGCACCATCGAAGTTCCACAGCTCTTCTTAGATTTTCTTAAGAGAAATTTGGTATTTTAGTAAAAAATCGGGAATTAAGAACTTGCCTAGAGAGATGACTCTGCTTAAGAGTTTCGCTTTTTAAAGGTTTTGCCTTTTGAAAAGATCAAAGCAATAACCATCTGGCCCTCTGAAGACTGTAAATGTAAGCTTCTTACTTCATCTGGTTGCTGAAATGCCTGAGTCTTACGGACAGAATAGAGTGGATGGGCAATGTGTTGCTCGGTAATTTAGTTCCCTGACTATAGACCAAAAAGTAAGATGGGAGAACTTTTGACACCATTTATGCCCTATCCATCAGGTCCCTTCTGGAGGATCATGACCAATCTGGAGTTATTCTTTTATCTACTTTGTCTCATTATTTTATCTATTTGCAGACTATACTTGCCACAATTTATGGGAGAGAAAATTCCATCCTTTGTCAAGCCAGCGGTAGTGTCAATGTGGTGGTCCCTTCTTCTGCAGTACTGAATGTGCAAAGTGAAAAACTTGGTGTCAATCGTGAGATGCCAATATATCCTGCGTTTTCTGAGGCAAGGATCTTCATTTAGTAATAAGTCAATTAATTCTCCAAGATCTCCTATATACTGACGGCTCTTGGGGAATGACCAGGGTGATCTGTTCTCTCTCTATGAGATCTGCAAAAACTATAAGTGGACCATAGAAGATGAAAAGGTTGGACTGATTCATTATACTATGAGTGATTAGAATTGCAAGATATCAAATAATAAGGTGGCTACTCCACTGTTCTGTGCAGGTTTTAGGATTCAACATGGGAGAGCAGTTTTCTGAAGAAAAAATTCGTAACCATTTGGTCTCTTCAAAGGAAATTCAGTCGTCATATTTCAATGAGAAAGAACTTGCCTTTATTAAGGTCTTGCTTGGAAGGTAAAAGAGCTTTTTCCACAATTGGGCCTCTTCTATGCACTACATCTTATATTTGGGAACTTGGATTGATAATGGTTCTGTTGTACCATGTTTTGTAACCTTGGGTATTTGATGATGTTACTACGATGTCATTGATTTTGCTTCCAGTCCAAGTTTGAGTCTCTTTGTTTGTTTCACTAATGTCTCATTGGAAATCAGCATTGAATGGATATGCAAATTATTATTGATACTTGAGTCGATCATGTCATGCAAACATAAATATTTTACTAAGTTGGGCCGTTGTGCCTGGGTCAAATAGGAAATCTCTGTCTCTGTCTGCTTGTGAAATTTGAGTCTATCCCATTTGCTTTGTTTTTCAGGGCATTTGTTGATAACAACATAAGAGTTTACAAATCCATTAGTGCCTTTGAGTTTGTTTGTGATTATTAACTTCCTTTAAGAAATCTTTCATCTGCATCTACTGGAAAGAACTGAGAATACCAGGGTTTGGGTGGTTTTTTGTCTGGAGTGGTACATTTTTACCTGCATTCTAGGTCCTATCTTTGGCAAGCGTCTTATGGAGCAAACAATACTGGGGCTCCTTCTATGTCTGTTTGTCAAATACTGGAGCTTCATCTGTGTCTGCCTGTGCTTGAAGCTCACTAAAGTGGGCTTTCACAAGAATATTTTCCTGACATAATCCTTCTGTTTCATTATTTATTTCTTATGGGATTGTTTCGTAAGCAAATTATATCTGGTTCTTTTTATATGTGAAATATACACTATTAATCAGGAAGTACCATTGATCTATTTCAGGTCTGCTGGGAAGTCCCGAGTTTCAGTTTCATTTTCATGTGATTTTGTTTCTTCATCATTCTCAGAATCCAAGTTTTACAGTTCTAGTGTGTCGGTATCAGTAGTTCCTGATCCACCTCTTGCCCTTGGAGTTCCAATAACCTGGATTCTTCCTCCTCAGTATGTTACATCAAGTCTGTTGCCTTTGTCTTTTGAATCATATGGCCAGTGGGACAGTCACAGTGGAAAAGGGACCGTTACCTATTCCTTGTTGAGAAATTGCGGTGAATTGAATGAAATAGCTCTCAGCAATACTATTTCCATTCAAGATAACAGAATTAAAACAGCTGAGAGCAATGAAGTTGCATGCATTCAGGCTAAAGATCACTTGACAGGGAGAATTGAGATTGCTTCTTGTATCAGGGTCACTGAGGTAGCTGTGTTCCTTTCCTTGAGCTTCTGTCTTGAATTTTTACAGATTCATAAGTTAAAGCACCAAATAGATGCCGACATGTATAGAAAAGAGGACTGTACTTCTCAGGTAGGACTATAATATTGGAGATGTGCTATTATCTGAAGAAAGGCCAAAGACATTCAAGACTATGCACCTTGAATGTGCAATATGATCAACTTAGCTGGCGCTCGAGTCGCCTGAACAGATTCGCATGATTAACGACGAGCAGAGATAATCGAAGACCGAGCGCTAGTGCGGTACCTGACGAGGACGCTGTGGGATATGAGCAGAGTCCCCAGCCGAACGATCGGTCGAGGCTTCGGTTTCGTGGTCTCCGGTTCCGCCCTGATCGGGAGCCAGGCCGTCGGAGGCCGGCGCCGGTGATCGGAAGCACGTCCGACTGGACGGCGATCTGAGCTTTCTTCGGCGAGATTGGCGAGCGCGGCTGCCTCTGTGCTCGCCGATTGCAAGTGGCGAAAATGGTGAAGAGAGAAGCTGGAGGTGAGCCGCGAGCAAAAAGCAGTACGAGAGAGACGGGCCGGGCCGACGACTTCGGGCTCGATGGGCCGAGAAAGATCGGCCGTTTAGTGGAGCCCGCAAATTCTTGCCTGGACTGATTTGACTCATCCGGGTTCGGGAAATCCGATTTAATTAATCGTTTTAATTAAATTAATCTGCGGTTTAATCAAGAAAAAACAATCCTCATTCTGGGAAAATCTTTCTGTTCATGAGACCATGCCATTGAAGCTTCGAAACAAGTCAGCTTGACCAAGAGTTAGAACTTGAGCAAAGGGATGGATGTTGATCTGCTTACCCTCCTAAATACCGTGTCTAACTCATAAAGGATGAGAAAATTTTGCCCAAATGCCATCACGAATGAAGTAATATTTGCACGCATAGGAGCCAGCATGGCAGGTGAACCATAACAAGGAAAAGGTATGTTGCACTGTTCCAACTCCGGAGGGACTCAACCCACCACCAGAAGTCCTCAATATTGATGCTATCGAAACTGCCGAATGTGCTTTTCAATATGTAATAGGTAGCCGGGGGCAAGCCAACAATTGCCAAGACCAAATTAATAGCAGCCCTTGCTAGATTCTTCAAAGTCCTTGCTCTAAGGTCAAGCTTCAACGGTTGAACCATCAAACACATAGGAACCATCAGTAATGCTCCAAATTCTGGCGTGGCAAAATTAATAACCGACATCAAACCTAGACCAATGAATGCAGCTGAAATAGTTGCCGATTTCAAAAGCGCCCACTCATGTTTATATTCTTCAGTACCCCTGACACCGGCAAATGGAGACCCCAGAAGAAAATATGGAAATAAGAGGCAGACTACTGAGAACAAGCCCCAGAATGCTAACTTTGTTATTGGGGTCAGACTGGGTGTCTGACTTATAAAGTATGGAAGCAATGAAACAGTAGTACCCCACAAGTGTACAATAAGCACCTTTTTAACTGCTTTAATCCATCTCCATGACCTTTCACTGATAAAAAGCTCATTGACTGTGGCAGCTGGAGGAGAAAAACTTTTGGCATCGTCCAAACTCGTATCCAAGCAATTTGCTTCAGCATAAAGGGAAGCCGCCGCGACCGGAAGTGGTGCAACAAGGAGTGCAAAAGCAATCATGTAGACTCCTACTGACACAAACTTACTAGGAGAGGTCAGAAGATACAGAAAGAATGACTGATGAAACTTCTCCAGAAGGTTATTTACAGAACGTATAACTCCTTCAATCAACCTGGATCGAGCAAATAGAGAACTTCCAGTTAACTAAGAAATTGATGTACCTCTTCATCTATGAATTTCACAATAGCAATTGACACACATATAATTATGATAATACTTCTCGCCAACTTTGTTCAGTAAATCAAGTGAGAAACGAAGTGGGCGGAGATGGGGAAACGAAGAAAAAGGAAACTAATATTTATTCGATATGCTTGGAGGCACATTTAGAGAAAGTGTGAAGGGAAGTTAATTTTGTGAAATGACTTTATCATCCTTTGCCTTATGCACATTTCATAAAAAAAAGTAAGGGTATTTCTAGAATAAAAGTGCAAA
This sequence comes from Eucalyptus caleyi, assembly GCA_014182885.2. Classification (NCBI taxonomy): domain Eukaryota; kingdom Viridiplantae; phylum Streptophyta; class Magnoliopsida; order Myrtales; family Myrtaceae; genus Eucalyptus; species Eucalyptus caleyi. The sequence goes on along the minus strand of CM024469.2, from coordinate 9,771,632 downwards.
TTTTGCATTCCTCTTACCTCTCCACCTCAAGAAACTATTCAATATTTTTTTTTTTTTTTCATTCGTTTTACTTTCCTTAATTCAAATATTGGTTCAGCATTTGGAATGCTCTTTGGGGCTCTAAAGGGGTTTGGCCAAATGCTGTGGTGTTTGGTTCAATTTTTTGAGGACTTTGGGGAGATGCAATTGCATCTCCAAGGGGCTTCAAAGGCTTTTGGGGGAATGGAGGGGTAGAGGTCCATTGGGAGGACCTCAGGCGACGCCTAGGTCGTGCAACCTCAGGCGACCGTGGCCTAAGTCGTGCGACCCAGGCGGCCGGATCCAGCAGTCCGGTGGATGGACTTCAAAAAAGAAAACTAGATTTTTTTTTTTGTTTTTTTAATTAAATAAAAGTTATTTACAAATGCAAATTTTACCAAACGGTATTTTGGCCAAAGTTGTATCTCAATACAAATTTTACCAAACGAAATTTGCATTTCGGAAAACCCCCTTCACCTAAAAGTATTTGCATTTTGGCAAATGCATCCCCCAAAAGCCGAACCAAATGGGCCCATAAACAAGCTGATCAGGGGACTTGCTATCCACTCCTAGTTTGATGCTAACACAACCTCCAAAGCCAAGCACAAAGCTTCTCAAGTGCTAATAATGCCCATTAAAATGTAAAATTTACTTCAAATAGATGTCAACAATTCTAAGCGTACGGAAGATGATTCTGCCATATATACAAGTATTGCTGCTGTGGATTTGATCAAATAAGCAAGCCTTAATTTTCCTAACAGTTCTCTTAGAAACTTCATTAAAAATAAATAAATAAATCAAAAGTGAACTTTTAAACGTCTTCAACCATATCTTTCAATGCATATGTATGCGCATCATCACATACAAGGCCACAAAGCAGCAAAAACTTTTAAAAGTTCAGCGCAAGTTTCTAAAATTTCATTAAAATGTTAAAGAAGCAAAAACAATCCTCATTCTAGGAAGGGCTTCAAATTTTAACCGTCAGAGAGAGATTTAACAGCTCTTTAATATTGCAGAAATAAAGAGCTATAGAAGATACTGACCGGCCACCTCGCAAAATAAAATCCTTGGTGCGGCCCTTACTAATAGAATAATGTCTTGGTGAAAATTCCAGAGTGACAGCATCAACTTGGTAGTCACGAAAAGCACCATGGGGTCCCGTAGGAACACCTAAGGCCTAGAGATAAATCACTGACAATCATGAATATCTTTCAAGTTCATCATGTTTGATATCATCTTGAGAAAAGTCACGCAATGGAATATGCCCTCCCATGAATGATACCATGATGTTTTCCTACTCTCATTGCATAGATTCAGAGACATCTCCATTTGATACAACCAAAAAGTAAGTAGTCAGGTACTAATGGGAAGTAATGCAAAGACGGCATTTGAACAGCCATGAAGATAGATACCTGGTGATATAATGAACCGAATAGTGTGGCAGTACCATCAACATAATCAGCAGCAGGGATACCAAATTTCCATTGAGGGTTTAATCTTCTGGCAATCGAACCCAATGACTCCAGTACTTCAGCTAAGAAACTGACCCATTTGGTGTCAAGCAAAGAAAACAGTTTCCTCACTTTAACACGCAAGCCCTGCCTATGCACAGCAAGATAGTTCACAATATTGATGAGGTCAAGGTTTGGCATCTGGCCATTCGATGCTTCAGCATAAACGCCCAGGCTGTCCTCAAATGGCTCATTCCTATCCACAACCTTCACGACCAAGGCAGCAGCCATTGTTCCAGCACGTATGAAACTATCGCGGGAGCTCATATCCTTCGCCACATTCTCCTTCACATCATGATGTGTTGTAATAACATCACATGTATGGGAATTATTTGCACGGAAACCAGTAAAAGTGGGTGAGTGATAATCTCTTAACCATGCAGCAACTGAAGCATACTCCCCACACTATGAATCAGCAATAAGCCACACAATATCTTTAGCCAGCCATGTAACCTGACTGAGCAGCGAAAACACAGAATATGCTATGCCCAGAGATAAATGATCAGCCAAACCAGCATTTGTATAATTATAAGGTGTTACCAAGACAATAGCTTCTTTCCCATCACCACGTGGGGCTCTAACTATTCCGGTAACACTGATACCATGGCAAGAGCAATTAATGTTTTCCTGAACAATTCCGGTGTCGGGGACAGAAAAGAAGTGCAGTGGATGAAACCGACTTGAATCAGGATAGAACTGATGATAACCAACTTCTCCACCCAAGTCGGATATGTATCGTCCTACCAATCTCTGCACTCTGCGTAAAGCATCAAAATAATCAGCCAAAAGTAGCAACTGCTTTATATTCTAAACCCAGTATTCCCCTTCATTTCTCTTCTGGAAAGGATCAGATTGACGTTTCATTGGGTTATCAATACTAACCAAGAAAAATGAAGATGAAGAAGAGATTAGAGAATGCATGGATCAATTAAAACTAAAATAATTTGCAAATGAAAAATCTTAGTAAGAGAAAGATAAAACTAGAAACTGCGTATATTAACATGACAACCAAGCAATGATGCGAAAAGAAACCTATCATTTCAGTCTCAAAAAGCAAAGGCCGAGCAAACATTGAAATCCATAGGATGTGTGGCAACTGGATTCTTTTTGTACTATTTCGCAGGGGCTTAGTTTTCTTTCTTTTCTGATGAGTGAGGAATTTAATAATTAACAATATTGTTCTAGGACATTAACGATGTGCAAGAACAGGAAGAGATGGAAATGAAAAGAAAAATGTAAACAACATAAGATGTGGACGGATCAATGGAAGAATTCCATAGCTGCTCTAAATCAACAAAGACTAAAGAGGATAGGCTCAGGGATGGGTCGAAGAGGGGGCCAATTTTTTTTAAAGGCCCCACATAGGGATGGTTTGATTACAACTAACCTGCCACATTCTCTCTCCTCCTCAACATTTGCACTCAGCCCCAATTTAGCAAGTTTGGCGCCATCTCTCTCTCTCTCTCTCTCTCTTTCTACCCATAAAAGTTAATATAAGTTCTAAAATTCTTGGAGACATATGAACAGGTCTGATTATTTAGATAATTCACAAACACAATCTTTGTAATTTAACTTTACAATGTAAAATCAAAGAACAAAAATTCTATTTGTCCATTAAAAATGAATTTACTCAATTCTCTATATTTTATTGATCCCATGAGAATTAAGTACCTTTATTTGATAAATTTGACGAAAAATTATGCAAAATTTCTCCAGCTAATAATCATATCATCAAATGATAAATATCAGAAGATAAAGAGTAGTATTAGTAGTACAACAGAAGGTATCATATTCTATTCATTTTAACATGCCGCTGATAATCATAGTGCTTAATTTATCAGGATACAGTCTGTAGAAGCTTGCATGAGTCCTGCGCAAATTGTTTTTATCTATTATTTTTGCATTCCTTAAGTAAAAAGATGTTTATATTACAAAGTTATACCAAAATTGGAACATCCTAATAGGGGTATCTCTCAATAACTGAAAAAATAGGACTATTTTGTTGCAAATCTATCTGGTCCTAACTATTTCCTTAATCAAGTACTAGATATTATCTAAAAAGATTCCTTCATATCCATTTTCTTTCCTGAATATTGTGCTCTCCAGGTCTCAGTAGAGCGTTGGTGACGCTGCTTAGTTTCATCTTGAGTTTCACACATATCCTTGAAACTAACGAGCTCCAGCAGCCTAAGGTGCACAAAGGGCACTCTGCTTTTGCTTCATAATAATATTTTTTAAAACATTCATGAGTGCAGAAAGAGAAGTAAAATCGGCATCTGTAGCATTGTAAACAAAGATTCGCCATATTTATATTCAATATCGAGGCCAGAACTCTTTTTCATGAGAACACTCCATACAAGCACATAAATGTATCATGACGCGTTCACAAAGCCTTGAGTAAAATCATTCGAAAAACCCCTTAAACAGAAGCGAGGTGTGAGGGAAGCACGTACATGCTTGCATCGTTTGATCTCGAGCTCAATTCACTTAAATCGTTCACCAATCTATTTGCATCCGACACGTCCAGATTTGAGAGCATCGGACTCGCCGAACCTATAGAACAATACAAACAACAACGGGCTCACAAGGTTATAATCAAACGCGTTCTTCTCAGTTAGAGTATGCTATTCGCTAATTGCACGATGGAGAGAAATGTGGTGCTGCATCTTACATCGGAGGAGGTCAAAAGGAAGAAGACGACAGTCTAAAACGAAAACGCTAATCTACAGCTTCAGTCAATTCAATTCACAGAGAGAGAACAAGTATTGACCTGGCATAAGGGCGTTTTCTGAAATGTAGGTGTTCTTGGCAAGAATCGGCAGCAAAAGCAGAGCCAGAACCCCAGCAACGCAGCAGACGACACTGCGAAGAAGTCCACAAGGTCGAAGAAGCGCGTGAGCTCGCGCTCGAGTCGCCAGAACAGATTCGCACGATTAACGATGAGCAGAGATAATCAAAGACCGAGAAGCTAGTGCGTTACCTGACGAGGACGCTGTGAGATATGAGCAGAGTCCCCAGCCGAACGATCGGTCGAGGCTTCGGTTTCGAGGTCTCCGGTTCCGCCATGATCGGAAGCGAGGTCGCCGGAGGCCGGCGCCAGCGATCGGAAGCACGTCTGATTGGACGGCGATCTGAGCTTTCTTCGGCGAGATTAGCGAGCGTGACCGCCCTTGTGTGCTCGCCGATTGCAAGTGGCGAAAGATGGTGAAGAGGGAAGGAGGAGGAGAGCTGCGAGCAAAGGGCAGTCCGAGAGAGACGGGCCGGGCCGGTGACTTCGGGCTCGATGGGCCCAGGAAGATCGGCCGTTTAGTGGAGCCCGCAAATTCTTGCCTGGACTGATTTTCCACAAAAGCCGGGTCCATCAAAGCCACTGATAGTGTGAAATCTACATGATTACCATTTGTGATCGCATCGGATTCATGAACCCTAAGCAAGAATGTTTTCTTTCGAGTCTCGGGCCGTATCGACTTCCACAGATCCATGATTACATTAAATTTGTAGACTTTGGTTCATTTAAGAATGTCTAATTTAAATGACGTGTTTACATCAATCACAAAGGAAAAATTACCAAAAAAGTCCTTAATCTATTATAATTGTACTTATTCAATCATAAATATTTTTTGACCAATTCAACCATAAACAATTTATATTTGTGGCAATTTAGTCCATCCGACAATGCTTAATCGAAGTAATCTAGCATGAAATCCTAGTCCGTGCCGATTGATGCTACCGATGCTGACATGGACGCTGAAGACACAAAATGCCGTCGTTTTCCTTATGAAAAAAAATTTGAAAAAGGTAAAATCAATGTCGTTCTCCTCATGGACGTCAAAAACCCTATCCTCGCCAAATCGAATTTGCCCAACCAGATGAGGCCTAATTTGATCTCGCCTAAAAATCTTGCAGATTTTGTCTAGATTTGATCTCGTCTTGGCAGATTCCTCATGCCAAATTGTTCTTTTGTTGGTCGCATTCATTAGTCGAGCACCTTTTGCTAGATGCTTTTGTTCGTCTGTCACAATCCTAAACACACCTGTATTGCGAAGACCTAATATAACCACAACCCAATTACGACCTTACTCACCCATCACAAATTGCATCAAACACAAGGAAGAGTTATGGTCCTGGTTCAGTTTTGTTGTCGGCAAGTGTTGACAAACACGATAACATCAAAGAATAGTTAAAAGGTATGTTGCCGCGGTCCCAAACTTACTGCGTTCTCCTTGTCTTATTTTATATTTTCCATTTGCGTCAGTTTTTTTGGCATGTGTTGTTTTTGCTTGGAAAAAAATAATTTTGCATGCTTATTGGCGTGACAACAAAGAGTTGTTATGTCCCTTGGAATGCCTTTGAGATAATTAAAATACTTAGCCTTTGAGACAATTGAGAATACTCACACCAGTTTTGTGAATTTTGTTGCCAAACACAGGAGAAGATGTTTATATAGCATTCCATGAGGTAATATTGAATTAGGATGCCTCATGAATCATGGGTTGGTCTAAATAAGAATTTTGTTGCTTGTCAGTTGTCCTTTGAGGTGTTGGACAAAATGAAACGAGTATCTCAATTGAATAACTTTGTTTGTAAAGCAAGTCTTAGCCTTTTTTTCATATGGACTCTTTAAATGAGTATTTATTAAAAAAAAAAAAAAAAAAAGGTGCTACTATTGGAGAATACTATGAGACTAAGAGGATTCAAAATTTATGGTCCAATCAAAATCTCCATATGCAGCTATTTTTCACATATATTACATTTTTTTGTGTAAGGTTGAGATGAGTAATAAGTCAACTTGGGCATGCCTTTTCATGGTGGAAATTTTTACCGTTGCTTGATGTTTGAATGTGTTGGGGGCAAGAAGTCAATATCAATTCACCGAGATATGAAAGATTCATCATAAACATCGAGAAAATGGTAAACAATAAATTCAATAAGTTTTATATTAAGCTTCATGGAAAGTCTTTAAAATATGAGTTGAGATATATATAGGATGAGAGTAGTATTGTCGGGGGATAATTGAGGTATATGAAGAAAATTTTGTGATTAATAAGGCAGGTGAGAGTGATGTTTAGGGTGCCATTGAAGGTGAGGGTGAGAGTGTTGGCCAAAGTAAGGGGGTCGCTTAGGGGATTTTGAGGGTGCTCGTGATAATGTTAGTTTAGCTAATGAGACCATTGTTAAGCACTTGAGTAGTTTAGATCCTAATAACTTAGTTAATGAAGGACGATATTGCGGATGACGACAATGACGATGAGATAGACTTTCTTGGTGATGTAAGATTCTTTCCTTGTTTTCAGCATCCCCATTTCTCGTAATGAATTTCAAATTCAATGCTACTAGAAAGATGCTTTCTTCTTTTCAATTCGTGGACAAATCAAAATAGGAATCTTAAATTTGAACATAGGTAGCGCTTGCACTACCGTTGTAAATTATATGAGCAATCGTCAAGTGCGAGCACAGGGCAAGCGACAATGTCGAGTGAATTTGGGCAAAGGCGTTGGGCAAGGCGAGTAAGCATCGGAGGAATGATCGGCTAAGTATCAACTCTGATTTGGGGCAAAAATTTTGATGTCAAAAGGAGAAAACAATGCTCAATTTGAGGAAGATCTCATGTTAGGGTTCCTCACATCAATATTGGGAAAGAAACTTAGAAGAACACTGAAGAAGAACGGCATTATTTGTGGCTTTCTCAATTTTTTTCATTAGCAAAACGATGTTGTTTTGCGTTTTCGGCATCCATGTCAATGTTGCTTGTGCCAAGCGGCACTGACTAGAATTCCATGTCAAATTATTTCAATTGAAGATAGCTTGGAACTGAATTGATATAATTATAATATATTTAGACTTTTTTGGTAATTTTCTCCAATCACAAGAGGTAGCTACTATTGCCTCATGGTTAGCCCCCTCTCTTTAGCCAATAACCTCTACCGCCACAAGGTGTTGTTGCTTTGGTTCAACTCTTGGGCCACGATGGTCATTATGTAGAGTCTATTGTTGCCTTGGAAGCATTGACTTGTGATAATTGTCGATTGGGGTCTATTATTGCCTCGTGAGCCTTGGGTTACATCCTTCGTCGGTGCTTGATTTTATCGCTTGTTCTCTATATCTTGATGTGAGATTTAGAGGGCAAGCCACCACCTCGTGATGGTTGCCCCTATTCGAGTGACCGCCATGAGGTGTTTGCACTCCTCTGGCAATGCTGATCGCCATGAAGATGTTGCCCTTTATGAGGTGATGCCCGGAGACCCTCTCTCCATCATTTTTCAAATGCATTTTCTTGACATCCAACCGGACATTTTGAGTGCCATATTAAACACTTGAGCAAATCATAATGTAGCAAGTGTTTTGTAGCGTTCAACTCAACATCTAGGTTGAGTAAATCAATAGAAGACCAACGGGAGCTATTTTAAAAAGCGGACCATTAAAAAAATATAATGGGACAATTTTGAATTATGAATAAGAGTATAAGCATCTCAATAATATATTTTCTTGAAATTAACTTATACGTACACAGTTCTTTTTTTCATTAGACATATAATTTGCATTAACATGAAATGTTTAGGCATACCTTGACTCATTTAGATCCATTCATATGCGTCTCAACACATAATTACATGTCTAAATAAAGGTTTATATATCAAACATGTCTAAATAAAGGTTTATATATCAAACATGTCGTGCACGTCGCTCTTTTGATAAACATATTTGATTTTAGAAGTTGCGATATGATTTATTAAAGGTGTGAAGTCGCATTTAAAGTTCACACGTACGGATCGTTTGCCGATACGACTACTACAGGGAGACGCGAATAATTAGTCTAAATACCATTTGTAAAAAGTTAAACAATTAACAAACAAAAAGATTTCTGGAAAAGGGGTCCTTTCCACAAAGCGGAAAAGCATGAAAAAGCAGCGACGGTCGGAGGCACCCGTGTTCACACCACAGCCAGCCAAAAATCGCCACGTCGCATCGTGTCCCAACTTCTCCTTCCCTCCAAAAAAAAAAAAAAAAAACCACCACGGCCAAAACCCCTGACGCTAGGGCTTTTCCTTTTCCGAGCTCGAACTTCCTAAACTACCAACGCCGAGAACACCTGCGAATCTTCTTCTCCGTCTCCGTTTTCTCCGCGGAATCCATGTAGCCATCGCCTCGCCGGTGCGCACTCGCGAGCTCTGTCTCTCGGTTACGATCTCATTTCGCAAATGTCGCGGCCGATCCCGACGCTGATCGGTTCGCCGTGGCTGCTGCTGCTGCTGCCGACGACGGCGGTGGAGCGGGCGTCCGCGTACGTGAGCTCGGGGCCTCACCTCGCCGACGTGAACATCCTCTTGCCGCCGATGATGACGCATCCCGTGGAGTACAGGCTGCAGGGGAGCGACGGTTGCTTCAAATGGTGAGTCCGTTTCGCGTTCGCAAGGCGCTGTTTCTCGTAGGTCCGTTTTAGCTCAGTGTAGTTCTCACGGTGTACTCGACAAGTTGCGAAGTCTACGCCCGGAAGAAAACGATAATGTGCTATGTGCTGATGTGCGATTGCATGGATGCAGCACGTTCCTTTCAATTTATCCATCATTTGCAGTTTTCACGAATATCGGTTTTCAGTGGAATTTTTCCATCGTTGATTGAGGAAGAAACGGGAGCTTCTGCGTCTGCCCGAACTGCAGTAGCAAACCGCTCTGGAAATTAAGAGCGTAGAGTTTATAATCACCGCCTAGACTGCACAGTCCTCAGTAGAAAAGTACAAATGAGCCATCGGATTGCTAGCTTGAACCTGTAAATTGGCTCAACTCGGGATTTATCTGTTTCTGCAGATGTGTTGACAGAAAATGAAGCCTCTTGGCTTCTGCTAACTAATTTTCATGTTGTTAATATACCTTTTAATTGTATTCGCTCATTGGAGGGCTCGGGAAGCAAGGGGAGAGAATAAGGCAAGTGAGAAAAGAGACTGATGAGCATTGCCACTCTGGAGCAACTCGTCATGCCTAATTAGGCATGATGCTAAGGGTAGTAGATTAGCTTCGATTCTGGAATATTTGTGACTCCTATAATGTTCAAATTATGTGCAAGTGACAAATCACACGTTATGTGATTGGACACATGGTGATTTTTCTGCTTTTAATTCTTTTCAGAATTTTGTAGAGTTACACACTGTTAAAAATCAGTTGAAGAAGACGCTAAACATTGCATCCTTCTACAGGACATGGGATCATCATGATATTTTATCTGTTGCTCCGACGAACAGCCGGTACGGTGGAGGCGAGGAGGCGTCGAGCGCGGTTGCCAATGTGGTGGAGGGAGATGACGGTGTGGCTTTGGGTCACCGTCGTCTCGGTTGCCGGCGCGGGCGCGCTAGCACGGTTGTGCGAGGAGACGCCGGGGAGGAAGAGCAACCGGCCAAAAAAGAAGAAAAAAAGAAAAAAAAAAAAAAAGAAAAATAATAAGAAAAATAAGAAAGAAAATAGAAAAAATAAAATAAAAATATTTAAAAATTAAAAGAAATAAAAAAAATTATACAAATTTACCAAACGTATTTCTGTTCATTTTTTATTTCGGAAACAAGTTTACCAAATGCGTTTTTTGTTTAAAAATTGTTAGGAATAGAAAAAACACTTTTTCTATTTCGTTTCGGAATAATTTTTAAACGTAAATGTTACCAAACGCACCCATACTCATCTTTAGGTTTCAAAGCCAATATAATTAGGAAATTGGACTAGTTGAACCAATTCCTATCTTGAAACCAATAACTAAAGTTTTTAGGGAAATTTTTAGACATAAATTGTTATTGATAATGAAATTATACTTAATTACTCAATTATCTTAAATGATACTAACTATCATTTTAAAAAAAACATTTTTGAAATCATTCATTTTTCATGAAATAAATAAAATATAATAGAAAAACATATCCCTTTGTCCTAGCTAATTCCTAACAACTAAAATCCACCTCACATTTATTTTTCCCATATTAATTACCCGTCACATGTTAAATCTGCAGTGATCATCCTCACGTTTTACAATAAATTTTAGGTTACATCTATTATCCCCACCTTCACAAAAACGCAACACCGACAGAACGCGCTCTCCCTGGCTCTAGAAGCCTACTTAATCGAACACACCCACCACCGCCGCCATGACATCGCCATGCTGCTTTGCTTAGGTCGTCCCCCGACCTTAAATATAGGTAATTCATGTTGAACTCGAAAGTAACTTGTTTATTAATCTTGTCAAATAAATTGATATGATTGATACACGAATATAATTAGCATAAACCCGAGCTGCCTGATGCTGCGTCATCTCGAGTCGGGTACACTTCTTTTGAGATAGCCAAATGCTATTCATTATAGGAGGCAAAGCCGACATCTTTTAAAAAGCCCTCTAAAAGCTCTTTCATTTGAATATTTTGGACAAGTGTAGAATTTTTTTTATTTATAAAGTAAAAATTATCCTCATATTATATTATAGTAACTTTTGTTATGCTAAACAATTGATAATTTTTTTTTTATTTTGTTTCTTGGAACAATTTATAAGGAAAAAAACGTGTTTGGTAATTGCACAAATTTTTTTATTTTGGAATAGAATTGTGTTTGGTATCGTGCTCAAAATTTATACTCCAAATTATTCTTTAAATTTGTAAATAATTTTATTACTTTTTTTTTCCTTTATTTTCTTCTTCTTCTTCAAGTCACCAGTCACCGACCTTGGATGACTAGCGACCGACTAAACAAGTGCTGGTGACCTCAACGGAGCGTTGTTGGCCCTTGGCAAGGTCAGCCCTTGTCGATTGAGCCTCATCGATAGTTGGGTGAGACTCGATTGAGCCATGGCTGGGTGAGCGGCCTTGCCTAGATTTGGCAAGGCTAAGCTCACCCAGCCGTCGGCGGGACTCGACCTTGCCGAGCCACCGAGAGATCGGCCTTGATTGGCCTCAGCAAGGCTGGCCTAGCCTCGCTAGGGGCTAGGGGAGGCTCGGGCGAAGCTTGCCTAGCCACCAACGAGCTCGCCGGACTAGTTATCAGCAACCGACAGTGGTGGGCAATGGACGGCAGTAGACGGCGGCAAACGACAATGGTGGCGGTGGCAACAAATGAAGAAGAAGAAAGAAGGAAGAAGACCAAGAAAGAAGAAAAGAAAAAGAGAAAATAGGTTCTTAATTCTAGAAATGTTTTGGGAACAAGAATCAACTTTTTTTTTTTATTCTTGATTTTACTAAAGAATAAAAATTTTACTAAACGCATTTCTATTCTAAAATTACTCATGGAAACAAAAGAATAGAAACAAACACTATTTTGCAAGTTGCCAATCAGCCCCTAAATTGAGGTATTATTAGAAATGGAAATCATAAAAAAAGAGGCAAAAGGAAAATGGTTAATACCTTGAAAAATCCCAAACTGGTACACCGTGACAAATTTACCCAAAACTATTTTTGACCACCAAAAACTCCAAACTGGTATACCTTTGACAAATTTACCCTAAACCGGGTACACTTGTGACAAATTTACCCTCTGTTAGTTTTAGTTAAATTTTTTGTTAAATTATAAAGTTAAATAACACGTGACAATTAACCGGTATATCAATTTGAGATTTTACACTCTGTTTGTCACAGTTTATAATTTTTGTGATTTTTTTGTGGTATTAATCTAATTTTTCGGAGGGTATATTAGTCACAAATTTACCAATTTGGAGTTTTTTGTGGTTGAATAAATTAGTTTGGGGTAAATTTGTCATAAATGTACAAGTTTAGGGTTTTTTTATAGTTGGTTGGGATAAATTTGTCACAGGTGTATCAGTTTGGAGTTTTTCATGATCAAAAAAATAATTTGGAGTAAATTTATCACAAGTGTACCAGTTTGAGGTTTTTTAAGGTATTAACCCAAAGGAAAATGGTATAAATAACCCTTAAATTTTGGTCAAAGTATAGTCTCCGAACTAATTTATCTTCATGTATAACACTATACCTTAATTTTTATTTATTCAATGTGATATCTAAATTTTCAATATATATTTAATTTGGTCCTACAATTTATGAAAAAGTGAAAATTTATCATTGACCTTAAAATTAATAGAATGATGATATTGAACATTTTAACATAATTTATGAATTGAATTAAACACATACCAAAAATTGAGTGATTATGTTAAATAAATTAAGAGTCGAGGAATTATATTACACACCGGCCTAAATTTCAGCAATCTAATTCAAAGATAACAGGGTCAGATTTCAAGTGCTCTTTGTCCTCGTCATCCCCCCGCCCCCCAAAAAAAAATGAGCTCCAACGAATCATATTCTCCGCTTTGGCCTCCAAGTTGGAACGAACATCTACGCGTTCATGCTCTCTTGTTCTTCTTCTTCTTCTTCCTCGACGACCTCTTTCTCTCTCTTCTTTCTCTCTCTACATCGCAGCCTTCTTCCCCAAGAAACTCCTACCGTTGCTCAGTCAACCCATCTTCCTCCCCCTGCCAGTCCCCCTTTATATACCCCTTCCCTCCGCCGCCGCATAGCTTCTCCCCCAATCAAAGAACCCCCGCGAGAACCGCCGCCGCCGCCGCCGCCGCCGGCTCCCGGAGAATCGCTAGATGGTGCTCCCGCTGCTGAAGCTCGGGACCCTCGTCGTCAAGACGCTGAGCAAGCCCGTCGCCAGCCGGCTCAAGCAGCAGGCCGCCCTCCACCCGCGCTTCCGCGGGATCATCGTCGGCTTCGCTCAGGTTTGGCCATCTGCTGAGGCTCGTTAGCGTCGAAAGTTAGGATCTTTCGAGGTGCCCGGATCGGGGTTTCGCAAAGTTCGTGGTCTGAGTGTGCTCGCGGAGTTGATTTTAGGCGAGTGCGCGAGGCTGGCGTGAGTCGATTGAAGAGAATGGAGAGAAATGAATGTGATGATCGTGCTTTTAGTGCGGATTGTCGATCAATGTAGGATTCTAGTTGTTGCTGATGAATGTCTTTCGTAGAACGATCGGTGCGGGGAGTTTGGTTGGATTTTAGAGACTGGGTTTTAGCTTAGTCTGATCTAGGGGGATTAAGGGCTGCTTTTCGATCGGACCAGCAGACCCGAGAAGCGCTTGAGGTTTTTCTGGTCTGGAGAAATGCGCGATGTCGAGGTTTTGATTGGGCTTTGCTTTCTAGTAACTAAACTTGAATTTTCAGTGAACCTTTGATATCTTCTGCTGATAGTCTTTGAGAGTTGATCTTAAGCTATGCTGCACTAGACCAGAATGTTGTGGATTCTCGTTTGTGATTGCCTGTATTTCCACTTGCCAAGGCTGGCTATTGCATTGCATTTCCAAGTTTTCTGTTTAGGCTTTAATTTTGAAGATGAGAAAGATGCTGCATTTTCTCTTTTGGTGCGGAGAAGATGTTGAAGCATCGTGCGACTGGAAATGCTAATCCTTTTGGCACCATTTTGGCCTTCATAACCTCCTCTTTTTTGTAGATCATGGATTCACCGATATTTATTATCTGATTATTCTCATGGGTAGTAACTAGTGAGTGGTTATGTTGATGCATTCTGTAACGCTGAACTTCTAAAACAGTACATGCTAAAGAGGAGCACATTTTCAGCTACTCTAGATCTATTACTGGTTAAGGTTGTGGTTAACTTTCCTCCTTGGAAATGGCAGCACTGGCAACTGTTCCCTTGCCATTCTTTTGTTTTAGAATTGGAAGTTATCCTCTTGCTTGTCTCTATGTTTAGAGGACTTGCTCTCGAATCTGGTGATGTCTTGGCATTTAATCCTTAGTTGACTTATGATAGATGACATGTGGGGTCTCTATCAGCTTGATGGCAATGCTTCTTCATAGTGGATCAGTGGTTTAAGTGGCTGTGGCTGTTGTCTTTCATGAATCACATGCAACTGTTTTCCTTCATTTAGAGTTTAAAGATATTCTTGGTATTGTAGCTGTATCATGCCCATAATGATTCACCAATTTTCCTCTCCTTGTAACTTACCTTAAGCTCTTTAATAAAGCACATCCTAGGAGGTTTTCCCCCCTGATATTTATGTGAAGATACAAGTTATGGTTGACTACATCTGGATCTGATGGACACTAATAACTTGATCATACAGGCTAACCATCGAATGACGACAAACATACAAAGAAGGATCTATGGTCATGCAACTGACGTGGAGATCCGGCCTCTAAATGAACAGAAAGCTGTACAGGCTGCAGTGGACCTGATTGGAGAAGTCTTTGTCTTTTCGGTAGGCTAACTTCTCAGATAGCCATATCTGTAACTTAGAATGTGTTTATATTATGCATGAGTTGAGTTCCTGGCATTCTTGCTATCGTCAATAAGTTGTTTTCCACTGGTAGGTTCAACGTGAACTTCAGAAAGTTCCTTGTCCAGCAAAATGCCTTTTCCAAAATATCTTTTGCTGATTCTGCCATACATTTTTCACAGAGCACGGCTGATATTTACATTCATTCCATCCTAAAGCAGTGATTCAGTGATTTACTTCTTACTCTATTTTTGCATGGCCATTTGTCTCTGTGGACAGGTTGCTGGAGCTCTTGTGATCTTTGAGGTGCAACGAAGTGCTAAATCAGAAGCTAGAAAGGAGGAAAAACGCAGGGAAGAACTGGAGGTATGTTGTAAGATCCTAGTTATATTTTACCATCGTTTGTTGGTTTTCATTCCCACATTGAACTTTGTCGCCTGTATTTCCTAATGTTCTCTTAAACTGAAATTAATCACAGCTTTCAGCTGTAACTGAAAATTCAGTGGTGAGTTTCTGCTAACACTGAAGGTTCATAAATTTCCTGTATTGGGCTTGAATGTGCTTCTTAGTTATCATTATTGTTGGGTTATCAAACATGAAGCGGTCACTTATGATGAATTCTGTCAAACTATTGCACTTTCTTTGAAAAAATCTGCTGATTTGGTTGTGGGGACCACACCATACTGCTCCTTTGATTTTACCACATTGCATGGTTGCTTTACTTGATCAAACAGGCTTCTTAATACATTCAGATATTCTAATGATCAATTTGTACAGAATAGATCCCCTCCCTTCTCTTCTATCTTATTGTCTAATCAAGTCTGAACTAGAATTTACCCTCCTCTGTGTCTCTCTCTGTCTCTCTCTCTCTGCAATTTGGGTGATAATCAAGCCACCCATGCAATCTCTTGGCTTGATCACTCAACACTGATGTTGTGGACTACCCTAGGCTTGAATTGCACAAAAAATGGAGATGTGTAACAGTTTGTTCAGTGTCCTTTACTTAAAGGAGTTCAATAGGTACTGTAAGTTCAATAGGTACTTCCAGGTACCAAGCTTAATGCATAACTAGGAAAAAAAATGTAACCAGTATTTTCCTCATGCTAGGGTTGTATATCTTGCCTCATCTTCGTAATTTTTCCTGGCTAGATTTCTCTTATGCCGAAAAAAGGGAAAATCCAATGATTTGGCTTCTTGGATGCTTGAGATGGATTGATTAGGATCCAATAGAATGAGCCCAAATGCCAGATAATTACTGCAGAATCACCTAGTTGCTTTCAGACGAGATGAATTGTCTTTCAGCTTATTCAGCTTGAAGACAGCAGTAGTTCATGGTATTTGTCTAGTATTGTGCCATGGGAAGTTTGATGTAGCTGTTGTTTTCAGTTAATTTCAGGCGACATGGGGCTTAGGATGGATATATTATATATTTTTGTGTGTGTGTGTGTGTGCATATTGTGAATGACCAAATCGAGTTCATTATGTTTTTCATCATTTTCCTAAAAAGTTGACTGGAATCCTTCTGAAGCAATTACATGTATTTTGCGGTCAAAAAGTTTCAGAAAATTGATTAAGTCATACAGGAATATCATCAGTCCAAGAAGTTGATAGTTCTCTGCTTTATTGCTTTTATCAGGATTAGAAAATATAGTTCGTTCAAAGTTCATATCCAGTACTGTTAATGGTTACATATCATCCACTTGTAGGCAATGAGGCAAAGGGATGAAGCTTTAGAGAAGGAGGTGGAACTTCTTAAGCAAAAACTTGATGAGCTTGAGCAACTTGCCAAGGGACGAGGCCTTTCCGGCCTTTTCAACTTCAAACAGGCTATTAGTGAAGATGCAAAAATAGTGAAACCAGTTTGAGGCTTTGACCAGCAGAGTAGGTTTACTATAATAAAAACAGGATTCATCCATACCATCCTCTCAACTGTGAAAAGCAATTCTTCCGGTCTCTTTTTGTCAATTCTTTGATTTGTATCTTGCTTGGTTTGTTTCTTCAGAAATAGAAGGCCACATGGTCAGACATTTTTGGAAGATGAGAGGAAGGTGCTTACTCCTCGAGTTTGTAACAATTGTTCCTTGCAATAACATTAGAATTAAGAGTGCCATTCCTGCAGATAACTGTTATATATTGTAATTTAACTTCTGTTGACCCAGAAATCTGATCATGCCAATTTCACAGGCAATTGAATGCAATGGTGGAGGATCTGTGTCAGCAGAACAATTAACATTGAAGAGTTTGTTTTCTTAATTCAACTGCAACTTAGCTGAAAATCGGATTCTACAGCAGATTTGATGAGCTAATTGCAGAAAGTCACCGACATAATAATCTTGTAGATTTTGCTTTTCATCCAAAACCGGGTCCTCATGGTCTATAGAGGACAATTTGAGCAGCAATGCCTGCATATGCAGGATGTGCATCAAAATAAGAACAACCGTTGGTTGGGGTTCCAAGAAAGTCTGAAGAAATTTTACCGCTCATCAAGGGCAAAAAATGTTCAACTGTAGAAATTTCATGATATACCATCAAGAAATCATCATTTAAGCATCTCAAGGAATGTTTTGGGACATCAATCGGTCTCAATTCTTCACAAGAATGACAGTCTCCAGTTCTTTTCAAGCAGTCTAATTTCTTCTGAACTTATGTTCCGACAAAATGGTGAACTTAATACGTATTTCTCATGTAAAAACATGTAATTTTCCTCGCTTTGAGCCTGAGGAATGGTTTGAGACGTCCTGAAGTTATCTGAAGTATGTGACTTTCTTGGGAATTCAAGAAAATCAAGCAGCAATATAATCAAGTCAATTGAAAGCTCTTTGAGCATCTGTAATAACTGAAATTCTTAGTATACAAAGAGTTCCCTAAATAAGAAATGAATGTTGAATTTCCTCCCTGTGCCCTGCCAGCTTCAGCTGTCCATCCAATTCATCCAGCAACAAATAAATTTCGCTGGAATCTGGATGTTTTTATCGGAAGCTGCAAACTGATGAATCTCACCTTCCATTTCAATCGAACTAGCCCCTGGACATTCCTTTTCCACTCTCTGTTCTTTCATGGATGCTCTGATCTTCACAACCTCTCCCCACCGACTCACTTCTGCGTACATATTAACTAAAAGAGCCTGATACCCACTATTTTCTGGCTCCAAAACCTTCAATGCATTAGCAGCAACTTGAGCTATCTCCAAATTTCGATGGAGCTTGCACCCGCCAAGCAATGCACCCCAGATAACAGAATTTGGTTTGACTTTCATATTCTGAGTCAATTCAAGGGCATCTTCCAGCAATCCGGCTCTGCTTAACAAATCAACCATGCATCCGTAGTGTTCGACCCTGGGAGTGATGTTAAAATCATCAGTCATGCTACGAAACCACCGTCGGCCTTCATCTACTAGCCCGGCATGAGTGCACGCACTTAAAACACTAACAAATGTCACTCCATTAGGCTCTATCTTTTCTCTTCCCATCAGCTTGAACATTTGAAGCGCATCTTCTGCATAACCATGCATTGCAAGCCCTTCAATAACCGAATTCCAACAGAAGAGGTTTTTCTCTCGCAACTTGTAAAACACCACGAGGGAACTATCTAAGCTCCCACACTTGGCGTACATGTCGACCAAGGCAGATCCAATATAAACATCAATGCAGAATCGATGCTGCATTGCATAGTGATGGATTTCCTTCCCCGCGTCTAGTGTGCCAAGATGAGCGCAAGCTGAAATTACGGCAGCAATGCTCACTTCATCGGGGGTAATTCCATGGGCAGTCATCTCTCGAAACGTGGCTAATGCTTCTCCGAATCGCCTGTTCTGAGAATAGCAAGTGATCATGGTCGTCCATGAGATGATATCCCTTACCATCATCCGTTCAAACAGCGACTCAGCCAACCCAACATTACCCAACCTCGCGTACCCATCTATCATAGCATTCCAAGCAGCCACATTTCTTTCGGGCATTTCCTCAAACAACGCCCCGGCAGCGCTCATGTCGCTCGAACGAGCATGAGCCGTGACCATCGCAGTCCATGCGAAACCATCTCTTTCGGGCATTTCATCGAACACCTTCCTCGACTCCCTCATTTTACCGAAACTCGCATACAAATCGATCAGAGCCGTCTGCACGAACACGTGCGAGTCGAACCCATTTCTCCAGGCGTGCCCGTGAACGCTCTCTCCCAACCCCAGACCCCGCGTCGCCCCGCAAGCCTTGACCAGCGACGAAAGAGCGTAGCTCGTGGGACGGACACCGTCCCTCAGCATGGACATGTAACACTCGAGGGCCGGAACCGGCAAACCGTGACGCGCCAGGCATCGGATCATCGCATTGTAGACGAAAGCGTTGGGGCTCTCCATGCAGTCGAAGGCCGCGACGGCGAAGGCCGGGTGGCGCGCGGCGGAAGCGGCGGAGATGAGCTGGTTCATCAAGAAACAATCTTGGTCCGCGCCCTTCTTGAACATGGAGGCGTAGATGGATTCGAGCTCGCCGCTGCTCGCGCATCTTCGCAGTCGGTCGACGAGGGATTGCTTCCAGACTGGGATCTTGGATGGCTGGATCATAGCCTCGTGGGAATCATGGCAAAACCTGTGGAAACGTGCACGGCTTTCGATTCTTGAAGAAATGTGTGCAGCTTTGGTTCTTTCCTCCTCTGTTTTCCCGCTCGCTTAGGGAATGTGGATAGCTTTTTTGATTCTTGAGATGAAATAAGGCGTGTATATATGTTTAGCGGGAATGTAATAAAGCTGGAAAATATTAATATCGGTGTGAAAGAATAAAAAATAAAAAGAAATAAAAAAAGAAAAATAAAATAAAAATATTAAAACTAAAAGAAACAAAAAAAGAATATAAATTTTGAAAAATTCTCATAAGGCGTGTATATATGTTTAGCGGGAATGTAATAAAGCTGGAAAATATTAATATCGGTATAGTACTTTGAAAATTCTCAATTTTAGTTTGAATCTCAAACCTACCATAATTTTTTTCTATCTCATAAAAAACCCTCAACTTTGAGTCACGTTCCGATTCTATCATAAATTTTTTTTCTCATAAAAAAAACACTCCAGTCCAATTTTATTCTAAACCAAATTTTCATGAAAAACCACCAATGTTTGCTTGATTCTTGTATTTGCTTCACTATCACTCTATCCACAATAGCCTTTATGATATTTCCACATCATTGCAATATTTTTAGCCTAATTTCAGATAGAGAAGACGCCTTTTGGAGACGGATTTTTGCAATGACATCTTCTTAGATCTAAAATTTGGTTAAAAATTAGAGCAAATAGGGTTGACCTTCTTCAATTGTTCAGAGTCTTCCTTTCATCTCATTTTGGGAAATTTGATTTTATGCTCGGTATTCAATCTATTGTGCTTGGGAATCTTACATCCATCATGATTGGAGAGCTTCTACTCTAGACACTCGAATAGCTCATGTTCTGAAGTTTTTCATTTCTCATTTTGGGATTTTTGATTTTACACTCAGTATTCAATTTATTGTGCTTCAGAGTCTTACATCCATTGCGATTGGAGAGCTTATGCTCTAGACACTCAAACAGCTCATGCTTTGAAGTTTTTCATTACTCAATTGTCTGGTGAAATTTGGGATGGAAGGTAGATGATGTTAGATTTAGAACTCAATTAAATATTGATTATTTTTTATGAGACAAAAAAAAGTTTAGAATTAATTGTGATTGGATTTAAAATTG
Organism: Eucalyptus caleyi; assembly: GCA_014182885.2. NCBI lineage: Eukaryota > Viridiplantae > Streptophyta > Magnoliopsida > Myrtales > Myrtaceae > Eucalyptus > Eucalyptus caleyi. The sequence goes on along the minus strand of CM024469.2, from coordinate 9,751,193 downwards.
AGGATTAAAAAAAAATTAAGGCAAAGTTTATATTGAATCTAAAAGTTGGATTTTTCTTTTTTCCTATTAAAATGTGCATTCTTCACCTTTTTTTTTTGTGGCCAGGTAACATTCTTTGGTTGAGATGTGGAATGGTTTGTTTGGAACCGTTTTCTCGTTAAAATTCCAAATGTCATTTAAATTTCGATAATTATGAAAAATATATGTGGCCTTACGTGTCAATTGTTGTATAGTATAAAATTTCAGGTATTTCTTTTGTCAGAAAATTTCAGGTATTTAATATTTAAAAAGAAAAAAGAGCTCTGCTACTTTTTGATTACCCTTATCGCTCGATGGATGGTGTAGACTAATCTGTGTTATTTAGATTCTTCATTTTGCCGTATCTTAGGTTCGCCGTGTCTTGGTTGACGTAAACTGAAATTGGAACATCTGGAAGTACTTAATCATTTTGATAAGGAGGTAAAAGAAAAATACAAAATATTGCAGAAAATCTGCTCATCACTATGCACTAAACTTCTTTAGTTATATACAAACATTAGATTGTATTGTAAGATTGTTCATTCATAGGAATTCAATTAGTTTTGTCTTTAACATAAAAGAAATTGCATGGACCATGTCTTTATGAAGACAAAAAAAAAAAAAAATTAATATGTAACACTAATATCATGTGACATGTTAATATGATATCATTCATTTAATAAAGTATTTCAACAACATATTTTAGAAAAATTATGGCAAATGATGACACCTTTCTTTCTATGGTCGAATGGGTGATAACGTATTGACATCCCCCACTTGGTGTATATGTCTCACCTCGGATGATTTTGTCTATGCTTAGAGGAAGTCCCATCTCCCATGCTGCCAAGCATCCCTTCAATGGCAAATGCAATAAGTAATAAAAGATGAACAATTTGGGCCGAATTTTTGACCAAAAAAACTTGGGCCGAATGATATCGAGATGAATGATTGGCCCATGAGCGTGCAAAATATATGCACCCGACAAGTATGAAATATCTGCCCAGACCCAGAAATTTCTATTCTTGTACATTTTGTTCTCAGGGCGAGAGGATTCTCTTTTCGTCTCTTGATCTAATTTTCCTCGATTAGTTAGATAGTGCGTTTGTAATTCTCTTTTGAGCAATCAATTAAATTTGTTGATTGAGATTCAGCTCTAATAAGCTAGAAGTGTACATGTACTCAAAAGTGAATTTCTAAATTCATCTATAAATGCATAAAACTTTCATTACATGATTTGTTAATCTGATAATTTGCTGATCTGATGTTATAGGAATAAGATAGAAAAAGCAGATGTGGCTAATATTTTCACCATCCCTCATTCAATTTTTTCTTGCTGTAGTCGCGCAATGTTGTTCGTGCAATGACAACTTCATGAGCTGCCTACTCCTTGCATTTTGCAAAGGGTTGCAATGCGTGCACGTAGGCAACGATGGAAAAATCGCTAATGTTCGACTACTGTTAACTACTACGTACTCAGACTGATTGAAAGAATTAGAAAAGTATGACTTTTTTTGTAATGCGTAAAGACAAATGGCGTCGATTTTTCATGGGTCTGCAATCTGGTTTAGGCCGACAGTTGAGATCGTGAGCATGCGACACTTACAAATCTAAAGAGGAAGAAAATATTTAAAGTGGGAAGCTCTAAAGAGACTCGTGTAAGAAACAATTGCAAAGTGCTATTATAACTTTATTTACTTTCCAGCCTACTTCATTTGTGAACCAAAAACTCCATACTCTCGCACAGGAGAGCAGGCAAAACAATTAGACTATCAGTAGTCACAAAATCAAGATGGCCAAGCCACAGAAATACACTGTTTCTGTACTTCTAAACAAATTTTAGAACAGAGTGACAAAACACAAACCTGAGAACCCTACATAAAACTTTAGGCCAAAAACAATTCTCATGGTTTGATCCTATCTTCACGGCCTAATCACTAAAATGGCAGCATCAGATACTGATGATGCATCTCTCTGCTAGATGATTTTAGTGACTTCATGGGATACTAACCGATGTCTCCTTGGAATGGGACCAAGGACGGGCACTGATCTCATAAGTACTCATGGTGGATGGAATCCTGTTGCCATCTTCAGGCTATACTTTTGCTTGATCAGATGGCCCATCATGCAAACTGTCGATTTCAGATGGAGGAGTTCCATGTCCATCCAGGTATCTCTTGTCCTTGGCAAACTGAGGCAAAAGCCCATGACCAAAAGCTTTGAGAGCAACGGCAAAAATCACACCAACAAAGGCAAGAGATAGCATCTTTAATAAGGATGAGCTCCACTGCACAAATGAATAAAACTACTATTGTTAAATAAAAGTTACAACATCACATCAGCAAGTACAAATTAGTAAAGCAAACACATAATGTTCTACTACTGTTAATGAAGCGTATGTTACAGCATACGATAGACAAAGATCTCATACTCATACATGGGACAGTGCACAGAAAAGTTCTAAAATTGCTCATGGTAAATTATCTCTATTCTAATATTTGACCCCAAAAAAAAAAAATAAACTACATCTATTCTAATCCAAAGGATGTGTCATGTCAAATCATCTTCCAGCAACTGTTTCTCAGCAGACTGAATCAAACAATGTTTAGCCACCAGTTTCCCCCAATAATCTGAATGGCTCGACAATTCAAAAATTCCAATTTTACGAGTACCATCTTATCTAGTGGCAAACCCCAGATTTAGAAAGAGGGTTGAGAAATATACACACATTAATGCACAGGTTTTTATGTGTGATTTGGGTGCATGATGGGTTCAAATCCCATTTTACCAATTACATTTTTAACAGATCCATGAGATTACTAAAATATTTTACATCCTAGGTTTGCTCATCTAAAGAGTTTCCTATTAAAAGGCAAAAGAAAAAAAATGGATGCTTGAATACAATTTAAGGCCAAAAACATGTAAATTTTCCTATCCTTCACGACAGACCATAGTAATGTTTATTGTTTTTAATAAGTTGCTACAAACTGCATGTAAGATAATTTCATTCAAAATCACTAAGGGCCACTTTCATGGTCAATCAGTGCCAGTATCTTGTCATTAATTTTGGCATGAAGAATGCATACGTTGAATTGATTAGTAGGGTAATCCAATTGAATTTGGTCATCAACACATCTTGGACAATTGAAAATTGCTTATTAAATACATAAAAATACTCGGGCATGTATGGTACAGAGAAATTGACAAAATAAAGACTGTGGAACATAAATGAAATAACATGGCATGCGATCTCTCAGAGAGAGTATACATTTCTATGTAAGGGAGAGAATAAAAAAACTCATTATCTAGTCAAAGAAGAGAAATGAAGTATCATTCATTTTGTGCTTAAAAAGATAATGGAAAACCACATGAGCAGTGAACAAAACAGAGCAAATATCAAAGGTGCAAGGTGGGCAAAAGTCAATAAATCACTTTGTTCATTAACAAAAACCACACCTAAAGGTGATAATTTCTACATTAGTCATCCTAGCTCAGACTAAAAATTTCTGCCAAGTTTTGATGGCATCTGAAATCCAATCTCATAAAAAAAATTTTTCTCATTAAGACCAATGATAACGACCAAGATTCTGCAACTTAACAATGGTATCTTATGGACGTGGGCAAAAGCCATGTTCCATTGTCCAATAAGAGTCCATAGACTACTTAAATAGTTTGCTGTCTCCACTCCATTCATTTAACCAATCTGGAAGCACTCTATTGGATACAGAACTCCATATAAAGTAACGATCATGAAGCATGGTTATATAAAGTCATCGATGATTTACTCTAGTTCTAGTAATAAAAAAACTAGAACATGCTTCAGCTAACCTTTTCATTGGACAAGATGGTAGGATTCACGACCATGTGACATGAAAGCTCTTTGGCGGGCAGTGTATAAACATCTTCATAGAACAAATCTAGTATGTCAGCCAATCCAGCCTGCAAATTCCATCAAGAGTCAAAATGCATGATGCGGATCATTTACTCCTGAATTTAGACGCAACAAACTAATGCATAAATAATTTCCAAGTATGAGACTGAATAAGGGCAATTAGTTTGAAAAGGAAATCAACATTTAGTTTCTGAATAATCACTTATAGACTTCAAAGATCAAACTAATATTCATACTGCACTGCTGACAAAAGCCATCTGCTAAAAATAACGAAAATACAGTTGAGGCATAAGCCTAAAAACAAGAAGAAAGGTACCATCTGGGACTGGGTCAAAAGAACCTCTTGCATACTCTTGTCGAGTTGTCTCCAGCCATCTAATTTCAGATCTTGCAGCTTTTGAGTATCAACTTGAAGCCGGTAGGCAGGTACATATTCACTTAACCAAGCACAGAAGTCAGGACCACCAATCTTCTCCAGTTTAGACTGCACGGCCTGTGTCCACCCAAAGAACTTTGATCCTGGTTTACGAAGCCGAATCTTTCCCTTGCTCACGCTAAATTGTTCCAACAAAATTGTGGCATTTTCAACCATCTCATTTTCAAATAATTTCCACAAAATAACTGAAGAATCCTTTGAAGAAAATCTTCTGGGTTTCCTAAACCATCGTGAGACAGCACTAAAAATTCGCCATGTGCATTATCAAGTACAAGTTGTTCAGTACTTTGAAGAGCAGATGTACAAACAACTTCAGCAAGCATAGAAATGACTTGTTCATCCGATGAGCTGAGGGCAAAGGACACAGGGACCTAATGCATAAGAGAACTGAAGCCATCAGTATCATGTTGCACCTGCAGGACAGACATGCTAGCATAAAGTCATATTAGACTGATATAAATGGTAAATTTATAAACGCTAAAAAGCTATCAATAGAAAGAAGTTTCACCTCTCTGGGGCTTTCAAGATCTTCCATATTTCGCTCAGCTCCAGGATGAAACATTACTAGTTGAAAATTCCAAAGCTGCTGCACAACTACTTGTCTAAATGTCATGGCAAGTATGTTACTTGATGTTGGGCTGCCCAGCATGTCTGTGGTAATTTTAAGTTTGCGTGCCTTCTCCTTAACTTTCCTGGCTGGCAGAAACTAAAGAAAAGATGGTATGAATAAGTACATTTGAGTAAGATGGTAGTTCATTATAGTTCATTATGATTATTGAAATACTATTTCAGATTATTGAAATACTATTTCAGATAAACCTATTTTTGAGATTTGAAGCAGTTAAGTAAAAGCCGTAAAACCAAAATTATCAAATTAATCCGTCAGAAGGTGACAGTTGTTATAACCTGAGGGCCTGTTGAAGAGCACCGTATTACAAGCAAGTGCTTACAGAAAAATTTCAGATACTGGGAGGAAAAGAGATGTATATCACATTTACAAATTGATTTTTCAAAAACATTCATGATTGTGGTATCAGTATAGCTGTCCTTACACCAGTAATATCTCAAGCCATTCTTTCGCAACTGGTAGTTGGACAGCTAGAAAAAAATGCATTGCCTACACTGAAGCATAATAGAGCATTATTTTAGAAGTAATACTTTCTTTCATTCAGGTGAAATAGTCCAACCTGACTGGGGACATACATCACCTTTGTATCTAAATCACAGAGGGACATACTATGCAGAAAATAATTTGGTGCACAATTGAAGTTTACTGTCACGAAAGACCGTCTGCAACTTATGTTCCAAAAAGGTGTTGCAATAGGATAAGGAAAGAGGAAATACTGCTCAAACAACATCATTCACTAGTCAAGAATCTGTAATTTGGCTAGAAAAGATATTGATTGATCAGGTTCATGCAATGTCAAATTCCATGGAAACTTTCAGTCTCCGTAGCCAGTACTTTGGATTTAATGATACCCACAATGGCAAAACACGAATCAGGAATGACAACCAAAATGAAAACCAACCACAGTGAAACACGTTTAAGGAATTCAAAACTTATGCTTCCTAATTTCCTAGCACATGTATCGATCACATGTCATTCTCAAACCATGAGTTCCTCAACTGATATTATCACCTATCAGAAGAACATCAATTTCAGGAAAGAATGCTGATTCATGTTGCCTCATTGCAGATGGCCGTAACTCCTAGTGGCTCAGTTCCTTATTAATCTTACTTGAAAAACCTAATTAACATCATCAGAAAATGATTTCTACCATAATACATTCACGCCATTCCGCATCATTCATCAAAACAATCAAATTCAAAACGCCTCTAAACACGTCCCTCTCTAGTCAATCGCAATCATGTCTAGTCAAATCCACATTTCCTTCGCTATTTCCGCCCATATCATGCCTCAAACAGCAAGCAAAAGCCAGAGATTACAACAAGAAAAAATAAGAAGACTCGCGGCTTCAGCAATCAAAGCTCACCAATCGCGTCGAGACGGTGCTCCGGCCATCGGCGCCTCCAGGATACACGGTCTCGACCACCATCGCGCGGGCGCCGGACTCGACGTGCTCCCGCGCGGCCTCGCCGCCGTCGGCGGCGGCCGCGGTCAGGGCCTGCCCGAAGTCGACGGCTCCGACGAGGCCGAGCCGAGCGGCGTCGTTCTCGTACGTCCTGACGCAGGGCAGCAGCCTCTCGTCGGAGTCGGCGATGGACTCCAGGAACTCCTGCTCCGACGACGGGAGGGCTCGCGGGTGGCCGCCGCGGCAGGAGGCGGCGGCGGAGGGCGGCAGTCGGAGGCGGTCGAGGCGGGCGGCGGAGCGACGCCGGTGACAATGGCGGTGGTGGAGTTGAAGAGAGAGGATGAGTGGGAGAGAGAGTGAAGGAGCGACATTTCCTCGGTTATGAAGAAGGAAAAGAAGAAGAAGAAGAAGAAGAGAGGAGGCCAGGGGACGGGGGTCGTTTTGCAAACGCTTTCTCAGAGGGAAGTACGAAAATGGACCAATTTGCAAAACTTTGATTGTCCACACGATGTCCATGAAATTTCAGATTGCCCCATTTGTTAAAACTTTTCTCTCAAATTTCAGATTGCCCCATGCGCGGTGGCGATTGCAAAATTTCTCTCTATTTACCGCCTCCGCCGTCTTTGACTTTCTTGTTCTTTATAGCAAATGCTATGAGCCAAACGCACTTTGGAAGCCCAGATTCGTTTTAGAGCTGAAAAGCGAAAATTTAATGCTTTTTTATTTTTGAAGGAGATGCGGCTTTTTATTTGATGAGATTTAAAGTAGAACATGAAAAATTTTTTGATGAGATTCCAAATTTTTAAAATTGCGGGAGAGAAATTGGATTCTTGGAAATTTATACACCTCGTAAAACAAAATTTATATTTCGAACGTAAATGCAAATATGTGCTACGCCGTGACAAATATGGAATGAACCCGTGTGGTCGATTCGGGTGGATGGATTTTGCCCATTCCGAGCGTCGACATACCCACCGAACATGTTTAGAAAATTGAATCGATTTTGATAACGCGGTTTATTTTTTTTTTTGAAAAAAAATTATTTACAAAACATTGATTTGAATGAAAAAATCGAAATTAAAATTTTTCACCCATTTAAAATAAAACTGAAATCAGATTGCCCATTTGTTAAAACTTTTCTTCAAATAATTTCGGGACTTAACTTTACCAAAAAAATAATTAAAAACTTTACTCTCGGGATTTTGCATTTTTGTCATGGTGAAAATCTTAGTCTGGAGTTTGTGATCTTTTGCTTTTCGATCCTACGGAGAAAATCTATAAAGTCACGATACTCACAAGGGACCATAATTTTGTGATTATGTAAATACTCACAAGGGACCATAATATGTATGTATGTATGAATGACTATGTAAGAAAGGATGCAAGTTGAGAGGAGCATTCAAAAGTAAACATGTTACTCATGCTGTTTTAAGGTTATTTGACCTTAATCACTAATAAAAATTTCAAGAGGTCATTTTAAAGGTATTATTTTAAAATATCTGAAATTATCCTCCCAATTTCTTAAAGTATCTTAGGTACTCAAGTTTAATGTGCAATCCCACCGCCAAACTTTTAATTTATATAACATGATTCTTGAATTTTGATGTGTAATATCGTTTATAAATTTTTAATTTATTTATATGATTATTAAATTATCAACAAACGTTAACGTAGTCTTTAAATATATAAAAATATTTAAAAATTCACAAGTCACATTAAATATTTAGTTAAAGTTCAAAAATCGTATTATATAAACTAAAAATTAAGAGATAATATCGTATATTAGATTAAAGTTAGGGATTGTATTGATATTACGTATTTGATTAGAGTTCGCAATGGACGGCACAAAACGACAAAGTTGAGAGTAGAAACGACGTTTATCTGCAGTTGAAACTTCCCACCCTCGATCGGCCTCTTCTTTCTTCTCCTCTAGTCTTCTCCAAATTCCACCACTTCTTCCTCCTCCGCTTCCTTCGTCCCTCGTCGACAGAGCTCGCCATCTCTAGGGTTTCCATCAACGCGCGATCTCGGTACTCTTCCCCTTCGCTCTCTGCTCTGCTTTCGACCGCTCTGCGGATACCGATCGGCCTTAGTCAGCCGCGCGTGGGGGGTTTTTGCTTTACCGAGGGCGGCGCCGACCGAGTGCGGCGGCGGTTCCCGAGGGAAATACCCGAAATTGAGGTTCGGTTTCGTAGATGGCCGCGATCGAGGTCCGGGGTTTGTCCCGGTTGATCCGATTGAGTTCTTGGGGGACTCTCTGGGCGATGTCGGAACCGACTTCGACGTCATCGGTTGCCCTTGCCCTGTGCTTGAAGGGGCGTGGATTAGATCGGGTTAGTCGTCAGAGGGCATGGTGCGAGGGAAGGAATCTCGTATGTGGGTGGTGTGGATTAGGGAAGTATGATCGAGTTAGGTGCTTGGTTGCCGACTGAAGGGGGGAGAGAGAGAGAGAGAGATGCTTGGGTTTGATGGCAGCTGAAAGAGGGGAACTGGGTAGTTGCTAGATCGTTTAAAGTTTTTAAATTTGTGGAGTTCTTGAGGGCTGAGTTTCAGCTGCCTTCGAGGCTTCTGTGTGGAATTTGTGGGTTTTAATTTGTGAGTCAGATACTTGTCAAGTTGTTTATAGCTAGATTAGCAGCTTTTCCTTCTGTAGCACGCTGTGATCTTTGTGAAGATCAGTAGGAGTCCTTTCTAGTGTGTGTTTTCCGTACGTTATGGATATCCCGCGATTTTATTGTAAACCTGGGACACCGAGTGTTATCATGCTGGAATTTCTGCTTGGATAGAAAATTGTCATTATAGAATCCAGCTTCCTGAGGAAAGTAGTTCTTGTTCCGAGAGCACGCTTGATGTCTTTTTAACGCATGGCACGTTTAGTCATTCTGGGAGGGATTGTATGGCCTTTTTCCTGGTCTAGAACTAAAGCTTATGGGGTTGTTCCTGAGTCCTTTTGGTTAAGCTCTTGAGTTTTGCATTTTGTGGAATTTTGTATGCTACTATATTTTGCTCTTAGCTACTGACTCTCTTGGTAAAATATCTATGCAGAAGGAACTTAAGCCATGGGAAAGAGGAAGTCAAGGGCGAAGCCACCTCCTAAGAAGCGAATGGACAAGCTAGATACGGTCTTCAGCTGTCCATTCTGCAACCATGGCACAAGTGTTGAATGTCGCATGCAAGTATCTCTTGAATTCGTCTTCTCCCTTTTTACCTTATTTCTGGACAGTTTCTGTTGGAGCCTGGCATGTCTGGAAATTGTAATATCATGTGCTTGCCAAGAAACCCTGGTTGCTTTAACTCAAGGTTTAGAAATATTTTGTCACCAGAGTTGCAATGTCACCGATAATTCTGCTCTTTGGAAGCGTTGAATTGAAATTAGAAGGGAATTAACATGGCAACAGAGAGGGGAGGGAAAATGGATGATTGAGAGGGAATGTCACTGTAGCCAGAAAATTTAAGTTTAAAGTATTGCACTCCTGATGTTGTTGATTTAGAGATACTGCGCTCTCATCTTCAGTTTTTGATTTCAGTGATATGAAGAACCTCATTGGTGAAGCCATATGCGGAATCTGCCAGGAAAGCTTTAGCACTAGCATCACAGGTATACTTCCCCCTGTACTTTCTGCTGATTGCAATTTGTAGTATATGTTTATGATGATACTGGTAAAAACTACTTATGTTTTCATAATGACTCAATGAAGTTCTGGCGACATCTATGTGCTTTTTGATAGGATGATTTGTGGGCAATACAAATACTTTCTGCATGCAAGACGTCTAGAATGCCCTTTTTAACGTATATCTTGATCAAAAGAGATCAAGAGCCATCAGTATTGTTTTAGCTGTATAGATTTGGTTTGTCATAAGGAAGCAGAGAAGACCATAATCTGCTGACACTGGAATTCTGGTTTAGACTATCATCTTTGCCAAAAGTCATCACTGGAGCTAAATAATGTTTGTTTGGTACTCTTCCTCTATTTTTGTGCAATGTGAAAGCAGCGAGTTGCAAGTCGTTTGATAAGAGCTCTCTGCACTTGACTTCCTCAATGTTTTGTGTGATTTAGATGCTGAGAATGTGTAGTTCCTTAAACTATATGTGGTTGAATCTGTTTCTTTTGTTTTTGCTCCTCTCCAGAAAAGATTGTTTTGTGTATTCGTCCTGACCCACTTTTCTTTTTAATTTGTGCAGCTTTAACTGAGGCGATAGACATGTAAGTTCAGTGTGGCCATAGCTCCCTCTTCATTTCTGCTCATACCTCTCTTTCTCCCTCTTACTCTCAAAAGAATTTAAAATATTTGCAGATACAGCGAATGGATTGATGAATGCGAACGGGTTAACAACCTTGAAGAGGAGGCTGCTTAGGACGGAACCAAGATGCATGCAGAAGCTACTCTGTTGAGTAGATAAGCTTGGTGCATGAGTTTCTAAAGCTTGTAATTACCAATCACGTGTGGTTTCTGGGGGCTGTAAGCGCTTGAGTGTGAGCGTCGGCACTGGGGCGACCTAAAGAATAATTTGTAAGGTGAGGCGATGGAATCACCTAGTGTGCAAGTTGGCTTGTTGTACTTATGAAAATCATATGGTAATACACTATTATGTTGTTATTACTATTATGCTGTTGCCACGAATGTGATGCTCCTTCAGTTGTATATGCCGTGGTTGGCATCTTGCGTGGTTGGTGCCTTCTCCTGTACTTTCAACTAGAAAGCATGATGTTTATTCGGCTGCTGATTATGTTCTGAGCTGCTGCTAGTGCTGTGCTGCATCACTAGTTTAGGCAAGAATTGAGCTTATAACATTCCTCGGCTGGTCTCATCGGGCAGCACAAACAAGAATGAACTAGGTTTTCTCGTGCCTCCAGCGAATTTGGGTTGAGTAGATCCTGAATGGCCGGTGCCGGCAGCGAATTGCAACGGTATCGGCTAAACAGGGTTTAGTGTCCCAAATAGACAAACGGGGTTTGGGATTCCGAGGTTTATGCAAATATTTGAACTTGAAATCAAATGGACCACCAAATCATAAAAAGTTAAACATCTTACTTATTTGTTGCACGTATTGTTAAAATTAGACTCTCCATGATAGAGTTTTTGTAATATTTCCTCCCGTGCTCGCCAAGTGGTGCTTCAATTTACGCATTGTGAACGTCACGCATTGCGATTGTCACGATGCAAGAGACATGACATCCTTGTTCAATATTGCGTTTATTTAAATTGGTTTTTCATTTTTGAAAATTCTATTTCTTATTAGAATTGAATTTTAAAAGATGAGTAGTTTGAAAGTAGCTTTAAATATATTCCTAAGTGACGTTATATGTCATAAATAATTTCTTCAATATATGCTTCAGTGTTATGATTTTTATTAAAATTAAATTGTTCATTTAATTTACTTCACTCAAATCTATGTCCAAGTAATATATTTTATGTAATTCGGCAAATCTAATGTGTATCGATCAGAGATAAAAATTGGGGAAAAGCGAAAACCCCGAACTTTCCAAAGTGGGCATTTCTGCAAGCTTTTTTGTGACGTGAAAACCCCAAACTTTCAAACTGACACATTTACCCCATCAAGGGCATTTTTGTCTTTTTATTATGTTTTTTCCTTTTTCTTTTTTCTTCTTCTTCCCTCCGCCGGCCATGGCGGAGGGAAGCCGGCGTCCGGCGACCTCGCCGGCGTCGGGCGAGGGCAGGGACACCCTCGCCCGACGCAGGCGAGGGCGGCCCTCGCCGGCGACGGGCAAGGACAGCCCTCGCCAGATCTGGCGAGGGCAGTGACACCCTCGCCCGACGCAGCGAGGGCGGCCCTCGCCGGCGTCGGGCGAGGGCCCTCGCCTGCGTCGGGCGAGGGGTGCCCTCGCCAGATCTGGCGAGGGCCGTGACACCCTCGCCCGACGCAGCGAGGGCGGCCCTCGCCGGCGACGGGCGAGGACGGCCCTCGCCAGATCTAGCGAGGGCAGGGACACCCTCGCCCGACGCAGGCGAGGGCGGCCCTCGCCGGCGTCGGGCGAGGACGGCCCTTGCCAGATCTGGCGAGGGCACCCCTCGCCCGACGCAGGCGAGGGCGGCCCTCGCCGGCGACGGGCGAGGACGGCCCTCGCCAGATCTGGCGAGGGCAGGGACACCCTCGCCCGACGCAGGCCTCGCCGGCGTCGGGCGAGGACGGCCCTTGCCAGATCTGGCGAGGGCATCCCTCGCCCGACGCAGGCGAGGGCAGGGACACCCTCGCCCGACGCAGGCGAGGGCGGCCCTCGCCGGCGTCGGGCGAGGACGACCCTCGCCCGACGCCGGCGAGGGCCGCCCTAGCCCGAGGCCGGCGAGGGTGACCCTCGCCCGACGCCGGCGAGGGCAGCCCTCGCCGGATGCCGGCTTCCCTTCGCCGGCCAGCCGGTGGAGGGAGAGAAAAAAAAATTTTAAAGTAAAAAAATTTTAAAAAATGAAAAGACCAAAATGCCTCTAATTTTGGGGTAAATGTGTCACGTAACGAAAGTTTGGGGTTTTCGCGTCACAAAAAAAAGTTTGGGGTAAATGTGTCGCGGTTAGCGAAGTTCGGGATTTTTCGCGTCACGAAAAAGTTTGGGGTAAATGTGTCACTTTGGGCAAAATTCAGGGTTTTTCGTGGCTTTTTCCCAAAATTGCAGGCATCAGATAGAGTAAAAATGAATTTTCTCTATTGTCCTTTTTTGTTGTCCTTAAAGTTTTTCGCACGTGGGACACGCACGTGTCGTGCAGCCGGTGCTACGTGTCCTTCGCCTCCTCAAACAGACGGACGCCGTGTCGCGCGGTGCAGACTCGTCTGCACCCGCATCCACCGATCACACGTAACCGTCGCCATCGATTACATCAAGTCTACAGCGATCAACGGCCGTGATCAACGTCGAGCGATTCTCGCCCGAGCCACGCTTTCATGCGCAGCTTTGGACGCTCATTTCGGCCTCAAATCCGCACGCTCGAAATCGCCGCCATGACCGATCGCCAGGACCCCGCCGCCGCCCCCGCCCTCCTCCGCCGCCCGCGGCGGAGCTCCCGAGCGGTGGTCCCCACTCCCAGGAGTTCTCCGGCCACCGAGTCAAGTACCCGAACCCGCCCGACGCGGCGAACCCCGACCCGGTCGCGATGCGGGAGCAGTGGCGGTTCGCGATCCGGCAGTACAGCCGGTGGTACTCCCACGCCTGGGGCACGGCGATCCTCGCCGGGGCCGCGTTCTTCGCCCTGGGCTGGCTCATCAAGGGCGGCAACCCGCTGCCGTCGCTCGGGGACAATTCTCACGCGCCGCCGACGCGTCCGGGCGGCGCCGACGATTCGTCGAAGGACGTGCCGGAGAAAGCGAGCGGGTAACGGAGTGGCGTTGCGGTTGGCGTTGTAGGTACCATGATCCTTTCCTTGCTTTCCTTTTCCATGGTGAATGGTGAGACTTTGTTTGGTAGTGTTGATGCTGTAGTGATGGCTGGTGCTATAATTATCGGTTTCGCAGCGGCTTAACTTGTAGAAGATGGATGGTATTATGAGTGTGATTATAGTAAAGACTGATAATTCGGGTTTGCTTTCCTAAGTTGTTACAGCTCTATGATCTTGTGAAGAGTGATAGGTTAATGGGGGAGATTATGGCTTTGTTTATGAGCATTTGCATTTGGTGAATTGATGTTGATTTTGTGTCGCGAATGAGGTTAATTAAAGAATTGAATTCTAATTGTATGCCCCCACGAAATGGTGTTGACGAGGTACTGTGCTTAGATAGTTGGAAGATTTGATTCGTGTCGCGAATGAGGGTAATTAGAGAAATTAGAATTGCGCGTCCCAACGAAACATCTCTGACGAGGTGCTGTGCTTAGATAATTGGAAGATTTGATTCGAGCTGGGTGCTCCATAATGATGTGGTAGCTTCAAAATTGATCTTGAACAAGCTCAAGCTGCCATTTTCTTTAGAGGTAGGCTCGCCGACTAAGTTGGGGGGAGGTTCTCTGCTTTTACCACATGAGCAGATCTGTTGGAACATTGACTCTGAAATGGGGGAACAATCTTCAGATATTGAAAGCTCCCATTGACAATATTGAGGTTTCTTGCCGTATTTGAGGAAACATTCCTGGGACCAGAGGTACAAAGTGAGGAGGGAGTGAAAGCTGAATACTATCGTCAGTTGGTTGGTCATATAGTTCTTTATTATTGATGCAGCATTGCTGGCCAGATTTACTGAAATGTGGAAACTTCCTGGTGATGTTGAATATTCTTTGGTCCATAGCCTTTTCTTGTCTTTGGTCATGGTCAGCCCCGTAGAGTGACGGGCCGTCCTTTTTGTATTTTGTCAGACTTTGCTTATTGGATTCAATATTAAATATGAAAAAGAAAAAAGTTGATGGTCTCTACATAGACAAGATTTTGCCATGGTCTGACCAAGATTTGCATCGCGCTGAGTCTATCTTATTCAGATGCCACCTTGCATCCATAAACTTGGTTTCTTCCAAGTAGACCAAAACAAAAATAAAGGACTTTCTTTGAAGATAGTATGAATGGACCTTTTATCTTGTACAAAAATTCTTTTTTCTTCTTTCTTTTTTTGTTTTCTTTTCCGAAATTGTCTTGTATGCATATCAATGATCGTAGGGCCTGTTTCTTCTTGAACATCATTCACGTTAGAGAGCTTGCTGTATGCTTATCATGCAATCCAGAACATGTTGTGGATTTTATTGGAAAGGTTATCAAACTGCTGTTTATTTGGTAATGGCCTTAGCTTTGGTTCTTTGATTTTTTATGGCTCTTATGATCATTCTCTTCCTTCAGATAAGGTTTTTCTTTCTTTGATATTTCCTCATTATTTTTCTCTTTGATTGCAAGTTTCATGGTCTTTTTCTCAGCCATTACTACTGCATGCTGTGAAGAACGTGCTGAGCTTTTCTGGCTAGTTGTAGACTATTACCTCATGCCTAGATATTACTGGTCTCACAAAAAAATGAAGGGAATGTGCTATAGGACGAACTATGGAGTGTAATTCCAGTTTAGTACTTTCTTTCTAGCTTTCCATTGCGACCTGTGACATCTGCACCAGACCTAATAATCTGACATCAGGCATATACTTCTCTTTCTTTCCTGGAATCAGGCTTTATATTTCCTTCCTCTTGTTGTTCTAATGTTTAGCTGGAAGGCTGTTCTTAGCGTGATGCCGTTCTTTTACAAGGTTAGAATAGCATCTTGTGCAGTCTGTTCTTTGCATAGGCCTCAAGTCCTTGCCTTGGTGCTCATTAATCCCTGACATGTTTCTCCCAGTTTGCCATCCAGTCTGTTACATTTTTCTCCTGGTCCAATATTGATCAAGATACATAGTTATACTTTAATGAGGAGGAGAAATATGAGACCCCTCACAATGTATGAACCTGGTCTGTGTGGCGGCATTGTGTTATTACATGTTTTCGTTATGGAACTTATGATTGGTTGCTGACCATTCTTCTGTTGCAGATATTTCCAGTCTTAGGCGATAAGATTTTGCACCCAGAAGAGATGTCTCAACTCTTTTTCGTTGCATGAGACTGGATTGTGGTAGCAGGATCTCTGTTCCATGGATCTGAATGAAACAGAAGACTGTATATGGTAATTTAATGCGCAGTGTTTCTTTGCAAGTTTTCTCTCGTGAAATGAATGTCCATTTCGATCAACATCACTCTAATGTAAATCCAGAGCCCCCTTAAGTCCCTAATAAAAGGTCCAATGTAAATGAATGGCACTTCCCTCCAGTGAGTATAAACCATGACCAGTTTTGTTTTTGTTTGAATACTGTTCATTCCGGTTCAGTTCGTTGTTCGTTTATTCCCAGAGATTTGAAAAGCAGAATTACAGCCCGTCCCTTCTTTTTTGATTTGCAATACTGTCCCTTATTGCTACTGAAAGAATGTGGAGTGTCATTGAGGAAGTCCGTTCGGATCTACCAACTGGGGATGGCAAATTAGCCCCTAAGTAGAACCTCAAGCTTTGTCCCATTCTCGAGATTGCTTGCTAAATGCACCTGAAAATCTGTTCCAATCGACAACGGAACTTGAAACGTGCCTAATAGATATATTAATATAGAAACAGACCATATAATTATCTAAAATAACCCAGTTTATACTAGAACTGGGAGGGTAATGATATTGTGGATGAGGTCTTAAATTCCGAATAAGCTTCTCGAGACCATTAATTTGATTGTGGCTGTGTTGTGTTGGGGCTGGTCTGGTACTCAGATTGGATGTCATTCTTAAATATCTCGCAAAATCTTCTTATCTGCTCATATGTTGCATGCATATTTATACGGATGTCCTGTTTTTCTACATATGAGGTCTCTGATTTAGTGGGTATAAACGTGGACATCATCCACGATGTTGGGTGATGCCCACACACGCATCCAAACAATCAGGATGTTCTGTCGGAGCCAAACATGACCTTGATGGATATATATTTGTAAATGCGGTAGACTATGCAATTGGCCGACCAACAGAGTGATGAAGTAGCTCTTGACCTTTCTTCTGTTTTAAGCGAAGGAAGAAGGAATATACATAGCAGAGTAGATACATTCACATGGATGAGAGGCACCTAATGCATTGGCTTTTAAATATAGAAATCTACATGCACCCGGCAAAGGCGATTGAAAGAAAACGAGATCCGGAGAGCCTGCAAAGCGAGACCGATCCTAATGCGGAGGAAGTTCATGACAACGCCTCTACAAAAATGTGGTTTTCTTAACCAGCCAGAGCTACCATGGTGCCGACCTCTCACATGCGATCTTTTTTGTATTCCTTGTCTAAAGCTAAGATTTAGACCTCCGCGGGCGGACCACATTTGATGTGGCCACGACATTTGAGTAGCGGGGACCAATTTGAACCAAGGTTCGCTCGATCGGCTATAGCCTCACTCTATTAGCACAATTTGCATCATTAGCATTACGCTAAGGTCACTGTAAGATGGAGATGTTGGATGCGTACGAAGAACGAAGGACCAGCGAAAAAGGAATCCTGACGTTCTCCGGTCGCACGATTTTCAGTGCCCAAAGAAGAGGAGATGGAGTGAGGACAGGTCCACGTATGACGACGCATGGGCGAGAGCGAGCGAGCGGATTGAGCGCAATTAATGGTCGCATGTTGGTGTCGTGAGAGAGTGCGTATTTACTGCTTGCACGTTTGCAACAAGAGCTCCAGTTCGTTCAGCGCATTTCCAGCTTCGACACACATACCCATCTCATTCGGCATTTTTAGACATTTACCCGCCCACCTCTCCCCTCCTCATTCAATGCAATCATGTGCCCCCCTCCTCCAAAATAATTTATTGTGCAAACAAGGACAGATATCTATTGAAGAGGGATTAGTCGAGGCGACGTGGTTATTTTCGAGTTTTCGTGCCTCGAAAAGCGTCGAGCCTGTAATGCGATTCGAACTCGGGGGTTAACTTGATGGATCGAAGTGTCGTTGGGTTTACAAGTTAGGCATTCTAACGCTGAGATTCAATGATAACATCGAACGTAGGCCAAAAACGTGGTTTCAAAAGTAATTTTGTGCAGTAAGAAGCGGGGAGAATCCAACATAGTATGCCCTGCTCGGGTAATTAACACTACTGTTCAGCTGCACGAGACAAATTGACAATTCATTTGAAGATTTGGGTGATCATATTCCGTCTTTTTGATATATAAATTCATGGGCCATTCCTTTTTAAGTGCCTATATATTTTTGTGATTTCGTCCGCATTATTCTTTGTTCTTCTATTTCATGTGCATGATAAATATTAGAGACGTGAAAAAAGAACCGCCGGAACCGAAAAAAAAATTCTGGGTCTTTTCGAGTTGGATTTCTTTTTCGGTAGTAAGGAAAACAATGGTTCGGTTTAACTTTTAAGTTATAAATCCTGAAACACATTACTGATCTAATTTCGAAATCAAAACAATTAGATTAAACAATGTTTATTAAACACTGAACGTATTCATAAACACAAAAAAGGAAACCCTAAACAGCTCCATCACCATCCTCTCCTTCACATGCCCTCCCTCCCTCAGCACGTCCGCCTCCTCTCTCTCTCTCTCTCTCTCTCTCTCTCTCTTTCTGACTCCCTGTTCGCTCGCTCATTCGATTAGGTTTTTTTTTTTTTTTTTTGTTGGTGAATTAGGGTTTTGAGGATTTCGGAAAGTTAGAATAAGAAATCGCTCGATTTAGGGGACATCCGAAGCTTCATTAATTAAGTATATATTGCTTAACCTCTTGCAATATCGACAAAGTACATGCAAATTTGGCTGGCGCAAAAATGTCATGGAGCAAGATAAGAACTTTGCGAATCTCAATTTAGGGTGGTGAGCGAGGAAAAATGTTTATATGGAAATACAACGAACATGCTATGTAGTTTTTGTGCATCCAAGGGGGAAAAGGTATCCTGTCGGCTCTTTTGACGTCCAAACCTATATAAGTGGCTACCATTTTTCATCTAATAACTTAAGTATTTTATATATAATTTTTTTGACAATATACTCGAATTAAGTCGCGAGAATAGAATTATGTAATTTTTGTCTCGACACCAATGATGTCTTTCTCAATTTGAAAAGAGAGGAAAAGATAATTCGACAAATGAGCAAACCAGCTAGGACAGAATTCACATTCTTTGAAGATGAGATAGTGAGTAGGATTAATTATTCATAAAACTGTCATGTAAGTTTGGTAAATATTAGGGGTGAGCGGTTTTAAGATTAGGCTAGGCTAATTTTGGAATTTAAAACCTACCCACACGTGATTGGTTCTCATATTTTAAAACCGGAAACCGATCATGTAGACTCTAAAGGCAACCATGTTGGTCCAGTCTGGTTCTAGGTCGGTCCATGGAATTGTCCGATTATTTTTTTTCTCTTTTATTTCAACTTTTTGTATCCTTGAAAGGACAAACTTATTATTTCAATGTATATATATCCATCAACGTGCAATATTTTGACACTTAACAACAAAACCGCTAGAAGTAAAATAACAAATAACAGCCAAACAAAAATCTCAAGCAACAAGGATTTATCCAACTCATTCCTTAGTCAAGCAAAATGAAAGCAAAAACAATAGTAGAAATCTCCACTTTCCAAAAAGTAACAATCCATAAAAGATGAACACTTAAAATGAAATAAACATAAAAAAGTTTGAAACACGTAAGACGAAACATGAATTGTAGAACTTAATTCCCCATTTATCTATAAAAGATTGCTCCAAATTTAAATTACTTGGAAGTAAAACAAACAACAAACATAGTTTAAGTGGATTAGATCCAAGGTTAGTTTGCTGGTTTGGTAACACCCTGACCTTGGAACCAGATCGCACATTACTAGTGCCCAATTTTTGAGACTGAGGATTGGATTGTTTCTTGTGGGAATCGAATTGCATTGTTTGGTCTAGTTTGGTGCGAGGTCTACCCTAAACCAGTGCTCACTCTTAATAAATATGGTTATAAATTAGTATCTATTATTAAGGTCCAAATTTTTAATACAATGTACATAAAGAGGATGATAAAAATCATATAATCTTTTTTTTTTTTTGGGTAAAGAAAATCATATAATCTTTTGGCATGCATATCTTCATAAATTCAAAAATTATAAAAATAACCGGTTCAGCAGTTTAGTGTTTTGACTACTAAAGTATCTCGCATTGCTTGCTTATGGAATTTCAATGGGCTTTATACTCATGTAGTGTTCCTCCACATGTTAGTTTAGGCTTTTGGCTTTGATTTTCTAAGATGCCTGCAGAGCCAATTTCCCGTGTGAGGCTCCCCAAACACTCCACATGTGTTATTAGTTTGAGCTTTTGCGATGACCTCCATGTAAATGAAGTGGTCTGCCTATATCCATAAGGTTAGTTGAGTCGAAAGATTCGAATATCCTATATAATATAGAAAAATACAAAGTTGCTCTGGGTCTTCTTTTTGCATCGTAAGGAATATTGTGAGCCAGATATCATTAGTTCCTCACATGTATTGGGAAAAGTATCCAAAAAGTCTTAAACTTATTGCATAAGTACTGATTCAGTCTCAAATTTTTTAATTGGATTGACTCCTTATCACATTAGTACCGATTTAATCCATTCAACCCATTTAAATTAGAAATTGCTGACATGGGCGTTGATCATCCTAAGTGGTAAGGCCAATACTAACGTAGACATTTTAATATAATATTTTGATTTTTAAAATAATTTTTTAAT
Organism: Eucalyptus caleyi; assembly: GCA_014182885.2. Classification (NCBI taxonomy): domain Eukaryota; kingdom Viridiplantae; phylum Streptophyta; class Magnoliopsida; order Myrtales; family Myrtaceae; genus Eucalyptus; species Eucalyptus caleyi. The sequence goes on along the minus strand of CM024469.2, from coordinate 9,730,658 downwards.
AATTTATTTTCTTTTATTATTTTTATTTCTTTTTCCTTTCCTTTTGTTTCCTTCATTTTGGCCGGCAAGGGTAGAAAATGGACCTGAAATTTTATAATTCAAATATCGTGGCCTTATATTATATAATTCAAACTCAAGAATACCATGATAAGTTATTATTCTAGTAAAAGAATGAGTCCCAATAAACTTTTCATTGATGAAAGAATTACTTTGACTTCGCGAAATAACATATGTGACTTTCAACTAATGAAAATTAAGCCGAAGAATTAAATTAAACTTGCTCAAAGTTATGAACTCTGTCCAGCTTATCTTAGAATTACCTACATGGATGACGAAGATCAAGACTCGTGACTAGGGTACGCCATTGCCACAAAAAGGTATTTGATCAATTCAAAATGTGGAGCTCGAAACCTACTTAAAAGAAAGAAAGAAGGAGAGCTTTAACGGACACATTCTTTGAGATAAAATTCGGAAATTTGACCAATGGGAAGGCATCATTTAGAACAAAGGGTTAATTAAGTACCCAAAACTTAATTAACCTCGAGTCAATCCAACCCAAGAAGAAAAGAGGCCCTCTCTTGCTATGCCCGAAATAACCAATTTCCCTTTTTTTCTTTGCAATTAATTTCCCACCGCTTTATCAATCAAAACAACAAAAAACCCTAAAAAGCTCTCTCCCTCTCTCTCTCTCTCTCTCTCTCGTTGACTTTCAAACACTAAGACTAACTCATATTCATCACCACCACCCCCGTATTTATTTCTGCAACAACCGCTTCCATTAGAATAATCTCACTTCTTCTTCTCCTTCTCACTCACCCATAAATACTCCCTGCAAGCAAACCCAAGCGACACCATGTAAAGGGAGAGAGAGAATGGAAAAGGTAGTAATAATTGCAACAAACAATGGAAAGAAAGAGACAAACTGATCAGATCAAGACTCAAGAGTTGCACACGTTCTCTCTCCTCTTTGTTCAATCCACATAGCTTTTGCATTAACATCTCTCTCTCTCTCTCTCTCTCTCTCTCTCTCTCACGGCCTGAAAAATTCCCAATAAAAATCCCAACATGCGTAGCTTTCCATGTTCACTCTGCTTCTCCTCCTGAGGGGAAGGAATTGGGAAAAGTTGTTGTACTTTGAGTATGCACACAAGTAATGATAATAATTTCAGTCCTATTGCGGAAATATATACGTAAGGCAAAGCAAAGGTATGGGTGTTATTGTACTCATCCCAAACTTTTCATTTAATTCCATTTCCCTTCTTGTTTATGTTTCCACAGATGATTCTTGTTGCTGGTCTTGCCTATTTTAATCAACTTGATAAATTTTCACTTCTCATTATTGGGTTTTTTATTTTTATTTTTATTTTTGATATGTATAATCAGTTAGGGTTTCTTTCTTTCCTTCTCTTTATTTTTTAAAAACAAAATTCTTGGGGGGATGGGTTAAGGACTGTGTACTTAATTGAAAAAAATGGACTGAATTTGCAGAGGGTAGGTGAAAGTGAAGAGGCTATAAGAAGAGAGGAGGTGCTTTTAGCTATTGAAGTTGCAGTGAACCTAAAAAAAAGAGAGCGACAAAAGAGTTCTTTGCAGTGTCGTTCTCTCTTTCTCTCTCTTTGGCTGACTGTTCAGAGAGATCATCTTCTTCATATTCCTATTGCTGCTTGGTATCTTTGCAAGAGATTATCGATGGCTTCATCAAATAGACACTGGCCTAGCATGTTCAAGTCCAAGCCCTGCAACACTCAGCATCATCAATGGCAACATGATCTCAACCCTTCTCTCCTGTCATCAAGTGGATGCCACAGAACTTCGCCGTACTCATCAGGTAATAACGATATTAATTAATTTGACACTTGCAAGGATGTGAACTTCCTTTTCTTTTATGCGTGCAAAATATAGGGTTTTTACCCTTTTTCTGAGGTATACAATGCGAATTATGATTTTCTCTCATCGTTTTCTGAACCCCCTTCTGATCCTCAACTCGTCAGTCTATCTCTCTAGCCCACCATGCAAAAACAACCCATGATATTGCCAATCATGGCTTTGCTATTACCCTTCTTCATTTTCAGCTTGATTTTGACACAGTAATATGGTCCTCAAAATCAATTCTCAAGACCCAACATAACTGAACATTCTTGGATACACACACAAGTCACATAACTGAAACATATCCAACTCAACTTGAGCGTGCCGGCCAACCTTTTCCATGGCTTATTTATGTAGACCTTGCTTGATGGTGAAGATGTGTAATTAAGGGCTCATTTATGTTTCTTTCAAGGTTGTGAGGAGCGAACCCCGGAGCCAAAGCCGAGGTGGAACCCGAAGCCGGAGCAAATCCGCATACTGGAGGCGATCTTCGACTCCGGGATGGTCAACCCCCCCAGGGAGGAGATTCGGAAGATCAGGGCTCAATTGCAAGAGTACGGGCAAGTGGGCGACGCCAATGTGTTCTACTGGTTCCAGAACCGGAAATCTAGAAGCAAGCACAAGCTCCGTCACCTCCAGACCTCGAAACAACAGAAGCAACAACAAAACCAAAACACCAACACCAGCAGCAACAACCAAAATTTCAATCCAATCACATCTTCAATGTCGCCCACCGTCACAGCTCCAAATTCATCTTCGTCGTCCTCCTCGTCTGACAGGACCTCTCCACCCGGGTCCAGGAAGACAAACTTGTCCCTAGGTTCGTGTTCTACGGACGTTCTTGATGTCCCAAATCCGGTTATCTCCATGAACCAGGCCTATTTCTCTCAGGCTCATCATGGGGACTTTTTCACCCAGCCGTCCTTGCTTTTCCCACAACCAAGTCATCAGGGCGTAAGCACTTGTGGTTTCACTCAATCTGGTCAAGGGTTTTGCTTCTCTCCACTGACAAGTGTGGTTCAAGTTCCTCATGAGCAAAGCCCTAATATTGGCCCTTGCACAAGCCTTTTACTTAGTGAGATCATGAACAACAACAACAACAACAACAACAATGCAGCTGGTTCTGAGAAACTTGGGCAAGGTGATCATCACAAAATGAAGATGATGCAATTACCAACAAGCTCTCTGGGTAATAACTATTCTGTGATCAACCCTTCAGGGACGACTCACTCTGCTGTTCCTGCAACTGTCACTACTAGCCTTCCTCTTCCAAGCACCAACATCGACAATGTTCAGGGTAAGAAAGCTCTTCACTTAGATATGAACGGAGATTAAATTATTGCTACATATAGAGAAAAGTAGGCCTACCTCCTTGATGGGCTTCTTTCTTCTTGCACAAATTTCTGCGCTAATTATATTTAAAAATACTATTTAAAGGGTGTAAGCAGACAATGTCTGCCTCCTGTGGGTGTGCAGCTCCGTTAGCGCAAGGTTTATTTTTGGAAACATAAGATAAAAAACAAAGAATGTAGGTCAAAAGGAGGATAAGCAAAGGGCATAAGAATATATGTTTGTCTCCCTAAATTTGTTTAAAGATCATGTGTGATACATACACGTCAGTCTAGGTCTGGTCTCATGGAAGTCACTGATGTATCAAAACTATAAAACAAAGAAAAAAAAAATTGAATGTCTGTCACTATTCCAATTAATCGTGAAGAGTGGGAATTAGATTTTGAATCGGGTTTTGCGATCTGCCTGGATGAACGTGTGCATGGATGATGAAACAGCAGCAACAAAAAAGAAAGAAAGAAAGAAAAAAGCAGAGGAAAACGGAAACTGAGTCCTTGAATTTGATGTATTTGACCACTGCGTTGGACTGATGTGCGTATGCGTGCGTATAAATTGGCAAATGCATGCGTGCGTTAGAGTCGAGACTCTGAGAGGAGGAGAGAGCTGATCGCGTGCCTGCAGGTGTCCCGGAGGCCAGTAACGAGGCGAAATCCACGGTGTTCATCAATGACGTGGCGTTCCAGGTGGCATCCGGGCCGTTCAACGTGAGGGAGGCCTTCGGGGATGACGCGGTGCTGATCAACGCCTCGGGTCAGCTCGTTCTCACCAATGAGTGGGGTCTCACTCTTCAGTCACTCCAGCACGGCGCCTCTTACTATCTGGTGACTTATCATTATAATATCTTGAATCCCTGCTGCTCTTGACGTAGAGTATGTTTTCTGTACAAGATCTTTCGCTGTCGAGAAACTTTTGACTGGTGAATCGAAAAGATGTGTTGGGCTGTGAGAACTGATTGATTTGTTAGAGCTGAACTTTGCTCGTTAATCAGCATTTACTATCTTTTGATTTCGACTCACTCGCGTCTTTCTCGGGTTGCAGATATGAGCACGCGTGGAGGCTAAGGAGGTAAAGCAGAAGCTGTCTCAGCTGTGGTCACTGTGCTGCCTTCACATCTCTCTCTCTCTCTCTCTCTCTCCCTCTCTCTCTATCTCTATCTATTACGGTTTACATTGCCGTGAGTCCAAGTTAAGTTTCCGTATGAATCGGGTTTGTGGTTGGTCTTGGAAATCTTGAAGTTTGACGAACTATGTAGTACCTCATTAAGATCAACATGGTTAAATGCTCCTTTTGCTTCTGTCTTTGTTATCCCATTTTTTTTTCTCCTTTTTCTCCTTTTCTTTTAGTCCACAAAGCGCGCTTGCTTTGTCGAATCTTGTAATTGTGATGAACGTCAGAAACCCTAGGCGATCATCGTGTAATAGCAATGTTACATGGCTATGCCATTTATTGCCCAGAAGTCGAGCAGGAGTGATTATATATTTGTATGTTCATGGAAATGTTTCTTAACTCGGCATCTCCTAATTTTTCTTGCTAATTTTTTTTTTTCAAAACCCATTCGAGTTAAGCAAGCTAATCAGTGACAGAGAAGGGGGAATGAAGTAGCCGACATGAATTTCAGCACTGATTAGATTGTTGACGAATCTGGAGTGCAATGATCTAAAAAATTAAGATTCTATTCCTTAGCTAATGCATGTAATTTCCAGATCACTTGTTTACACGATTAAACTGATAAATGTGATTAGGGCAAAGAAACTATGTAATTAGGCTACTGGTCATGGGCTAGCTAGGGAGAGGCATGTGGGAGGTGGAGTTGGATCCCGAACTCTAGTATTTCTGGGGATGTTTACCTAGCCAATGCACTTTGCGGGGGCGCGCGCAAGGAAAACCAAAGTAATGAGAAGTTCTTTCAGATTAATCATATGATAAAGGAAGTATTCTATATGCTTTTCATAAAGAAATTCCGCATTCATCATAAAGAAAGGTCAAGAAAAATAGTGAGGCATCCTTGCTATATGTGACAAACAATTAAATAATCGTTGCACCGCATGTAATCGGCTACGTACTGCTCATTGCACGTCGCACACGTTATTCGTGGCACACTGGATCAATCCATTGTCAACCTAACATGACAATAGAACCATGAAGTATGTTCTCATGTCAACGTAAAACCGAATAACTTCATTTGAGTTGTCACCCTTAGTTACTGAAAAGTCATTGATGCATCCGATCAATCTCATGGATCCGGTTATGCAAAATGTGCCGAAATGCATTTCAATCGAGGACCGCGAGAGAGAATCAATGAACCTTTGGTCTTCCTGGCATGCATAGAACTCCAGTAAGACGAGTGCACACGATAGAGTACCGCCGGTATACACAGTAGCCGGAGTCAGAACGAGGGAAAAGGGGCCAACAGAGACTGAGATTGGCCAATCTCAGCACACGTTGGAGTGATAAAAAAAGACTGATTGAATCCCTGAAAGCAGTCCGCTTTCGAACTGCCCTTTTTTCCAATCCTTATCTTCCTTGCACGTTTTTGAAGGGTCTGACCGTCAAACGCAAAAAGAAGTATTAATTTCTCTCTCTCTCTCTCTCTCTCTCTCTCTCTCTCTGAAAGTTTCGGCATCTGTGTGGTATAATGAGCTGGAGTATGGGGAAATCAGTAGCACTGTGCAAAAAGGGTTCGGCGGAAAAATAGAAGAGACGGGAGTGGTTGGTTGACGATCGTTGTTGTGTGGGACTGGTGCAGATTTTTTACGTGCGAACTGGTTCCAACAGTCTTGAGTCTGATTGAGTGATTGAGATATAACGGACAGCTAACCCTGCTTCGGAGGTTTCGGAAAAAAGAAGAAGAGAAAAATACATAATATAAGATGAATAATAAAAAGATATACACTAATATCTAGTATTCAATAAGGTACGATAATGTAACTAAAATATTTTGAAAGACCAATGAGGTGGTTGGCCCAATATTGGGAGAAGGGTGACCCTTTTTCCATTAGATAATGAGTTGAATTAGTGTCCTGTATCGATTATATTAACTTTAATTCTCGTCGACATTGGACCTTTTGAATTCGGACATTTATAGGGAAATGTTGGAATTCAAAGGAACCGCCCCTCGTCGATCAATTCAAAAGAAATTAGGCATATCTCTCTCGTAACATCGCCATCGCCATCATCAGAATCAAGAATCAAGAATCATCAAGATGAGTGACGATGGCACCTCCCCATCAAAAGATGACTTCCTTCGAAGGTCAAAATGGCTTTCATCTGACACGGGGAGACACGTGGCTAACGGCAATTTGCGGGCGAGCGCTTTTGCGTATTATCGCGAGCCCTCTCCCGACCACGAGGGGGAGAGGGGCGGAGGAATTAGGTCTGCAAACAGTGGAGCGATGGCGACGTTGTTGGTCTGGCCTTTGCTCAGAGACGTTTTGCACGCATGAATGATGGATGATGATGAGGAGGAGGAGGAGGATAAAGGAGGAGGAAAAAAAAAAAAAACATTAACGAGATACGTCGAGCGCGTAAGTCAATGGCGAAATCAAGAGGGTGGTGGGGGGAGAGAGAAATCTGCGTTTCTTGTTCTTTCCCTTCCGGCGTCGGCCACATACGGACAGAAGGAAAGAACGAGTGGCAGTTCTTGCGACTGTGTTTTCTCCTGTCAGCTTTCACTTCATAGGTCTCTCTACCTCCAGTCCTACCTACATAATTTAAACCCAAACCCCCAACATCAGAGGCAATTCCGTTCCAAATGTTCCAATTTTTATCCGGTTTGAGGGAACTCGAACGCTCGAGTTAGTACGTGCAAGCCGGTCAGCAAAGATTCGACTGAATGACGAGTTTAAGATCTTATTGGAGAGTAAATTGGTCATTTGAAAGTTTTATTTGAGATAAGATTCATTATGAAATTCTTTTCAAGAAAACAACCCCATTTTGGGCATTTACTTGAGATTTTTCCATAAAACAAAGATATAGCACCAGAGTAAAATAGGCGGACAATGTGCTGAAATCTCTTTGATATTTTACAGGAGAAGAGCAAGATTAGTATTTTAGATTCGGATTGGCCATCCATTACAAGTTTCAAACTCAATTTCCCTATGGTGTGACATGAGCAACTTGAATTAAATCTATTGATTGTGTAAGCAAAAATGACCTAATTAGTTCTAAATTTAATTATACATATGTCAATTCAATTTTAAACTTTCTAATTATATTATTTTAGTCTTAAACTTTTGCGTGAAATTCTAGTGTGAATTCTTCTAATTGATTATTGCTCGAAATCGACAATATTATGATCTGGTCACATTTAGCCATTTTATGTGGCACATTGCCACATCGGCGATTTCTAGTGATGATTGACTGAAGGGATTACATTGAAATTTTGTGTAAATTTAAAATTGACTTTGTACAATTGAAAATTTTATGATTGATTTGACAAGTTTTTCTGCTTGTGTGATCATGTCCAAATTTTTGCTTTGAACCGTTTTCCCCTTCACTGAGAACTAACGATCATAAATGGATCACGACTTGGGGATTCGAAGGAAGCGTTGGATAACTTAGAAGACTCCAAAAAATAGTCATAATAGAACAAATTTAGGTTATGAGCTTAACGTGGCACGATGAGATGATATTAATTTCGCAATTCAATTTTGATGTTTGGATGGTTGGAGACAGCACCACTACAATGGTTTAAATGTTAGTCCCGTGATCCACGGATACATACTCCTCGGGAATTGCAGCTTGTTTTAAAGTCAATAAACTGAAAAAGAAAAGGAAAAGGCAAATTAATTCTGGTCGTTGGATATTGGATTACCTAGTGAATGGAGTTGACTATTGTTTTTCAGCTTTTTATAAAGTGAAATTGTTGACCATTTGTCAAATGGGAAGAGTCGATTAATTAGACTCAAAGAGAAGTTCTTGCATCGAGGATTGTCATATTGGATTTTATGATTTTGAGGTAATTGGGGAAATATCAGAAGCCCTTCAAGAGCTAGAAGTTTGCAGTGATTAGTGAAATGTCAGTCAAATATTGCGGAATCATTGTATCGTTTGTCTTTGATAAATAATAGGGTGAAAGTTAGCAAGAGCGATCGGCAACCAGCTGAGACTTTTGTATAATATTCCACATTATCTGTTTGAGCCCTAGATGATGATAGTAAACCGAGGTGAGCCGAGGCTAAATTGTCGGATGGAGAAGCCTATCATCGTAGCACCACTAAAGTTTTGTCGAGGGAGCAACCCCATTTTTTACCTTTTTGCGCAAGGAGATTGAATTAGGGACATTACTATTATAAGCAGGTGCATTGTTCGTAAAATTCTAAATACAAGTGAATGTGTCGAACAAGTTATATAATGATAAGAAATGGTATCGTCCTACAAAGATCGATGATTAATAAACTAATTAAATACTAAAATAGATTAATTCTAAAATTTATCTAATATATCAAAATATAATTGAGAATAAATTACAAATAAAGTTTGGAGACTAAATGCAGTAAATCAATCAAATAAATATGTTAAAGTATCCGATTTCACCATAATCACTAGATATGAATTTTATATTGTTGTGGATACAAGAATGATATCAAACATGTGATAGCGGATTTTCCTAATCTATTTACTATCCTATCTCTAGGTATAGCAAACCTACTAAGTTTATTAATCCACTATATTTCTATGTGAATTAAAATAACATGAGTGCATTAAAAATTATGAATATTCTTGGCTTACAATGAGTCTTTTGGATCACCTTATCACCGAAAGCTACACATCTCTATTCACATTTAATTCATGGTTCTATATTATAATGAACAATTGCATATTATCACTTTTCGGTCTCAAACATGCACATCAGATAATTTAAGTGGTAGCCAATCACTCAAAAACATTATGCACAATAATATATAACTTACTTGAATGAAATCAATTGCAAAATATAAAAAACATGAATTAACATCATCATGGTTAGGCTATATCGTAACCCTAACAAAAAAAAAAAAATTAGAATATAGTAGAATAAGAAATAAAAATAAAAATCAAATCCAGCATCTTGAATCAAAAACAGGAATTCTGTCACCACATTTGTTTTCTCTTCAAAATACTTGAAAAACTCACAGAACAATGAAAAACGATCTAACAAAAACCTAGCTGACTACTCTCAATGTTCTCATATTTATAGGATATATCAAAGATCCTTATCTCAAAGCAATTGCACATAAAATTAGGGAATAAATCAGAGGATCTATAATTTGATATTTATCTCACAATGTTTGCAAATAACATTAGGGAACAAAATCAAAGATTCCTTGATTTGATATCCATCTTCCACAGCTTTTTGATTTGAATTCCTGATTTTTGCCATTCTTTTCCTTATCTTCCCAATATCTCATTATTTTGCATAAATAAGGAAAATTCAAATAATCAGAAGGATATCTAAATATTTTCTCATAGATATTGCATGAATTGTTGCATAAAATAGGTAAAATAACTATATATTTATAGAATTATCATGCATAATTGTGAATGCTGAGAAGAGAAGACATCTTGGCTATAAGACTTAATCAACTAGACCAAACACTTTGATGATGAATTATACTCATGTTAATAGGCATATTTTTTTGGGTAAGAAAATGGGTATGACTCGAAAATTACATCGTTACTCTTCTATAAAACATGATCCAATTTGATCTACTAGCAACAAAGAAAGCAAACCTATTGGTGGCCTATCTATTACATCATTATCACTTGTATTGTTGGGTTGGATAACCCAATTTGTTAGCCAATCTTCCCATGCATTTCACTGTTTAAAATAATGAAAAATATTGACCGATTTAAGTGTACTACCAATTTGAGAAATGAGGGTATCACCAAGATAAGCGATGAAATTGATGTTTGAAGTAGAGAATTGCTATTGCTTTGTGACGGGCCAGTCAGTTAATCGTAATAAATTTGGGGTGTTTTTTGGGGAAAGCTGTCCACAGGTTTTAAAAAGAAACATTGCATCTGAATTGAGGGTTCCTATCTTAGAAAAAAAAAATGGAAAATACTTAGAGATACCATCAGATTGGGGTCTAACAAAAAAAACAGATGTTCGATTGGATCATGGCACGGGTGGATAGAAAACTGGAGGGCTGGAAGGAGCAGTTAATTTTGAAGGCGGAGAAAGAAGTACTAATAAAAATGGTTGTTCAGGTTCTTCCCCAATATGCCATGAATATATTCAAAATACCCCCTATCCATTTGCCGAGCGATTGAAAGGAAAATTTCAGATTTCTGGTGGAGGAAGAATGCAGTACAGAAAGGTATTCACTGGAAAAGTTGGGATGTCTTAAAGATGAGAAAGGACCAAGGTGGATTGGGATTTAGAGATTTAATGGAACTTAACAAGGCAATGCTGGGGAAACAAGCCTGGAGACTACATCAAACTCCAGAGGCCTTATGGAGCAGAATTTTTAAAGGCCTCTACTTCCCTAATGGTAGCCTATGGACTGCTACTAAGGGCGCCAGACCATCATGGGGTTGGCAGAGCCTCCTACTTGGCCGAGATGCTCTTGAACCTGATTTGAAATGGGAGGTTAGGGATGACAAATCTATAAACTTAAGAGAAGATCGTTGGCTCATGTCAGGCAAAATTGGAGGACTGGCGAATCAAAATGACCCGAAGCTAGTTGTAGATATTATTGATCCACACTTGCGTACATGGAAAAATCAACTCATCAATGAGCTTTTTGATAGTAACATCTCAGAGGAGATCCAGCAAACAACACTCAGTATAAACACCAGACTTGACTGCTTAATATGGACAGGGCATCACTTGGGGAACTACAAAATCAAACATGGGTACCACAGACTACAAAGAACAACCATAACCAACACAGAGAACTAGGCATCATCTTCTTTTCAAGTCCCCAACCGACTATGGAAGGAAATATGGCACCTACATACTAATCCCAAAATTAGGCACTTCATGTGGAGCTTATGTACCGAAGGCCTTCCTACGAGAATCAACTTGTGCCGGAGGAAAATCTTACCTGAGCCTACTTGCCATTTCTATCACGAGCATCCTAAATCCTCCGAGCATCTATTTATCCTGTGCTAGTGGACAAACGAACTATGGCTGAACTTCAGTGATCAAATCAACACCTCCCCAATATCAATTACAAGAATATATTAGTGGGTATGCAACTACCTCTTCTCCGGCAACTCAACAATTCAAAAGGCGACCTTCGCGACCACTCTGTGGTACATATGGAAAGCACGAAACAGCCTGATCTTTCAAGGCTGGAAAACAAAACAATACAAGATAATCAGTGAAGCTCGCCTAGCTCAGCAACTATTTGAGAAGTGGCAACCACAAAGGAAAGCGATTACCTTGGAATGATACTCATGGGTGCCTCCAAATTCGGGCGCGTGGAAGATAAACGTGGACTGGTCATGGCAAGAAAACAGATCGGAGGGATCCATAGCCGGGATTTGTAGAGGAGCTGATGGGGTGTGTACCGCTGGTTTTGTGCAGAAAATCCGAGCTCAATCGGCTCACATGGCCGAAACCCTAGCCATCCAGTGTACGCTCGTGTGGCTGAAGAAGATGCGAACTGGTTTGATAGAACCAGTTTCAAATGCACGAACTGAAGCAGCTTTCTACATATCAAGCGACTGCCTCCTCACCGTTGATTCTATTCTGGGCCGGACAGAAATTCCATGGGCCTCGCGGCCCTTTGTCCTTGACTACCGACATCTGCTGGGCCAAATGAAGGACGTCTTCTTGCAGTTTGAACCACGTGAGTCCAACCGAGCTGTGGACTGGATTGCCAAATCACACAATTCGGTTCCTTACCGGGTAATTGGGTTACTAATCCCCCGCATGAACTTCTTCTTATCTTATGTGTTGATTTTCCTACAACTTATATTCCACCTACTTAATATCAATCACAGCGTTTTTACTTCGACCAAAAAAAAAAAAAAAGTAGAGAAATTAACAGGCACATTTGATTAGTAAAAGTTTGACACAGAAAGCATCATGTCATGAGAAAATCAAAACAATAAAATTCATATTTCCTTATTTGGTTGCATGAAAATTAATAAGACTCTTTGACTGAATCCTCATTACAGAACTTATGGTTATGAACTTATCGTGAAGATGACGGGGGAAAATTGGTGATTCTTAATTGTCACTAGCCTTGTTAATTGGAACTGTTTGAATATGGATGACAATTCGTATCCATGTCATTTCATGTAATCTATAAGATAGGATAACTTTGAGACAGCGATGTCAAATTCATTTTAATAAAAGGAATACAATGGTGTCAATCTCGTTAGTTTCAAGTTAGTCATATGCTCGTGTTCTGTCTCATGCGGATTTTGCGAAGTATATCATGCTTGCTCAGAAATTGCCGCCTCTAGTTTAAAGGTAGGTAAAAGCAGTAAGAGCGTACATAATATAATACAGATTAAAAAGCCTTACCTTACATCCATAGTGATCGGACTAGTCACAAATAAAATTATGTAGTATATATGTTGCATTTTACGAATGCACATGCACGTCCCAACCACAGAACATATGACGTCATGTAGGGAGAGGTAAACGGTCAGAAGAACTGTTTTTAAGTGGTAACATATGAGTTCCACACCTACTGGAGAATATTTGACTTGAGTTATAGCTGCTCCCATCGATGCCTCGATCTTAAAAGAATCCTTGGTGTAGGGACTTTGGGAGGAAAGCCCGTCGAACAGTTGGCTCGTGGGTCGATTCAAGGACTACATGACATACAATGTAAACTACATATCACGATAAAGAACTGTTCACTTTGATGCCCCAATTCTTAGGCTTATTTCGTTCTATCATACATAGTTAAAGTCTGAGTTGGGATAATATTCGCTTTTGTGCTCATCACGTGGCACTACACTGTGCCTCTTTGCTCACCACATGACCCAATGAGTAAAATGATTATTTATCTGCCATGCCATGATTCTATTATGTCTTGAGTCTAAATATTAAAAGAAGAAGAAGAAGAAGATGAGCAGGACCTTAAAAGGCTCTGACCACCGGGAAAGTCCGGATAGAGGCGGGTTCAGGCCTCGAAAAAGATTTTGACCCCATTGCTCCTCCCGTTCTACAACCCCCTTACGAGGATAGGGGGCAGCCTGGATCCCCGCGACGCCTTCCCCCCTGAAACACGGGGACGTGGTACAGGTAAATGAAAGGTCCGGGGGGAAACCCCCGGGTGTCTTGAGTCTAAATATTAAAAGAAGAAGAAGAAGAAGATGTCTTTAATATAATCTCTAGTTTTATCTTTAAATAGTGGATCGAGTGAAAGTTTATAGATCTCCAGTGAGATATTTATTCACAAATGATATAGGTTACAGTTTATTTAGGAAAAACTGCAGCCATACGGTTCAGGTCATATAGTTTAAATCTTACTTTAGTCAGATACTACATACAAAAGAAATTTTGTTAGAAATTTACTTTTGCTATTTTAGGTTTTACATTTTCACCTTGCATTCAATTCTATGAATATTTTATGCCACTATTTCTCTTGATACCGATAAGAATTATTAGGAATTCAGTTTTACTCGGTAAAATACAACATTGCCCACATGAAACAAGAGTAGAGTATCTAATTATACGCTAAAGCATCTATCTAACTTTGGTCATATCTAGTGATAATTTTTTTAGAAAGAGTAAAAGGTAATTATGTAAGCAATGAGGAACAATTTGAAAATGCTCAAAACTTTTTTTTTTTAAGCATTTTAAAACAAAATATAGATGTTTCCAAATACAGTAATTACTTAGCTTAACGAAAGCCAGAGAAAAGCCAAAAGGCCAGAGTTGAAATCTTAAACTACCTAAAACAGGCCCAGCCTATTTTGAGCCCAAACTTGGGATGGGGCCCAGGTATACCCTTTTGAGCCCAGCACTCGACACTATTGGTTAAGGACATTGTGCCAAATGCTAAGCTTTAAATTATACATATCTTTATTTTTTAATTTATTTTATAGTACTACCAATTTATACGGACGGATCTTTATCATTAGGTTTAGGTTTTGTCGGGATTACTTTTGGAGTAATACCTGAATGTAATAGGTCAATGTGGGGAATGTGCTCTTAAGATCTCACAAAGAGTGATTGATTAGTTGAGTTGCATGAAACTTGGCCGGATATCACCTGATCTCTAATTCAAAAAAAAAAAAAAAAAAAAAAAATTTCTATGAAAAAAAATGTATTACACGCGACGAGTTCTAAAAATGATGTTTCCTTATGAGTTTATGTCAAGTGAGTTTGAACTGAGGGAAAAAATGGATATGTTGAATCAAGTCTTTATAAGTTAACCAAGTTTGTCATAAAGTTTGGTATCTAGAAATTGGATATTACCTTTGCTAGCTAATCAAGAGTAGTTACGAGTATAACGTTATTTGAAAGTATTACCCTAAGAATTTAACGTGACACCATCTCATTTTTGGTATATAAATCCAAATCCATATATAGTACGATTATATATGCGGCTTAATGGTTTAAAATTAGAGAATAAATTACTTATGAATGAGTATAATCATGTGTTTAGTATTGCCACACAAATAAATCAAGTTCTTTTTTCAACATACGCTTAATTTATTGTAGATCGCGTGCTTTTGTGAATTAAACGTAAAAGTACGAGTATTTTTACTTTTAATAATTGTCTACGGAGTTTTGTCTCCACAAGCACAATATTCCTAGCTAAATAAAGATTGCATTCATACTCGAGCAAGTACATTGATGACCTAAATCTAACTAAGGAGGCTAAAAAAATAGTGAAAAAAAAAAAAAATTCAGCCTCATGATTTGGCAAGAAATATTGCATGGTATTGTACCTTTTCCTAAAAAAAATTATTCTATTGGATTGGGCTAATGTGAGAAAGCAGTCCAATTTTTTAGAAAAATTTTAAATAAGAATCCAAAATATCCTCATTTTCTAAAATAAGGGTTCAAAGTGGATCTTATGTCAAATAATGACATGAAATGGCCATGATTGTTTCATATAGAGCCTAAACTTGTCCGTCGCTGGTTGGCTAAACATTTTGACAAGTGAAGGGCATTTTCATCCAATTGCAATTTTAAATTATTTTTATTATTTTCTTTTCTTTCCTTTTTTTTTTTTTTTTTGGGCAAGGGCCAACGGCTGTTGGCGAGTGCTTGACCACTCTCATTGGCCGCAAGCAAGGCCACCCTAGCTAGTGAGGGTTGGCCTTGCTTAGGGTCGATGAGGGCTCAGCGACCCTTTTCGGCCAGTGGTGAGGCGATCCTGACCCACATCTTGTGAGGGCTGACCTTGCTAATGGCTACGAGGTGGTCTCCCCTAAGGCAAGGCAACCCTTGTCCAAGCGAGGCCATCCCTTGCTAGCAGTTGATGAAGGCTTGGCAATGTTCGATGAGGATCATCGATCCCTCGTCAACCCTTTTAAAAACTACGACTTAGGAAGAAATTCATGAGAACGAGCCCTAACAAAAAAAAAATGGAAAATGGCTTGGCAATGGCCATGATAACCAAAATTTTTGGGTCATCAAGCCCTCGTTCTACGGAATAAAAACCCTTTAAAAAAACTATGACTTAGGAAGAAGTTCCTAAACCCTAACGGTGAGTCCTCCCTCATCCCTACGTCTTTGCCTCCTCCTCCTCCTCCACCTCTCCTCATTTTATTAAAAATAAAAATAAATAAAAATAAAAATATTCATTTAAAAATTTAAAAATTTAAAAATTTTATTAAAAATTTACTAAAATAAATAAATTATTTTTATTTATCAAACAGTATTAAATTTATTAAAAATAATTTATTTATGATAAATAAAAAACAACTTAGTGATTTTTCGTAAAATAAAATAAAATAGAATAAATAAATTAAATTTATTTTTAAGGATATTTTAATTTTAAAATAAAATGATATTTTTTATGGCGTTCACGAATGAGGATCAAATTCATTTCCTACATAAACCTTTCATCTTTACTAGCACTAAGATTTGTCCCAATTCATTTCCTACGGAAACTTTTAATCTTTATTAGCACTAAGATTTGCTATTAGGTCATCTTATGCAACTCATTTTGCGATCCTTTTTCCCGATGTGATTAGTTCCCGTTTCTATCGAAGATCTTTGGGCCCATAAATAGACCATTGTAGCCCAATTCCATGAGGAGTAGCGCATCAGCCACGATCCTCCTTGGTCTCACCACACGATCCAAAAAGCGTGCCGGTTGGACCTGCACGTCCTCATTCTTGACTCTCCTTAAGGCCTCCAGGTCTTGACAACCACAAACACGCTCATGCTTATTTACGAGGTTATCCTGTCGGTGACATTGAGGAGCTTGCGCTTGTCAATGAACTAGAAGCCGATTGATCCTAATATGTCTGCCTCATGAGTATACCCGATGCTAGCAATTTGGAATGTGATTCATGATTTGCATGACTAGATTGTTGAACATATTGCAGCCGCTGCCTACAGAGAAACGTTGTCATGAGGACGCAACACGTCCAGCGAATTCGACAAGCACGGTCTATTCGAGATTCTTGACTCTTTTAATGACGCCTCCTCAAAACTTTGACCAAGAATTGACCAAGTAGTAGGAAGAGTGGTTGCCTCCCATGGCTGATTGGAGGTTTCTTAAGTTAAGAATAATAATATGTCAAAGAAGATAGATGGAATTTTTTGTATATTTCATGTATGATAATGAAGATGACTATTTAAGATAATATATCAACCGAGATATGTACAATCAAAGGAGTCTAGAGATATATGCGCATTCTTGAGCAATTCGAAACAATAGAATTATCATAATGATCTTTGAATTGGAAAATTTTCTAGAGAATTATTATGATTATGTTGAACATTACAAGAGAAGTTACGGTTTTGATTATAGAAATGTGTGTTGCGTGGTGGGGCGGGGAAAGGACAGAAATTTTATGGCATCACACTTGTATTATGCATCCGAGCCTTTAGATGATCGGATGGAGATTGCCGTAGTCAACTGTTGAGAGGCATTGCTTCTAAAATCGTGGATGTCTGCATAAATTGTACAAGTGCGGGAGCGGGAGCGTGTTGAACTATTTTCATGCATTCTAATCTATTTTAGAAGCGAAAGCAAGTTGGTAGTCAGCCGAAAAACAAGAGAGGGCATGCCTAAACCTCTTTCGACCTCGAGCGCACTAAAGTGCTGCTTGGGTTGCAATGAAATTCATTGTGGATTTCATCAACAAGATATCGACAATTACTTAACTATTTTAAATAAGTTCTTTTGCCACTTATGTCATGCCGAAAATAGCTCAAGAGTCATGGTCGATCCGACAACCATCCCTTGGACTTCTATGAGTACTCTATGTAACTACTACGTTGATGGTTCAAAATTCTTCATACGAGTAAATAACAATAAGTGTGTTCATACTCATATCAAGTAACTACTTCATCATGATAAACAACTTCTCTTGCATTATTCTCATTATAAAAACCGACGGTAACTTTCTAATGGACTTAGTAACTTTCAAGTTGCAAGTAATAATTGGAGTTAGACAAATTTTCTTTTCGGTAAGTGAGAAGACTTGAGATAGGCGTTCTACATTAAGGCTGCGCATGACAACATTTAGGCTCTGTTTTGCAACTTGCCCAACAAAGTGCGATTCTGATTTTTTGTTTAGGAATCAGTTTGGGACGAGAATCGCGTTTGGTAAATATTTTGTTCAGGGAACAATTTTGGACAAGATTTGAGAATCAAAAAATTTGATTCTCGTCCGAGAATCGAAAAAGAATCAAAACGGTAAAACCTTGTTCTTCTCTTTCAACATCTCGGTTGCCATTCGCCATCGCCCGCCGCCGTCCGCCGCCGCTGCCGCCGCCCGCCGCCGCCGCTGCCGCCGCCCGCCGCCGCCGCCGGTCGCGGTCCGCCGCCGGCCGCCGGTCAGCGAGATCGCCGGAGGCTCGCCGAGCCGGGCGAGGTCCGGCGAGCTCGCCGGAGGCAAGCCCGCCCACCGGCGAGGCTCGGCCTCGCCGGATCGGGCGAGGCCCGGCCTCGCCGGTGGCCGAGCAAGCCTCGCCGGCGGTGGGCGAGGCTCGGCCTCGCCCGGATCGGGCGAGGTCGAGCCTCGCCGGTGGCCGGGCGAGCCTCGCCGGTTGCCGGTGAGGCTCGCTCGGCCATCGGCGAGGCTCGCCCGGCCCCACCGGTGGCCAAGCCGGGCCTCGCCGAGGCCGGGCGAGGCCGGCTGCCGCCGGCGAGGCTCGGCCTCGCAGTCCGGGCGAGGCCGAGCCTCGGCGGGCGGGCGAGCCTCGCCGGGCCCCGGCCGAGGCTCGGCCGACGAAGGCCGACCTCGCCGAGGGCTGGCGGCGCTCCGGTGAGCGTCGCCGGCCCTCGTCTGGCCGGTCGCCGGTCCGGCGACCGGCCAAATGAAGAAGAAGAAGAATAGGAAAAAAGGGGAAAAAAAGAAAAAAGAAAAAGAAAAAAAGAAAAAAAAAGGAAAAAAGAAAAGAAAAAAGTAAAAAAGTAAAGAAATGATTTAAAATTTATTTAAAAATCAAAAGAAATTAATTTGGAACAGAATCAATTAATACGGTACCAAACGCAATTCTATTCCAGAATCAAAAATTTTGAACAGTTACCAAACACGTGTTTTTACTCGAGAATCGGTTAGGGAACGGAATAAAAAAGAATCGGTTCTTATCGAATCGCCAGGGGAAGGGAATGTAATCGTTACCCGGGGAACAATTTCTTTTCAGAAATAGTTCTTTTCAGAAATAGTTCTTTTCTATTTCTATTATGGGGAACAATTTCTAAGTAAAAAATCCGTTTGGTAACTACACAAAATTTTTACTCTAGAAATAGAAAAAAATAGAAATGCGTTTGGAAAAAAATAGTTTCTTTTTATATTTATTTGTTTTTTATTTTTTGCCGGTAGATCGCCGCCCGCGCGGCCGCCATCGGTTGACCGGCGGCGTGCGGCGGCGGCGGGCCCGGCGGCGGTTGGTCGGCCTCCGGCGACTGGCGGCGGCGGCGGTCATTCAGTGGCAGTCGCGGCAACAGTCAGCCGGCGGCGACTGGTGGCGGCGACGGTCGGTCGGCCGGCGGTGATCGGCGGCGGCGACGGTCGATTGGCCTCCGGCGGCCGGCAGTGGCGACGGTCGGTCGGCTGACGGCGGCAGCGGTGGTGGCGGGCGATGGCGGGCGGTGGTCACTAGCGGTCAGCAAGAGAAGAAAAAAAGAAAAAAAAAATTCACTTCGACCGCCGGCGACCGGCGGTGGCGGCAACGGTCGGCCGGCGGCAACCGGTGGCGGTGGTGGCGGCGGCAATGGTTGGCCGGCGGCGACCGGCGACGGCGCGGCGGTCGGTCGGCGGCGACGGGTGGCGGCGGCGACGGTGGCGGCGAACGACGGTGGGCGGCGGTCAAGGGCGGTTAATGGCGGTCAGCAAGAGAAGAATAAAAGAAAAAAAAAATTCACTTATTTCTTAAACTTGTTCCCGGAACAAGAATCAACTTTTTTTTACTTTTCATTTCTATTCCAAAACCATTCCGGGGCTAACTTTTTGTTCCCGAGAACAAAAAACTAACTTGCCATTATCAAACAAGTTTCTATTATTTTTTTGTTTTGGGGAAGAGAAGAATAGAAATTCTTGGGTTGGGGAAGTTTACCATGCGCACCCTAACTATCCCTAAATACTTTCGGAAGCTCTACACTTGCCTTGAAATAATCCTTTTGAGCTACAATCATTTAATTTACCCTAACCCCATCAGTGCCCCGATAGCACGTAAATATCTCGTATGAAGGAAAGGAACACCCATATTAACTTGATGCAATACGTAGCCAACTTCTGGAACTGGCTACCGCGAGAAGCCGATCCAACTCACATCAATCTGGCCAAGGCATTTACCACCTCATTGTGAAGTGTTTTTCTTGCATAATCAATTCATCATAGCCGGGCTCCATACAGCCAGACAAAGTATGATGAACGAGGCTCACATCAGTTCGCCCAAATATGGCTCTTACAGGATCGGCCATAAGCTCCCGACGATGTCGATTATGAGCGTCGTTCGTGATGACGACAGGCGTCATCCTTGTTGCACTCCCTACACAACACGAAATTCAAATCCCCTAGAAGGGCCTAGCAGCCACTAAGGCAGTACATGGTAAAACTCCTGTTTCTCCTAATTTCTGTTATTTTGTTTCCAGGAACAAAAAAAAAAAACGGAACAAGAAAAAAACTTGTTTGGTAAAACATTTGTTCCCGGGAACAATTTCTCTAATTTTTTGTTCCTAGGAACAGTTTTGAGAAGTAAAAAAAAAGTTGTTTCTTATTCCCGGGAACAATTTCTAGAAATAAGTCAATTTTCATTTTTTTTTCTTTTGTTTCTCTCTCTTGTCACGGCCACCTCCAATTGCCCAGAGCCACCACCGACCGCTGGCCGCCGGTCGTCGCCGACTTTTGCTGTCGTTGCGTTGGCCGGTGGTCGGCGCTGCCTAGTGCCGCCTGCCACCGCCGCTGCACAACCGCCTGCCGCACAACCGCCTGCCGCCAATCGTCACTGGCGACCGCTGTTGCAGAGCCCATTGGCCGCCACCTCTTGTAACCAATGGCTGGCGGTCGGCGGTGACGGTTGGCGGTGGGCGGTCATGCAGCGGTGATGGCGGCAGGCGATGGGCGGCGTTGGGCGGTGGCGGCGGCCAACAGTCGGCGATCCGTGAGCAAGAATAAAAACTAAATAAATACAAAAAAATAATTATTGTGTTACTAAACGCATTTATATTCTTTTTCTATTCTAAGAGTAGAAATTTTGTGAAGTTATCAAACGGGTTCTTTTACTTAGAAATTGTTCATTGGAACAGAAATAAAAAAAAAAAAAAAAAACTATTTCTGAAAAAAACTCTTCACCGAAACAGAAGAGTTGTCATGCCCAGCCTAAGCAACAATGGAAGCAAACACCCAGTTCATGAAAAGGAAGCCACTCCCAAAACAGAACCAGATTAAGCAAAACTACAGAGAGACTCCAGAAATGACGTTCGAACAAAGCTCTTCAAAATGAATAGTAAGAGTGATCCGGGCCACGGTGGCGACTGGTGATAGTGACTACTACTTGTCTCACCTTTTCTACGCTCAAAGCACGAAGAGCCAGCTCCGAAAGAAGCGAACAATGAAGACGACCATTCAGTTGTACAAAATCTTTTATATACTTGTATTCTTTCGATGTAGGAAGTAATGATTTTTAGGTAACCATTTAATTTGAAAAATGTCATTTAAAGGACGGTGCTATTTCCACACCCTTTTGATTAAAAAAAAAAAAAACCTTTTTGAGGTAATTGACCAATACACCCTTGTAACATCATGTTTGACAAGAATATACTATTTTCCTCTCATTCCTAATTTATGAGCGAACACTTCTATTTCCGCTTCTTCTTTGTATGGTAAAAGGTAAACTCGTATTTTTCCTCTAAAGAGACAAACGTATGATCAAAATAATTTTGAAAGGAGCATGGTCAAGCTTTAGACATGCTTATCTTTAATATCATATCTCCACATTAACGATAGATAAGCTCAAAGGGAAAAGAAAAAGGGAACATCTTGCTATTCTACTTCTAGCCTAATTTATCGAATCAGCAAAACTTGAAACTAACAGAGGTTGGCGGGGAGGATTGTATCAATCGAACCGGTTCGTAATTGTAAAGGTGGTCGAAAGGGTTTTCTTCGTTGTAGAATTGCAGAAATGACGAGTATTAAGACAATATAGTTCCTATGGGGATAATTTTAAGGCGGAAGATGCACCATCGTGAAATTTTCTCTCCACACATCGAGCTGGAACCATCAGTAATTCAACTCACTAAGGTGTTGCACGGAAAATTTATTATCGGGAAACATTCCCGTGCACATTACTTTATGTGAAATGATCCCCTTGTACTTGATAAATGCGTATTAATGAGCCACATATGCTCCTCGCCTGTGGAAAAAAAAAGGCCAGATACGGTCCGCGTGCAGCTCATTATTTTAATTTGTGCCCAAATTGATATTGAAATTGAATTCATTTGGCTTAATGAGATTTTGGATGTGTCCATTGACTATATTGAGAAAAGTTTACTGTAGCCCTAAATTCGAGTTCGAATGTTGGCCGACTCATTGAGCTCAAAATTCTGAAATTGGCTTGAAATCTTGCATTATTGTAGTCCTTGAATTGAATGCCCTAAAAGAGGAATCAAATCAATGAATTTTGAAAAAAATTGTTGGCGAAGTTAATGCGTCAACGATGGTCCTGGAGGTCCCAAGGGTGCTACTTTCGGAGAAAGTCCTTGTCTTCTTGATAGTCTGTTAACCACCTTGAAGAAAGACATTCCCTTCGAGAGTCACAACTCGCATTGCACCCAACATTTATAACTGTTAGTGCAATTTTCCCTGAAAGGAAATAATAAATCAAACAGATTGGTCTATTATGGCTATTGGAAGAGTACCGAAAAGTACCAAAATCTCTTTCCCTTGGCCTGTAGTTGGTACTCAGCCATATTGGCGACCGGCCATGGGCATAGGAAAAAAAAAAGGAATAAGATAAAATAAAAGAAAATTTTATTAAAAAATAAAAAAATACGAAAAAAATTTATTAAATAATTATTAAAAATTATTCGTATCGATGTCAATGTCAGTGTAATGTAAAACGACCAACGTCCACTTCAACAATTTTGAGTATAAATTGATTGAATGGGTGAATTGATATCAATATAAAATGATTTAGAATTAAATTAATTTAATTAAAATGTTTATGATTATATTAGTTTTAATGTAATAAGTTTAGGGCCTTTTTGGTTTTTTTTTTGTCCAAAATAAAGAGTGTGTTAATCAATATATGGTAGGAATAGTCCCATCTTTAATCAACATCTCTTCTTTTCATGTAGAATGGGGAGTTGCCCCTCCACAATTTCTTTGTGGAGGGGCAACTTGCCATGGTGGCGGTGGTCGCTGGGCATGGATGGCTGAGATGATTTTACAAAAATCTAGTGAAAATACAAGATGATATAGGAGTGAGACCTTTCGGGGATTGAGTCCGAGTTATAAGTTAATTAGTAGGTTATCGACAAGTAAACAACCGTTCCTCTTTACCTAATGACCTTGACTTGTCATCTTTGTAGGTAAGACCTATGGTGAACAGACTTCAATTTGATATGTCTCGGTCCCCCCTTCACGTCATAAAAAATATCTCTACGTCTCTGTTTGCATGATTTGACACATTTGGCGACAAAAATAATCTTTACATAGCTCAAATTAAATTCTTTCCGCTGTCGGTTTGTCGTTGATGGGGATTGAACTTCCGAAGACAGCTCTTCTCTAGAAAAAAAATCTTACATGCTTCGAATTAAATTCGATTAACTACAGCCCTTCTCCAGAAAGCACGCTGACACTGGGGTCTATCCTGGTCCTGCAATTAAATGACCTGAAAAGTCCACTACATAGAATTGGTGAACGACATAACTACATAATTAAATCATTTGAGCATGCCCAATAACTCACCTGTCAATAATTGAGTTTTGATGCTATTCAATTTTAATTAGAGATCATTGACATGACAATTTAGTTATCACTCGTTGTCTAAGTAGCACCGAGATCGACACCGACACCTAACAAGCGACATGACACGACACGATACGGCGACACATCGTTTTAAAAAAATAGAGAATCTCGATACATTTGGATCAATTATATATTATATGTATATTTTATATATAAATAATAAATTATTATTTTTATGATTAGTTCAATCAAATCAATTTTATTCAAATTCACAAATAAATAGATAATAAAAATCCTAAAATAAATTTACATTAAAAATATTAATCCACTATTTATTAATATCCTTCATTTTTTCAATTTGATAAATTTAACTCCATTTCAATAAATTCATAAAATTTGGAAAGAAAAAAAAAGTAATTCATATTCTAAACTTGTATGTTTGACGTGTCGAAAGAAAAAAAAAGTTGAGGGTAAATTATGTATCATGGAAAGTAAGAGTCAAAAGAGAAAATAAGAAAATATTAGGTTTTTTTTTTATTTTCTTTCCTAATTTTTTTAAATTTTTTTATTGATTTTTTTTTACATATATATTTTGACACTTCATTTATTGAAAATTTTTAAAATTGACCTCGCATAATCGGAATTGTATATTGAAAACTCGTATGTCGGAATTCTAAGTCGAGTGTCGAAAAAATTGACTAGGTGTCGAATTTTCCGACACGTGTTGATCGGGTGTCAGAGAGTGTTGGAAAGTATTGGACACATATCGAAGTATCCAACACGATACGAAAGCTTCCGAAGAGTATCGGTGTTTCTTAGCTCACTATTTTAACGATATTCGATAAAAATTGACTAGCAGTGCTGTATTGGAATTTATGTAAAAACTTACAACTAAATTGATAAAATTCAGAATTGAATTGGTATCCACGCAACAGATATAAAATCGATCAATAATTTTTGTCGGTTGGGAGGACCAGTAAGAGTAATGATACGATGGCCCATTCCGTAGGCTGTGACACAGAGAACCTTATAAAAGTGGCCCCAAAAATAACATGACAGGTTACCTTACAGTAGGCCACATATTGTACGGTCGACGTGGTCATACATGATCTGTCTATTGTGAAGATAAAGCTGTCCTTTCTTGTGGACATTTATTGTTTCCTATAGCAGTTGGCAGACGAAGAAACTGAAATTAGGGCAATGTCATTTCCTTTTGGAAATTGCGAATATAAGATTGGCAAGACTTGTATCGAGGATCATGTGGCTGGGGTCGGGGCGACGGCAGCTGGCATCCCTCGGGACCTTGGGTCTATCCATGCTCATAAGGGTTGTCGATGGTGGGACGCGAGTCGGTCGATCATCTCTACCTTACTTGATGATGAGGAAGATTAGTAGCTCATTTCGTATAGAGAATAAGGTCCGTCGCATGCCAAGACGGGCCCTCCTTCACCCTAATGCTGGCACATCATCATTACTCTATAGTACTAACCCACCCCTAGTTTCGTTTGTCGAGAACCGTGGTTACCAATGGACAAACCATATCTTTAATTTGTATGTACACATTTAATTAATTATAAATGTTGGTGATGTTTATATATGTAACTCACCAATTAGATGACTGGTAGGAGGAAATTTCCTTTTAACTAGGGATGATGAAAAGATGACTCTTCTGGAAAAAAGAAGATGTGATTAACTTAACTAGCGCGAAAATAGATGCATGATCAATTTTGTGTCACAAGATTCGGGAAAACTAAATTATTATTCATTTGGGTTCGATCCGTGAACATATAAACAACGTTAATGCAAACAACAGGTTGCTTAGTGGATAAATATACAGTCATTTCCTCGCTCAAGACTAGAATCACTGTAGTTGTGTATTCTCTCGACACTTAAAAAATGTTAATTATCTTTGCATTTTGGCAAGTTGTAATGTGATCCTAAATACATGAACGACTCAAATTTTACTTCGATTAGGTCTCTTCTATTTATAGTCTGGACACACTAGCATTGACTCAATTTTCACTTAGATTAGGGTTGCTTATAGAGCAACCTCTTCCATTTTCAGTCTGGTAAAACAAGCAAGCACAGATTTTTTTAAGATTTATTTTATTTCCTTTTTAAAGGGTATAATTTAAGGGTGAGCACAGTTCCAGTTCTAGGAGAAAGGTTTTGGTTCCCATTTCCTTTTTTTTTTTTTTTTTTTCAGAACCGGCGGTTCTTGGTTCCTGTAGAAATTGGAATTGGAATCGAGAACGAAAACCAAAACCAGAATCAGAACCGGATTGGAATCGGACCGAGATTCCTAAGCCTAAAATTGTTTATGCCTTTTGATTTTCTTCTTGCCTTTTCCTTTTCTTTTGCCTTTTTGCCAATGCTTTTTGGTTCTTATGGTATTTCCATCATCAAATTCATGGAACATAACACTAATGGACTCCATCCATTAGTTTAATTGAGTCATGCAAATTTGTGGGTCAATTTAGTGAGCTCTTTGCAAAAACAAATAAGAAATGAATTCAAGTTCATTTCCCCTAATTTGTTATGTAATTTAGTAGATACCCGTTGGGTTAAGGAGTAAAATTTGTTTTGTCTTCCCGTTGCTTTATCATTCTTCCCCGAACAAGTATTTTCTAAATAAGATATTTGGATAGTCTACAAGGACCTAGATTCATCTTTGTTCTCTTTCCTTTGCTTTTTATTATTATTTATTATTTTTATGATTGTGGGTGCAACCTACTTATGGTTTCTCTTAAAAGAATGTGGAATGAATGAAATAATAATGGAGAGCTCATAGATGAATAATTATCCAAATGCTAGAAAAATTTGAAGTTGACAGTCAATACGGTTTCTCTATGTTTCTTTTAAGAAGTTCTTTTGCCACTTTTCCATCATTTTTAAAAAGCCAAACATGTCTAAGCATGTTCATTATTGTTGCCTTCATTTTCGTTTTGTTTAAATAAAAGTGAAAAAAAAAAAAAAGAAAAAAAGAATCTATTTGACCTTGGAATAAACCTTGGAACAGGTGATAGAGTAGATTCTAGGTTCTAAATTTCGACATATAGACTTTAGATTTCAAAAAAATGAGGAATCTGTATTTGAGGGTCAGTTCCAGGTTCCAAGTGGAACTTGGAACAACTCACCCTTAGGTATAATGGCCTCATCCTTATTTTGTGTGATGGTTCTTTTTTATTTTTATTTTTTATTTTTTTTGAAAGAGTTGGCACTCTAGAGGTTGCTCATGAATGACCTTCTATATATTCTACCGGTCATAGTGTGAGAGAATATTCAAATATATATTTTAATATTAAGGATTCATTTATTTTGCAGAAAATTTATGTATTGAAAAATATTTTTCTAAAAATAATTACTTAAATCGTTTACAAAAATAAATGAATAAAAAATAGTTTCATTATTCATGAAAATATTTAAATATAAATTGCTGTTGATAATATAACAATTTTTGTTGGCTTATTATTTCAAACAATATAATTAATCATTTTTTTAGGAAAATATTTTCCAAATAGTTCATTTTTCATTAAAAAATGAATTTGAGGAAAATTGGTCTTTGATTTTTTAAAAAATAATTACTTGTATTACTTACAAAAATGAATGACCAAAATACAATTTCATTGTCCATAAAAATATTTAGGTTTAAATTGTTGTCAAGAATGAATATATTTTTATTATCTAATTATTTTAAGCGATACAAGCAATCATTTTAAGAAAATATTTTTCAAATATTTTTTATATATATATTTTACAAAATAAACGAAGCCTAAATTTTCAGTCTCGAAGCGTTGTAATGAATCTTCAATTAATGTGGCAGTTTTGTAATTATTATTTGGCCAAACTATTGAGTGACATATGACGAGGCTTAGCATCCAGTTCATCGTGACATTCTATCGAAACAAAGTATAATTTTTTTAATTTATTGCATATGCACTGATAAGTTTTCAAACTTTAAAATTGGCAAATTTAGTTTGAAATCATTTAATAAATTACTAATTTATTCTATTTGACCAATTTTAGGCGGGAATTGGTGATGTGAATGTTAACTATCCTACGTGGCATGGTTGGGATGATATGAAAATTTTTAAATTTTTAAATTTTTGATTTTTGGAAATTTTATTTTCTTTTCATTATTAAGGGTTGGTAGGGGCCATAGGCCATTAGCCAAGGCCTAGTGACCCCCACTGACCATTAAGTGAGGGGTCGTGATCCTCATTTAGAGCTAGGCAAGGGTTGTGATCCTCAAATTGGGCAAGGGTGGCCCTTACCCACATGTGAGCGTTGTGAGTCGTTGCTAGCCATAGTGAGGGTCACTATTCTTGTCCAATGATCGATGAGGGCTTGTTACCCTTGCACGTTGCTAGTAAGGCCTCGCACACCTCACCTTGTGGGGGTTGTTGGGCATCTTCTAGTGGTCCTGGTTCCTTGTCGGCTCTTCACAATAAAAAAGACGAAAAAAAAAAGGGGAAAAAAGTAATGAAATATTTAGAAAAATTCAAAAAATAATTTTTTTTTTTTATGTTAGCACCGGTCATATCACATACGATGACTAACATTTACATCATCAATTTTTGGCTAAAATTGATCGGATGGATTAAATTGGCAAATTGTCAAGATAAATTGTCCAAATTGAAGAGTTTATGATTAAATTGGTACAAATATATGCTTATGACTTTTTTTTTTTTGTAATTTTCTCGAATCTCGAGGGAGTGTTTCCAAATTTTTCTTCTTCCAATTCTGCCCTTCATGATTTATTACATTGTTTGATATCCCAAAATTGCATCCTTTGAGATCACAACACATAGAAGATCTCTCTTCATGCACACTCCAACTTATATATATGTCAATCAAAATTCAAGTCCTTTATAAGCGAGACAAGACGACCCATACCCCTATATCTTGTATGCAGAAAAGAAAACGACTTTTATCATCATATATATTTACCAAAATTTGCCATTGAAACATGCATCAAAATTAAAGAATCCGTACCCTGTCAACAACTATTTATAGCAAAATGATAGTGACGATGCCATCCCAAAAGGCACACATGGTTTCCAGCAAAATGATAATGACAATGCCATCCGAAAGGCGCCCACATGTCTTTCGTCCCTTTCTTATCTTGTTTTTCTTTCACGCGAAAGAAAAAATCTATCATTATGTTAAATAAATGTTATATAAATGATTTTTTCTCCTCTTTTCGTAGACGCCTCTTTTCATTGCTAAAACTATAGTTTTACGACAATTAATTCAATGACTATTCGAGTTGACATTCACGGGATCTATTTAACAAACAATAACTTACTAAACTCTCATTGGCCAAGCCTAAGGATTTTTTTTTTCTTTCTATAAACCGATTTTGATAGATTAATAACTCAGAAAAGTGCTTTCTTTGAGTATGGGGTTCTACTTTATTGTCAAGAATAACAATTGTGCTCAAGGGAAAAATGAAAATCACTTATCAAGAAGCTACGGCAAAATCAGGGGAAAATTATTAAAAAAGTTTTAAACCCATTACACTTATGTCAATTTGATCTTAAATTTTATAATTATGCCAATTAAGTTTTAAGCCTTTTGATAATTTGTCAATTTAGTCAATTTAGTCAATTTAGACTTGAAATTATTTATATGGACATCGGTTATTCCATATGATATGACCGACATTGGCGTGGACAATTTTTTTTAAATAAAAAAATCAATGTTTAAATATTTATATATAATTTTTTCTTTTATATTTTCTTCTTCCTCGTTGGCATGCTTTAACAACGGGCCATGGGAGAGGGTTGATGAGGATGACTTTACTGGCCTCAAGCGAGACTCCATCACGCCAGATTCAACAAGAATGAGCCTTGCTCCAAGTTGAGGTTAGTGAGGCTTCACCTCGCTAGATCTCGACAAGGGTGAGCCTTGCTCGAAGTCGATGAGGTGGGCCTTCACTTATGGCCAGTTGTTGGACCTCGACGATTGTTGGAGGAAAAAGGAAAAATAAAAAGAAAGAAAAGAAAAATAATTAAAATAATTAATTTTTAAAATTATTCATGTCAAAGTTAGTTGTGTCATGTCAAATAGTCAACATTCATTTCAGCAATTTCCTACCAAAACTAGCTGGAAGAATTAAATTGAAAAAAATGTTTAAGATTAAATTGTCATATTATCAAAATATTTTGACTTGATTGACATAATTGCAAAGTTTAAAATTAAAGTGGTAGACGTGCAATCGGTTTAGGATTTTTTTGTACTTCCCCCATAATTAATGTTTATAGTAGTGTTGTCGCCAATAGGAATGATGGTGACTGCCACCTTAACAAGACTTTATAATATATAGATGTTTTCGATTTTTATGATTGCTCGTATGAAAAATATTTTACATCGATTGTACTTCTATAGAATGAAATTACTAGGATTTAATCATGTAAAAGGTTTAGGAAATTCAATGTATTTATTTTTCCCAAAACTTGGAGGAGGATGACAATTAATGATTGTCCCTACATGTCCATTCAAAATTGGGTCCCCCAAAGGCAGTATCTGGGTGGAGATTCGTTTTTGCCACCTACTGTTGCCAAACAAGACATGCACAAAGAGACCGAAATCGCAATCTCATTCAAGCCCCTCAATTCTTACAAACGTAACCTTAAGAAGGCATCGCGCATTGCTTCACGCATCAATTTCACAAGATGAAATCTCGGGGGTTGTGTGCACGAAAAGCAGTCACATTGGCCGGTTCCATGTGCTCTAGATCTAATTGAAAATTTGGTAAATTATATGTTAAAACTTGGTTAAATCTCATGCTAGAGCTACCAATTCAATGAGATGCATTTAGGTGTCCATAATCATATCATTGTAAATACAAACTGCATGTATGCTTGCCTTAGAGGTGTCAAAATGGGTCAAAGACCCGTTCTTTAATTCACATTTAGTGGGTTAGGTTGTACATATTTTAGGTAAAGTTGGAATAATGGGTTATTATTGATTTAGAGTAGCAAGACGCAACTAAATATGAATTTTAGCAGGTTTGGACTACACTCACCTGCCAGTCGCTGTTTGTAAGGACCATATATTATATACGTATATATTCTCACATGGAATAAAACCGAACTATAAAATACAAAATTAAATTAACTATCTGTAGTCTAGGGAAGCCATTCTGACCTTCACGTGTCGGATGAATGTGAACTTACATCTACGTGTGAAGCTGCGACGTAGGGACTCTGGAGGCGAGTTGATACGACAGGGAATATGAAATTGGACCTTCTTCTTCAGAGGTAGAATTAACGTTATATTATACGATGCTGAATTGGAGGCGTGGAAGGCTGGAGACAAAGAGAGAGTTGGCTTCTTCTTTCTGGTAAGTCCAGTCTGTAATCAAAGATGAAGATGACGGACCGTTCATGCAAGCTGCCAAGAGTTTCAGGGGGTACGTGGAAATAGAAGGTAAAAACGCAGAAGGGCGAAGAACACGAGAGGCTCTTTTCACGAGAGAAGGAAACAGTCCAAAGAAATGTTGGGAATTGCGATTTGTCCGAAGAAGAACATTTAGAGAGACCTGTGGATGCGGGGTTTCCTGGGTCACAAAAAAAAAAAAAAACATTTAGAGAGACCTGTGATGATCCGAAACGGAGGAATGAATGTGTGTGCAAGGACTAGGATCAGGTATACAAGGAATTTCTATGATACCATCAGCAATATCACTGAGTCGTCGTTTTTATAACGAGGGTTGATACAATTGGTTGATGTAAAAGAATGAATGGTTAAGTGCGAAATGATGGAAGCTCCTTAGGTATACAAGGTGCGAACATTTAAATTAACCCACATTTTTGACTGTGAAGCTTGCATTCTCGTGCGTTGTATTGGTGACTCAAATTCGACAAATTTTACCAAAGATCTGCTTGAGTTAAACAATTTTCTTGAAGGAGTTTAGATATAAAAATCGAGGGTTTTGGCTAGAGTATGAGAAATTTGGTTGAAACCGACCTAAGTGTACACATGTAGATATCATTTAGATAAACTTAAACATGGAGTTTATAAGGGGTCTAATGTCCATGCGCCTACTATCATCATCGATTAGCTTAAGCTTTCTTTAGTAGAAATTCTTTATATCAAAGCCTAGCTAAATCAAATTCTAATTATTTAATGTCTTCTATTTTGAATCTTTAATATACTACTTCCACACTCATTTTACGAAGACATTCTCCGCGCGTGAGACAAGAAATGTTAAAGTGGTAAACTCTTGCTCCAATAACTAGCACAACTCATGCTTCTTGAAACATCACATCTTCTTTACCTAGGGATGAGTATGCCTCCGCTATAGTACTAAGGTAGTTGGAAGACATATAAAGACTTAACAAGGCAAAAATAGAAACGTAGTAATTTCCAAACCATAGCGAACCCACCACAACGCAAAGAAAGAGACAACCAACCATGCCTAAGTCACCGCAAATTTCCTTTTGTGAGCTTACCAGTCACCAAAATTTCCTCTTGTAAGCTGACCCACTTCTTCAATCCTTGCCACGTCGTGTCCAAACTCATGCAGGAACCCACCCTCCCGAGTGCAGCTATAAAGACGGAGTCCCAGCTCGCGGCAACCCCTTGTTCTCTCGATTACTTCCACGACCAAAGATGAAGATGGATCGTTCATGCAATGCCCAACGCTTCTTCTGGAGAGCCCTCGTTCTCTTTCTATCCCTACCTGCCCATCAAGCTCTCTCCTCGAAGAGCACTCAGGCCTTGAACAATAGGGCCTCGGCTTTTCTTGTCTTCGGGGACTCCACGGTCGACCCGGGGAACAACAATCACTTGAATACGGTGTTCAAGGGCAATTTCCCGCCTTATGGCAGGGATTTTACCAACCGGGTGCCGACTGGGAGATTCTCGAACGGCCGGCTTGCGAGCGATTTCATGGGTGAGCAATAGATTTTTTTCTTCTTTTGTGCGAATGATGGTGTTGCCCATGTCGCTCTGCCTCTCTCACGCACGCAAACTGCAAGATATCAGGAAGCACATTTAGCTAAGCTGCATGAATCTTTAAAAGAGCGCTTTATTCATTGTAATGATTTTCTGAATTTTGTGCAGCATCGTATCTCGGAGTTAAGGACTCCGTGCCAGCGTATTTTGAACCAAACCTTAGCTTTGAGGATTTGAAGACTGGTGTGAGCTTTGCCTCTGCTGGTTCTGGATACGACCCTCTGACACCGAAGATTAGCGTACCTCTCTCTGTCTCTCTAAGTTTCCTTCTATTTTTGCCTTAAGAGAACAAGATCCTTAAACATATGCATAGAGAGCAAAATCCTCAATCATAAGCAATAAATGTCGCTGTCGAGGCATCGACCGTAGTTGGTTTCAACGATGACTTTATTGCGCAAGGTTGTCGGTGCCGGCACTAGGCCGACCCTTTCCTGGCGAGTGGCTTGTAAATGAGAAGAAAAGCTGTCCCTGGCACGTGCGCATCAGAAAATGCACGAGCCATAGACTGCAAATGGGCACCTAAATTTTTTTCTGTTCATATTTCATTAGCGCAATTGTGTATTAAAGACTACGTTTTTGTTTGAACAATTTGCAGAATGTGTTGTCATTGCCAAAGCAACTGGAGTATTTCAAAGAGTACAAGAAGCGGCTCATGTCGAGGATGGGGAAACAAGGCACAACGGACCACATCAACAAGGCCGTCTTCCTCTTGAGCGCTGGCACCAACGATTTCGTCGTCAATTACTTCACCCTCCCCATCCGGCGGCGGAGCTTCACCATCGCCACATACGAGCGATTCGTGTTGCAAAATTTGAAAGACCTCATTAAGGTATATCGTTCTCTTTGAAGCTGCATCTAATTACCCTGCTGCCATTTCAACTTCATTAATTTCAGTCAGTCAAAGACGATCCTATATGACATAATATAGATAATGCTTGAAAGCAAAACTTAAAGTTAAGTGACTTATATTGAATAGGTGAGTAAGGGCGCGTTTGGTAACATTTCTGTTTAAAAATTATTCTAGGAAACAAAAATAGAAAAAATGTTTCTGTTCCGGGGAACAATTTTTGAACAAAAAAACGCGTTTGATAAACTTGTTCCAGGAATAAAAAATAAACGGAATCATGTTTGGTAAATTTGTATAATTTTTTTTTATTTTTATATTTTATTTATTTTTTTCTATTTTCTTTTTATTTTCTTATTTATTTTCCTTTTTCCTTTTTTTCTTCTTTTGCGGCGACCGGCGAGGGCCTCGCCTCGCCCAACCACGGCGAGGCTTGCCGGCCCCCAGCAAGGTCGAGTTCGAGCTCACCTAGATCCGGCAAGGCCGAACTTGCCCAGCGGCCAGCGAGGCTTGGCGTCGCCGGTCGTTGGGCGAGTTCGACCTTGTCGGATCTAGGCAAGAGATCGAGCTCACCTAGCTTGGCACGTGGTCGGGCTCGCCTTGGCTGGGCGAGTTCGAGCTCGCCCAGCCAAGGCGAGCTCGAGCTTCACCAAGGGTCGGCGACGCTCCGGCGAGTTCACCAACCCCCGACAGTGTCGCCGGCCCTCGACAGCCCTAGCCGAGGCCGGTGACCGGCCAAAGAAAAAAGAAAGAAAAAAGAAGAAGAAAAAATAGAGAAGAAAAAGAAGAAGAAAAGAAAGTGTTTCTAAAATGTGTTCCAGAAACAAAAAATAACTTTTTATTTTTTATTTTTTGTTTCTATTCTAGATGTGTTTCTGGGAACAAAAAAATAATTTTGGAACAAAAATGCAAACAAACACGTTTTTGTTCCTTTTTTGTTCCTAGGAACAAAAAAACAGAAATTTTTGTTCTTGGGAATAAAAACAATTTTTAACAAACGCAACCTAAGTATTAAATGTTAAGTGACCAGAAATGAAAGTTATTTGAAATTGGGTGATCTATATTAAATATGTACCAAAGTCGCCCTTATGTCTACCACAATGTTTTTTAGTGTCCCCATAAGCTGGCGATTGAGATTGGATTGGCCAGACATCAAAATGACTGGATTGAAAGCTGATGGTATAAATTGTTGGTTTTCTCACAGAAAGCTCATGTAAACTCTCCATCTTCAATTTGTGGTTGGGGCACTGAAGGGAGGTGGTTGGGAAAGATTATCCGCAATTGGATAGGTGCGTCTATTAAGTTGGTAGTATGGTTGAGACTAGTCGTCACTAGTCAACGTGCTCTGGGTCCCATCAGCCTAAGAATTCACTGACCCAAAGAGGGAAGGTCCTAAACCTAACTTAAAAGAAATGTTGTTAAACTCATAGACCTTTTCAATCACGAATAATGTAATCTTAAGTCACAAAACAATGATACTTATATTCTAAAGTGTTTCAAATAGTGTAAGCGAAGTCCTCAACCTTTACCAGAAGAGCAGCTAGAAGTCCCAAATCCATATTGAAAGTGCAACTACTAAGGCCGTCATGTACATAATGGTCAAAACTTAATTGCATTTTATGAAAAAAAGTTCAGGATTTAAATCGATTGTACCAGCCGAAAGGTTTCAGCCATGATCGATTTAGTTTAGATAGTTCAAGTTTTGAAGGTCGATTGTGCAATTATTTTTGACGTGCCTCTTTTTTTTTTTTTTTTTGCTTTTTATCGCTTTTTAATTTCCTTAATTCAGGGTTTGTGGGAGGAAGGAGCGAGAAGGATAGTAGTGTCGGGATTGGCTCCAATGGGTTGCTTGCCAATCATGATCACCCTCAACTCGAACAACGCCCTCCTGCAGAGAGGTTGCTTGGACCGATTCTCATCGGTGGCAAGAGACTACAACGCACTCCTCCAGATGGAGTTGGCCTCCATGCAAAACAGCTTGGCAAGTCAAGGTTCCAGAATCTATTATGCAGATACATATAACCTTCCGAACGACATGATTCAGAGATTCCCGATTTATGGTGAGTCCCTTGATCTTACCCTCTTTCTCATCTGATCAGATCTCTCTTTTCTTGAACTTTGGATTTAAAACCATGCAGGATATGCTGAAGCTCAAAAAGGATGCTGTGGGACTGGGCTACTGGAAACATCGTTCCTGTGCAACCCCGATTCGTATGTGTGCCCAGATGCATCCAAATACGTGTTCTGGGATTCAATACACCCCACAGAGAAGACTTATTATCTGACCTTTCAGTCGCTTCGCCCTGTCCTCGATGCTCTCATTCAAGACTAGCTCAATCTTTGACCTCGCCTCGTTATTACTAAATAGTTTTTCCCACAAATCTTTGGTGGCTCTCTGCGAAGAATGTGCTAACTCTCTGGATGTAAAGCGCTCCTTATAGAAGAGTATATGTAAGCCTCGAAATCAACACCCAATCATAGCTACGATTTTAGAACATAATAAAGGAGATGAAGTGATTTGCGCACCTATGTGCCGTTTATGTTAAAAAGACACTTGGACACTATTTATAGAGTTTTCAATCATGGATCATCTCATCACTAGCCAAGTAAACTAGTCCAAAATTAGACTTATTAAGAATCTTTATATCTTACCTTATTAGATCAACCCCTATGATGGTAAATTATAATATCAATTAATTTATCTCACATTAGAAAAACTTGTACATTATCTCATTTGGGCTTATAATTATTGATACTCTATTGTGTGTGCGCACCTTTATGTTAATCTAAAGATTATTCTTAACAGTCAATCCGATCTTATAAAATTTCAAATATCAAATTATGATGGAAATTGTACGTTGTCACGACCTCTTTTTTTCCGTCCGGGGAAAAAAAAGAAGGTTTAGGGGTATTTGCCTAAAGAGGCGGACCAATAGCCCTAAATTAGGCGCGAGCTCTCCCAAGCCCATACCTCGCGCGACATTGGATTTTGAATTTTAGTTCTTAACAATCTATGTAATTCTAGGAGTCGCCACTAGCCCATTGGGGTCGGCTAGAAACCAATCGAGACACGGGAGTGGTGTCTCGATTCCTACGCAACCAGAGATTTCTAGGAACGGGGACTTGTTTGCGCCAATGTTTCTATTAGCGCCCTTGCGGTACCACTAACTTGGAAGGTTGTTTATCTAAATGGCCACACAATCTTGATTATCAATTATAATCTTTATGAAACCACTAAGTGTCCATGCAAATGTTTTTGTAGTTTTTTTTTTTTTTAATGTCTAGACTAATCCTAACATAATTTAGAAGAGAAATTTACACTCAAATTAATGAAAAGCGGAGCGTAAGTAAACATCCAAGAAATTGAAATGACTTGAAAATAAATGCGGAAAAGGTAAACCCGATACAAGTCGGGCAAATAATATTACATGGCCTTGTTATCACGCCCGGGACAGAACCCCCATGAGCAAAATGAGAATTCAAATATGCATGAAATTGCTTTATGTGCATGAAATTACTTTAAATAGTTTTAATCTACGCAAAATGGATTATTTACAAAAATGGTTATAAAATACCAAAAATAGCATTAAATTAGGAAAATGACCTTTTAAAATTAGGAAAATTTAATATATGTCATTTCTATCCTAATTTGATGCTATCTAACATTTTTTGATATTTTTGAAATTTTCATATTTTTTCTCTTTTTTAAAATTATTTTAAAAAAAATAATAAATTCTTTAAGCCGATCTATGCTAACATGGAGTAACACAGCACATGAATATCACAATAATCAAGCTCAAATCGACCGTTTCAAGATCGAAGCTTAGTTTGGGCATTTTGTCGAACACTTGGTGTGCATTAAACTAGCACCAATAGCCTCCTCGAGCCATGTTTGCAGCCTTCAATCTCCACTCATAAGCAATCTCATGTGGAACTAAAGTATCAAGATTATACTACCACATGCAAAGAACAAGATTAGATAGAAATCATAGTTAAAAACACACTAGAACCAAGCTAAAATCGTCCTCAAATGTACGGGTTTGAGCTGATTTTGCAAATCTGGGTTTGAACCCAAGTCAAGCAAACAGGTTACATGCCCATATTCAAGCCCCAAAACTCATCACATACGAGATCTAAGGGAAATGCTACTTAATCCACGTGAAAGTAGGTAACATGGGCTTTCAAATGTAACAAACATCATAGAGAATGACTCACCGAAAAACATCAAAACGACCTCTCCAAGAAGCACACATGCAAAACTCTTGGAGATATTTTAAACACTTAGAAAAATTTCAGCCTCAGAAATCAGTTTTCCGGGCTGGTTTTCCTCTTGATTTTCATGATCAAAACATGCTCAAACTTGAAAATAAATACATCTAGGATGCTTACCTTGCTTCCTAGTTTCCTTTTCAAGTGGTTCTTGGCCGATGAAACCGACAAATTATCCTTGGGGGTCTGTGGAAGTTGGCTTCTTCAACTGGAAAGGAGATCTGCAAAAAAAAGAACTGACAACGAAGGTTTTCATTGACCTCTAACATTAGACTTCAAGACGTATTTTGTTGGAAAAATTGACACCACGCCAAACTATATGTATTCTAGTTTGGGTTAAAAGTCAAGATTTTCCTCATTTGTCTCTCAAATTTCTCAAAAACAATGGCTTTCCTCACTCGTGACCAACCAGTCTCAACACTTAGAAAAATTTTCGGACTTTCTTGGCCCGCCAGGAGAGCACTTTTTCGGGGGGCTTTAGGAGGCCTTCCCGATCTCCATTTTGGGCGTGCGACCTATGGATGGAAAGATATTTGAGTGAATTTTCACTCTCTAGTTTAAGGTTTTGGCTAATTTTGGCTGCAAGTTTGCGAAAATCTCCCTTTTCTCTCAGAAGGTTGATCTGGAATTTCTAGGTTTTGCCTGTTCTGGAGTTGCTTCTGAGGGCCTCTTTGGGGAACGATTCCGAGCTCTCCCCTCTCCCTCTCGTCTCCTCTCTCTCATGCCTTGAAAGACCTTGCTTCAGTCATCTTTTCCCATGAATTAAGGGATTTTTGGTCGGTCTTTTGTCCACCTACCAAGCTTGCCAACTGAGCTGGTTCACCTACTCTTCTGACTTAAGCCAAATTTTTTAACTTCTGCAGCTGTTGAGTGTGCGAACTTTGCTGCGATTTTCCCGTGCTGTCAGCGGCTTATCCCTGGCCAATTTCCGTCCACTTGCACTACTATATATGGTCTTCCATCACGTGCAAAGATCGGGCTGGTTGGGCAGCTGAGGAGGATATGGTGGGGCCACCAAATTGCTTAATCAGCAACTCCGAATTAAGACCAACTCGTGGACTGAGTTTTGGCTGCTGATTTGAGTGCTTTAATCCACTAATTTGGCTGCGTTTTTAATCAATTAGAAAGCTCATGTATAGTAGTTTAAGATCTTGGCCATTTTTCGCAATTGTCTCCACCCAATTTTGCAAGAAAGTCCCTCAAAGTTGGCCATTTTCTTACCCGAAAATGTCAAATTCAATGCAATTAGGTCCTTTTTGCCCGATTCGATTAATTAGACCTGACCCAAGTTCAATTTCAACTTAATTGGGGGCTAAGATGATGATTTGAGGGCTCGGGTGAAATTTTGCAAAATTTGCTAATTGATCCCTCAACTTTTGGAAATTGCATTTTTGCCCCAATTTGCCATTTTAATTCCAATCTGACCTCCTGGGCTTGGCTAGTCACATTTAGATCATTGGCCACAACTTTTTCTTTTTTTTTTTTTTTTTAACTTTTTTTTTAACTTTTTTTTTTTTTTTTTTTTTTCGATTTTTTTTAAATTATTATTATTATTTTTTATAGGAAAAACATCTTTCATTTAAAACACGATATTAAACACCTAGATAATCTATATGCCGGAATGAAATATTTTTGGGCAAAAATTAGGTGTCAACATACGTCTATACATAGAATCTTCCATGATCACGATTGTTTTTAACTTACTGATATGGATTCAATATGGTAATGTGGTAAATATAACATCCCATTGAGAGTAATACATTTTGTATTATCCCGTTTGTCAATCAATGTTCTCTTTCCTTAAGTGTCACAAAACTTGATGTGTTACTAAATAATATCTTTATGGTTTCAATGAACCTATATATGTCTTATCTTTATGGTTAACTTTTTTTTTTTAATGTATAACATGACATATCCTTAAGGCTAATAACTGAATGCCTCTAGCTTTTGCTTAATGTTTACAAAATAGCTTGAGATTTTCATTAGATATATGTACTCAACACGACAACAAACATTCATAAACACTTCATTGAATGTAAAAGAGTTGATACATAACAAAACACAAATGTAAACTTCATTAGAGCAAAAGCGAAATGGCTTCCACTAAACAACAACATCTAATGATGCTCTTAGGCTAATGCTCAAATACATAAGGTTGAAGGCTTTTAGTTAGTGGATCTGTAATCATATAATCTATGGAAATATGTTATCCTACAATGTCAACAATTTAAATTGTTTTCTTTATAGTAAAAAACTTGACCTCATGCTTAGATTATTTGAGATATATATTGTCAACACTACAGAGTTCTTGTCACAACACAATTGTACAAGTCCACCTACAAAATCAAATACACTCAACTCTTTAATGAGATTTCGAAGCCAAATAGCTTGAGTAAGGGGTTGTAAAGTATGCTACAAACTCCGATTATGATGATATAGAATTCTATTTCTTGTGTTTCCATGATAATGCACTTCATGCTAATATAAAAATGTATTTTGTTGTCGACTTCTTGTCATCTCGAGAGTTGGCAAAGTTTGTATTTGAATATCTTACTAGCTACAAAATTTGAACATATATGTAAATCGACATATGGTCTCTTGTTCTCTTTAAGAACCTCAAAATCTTTTTGCTCACAACCTAGTGATTGTGTCTTGGATTTGATTGATATTTGCCTAGAAATCCTATTGCAAAAGTGATGTCCGTTCTAATGTAAACTTGAGCGTATATGATGCTTCAAAGTACACTAGCATAAGGCATATTCTTCATTTGAGCTTTCTCAATATCAAAATGAGGATACCATAATAGGCTCAATTTATCACCCTTGATAACAGGAACAATTCCTAGCTTGTAATATTGCTTGACAAATCTTTTTAAGAAATGATCAACGTATGCACTTTGAGATAAACCCAAAACACGATGAGATAGATTCATATGGATATGCTTCACTAAAGTCTTTCATGTCAAAATTCTTTGACAACATTTACTTTGTCTCATGTAGTAACCCATGATCACTTCTCATAAGTAAGATATCAACTATATAGAGTATGAGAAAAATACATTTCCACCTATTGACCTTATAGTATATACATTGATCAATTGTGTTCTTAACAAAATGAATGAAATGACAATACTTTGAAACTTTAAATACCATTGCCTATAAGGTTGTTTGAGGCCATAAATTGATTTTTAGTTAGGACATAAGTTTACTTGAATCATCTATTGCAAACTCTTTAGGTTGCACCATATAGACCTCTTCATCAAGGTTTCCACTCAGAATGGTAGTTTTAACATCTATCTAGTGTAAGTCCATATCAAAATAACCTATCAATATCATGATCACTCTAAAAGAATTTTTAGAAGAGATTAAGGAAAAAGTTGCTTCATAGTCTACTTTTTCTCTCTAAGTGAAACCTTTGGCTATTAGTCTAGCTTCAAACTTCTCAATCTTTCATTTGGAGTCTCTTTTAGTCTTATACACCCATTTATAGTCAATGGGCTTGTGACATTCGAGCAATTTAATAAGCTCCCAAACATCATTATATTTCATAGATTGTATCTGTCTTTCATCGCATCCAACCACAAATCCAACTAAGAACTAGAACCGGCACCTTTATAATTCATTGGATCAACCAATAGTTGATATTATAGTCATGTTCTTCCAAATTGGCTATATATTTTGGTGGTATAGTTGGTCATCTCTCCTTGATGGATTGATGCCATAGCCTTGTCCTACATGTTAGAGACTTGAGGAATTTTATGAGGAGTTGCTTCAACAATAGGATCTTGGACCTCAATAGGTTCGGTCTATGGTATATGAGGCTCCATAACCATATGCATAGGTAGAGAAAAAGACACAATAGTCATGGCCATACTATTATTTGCAATAGTTTTTAAGCAGCTACCTTATTTAGCCGCATCAAATTCCAAAAATTTTGCTAAAATTTTGCTGTTTATGATTTCGCAATTTTTGTGCTTCCATTAGGATTGTAAAATTAATATTTTTTTTTTTTGAATGATTTAGGCAAGATATGAAGTAACATCAAGTGATTTTGGAGTCTATCTTACTTAATGTTGTATTATGTGACCTTATTTCTGTAGGTACAGTTCATAACTTAAAAGAAGTTGATGAAACAACTTTAGTAGGAACCCGTTTTAGTATATAGAGAACTATTTTCAAAGGTTCACCCTATAAAAAACAAGTAAGTTGGTCCTACCATCATACTCCTCATGATTTCTATAAGAGTGCGTTTGCACCTTTCGGCCACACCATTTTGTTTAGAACTCCTAGATATAGTAAACTGAGTTATTATTTCAGAATCCTCTAAGTATTTGGTAAATGTCCCTTCAAGTTGTCCAGCATCACCATATCTATTAAAATACTTATCATTGTGGTCATATTCGATAACTTGTATGACATTTCCCAAGTGTTTCCATACTTTAATCCAAAAAATCTTGAACTTATTAAGAGACTCAAACTTCTCCTTAATCAAGAACAAATAACCATATTGAGAGTAGTCGTTAATAGATATGATGAAATAAAATTTTCTACACAAGGTTATTGTATAGGGTCCACTAATATCAATGTGGAGATCAAAATTAGACACTTGCAGTTTTCTTTTTTATTTTAGTCATTTTACCCCTATAATAGTTTATGCAAATCTCTAGGTCACTTATAAGAGCAAGAAGGATGTCAGCCTTTCCACTATTTCCCTAAATATGTGACCAAGTCATGTTTATGTCACAATGCAAAAAACTCTTTCTTGGGTAGAGGTTTCTTGGAAACAACTATTTTAGCTATGTAAGCAACATATATATCATTGGGAGTCAAACATAATTTGAGCAATCCATTAGATATATTGCAGTAACCAACCTTCTTTGAATTAAAAGAACATAGAAACTACATTATTATTTATTTCAAAAGAGTAGCCACATATATCTAGGCATGATACGAAAACTAAGTTCCATTTAAATGAAGGTATATAAAAAGTATTTCTCAACATCAAATTAAAACCAAAATCTAGTATTAAATTAACATCTCCCACGAACTCAACATCAATTTTTTTTTTTTTTTGGTAAGAGGTAAGAATAATATAGCTAAAGAAACAAGGAGTTACAAAGAGGCAAAACAGACAG
This sequence comes from Eucalyptus caleyi, assembly GCA_014182885.2. Lineage (NCBI taxonomy): Eukaryota > Viridiplantae > Streptophyta > Magnoliopsida > Myrtales > Myrtaceae > Eucalyptus > Eucalyptus caleyi. The sequence goes on along the minus strand of CM024469.2, from coordinate 9,687,732 downwards.
GCGACTCCAAACATGCACTCAAAATGACACAGGCATCAGACCGAGTGGATGGGAGGCGGGGGCTGAAAAGCCAAAAAGAAACAACAGCAGCAAAAGCTGTAAAAGGCCAAACACGACGGCAAACAAAAAAGGACCAAGCAAATGCCAAGAACCCGGGAGCCACAGTCTGGCAAGCCGAGGAGCATACGGAGGGGAATATCCCGTCAATACCTTAAATAGAGGCAGACCAGCCTTGCGAAGGGAGAGCAGGACGCATATTCAACATCAGCAGCATCTCACAGTGCTAGGAAGACAGGCCAATATGGAGACCTTACTCAAAGATCGCAGGGTGGATTCCTCAGCACATTTGGAGTTTTTGGTTACACGGATTATCTGAGACTCTTGAGAATGTGGAGGCTCAACATCAATTTTGTTGTTGTTTCCTATAATGAGTTTTGATTCATCTTAATTTGGATTCCTTTGATTTATGAATCATTGTTTTGTAAATGCAACATGATTAGTTGTACCACTATCTATCTACCATGATTGGATGGGGCTTCAATATATTGGATTCACAAATAAATTCCAAAGAATCATGACTTGTATGCTTAAGCTTAGACAACCAAGTTTTGTTTTTGTTATTGTTTTTCTTCATGTGACTTTTCTTCTTACAAAAGAAGCAATTGTTAGATATCCTTCTTGAAGGATGCTTTTCAAGGACTTAAATTGTCAAAATGACTGGTGGTTTGAGAAATTCCTTTATGAGTACGATTTTTAAACCCCTTACTCCTCTTATTGCTAGAATTAAAGGCATGAAGGGCAAGGTGCCCTTTTTCTTTCTTTGATTTCTATTCCCTCTGCCACCACCCTAAATATCAGATCATTAATTGACTAGTTCTCATCTTTGGAGTTGTAATTGGTCATGATAATACCAAAATTAGGTGGAAGGGCATTTGGGACTTGATGCACAATGCAAGTATCGGGAATTGTAACTCGAAGGGTTTGGAGTTTTGTTTGTAGGGCTACCATTCTAAGCACGTAATCTTTAACCCTATCAAAGCTATCATACCTCATATTGAAGAGTCTTTGTAGAATTGTCTCAATCTTAACATTAGATGAGATAGTTTGTAATGTCCCTAATTTCAACCCCTATTTTAGCCTAACCACTAGGAAAAGTCCGGTATGCCAATGGCGAGACTTGGCCATGAGCGGGCTTGAGGGCTAGTCATAAGTCAAGTGGTCATTTGGGGATCGGCAAATCAAGGTCCAGTTATAGAGTATTCGACTATGGAATGATTATTCGGCCATAAGGATCGATTGTGGGATGATCACGTACCATCATGGATCGGCGGATGGTCATGGCTCGATTCCACTAGGTTAATGCACCAGTTGCAGGTGATCCCACCGGTTGTTGTATGGACCATGGATGACCATGAGTTGATGAGCTGGGACTAATCTATCGATTTGATGTGATCATATGATTGATAATCAACCATGGATCGGACAAACTCAATAGTGTTCAATGTTAGATTGACTATGACTTGTGATGTGGGACCTTGGATTGGCCATAAGACAAGCCACGGAAACTAGTAGATTGGCCCAAGGATTAGCCTCAAGCTTGGCCAAGAGGACTGGCCCATGAATCGGTTAGAGGATTGATCAATTGGGCCAAGGTATGGCCCTAAGACCCAATCGTGAGCCCCTTTTTTTTTCTCGATAAAGGGGAGCTTGAACTTAGTTTGGCCGATTGAGCCAAATTGCATCAGGCTTCGTAAGAACATGGCTTAGGCACAAACCTTGGGCTAAACAACATAGTTGATCTCAATTGAACTTGATTGGATCCCAACCAATGACAAGGCTTTCACAAACTTAGATATTTTTCCAAGTTACATTTATAACATGCGTCACATAGTAAATTAAGAGGCACGGACACTTGGTGCAATGAAGCTTTATTGTAAAGGATAAGACTAGACTTGGACTTGAAATAATTAAGGAAAACAACACTTAAGTCTTGGCTAATCAAAGTTTCTCAGAAGAATTAGTGTGAACAAGTGCGAACACCTTAAGGAAATTGTGGAAAAAGGAAGACCCTAGAGCCTAGGCCTCCTACTATACTAGAACCTAAGTGTGGAAGGTGCACTTTGGAATCCACAAGAAAGGCGCTACATGCCTAGAGAGAAGGGGGAAAACCAAGACCGGTCCAACTTTGGATAAGTCTATCTTATCTCTTTTGGACTTTAGCTAATTAATAATTGAGATGAGGTATCCAAGCTGGTTTAGGGCCTAATTAGAATCTTGAGAGATAAGATTGTACATCCATTGATGATCCTTGACTCAAGACCAAGTGGGAGCACTCCTCTTTCTAAACAGAATTTACCACTTTTGATTTTGAAATCTCTAGACCTTTGTTGTTTGCCAATTTTACATAGTCTTTTGTGTTAAGAATTTGAATAAACTTCCTCTTTCTAACAGAATTTACCACCTTTGATTTTCGAAATTTCTGAACCTTTGTTGTTTGCTAATTTTATAGAACTTTTTTTGGTAAAAATTTGAAAAAACTTCCTTCATGAAAGTTGTTCCAAATATCATTCAGATTTTTTAAAGGTGAAATGATAGGGACAAAGGTCCAATCATTTACTGTCTAGAACTTGCTCCGTGTGGTTAAAACAATAATCATATTACTTTCTCAAATTTTATAAAAATTTTCTTTCAAATTTGAATATGCTTCCTTCATTAAAGTTTAAAATGACATATGTCTATAACATATAAAAAATTCAAATAGTTTTGAAAAGAATTAGATTTAGAAATGGGTTTTCTTTGCGGATATTGCATTTACTGACGGATAGGTTTTCGGATTTAGGATTTGTTGCTCTTTCTACAACATGAATTGGACTTAGCTTCTTTCATGAAATATATTAATTAAGATCTTCTCTATAACATACTGAAATTTGGTAAGGCAATGACATTATTTTTGAAAACTAGTAAAATTTATTGTTCTTGTTCAAGAGATGTGAATCACACCCAACTTGGATTCTAAGTCTTAATTTCCTCCTTGAGGTGTCCCAACTTACCAAGCTATAGTCCTACGTATCTCAAGGCTTAATGACTAAGTAATACTCCTTATAAATGCCTCTTGATTGTTCCAACAGGTTTTTTTTTTTTTTTTTTTTTTAGTTTCATTTTCAGGTTTGCATCGGTCGATCTAGATGATGAAGCGGGCTCAGTCCAATTAATGACTCCATAGGCAAGTTGGTCAGGGCACTTAGAGGAGTGATCTTTGGGTAAGGCATCAAGCAACACCCATTGATTCTTGTTGCGATAAGCTTGCCTTCCTAAGTTCTCGCACCAAAATCTGTGGACCGAACAGCAAATTCAATCAAATTCGAAATCAAATGGAATACTTACGAATTTTAAATGAAGTGATTGTGGTATATGTATGGACAAGAACGATACATACAAGCCCTTCGTAGCTCCACATAGTTTGACAATCTACTGCTTGATATGAAAGTTTCGGTTATGCTTTATGTACCTTCGAGAGTGATGGAGGGTGGTGCTTCTTTGGCTACTTTCTTTAAAAGCCACACTTCGTCGCTCAGTGATGGAGGGTGGTGCTTCTTGTTCACTACACATGACAAAGAAAACTTGTCAATCTTGAAGTCTTTTTTAGTTCAACCAAAAGGATCACGAATTAGCAGTTAAAAATCAAATGTCATAGGCAACTAAACTAATAATTGCAAACTTACAAACTCCTCGATGATAAGCCATATTAGGCGAGCGGCGAGCAGTGTCGGGGCGGCTAGGCGAGTGAGCAGCCTCCACTAGGGGGACAAGCGGCGTCCAACGGCGTCGTCGACGTCAAGCGGCTGAGCGGCGAGGCAAGCGAGGGGTGACGGCGTGAGCACTTCAAACTGGAAAAAACTCTACGAAAGATGATCTCAAGATGTCGCAAAAGTAGCATCAACAACACTACAAGGGAATTCAGCTAACGAATTAGTTGAAAAAGGTTCTGGTAAAGTAGCTTATCAGCTGAACAGGCTCCCCTTTCGCCAGTTCAATCTCAAAACTCAGGTGGGCGAGAAGCAAGCTCGAGAATCGGCTTATCCTCGAAGAATCAATTTCTCCAATCTCTGTGAGACGAAATGTCAAGCATCAAGAGTCAACCGAAAACGATCGATCAAGCTGACCACAACCTTCAATCAATCGCGCCATATCGACACCCCACCCATCCACGAACGAACAGAAAACCCCTTCTTCACGCCTAGCTCATTAACCATTCCGCGAACGAAAAGAAACCCCTTTCTTCACGACCCGAGAACAAAAACACGAAAGAACGAAAACTTTACCATCTCCCAAGCTCAAAAGAGCCCGGATTCCCCGAAATCAAACCGAGCATATCGAGATAGCCTCATGCAACGGTTCAATCTCCAACCCATTAACCCGAAAGCGAATCGAAGGCGAGAAGGAGCTGGAATCGGTACCGTAGGTGACGTCCTTGACGGAAGCGGAGCGCGAGAAGGGACTCCGCGTCGCGCCCGAGGGGTTCGGAGCAACGATGGCCCAGGACGGCGAGCGGCGGCAAGAGGTGTTGACGGTGGCTTGGGACGGCGGCGGTGGCTCACGGCGGCAAGGAGCGACGCGGACGGCATGACAGCTTGTCGGGCTCAACGGCAACACGGCTTGTCGGACGAGCGGTAGGTGGTGGTGTTTCGGTGGCCAAGAGGTGGTGGTGAGTAGGGCGTGGGGCGGCGGTGTGGTGGGTGAAGTAGCAGCTAACAAGAGGAAGGAAGAAGATGAAGAAGAAGAAGAGAAGAAGGGAGGGGGGTTTCGGCCGAGAGAGGGAGAAAGAGAGAGAGAGAAGAAAAGAAAAAGTTAGGGGGCGGAGGGGGGGGCAGGAAGTGACGTGAGAGGAAAAAGGTTGAAAAGAAAGAGAGAGAGAGAAAAAGAAAGGGGAAAGGGGGGGAAAAATCGGCAGAAGGAGAGGGAAATCACGTGGGGGGTTGAGTGACGTACTAGGGTTTTTTTATTTTGAATTTATACCGGTTCCGGTTCCCAAAAAAAGGGAACCGGGAACCGGAACCTGTTTTTTCAGAACCGGGAACCGAACCGGACCCTGCGGTGCGGTTCCCCGGTTCCCGGTTCTACCCGGGAACCGTGCTCACCCCTATTGGTTTGTTTGAGGACAGTAATGCAAGTCTATTGGGAGACCTACAACACCTATTAAGGGGAGGGTAGACAAGTGTGATAGTTTATTAATTACAAGACTAGGTGGACCAATTGGAAAGTAGCCATATCAATCACTCACTTTCCAACTAAGCCACCTTCATTTATGATTATCTGGACTATTCTTGAGGAAAGATTTCTATAAATAGAGGTAGAACCCATTCACCCCATCACACATTTCACCAAAGCCATCCTCCTCTCTTTCTCTCTATCACCAACCATCACTTTATCTTCCTCTCATAGTTTGGCCTCTCTTCTTGCCATCGCCCTTGCCACCTTTCTTGTTGTCATTAATTCAAAACCATTGGCTTAGAAAGTAGTAAGTAGACTTACTATTGTTTGGTTAGGACGTTGTGTTACGCTAGTCCAAGCTTGTAACAAGTCCATGTTTGATTTGTTTTATTTTTTTATTTTTTATTGTGGCTTATGTATGCTTGCTTGAGTTGGTTTTGGATTGGTATTGGGCCTTAGTTTGACATTTGACTTTTGAAATTGAAGTGACCTAGTTTGGATGCTTGATTGTTGTGTTTCAACTTAAACTTTGAAGTAGTTAGGTTCCATGGCTGTTTTACCATGCCCTCATTTTTTTATTTTTTTTTTTTTTTTTATGACCAAGGATTCGTTGGAGCATGCCCTTGTTGGCTTACACCGATTCGAGGTCTCACGGCCTCCGCGAAAGAGGACTTACAATGCCTATACCTCGGGAAGAGCTAACCCAGCAACCCATCGTCAGGGCCCCCACTTAAATTGTTAGCAACACAGGGTTTGAACCCTTGACCTCCATGCGTTGGAAGGATTGAACTTAACCAATTGCATTGTGTATGGGTGGTTGCCCTCATTTTACTTTGATTCCAATAGTTTTGAAAAAATATTTTTAAAAAAAGACTTGATGTTGTTCTATGAACTATTTTAGACCAATTTTGAAAGTGTGAATTCACGTCCTGAGTTTCAAATAGAGGCTTTATCGGCCTTGGACGGACGTAAGATCACGACATATCGGTTATTTCTTGGTTTTAGGGCGATATTAGGGTGTATGGTTTTCTCAAGCCAAGTTTGGTACTATATTGGTGTATCTTGTGGATCAAACCAAGCCACGAACCTCCATTTGAGCTCGGCATATTTAATGATTTAAAATTGACAAGACATTCCACACACTTATGCGTGGCATGCCTTTGAGTTTTAAACTAAAAATAAAGATAAGGACTTGATGTTGTTCTATGAACTATTTTAGACCACTTTTGATAGTGTGAATTCAAGTCCCGAGTTTCAAATAGAGGCTTTATTGGCCTTGGACGGACATAAGATCACGACAGATTGGTCATTTCTTGGTTTTGGGGCTATATTAAGGTGTATCATTTTCTCAAGCCAAGTTTGGTACTAAATCGGTGTATCGTGTGGATCAGACCAAGCCACGAACCTCCATTTGAGCTTGGCATATTTAATGATTTGAAACCAACAAGACATTCCGCACACTTATGCGTGGCATGCCTTTGAGTTTTAAACTAAAAATAAAGATAAAAAATGGCTTGTGATGCTTGATACCTGGACGCACGAGGAACTAAAGTATGCCGTTGACCAATGGATTTCGGCGATGATACCCAATGAATTTCGGATGCTCGATGGATTTTGAATGCTCGGTGGATTCCAGAGGGGTTGATGGATTTCAATTATTAATAAATGAATGTTGTGTGTATGAGTTCCTCATATGTGTAATGGATCCTTGATGTATGCTTGCATTTAGTTGTTTTGAGGATCTCTCTTATTTTTACTAAGTCGTAGCTTTTATTTTAGCTATTAATCTACCATCGACAACTACTTGGATAAAGTTATTTACTTGTTGAAGGGTGAGGCATCATCTTACCTGGATTTTAGTTGGTTTACTTACTGAGTTATACTTACTCGTTGTTTTTTTCAAACTTGTAGGATGATTGTATCTCCCGAAAGGTTTAGTGTTCCTATGAATATGAAAATGTTAGAAATTGCTATTTATTTTGTGAGTATTAATAAGATCTGGTATTACAACAATTTGGGTAGATGAATGATTTGACAAATTCATCCCTCACAAATACCGTGCTTGGTATGAGTGGGTCAAAGGTGGTTTTATTGGTCCTCTTCAAGGCTTTGACCACCAAGGCCTAAGAGCAATACTCTACCCAATGGTACTTTAGAAGACTACTTTGGTAATCGGTCTTTAGGGGTACCAATTTTGGTAGAATCTCATTAGAGGCAATTAGGATACCCCGAAGATGGCATATATGTATTAGTTAGTATGAAACTTGGCCGAGTAAATGGGTTTGTAAGATAAATAAGGCATGTATATAAAATTACCAATAATTTCCATGTATGTGTAAATATATGGTTGTGAGTGTGTTTTCCTATTGACTTGTTGTGAAATTTTATGATTAGATGTTGATCGCTTCTGCATGTATATAACTCGAAGATCCATAAAAGAAAGAAATAAGGGTTGGCGACATGCCTAGAATGTCGCGAAAAATAACTGTCACCGCTTGTGACCTTGGAGATGGAGTTAAGGTCCTTACATGATTTCTAGCCTACGAAAGGCTGTCATCATCTGCTTAATAGTGCAGTCAGCTAACAAGCCGCTTTTTGAGTCTCCCAAATGGATCATTCCATAATCAACAAGCAAATTTTATTGCTCTTTTCCTAGGCGGCAAAGTGTTCTATTTGGGTTTCCAAGCTGGTGTTAGTAAAATCTCTTGACTTATCCTCAATAAGAGTAATATGAATATCTATCAACTTTATTCCATAAAATCCTTTTACCGATTCTTAAAGTTTGAACTAGTGAAAATCCCAATTGTAATGGAGTTGTTATTTTATAGAGAAGGTGATTGGACAATAAACAATGTATACAATCAGGGTTATGTGAGTACCTAAAACTTAAAACTATATAAGTCCACATCATGAGAGTTATATACATCATTATATAATCACATTTAGGTAGAATACATGACATGTAGTTGTATAGTTTCCACATGACATCGATCATGATAATATGTTCAAGTCTTCGTGAATTTATCACATTTAAGTATATGAACTAATATGATCAATCACTTCTCATATGCTGTACATGTGACCCTCCATAAATAAATACACAATTACCTCATTTAGGAGTATAATCACATATTAGAACATGAGAAATTCCACCACAATATGAGATCGATTTTCTTGAACTCAAATAAGTGTGCCACTTTGGCAGTCACAACCAATTAAATCCTTATAACTCCCTTATACTAAGAATATAAATTTTAGGTCTCACATTCACAATATACATGTAATTTAGACTCAATGACAGGGCCAATTTATTTCTAAAATAACATCCATGTTGATTATATTGTTTCATTCATTGATACATATTAAACCTTATAAATGTTATCAACGGATTACATCTACACATTCTGTATTTGATGATTTATATGTGATCTTGCATCCGTGTTTTTGAAACCATAGAAAAATGCAGGAAAATATGCATAAATACCTTAAAAATACATGTATATAGGGTTTTGTATGTACTTTCACATCTTTAAAAGCATCAAACATGTAAAATAAATACATCACAATGTAGAACATCTTGACATAAGCATGTCGGTACCAAGAATGCCCCAAATGGAGTTCGGATGCGCTCTCATGGGTCGTTAGAGTGCATAGAAGATCCAATTGGGTTTGACCAGTTTGACTGGTTAACGTCCCAACCAATTGATTTGGTCTGGCCAATGGCGATTCATGGGTTGGATCCTCGGTCAGGTCGGTTAATGGATTGCCCTAATCCATGCATGGGGACCTTGCGCATGGGCTACCATAGCAATGCGTGAAGCATCCCTCAAGACATGCCACCAGTCAAAATGCTTGTCTTAATGAGTCATTTCAGTTTATTTAATCAAAATTCATGAATAAAAATTTTGAGAACAAACAAAAACAATATGTTCTAGCCCTAGACTATGGTAGTTCTAATACCACATGTAAGCCTTGAAATAGGCACCCTAAAATCACCATAGCTAGGATTTTAGAACATATTAACAGTAAATAAGTGATTAGTGCACCTGTTTTGGAGTCCATCATTTTTAAGCAAAATAGCGAAGGTCCACTTTAGTCTCAAGCCTTCTCTTTTATTGCCCCACTTAACCCTAACTTCAATGAGACTACCCTTTACTCTCTCCTTAAGTAAGGTTTTGTGTACCTTTTGGGTTGGAGGATAAATTTGAATAATATTTATAAAGCTTTTAGCCATGAACCCTCTCGTCATAGACTAGGCTTTGTTCAGCCTATATTAACTAGTCCCATATTAGACCTATTAAGAATCTTTATATCTTATCTTATTATATCAACCCGTATAATAGTAAATTACAATTTCAATTAATTTAACAAACATTAAGAAAAGGGTTAATACCTTAAAAAACCCCAAACGGGTACATTTTGTGACAAATTTACCCCAAATTATTTTTTTGACCACCAAAAACCCCAAACTGTACATATGTGACGGATCTACCCTCCGTTAGCTTCCGTTCGATTTTCCGTTAATTTTGCTGACGTGGTTGCTGACGTGGCAAACCATGTGGAAATTCATAAGTTTAATACCGTTAAAAACCCCAAATTGGTATATTTATGACAAATTTACCCCAAACTGGTATATTTATGACAAATTTACCCCAAGGCGATATATTTACGACAAATTTACTCTAAATTAATTTTTTTGATCATAAAAACCTAAATTGGTACACGTGCGGCACATTTACCATCTTTCAATTTTCCCAAATTTGACTGAGTTGTGATGTCCAATCAATTTTATTTTCTAGATTACTCTAACATTGCCTTCATATCATTAATACTTGATTTTTTTTATTGGAATCATTATTAGAAAACTATTCAAAGGCTACCAAATGTGCACTTCATTCTTGTGCCGGGAAGATGCCCATTAATTAAAAGATGGATAGATTGCTTGCGCACATATACAAAAGAATCACACTCAAAGCACACCTGAAATTAGTGACAAACATAAGTGATTTTGGTTCCGGCATTTCAACGAGCATGTGATGTACGAGTCACTCATACCATTCATATGCAAGTTCCATGTTAAAATTTTGACACTTACAATTCAAGGTAGAAAAGACTACGTAACGCTAATAAGGACCAGCAAAGTAAGAGTGATATGTAAGCGTACAAACAGATTGCGGACAAGTAGTAAACCTTGTGGGGCTGAGACATAGAAACATAAAGCCAAGTTTGTCACAAACCAAAAATGAGTAAAGCAATCACAATATGTGCACTTCTTTTGTATATGTGCGCAAGCGATCTGTCCATCTTTTAGTTAATGGGCATCCTCTCGGCACAAGAATGAAGTGCACATTTGGTAGTCTTTGAATATTTTCTAATAATGATTCCAATAAAAAGAAAAAAAAATTAAGTATTAATGATATGGAGGCAACGTTAGAGTAATCCGGAAAATAAAATTTATTGGACATCACAACTCAGTCAAATTTGGGAAAATTGAAAGATGGTAAATGTGCCGCACGTGTACCAATTTAGGTTTTTTATGATCAAAAAAATTAATTAGAGTAAATTTGTCGTAAATATATCAGCTTGGGGTAAATTTGTCATAAATATACCAGTTTGGGGTAAATTTGTCATAAATATACCAGTTTGGGGTTTTTAACGGTATTAAACTTATGAATTTCCACATGGTTTGCCACGTCAGCAACCACGTCAGCAAAATTAATGGAAAAATCGAACGGAAGCTAACGGAGGGTAGATCTGTCACGTATGTACCAGTTTGGGGTTTTTGGTGGTCAAAAAAATAGTTTGAGGTAAATTTGTCACAAGTGTACCAGTTTGGGGTTTTTTAGGGTATTAACCCTTAAGAAAAATCTTGTAGTATATTCATATATTGTACATGATGAGCTGTGAACCGTTAAGATTCATCGCACAAACAAAAGTTGAGTATGATAGCATCAAATCATCAAAATGTTTAGGACTGAGTTTGTACTATTGATTGCTATATAATATGGATATTTTCATTCTTATAATTGCTTGTTTTAATAATATTTTACACTGATGATACCTTTTATGAAATGAAATTATTAGGATTTATTTTTTGTTTGTTTTATTCTAACTCTTAACACAATTTCAAACTTTTTGCCTTGTTTCTTTGCAAATCATGGGAGTCGAAACCAACATTTGTGACTAAATATCTCCATCCTCCAAAAAGGTGAGAAATCGAACTTCCCACCTCCCGATTTTCATGTGGGAAGGTTGGTCGATAGGGCAACCCCTACCATTTAAACGTGTAAAAAGTTTAGAAGATTCAAAGCATTTATTTTTTCCTGAAACTTTGAGGACGATGACAATTAATGATTCGTCCTACATGTCCATTCAAAATTGGGTCTGCCAAAGGCAATAAATCAGAGGAGATGACGTATTTGTCGCCGTACTATAGCCAAACAAGACAAGAAAAAAAGAGACCGAAATCGCAATTTCATTCAACCCTCCTCAATTCTTACAATCATACCCTTAAGAAGGCATCACGCGTAGCTTCACGCATCAATTTCAAAAGATGAAATCTCAGGGGTTATGTGCACGAAAAGCAATCACGTCGACCAGTTCCATGTGCTCCAGATCTATTTGAACTACTAAATTTGGTAAATTATATGTTTAAACCTGGTTAAATCTCACATTGGAGCTACCAATCCAATGGGATAGATGCATTTAGGTGTCCGTAATTATGTCATTGGAAACACAAACTGCATGTATGCTTGCTTTAGAGGTGTCAAAATGGATCAAAGACCCATTTTTATAATTCGTATTTAGTGAGCTGGTGTCATACATGTGTCAGGTAAAACTTGAATGACAGGTTTTTAAAAATTTAGAGCAGCAAAACTCAATTAAATATGAATTTTAGTAGGTTTGAACTGCAAGTTGCAGCTTGTAAGGATCATATATTATATGCATATAAATTCTCACATGGAATTAAACCAAACTATAAAATACAAAATTAAATTAACTATCTGTAGACTGTAGTCTAGTGAAGCCATTCTGACCTACAATTGTCGGATGAATGTGAACTAACGTCTACATGTGAAGCTGTGACGGAGGACTTTGGAGGCGAGTTGATACGACAAGCAATGTGACATCTGACCTTCTTCTTCAGAGGTAGGGTTAACGTTATGTGTATGATGCTGAATTGGAGGCGTAGAAGGCTGGAGACAAAAGAGAGAGTTGGCTGCTTCTTTCTGCGAAGTCAAGTCTGTGATCAAAGATGAAGATGATGGATCGTTCATGCAAGCTGCAAAGAGTTTCGGCGGGGGGCGGGGGGGGTGGTGTGGTACGTGGAAATAGAAGATTAACCGCAGACAAGCGAAGAAGACGAGAGGCTCTATTCACGAGAGAAGAAAGAGTCCAAAGAAATGTTGGGAATCGCGATTTGTCCGAAGAAGACATTTAGAGAGACTTGTGATGATCCGAAACGGAGGAATGAAATAGCGTGCAAAGACTTGGATTAGGTGTATCTGGAATTCCTATGATACCGTCGACGACATCATCGAGTGGTCAATTCTATAACAATGTCAATCCAATGGTTGATATAAGTGAATCAATGGCTAAGTCGTGGAATGATTGAAGCGCCTTAGGTATACAAGGTGCAAACATTTAAATTCATGCACTGCGATGCTTGCATTCTTGTGTGTTGGATTGGTGATTCAATTCAATAAATGTTATCAATGATATGCTTGATATAAAGAAATTTCTTGGAGGTGTTTGGGGATAGAAATTGAGGGTCTTGGCTACAACGTGAGAAATTTGGATAAAAGCGAACTCGGTGTACACATGTCCAAGTACATGCGTCCACTATTATCATCGATTAGCTTAAGCTTTCTTTAGTAGATATTCTATAAAGCTCGGCTAAATCAAATTCGACTAATCTAAATGTCTTCTATTTTTTAATATACTACTTCCACACTCATTTTACGAAGACATGCTCTGCAAGACAAGAAATGTTAAACGGTAAACCCTAGCTACGATAACTTGCAGAACTTATGCTTCTTGAAACAGCACATCTTCTTTACCTAGCGATGAATATGCCTTCGCTCTGGTACTCAGGTAGTTGAGAGAGACATAAAGACTCGACAAGGCAGAATGGAGACGAATAATTTCCAACCATTACCGACCCACCACAACGCAGAGAAAGAGACGACCAATAATGCCTGAGTCACCACAAGTTTCCTCTTGTAAGCTGACCCACTTCTTCAATCCTTGCCACGTCATGTCCAAACTCATGCAGGAGCTCACCCTCCGAATGCAGCTATAAAGATGGAGTCCCCGCTCGCGGCACCCCTTGTTCTCTCGATCACTACCACGACCAAAGATGAAGATGGATCGTTCATGCAATGCCCAACGCTTCTTCTGGAGAGCCCTCGTTCTCTTTCTATCCCTACCTGCCCATCAAGCTCTCTCCTCGAAGAGCGCCCGGGCCTTGAACAACACGGTCTCGGCTTTTATCGTCTTTGGGGACTCCACGGTTGATCCCGGGAACAACAACAACTTGAGGACGATGTTCAAGAGCGATTTCCTGCCATATGGCAGGGATTTCGCCAACCAGGTGCCAACCGGGAGGTTCACGAACGGCCGGCTTGCCACCGATTACATTGGTGAGCTAAAAGAGTTTTTTTTTTTTTTTTTTTGGTGAATGATGGTGTTGACCATGTATCTATAATTATCTCACGCACGCAAACTGCAAGATATCAGGAAGCACATATAGCTAAGCAGCATGAATCTTTAAAAGAGCGCTGTATTCATTGTAATGATTTTCTGAATTTATGCAGTATCGTATATCGGGATTAAAGACTATGTGCCAGCGTATTTGGAACCGAGTCTTAGCTTCGAGGATATGAAGACTGGTGTGAGCTTTGCTTCTGCTGGTTCTGGATACGACCCTATGACACCAACGCTTAGCGTATCTCTCTCTCTCTCTAAGTTTCCTTCTTTTTTTGCCATAGAGAACAAGATCCTTAAACTTATGCATAGAGAACAAAATCCTTAATCATAAGCAATAATTGTCGCTGTCGAGGCATCAACCGTAGTTGGCTTCAGCTATGGCATTATTCCGCAAGGTTGCTGGTGTCGGCACTAGGCCAACCCTCCGCCGCTGAGTGGCTCGTAGATGAGAAGAATAGCTGTCACCGGCGCGCATGCACCAAAAAATGCACGAGCCATATACTGCAAAATGGGCTCCTAAAGTTTTTTCTTTTCATTATTGCAATTATGTATTACGTCTGTGTTTGAACAATTTGCAGAATGTGGTGTCATTGCCACAGCAACTGGAGTATTTCAAAGAGTACAAGAAGCGGCTCATGTCGACTATGGGGAACCAAAGCACGATGCAACACATCAACAAGGCTGTCTTCCTTGTGAGCGCCGGCACTAACGATTTCGTTGTCAATTACTTCACCGTCCCCATCCGGCAGCGGAGCTTCACCATCGCCACGTACCAGCAATTCTTGTTACAGCACGTGAAAGACCTCATTAAGGTATATCATTCTCTTTGACCCTGCTTTGTCCCCAACAATGCGACATCAAATTACCCCCCTTCCATTTCATATACGACAACATGTAGATAATGCTTGAAAGCAAAACTTAAGGTTAAGTGACCTATATTGAACAGGCAAGTAAGTAATTAAAAGCTAAGTGACCATAAAATGAAAGTAATCTGAAATTGAGGGACCTATGTTGAATCCCTACCAAAGTCACCCTTGTGTCTGCCGCAGCCTTTTTTCGCATCCACAAAAGCTGGCGATCGAGATTGTGATTGGCCAATCATCCGAATGATGGGATCGAAAGCGAACTCGAATATTTTGGAGGCCTAAATTGTTGGCTTTCTCATAGAAAGTACATCTGAACTCTCCATCTTCAATTTGTGGTTGGGGAGGAGGTGGTTGGGAAAGATTATCCGCAATTGAATGGCGGGTCTCAAAAGTTGTTAGTACAGTTGAGACTAGTCGTCACTAGTCAACTGGATCTCGGTCCCATCAGCCTAAGAATTCACTAATCCACAGAAAGAACGTCCTAAACCTAACTTAAAAGACATGTTGTTAAGTCATAAACCTTTTCAATTGGTGCAACGAAATCTTAATTCACAAAAAAATGGTAATTACGTTCTAAAAATTTCAAATAATGTAAGTGAAGTCCTAAACCTTCACCAAGAAGTGCAGCTAGAAGTCCCAAACCGATATTGAAAGTGCAACTACTAAGACTGTCATGTACAAAACGTAAAGAGCATATTGCAATTTTTTTAAAAAGTTAAGGATTTATATAGATTGTACCGATCTAAAGGTTTCAGACATGATCGATTTAGTTTAGATAGTTCTAGTTTTGAAGGTCGATTAGTGCAATTATTTTCGACTTGCCTCTATTTTTTTCCTTTTCCCGCTTTTTAATTTCCTTAATTCAGGGTTTATGGGAGGAAGGAGCGAGAAGGATTGCAGTGGCGGGACTGCCCCCAATGGGTTGCTTGCCAATCATGATCTCGCTCAACTCAAACAACGCCGTCCTGCAGAGAGGTTGCATGGACCAGTACTCATCGGTGGCAAGAGACTACAACGCGCTCCTCCAGACGGAGTTGGCTTCCATGCAAAGCAGCTTGGCAAATCAAGGCTCCAGAATCTATTATGCAGATATATACAAGCCCATAAGCGACATGATTCTGAGGTTCCAAAGTTATGGCAAGTCCCTCGATCTTACCCTCTTTCTCATTTGATCAGATCTCCTTTTTCTGAACTCCGGATCCAATACCATGCAGGATTCGATGACGCTCTGAGCGGATGCTGTGGGACTGGGCTGCTGGAAGCAGCGTTCCTGTGCAACCCCAATTCGTATGTGTGCCCAGATGCATCCAAATACGTGTTCTGGGATTCAATACACCCCACAGAGAAGGCTTATTACCTGATCTTTCAGTTGCTTCGCCCCATTGTTAATGCTCTCATTCAAGACTAGCTCAATCTTCGACCTCGACTCATTATCACTACATTGTTTTTTCCACAAATCTTTGTTGGCTCGCTGCGAAGAATGTGCTAATTTTCTCCCCGTAGATTTTGAGGATAATGAGGTACATGTGTGAGAGTGTGGCGAAAAATTCCTACATTAGACCGGTGTTGTGGTGAGTAGTAGCTCACAATATTTAGTAAGGCAAAGCAATTGGGCCGATCCAACTCAGGAACTAGACCAAATTGGCCTTTTACCTTGATACGTTCAAAAAAGAATTAGTGCGGGGTTCGTTCCAATCGGAAACCAACTAAGCAGGCCAATTTTAGGATTATACATCATATTTGCATTAAGAAAATATGAGATGCAACCAGGGAGAATGAAACTCATAATCGGAAAACAAACCCATTCCATACACAAGTATATTCAACCAACAAGACTTTACTAATCATGAGTTATATATAGTTATGATTTCTACATAACAAACCCATTATGTACCTAATCGATTCCGAGTATAATCGGTTTGGTTATAAGTTCCAATTTTTGAGAATCAAAGCCTATATGATAGATTCCAAGTTCGGATTTCTAAATGAGATAAGACTAGATAGGATATGATAAGAAATCCATGGGTTTCTTCAAGTCCCATCAACTGTTTGGTGAACTACGGATTTAAAATCGAATATCCTTATATCTTATCCAATTTATCGTTTGGTGAACTACGGATTTAAAGTCGGATATCCTCAAATGTTTGAACAGCATACTCAATCTGTTGCTGAAAGACCTTCCATCACAACATACAAAAGAACCATCCCTCAAAGAGAACTAAACTGTACAAACAATCCTCAAATTCCCAAATCTCAGTAATACCAAATGACAACTTAAAAGACTCGAAAGAGAAAGATGAAAGCACCTTAGGAAGCCACATCTCATCCTTTGCATCAGCTATAACAATGTTGAGCAAATTCAAATTCCGCCCTTCCAACTCCAAAACAAACTTGAGCAGAGAACTACACAGCTTGCACTTGGGTGAGTAGAACTAAATCACAGTTGCCTCTTTCTGATTGGCCAAAGTAGAGGCATACGCCCTTTGCTTCGCCTCCCTTGCTCTTTAGTGCTCAAGCCCTTGTTTTGCGACTTCAAGACTTGCGTTTATCGTTTCCAGCGACCAAGGGCGAGGATTGAGAAGATGGGTCATGAGAAAGAGGGGTTTTAAGGTAGAGACGAGGAGATTGGAAGCCAGAGAGCCCACATTCTGCAAAGACTTGAACAACCATGGAGTTTCAAAGCTACAACCTTTGGGGTCAGTAGGGTTCCGGTGGATGTCCCATGGCCACTTCAAGCAAAACTGAGGCTGTTTGGGACCAAGACCCATGAAAGTTTCTTTTGCCCTCTCCAATGTCGTCTTGCTTCAACCTGAGCCACGACTGCTCGGACCCGAATCTGGGTTTGGTCAATGGAGGGGATTCGCGCCGCCATCGGTGGCGGTGTCGTCCTGCTGATGGCGGTGGCGATGAGTCGGTTGAAGAGAAGTGAAGATGAAGCAATTGATGGAAAATCGGAGATGGAAGGTGAAGCAAAAATGCGGTAGGGGGGAATTGATTTGGAGGGCGATCGGCGGCGATCGCCGGCGGATCGGGGGGTCTTACCTTGGCGGAGGAAGAAGGCTTTTGTAAAATTTCGATGAGAATCGGAGAGCTATTGAGGAGAAGGCTTCAATGTCGATACTTTGGAAACAAAGTCGTTTGTGGGTGAATGAGAAAAAAAAAAAAAAGCATAGGGTTTTATGTTTCGGCTAAAAGAAATCCTATCCAACCTTATCTCACCCCCTCTCTTGGATTTTTTTATCCAGTTTATATCCCATCTATATCCAACCTTATCCTATCCTAGATAGCTACCAAACATGGAATATGATAAAACATATTCTATCCTGATTTTTATCCGGTTGACCAAACGCAGCCTTGATGTCTAGTGAACCCATGCTTTCACAAAGGTTATTTTTGAAAGTTTAGGGTTAACATCTCTTTTCTTTTTTTAAAAAAAATATTCCTTTCACACTTTGATTCTAGTTTTTTAATATTACATAGCCTGTGCTAGTTCGAAAGCATTTTTTGTGCTTCTAGTGTTAAGCGTGCCCGGAAAATGCTATAAAAATGCAAGCGTTAAATTTTGTTAACTTATTATTAGTTTTTTTAATTGAATGAGATTTCTAGATCTTGGGCTTTTTTCGTTCTCATTCGGGCCTTCTAAGTATCAACGTGGTCAAGTTGCCAATGTCAAAATTTGGTGGGCCCGAAATCCACAAAAAGATGGATCTAATACGTGAAACCCTAGCGCAATTTCTGAAATTCGCGTTTCTGAATGTAAGAATTTTATTTGGATCGGTCAGTAGTCGATGGATAAAAAGTTGGGAAAAGATAGAATATTCTCATTGGCAACTGAACCGAATCATTGAGGAACGACTGATCGTCCTACGATCCTAGAAGTGAACTTCCGGCGATATATATTACTCGGTGGGGATAATATACATCAAACATACTGGCTAGAACACTGAAATCACATGCCCACCTAGCGTGGAATCACGTCCTAGGAGCAAGACAAATTCAAAGATGCAAATCGAAAATCACAAAAGACACGGGAGAGCTGTTCTAGGAAAGAACGTTTTCACCGATCAATGCAAGGGCCTCAATAGCAACGATCTTGTACATCTTCTCAGTAGGATGAACAGCGTCCCAGAAGACGTACTTCTCCGGCTCAGAACATGTGGTCAGCCCTTTGCATGTGTCCCCGTACTCTATCGTTCCTGTCCCGCAACACCCTTTGCTCGTCTCCGTCAAACCTGTTATATTTCACGACAAACTTAGTCTCTTTGTATGCTTGAGATGAACAGATTGAATATCTAGGTTGGGATCACGGCCCTTGATGTATGGTGCACACTGACCGTATCTGTGGGGGCGTTTGATAGCATCGAGCACGATGGCATAAACGTCCACGAAGGCAGTCTTCAGTCCCAGGCTTTTCCCCAGAGAGTGCAGTTTTCTCCTGATCATAGAATTGAACGAGAAGCTTAAGTTGTTGTAGGCTTGGTAGCAGGTGGTTGTGTCCTTTAGGGTTTTGACAAGCGGCATGCATCCCAAAGGCGGGACTCCAACAAGAACCACTCTCCTAGCCCCCATTCTGTGCATTTCCTGCAACACGAGATGGACACAAAACAAATCATCCTCATATATACATTACATTTTACGGGTCCCCCATTGACTGCAGCCTTTATGCTTCTTTCTGCCCACTGCCTTCTCTCGTACAAAACAGGGAACGTGGGAGAAGATCATGGTCATCCATGGAACCCTTTTCGCTTTCCCATGGCCCGTAAAATGGGACCAGCATTACTATCGAATGACCGTGCGCCAACTTGTCTAAGTTAGCGGTCTGTAGATCTTGCGACTCAAAAGAATGCTGATTCTCTATGTGCTTGCTTGTTGTCCATTTACTGACAATTTAGATGTACTAAACAAAAGGGTACGAAGATGTGTTTTTTAGATAGTCTCATATTAAGTCTCACATATTCTGATATTTAGTTAGTTTTGTTATGCATAATGTACTAAAGTGTTAATTTCCCATACATCTGTGCACAAGCACACGTATGGGCAAAGTAATTAACCAGATCTGATCCGTGCTGGATCGGGTGAAGCTCGGTTATTGATCATAACACGAGTCCACAACAATCGGTTGCGATTCATCCAGTTTACATGCACTCAGTCTAGACCAGAATTTGACGTTATGCGTGTAGAGAGAGAGAGAGAGAGAGAGAGAGAGGAACCTGAACGTCACGAGACATGCAAGAGATCAAGAAGTTTAGGTAGGCTCGCAAGGAGTACTGCCTGGGGCGAGTTGGGTCCAGGAAGAAATTCTGGAGGAAGTCATTAGTTCCCAGGCTCATGACGAACACAGCATTGTTGATGATCTCTTCTGCCTTCTTTACGCCCACTAACTTCCTTAGGTGGATCTTGTAATGCAGAAAATACTCCAGCTGCTGCGACACCGAGAGCACACTCTATCCACAAATCAAACCAATTCATCAATAAATAATTAAGAAATATGTTCTATAAGTTGTATAAAAGAAATTAAATTTACAAGGCTTACCGACATATTGGCAGTGAGATCGTCATACCCGGAAGCAGCGGATGCAAAACTGACCCCGTGAAGCAGATCTGATTTGGTCAGCTTCGGGTCAAGAAATGCTGGGAGTGCCTTGGTATACCCAAGCGCCTCGGCTGAAATAACAAGGGAGAAATAGAATCAATTACCAACTCTTATTGTGAAACAAAATAGATTCGGACATAGTTGACTTTAAATTTGTACTTTAAATATAGTGATGGACCATTTGAAGAACTAATACCGTATGCACAACCTAGAAAGCGATGGCTTATGTGTAAATCAAATAAAAGACGGAGGCTGGCTGTTTGAGTTAACTATGTTCATGTCGTGTCAAAGTTGGGCTTTTCACGATAAACTCTCTCTTCCTGGCTTCGCGCAGGGACATTACCTTAGTGTTGACTTGTGCATTACTTTACATATAAAAGATTAGTGAGATATTTCGTGGCTTAGTAATTTAGTTTGTTCTTAAATGGAAGTTAGAAGAAAATTCAAGCATGTAAAATAAGATATAGTTAAAGCTGCAGTCTGGTCCACTGAAATCTTCAGCACTCAAGATGGGCATTGCTGTCCTTTCTCATTGATTAGCTGAGAAAATCTTTAACTTAGCATAAATTTCTGAAATTTCTTTTCCTACAAAAAAAGAGATACAGAGAGAGAGAGAGAGAGAGAGAGAACTGAAACTTATGCGGTTTTCTCTGCATCTCTTGATACATCAACTTCTCTCCTTGTCCCATTTGTCACAGAGGTGACTTGGTTTTTTGAAATGTCATAAAGTGCGGAGGCCAAAATTGCTCGTGCATGTTCTCAAACTCTCATGAACTTTTTACTAATTCCCAGAAAGGCGTAAGTAAATGACAGTGCGGATTCAAAAGTAAAATTGAAAGTTGCTTCCTTAACTTCTTTAGTGTCTGCACTTACTGTTTTTATACTAGGGCAGAAAAATGAGAAAAGTCATAGCTCCTCTCCTGTTGCTTAAATACATGGAGGAATTCCCTATTTTCCATCCAGCATTATATGGAAAAAGGGTTAGCTTCTTCCTATATATGTTGCTAAAATAATCCAAGGATCTATTCAAGTAATTGGGGATGAGCAATCGAGTCGATTGAATTTGGGAATTGAACCAAATGAGCCTTACTAGACCTATTGAAGTCCCAGTTTTGTATTGAGAATTGGGTGCGTGAAAAAGATATATTAGAGATGGATTTCAAAAATGAGAAGGTATGGAAATCCATCAATACCTTAACTACCTTACCACGTATTGTTGGCATGGTATTTTTCTCTCTAAAATAATAGTTATATTACTTATTAAAAATTTGTATAAAATGTCAAAAAAAAGAAAAAGAAAAAAAAGACAGGCCCTATTTCCAAGTCAACCCTAAAACTGGTTTCATTCTAATTTAACTGATTCTAACAGGATAGGTTCTTTGGCTTTTTGTTTGGAATTACTCATTTTGAAATTGATCACCTCTACAGGTAACATTACAATTGTCACCTTTACCAAGACCATCACTTTCACCATTTTTGGCATAACATCAAACAGATTCAAGAACATACTTTTTCTAAGTTCAGTGTACCAATCAGGGCCCCATACCTTTCTAAGTCTCCTATCCTTTTCATTGGGTTCTGAGGTGTACTTTGGCTCTCAGAGGAATGCACCACGCAAAAACATCATCGTATGCATTTAATCTAAATATTCCAAGAAATCATGTTGGGCAACTTAGATTGGTTGTCCTAGAGGTATCTATGCAAAAGCTAGTAGAGAGAGGGCACTTTGGTCCAATTCTGTCGCATGAAAAGAAGAATCATGAAAGGAAAATAGCAGAGAAAAGGGGCATAAATTGATTTTTACCAATGAAATCAGTGGCAAGCCTGCCATTGCAGAACCTTCCGGTTGGGCGGCCTTTGAAGAAGTCTCTTCCATAAGGAGGGAAGTTGCCCTTAAAGGTGGTCTGAAGCACATTGTTGTTCCCAGGGTCAACACTCGAGTCCCCAAAGACCAGTACGCAGGTCACATTGTTTTTAGCTGCCAATTGCCTCACTTTCTCTATGGCAATGGCCTGTGCAAGCAGCGGCATCAATGCCAACAGTGCCGCAACCACAACCGCCACCGTCGCCGCCCCTGCTGACCTCATCTTCGCGGCCATTGCTGCGACCGCCACTCGAGCGAAAAACGCTGAGGAGCTTGAGAGACAGCGGGTGGCTGTGGACAGGGAGGGAGGGAGGAGGGTGCCTGTGTGTTCGGGAGTAATGGGCGGGCAAAGTCAGATGCACTCCCTCTTGCTAATAAATAGGGATGTAGGTGATATTGGTGATGTTAGTTGGGCATTTAACATTGTCAACAGGAGACTTCTGCGCTTGGGTTGGGTTGTCGGGGTACCCTTATGTGAAGTTGGTCTCTGTATGTTAAATTTAAAAGATGATTTACTAAAATTCGAATTAATGCGGCAGATTCTTTTTAGGTGTCTGTACAGTACCAGCTTATGGAAATACGCAGTACTTCAAGCACCCAGTTACGATTTTTACAAGTTATTTTTTGAATAAAAGCCCCACAATACTGGTATGTCAGATCCCCACCGGTTTCTTGATTGTGACTGACTTCGGACAAATTTGGATTTTTCTTTTTTAGTGTTGAGGAAAGATTTTACGTGGTGTGGCCATTATTGTCTTTGATTGGGACAATTCGCGTTTGAGTGAGGAGATTTTATTTTATACGCCTGCAGTGAAACTTCCATCTAAAAAACGTTTCTGGAAAGTTGAGAGTATCGTACTCATTGCTCAAAAATAGGGAAAATCACAAAAAAAAAAAAAAAAATTCTAAACCTATCATTGAATAATGTTAATTTAATTCTAAAATTTTTAATATAGCCAATTTAGAGTTAAACTTTTTGATGATTTGTTAATATACAATCATTTTAGCCGATTTTGATTGGCAATTGCTAACGTGGAGACTGGTTGTCCAATGCAACATGGTCATAGCTAGCATTGACATAAACAATTTATGCATTTTTTTTTTAATTTTCTGAATTTTTCTTTATAAATTTCTTAATTTCTTTTCTTCCTTTCTTTTAGTGTGGGCTAGTGTATCGACTGTGAGCAAGGGTTGCATCCTTCACCCAAATGTGGTGAGCGTCCTTGCCAACCACGAGTGAGGGTCATGATCCTCATCTAGAGCCCTTGTCGGGCTTTAGTTTAAAAATGAGGAAAAAAGGAAAAAAAAAATATTAAAATTCATAACTCTTTTTGCCAGTGTTAGTACCGGCCATTTCTTGTAAGACCACTGACGTTCACATCAAAGATTTTTGGCCAAAATTGGCCAAAAGGACAATGTTGGCAAATCGTTGAAGTTTTAAAATTAAATTAGTCAAATTGAAATGTTACCAATTTAATTGACATTCATGCAATAGGTTACGATTTTTTTATAATTATTCTCTCATAAGTAAACTGCTTTATTGAGCATTGTTAGGAAGATAACATTGATAATTATGAGCTATAAAATTGCGTCGTGAAGAAGGGTGAAAGGAGTCGAAAAAAATCACTAAACTTTGACTTCCATTTTTTTAAAATTAGAATTACATGAACAAAAAGAGCAATTAGACCTTTTCTTCTCTTCATCCGAAATTAGGTATTAATATCGATCTATCAGTGTTCAAGTACCAAACTAATCCTCACGAGGGTGAGATGCAATCCATCTGTTTTGATACACAGCTGCGTGCTCGTTGGACTGAAATTGTGTCATCGATGATAACAGTTGCTCCAAGGAAAAGAATTAATGCCAATGCTGCGATCTGGGCGTGTGCATTGAATAAGGAAAATGAACCAACGCCCAACATAGCCTGAGCATCCTCATTATGTGGATAAGTTT
Source organism: Eucalyptus caleyi (assembly GCA_014182885.2). Classification (NCBI taxonomy): domain Eukaryota; kingdom Viridiplantae; phylum Streptophyta; class Magnoliopsida; order Myrtales; family Myrtaceae; genus Eucalyptus; species Eucalyptus caleyi. The sequence continues at coordinate 9,663,536 of CM024469.2, read as the reverse complement.
TTGCTGTACCAATAACTCTTCAAATCATTGCCTGTCCAATTCAAATTTTTGGATTGAGAAAGATGAAATAGATACGATATCTGCATATCTTTATGCCGCAAGAGAAGGCAATGGAAAATGGCATGCACCTAATCATTTTTTAGCTGTTTCCACCCTGCAAACCACATTAGCAGAGAGGAGCTTTATATCGCTGGACAAAGGCCTCAACAGCTACTTCTGTTTTGTGCTCTCACCGTTCGGGATAGCCAGAATTAGTCATTAGTTGGATCGACTGAGTTGGCCTTTTCATCTGTCGGTAGCATTTATTGCGGCGCCACAAGTCGGCCAGCTAACTCTTTTGCTGAGCAGAATTTCCCTTCGACGCGTAAATAAATTCCACATGCAAATGGCAATAAAATCTAAGTCTCTCTTCATTTTTTTTTGGTAAATATGGCATTCACGAGTAGTTTTATCTATCTTCAATTTGATGACAAAAAGAGAGTTAGTGATTAAAACGCTCAAATCGATGATAAATATAACGACCTGTAAATTTTTCCTTGATACCACCATGTGCATGCTTTTTTTTTCCTTCTTTCCCTTCAGGTATACAAGACCATCTAATTTTTTACATTTTCTGTGCTTTTTTCTATTCCAAAATTGAGCTGTCCCCTGAAATTTGGATTGATTATAATAATTCTCCTATCCAGAGCAGATGCCCAATTGGAACTAGCTAGAAGAGTAGAGTTTTCTGTTCGAGGAATTGAATTTTCTGACCTACCCTTTTGACAAAGTACGCACCTTTGATGAGATGATCCACAGGCCGGTGTAATGCACAGTGTATACAATAATGATGGGCATACAAGCAGGTTGATTATTAACATGGAGTGGTGACAGACGAGTTGGAGCACTTAGGATCTTGCAAACCCAGGAGGGCCGCGTTCACATTTGTCAAGAGAGATGGCGGACGAGAATATTCAAGAGTTGTCACATGAAAAGTTAGGAAAAATTCGAGGTAGCAATTTTCACATCCATACTGCTTTCGTGCTTCTCATTGTCATCTTCACCGTTTATCACGTCAATGTATATGACTCTTGAATCAGTGTTGATCAAGTCCATGAGTTCAAGGTTCATTTTTGGATTCATTATTCAGCATGAAGGCATTTTCTGATGATCAAAAGAAGCTTGTGATTCGCTTTCGCTAAGTGTCAAAATGCTATATGACATTGGCTCTCTTCTCATTAAACTTGGCTAATGTTGGAGGTAATGTAATCAATTTTCAGAAATACTGCAAAGCTTCCCTTCAATGGATAAGCAACCATGGACATGCGTGCGCTCACAGCCTGACGCTCCATATCTATGTTATTGTCACTGGGATATCTCTTTCAAATTGCTTTTAAAAAGTGAAGATGGAGAAAACAAAAAATGAAAAATGAAAAAGCATAAACTTCCTTCCGAACCCTCTATATAAAGGATTACGTATGGGCAATATTGAAACCGTCCTTTCCAGTAGTATTGCTGCTGTCTTTTTTGCAGCTTTTGTTGTTGCTGGAACTATGTGGTATGGTTCAGCAACTACCCCTATCGAATTATTTGGTCCCACTCGTTATCAATGGGATCAGGGATACTTCCAGCAAGAAATATATCGAAGAGTTGGTGCTGGGCTAGCCAAAAATCAAAGTTTATCAGAAGCTTGGTCTAAAATTCCTGAAAAATTAGCTTTTTATGATTATATCGGTAATAATCCGGCAAAGGGGGGATTATTCAGAGCGGGTTCAATGGACAACGGGGATGGAATAGCTGTTGGGTGGTTAGGACATCCTATCTTTCGAGATAAAGAAGGGCGTGAACTTTTTGTACGTCATATGCCTATACATTTTGAAAGGGGTAAGTACATTATTAGTGCCAAAAGTTGTGTACAGTGCTCACTTTGATGCCAAAAGTTTTTTTTTGATCACTTAAGTGCCAACAAATTTGAAAAATGATCATTTTAGTGCCAACTCGATCAAATTTTCCGGAAATCCGACGTGACACTTCTTTATTAATTTTTGAAGTTGATGTGGCTCGCCGAAGAGTATAGTCAGCATTTAAACAACAAAACGACATCGTTTGGTATCTTTCCCCCTAATTCAAAACCCTAAATCCCCAAATTGAGAGATAGAGAGAGAGAGAGAGAAGGTGTCGTCTTCTTTCCCGAAGAAAAGCACCAGCAACACCAGCAACGCACTAGCACAACACTAGTAGTTTTCTAGAAAAGAAATCACTCACTCGCCTTCACCCTCCCCCAGTAGTTTTCCCCCATTTTCAATCACCTTGTTGACCTTTCAAATCCTTGAATCTCAACCCTACCACTGCCTTTTCCCAAGGAATATCGTCAAGCGTAGAGGAAGCGCGAGCTCTCCAGAAGCACGAGTAATTCGGCCAATGGTAGCCGCGAAGATCTGGAATGCCATGGAGGTTGCCGGCGAAGTTAGTTGCGATGATGGTGGCGACTGCCATGGCCCCGCCATCCCCTCCTCCGCCCTCGCCGTCAACACCTCCCTCTCCCTCGGGATTTTCTGTTTGTTTTTTTTTTCTTTTGTCTTGTTGTGGCGAACAACTACAATGGAGGCCGAGCAATGGTGGCTGAGCGACGGTGGTCAAGGGACGGTGGCCGAGCGACGGTGGCTGAGCGATGGCGGACAAAAAAACTCTAATTTCAATCCCCAAATGAGTTGTGTGGCGTCGTTTTTGTGAAGCCATCCACTTAGGATGGCAAAACGATGTTGTTTAAAAGCCATTTCGATTTTTTTTTTAAATATAAAAGCCACGTAATCATTTTAGCCAGAATCTCTCACTGGTGGCATCAAAATGATTGTTTTTTCTCTGATTTGGCATTTGACAGAAATTTTTGGCACCAAAGTAAGCGCTGTACACAACTTTTGGCACCAATAGTGTACTTATCCCCTTTTTGAAACATTTTTCAGTTGTTTTGGTAGATGGAGATAGAATTGTTCAAGTTGATGTTCCTTTTTGAAGGGTAGATTGAAGTATCGATTTGAACAAGTAGGCATAACTTTTAAATTCGATGGTATTTTTCGTAGTAGTCCAAGGGAGTTAGTTTACTTTTGGACATGCTTCATTTACTCTATTCTTTTTTGGACACATTTGACACGGTATTAAAACCTTGTTCAAAGATGTGCTCGTTGGTATTGACTAGGGGTGTGCAAAATACTCGGGAACCGCCCAGAACCAGCGGTTCTTAAGGGAATCGGTCCGGTTGCTAGTTCTAATTTATGGGAACCGGTGGGTACTGGTCCGGTTTTCGGTTCCATGAGCGGATCCGCTCGCCTGCCCACTCGAACGGACTAGAACCTTTTTAATATTAAAAAAAAAAAGATTACTAAAAGAAACCCTAGATCTCATCTCACTCCATTCGTTTTCGGTTCTCTCTCTCTCTCTCTCTCTCTCTCTCTCTCTATCTCTTCCTCAGTTCCTCCTAATCTTATCGCCATTTTAATTCCTCCCCGAGCGTCGACGTTGCCGCCGCTGCTCCTACGCCGCTGCTATTTGCCCCCTTGCGCCGACCGCCACTCGCCACAGCCACTGCTCCTCCGTCTTTGCTATCCGCCCCCTCGCTTCGGCCCCCTCCGCTAGTAATCCGACGCCGTTGTAGCCCCTATAGCCGCGACGACCGACGCCAGTAGATCCCGAACCAGTCGCTACGCCTCTGTCGTTGCCTACGACCACTTCCTCACTGTTGATGCCTACGATTACTTCCCTCTCGCTGTTGTCCGCTCCCTCGCTCCGAGCCCCCTCCGCCAGCAATTCGACACCGTTGCAGCCCCTACAACCGTGACGACCGACACCAGCAGATCCCGAACCGATCGCTGCGCCTCTGTCGCTACCTACGACTACTTCCTCACCGTCGGTGCAGCCCCTACAGCCGTGACGACCGACACCAGTAGATCCCGAACCGATCGCTGCACCTCTGTCGCTGCCTACGACCACTTCCTCACCGTTGGTGCGTACGACTACTTTTTGTACTCTCTCTCTCTCTCTCTCTCTCTCTCTCTCTCTCTCTCTAATTTCCTTGGTTCTATCTTGCGTCCTGGATCGAATTCTCAAATGGGCTTTTTTTTTGGGTGAAGGAGGTGTGTCGGGGTGCTGTTTGGAGTGAGGGCAGAGGCATGAATGCGATTATGTTCCATGAAGGAATGACAGCTCGGGGACCGCTCTGAGTCAACTCCCAAGCAGTAATCTTCATCTGCGTTAAGTTTATTATTTCAAGAAGATACATGTATGTAGACATCACTCAGCACAATGATTTGCATGTGCAGATCGTATTTGTAAATTCGCTGCGTTTACTTCTCCCGCCGTCTGCATCTCCACGTACTTAAATTTGGTTTTTTATTCTTTGGCTTGCTTTGACGTCACGTAGTCGTTTTATGTTGAAAACCAAAATTGTTTCGCGTCAAGATCGGTTCCATGGATCCACCCGGGAATCGGACCGGATCGGCAGTCCGATTCCCAGGTGGATCCATGCAACAAATGGGTGGATCCCGGTTTCAGTTTTTCGGAACCGGTCCTTAGCAGGCGATTCCCGATTCTAGGTCGGGAAGTGCCCGCTCGGATCATGCACACCCCTAGTATTGACCCGTTTGGAGGCTCGACTGGAATTTGGAGCATTCCAAAATCTTGGAGTTCCAACTCCAAGAAGACAAGTAGTCTACTACAAGATATCTCGCATATCTTTTTCCCCTATTTTTTTAGGTCTTGCTCTTTGGGAGATAATCCCAAATAAACATAATAGATATGAAAGCTATAATTGTAAAGCATGATCGAATTTATGGAAGCATTGATTTATACATGTAAATTCGATGGTTTCAATAAATCCCCTACAATAGTTCGTCTTGGGCCAAATCTAGATTACCCTCGATGGTTTGCATAGCCATATACCCTTAATGGTTTATTTGTAAGTTTTACTGGGTATGCTTTATATATTATTTTTGGACAATCCTCCCAACAATTAAGAAATCCATTTGAAGAACATGGGGACTAGTTGAATTATGAGTCTCCCAACTTTGGGTGGCTTATTACTTCAATTCAATTAATATTATAAAAATCATTACACCTTTTTAGTTGGAATTTTAGGTGGTTTTTGAAAAAAAGATACTGAAAAAAATTATCCCTAGAGTTGAGATAAGAGGAATGTATAATCCAATGCTTCCATAAATTTGATCATCTTTTACAACTATAGCTTCCAAACCTGTTTTTTTTTTTTTTTTTTGGTAAAGACTTCGCCAATCAATCGCCAAACCTGTTTTTTTATTTGGGATTATCTCCCAAAGAGCAAGACAAAAAAATAAAGGAAAAAGATATCGGACTATTTGTCATCACATTAGAGGTTTCTATTAGAAGCACTTGGGAGGAGAAAAAGAAAACGTAAGTACAGCAACCTTCAAATTAGAAGGATTGCTTTTAATAGTGGAAGAAATGCACTCTAAAATTAATAAATTGGATAAAAATAATCTAATTTTGATCATGCATACTACATAGCAAAATGGGTTACGAACTTTTTTTCTTATCAACGAAAATGTTTAGCGTTAATTGTTATTAATAATGAATAGATTTTCCGTAGATTCATTTTTAGAGATATTCTGTAGCAAATTTACCCGGACCAAGATGTCAACTCACAGATACGATCTTGCTAAACGTGGTGACTAGGCAGATTAAGCACCGAAAATGGAGTTCCACATTGAAGAGCCACAACCACCAACCACCTAATTAAGTGTAAAAATCAATTGATCTTGTACAATAAACACTCTCCCAATTCAATCATCCGAACCCCACTGCTCACCTCATCTGTCTCGTCAATCACGTGCAAAAAAGGTCATTACTCGATGCTGAAATTGAAGGGGGCGTTCTCAATAATTGAGAACACCAAGAGCGACACTATTCACGAAGAAGCTAAGTGAATAAAACAGAAGACAAGATACATTTCTCTGTGTAGAACACAGAGGGTATCCATGACCGTTTTGGAGTGGGTCTTATTTATGAATAGTCTCTTATTGTCTATACCTTTCAGTACTTGACCCGGGCATCACAGGATTTCCCCTAGTTTAGTGCATTAATGGTCGTGCCTGTAGGTTGTGATGTGCCTCGAGATGGCCGTCTCCTATGTGACATCCCGATTTTCCGATTCTATTTTCAATTAATTGAGACGGGCATTTCGTTGGCACGCATATAGTTCCTTTCCTTGAGTTGGCCACTCATGTGGAAACTAGTCTATCAGGTGAAGCTGTTAAGAGTTTCTAATGCATCAGACTCGAGAATTTGACCAGGAAGCGATCTTTCGACCGAGCTAATCTGCAAGGGTCATTACGGCACAATTAAAAATCGATTAGAGATCGGAGATAGGTCGACTCGACAAAGGCGTGTGATCGAGCGTGGGTGATTCCATCAGATCGCACAATCCTTATCGATCGGCACTGGGCCGACTTTTCTGTCGATTGGGTACCCTGTGTTCGTATTTGAAACCTTGAGATTACCCCGACAACCGAAGATCGCCAATGTTTCAAAGATGTACATTGTGGCTTGAGATGATCAACCACAAGTCAAATGCATGAAAATTTCTAAAGGCTACCCGGTAGGTTGGGCCGCGCTAGTATCGTGCCAAAGTGAAATTAACCGTGAAATTGAGATCGAATTCAGAAATTGGAAGTCTGGGTATGTCACAAATCATTTTAGGAACATTGACTAATCTTCGGAAGAATTTTCATGTAATCAGAATTTTTCAGAAATTAAATCAGAGAATGGCTATCTTGGCTCAAGAAATTAATAGGCCCACCTTTGGCCTTGCTTTTAGGACTTAAATTGGTGCTATGGACAAGTGAAGATGTGAATTGAAGTGTGGTGACATTGGATTAATTTTATGGACTTCAATTGGACTCAATTGGGAGATGATTGAATGGAATTAAAGAAATTAATGTACAAAGTTTCATGCCCGGATTGAAAAATAAAATGGACCCATTGGAGAAAGGTTGTGGGAGATAGTGGAGTGTGACATCATCCATGAGGTCATGGTGGGCCACTTTTGTTGGATTAAAGAAAACGAAAAAGAAAAGAAATGGCCCCCATCCTTCTCTCTCCTTCTCTCTCCTTCCTCTCTCCCTTCCGTTGGTTTCTCCTCCATCTTCTTTGTGCGAATGACTAGAAAATTGTAGAGAAGAAGGAGCTGCAGCCATGGTCGTCCGCTCCCGCTCGCACGCCGTCGCCGCCGCCGTCGTGTGTCCGCCCCGCGCCGCCCGCGCGATGCTCACCAGCCCGCCGTCGCGCCGTCTTCGCCTCTTCGCCCCGCCTTAGCTCGCGTCGCGTTGCTGCATCAGCTCATGCCGGAGCCGTTCGGCCACCTCCGGCCGCCGTTCGGGTCCCGCCTTGGTCCGGTTCGACCCCTCAACCTTCCCCGATCCTTCCCTATCTCATCCAAGCTCCGGATCTACCCTTCCTCGGCCTCAAATCGCAATGGACAGCAGCTGGAAAAAAATGGGTATGCAGCGGACGTTTGGCCCGTTTTGGCCGCCTTCCCGAGCCCGGATGCTCGGCCCGCTTTGAGGAAAGTTGTTCCCCTCGTCGTCCTCGTCGTTTTGGTCCGCTCGGTTCGCTAATCCGGTGAGTTTAACTCACTAAATCTTGATTAGAGTGTTAATGATGCCCCAAGTGTGCTTAGTTTAAATTAAGTAAGTTTATGTGGGTGGATTAGTGTATTTAATTATAAATTGGATTAAGAGGTTGGTTTATGTTAAGTGTGTTTAAATTAAAGGTTAAAAGAAGTTATTTAAAGTTAAGCCTTGATGTGACATAAAAGGATTTTAGTTTTGAATTATTTAAATGCTTCGAAATTCTGGAAAATATAATATTATTTTATAATCAGAAATTATTAAAATATTATTATTTAAAAAAACGAAAAAATTATTTTTGACCCGGTTGCTTAGAATTTCGTGCCGATCGCGCCTGTGTATTTGAATTTTGAAATTGATGGTTGGATATTATAAATTGAGGTGGATTGCGAAAAATATGGATATTATTATTTAATTATTTTTCGGAATAAAATTTATTATTTATTAAAATTCGAAAATTTCGTCTTGGACCCTAAACTCTTAGAATTTCGTGCCGATCGCTGCTGTGTATTTAGAATTTGAATTTGATGATTGATTGTAGCAAATTGAGTGTGGATTGTGAAAATTATGGATTTTATTTAGAAAATTCCAAGTGTCGAGTTTGGCATTGAAATTGGATTGTTAATGGTTAATATCGTAATTGGATTATGTGAGTGAAATGTTAAGTATCCCGGGATCAGTATCGAATTGTCGGGTGCTAGTTGAAAGACTCGGGTCGCAGTAGTGGCTAAGCCGACTGGACCTTTATTCTTCTAAAAATGCCGTCGATAGAATGACGTGGCTTGGTCGCAGTAGTGGCGGGACCGACTGGACCTTTATTCTTCTAAAAATGCCGTTGATAGAATGACGTGACTTGGTCGCAGTAGTGGCGGGACCGACTGGACCTTTATTCTTCTAGAAATGCCATCGATAGAATGACGTGGCTTGGTCGCAGTAGTGGCGGGACCGACCGGACCTTTATTCTTTTAGAAATGCCGTCGATAGAATGACGTGGCTTGGTCACGAGAGTGGCGGGACCGACTGGACCTTTATTCTTCTAGAAATGCCGTCGATAGAATGACGTGGCTTGGTCGCAGTAGTGGCGGGACCGACTGGACCTTTATTCTTCTAGAAATGCCGTAATGTTAGTAGATAGCTGACCCGCGAGTAGGCTATGCCATTGTGTGGCAGTGAATAATAATTGGGATGCGTGTTAAGTGCGATCGTGATTTATATGAAAGTGATGGCGTTCCAATTATTTGAATTATTATTACTACCTGAGATTGTGTGATACAAATTGTGCTAATCTGCAGGAAGGAATTGAGGGGAGGTAAGTTCTCTGTGTGATGTGGCTAGGCCACCCTTGGGCGTATTTTCTTTCTAATAGGGGTTTAGAGGGTTGAACTTGCTGAGACGTTGTCTCAGTGGTTATTGAATAACCATTTCAGGTCCCTGGTGGACGGAGCGGCCAGATAGCTTTGGTTGGCCTTGAGGAGTTGCAGAGGTGAAGTCATAAGGATTGGAGAGCGTGTCCGGCTTGTAGGTCGTAGGACAGTTCATTTTTAAGAGTCGGTCTTTTGTAGACTTTTGGCTGTAGGCCTTCGTCTGTAACTCCGTTGGTTTGTGTAAGTGATTGGTTGTGAAATTGTTTCCTGCTTTTCTATCCCGTATTTCATTGTCAGGGGTTTTATAATACGTTCCGCTTGCGCATTAATAAATGAATGGGGTCGGCGACACTACCTGGGAATGTCGCATTTGCATGACCATGGTGGGATGTTGGCGCGCTCAGGGTTCGGGGCGTGACATCCCTGTTTAAGTGGTATCAGAGCATGGTCTGTATATGGAGTGATAAGGTGCGATGAGTCATGGGATAGTTAGTAGGAAAGGCTTTTAATATGCTGATGCATGTGGTTGATAGTTGATTGGTAGTGTGTTTGTGGGGTCACTCAAATTCTAACATGATGTTGGAATCGGAAAACGGGCGTCTATAAAGAGCCTGTAGGATGAGTGACCAGGAGCGGAGAACTCCTTAGAGGAGGTCGATAGGACCTGTACCTCGGGGTAGGACGCTGACAAGGGTTGGTACCCGAGGTGAAGGGCAGGCTTAGACCAGCGCGAGTGTGAGAGTACCGCTGCAAGTCGGTACTATGGGTGTAGTAGCACCGAATGATCCTAGGTTCATCGGGATTGTTTAGGCGCCAAAGTCTTTGGGAAGTATTTTTGGGTTCGTAAGCTCAGGATTGAGCCGCCGCTGTTGCCGTTGTCTCTACTGCTGCCAGTGTTGTGACCGCCGTTGTTGTTGCCATGCCTGTTGAGGCCCGATCTAGAGTTGTGATCGAGGATTAAGTCGCCGTATCTGAGTCAAAGTTCAGTTTAAGCAGAAACGGAAATCGATTGGAGGAAATGCTGATATCAGAAGAAAAGTGCCCTGCTTCACCCAACCAGAAGAGTAAAATTTGAAAGTCAGTACTTAACTCGATCGATGTGTGTTGTATCTGTAAGAAAAGATGGGGATTTGTTCTATGATGTAAGAGAGAAATGACTTGTTACAGGTGTCGCCTATAAGGTCATTTAATCAAAGATTGCCCGTATAGGCAGATGGAGTCACAACTGTTTCTATCACTGTCGTTGATAAGATAGAACAGAGGAAACATGCTCAGGATGTTCAATGGGGTACTTGGAACGGATCTCAGTGCAAGGAAGGGTGCATGATGTTCCTTGATGGGAGGTAAAGGACTCACCGATTGTGTGCCGAGTTTGTGAAAAGGAGGCATGAGTCAGCCCTAGTGTTAGAGTAAAAAGGAAGCATGATTTGAATATGGCCAGCACGGCCATCGAGTTAGGAACTGTCCGTGTAAGTTCAGGAGAGCGTAAGCACTGTTACTGCAGAGAGGACGCCACTAGGATGGCTAGAGGAGCATGAAGGGATCAACCCTGCATCAATCAGAAGAAGAATGTTTATGATAGAACCAATTTAGAAAATCTAAAAGGTTTCTATCACATTCTTTTTCAATGTTTCTTCCAAGCATGAATATCCTTGTGAGGTTAGCAATGAATTTTCTGGTAGGGATTTCAATGGCTATTAAGTACTTATTGGTTAAGTACCATAACAGCGTTTTGAGCTGATCAGGGAAATCATCTTCCTTCCAGATAAGAGGATGAATGAAAGGATAATTCAAATTTAACCCAAAAGGATAAAGAATCGAACCTCCATTGAACCTGAATAGGTCTGTGTGAGATTGCCACATGAGATTTTCCAAGTTCTCAGTAAGACTGTCGTTCTGGATTTGCTGAATAATTTCTTCAGGATATTTCCAGCTTGGCAAATCTTTGATTTTCTCAATCTTGTATTTGACGCCATGATTGAGCATATGGAACGCAGGTCTCTTGATATACATGTTGATTTCGGCTGGTGCTTTAGGTCTTGACAAAAAGTCAGCAAGCACATTCTTTTTCCCAGGAATGTGTTTGGTTTCAAAAGAGTACTTTGAAAACCATTCAGACCATCGAAGCAGTTGAGGGTTAGGAATCTGTTTCTGTTTAAACTTGGTCATCTGAGGAAAAGATGCCATGTCTAATTCTACCAAGAAGTGATGGCCAATGAGATGAAATTCAAACTTCTTGATTCCATTTTTTCTTGCTAGGATTTCTTTAAAAGTGGAATGGTAATGCATTTCGGCTTGGGAAAACTTTCCACTTTTATGAGCACAAAGGAGTCTCTTACCATCGATTTCTTCAAATAGAACAACTGCCCAAGTATTCATCACCGGCGCGTTTGAAGAATTCTTTTACCCGTTGATGGTATTTGAAGTGGTGGGAGATTCGCATAATCTCCTTAAGCTCAAGAACGCTTTAGTTTGAGTTTTTCCCAAGGTGGGGAATTCTTTTCAGCATGGATTGCAAAGGACTCAAAAGCTTTGCAATATTGGGGACAAAATCTCGAGATAGTTGATTATCCCAGAAATTGCTGAACTTGTTTTGTTGTGAAGTTATCTTCAGAAACTTCAATAATTCTTGAGCAATATGTGGCCCCGGATAGTATGTACCTTTGTTGAGGTGCATACCAAGAAATTCAATTTTGTCCTGGCGATATTCATTTTCCTTGAGAAAGCATAATTCCATGTTGCTTTACAATTTCCGCAAATTTCTCAAGGAGTTGACAATGGCTCGTTCATCGGGCTATAGAGCGAATATCGTCGATGTATATGGCCGCACTTGCCAAGATTGGCTGGAAAATACGACACATAGCCTTTTGGAAAAGGGATGGTGCTACTTTTAGACCAAAAGGAAGAATTTTCCACTGGAAGTGCTGATTCGGAATACAGAATCCTGTCTTGGATCTGTCTTCAGGATGAATACCCAATTGCCAAAATCCGGCTTTTAGGTCGAATTTGGAATAAATGTGGGTTTTGGTTAAACCAGCAAAGAGAGAATCTCTGGATGGTAAAGGGAATTTGTCATCTTGGAGAAAGAGGTTGAGGGGTTGATAATTGATTACCAATCTCATTTTTCCTCTATTTTGCTCAAAGCACGCTTATTGACATAAAAAGCTTCACAGCCCATTGAGAATCAAATTTCAATAAGGCCTTGCTGTAATAATTCCGAGCATTCCCTTTGAGCTAGAGCCGATGTTCCGGGTTCATTCCCGTATGACTTGCCCCTGGTTGGATTGATATCTTCGTTCTTCTTGAAGGGAAGACGAACAAAGAACTCAGGATTTTTCCATAAAGGATGAGAACATTTCTGGGCAAATTCTGAATGGGATTCTGAACAGGATTCTAGCAACTTTTGCATGATTGGATCTAGTAAACTCATTTCAATGGAAAAGAGTCTCTGAATATTGACAAACTCAGAGAATTGGTCTTTAAATCGAAGACCTTTTCCAGGAATGATTCGAAGTTGAGGGATTTGAGTCATGATATCCCACCCAATTATCAAATCTTTATTGGGAAGGCTTGATCCAAAAATCTTTGTGGTCATGGAACACTGAGGAAAAAACTGGACAGTAACTGGTGTGGTTCTGACATTCGTGGAGAAAGTATCTCCTGAAGCAGAATTGAAATATCGGATGTATGGGGTCCAGAGTTCTTCAGGTAGAACTTTTGTGTCTAGAATGGAACAACTTGCTCCTGTGTCAATAAGAGCAATGACGTTGATAGGCTTGGCAAACTTCGAAGTGAGGATTTTAACAGGAAAATGAGGGCAGTGAGTTTGACTTGAGAATATGTCAGGATTTATCTCTGAAGATATAGGAGATATGTGAAAATGTCTTGATTCGAGTCGACTCGCCACCGGAAGTTTGGTAAAATGGAATGACACAAAGTGTTTGTTCGGTTGGTTCATCATCGCCAGAGAATAAAGATTCAATATCATCATTTTCAAGTGAAAAACCTGTTTCATTCTCTATTAGATGATTCCGACCTTTTTTGCACGGGGACAATTTTTGGCGAAGTGTCCTTTCTTGTTGCAAATGTAGCAACGGCTCGACTTCTTATGGCCTCGTGCGATCCTTCCTTTTGCGTAGGTATCGCCATTTCTTCTTTTTCCGGAAATGCTTGGAGCCATGTCTGGATTTCTTTATGGAATACTTTTGTAGTGCTTTTTCTTCCGGAATACCGGCCACAAGTACCATCACAATCTTGTCTGGAGCATTTGATTTTTAATTTCTGATGGGAACAAGCTGCTTCAAGCCGCTTGTCATCGTGATGTATGTTTGGACCATTCGGCGCTTTAAGCATAATTCTTCAAGGCATAGATGGACTTCTTGCTGGATTTCTCCCATGGGAACGTCTTGTATCCTTCTTTGCTTTCCAAAGGAAGATCTCTCAACCATCTGTGATAGCTCATTGGGAATAGAAGTGAGGAAGACATGCTTTAAATTTGGATCTGCACCAATTTGATAAAAGAGCTGAAGCATTAGTCGATAATGCTTATCAAGATGCCTTTTTTGAAGGGAGCAGCATCTTCTTTCAAAGAATTCTCTTCTTTTTAGCTCTTTGAGATCTCCGGGGGTTCCCACAAAAACATGGTATAGAAAATTAAGGGCATGATAGTAATCGGGTGATAACAAGAACGTAAGCCGATCCCGTTCGTGAGTGATTGCCACCAAAATTTAAGGCTCCCCGTGAACCTTGTAACAAAATTGTAAAGGACATCATTCATATCATGGTTGGTGATGGACTGTGTGCTCAACCACGTATGAAATTCTTCAAGTCTCAGTGTGGCCATTTTGAATAGGGAATATCATCAATGGAGAAGAATTGTTTTGATGCCATGGACACATGACTGGCAGAATTGGTTCTAATGGGATTACTTGTCTGTCCCAATTCTGGATCAGAATAGTTTGATTCCATCTCATAGTCATAGTCCTGGAGGAGTATCAGCCATGAATATTTGTGAAGTTGGTGAGACAACAGGGAGAGAAGTTGGTGAGACAAATGGGAGAATCATCCGAAAAGGACGAGAAAGAGGAAAGGGATGCCGAGTCCGATGTGGTTGAAGAAATTTGTTCAGAGATAGAATCGCTTTTTTGGGATAAATGAATCGTGCTCGGACCGTTGGATACTAGGATCTTGAGTAGCCAAATCCTTCAAGAAGGATTCTAATGGATTTGATAACATCATCTGGTCTGGCCTTTCTCTTATAACAATTGAACTTGATTCTGTAGGTGGTGTCTTTTCTTTTCCCTTTTCCTTCTTCAAAGCTTTGAGACGACTTCGCAAATCTGTTTCTCTTTTAGAGAGATCTTCTGGGATATTGGCAAAGACAGACACTTGTGGTGTTGGAGATGTATACCCGGTTTGAACAGGCGGTGCCAATGGATCGAAAGGTCGAAACCTTCCTTCTTCAAGAAGTTGGATTTGCTTCTTGAGTTTCTCTATTTCTGGCTTTGGACTTTCAAGGTAATGGTACCCAAGATGTTGTCCTGATTCCAAAGCATGAAGTCTTTTCTGGAATTCAGAAAGTATCTTCTTGGTACTCTGGTTATACCTTTGGAGGTCTTGTTGCACATTTCCGATCTTGGAATCAATGGCTTTGAAGGCATTGTTTTGTGCCAACAGAGTCTCTGATTGCCAGTTTAAAACGGCTTCAGCAGCAGGAGTTTTCTTCTGCCTTCCATGTTCGTCTACATCAGTGGGGGTAGGTATTTTGGGAACATGGCGGTACCTGCCATGTGGATCAATAAACTCTTCTGTAGCAGGGAACGAGAGTTTAGAACTTTCCTTGACAAGAGGAGGAAAATCAGTATCTTGGAACATGGCAATGTGGAAGAAGTGAGTGGTTTTCTGCTAAAAGGCTGTCCCTGAAGGGCTTGAACGGGAGTTGTTCGCCCAATGATCAATAACTCGATCGATGTGTGTTGTATCTGTAAGAAAAGATGGGGATTTGTTCTATGATGTAAGAGAGAAATGACTTGTTACAGGTGTCGCCTATAAGGTCATTTAATCAAAGATTGCCCGTATAGGCAGATGGAGTCACAGCTGTTTCTATCACTGTCGTTGATAAGATAGAACAGAGGAAACATGCTCAGGATGTTCAATGGGGTACTTGGAACGGATCTCAGTGCAAGGAAGGGTGCATGATGTTCCTTGATGGGAGGTAAAGGACTCACCGATTGTGTGCCGAGTTTGTGAAAAGGAGGCATGAGTCAGCCTAGTGTTAGAGTAAAAAGGAAGCATGATTTGAATATGGCCAGCACGGCCATCGAGTTAGGAACTGTCCGTGTAAGTTCAGGAGAGCGTAAGCACTGTTACTGCAGAGAGGACGCCACTAGGATGGCTAGAGGAGCATGAAGGGATCAACCCTGCATCAATCAGAAGAAGAATGTTTATGAGATGTTTTATGCAGAGTAATGCAGCAGAATTTTCAGTGAAGGTTGTAGGGTTTTCGTTGTGATAATAAAGTAATAGGAATATGAGTCTCTGACTATAGTTGTACCTGATGGGTTTGCTTATGTATGACTTGGAAGTCATTTATGAAAAGGTTTGGCTCGAGGAGCTTTCGCTGTTGTGAATCGTGGCGTGATATAATTCGAGTTTGTTCGGTTAGCGTATAAAAGTTTTGAATTACCGAAAGTTGAAAAGGAACTTCAATCCTTGTTATTCGTCACTTTGAAGATGACTTAGTTCAGGTTGTTGGTTATCGAATCTACATGGCAGCTGTAATGGATGCGTCAGTTGATGAGCCGAATATGGAGAATATAATCGTGGTACATAAGCTTTCTAAGGTATTTTCTGAAGAATTGTCAAGTTTGCTGTTAGAAAGAGAAATAGAGTTCGTGATTAAATTAGCATCCGGAGCAGAGCCAGTCCCTAAGGCTCCTTACTGGATGGTGTTACTCGAATAAAAAGAACTAAAGGTGCAGATGCAGGAATTATTGGATAGGGGATTCATACGTTCCAATGCATCACCTTGGGGAGCACCTGTTCTATTCGTGAAAAAGAAAGTTGGTTCTTTGTGTTTGTATGTCAGTATCCCTCAAGATCGACTAGAGATCAGGGTATCATCAGTTGAGAATCAGGAAGAAAGACATACCGAAGTTAGCATCTTGCGCTCGATACAGTAGTTATGGGTTCACTGTAATGCTGTGTGGTTTAATGGACACCCCAGCTATTTGTTTGGGTCTGATGAGCAGAATGTTTAAGGACACTTGAATCGGTTGTGATCGTGTTCATCGAAGTTATCCTGGTGTGTTCGAAGAGTGCAGAGGAGCACGAGAGATATTTGGGGATGCTACTTCAGACCTTGGGTGCTTTTGGATTTTACAATAAGCTTAGCAGATGCGAGTTTTGGATGACTCGTATTGCGTTCCTAGGTCACGTGATTTCAGGTGAAGAAATCTCTGTAGAGCTCGCCCAAGATTAAAGCGATGAACAATTGGCCGAGATTGACTACAGTGACAGAGATTAGAAGTTTCTGAGGATTAGTAGGATATTACAAAAGTTTTGTGGAATGGATTTTAGCGTCAGCGTTGTAGTTGATTTGACTATTGATGAAGTAAGAAAAGTTTGTGTGGACAGGTGAGAGTGCGGGCGTAGTTTTCAAGAGCTTAAGCAGAAGCGTCGTTGGATGGTACTCAAGGATTGGATCTTATTTGAGAAAGTTCGAAATTCAGTTTTCAAATCTATAATAGGCCACCTTTTCAATCTTATGATTACCCTCAGAATTGACCGGATATTCAAATGAGAATCAGATGCTTCAGTGGACAAACTTAGAGATTCAAAAGATTATGTGAAAGGATACCGAGAAGAGGAGAACCGATTTTCAGATTTCTGTGTACGATTGAGTGTATTTGATGATACCGAGATTAAAGAAGAGATCTTATTGGAAACTTGTCGTAGCAGCTTCAGCATTGTCCAGACAGTACAAAGATGAGTATGAATTTGCATCAATAGGATTAGTAGACCGTTGTGAAGATAGATATCACTGACAGGTCGCAAGTGTCAGATGTGCTAGCAAGAGAAAGCACGGTTTTGCAATTCGAAAGAACCTTTGTAATCTTTCGATATCTCCGTGAGGAAGTGGGATCACGTCACAATAGATTTTTGTGACAGGTCTATCGAGGAGTCTGTGTGTCAATAATCTCATTTCGGGTAGTAAGTGACAGACTGATGAAATTAGCCACCTTGTGACTGTGCTGAAGGATCTTGATTTGATTAAGCATGCATAGGTGTTTGTGCATCAAATAATTCATTTGCTTAGAGTGTCAGTGTCAGAGTTATATCAGATCTTGACTAGAGGTTCTCAATTTCAGCAGATCAGTCAGATAGTTCCCTTTTAGTCAGTGCAGAGCAGAGTATTAAGAACTTCAGTCGGTTGAGTTGAGGTCAGAGATCAGAAAATCACAGGTCCAGAGTTGATTCAGAAACCAGTGATTCAGTTGTAGTTATCAGTGACAGATTTGAGACCGCTCAGAATCGCCGGTTTAGCTTTGTAGATTAGTATCGCAGACCTTGGAATTTCAAGTAGGGGAAATATATTTTTTCCTTAAATGTCGCCTATGAAAGGGACATCGTATTTGGTTAAGGAAATGAAGATGAAGCATCATTTAAATCGGAATCCATCGAAATTTGGGTTCAAAGAAGGATTTTTGGCTTTAAATGGAAAAAGAATGCGGTTTGGGACACCATCGGCGCCTTTAGCCGAGTTGGTATCCAGGATGAAGCCGCAAGTCCGAAGTCGGGAGTTCGAATCCCCGACGCGGCAGTTAGCCGCTTTGTGGAAAAAAAAAGGAAAAAAAAAAAAGAAAAGAACCAAAATTTTTGCAGCTTTCATTTTTGTAAAGATGGACAAGTGCTTAGTCTTTTTGGGAATCAAGAATTGGTCTGGTTAATTTGGAAATGTTTCGTTGGCACCGAGGATCTTGGATAACAGTTTGAAGCAGAAGTCCGAAGCAGAATGAAGAAGCAGAATTGATGAGACGACAATACCCCACCATCTTGAAGAAGAATTTTACAGGTTTAAATTTCGAGGACGAAATTTTTATAAGAGGGGAAGATTTGTGACATTTCGTTGGCACGCATATAGTTCATTTCCTTGAGTTGGCCACTCATGTAGAAACTAGTCTATCAGGTGAAGCTGTTAAGAGTTTCTAATGCATCAGACTCGAGAATTTGACTAGGAAGCGATCTTTCGACCGAGCTAATCTGCAAGGGTCATTACGGCACAATTAAAAATCGATTAGAGATCGGAGATAGGTCGACTCGACAAAGGCGTGTGATCGAGCGTGGGTGATTCCATTAGATCGCACAATCCTTATCGATCGGCACTGGGCCGACTTTTCTATCGATTGGGTACCCTGTGTTCGTATTTGAAACCTTGAGATTACCCCGACAACCGAAGATCGCCAATGTTTCAAAGATGTACATTGTGGCTTGAGATGATCAACCACAAGTCAAATGCATGAAAATTTCTAAAGGCTACCCGGTAGGTTGGGCTGCGCTAGTATCGTGCCAAAGTGAAATTAACCGTGAAATTGAGATCAAATTCAGAAATTGGAAGTCTGGGTATGTCACAAATCATTTTAGGAACATTGACTAATCTTCGGAAGAATTTTCATGTAATCAGAATTTTTCAGAAATTAAATCAGAGAATGGCTATCTTGGCTCAAGAAATTAATAGGCCTGCCTTTGGCCTTGCTTTTAGGACTTAAATTGGTGCTATGAACAAGTGAAGATGTGAATTGAAGTGTGGTGACATTGGATTAATTTTATGGACTTCAATTGGACTCAATTGGGAGATGATTGAATGGAATTAAAGAAATTAATGTACAAAGTTTCATGCCCCGGCGGAAAAATAAAATGGACCCATTGGAGAAAGGTTGTGGGAGATAGTGGAGTGTGACATCATCCATGAGGTCATGGTGGGCCACTTTTGTTGGATTAAAGAAAAGGAAAAAAGAAAAGAAATGGCCCTCATCCTTCTCTCTCCTTCTCTCTCCTTCCTCTCTCCCTTCCGTTGGTTTCTCCTCCATCTTCTTTGTGCGAATGACCAGAAAATTGCAGAGAAGAAGGAGCTGCAGCCATGGTCGTCCGCTCCCGCTCGCACGCCGTCGCCGTCGCCGCCGTGTGTCCGCCCCGCGCCGCCCGCGCGACGCTTGCCGGCCCGCCGTCGCGCCGTCTTCGCCTCTTCGCCCCGCCTCAGCTCGCGTCGCGCTGCTGCATCAGCTCATGTCGGAGCCGTTCGGCCACCTCCGGCCGCCGTTCGGGTCCCGCCTTGGTCTGGTTCGACCCCTCAACCTTCCCCGATCCTTCCCTATCTCATCCAAGCTCCGGATCTACCCTTCCTCGGCCTCAAATCGCAATGGACAACAGCTGGAAAAAAATGGGTATGCAGCGGACGTTTGGCCCGTTTTGGCCGCCTTCCCGAGCCTGGATGTTCGGCCCGCTTTGAGGAAAGTTGTTCCCCTCGTCGTCCTCGTCGTTTTGGTCCGCTCGGTTCGCTAATCCGGTGAGTTTAACTCACTAAATCTTGATTAGAGTGTTAATGATGCCCCAAGTGTGCTTAGTTTAAATTAAGTAAGTTTATGTGGGTGGATTAGTGTATTTAATTATAAATTGGATTAAGAGGTTGGTTTATGTTAAGTGTGTTTAAATTAAAGGTTAAAAGAAGTTATTTAAAGTTAAGCCTTGATGTGACATAAAAGGATTTTAGTTTTGAATTATTTAAATGCTTCGAAATTCTGGAAAATATAATATTATTTTATAATCCGAAATTATTAAAATATTATTATTTTAAAAAAACGAAAAATTATTTTTGACCCCGGTTGCTCGAATTTCGTGCCAATAGCTTGTGTATTCGGATTTTGAAATTGATGGTTGGATATTATAAATTGAGTGTGGATTACGAAAAATATGGATATTATTATTTAATTAATTTTCGGAATAAAATTTATTATTTATTAAAACTCGAAAATTTCGTGGGACCCTAAACTCTCAGAATTTCGTGCCGATCGCTGCTGTGTATTTAGAATTTGAATTTGATGATTGATTGTGGCAAATTGAGTGTGGATTGTGAAAATTATGGATTTTATTTAGAAAATTCCAAGTGTCGAGTTTGGCATTGAAATTGGATTGTTAATGGTTAATATCGTAATTGGATTATGTGAGTGAAATGTTAATTATCCCGGGATCAGTATCGAATTGTCGGGTGCTAGTTGAAAGGCTCGGGTCGCAGTAGTGGCTAAGCCGACTGGACCTTTATTCTTCTAGAAATGCCGTCGATAGAATGACGTGGCTTGGTCGCAGTAGTGGCGGGACCGACTGGACCTTTATTCTTCTAGAAATGCCGTCGATAGAATGACGTGGCTTGGTCGCAGTAGTGGCGGGACCGACCGGACCTTTATTCTTCGGAAATGCCGTCGATAGAATGACGTGGCTTGGTCGCAGATAGTGGCGGGACCGACCGGACCTTTATTCTTCTAGAAATGCCATCGATAGAATGACGTGGCTTGGTCGCAGAGTGGCGGGACCGACCGGACCTTTATTCTTCTAGAAATGTCGTCGATAGAATGATGTGGCTTGGTCGCGTTGAGTGGCGGGACCGACTGGACCTTTATTCTTCTAGAAATGCCGTAATGTTAGTAGATAGCCGACCCGCGAGTAGGCTATGCCATTGTGTGGCAGTGAATAATAATTGGGATGCGTGTTAAGTGCGATCGTGATTTATATGAAAGTGATGGCGTTCCAATTGTTTGAATTATTATTACTACCTGAGATTGTGTGATACAAATTGTGCTAACCTGCAGGAAGGAATTGAGGCGAGGTAAGTTCTCTGTGTGATGTGGCTAGGCCACCCTTGGGCGTATTTTCTTTCTAATAGGGGTTTAGGGGGTTGAACTTGCTGAGACGTTGTCTCAGTGGTTATTGAATAACCATTTCAAGTCCCTAGTGGACGGAGCGGCCAGATAGCTTTGGTTGGCCTTGAGGAGTTGCAGAGGTGAAGTCATAAGGATTGGAGAGCGTGTCCGGCTTGTAGGTCGTAGGACAGTTCATTTTTAAGAGTCGGTCTTTTGTAGACTTTTGGCTGTAGGCCTTCGTCTGTAACTCCGTTGGTTTGTGTAAGTGATTGGTTGTGAAATTGTTTCCGCTTTTCTATCCCGTATTTCATTGTCGGGGTTTTATAATACGTTCCGCTTGCGCATTAATAAATGAATGGGGTCGGCGACACTACCTGGGAATGTCACATTTGCATGACCATGGTGGGATGTTGGCGCGCTCGGGGTTCGGGGCGTGACATCCTATCCCCTTGCTGGTGGGGAATTTGCTCTCGGGTCATTGCTTTGCATCGTCTGGCCCGTCCTCTAAGCACCTTTGGAAGGCAGGGAGTGTGACAACGTACACACTTCCCTTTACTCCATAGAGACTTCTTATCAGTTGTAGGGTCTGAAGTCAAGATAGCATCGTCCAATGATACTACCCCACAATTTATTGTGTTATTTAGTTAAGATTTAATGTGCCCGCCGGAACCTATGTCTTGTTTGATTTGTCTTGTCACATGATCACTATCCTTGTTAAATTGACTGGGAGTCCAGTAGGCTTGGTACGTGTTGAATTGTACATCTGCTAGGGGGGTTTGTCATGATAAAGTTGTAACAATTGCTGATCTACATGGATTGAGTCTCATAAAAAATATTTAAAGTGGTTATCACTTGAGGGTTAGCTTTATTTATGAATTACTTTATACATTCTCTCCATTTTGATGTGTGACTTTGAAAATTATGGTAATTATTAAATTTTAGAGGAAGGGTTATTCTTACCAACACTTTTATCTTAATTGAAATGGCATGTGTCTGAACGAATATGAATACGTTCAAAAACACATACGATAAAAACACAAGTGGTCTTTGAATTTTGGCCAAATATGCAATATGATTCTTGAATTTTTAATTTGTTTGTCTATGAATTTTAGCTCAATCTGAAATATGATTAATGAATTTTTAATTTATTTAATGTGTTATTTAGACTTTTGATACATGTTCAACATATTTTCTTAATTATATGAAAATGTATATATCCATGAATTTTTAATTTATTCAATGTTGTTCATGAACTTTGGCCTATGGACTATATTGAACAATTAAAAAATTTAAAGACTACATTATTCATTGAGCTAGGTTGAACATATACTAAAAGTTTACGAATCACGTTGAATAAATTAAAAATTGATAGACCATATGCACATTAGACTAAATTTCAAGGATTATTTATGCCGTTTTCCCATAACACATAGGATTGTTCATAACATCGGACACGGAGGGAATGTCCCAAACCTTCGACGACATTCTTCGTACTTTTACAATTGTCTTTATATTAGTCAATATCAAAGCCTCTAGAATTGCAGATCATGAAGTACGTCCTGTACCCAAATTTCTCCTAAAATCCCATTTTTGGGCCTTCTTTTTGTAAAATCACGAGTTTACCCCAATATCAACTGCGCTATTGCCTAGGAGTGCCAAAAAGTGCCCAACCCAATCCAGCCCAACTCGAAAATATCAGCTATTTCAAGGACGGGCCTTAGTTTTCTTTGGATAGGAATTTTTAGATATTGATATTACTGGGATTGGGGTCGGTCGAGTTGGCATTTACTTTTTTGACACTTCTATAATAGAATAGCTTCAAATAAATTTCCAATTTTACCTCTGGAACAATTTCATGAAGTTACCATCCCGTTCTCTTATATCATATGATATTCTGACCTCGGGTTGGTCGGATCGGATCGGATCAATCGTGTCCCTATATGGTATCGGGTCGGTTCTAATATCACGAAGACCCGGCCCGACCCGTTTCCTTAACACCCCTACAGTGCTTGCTACCTGGTACTTGGGGCCTGCATGGTTGCACTTTGTTGCGTTCAGCCCTGGAACAAAAATTTCTTTTTTGTTTCTAACAAAAAAATGTAACAAACGCGTTTGTGTGCTTCTTTTCCTTTTTTTCTTTTTTTGTTCCTGCGAACAAAGAAATGTAAAACAAAGAAACACAAATTTTGTGTTTTTGTTTTTCGAACACAAATGAGAAATACTTTTTTTTTTCTTTTTCTTTTTCTCTTATTTTCCCGTTCTTCTTTCTTTTGGCCGGTCGCGGCCTCGGCCATGGCCGGCGACCGGCCGACGAGGGCCGGCGGCTCCGCCCGGCCACGGCGAGGCTCGCCGCCCGGCGAGGCCGACGCCGCCGTCCCCCCGGCGAGGCCGAGGCTCGAGGCCCGGCGAGGCCGACGCTCGCCGTCCCCGGCGAGGCCGAGGCTCGCCGTAGCCGGGCGAGGGTCGGCCTCGCCATGGTCGGGCGAGGTCGGCCTCGCCGGATCTGGGCGAGCTCGAGCTCGCCCGCCCATGGCGAGGCCGACTCGCGCCGGCCCGGGCGAGCTCGATCTCGCCCAGATCCGGCGAGGCCGAGCTCCCCCGGCCGGCGAGCCTCGGCCGCCCGGGCGGTGGCCCGGCGAGGCCGCGCCGCCCGCCCGCCGGGCGAGCTCGGCCTCGCCGGATCAAGGCGAGGCCGACCTCGCGCCGGCCGGGCGAGCTCGATCTCGCCAGATCCGCCTCGAGCTCGCCCAGCCGGCGAGGCCGAGCGCCCGGCCGGCGAGCCTCGGCCTCGCCTCGGGCGGTGGCCGCGAGGCCGCGCTCGCCCGCCGCCGGGCAAGCTCGGCCCTCGCCGGCCGGTCGCGGCCAAGGCCTTGGCCGGCGACCGGCCAAAAGAAGAAAAAAAAAATGAAAAAGAAAAAGAAAAAAGGAAAAATAAGAAAAAATAGAAAAAATAAAAGAAATAAAAAAATTATCCAAATTTACCAAACACGTTCTCGTTTATTTTTGTTAACAAATTTACCAAACACGCTTTTTTGTTCGAAATCGTGTTGTTAAAGAAAACACTTTTTCTATTTCGTTCCCCTAACAATTTTTAAACAAACGTTACCAAACGCGCCCGCTCGCCTAGACCGTGCAAACCCGTTCGACGAAATTCCCTGAGATTACCTCGACGAGCTGATCGCCCGACACCTCGCTTCGATAGCTCGGAATCAGAGCGACACTTGGTCCGAACAACGTTCGGTCCAAACACGAACGGCGGCATTCGTACAAATTACAAGCGCCTTCCTCGCCCGGTCCAGCATTTTGCAATGCAGCGCTTGTCGTCGCGGGCTTCGCGAGGCATTGGCTCTTCGCTGAAGCTCCTCCGTCGTGCGCCGTCACCCACATCTCCCGCTTCCCCTTCTTCTCCTTCTTCTTTCGTGCCCAGATGCGGCTTCGCTGCATCGACTCTAAACCTCCGAAGACGCGGCAGCCAGCGATCCCGGGCGATTTCTTGAGATGGGTTTCGCTCGGTTGCTGCCGAACGTCGAGATTCGCCACTGGGTTCGCGCCGCTGGAGCGCAAGCCGTTGGATTCGATCATGGACGTGGGGAGAGTGAAGGATCGTTCGGCCGAGGAGATAGCCTCGGCTTGGGATGATGTAAGCATTTCAAGTCCATTGCTTCTGCACTGTTGTTGTTGTTGATGTGTCCAAAATGCGTGCTTTCGTAATTTTTATGATGATTTATAGCCATTGTATTTGTTCTGGGGGCTAGGAATTACAAGAACAAGTTAACTCGGAAGCTCGTTAGATGGACGCCTATCTGTTTGATGATATTCCCCAGTTAAGTATGGTCGCTAGGTGAGAACTGGGGTGCCTTTGTTTTTGCGTTCGTAGAACGTTCGTAGTCTAGCGGCAAATGATATAGATAGCTCCGAATAAATTGGTGGAGATTTACGTGCCCTTGCACTAAAAATACCTGTCCCTGCATTATTTGCTCATCAATCTCAGTTGTATGGTTTCAGGTGTTGGCTCTTCTGCTTATGAACTGTGATTGATTCTTTTGTTTGTTCAAAAAATCAATTCTAGTACCAGTAAATCGTTGCAAGCTTTTGTAAATTGTTAGTCATATGCTGTGATATTACATGTCTTGTTGTTGGATATGGAGCAATGTGGAACAAGCAGCGACAATTCTGAGTTTCCTGCCCTCGCATTCTAATAAAATCTCATGTTTGCCGCTGTTAAAAGACCAAAATGGCTAATGAAGTTATCAATCGAGAAGCTATTCATGCACTTCCTCTCCTGCAGTGGCAGACATTAGCGGCATTTAAGGGCTTGCTTCATGTTGACAATCCTTTGGTGTGGATTAGACATTTATTTTTATTCAATATGAGTTGTATGCATTAATACTTTTTTCAATTTATTGTGTTATTTTCTGTGGATGAATATACTAATCAAAAACACCAAATATATGGAATTATGCTACGATTGAACTTGTAAACTTTTGTTAGATAATATTTTGAGAAAAATATGTTGGCTCAGAAGGCCTGAGCAGATGATAATGGTTGCCAAATCCTGTGTATTAGTACTGATTAAAATTTCCCTGTTCCTCTAATTAACATGATAAAAATCACATGTTGGGAGCAAAATTCTTCTGGGCCTCAAACAAAGCTTTATAAAGCATAATGCTTAAAATTTTACTTTTGGTTCTCAAGGAAATATTTATATTTTCTGGGTTCATCCAGGGCAAAGAAAGTCTTAAGGAAATTTTGGTGACTGGTGAAACTGAAATGTTTCTTGATGTTTTTCTAATATGGTAAGAATCTTGTGACATCCTAAACCTGAAACTTTTGTGTCATCAGGAAAATTAAGGCATGATGAAGTTTGGCATTTCATGAATATAAGACATGAAATTGACTGAAGGTTGATGTGTTGCTTGTAGTTGTATTCTCCCATATTCGTCTTTCTCATAGTTTTGGCTTTCAAAAGGTTGACACTGTGTTTCTAGCTGGCCACATCTTGTATTAAATAATTGACTGGCCAAAAAGTATGTTTTATGGAAGGGGCCAGAATAATATAGTGAACGTTGCATGAGTTCATTATGAAAGCTGTTCTTGTGCTTTGAGTACCTCTTGTCCTCAATATCATCCCGTTGTATTGGTGAATCATTGTGGGAATTCTTTCGGAGTTCAATGTTGTCTGTTTCATTCACTTTAGGCTTTGCTTATACCATTGTGATGTCTCAGTAAACTTTAGTTAAAATCAAGTTTTTGGTGAAGTTTGGCTCAGTGAATTTGAATTTGTAATTGGTTGTACTTTCTCAGTATCACCTTGGGCGAGGTCATGTTGGCACCTCTATGAAGGCAAAACTTTATCATCTGCTTGAGCAAAGATCAGTTGATTGGTAATGCTTTCACTGTCTATCTAAATTATGTTCTCTTTCCCTGGACATGTCAGATTTGTGATTCTTCTGTTTATGTACAGCCGATATTTTGTCATTCCTTTATGGAGAGGAAGTGGCTATGTAACAATGTTTGCTCAAGGTACTCTCTCTAATCACCGAGCATATATACCAGTACATCAATTGCTTTTACTTGCATAGAATGCATGATTATAATTCTCATCCAGATGAATGACTTAGGGTAGGTTATTTAGTCTTAAGCATGATATGAATATCTGAGCATCAAGAGCACCTATGCTATTCTCTGTTAAAGCTCGCTTCTTTTTCCCCTGGGATGCTATTATTTCAGCAGCATAGCTGCTTATTTAATTTGTTGTTCTTACAAGTAATTCGCTTCCTTTTCAAATAACTGATCATACAAATTACTGTTTACAAATAAGTAGAGTGATGGAATGGTATTTGGTCTGGCGTCGATCACTAAATTGGACCTTCAAGCCTCTATGAATCTCGTGTCCAGCTGATAAGTAGGAATGGCTTGGTATACCACCTAATAACTTTGGCAATTCTAAACTTTTGAAGATAGGATGTCTTTCATTTCTCAGCAATTAGTTTGGTGCAATGATTGGAGTAAAAAATCTTGAGAATCATGGAACTAGAATTTACAATATTTCCAACTTCTTCTGTATCATAACCCTTAATATGAGCTTCAGCTGTTGAAATCCTGTCCACTAGGTCATCCTCTCTTTTAATAGAACTACCAATGCTGATTTTCCATTATTATCTTTCTGATTATGTTGCCTACACGACAGTTGCTGATGAAGAAGCATCAACACTTCTTTGGAATTGTTTGTCATGGCCTTGTGTGAGTTTACAATATGTCCAAAAGTGTAAAATTACTAGTGCTTAGGGAAGCATCTTGCTGTGCTTGTTCTGCTTCAATGCATTTGTTGGAAGACTATCTTAAAGGACTCTGACTTCAAATGATTGTTAGCTGTCTTTCTGATAAGTGGCACTGGCTTCAGATTAAAACGTTTTGTGTTAAAGATGGAACGGTCATGATGCAATCATTTACTTAGCCAGCCCTAGCTGAAAAAAGTATTATGGAAATATGTTAAGTATTATGGATGCTGTGAATGGCTGTCATTTTGAAATCAGTGTTCATGTTTGATTTTTCTCCGATATTTGAAGACCTCTAGAAAGCTCAGAAGACAGAACTGTCTCTTCTAAATTACTAATCTAGACTTTGTTTCAACATTTTTATTTTACAGTACAAATGCCGCACATGCTTTTGACCAGTCTTGAAGATTACAAGGCAAGTGGAACTCAAGCATCTCCTTATATGACCGTAACTTTTACACGGAGTTCGCAGAAAGCAAGGACTTGGTTCTTATTCGTGGAGATGTTGTGTTCACCAGCAAGCTGAGCGATGAAGAGGCAAAATGGCTTCTGGAGACAACCCAGTCCTTCTATTTGAACGATACAAGGTACAAGTTGGTCGAGCGGTTCAACAAACAGACGCGGGATTTTGAATTCAAGGATGTTTTACAAGCATTGGATATGCCCATTCTGTAATCTCTCATTCTTTCCGGACGAGTTACTAACAGGGCAATAAGAGTGGAGGTGGGTCGCTGACACCAACGAATGTCATACTGATTAATAGAGAGCAGATGCAAATTTTCTCCTCATGAATTTTCTGGTCTTTTGGAATGGTGGGGCTTGTTCTTAATAATTTGTATCGCTAATCTATAAGTGGTCTTGGTATCTCTCTCTCTCACACAAGATTATGAGGAGTGGAATTTATCTTTGCCTTTTGATAATTTGAAATCTGTGAGGGAAGACCATCAGCCATGCAAATTAGAAAAGTCCCACGTCCAAGAATTTGTATGGTGTGTAGTAGTTAGTGTATTTTAGTTTGTATCTTAATTGGTTCATAAATATTAACTTAAGTTTTTGAGTGAAGGTGAATTTAATTGAATATGTTGACAGTTTTGGCTCTTTTGGTACGACGATCTACCTATACGAAGGAATCAGACCGACAAGAAATATACTAAGAAGATTTTGGTATGTCTTAGGAACGAGTGAGGATATCGTGAAGAAGATCGCGATAGTGGAGGACTCGGTAGATATAATGATTAAGCCCATTCCTTTGGTGAAGATTGAGCTTTTGCTTGGGCATTGGCGTCTTTATCGCGTTTGAGCTCTTTAACTTATGAGCCTATCAACATATTCAACCAGATTTATCTTCAAAACTTAAATCAATAAGTCATGAGTCGATTAAAATATATGTTAACTACTTTACGTCACACGAATTCTTCAACTTGAGACTTTTTTAACACAACTCACATATGTATTTTAACAATCTCCTACTCACGTTTGAGCTTAGTATTGGGTCAATTTTGTCTTAATTTAGTTTTTTTTTTCACCAACATATTTCAACTTGAATCTCCATTAATGGCCATCTTCAACTCCATATCTCTTTCGCCATATCAAAACTTCAAGGTTGCTACCAGGATGGCATTGTTGCACTACAACGCAAACTTTCACCTCGGGTCTCTTTATCCATATCAAGCTATAAAGGTTGCCTAAAACCACATTGGTCATGAAATTCCATGATTGAGATATTTATCAAATATTGATATGTATAGGAGCAGGCTACCAATCAATCATCAAATTTGATACTATTTGATTGGTTCAAGAAGCTTAAGGCATTGATTGAGAAAAAGTCAAGCAAACAAATTGAGTGTTTGAGAACCGATAACGGCATAGAATTATGTGGTAAATATTTCAACAATCGTTGTGAGATGGATTGTGAGGCGCCACATAGTGCTTGAAACACCATAGCAAAATGGCATCGAGAATGCAAGTGCAGAACTTTATTTGAGTGAGCTCAATGCATGGTTTTTATCTAGGGTTGGGGGAAATTTTATGTTGAAGCAATAAACATTGCATACTACTTGTTTAATTGATCCATCATCTACTAAAGAGTGGAAGACTCTTGAAAAATATTGTCGAAAACCTGTTAATTGCTCCGAATTAAAGTATTTAGATATAGTGCAATACTTGTGTGAGTGATGATAAGCCTAAGTTGAGTGCTAAGAAATGCATCTTTCTAAGTTATACATATGGGTGAAAGGCTATCCATTGTGATGCACTAATCAAAAATCACCCAATTTTTAAAAAGCAGGCATGACATGAAATTCGACAAGACTATTGTGCTTTGATAAGGATTCTTAAGAAACAACTAGCATAGTAGATAGATCATGGTGTTGGTAGTGAGGTACAACTTCAAGTGGAAACTCAGAAGACTTTAGAGATGATTGAGATTGAGATTGAGATTGGAGGCCACAATTCTTGAAGTCAATGATATTGAACAACTAGCAAAGTCGATACTACAACCACAAGCATATAGAGAAAGTGAATCAAACCACTAGTAGTACAATATATGCATTAACTATAGGTAATGACGTGAAAACAGATAAGCCTTTATTTTATTCTAAGTTGATGGCTAATTTCAAATCCTTGTAGTAGCTAGGGCTTATGAGCAAGAGATGGAAAGGGTTATGAGCAAGAGATGGAACCACTCCATTTGGAACCAGATATGAGAGTTGATTCTTGAGTACCTAAAAATGAAAAAGGGCATTCCAGCATTAAGGTAACAAGTGTAAGATAAAACTTATTATGAAAGGATATATACAAAGGGAAGGCATTGACTACATCAATATTGAATGTTTTGAGGAACAAAATTCCAAAAGAGTGTGCCCTTCGTATTTTCAATCTACAACTGGATTTCTTCTGGGCGGTGATCTTTTCGTAATCATCCAGTGTTTGACCAAGACTTGGACTCCTTAACGTGGGTGTTCCTTTCTTTGTCGTGGTTGGTACTCAGTAAGAGTGCAAATTTGGGACTTCTTTAATAAAACCCTAAAGTGGACTTGTTGTATAAAAGAATATTTGGCCGCACGGTATGGTACTGGGGACGCTTCTTGTCGTGGGCAGAGGATTATCGTGTGTTCTGTCACTCCTTTTGAAGTTGCACAATTGGAGTAAGTACCGGTGTTTAAATCGAATTATATAAATTTTAGATGTCCTTTATTATTCTTCGTTTATTTTTATGATGATTTTATATTGATTTAAATTACAAGATCCTCTTAGTATCCGCATTAATTTTACAATAGAGGCAAAACAAATTCTCTTAAAGCAAACCCTAATGACAAAGCAAAGTTATCGACTAAACAAAGTCGAGGTCGATTGTGAGTATCAACTGAGTCAACAAGGGAAAGAATAAATGTTACATCGATGGTTAAACATTAGTTAAAAAGTAAGTAGAATTAAGTCAAGGTTGGATGGTGAAAGCTTTTGTCTCCCAATGTTGGCGAGGCAATGGGTCGAATCAATGTTGGTCAAGTTAAGAAGCATTAGAATTGGCTCAT
Source organism: Eucalyptus caleyi (assembly GCA_014182885.2). NCBI lineage: Eukaryota > Viridiplantae > Streptophyta > Magnoliopsida > Myrtales > Myrtaceae > Eucalyptus > Eucalyptus caleyi. The sequence continues at coordinate 9,632,815 of CM024469.2, read as the reverse complement.
GAAAATTTACTAAAATCAAATGAGATAAGTGCATTAGAAGTTTTAGAACTTGTCAGAAAAGTGCAATTAAATTTAAAACTTTCAAAATATGTAATTAAGTCTTAAATTTATCACGAAAGTGCAATCGAGTTTTAAAACTTTTAAAAAGTAAAATTAAGTCCTAAAACTTATTATGAAAGTTTGAGTTTAAAAACTTTCAAAATGTATTATCAATGGAAGGACTTGAATTGATCAATTTGATAAGTTTTAAAAATTTGATCACATTTTTTGAAGATTTTAAAACTTTAAAAGTTTTAGGACTTAATTGCTTTTTTAAAATTTCAAGATTAAATTGCACTTTATTGACAAAGGACTTTCAAAATACTTATCCTTGTCAAATCAGTGGAAATTTCACACGGGAACACTCACTAACGATTCGATTGAAAACTTGAGTCAAACATTACAATGGTCCAATGAAGAAGTCCTCGCAGTCGAGCTCCCATGGCAGGAACAGTCATTAACATCAATAAGGAGTCCAAATTTGATTACAAATGAGCTGAAGTGGTTATTGAAAGAGGCTAGCCATCCATGGACGCATCAGGAGCGCATCGAAGAGGAAGGGGACACACGAACGCGGCAAAGGACAAGATTTATTTCCTTCACTTTCAATAAATTTACTTTCCTTTATCTTAAATCGAGTTCTTGCTCTTTTCTCAGTTATAATCATTTGTCGACCAAAGTATGAAGGCTGCGATGTGACTTCAGAAGTCGTCAATTGGTTTCACGAGTTAATGCTGTTGGATTTGGCAATCGCTGTTGATGACTCTTGAGCAAACATAGGACATGAGGGGACCTCTAACGAGCGATCAAGCTTTCCAATGTAGTAACTCTTCCTTTAGGATGAAAGCAACTAATGATTAGAACACCACCAACGTCTTAGAGTGTGGTCCATGAAAAACTACCTTGTTGGATGAATAAACTAGATGACGGTTCATCTAAAAAAAAAAAAAAAAAGAAAAGAAAAACTAGATGATGGTGATGATTGCATAATTGACCACATTATCAACAGGTTGACAGCATTGCTATGAGTCTTATCCAAAGCGTCATTTGTGTCTTACACGTGTAAGATACAATCCACTACTTTTGAATAAATGCATTCGCCAATTAGAACATTTTCTCGTGAAAAAAAAAAAAATGCCATTATCTGTTTATATTCGACAATAATAATATATCAAACTCATCTCAACTGTCGATTATGTGAGCCTTGCATAGTTATTTCAAACTGTAATATATAAAAGGTAAAAAAGAAAAACCTAGTCCTCGATAATGATCATACGAAAAGAGAAAAAATGCAAGATTCGACCCGAGGAGCATGGGGGACATTACTTTGTCATTTCGATGTTTGTCCTACAAGCCCCCATTGCTCTATGATTCAGCTGAGGCCACCAGGAAAAGCCCTTTTTCTTCTGTTGGCCCCTTTCAGTCACCCAACGCCTCCAGTCTCTGCTCCAACCTCCCTCCTCATTGCCAAAAGACTATTGAAAACAAATGAATCAACAAACAAAAGGAGGGCATTTTGGTCTTAAGGCGTTGAGGTATAAGACGAGACTTATTATGAAAGGATATACACAATGATAGGGCATTGACTACATCAATATTAAACCTTTAGGAAATAAAATCCAAAAGACTAGTGCCCTCTTTTCATCAATCTGTAGGTGGATTTCTTTTGGGTGGTTGATTTTTTTGGTAATCATGCAGTGTTTGACCAAGACTTGGACACCTTATTGGGGGCGTTCCTTTCTTTGTCGTTGTCAATAAGAGTTCAAAATAAGGTGAGCATTTTTATTCTCTGTTTTCAAAGTGGTTTGGAAGCTTCTTGTTGCTGGACAGGGGATTACCGTGAGTTTCGTTACTCCTTTTCAAGTCGCCCAACAGGAGCTCTGAACACAGGGATTTTTTGTCAGTGAATTTTACATCCAATTAAATTGTTTATTTAGGGATAAGTACAACGTAAAAACGGTAATTTTGTATGGCTCTTATTTGAAGATCATAACTTTTTTTTGTCACTCAAGTATCATATTAGAGTAAAATTAATCTTTTAAGTTTCACTTTTGATAAATTATCCCGAGTCGAACTTTTGCATTTTTTAATTATTTTTTGGTTTTTTTTTTTTTTTAGTTTTTATCTTTTATTTTCCCTTTGTTTTTGTTTTTCTCTTTGTGCGCCAGCCATAATCTGCAAAGGCCCTAGGGAGGTTGAGGCCATTGCTGGCTACGGGTGAGGGCCTTTGTGACGAGGCTACTCGTGAGGGTGCCAAGGCCTTGGCCAAAGCTAAGCAAGGCTACCTCACCCGCAGCCGGTGGGGCCATGAAAGCCCTTGCTAGATCTAAGCAAGGTTGGCGAGATTTTTTAGTGAGGCAAATTATCAGTGGTGCTTAAGTGGTACCATGTAAGATGATTGGTGTTCACATATATTTTTTCAGCGAGGCAAATCATCGATAGTACTTAAAGTAAACGGAAAAAAGGTCATGACATACAAGTGAGCGTCAAGGCATGGCCACTCCTGCTATACTTGTCTCATTTATTTATAATAATTGTTGGTTCTTCTTGTGGAGTAGATATTGACATTCATATCGAATCATGTAAATCTCATGTGTCTTTTATTATTTCACTGATGATTTTGCATTGATTTCGATCGCAAGACCTGTAAATTTCTGCATTAGTTTTACAATAGAGGCAAAGCCAAGTCTCTTAAAAGCGGGCCCTAGTGACAGAGCAAAGTCAAGGCCAACCGTGAGTATTGACTGCGTAATGCAACATGTCGCATGTCCATTAGGAAAGGAGTAAACGCTACCTCGACGGTCAAGCATCAATTAAAAGGCCAATAGAATTAAGTCAAGGTCAGATGGCAACGATTTTTGTCTCCAAGTGATGGATGGATGGGTCGTGTCAATATCAGTCGAGAAGCATTAGAATCGGCTCATGAAATTTGACCAAAATCAGATCGATGGGAAGGATAAAAGGGGTGGAGAAATTTGTGACGGCCCGAGCGGTGGTCCTTGGATATGCGCAAGGAAGGGATCCCTCTTCTCTTGTCCCACATCACCTAAGGAGGGAGTCCTGGACTAGCTTATAAGGCTTGGTCTCTCTAACTGTACATATGTGTTTTCTTGAGGTTGTATGGGCTGTCTCGAGAGGAACAAAACCATGAGGACTTAGTGTCTAAAGCAGACAATAAATGTACGTTAGGATGTTACAAAATTAATGGAGCGAAACTCTTATAGCAGTTGAGTTCCTAGTTTCTTATAGCAGTTGAGTTCCTTCTAGTCGAACATTTGTGTAGTCCAATGAAGAAGTTATAGAAGTTGAGTTCCTTAGGCAGAAACAGTTATTACCATCAAATCTGGAGTCAAAATTTGATTACAAATGAGTGGAAATCGTTATTGGGAGAGGCTAGCCATACATGGACCTATTAGGAGCACATAGAAGAGGGAGAGGACACATAGAACGTAGCAAGGCACAATATTTATTACTTCCTTTGCTTTCGATCTATTTACTTTCTTGTAATTTATTTCGAGTTCTTGCACTTCTTTGTCGGCTGTAATCGTTTGTCAATCAAAGCACAACAGTTCCGAGGTGACTTCAGAAGTCGTCAATTGGGTTCCCAAGTTAAGGCTATCCGATTGACAACCATTATTGTTGAGTTTTGAGTAGACATGTAATAAGGAGGATTCTCTAAGTAGGCGTTTGAGCTCTTCAATGTAGCAACTCTTCTTTCCTTTTGCGTAAAAAAAAAAAAAACTAATGATTAGAATCATAATCATTTTAGAGTTTGAAATATGAGAAAGTTATTTATAGGATGGATAAACTAGGTGATGGCGATGATGGGCATAATTGACTATCTTATTGACAGACTAATGAGGTTATTATGAGTCTTATCCACAGCCTTTTGTGTAGTACATGTGTATAGGACATTGCCCATTGCTAGGGATGAGCGGTTTCAAGGCTCGTGCAAATTTCACATGAAGTCTACTTGTTAGAATATATTTTTTTATTTCTTTCGAACTTGGAACCTATCTTATTATAAATTCCAGAGTTTACCCATATTTCACTTGTATTATTAATTAAATGATTGTAATGAATTATTATCCTTAATGATCACTTCTTGCTATTATAATTAACTAACCATAACTTTTAATAAAGTAAAAGTCTCAATCATAAATTAGAAACTTAAACTAGTGATTCTAGATTATATACTTATCATCGAACGTTATGAAATAATATAAAATTACATGAAAATATAAATTAAGATCAAGTTCTAGCTTTCACTATCCTAAAATCTAGAGCCTATCCATTCAAATGCGTTTTTTAATTTATGAAACTTGAAACCTAGTTTACATACCTTTAAATCAAGAGTCGGACAAGTTTTCATTAGTTCGATTCCCAAGTTCTACCTTAAAACCGTGCTTACGTCTATCTACCCGGACGACGCATTCATCACTCAAAACATTTTTGTTTGTGAAAAAAATGAATGATGCCATTATCCATATAATTATTGATCGGATTCATCTCAACCGTCGATCACGTGGGCCCCGCACAGTCATTCCAAACCGCAACACAGAAAAAGTTAAAAGCGAAAAACCTAAATCTCGAATAACGATCGCACGGAAAAGAAGCAAAACGCGAGAGATCCGACCCGAGGAGCACGGCGATTACTCTGTCGTTTCGCCCCTCGCGCCGCGTCGTTTCGACGCCCCTCCTCCTCCTCCCGTTCCGCGATTCGGCTCGAGGCGATTCGGAAAACGCCTTCCATCCTTTTCCTCCTGAACGTTTCCGTTACTAAAAACCCTCTCACTCCTCCTCCGCCGCTGGCCGCCCGCCGCCGCCTCCTCCGCCTCCTCCGACCTCCCTCCCTCCTCCTCCTCCGGCCGCCCCCCAACCCCATCCCAAAACCCTAGCAAGTACGTACCTTCTTCTCCCTTCCTTCCTTCCTTCCTTAACGCTCCGATCGCGTTCGATTTTTTTGAGCTGCAGACGGGAAGACGGCCCCCCCCGTCCCGCGACCGGCTCCCCTCCTCCTCCCCTGCAGTCGGGATGAAGTACTCACGCTCTCGTTTTTCTTTCGGTTTCGCTCTCAGCCATGTCCGACCCCGCCGCCGACGACGCCCAGCGCATCGAGAAGCTCTACGAGTTCGGGGAGCGGCTCAACGAGTCCAAGGACAAGTCGCAGGTCGATTCTCTGTTCCGTCGCCGCTTTGATTGGGGATGATTGGGGGTTTTGAGGAGGGCGGTTTGATGTGCGTTGCGGCGTCGTTTGAGCTGGTTTGCTTTTTCTTTTTTTGGTCTGGTGTGGGTGTGTCGGTTCTTGCAGAATGTGGAGGACTATCAGGGGATCATTGACGCTGCGAAGTCGAGCATCAAGGCGAAGCAGCTGGCGGCGCAGCTGATTCCGAGGTTCTTCAAGTTCTTCCCCGACCTGCGGGACGCGGCCGTCGAGTGCCTCGTGGATTTGCTCGAGGAAGAAGATCTCGCGGTGGGTGGTTTGGCTACTTAAGCGTCGACTCGATTGTTGATGTGCTTATGTTTTGCTGGAGTCTGTTGTGGAGCGGCATTGGTTGCTAAGATGTGGGGTGGGTGTAGGGGAACTAGAGCAGGAAAGATGTTGATATCAAATGGGATTATTTCCTCCAGTTAGTTAAGTGAGACGGAAAATAAATGTCCAGTTTGTTATGAGGAGTCTTGAATTTTTGATTTTCTAGTTTTGTGTTGCCAAAGTCGTGCTTTTACATTTGCTAAACTGACTGGAATACGATTCTGTTGTATCGTGTGGACTTTGACTGCCCTTTCTTGTATTGGGGATGATATGAGGTTTGATTATTAGCGTGTTGTGCAGGTCCGAGTGCAAGCCATTCGGGGGCTTCCACTTTTTTGCAAGGATACACCTGAGTACATTCCTAAGATTGTTTACCTTCTCGTGCAACTCCTTGCCGCTGGTAAATCTAGATTTCTTTCTGATTTGCTTATTTGTATATTGAGTGATCTCAATGGTTTACAATAGATCTGCTTTTTTATAGATAAACCTCGAACTAAGCTGAAGTCTCTGGTTTTATATTGTAGAGGATTTTGTTGAGCGTGATGCGGTGCACAAGGCTCTCATGTCATTGTTGAGACAGGATGTGAAAGGTGATAATCCACATACCTGAACTCAATGTTGAAGTCTCCTATTTCATGCTCTTGAGCTCAGGATGTTAGTGTTTTTCCATAGTTTCATGTGTTGTCTGAGGTTAATAAATGTATTAGAAGGGCAAAGTGATGTTTGACTTCTTATACATGAATTTTGTGAGTTTGTTAGTGGATAATGATTTGCCAGGATTAAGTTGTGCATGGTTGTTGTCTATTAGGATGCTTTTCTTGCTCGAATCATTCTTGTCTGTCACTTGAGAACTTCAGTTAAACTCAACCATCTAATGATAATATGAATGTTGCTTAGATGTCGAGGAGTGTATTATTATTGCAGTAGGAGAAACTATAGAATATCATAATTAGTATATTCCTTTTCCCAAAAGATAAGTGTTCATCCATTTGGAATTTTATACAGTATATAATCAAAGTTAATGACAGTGGGAGTTAGAATTATATATACTGAATATATGTTTCATTTCGGGAAGTAAATAAAAACAGCCATAGATTATGTCAACCTCAATTTTGCAAACATGAAGGTGCCTTTTGAACCTCAAGCCAAGTAAATAGTTAGTCCATGATTTTGTGTCCTGCTACCCTGCACTTAAGTAAGAAAAGGAGTGAGCATGTCATGTTATGAAGAACAAACAAAATGGATCAAATTCTGATCTACATTTCCCTTATAGTTTCAATCAGTACTTGCATGTCTTCTGCTGATTCTTATCAGTTTCAAGTGCAAAATTTGGTGCACGAGAATTGAGATCTTCAGTAGCATCTTAGACTAGTGGTCAGGCTTGTAATCATATGCATAGACCTTGCTTCTGTTTTCTTATAATTTTCTTGGGCCATTCTGACATTGAATTAAATGTTTGTGGTTTTTATAGATAGCAATTGGAAATGCTCTATTTTAAACTTGTGGACTTGTTTGTTTTCTTTTCTCTTTCATGAAGATCATTCTTGCAGGATGAGCAGCATGAGCCTGTTTTAACTTGTCTGTTTGAGAACATTTTGAACCTGATTGATTAGCAGAGATAAGCTAATGCTTGACATGCGCTGCTTTTTGTCAAACTTTTTGCTTGGTGCAGCCTCCTTGTCAGCCTTGTTTGGCCGCATTGCGAATGTCGATGAACCAAGTGCAGATGACTTGATTCGGGAGAAGATATTAAACTACATGAAAGACAAGGTTGGAAGGCTTGTTGAAAAAGATAAAATTTGACAGTTTTTGACATCCACTTCCATCATACATTGGGACATTCTTGTGTTATTGAAAGGTTATTTAGGACTAATGGACTGGATTTGCAGGTGTTCCCAATAAAGGCAGAACTTTTGAAACCTCAGGAGGAGATGGAAAGACATATAACGGATTTAATTAAAAAAGTATGCTTTTCTGCACTTTTTTATTTTTATAGTCCCTTCACTGATGTTTATTTCTTAATTGAGTGAATGTGCCTTAATAGAATTAGCCCATACTTTTCTTATTGCCATGTCTAATTAGATGTGGCTGACTCATATTTCAGTGTTTGGAAGATGTAACTGGAGCAGAATTTAGAATGTTTATGGACTTTCTGAAAAGCCTAACTATATTTGGGGACAAAGCACCTCCGGAGCGCATGAAAGAACTTGTGGGGCTTATTGAAGCACAGGCAGATTTAGATGCACAATTCACGGTATGTGCCTGATTACGAACAAATTCTTGAGTGGTATCTTTGTTAGGAAGATAACTCTCTATTAATGGTTCTGTTACTGGGAACTTTAGTGGAGATGGTCTGCTTCTTTATCATCAATTATAGCGTTTTTTTGTTTTTCCATGTACTTGAATCCTTCTTTGAGAGCAACAACTCATCCATCTTATGATGGTTGCTATTGACTTAAAAAGGGAGAAAAAACACCAGAATGAAAACTGCTACAATCAGTAAATATTAGGGGTGATACAAGGGCCTGCAAAGGACTAGTACCCATGTGGTGATATTTTTTGAATGGAAAAGAAACAGAATGTATAACCTTCTGTAGCAGTCTAATCCGGCTGTTTTCTGTGTTCCTAAGACCTTTATTTTGTGAATTTATCTGTTTCTGAATATTTAATGAGAAAGTTCTTTTCCATTCTTTTATTTTCTAGTTGCTACTGACCTATTGTTAAGGACATGCATATTTGTTCTCGATAACAACTAAAAAAGACCATGGAAGTTGTGGTAAGAGAGGTGACAAAGATAACAACTAAGCCCTTACTATGTGGTGTTGACTGCATGGATTTTAGAGCCCAAGAGCCCATTGTGCTTTTTATTTTGATCTATATCCATTCCTCAATAAGAACAAAAAAGTCGAGATTTGTCACTATACTAGTAAAGTCCATGATTGTGTCCTTTTTTTTTGTTTTTTTTTTTTTTTTTTTTTTTTGGGGGGGGTTAGAAATGATTGTGTCCTAACATTCTCATATTTATGGATGAGTAGAGAAAGGTTGGGGTGGAAGAGGTTGCTGAATCACTTCAAAGAGAATTTCTTCTCTATAGACACTGGAGAATCAGTAGCCATTTTGGAGTGTATAGAAAAAATCATAGTACAGCAAAAGAGTGGCAGATTGGGGTTTGTCCAGCTCACCAGCCTCCCTTGGAGGAGTTGGTTGTGGGCTAAGCGAGCACTCATGAAATTTCATTTGAGGGAAGTAAAAGATATTGTTTTTGGGTGTTAATGATGAGAAATAGCTGAAGGCTGATCTCCGAAGTTTCTGACTAATGGCATTAGGTTAAATTAAGAGGTTATTCATTCTCTACCCTGATGGCTATCTACCCATCCCTAACATTTTTGAATTTCTGACAAAATTGTCATTAAATCTTTTAATGCTTTATAACGACCTTATCTTGCTTAGTAGATAAGGCTCTGTTTGTTCTTATTGTGATATCATGGCATGATCTACAATGTTCAAAATGCAGGTCTCAGATACAGACCACATAGACAGATTGATATCATGTTTGTTCATGGCTATTCCCTTTTTTGTGGTAAGCTTTGTACTTTTGGTTGTTGTTTTGAGTACTGTCCATATTTAATCAGATTATGTCAACTTATAATGAACTTCAATGACAGAGGGGTGCATCAAGTAGCAAGTTCTTCAATTATCTTAATAAGGCGGTCCTGCCTCTTTTTGATGAGGTATTGGTTAACTAACATCTGGTTGATCTTGCTTGCATGGCTTTGAAAATAAAGATGATCAACTGCACATGATTTACTCGTGTACCTAGTCTTGTAACATGTTTTTTTTTTTTCTTTGCACTTGATTTCACATCCTTATTTTGTTAACCTTTTGGGTTTTTTTTTTCCTAAATGTTTAACATTGGCCTTAGTTTTTTGGCTTGGAGGTCATATATTTCATGATCGACTATGGCTCAGTGTGGATTCTTATATTGTAAACCTCAAATTTTTGAAATCTTAGCTTTTGAAGTCATTCCAATGTTTTATATTTCTGAAGAATAACAATGTTTCTAACTAATAGTCATGAGCCTTCTCCAAACAAACACACATTACATCATTGGCCCCCATAAGTGTGGGCCTCTTTGACCTAGTTTTCTCTTTGTAACAATAAGGAACCATTTGGAAGGTAATATTTGACACAGCTTCTCCTGGCAGCTTCCTGAGGAACGAAAGCTAGATCTGCTCAAAGCTCTTGCTGAGATTTCACCTTACACGATGCCGCAGGATTCACGCCAAACTCTTCCTTCAATTGTTCAGCTTCTAAAGGTACTTATATTTTGCTTTAAGAAACTGATGTAGGTCGATGAGTTTCAAAGTAGTGAGCCTAATTTGATTGAGAACTTGAAGAGAACTGATGGAGAACAATGTCTTCAAACGATCATATTTTCTTTAGGCTTCATATAATAAAGATTCCTAAGCTTAACACCAGTCACTGTGAGGAAATGAATACTAAACTCTTACTTGAATAGAGAAAACATCTCCAGTCACTGTCTAATCATTAATTCTTAATTAAACACCTGTTCCCTAGGTCTTCGAACGATGTGTCGGACATTTGGTATTAGAGACATGTAACATCATAAGCTCCAGTGGAAATATGTATTTCTTCCTGTCTTTGTAATTTCCAGTTTATGTTGAAAATGCATTGGATACATTAGTTATCTTGAGGCAATATAGACTAGACAGAACACTGGCATTTTGTTTGTAACATAGGGTTTATGTGTATATCTTGGATCTTACTTATTATGTTTTTCTTTCAGAAGTACATGCCTCGAAGAAAGACAGGAGAAGAAATGAATTTTACTTACGTGGAATGCTTGTTGTATGCATTTCAACATTTGGCACACAAGGTTAGTCGGACTTTCCCATCCTGCTTTGCCAACTTACAGCCAAAGTATATGGAGGTTTTATTCTGATGATGTCGCATTATAGGCACCAAATGCAACCAATAGTCTGTGTGGTTACAAGATAGTGACTGGCCAACCATCTGACAGGCTTGGGGAGGACTTCTCAGAACATTATAAGGACTTCACTGAGAGGTAATGATTCCTTATCATCTCCAGTTTAATTGAGTTTTAGGTTTCTTTTATTGCCAGGTTGTTTTTCCTTTCCTGTCCAATGGATGTCACGCATGCATTGGGTATGGTTAATTGATTTCACGTTTTCAACAATGTTTGGTAGATTGCGATGCTATACAGCTTCTGATAGCTTCTATATTAGTTGAAGGATTGACTTTTCCCTGAAACTAGCCGAAAGTACTGCAACATTTATGCTAAATTGCTCTTGCATGTTCCTTGTTAACTTGTTACCTTGCAATTAATTTTGCAATAGCCACATAGCATTTTTGATTCTCCTCTTGCCTTTCATTTCCTCATGAATGATAAGTCAAGAGGAAATAATTTGATCCAGGAGTTCTGATATTCATTGCAATTTACTTGTTTTGGGTAAGTTGGTGTTTTGAAGTGTGTAATTTGCCTCCTGATCTTTCCATGGCTTTTTTGCTGCAGATTAACTACTGTTGAGGAGTTAACTAGGGCCACCATGAAAAAGCTAACTCAGGGAATGGCTGAGCACAATAAAGCAATGTCAGCTGCCAAGACCGATGAGGAGAAGAATACCATTGTCTGTTTGTCATCATAATGCTAGCATCTTTTATTGTTAAATGGTTCTGCTCCATGCAACTGACATCACGTACTTTATGCAGAAAACTCAGAAGCAGAACACTACATCTGGACTGCGAACCTGCAATAATATCCTTGCCATGACTAAGGTGAATAAGTCAACTTATTACTGACTGTTTTTGTCTTCATGGCATGTCAGGAACTAACTCATTTGGTTTATTGATTTAGCCATTGCATTCAAAGACACCTTCATTTATTGGAGACAAGAGCATCAGCCTCTCCTGGAAAGAGGCAGTCAAAGCTTCTGCACCTGCAACAAATACGGGGACTGGGTAGGAGAAATACTGATCCTTATGTTTTTTTTATTCCTCAGCGAGTTTGTTATTGGATTTGTTTGTGGTGGGTTATATATCGATTCTAGTTGCTGATACTTTAGCTACTTCCCTCGTTAGTGACAGGTCTACATCTACACTAGGAAATCACTGTAATTATGTTGGTCACTGTCGAATATGTTCATGGAAAATTGATGTGAATGTCTTCATATTTTGGTTATCAAAATTTGACTGATTTTCCAACTAACAGCATTGGTGACAAGTCCAGGAGGAGCAGAAAGATTGTTGAGAATGACTTGCATATCTTAGCTTTATCTTCTTTTGTGATGATCAATGGGGTCTCTTCTCTCATATCATCTTATTGATATCATCATTTATGCAGAGGAAAACGACCCGCTAGTGCTGTGAATGGTTCCGGTAATGCAGCATCAAAAAAGGGACGTGGAGCGGGCGGTATGCAAAACCAGCTTGTTAATAGAGCATTTGAAGGTTTGTCCCAGGGTGGGCGTGGTGGTGGGAGAGGAAGAGGAAGGGGTTGGGGTGGACGTGGAAGAGGAAGAAATTATCGGTAGATTGCGGCCATGCCTGATGCGACAGATGCGGAAAACTTTGTATTAGATATGAGGTCAGTAAGAGAAATTGTTACTGGTGAGAATGAAGTTTTGGATATGCGCCAAAATATTTAGCTGGTAGCTTTGACCTGGATGCACATTACTGATTGTAATTTATTCAAAGCTAGTCGACATAGTTTGGTTTGAGCTACCTGCAGCCTTCAGTTCTACATTCACCTCCCATTAGTCAAATGAAGTAGATGGGTGCTCATGTAACTTGGGGACGTTCGCCTCGCTTGTAGAGTGACATTGTTTGATTTAAGCTTGAATACAGACTGGTCTGATTGCATGATCAACAGACTGTGTGACCTATATCATTTAAACCCTTTAATTATGTTGTTGGTTTAGACCTTAGAATATTTTCCGGTTGTCTGATTTTGCCTGCTTTCCAGTTGTTACCAACCTGAAGAATTACTTTGTTGCTGTACCTTATTCAGATGGTTGTGCATTTTGGATGACTTAGGTGACAGTTGCAGCAAAACGAATTGTACTAGTTGAATTTGGTTCACAATCTGACCGTTCTAGTTCCTAGTAAAGTTAAGTTAGAATAGAACGGTTTCCAAGAACCTAAGATATAAGCCCTACACAGCTCTGGTTTTCCTTTTTTCAAATATAATTCATTCGACCATTTGGACAGATTTACTTATAATTACTTGGAAGAGTACCTCTCTGTTTTGTTTGTTCTTTCTAGAAATGTTCTCTGTTTTGTTTGTTCTTTCTAGAAATGTTCAAGTTAGGTTGGAATAGAACGGCTTCCAAGAACCTATCAATATAAGCCCTACACAGCTCTGATTTTCCTTTTTGCAAATGTAGTACTACCGTTTGGACAGGTTTACTTAGAATTACTTGGAATAGTACCTCTCTTTTGTTTATTCTTTCTAGAAATGTTATCCTGGGTCTTAGTTTTCATAGTTTATACGAACGCTAACTTTTTCCGTGTGGATCTAAATTCAGTTTAGCTAGTTGAAAATCTAGGTTGTATAATATGAAGTGGGTTAAACCCACCACTTCAATCTATATTTTGTTTTTCAAGGATAACCAATGCGGACAATTGAGTTCTATTCAAAGATTTTAATAGAAAATTACAGGTTTAATTACAATTATTGCTTTAGTGAACCTTATCATCATTGCTTACGAAGCATCATGGTAAACGTAACTCTTTTTTTAATAATGTGGAATTCAAGATAGCTGCAGAACATGTGCATTTATAGATAAATTGGTAACTAGAAAAAAAGTAGATATGGCTCATACTAGTTGTACGAATTGCATTTTAATTGGAAATGTAAGAGTTACTTTTACATATAAGGTGAATTTAGTTTTATAAGCTATTAAGTTATGTACATCTACTTTAGTAATTTATAAAAAGTCATCGCACTATTACTCTCTTAAGTAAGTAGTATTCATAGTAAGTTGGATAAGAATTTCTAATATATGTATGGACTAGTCCAAGGTGATGCACCTTTATGACCTTAACCAATGTTTGGACTTTTATTTATTGGTTAATTTATGGAAAATTAAATTATAGTTGCAGCTTATTTTTATTTTTTGGTCGGATTGCAGCTGACTTTAAATGAACAAGATATGAAACTTTTTAATGGGCTACTTTAGTTTCATTAACCATTGCATTATAGCATAAAAAAATAAAAAAGAACTGTAAAAATTGGCACTGAAACACAACATCAAATGATGCGGGAGTAGGGTAAAATTAATTTCACCGCATATACTTCGTGTAGATAACACTCTTAACAACTATAACTCCATACAAAACTCATTTTTATTTCCTAATTTGCCTTGGTGATCATGTGTTGAATCTCTGAAACCTGAGCGAAGAAGCCTGTACTTGCTTGGAATGTCATGCGTGCTGATCTCCAATCCGCAGCTCAGCTCACCACTGTGAATCGTGTCGTTTCTTCTTTTACGAGTCATGCCGAATTTAGCATGCTGTCCGCACTAGGACACCCGTCTCACCCGCTGCCCCGATTTGACTGCCTAGCTGCCAACGATGAGGAGGATCATCGGAGTTGCCATGCGTGTGAGCAGGCTTCCTTCTTGCCATTCGGACGATTGAGCATTAGTGCACGGCCGGATACTGCTTCGTCTGCCTAGTCACAACTAAGCCTTATGAGGATTCTGAGAATCCATCCTGCAATTTGCTCATTAGCATCTGCTCACGTCCCTCCATTTTGGGACGAAAGGTAGAATCAAACGCAGAGCCTGCGAGGAGGTCTAGGGATGCTACACAGTGCATATTCTTAGTCCACGAGAGCTGCACCGAATCGACCCCAGAGAAGCGACGCCTCTCTCTCCATAATCAACCCTTTTTCTTGCTTTCGATCAATCGGTAAACCTCCAATGTAATGTCTGCCTTCTGGTTTCCCCCTCCAGCGAATGCAATTTCAGCGTTGACGTGGACCGCGTGGCTATAACTCTATGTTCACAAGATCTGGAGGGCAAGAAAGGCTCATTTTTTTTTTCTTTTTAACCATTTCGCCCATCAGCATCTACTGGTGTCCTTCCACGTGAAGCTTGAAACCAGAATCTGGGTGTAAAGCTGAGAATAGAGCGGCATACTAGGTGGGGTCTATGCTTGTCTGGATTGCCTCTTCTATCTCCAATTCACTATCATCCGCTGCCGCTGGAGCAGGGTCGAATGAAGGATGGTGCGAGCAAGGCTCGTGATTAATATGTTAAAGGTTTAGCCCATGCCTGCCTGGAGCAGAACTGCTCTTTTCTAAAACATGTGCTGAATTGCCCTCAGTTATGCAACACCCGTTCACCCTGGCACATCCACTTCTTCCCGTATCAGGAAGGAAGGCTCACTGACGCATGTCCTGAAGAGCATTGACGCCGTCTTTCACTATGCAGAATGCAGACTTCGACTTCAACATTCCATGCACTTTTGAAAGGTCCACTTTGAAACATCAGCTTCTTGAGCATATACTCTTTCTTATATTAGATCTGCCGACCCATGCTTTCTATGCAGTGTCTGGTAAATTTTGCACATTCGGCTTTCACGTTCTTATGTAGTGCAATCTTTATGTCGACCATGATTGCCTTCCACGGTTAACACCAACAATAAAGATCGCCGTCACCTCCATCAACTCACACTCTATGCTACGTTAAAGACGATGCCAGTGAGTACTATTGTAACCATTGAGAGAAACGGACCTGAAACTGGGTGCTTCCGTCTGTGATGAATGCCCTTGCCCATTGATTACACATATCAAATGCGTTTTACCCACGGTTTGCTTTCATCACAGAAATGCTCTCTTCACTAAACTGACTTTAGCCAACAAACGGCCACAAGATACTGCCATGTGATGTGGTGAATAACCCTGTTCTTTTTTCTTTTGTTATATCATATACAGACTCAATCTTCACAATAAGTTATAATCAACATAAAATATGGCAATAACAAATTTTTTAAAGTAATGGAAACACTTGAAGCCTCGATTTTGCTGAACTGGATGCATTCTGCAGGAAAAGGTGGATAGATCGAGCACACAATTGAAGGTACTCAAAAAAACACTTGCAATGCTAGTCTCAAAAAGCTGCAAGCGAAGGCATGAAGTTAAAGAGTTGGGGAGGCTCTTATCCAGAAGGAAAGAATTAGGGAGGCAGAGACCACCTTTTTGTTTGATGTTTCAACTAACGCTCTTACGCAAGTCAATTGGAATCACTGCCAACACTTGACATCTGATATTGTTATCTTCTGAGCAAAAGCAGATAAACATCATATTTTTGAGTGTAAGACTTGTGTGCTCTGTGTTATGAATAAGAGTATTAACATTGGGATGCAAAATTTGATTATGAATAAACTTGTTAGGAAGCTTGCCGGTCTTATTAATTACTCGAAAATGAATATTAGGTTATGTAGTTTGTGCAGACGAGGCACGAGCTTTTGCATACCATCTATCGAGCTTCGCATTCATGAACTGTAAATTCTTTTCTAGCACATGAAGATGGGAAAAGTTTGGTTCTAACATCTGCAGTCTACCAAAATTCAGCTATGTTGAACTAAAGCCTCCCAAAAAAAGAAATCCAGCATTCTTTTCACACCTTGGCCCTAAATTGAATCTCCCACTGAAGCAACAATTCATGCTCCTGGCCGAAAACCAATTTAGCCAGGGAGACAACATAGTCATTGCATTATTCAGATCCAAGAGCTTCTGGATACATGTGGGATACACCACTGAAGAAGTTTGTCTTTATAAATCTTATTTGCTGAAACAAGTTGATGTATTTGCTGCAACAAAGATCTAGTTGTCACCTCTCAGAGGTAAAAAGCTGACTATATGAGGTAATCACTGTGTCGTTCTGCAATGACATACTCAAAAATGTTGTCATCAGAATAGTTAGTAAGCATTACCTGTGCATACGGGACAGATGAAAAAACTGACATTGTTCATTTTGATTATGCTAACTCTATGATGATAGAAGAATGCTCTGATATTGCAGCAGTGCTCCTGTCCCCAAGGCATCTATTTATCCTAGTTCATATGAATAAATAAGCAAAACCATTGTATAACAGCAAAGAGTTTGTAAAATAACACATATAGATCCACTGGCCAAACAGAAAGTCACCAAGAGATTCGCCAGAAAAAGAAAGGCAAAACTGTGACACACGCAATATATTAAAAGAATTCAAAGAATTCAAGAACAATTTTGACTTTATTTTGGCAACTAGTAACGACTATGTGACAACATTTGACATGTGGCAATGTGATATATATATATTTCAATCAATATTTTACATTTATATATGACGACCTTCTCTTACCAGTCGGATCCGTCAATTCTTAGTGCAAGACCCAAGATTGCTTGTCCTCCCAATGAGGACTCTCAGAATGTGGCCATCCAACAAATGCTCATGAGCATCCGCTCGCATCCCATCATCTCGGGATGAAAAATAGAATCAAATGCAAAGCCTGCGAGCAAGCAATCTTGGGGAGGTCTATGGATGCTATGCATGCATATTCTTTCTCCACAAGAGCTGCACCGAATCTCCCCCAGAGATGCAACACCTGTGTCTCCATGATCACCCTCTCTCTCTTTTGCTTTTGATCAATTGGAGGAGCTAAATGTAACGCCTGCCATGGTTTCCTACTGCAGTGAATGCAAATTCAGCCTCAACATGGACTGCACGGCTTTAAGTCTATGTTCACAAGACCTAGAGGGCAAGGACTTGGTTTTCTACAATTTTGACCATCAGCATTCACTGGTCTTCTACATGAAACTCGAAAGCAGAATCAGGTGCAAAGCTTGTGGAGAACATACCAGGTGAGGTCTATGGTTGTCTTGATTGCCTCTTCTTCCCTGCATGACCATCCTCTGCTGCTGGAACTGTCATTCGAAGGATGGTCCATGCAAGGCTTGTGATGAATCCGTCAGATGGTTAACCTATCGCTGGCTCAAGCAGAGCTGCTCTTTTCTGCTCCATAAATCACGTGCTGAATTGCCCTCAGTTATGCAACAACCTGTTCACGCCACACATCCTTTTTCTTCTCATATTAGGAAGGAGCGTAGTTGACATACATCGTGAAGAGCGTTGACACTCTGTCTTTCACTGCATGGAATGTGACTACGACTTCAACATTTCATGCACTTTTGAAAGGCCCACTTTGAAAAATCACCACCACGAGCTTTATACTCTTTCTTATTTTAGTCTACAGAACTGTGCTTCCTATGCAGTGTCTCTGGTAAAATTTGCAGGTTCAACTTTTATGGTTGTGTGCAGTGCAATCTTACTCATCACAGATTGCCTTCCACTACAGTAAAAGATTGCCATTAACTTTCATCAACTCACTCTTTACGCTTCGTTCATCAAAGATAATACCAGTGAGTGCTATTGTGACCTTTGTGAGAAGATAAGGAACCTGAGTCTGGGTGCTTATGTCTGCAATGAATGGCCCTGTCCATTGATTACTCATTTCAAATGTGTAATGCCCACCATGCACTTTCGTCACAAGTGCTATCTTACTAAACAGAATTTAGGCAACAAATGGATACAATACCATGTGATGCGGTGAATAGCCATGATCCTTTTTAACATCATATATATAGACTCATCCTCCACGATAAGTAATAATCAAGAGAAAATGCTCCAATACCAAACATTTTTTTTAATACAGGTTGCTGGAATAGTGTAAGTACCTGAAGACCCTGCTACTCTGAACTCCATGAAAATATTGCATTTCTGTAGGAAAAATTTGAAAGAATGAACACACAATTGGGGGTACTCAAGAAAAGATGGGCAATGTTGGTCTCCAAAAGCCGCAAATGTAAGTGCATTTAGTTGCAGAGTTTGGGAGGCACTTACCAAGACAAAAAAGAATTTCCTTTCTGTCTGATGTTTCAACTTACACTCCCATGCAAGTCAATTGGACTCACTGCTACAGTTGACATCCAAGATTGTAGCTCTCTGCAGTAAAAGCAGATGAATATCATATTTTTTAAGTGCGAGGCTTGAGTGCTCTATGTAATGAAATAAAGTGTTGACACTGGGATGCATAATTTGATCGTGACTCAACTTGGCAGGAAGCTTGCCGGTCTAATTATTTCCTCAGATACAACATCAGATGGGTGTAAGTTTATACAGACTTGTCTCGTGCGTCTGCATATATCTATCTAGCTTTGCATACATGAACTGTATATTCTTTAGCACATGAAGAGTGGGAAAAGTTCGGTTCTAACATCTACAGTCAACCAGAATTCAGTAATCTTGAGCTAAAGCCTGCCAGAAAAAAAAAAAAAAAAAAAATCTACATTTCAGCATTCTTTTCTCACCTTGGCCCCAGAAACTTGAATGTCCAACTGAAGCAACTATTCAAGCTCCCGGCCAAAAAGCAATCTGCCAGCGAGATAACGTAGTCTTAGATTGCAAGTTAACACATTTGCCACAGCAAAGATCTAGTTGTCACCTCTCAGAGGTCAAATAGAGAGTATGATGTAACGATTCCCACATTCTGCAATGACAGACTACAACTATATTATCATCGGAATAGCTAGTAGCAGTAATGGTGTATATGGAACAGAGAGGAAAAAGTTGACATCTTTCATTTTGATTTGGATCACTCAATGACGTTAGTGTTAGATCAAAGCTTTTGAAATTGTAGCTGTGCCCACGTTGCCAAGGCATCTGTTTGTCCAGTTCATATGGATAAATAAGCAAAACCATAGTACACAGCAAAGAATGTAAAATGACACATATGAATCCACTGGCCAAACAAGAGAGGTACAAAGAGATACACCAAAAAAAGAAGGAAATCTGCAACACTCAGCAATGCTTTGAAAGAGGTCAAAAGCTTTAACCTCAAGAACAATTACTACCCCTTATATGGCTATAGAAACGACTATTCTTCTCTTCGATAAAAATAGATCACAATTTCGTTCGAGGGCTTAGCCTATCTTAATCTGATTTAGTTGCCCCAAGCGCCTCCTAAACAAAAGTAGCTAGCTTCCTAAAGTACATTCTTTCGTTTTAAAGTGGTTAGGTTACTTTATCCAAGCAGGAAATGTCGGACGACTAGGGCGCTAGACTTGCGGCCGGAAAGGCAGCTCCCTGACCGTGGGCTGCGAATGTGGCTGCGCTCTTCCTCTTCCACCATGCCATGCAAGAGACCGCACCGCACCATTGATAATGAGGACGAATTCGCTGTAAAGCCACAGGCAAATTTTTTTGTTGAGCTCGCGCAACAGACTCGTGGAAAGCAACAGAAGCAGCACCAACAACCAGAGGACGGAACGGGAAGTGTCGTGAAGCAGCAACCACGCAAGTGAAGCCACCGTTATGGAACCGGCGAAGTCGATGAGAAGGTGCGATGCTCCACCACAGGGAGGAGCGCGGACACTAGACGGTACCCGATTAGCGAGATGCAGTAAAAAGAAATGCAGAAGCAGGCTGCTGATGGCGACGACGGTGGCCATGGGGTGATGTTCGAACGGCGATTTTGCTTGATATTTGACTTGGATGAAATTGGCGAGGATAGAGGCGATGGCAAGGACGTCCATGGTGCCGCGATGGATAGAGGGACAAGGATCATTGCTGGTAGTGTACTTTTATTGGGGTTCATTTTCGGACGACGGCGGAATTTGGAAGGCACGGAGTACCTTCGTCTTTGGTACCTTCGTCTTTGGGAGACTGCCCAAAGACTGCGGAACGACGAAGGTACTCCGTGCCTTGCAAATTCCGCCGTCGTCCGAAAATGAACGTCTCTGTTCTTTCAACATCCCCCAATAAAAGTACACCACCAGCAATGGAAGGGCAAATGCTATTGAAAAGACCAAAAATACTTCGACAATTATTGCGAGGAGTAGAATGGGGAGATGTTTCGTTGGTTGTTTCAAGGTTACCTAAGATCCTACTAGACCAAAAGATTTTGAAGTTTTTTCTTTACTGAAGAGAGAAAGAGGGATCTTCATGAAAAATGACACTTTTATTAGCATTGTCAGATAGCAGCACCTTATTATCACATTGCCACATGTCAAACCTTGTCATATGGTTGTTACTAGTTGCCAAAATAAAGTCAAAATTGTATCTCTTTGAAAAAGAAAAAGGAAAGAAGAAAAAAAAAGGAAAACTATAATAAAAATTAAAAGAAACAACAAAAATTATATAAGTTTATCAAATGCATTTATATTCCTGAATAGAAATTTTCTACAGTTACCAAGCATTCTTATACTCATAATTTTTCTCGGGAACAAAAATAGAAAACTATTTCAATTAAAAAATTGTCCTCTGGAACAAAAACATTAGCAAACGTGCTCTTAGCTAACAGTTGCAGCAAAACGAATTGTACTAGTTGAATTTGGTTCACAATATGATTGTTCTAGTTCCTAGTAAAGTTAAGTTAGAATAGAACGGCTTCCAAGAACCTACGATATAGCTACACTCTATGGTTTTCCTTTTTTCAAATGTAGTTCCTTCTACCATTTGGACAGGTTTACTTATAATTTACTTGGGAGAGTAGCTCTCTGTTTTGTTTGTTCTTTCTAGAAATGTTCAACTTAGGTTAGAATAGAACGGCTTCCAAGAACCTATCGATATAAGCCCTACACAGCTTTGATTTTCCTTTTTCCAAATGTATTTCATTTTACTATTTGGACAGGTTTACTTACAATTACTCAGAATAGTACCTCTCTCTTTTATTTGTTCTTTCTAGAAATGTTCTCCTGAGTCTTAGTCTTCATAGTTTTACCAACGCCAACCTTTTCCCCGTGGATCTAAATTCAGTTTAACTAGTTGAAGTCCTAGGTTGTACAATATGAAGTGGGTTTGTAACCACTTCAATCTATATATTTTTTTTCAAGGATAACCAATGCGGATAATTATGTAGTTTTTGCAAATGAAATTGAGTTCTATTCAAAGATTTTAACAGAAAATTACAGGTTTAATTACAATTATTGCTTTGGCGAACCTTGTCATCATCGCTTGTGAAGCATCATAGTATACGTAATTCTTTTTTTAATAACGTGGAACTCAAGATTGCTGCGGAACATGTGCATTTATAGATAAATTGATAACTAGAAAAAAGTAGATATGGCTCATACTAGTTGTACGAATTGTATTTTAATAGCAAATGTAAGCGTTACTTTTACATATAAGGTGACTTTAGTTTTATAAACTATTAATTTATGTCACGTTACATCCGCTTTAGTAATTTATAAAAAGTCATCGCAATATTGTCTTAAGTAGCATTCATAGTAAATTGGATGAGAATTTCTAATAAATGTATAGAGTAGCGCAAGGTGATGAACCTTTATGGCGTTATACCAATGTTTGGAGTTTTATTTATTGGTTAATTTATGGAAAATTAAATTATAGTTGCAGCCGATTTTTATTTTTGGTCGGATTGCAGCTGACTTCAAATGACCAAGATATGAAAGTTTTCACGGGCTACTTTAGTTTTGTTAACCATTGCATTATAGCATAAAAAAAAAAAAAAGAATTGTACAAATTAGCACTGAAACACAACATCAAATGATGCGGGAGCGGGGTAAAATTAATTTCACCACATTTACTTCGTGTTGATAACACTCAACAACTATAACTCCATTGAAAACGCATTTTTATTTCCTAATTTGCCTCGGTGATCATGTATTGAATCTCCGAAACCTGAGCGAAGAAGCCTGTACTTGTTTGGAATGTCGTGCGTGCTGAGCTCCAATCCGCAGCTCAGGTCACCACTGTGAATCGTGTCGTTTCTTCTTTTACGAGTCATGCCGAATTTAGCATGCTGTCCGCCCTAGGACACCCGCTACTGCCCCGACTTGACTGCCTAGCGTCCAACGATGAGGAGGATCATTGGAGTTGCCATGCGTGTGAGCAGGCTTCCTTCTTGCCATTCGGACGGTTGAGCGTTAGTGCACGGCCGGATATGTCTTCGTCTGCCTAGTCACAACTAAGCCTGATGAGGATTCTGAGAATCCATCCTGCATTTTGCTCATTAGCATCTGCTCATATCCCTCCGTTTTAGGACGAAAAGTAGAATCAAATGCAAAGCCTGCAAGGAGGTCTATGGATGCTACACGGCGCATATTCTTAGTTCACGAGAGCTGCACCGAATCTACCCCAGAGAAGCGACACCCCTCTCTTCATAATCAACCCTTTTTCTTGCTTTCGATCAGTCGGTAGACCTCCAATGTAATGCCTGCCGTCTGGTTTCCCCCTGCAGCGAATGCAATTTCAGCCTTGACGTGGACTGCGCGGCTATAACTCTATGTTCACAAGATCTGGAGGGCGAGAAAGGCTCAGTTTTTTTTTTTTTTTTTAAAACCATTTCGTCCATCAACATCTACTGGTGTCCTTCCACGTGAAGTTTGAAACCAGAATCTGGGTGTAAAGCTGAGAATAGAGCAGCATACTAGGTGGGGTCTATGCTTGTCTGGATTGCCTCTTCTATCTCCAATTCACTATCATCCGCTGCCGCTGGAGCTGGGTCGAATGAAGGATGGTGCGAGCAAGGCTCGTGATTAATATTGTTAAAAGTTTAGCCCGTGCCTGTCTGGAGCAGAGCTGCTCTTTTCTGCTCCGTAAATCATGTGCTGAATTGCCCTCAGTTATGCAACGCCCTGTTCACCCTGGCACACCCACTTCTTCCCGTGTCAAGAAGGAAGGCTCACTGACGCATGTCATGAAGAGCATCGACGCTGTCTTTCGCTACGCAGAATGCGACTTCGACTTCAACATTCCATGCACTTTTGAAAGGCCCACTTTGAAACATCACCTCCCAAAGCATTTACTCTTTCCTTTATTAGATCTACCGACCCATGCTTCCTATGCAATGTCTGGTAAATTTTGCACATTCGACTTTCACGTTCTTGTGCAGTGCAATCTTTATGTCAACAATGATTGCCTTCCATCGTTAACACCAACAATAAAGATCGCCATCATCTCCATCAATTCACTCTACGCTATGTTCATTGAAGATGATGCCAGTGAGTACTATTGTAACCTTTGAGAGAAACGGACCTGAAACTGGGTGCTTCCGTCTCTGATGAATGCCCTTGTCCATTGATTAATCATATCAAATGCGTTTTACCCACGGTTTGGTTTCATCACAGAAATACTCTCTCACTAAACTGACTTTAACATATATGGCCATGAGATGCTGCCATGTGATGTGGTGAATAACCCTGTTCTTTTTTCTATTGCTATATCATATACAGACTCCAATCTCCACAATAAGTTACAATCAACAGAAAATGTGGCAATACCAAATTTTTTTTAAAGTAATGGAAGTACCTGAAACCTTGATTTTGCTGAACTAGATTTATTTCTGCAGGAAAAAGTGGACAGAATGAGCCCACAATTGGAGGTACTCAAAAGAAGACCTGCAATGCCGGTCTCAAAAAGCTGCAAGCGAAGTGCATGTAGTTGAAGAGTTGGGGAGGCTCTTATCCAGAAGGAAAGAATTGGGGAGGCAGAAGACTGCCTTTTTGTTTGATGTTTCAACTTACCTCTTACGCAAGTCAATTGGAATCCCTGCCAACACTTGACATCCGGTATTGTCATCTTCTGAGCAAAAGCAGATAAATATTGTCATCCCCCATTCTTGCCCTTTTTGTCAAATATATATATGTGGATGTATATATGTTGATATCGGGTTGAAATTTTGGTTACGTTGAGGCTGCGTCCTTTGGAAAAAGGACGGCCGTGTCATGTCCCTTTTTCTTGTGAATCGAGGTGTGACATTTGTTAGTATCAGAGCCAGGTTTGTGTCCAACTTTTGGAAGAGTTTACAATGGGTGTTAGGTACTCAACTCAACCTTAGCACAGCTTTTCATCCACAGACGGATGGTCAATCAGAAAGAACTATTCAGACATTAGAGGATATGCTACGATCTTGCGTTATTAACTTTGGTGGTTCGTGGGATGAACTTTTACACTTGGCAGAGTTTTCTTATAATAACAGCTATCATTCTAGTATTAAAATGGCTCCTTTTGAAGTTTTGTATGGGCGTAAGTGTAGGACTCCTATTTGTTGGGATGATGTTGGTGAGAAAAGATTAACCGGCCCTGAATTCATACAACAATCAGAAGAGAAAATCAGACTCATTCGAGAGCGTTTGAAAACAGCTAAAAGCCGTTATAAAAGTTATGCAGACCTTAAGAGGCGCAAAGTAGAATTTAATGTAGTAGATCATGTTTTCTTGAAGGTTTCTCCTATGAAGGGCGTCATGAGATTTGGCACGCGTGGTAAATTAAACCCAAGGTATGTGGGACCATTTTTGATATTAGAAAAGATTGGTGAAGTTGCTTATAAGCTAGCTTTACCTCTAGCATTATCCGGAGTCCATAATGTGTTTCATGTATCCTTATTACGGAAATATGTGCCAAATCCTGATCACGTATTGGATTTTACACCATTGAAGTTGAGAGAAAACTTAACGTACGAAGAGCAGCCCATTCGTATTATTGATAAAAAGGATCAAATGTTGCGACGACGCACTATTCCTTATGTGAAGATCCAATGGCAAAATCACACGGAGAGAGAGGCCACTTGGGAACTCGAGGAAGAGGCAAGGCGCAAATACCCTCACTTGTTTCATGAATGAGGTGCTAGTAAATTTCAAGGATGAAATTTTTTAAGGAGGAGAGAATGTAATATATGGGCTTTAAAACAAGAAAAAAATAAAAGAAAAGAAAAAGAAAGGGTTGAAAGTCAAAAGGGAAGCTGAAGGAAAGTGGAGGAAACTTCGGCTGGGCTTTAAAAAGAGAGAAAGAGGGAGAGAAAGAGGAGCACGGGCAGAAACATGGGAGAAGAGAGAAAGAAGAGAAAGGAAAAAGGGAAAAAGGGAAAAATTTTGGCGCGCTCGTGACCCGGATACCTCATCAAGCCGAATCAAGTGTGTTTTGCAAGGCCGGTAAGAAATTGAAGCCTTTAATCACTTGCTTGAAGCAATTGCCGCAATTAGGGCTCGAAATTCGGATTTCTTGGGTATTTGGGTGGAGAAGCCCAATTTTTGAGTCGTTAAGCTATAAATTTTTTTAGAAATGGTAATTTGGGATGTTGTGAAGCTATAGTATCTTTCGGATTGTGATTTGAGCTTGCGGTTTGTTCGGAACAGAATTTTTAAGTTGGAGGCGCAATTTGGTACTGTAGCGAACAGTGGCTTCGAGTCTCTTTTTTTTGTTATTTCCGATACTGTTTAGGGGTGGCTGAGTTGGGGTTGTTGTTGTGCGTTAAGAGAGCTTTCTAAATAGTGTAAGACGGCTTGAAACGAAATTTTGTGGAGGAAGTTATGGTGCGACAAATTTGGCGCATGGGCTGCGGCTTGCGGGAAATTGATTAGTTTTCGATAAATGCGACTTTTTGTGGCGCATAGGTTTCGTTTTATCGACAAATAGGCTTAGTATAGATGAGTCATTATGCAAATATCCTTTTTACTCGGCTTTTTGATATTTTTTCTGTTAATTGTTAGGAACCGAATGCGTCGGTTCGTGTGAGCGTCTTTGTTGATTTTTGGTTTTTCCAGGTGAGTGACACTATTTCTTCTTTGTATTTTAAACTCATGTTTTGAGAAACATAGTGGATTAAATACTCTATGAGTTGATAAAAAGCATGTTTTGTTGCATAAAACAGGATCGAGCTATTACTAACATTTTTGTTGTTCGAAAGGAATTACATTTTGACGTTGATTTGAATGGTTGTGTGAAAAAAGGGATTTGTGAAAATCTTTGTGAAAGAATCTTGAAATGTTGTAGAAAATGCTTTGATATTTATATATATCAAATTTGGAGTTGTGGTATGATTCTCTTTTTGATGTTGGATTACTGGATATTGTAATTGGTGGTTGGTGCTCAATGTCTCTGTGGACCTTGAGGGGTGTGGGTATGCGCATACTATTCTAGGATATCCTTGTGGGCTGAGCCACCGGCTAATAATATGTGGAGACCTTGCCAAGGGGGGAATCTTGGTCGTCTTGTCACGGGCGTTACGCGTGACTATGGCTAGACATTTGAGCATGAATTGATCAATGGAGTGGACCATTGGCGTGTGATTTGAGTTTGGTCGATGGAATGGACCATCGATGTGATTTGATGAGATTAATCAATGGAATAGACCATTGATGCATGTTTTATGAGATTGACTAATGGACTGGACCATTGGTATTTTGGTATTTGAGTTATGATTATGTATTTGAGTTATGTTTTAAATGTGCATAGTGATTTCTCGATCCGCTTAGAAGAAATGTGTTACTCACTGAGCCGTAGTAGCTCACTCCTTTCTTATACTTGTTTTTCAGGTTCTTCAGCGAGTCGCGAGTAGGCGTGAGCGTTCGCTCGGGGAGGACTTTTGTGGTGGAACTTTTTGGTATGACTTGTGCATAGTTAATGGGTTTATAAGTTAGTCCTTGTAGAAGGTTTGTGTTTTGATTTTTTGTGGATTATAGATATACTCTGATGTTGTAACCAAGTGCCCATTTTTTGTCAAATATATATATATATATATATATATATATATATATATATGGATGTATATATGTTGATATCGGGTTGAAATTTTGGTTATGTTGAGGCTGCGTCTTTTGGAAAAAGGACGGCCGTGTCATGTCCCTTTTTCTTGTGAATCGGGGTGTGACAAATATCATATTTTTGAGTGTAAGACTTGTGTGCTCTGTGTTATGAATAGGAGTATTAACATTGGGATGCATAATTTGATTATGAATAAACTTGTTAGGAAGCTCGCCGGTCTTGTTAATTCCTTGAAAATGAATATAAGGTTCATATAGTTTGTGCAGACTAGCCACAAGCTTTTGCATACTATCTATCGAGCTTTGCATTCATGAACTGTAAATTCTTTTCTAGCATATGAAGATGGGAAATGTTTGGTTCTAACATCTGCAGTCTACCAAAATTCAGCTATGTTGAGCTAAAGCCTCCCAAAAAAAGAAATCAAGTGTTCTTTTCGCAACTTGGCCCTAAATTGAATCTCCCACTGAAGCAACAATTCATGCTAAAACCAATTTAGCCAGGGAGACAACATAGTCATTGCATTATTCAGATCCAAGAGCTTCCGGATACATGTGGGATACACCACTGAAGAAGTTTGTCTTTATAAATCCTATTTGCTGAAGCAAGTTGATGCATTTGCCGTGACAAAGATCTAGTTGTCACCTCTCAGAGGTACAATGCTGACTAAATGATGTAACCACTGTGTTGTTCTGCAATCACATACTCAAAAATTGTTATCATCAGAATAGTTAGTAAGCATTACCCGTGCATATGGGACAGAGATGGGCAAAAGAACGCTTCAAGTGCCATAACTTTGGCCAAATGGACACTTAAGTGCCATAACTTACGAAAGGTACACTTAAGTGCCACATTCGAAGAAAAACGGATCACTTGAGTGCCACTCCGGCCAAAGTCGGGCCAAAACGCCAACGTGGCGTTTTCCGTGAACCGCGCCCAAAACGATGTCGTTTTGCACGGCGACGTGGCCAAAACGGCGTCGTTTTTTGGCTGATGCGGTAAAAAAAAAAATTAAAAAATTAATTAAATTAAATTTAAAATTAAATTTAGTTAAAATATTTAAAAATAATAATTTTAAAATTAAATTTAGTTGAAATATTAAAAAATTAAAAATTAAAAAAAAAAAAAGAAAGGGGGAGGCGGCCGAGGAATTAGCCCTTAGCCGCTGTCGTCGCCGCCCGCCGCCACCGGAAGGCCCTAAGAACGGCGAGGGAGGGTCGGCCGGGGTCGTCGAGCCCTGGCCAGGGGTTGGCAACCACGGCCGACCGGCGACGAGGACTTGCGAACCCTCGCCGGATTTGTGGCAAGGGCTCGTGGCCCTCGCCCGGCCGGGCTAAGGGCCGCTGACCCTCGCCGGATCTGGGCGAGGGCTACGACCCTTGCCCCAATCTATGGCGAGGGCTCGCGAGCCCTCGTCGCCGGTCGGCCGGGGTCGCCAGCCCCTGGCCAGGGCCTGGCGACCCCGACCGACCCTCCCCCCGCCGTCGCCGGCCCTTCCCGGCGGCGGCGAGGCGGTGGCGACGACCGAGGGCTAATCCCTCGGCCCACCTCCCCCTTTCCTTTTTTAAATTTTTTTAATTATTAATTTTTAGTATTTCAACTAAATTTAGTTTTAAAATTATTAATTTAAAATATTTTAACTAAATTTAATTTTAAAACTATTAATTTAAAATATTTTAACTAAATTTAATTTTAAATATTTTAAATAAATTTAATTAATTAATTAATTAATTTTATTTTTTTGCCACGTCAGTCAAAATAACGTCGTTTTGGCCACGTCAGCATACAAAAGGGCGTCATTTTGAGCTCGGTTCGCCGGAAAAGTGCAACGTCGACATTTTGGCCGGATTTTTGCCGGATTGGCACTCAAGTGATCCATTTTACTCCGATTTTGGTACTTAAGTGTACCTTTCATAAGTTATGGCACTTAAGTGTCCCTTTGGCCAAAGTTAAGGCACTCCAGGGGTCCGCGTGTAATGAAAAAACTGACATTGTTCATTTTGATTCTGCTAACTCTATGACGATAGAAGAAAAGTCTGATATTGCAGCAGTGCTCCTATCTCCAAGGCATCTATTTATCCTAGTTCATATGGATAAATGAGCAAAACCATCGTATAACAGCAAAGAGTCTGTAAAATAACACATATAGATCCACTGGCCAAGCAGAAAGTCACGAAGAGACTTGCCAGAAAAAGAAAAGCAAAACTGTGACGCTTGCGATATTTTCAAAGAATTCAGAAGCTTTAACCTCAAGAAAAATTTTGACTTTATTTTGGCAACTAGTAACGACCATATATGACAACGTTTGACATGTGGCAATGTGATAATAAGGTGCTGCTATCTGAAAGTGCTAGTAAAAGTGCCATTTTTCATGAACATCCCTCTTTTTCTCTCTTCAGTAAAGAAAAAACTTTCAAATCTTTGGTCTAGTAGGATCTTAGGTAACCTTGAAACAACTAATGAAACTTCTCCCCATTCTACTCGTAATAATTGTCATAGTATTTTTGGTCTTTTCAATAACATTTGCCCTTCCATTGACGGTAACAATTTTAAGTATCTGCCACCAAATTAGCAGAACAGTGCTGCCATCTTAAGTTGTCGAGTTGATCACCTACTTAGCTTCATTATTTGACTTATTATCATGATACTCTCCTGGGAATCGTTTTTTACAATAAGCATTTAGGCTTGTAAATAAATAAGAAGAAAACCAACTTCCAAGGTCAAATCAAATGATGAACGAACCACATCAAAATAAATTAAATATAATTTTGACTACCTACAAGAATCTGTAGGGATTTGTGTGTGAGACCGCTATCCACAAACTGACACATGAGACTCACCCTTGACTATGGAATGCAGAGGGGAAAGATAGCATGTCATGAAACCGAGGCAAGGTTGACCACCCTACTGCTAGTGGGATGCCATGCCAGCCAGGCTTCTAGAGAAGAGGAGTTTTGGCGAAGCCAAGCCGATTTTGGGCAACCAAACCCTGCAACTGATGCGAAGTTCCTATGGGTTAAAGGATAGCAGACATAATTGATGAAGTAGATAGAAACAATTGCCCGACAAGGAAGAATGGTCAACCAAGAAGAGAAAGATGCTGTTGTTTGTGACACGTGCTTTGATTGAAGATGAATCATCTATTGCTCCTTCCAGTTTCCATGGCCAACAACATTTATCACACATTTAGCTTTCATTGGAGATGACGGTACCAAATTTTTTGCTAACATAATTTGATTTGCTTTATGATACTTGCAATCCTGCATATCTCATACAAAATGGCTAACCTTCAGAGTCCAGAGAAGAATTTATTACCATCTGCATCTAAATCATCGGTTCAGTCCTCAAATCACATCGCATATTTCTCTTTAGCTCTTCAGATAATGACGTATGTGATTATGCTCCAAGGTTATATGCTTTCTCTGATCTGTTCTTGAGAAATTGCTCATTTTGAGCGCTCTAAAATCACTAAGACGTATCTATAAGTACTCATCTTGAAGCTGCACTATCATTTTATTTCCTGACAAACTTACTCACTCATTGTGTGGAACACTAAGTCTAATATGGTAGAAGTAAGATGTGATCGATGGATGGACCCAAGAGGGAACGGCTTATTGAGGGAATGGCTTATCAAGGCTCATCCATATTCCTAACAAACTCGGTCACAAGGAAATACGTGACCTCACTAGTCTAGTGATTTATATATATAAATCAATATTTTGCATTTATATTTGACAACCTTCTCTTAACAGTCAGATCCGTCAATTCTTAGTGCACAGCCCAAGATTACTTGTCCTCCCAGTGAGGACTCTCAGAATGTGGCCATCCAACAAATGCTCATGAGCATCCGCTCACATCCCATCATCTCGGGATGAAAAATAGAATCAAATGCAAAGCCTGTGAGCAAGCAATATTGGGGGAGGTCTATGGATGCTATGCATGCATATTCTTTCTCCACAAAAGCTGCACCGAATCTTTCCCAGAGATGCAACACCTGTCTCTCCATGATCACCCTGTCTCACTCTCTCTTGCTTTCGATCAATTAGAGGAGCTAAATGTAACGCCTGCCATGGTTTCCTACTGCAGTGAATGCAAATTCAGCCTCAACATGGACAGCAAGGCTTTAACTCTATGTTCACAAGACCTAGAGGGCAAGAAGGACTTGGTTTTTTACTATTTTGACCATCAGCATTCACTGGTCTTCTACATGAAACTCGAAAGCAGAATCAGATGTAAAGCTTGTGAAGAGAATGTACCAGGTGACGTCTATGGTTGTCTTGATTGCCTCTTCTTTCTTCCCTGCACAATCATCCTCTGCTGCTGGAACTGTCATATGAAGGATGGTCCATGCAAGGCTTGTGATGAATCCATCAGATGTTTAACCTATCGCTGGCTGGAGCAGAGCTGCTCTTTTCTGCTTCCTAAATCACGTGCTGAATTGCCCTCAGTTATGCAACAACCTGTTCACGCCACACATCCTTTTTCTTCTCATATTAGGAAGGAGAGTTGTCAACATACGTCGTGAAGAGTGTTGACGCTCTGTCTTTCACTGCATGGAATGTGACTACGACTTCAACATTTCATGCACTTTTGAAAGGCCCACTTTGAAAAATCACCTCCACGAGCATATACACTTTCTTATTTTAGTCTACAGAACTGTGCTTCCTATGCAGTGTCTCTGGTACATTTTGCAGGTTCGACTTTTATGGTTATGTGCATTGCAATCTTAGTCATCACAGATTGCCTTCCTTTACAGTAAAAGATTGTCATTAACTTTCATCAACTCACACTTTACGTTTCGTTCATCAAAGATGATAGCAGTGAGTACTATTGTGACCTTTGTGAGAAGATAAGGAACCTGAATCTGGGTGCTTATGTCCGCAATGAATGCCCCTGTCCATTGATTACTCATATCAAATGTACATTGCCCACCGTGCACTTTCATCACGAGTGCTATCTTACTAAACAGACTTTAGGCAACAAATGGATACAATACCATGTGATGTGGTGAATAGCCATGTTCTTTTTTAACATCATATATATAGACTCATCCTCCGCAGTAAGTAATAATCAAGAGAAAATGCTCCAATACAAACATTTTTTAATACAGGTTGCTGGAGTAGTGTAAGTACCTGAAGACCCTGCTACTCTAAACTCCATGAAAATATTGCATTTCTGTAGGAAAAATTTGAAAGAATGAACACACAATTGGAGGTACTCAAGAAAAGATGGGCAATGCTGGTCTCCAAAAGCCGCAAATGTAAGTGCATGTAGTTGCACAGTTTGGGAGGCACTTACCTAGACAAAAAGAATTTCCTTTCTGTTTGATGTTTCAACTTATGCTCTCTGCAGTAAAAGCAGATAAATATCATATTTTTAAGTGCGAGACTTGAGTGCTCTACGTAATAAAATAAAGTGTCGACACTGGGATGCATAATTTGATTGTGAATCAACTTGGCAGGAAGCTTGTCGGTCTAATTATTTCCTCAGATACCAAAATCAGATGGGTGTAGCTTATACAAACTTGTCTCATGCATCTGCATACTATCTATCTAGCTTTGCGTGCATGAACTATAAATTCTTTAGCACAAGAAGAGTGGGAAAAGTTCAATTCTAACATGAACAGTCAACCAGAATTCAGTAATCTTGAGCTAAAGCCCACCACAAAAAAAAAAAAAAAAAAAAAAAAAACTACATTTCAGCATTCTTTTCTCACCTTGGCCCCAGAAACTTGAATGTCCAACTGAAGCAACAATTCAAGCTCCAGGCCAAAAGCCAATCAGCCAGTAAGACAACGTAGTCTTAGATTGCAAGTTAATGCATTTGCCACAGCAAAGATCTAGTTGTCACCTCTTGGAGGTCAAATAGAGACTATGATGTAACGATTCCCACATTCTGCAATGACAAACTACAACTATATTATCATCACAATAGCTAGTAAGCAGTAATGTTGTGTATGGAACAGAGATGAAAAGGCTGACATCTTTCATTTTGGTTTGATCACTCAATGATGTTAGTGTTACATCAAAGCTCTTGAGATTGTAGCTGTGCCCACGTTGCCAAGGCATCTATTTGTCGCAGTTCATATGGATATATGAGCAAAACCATAGTACACCAGCAAAGAATGTAAAATGACACATATGGATCCACTGGCCAAACAGAAAGCTACAAAGAGATTCACAAAATATAGAAGGAAATCTGCAACACTCAGCAATGCTTTAAAAGAGGTAAGAAGCTTTAATCTCAAGAACAATTACTACCCCTTATATGGCTATAGAAACGACTATTCTTCTCTTGGTAACAATTGTTGAGGAAAACGGCGCTCAAACTTCCAGCATAAAAAATGGATCCACGACCGGGCGCGGCAAATATGGCGGTACTCTTCCACCATGCCATAGACAAGACGGCGCCACATGGAAAATCATGGCAAAGATTTTGTCATAAAACCAAAGCCAAAGTTTTTGAAAGAGGCCGCACAACAGACTCACAGAAACAGGAGCAACACGAACAATCGATATCGAACAGGAGCAGCACGATAGAGTGGGAGGAGTCGTGGAGCAGGAACCACCCGAGCGAAGCCACCGATATTGAACCAGTGAAGTCGATGAGGAGGTGCGACGATGCTCCATCACAAGGAGGAGAGCGGCCACTAGACGGTGGTGCTTGATCAGCGAGACGTAGCAATAAGAAATGCAGAAGCAGGCTGCAATTGGCGATGCTAGTGGCGACGGGGTGGGCTTCGAAGGCCAAAATCAACTTCCCCTGGAATTCAACTTGGATGAAATTGACGAGGATAGATACGATGGTTGTAAAATCCATCACACGGGGTGAGGGTAAAGAAAACGATAGGCCTGCTTCTTTGGTGCAGAGAGAGGTCCTTCTAAAACTCAACGAAAAAGAACTCCCTTCAAAACTTTTATGTCCTAGAGAAAAGTTTTTTGTCCTAATTCCTCTTGTTAGTCTATATTATCGAAAGAAGAAATTAAGGGAAAGGACTAGGACGAACAAAAGTCAATTAATCCCTCATAAATCCTACCTCATTGCAGAGAAATTGTCCGATTCTGGCTTCATGGAAAAAAAAAAGAGGCTGTTCCTCTCTCTCTTTCATGGAAAAAAAAAAAAGAGAGGCTGTTCCTCTCTCTCTCTGCAATACTTTCTCTCACGTGCCGGTCCAGGACTTGAGGTAGGATTTATGAGGGATTAATTGACTTTTATTCGTCCTAATCATTTCCCTTAATTTCTTCTTTCGACAATCTTGACTAACGAGAGGAATTAGGACATAAAACTTTTCTCTAGGACATAAAAGTAGAGAAAAGTTTTGAAAGGAGTTCTTTTTCGTTGAGTTCCAGAAGGACCTCTCTCTGCACCAAAGTAGCAGGCCTATTGTTTTCTTTACCCTCACCCCACGAGATGATTTTACAACCATCATATCTATCCTCGTCAATTTCATCCAAGTTAAATTCCAGGGGAAGTTGATTTCACCCTTCAAAGCCCACCCCGTCATCATTGGCATTGCCATCTGCAGCCTGCTTCTGCATTTCTTATTGTTGCATCTCGCTGATTGGGCACCACCATCTAGCGGCCGCTCTCCTCCTTGTGATGGAGTATCGTCGCACCTCCTCATCGACTTCACTAGTTCGATATCGGTGGCTTCGCTCAGGTTGTTCCTGCTCCACGACTCCTCTCACTCTGTCCCCTGGTTGTTCATGCTACTCTTGTTGCTTTCCGTGAGTCTGTTGCATGGCCTCTTTCAAAAACTTTGGCATTGGTTTTACGACAAAATCTTTGCCACGATTTTCCGTGTGGTGCCGTCTCGTCTATGGCATGGTGGAAGAGCGCAGCCACATCCGCCACACCTGGTCGTGGATTTGCGTTTATGGCTGGAAGTTTGAGCGCCCTAGTTGTTCGATTGACTGTTCCCTGCTTAGATAAAGTAATCTAACTACTTTAAAACGAAAGAAAAAGCACTTTAGGAAGCTAGCTAGTTTTGTTTAGGAGGCGCTTGAGGCTTGTTGCGACTATATCTGAATCCATAAGAAAATCGCAATAGTACTGCACACTGGTATTATCTTCAATGAACAAAGCGTAAGGTGTGAGTTGATGGAAGTTAGTGGCAATCTTTTACTGTAGTCGAAGGTAATCTGTGATGATTAAGATTGCACTGCGCACAACTGCAAAAACCTAATTTACAATTTAACTACGAAAACTTCTTCAATTAGATAAATAATAGTTTCAAATCCTTACCAATTGCTAAGAAACATAAA
This sequence comes from Eucalyptus caleyi, assembly GCA_014182885.2. Lineage (NCBI taxonomy): Eukaryota > Viridiplantae > Streptophyta > Magnoliopsida > Myrtales > Myrtaceae > Eucalyptus > Eucalyptus caleyi. Next base: position 9,597,394 of record CM024469.2, on the reverse strand, counting down.
TAATCCGGCTTGACCAAGCCTCTCAAACGTGCATGCAGTGAGAGCCCCCTGTCTCATCTATAAACATAGATCCACAACCAGATGCGGCGGATGTGGCTGCACTCTTCCACCATGCCATAGACGAGACGGCGCCACACAGAAAATCATGGAAAAGATTTTGTTATAAAACCCAAGCCAATTTTTTTTTAAAGAGGCCGCACAACAGACTCACGGAAAGCAACGTGAGTAGCACGAACAACTAGGAGACAGAGTGGGAGGAGTCGTGGAGCAGCAACCATGAGAGCGAAGCCACCGATATCGAACCAGTGAAGTCGATGAGGAGGTGTGGTGCTGCTCCCTCACAAGGAGGAGCGCAGCCACTGGACGGCGGTGCCTGATTAGCGAGATGCAGCAACAAGAAATGCAGTAGCAGGCTGCAAATGGCAATGTCGATGGCGACGGGGTGGGTTTCAAAGGGTGAAATCAACTTCCCCTGGTATTTCACTTTGATGAAGTTGATCGGGATAGAGACGATGGAGGTAAAATCGATGGCGCCGTGAGGGGTGAAGGCAGGGACATCGTTAATATATCGTATATTTTCATGGAAAGATTTTGGAACTTGTTGTAAAGGAGGATTTAAGTCAATACCATATCCTGTCAATAAACTATTTAATTGAAAGATTTTGGAGATATTGTAGACAACTAATTGACAGACAACACCATATTTAATTGTTCTTCAAACTGGACTTATTGTTATTGATTCGATGATCCCTATAGGATGTGGTTAGCAAGAATTAATTGTTGGGGACAGACAGACAGGTAAAACAGCAATGGCGGATACTATTCTCAATCAATAAGGTCAAAACGTAATATGTGTTTACGTAGCTATTGGTCAAAAAGCATCTTCAATTAAATATGGTGTTGTCTGTCAATTAGTTGTCTACAATAGCTCCAAAATCTTTCAATTAAAATACATGATATATTAACGATGTCCGTATCCCAGGACCCATGGTACTCATCTTTCCATAAAAATATTCGAATGATGTTCCTATCTTCACCCCTCACCACATCATAGGGTGGAGGAAGGCCTTTGAACTTTCCAATTAATTTTCCCGTGTTAACAAAAATGGTTAATATCATGCAAAACTCTAAATTAATATATATATATGATAAATTTACCCCAAATTATTATTTAACTATCAAAATATACATTTGATAAATTTTACCAAAACGATTACACTTATGACAAATTTATCCTCTATTAGTTTCCGTTAAATTTTATTAGTTGAATGACACGTCACAGTTGATTAGTGTACTGATTTGGAATTTTACTTTTCCATTTGTCGCAGATTGTCCCAGTTGTCTTTTTTTTTTTTTTTACAATATTAATCTAATTTAACGAAAAGTATATTTGTCATAAATGTAATAGTTTGTAGGGTTTTTGGTGGTAAAAAAAATTACTTTGAGATAAATTTGGAAAAAATATACCAATTTAGATTTTTTTGGTCATTTGAGGTAAATTTGTCATATGTATACTAATTTGAGATTTTCGTAATATTAACAAAAAAAAAAAAAGATCAGTTTCTGCAAGTATGCCTTCCCACAATAGGCAAACGTCTTGTTAAAGTTCTTTAGAGACAGTGTTTTAGCAGAAAATTACTTAGACTTTTAGTTTAAGAACTAGAGACATTTAAGGATAAGGATAGACATTTAAGGACAAGGTTGTTAAGGATAAGGCCCTTGCCTTTATGAATGTTGAGGACTCTCCAATGAATAGGCGGATGCAACGCTCGTGGGATGTGGACCCCATTATCTTCGCTTCCTCTGATCATAGTCTGACATAGGCTTTTCGGTGGTTGCTTAGGTGTTTTTTGCCAGGCTTTTTTGCCGTTGGCTTTCTGTTGGTCGTTTTGTTGCTTGTCCGTGGCTTCCTTTCACTCTTAATGAGCGTGTTCATTTTGAGTGTAAGCTTTTGGAGCCGTGTTGTTTGTACAGTTTGACCCTTTTAATATATTGCTTACTCTTACCCAAAAAAAAAAAAAATAGAGACTATGATGTAACCATTCCCACATTTTGCAATGACAAACTACAACTATATTATTATCGGAATAGCTAGTAAGCAGTAATGGTGTATATGGAACAAAGATGAAAAAGCTGACATCTTTCATTTTGGCTTGGATCACTCAATGATGTTAGTGTTAGATCAAAGCTTTGGAAATTGTAGCTGTGCCCACGTTGCCAAGGCATCTATTTATCCCAATTCATATGGATATATGGGCAAAACCATAGTACACCAGCAAAGAATGTAAAATGACACATGGATCCACTAGCCAAACAGAAAGGTACAAAGAGATTCACCAAAAAAAGAAGGAAATCTGCAACACTTAGCAATGCTTTGAAAGAGGTCAAAAGCATTAACCTCAAGAACAATTACTACCCCTTATATGGCTATAGAAATGACTATTCTTCTCTTGGAAACAATTTTTGAAGTCCTCTTCGTTCTCTTCGATAAAAATAGATTACAATTTCCTTTGAGGGCTTAGCCTATCTTAATCTGATTTAGTTGCCCCAAGTGTTATGTGAATCGTTGCGGAAGGATCGTTCTACGAAGGCCCAGATGGTGCGAATTGCAAACCTCGACCTCCAATCAAACCTGTGATTGGCAACCTTGGTATGAACGTGACCTGTTGACGAACACGTGTCAACCAACCAACGTTATAGACGCCACGAGCGAAAGAATTCGCTATCTCGCTCGATAAGTCGAAGAGAATCTTGATTAGGTCAAGTCCTCAAAAGAATAGTAAAAAGAGAACCTCTCAATTCTTTTCCTCAAAAATAAAATATATCTGTCCTCAAAGAAATTTGGCAAATCCTTTATATAGGCTGCCACACAAACCCTAAAAACCAACCCTAAAAATCTAATGCGTTATATTCTAAAATATTCCTATTTTAGAATATTCTTAAACAAGAATATATATATATATATATAAATTGACTTGGTCAATTATTTGGTGACAAGATAATTAAATTGCACCAAGATTTCCAAGATTTTTCAAGATTTGATCCAAGGTCATCTTCACGCCAAAGATCACGAACCATGACGCCAACAGCTTGCTTGAATTGTTTGGCTCGCTCGAGTAATCGAACCAGTAGGAATAGACAATGGGTCCCTAGCACCTCCTCCTCGATATGACTCGATGTCCACATCATTCCCTCCCCCGTGCAAAGGATTTGTCCTCAAATCATCACTGGCATAAAAAAGAGTCAAGTCAGAAACATTAAATGTGGCACTAACGTCATACTTACCTGGAAGATCAAGCTTGTAAGCATTATTGTTAACTCTTTCCAAAACCATGAATGGTCCATCCCCTCGCGGTAATAACTTAGAATGTCGCTGCTCAGGAAATCTCTCTTTGCGCATATGAACCCAAACCCAATCGCCAGGTTCAAACACCACTTCCTTGCGCCCTTTGTTAGCTTGCCTTGCATATTGCTCAGTCTTGCGCTCAATATTTGTGCGCGTCTTCTCATGCAACGACTTGACAAATTCAGCTTTCTTTGCTCCATCTAAATCCACACGCTTATCAACAGGTAAAGGGGTTAAATCTAACGGAGTTAATGGATTAAAACTATAGACAACCTCAAATGGTGTAAATTTAATAGCAGAATGCATGCTCCTATTATATGCAAATTCAACATGTGGCAGACAATCTTCCCAAGGTTTTATGTTCTTTTTAATAATAGCACGCAACAATGCCCCTAAAGTTCTATTAACTACCTCGGTTTGACCATCGGTCTGTGGATGACAAGTAGTAGAAAATAACAACCGTGTTCCTAGTTTTTTCCATAATGTTTTCCAAAAGTAGCTAAGAAATTTAGAATCTCGATCTGAAACAATCGATCTAGGCATGCCATGCAAACGTACAACCTCCTTAAAGAACAAATTAGCAATATGGGATGCATCATCAGTTTTATGACAAGGTATAAAATGAGCCATCTTTGAAAACCGATCAACAACTACATAAATAGAATCTCTACCATACTTAGACCTAGGCAATCCTAACACAAAATCCATAGAAATATCAATCCAAGGATGCGTTGGAATAGGTAATGGTGTATACAAGCCATGCGGTTTAGTTGTAGACTTCGATTCTTACAAGCAATGCATCTCTCACAAACACGTGTGACATCTCTCTTCATATGTGGCCAATAAAAATGTTCATACAGCACTTCATAAGTCTTATTAATGCCAAAATGCCCCATTAAACCACCACTATAAGCTTCTCGCACCAACAATTCACGCAAAGAACACTTAGGCAAACATAGTTTGTTTTCACGAAAAAGATAACCTTCATGCCTATAAAATTTATCAAATGCAGCGTGTTCACATGCTTCATAGACTCTCCCAAAGTCATCATCATCAATATATAAGCCCTTGATATGCTCAAAACCTAGACACTTTGCTTCTAAAATAGTTAGAATCGCATACCTTCGAGAAAGTGCATCAGCTACCACATTTTCCTTACCATTCTTGTACTTGATCACATATGAAAAAGTCTCAATGAACTCCATCCATTTGGCATGTCTTTTATTCAACTTTTGCTGTCCTTTCAAGTACTTCAAGGTCTCATGGTCGGTGTGGATCACAAACTCCTTTGGCCATAAATAATGTTGCCAAGTCTCCAAAGCTCACACTAAAGCATACATCTCCTTATCATAGGTAGGATAATTCAATGTTGCTCCACTCAATTTTTCGCTAAAATAAGCTATGGGACGCCCTCCTTGCATTAACACGGCTCCAATTCCTGTACCAGAAGCATTGCACTCTATCTCAAAAGTAGCACTGAAATTCGGCAAAGATAACAAAGGAGCATTAGTTAACTTATCTTTTAGCAGATTAAAGGCTTTCTCTTGCTCTTCTCCCCACGTGAAACCCACGTGCTTCTTGATAACCTCAGTTAAAGGTGCGGCAATGGTGCTGAAATTTCTCACAAATCGTCGATAAAAACTCGCCAATCCATGAAAGCTACGCACCTCTCCTATGGTCTTAGGCGTTGGCCATTCACGGATTGCTTTAACCTTTTCTTCATCAACCTGTATACCATTAGCACTAACAACAAATCCTAGAAATACTAATTTGTTGGTAACAAAAGAGCACTTCTTTAGATTAGCGTATAATTGCTCAGCCCTTAAAACCTGCAAGACAGCTCGCACATGCTCAATATGGTCATCAGGACTTCGGCTATAAATCAAGATGTCATCGAAATAGACAACCACAAATCGACCAATAAAAGCATGCAAAACATGATTCATAAGTCGCATAAATGTGCTCGGTGCGTTAGTTAATCCAAATGGCATTACTAACCACTCATATAATCCATACTTGGTCTTAAATGCAGTTTTCCATTCATCACCTTCTTTCATCCTAATTTGATGATAACCACTTTTCAAATCGATCTTAGTGAAAATACAAGAACCATGCAACTCATCCAACATGTCATCTAATCTAGGAATAGGATGTCGATACTTTACCGTAATATTATTGATTGCTCGGCAATCGACACACATTCGCCAAGTTCCATCCTTCTTTGGCACTAACAAAACAGGGACGGCGCATGGGCTAAGACTCTCCCTCACATGCCCTCGTTCCAATAATTCACTAACTTGCCGCTGAAGTTCCTTTGTCTCCTCGGGATTGCTTCGATATGCGGGTCGATTAGGTAATGGCGCACTAGGAATCAAGTCAATTTGATGTTCTATGCCTCAAATATGTGGTATCCCTCCAGGAAGTTCATCAGGAAAGACATCTTTAAATTCCTGCAATAAAGACACAATAGGACTAGGCAAACTTGGGTCAAGATCGTTAGTAGAAAACAAAACCTTATTGTACACAAGTACAAGTATTGGTCGATCTAGAACTAAGACTCTCCTCACTTCACTTGATTTTGCATAAAAATTATTTTGCCTCTTTTCTTTCCTCTCTTCTTTTCCCTCAGTTTTTACCACAATCTTTCTCTCGGCCTCTCCTTTTCCTTGCGTCTCGGACACACCACGCAAGCCCTCGGATTTCTCACCTTTTCTCTCTCTCTCGGCTTCTCGTTGTAACTTTAATTGATCTTGATACACCTCACTAGGTGTCATTGGTACCAAGGTATAAGTCTTTTGATTCATCACCAATGAATAACGATTAGTATATCCATCATGATGTACTTTTCGATCATATTGCCATGGTCTTCCAAGCAAGATATGACCCGCTTGCATAGGTATAACATCACACTCTACCTCGTCCTTATATCTCCCTATCTCAAATGGAATTCGAACTTGCTTCGATACTTTCACCTCACCACTATCATTTAACCATTGAAGTCTATAAGGCCTAGGGTGTTTTGTTGTCTTCAAGCCCAACTTATCCACCATAATACAACTTGCCACATTCGCACAACTACCTCCATCAATTATCATACTACAAATCTTACCATTCACCACACACCTTGTATGAAACAAATTATCTCTTTGTTGGTGATGCTCCTCCTCCTTTACTTGCACACTCGAGAACGCCTAACCACCAATAAGTCTCCTTTTATAGCCACTTCTCCATCACTACAATCCTCCAATGGTGGCATCTCATCATCATCTTCTTCCCTTTCACTTTCGGACTCAATAACACCATGTCCAGTCATGATCATCACCCTCCTATTAGGGCATTGATTTGCCATATGACCCCTGCCCAAACACTTAAAACATTTAATTTCACGAGTTCTAGTGTTAGAATTTTCGGTTTTACCTGAAACCGGATTCGTTCCAACTTTACCGTCCCTCTCCTTCTCCTTTGAGGTTTCGGTTTTGGTGTTGTTTCCTCTCCAATTTGGCTTCTCATCTCTCTTCCAGTTGGATCTCCAATTCTGACTTGAACCTCCTCCACTCTTGTGATTTCGGTCCAACTTCAATTGCCGCTCAACTTTGATGGCTTTGTCCACCAATTCCTCCAATTCAACATAGTGTTGCAGCTCTACCACCCTTGCTATGTCTCGACTCAAACCACTAAAAAATCTTGACATTGTGGCCTCACGATCCTCCATCACATTAGCACGGATCATGGCAATCTCCATCTCCTTGTGATACTCTTCCACGCTCTTATTGCCTTCTCATCACCGCTTTCATCTCATCCCACGTCTCTATCGGTCTTTCACCATTGCGCCTCCTACTAGTCACAAGTTGATCCCACCAAATTATAGCATAATCAATAAATTTAACAGCTGCAATTTTTACCTTTTTGAGCTCAGAGTATCGTTGGCAATCAAATACCATCTCCATGCGTTTCTCCCACTCTAGTTACGCATCGGGATCATTCTTCCCTTGGAAGGAAGGAATCTTCATCTTGATGTTGCCAAGTTCATCATCTCCTCGGTGTCTAAACCTTCGGCCTCCATTCCACCTTTCAAATCGAGCATCTCGATCATCCTCCACGTCGGCCTCATCATCATCATATTGTCGTTGCCTTCTATGTTGTGTTTTAGAGGCATCTCGCCGATGTTGTGGCCTTCCTCGGGGTATCTCTCGGTCACCATCAACCCTCATGACATTCCCCATCATTCGGCCACTAAGCTCCTCCACTACGACCCTCAATTACTGGATGCTTTCCACGAGCGCTTCATCCCTTCGTATGGAGTCAACCTCCCGTTGATTCACGCTTTCTTCGCGTGACATATTTTAGACCTGCAAATAAACGTTAGTCTAAAAAAAATCCTCACCAATCGCTCCCTCACGTGTTTCTCTTGAGATGTTTGTCACTCCTCTCGTGTTTAACTCAAGTCTAGGCTTTTTCCACCCTCAATTAAGCTTACACACTCTTGCCTTTTTCCTATCGTATTCTCTTTTCACAAACTCTTTATTGGACTCAAAACCTGTCTCTCAACCCCCTCATGACAATCAATCAAACTAATCAAACAAGATTAGATCACTATTGATTTTGTTTCAGCAAGTAACAATTTCAAACCAACAAGTACAACTTTCGAAATTCCAATTGAAACGCAAATCACTACTGATTTTGTTTCAATTTGGTTTACTAACAAACGAGTCGCCTTCTTTTATTTTATTTTTTTTTGTTCGGCTAATTTTTTTTTGCCGAATCTTTTTTTTTTTCTCTTGCACACTTTTTTTTTGTGCGTTTTCTTTCTCTTTTTTTTTTTTTTACTTTTTTTTTTTTTTTTTTGACGAACTCAGATACAATTTAAGATGCTAGAAAAGACAAATTTAAAACTAACAGCAAACAACTACGTATGAAAGCACAAAAGCAATCGGATCCCTAAATTAGCTAGAACCGAAACCCTAACTCAATAAATCTCAAATTGCTGAATATCAACAAAAAATTAAAGATAAATAGACCTTATAGAAGCAAGCTCTGATACCAAACCGATGTGAATCGTTGCGGAAGGATCGTTCTACGAAGGCCTAGATGGTGCGAATTGCAAACCTCGACCTCCAATCAAACCTGTGATTGGCAACCTTGGTATGAACGTGACCTGTTGACGAACACGTGTCAACCAACCAACGTTATAGACGCCACGAGCGAAAGAATTCGCTATCTCGCTCGATAAGTCGAAGAGAATCTTGATTAGGTCAAGTCCTCAAAAGAACAGTGAAAAGAGAACCTCTCAATTCTTTTCCTCAAAAAATAAAATATATCTGTCCTCAAATAAATTTGGCAAATCCTTTATATAGGCTGCCACACAAACCCTAAAAACCAACCCTAAAAAATCTAATGCGTTATATTCTAAAATATTCCTATTTTAGAATATTCTTAAACAAGAATATATATTTAAATTGACTTGGTCAATTATTTGGTGACAAGATAATTAAATTGCACCAAGATTTCCAAGATTCTTCAAGATTTGATCCAAGGTCATCTTCACGCCAAAGATCACGAACCATGACGCCAACAGCTTGCTTGAATTGTTTGGCTTGCGCTCGAGTAATCGAACCAGTAGGAATAGACAATGGGTCCCTAGCACCTCCTCCTCGATATGACTCGATGTCCACATCAAAGTGCCTCCTAAACAAAACTAGCTAGCTTTCCTAAAGTACTTATTCATTCATTTTAAAGTGGTTAGATTACTTTATCCAAGCACGGAACAGAACAACTATGGTGCTCAAACTTGCGGCCGGAAAGGGGGTTGCGAATGTGGTTGCACTCTTCCAACACGCCATACAGGAGACCGCACCGCACAGTTGATCATGAGGACGAGGACGAATTCGCCGTATAGCCACAGCCAAAGGTTTTGAATGAGGTCGCTGTAAAGCCACAACCAAAGTTTTTGAATGAGGTAGCGCAACAAACTCACGGAAAGCAATAGGAGCAGCACCAACAAGACAGAGTGGAAGAAGTCGTGGAGCAGCAACCACACAAGTGAAGCCACCGATATCGAACCAGTGAAGTCCATGAGGAGGTGTGATGATGCTCCATCACAAGCGGGAGCGCGGCCGCTAAACAGGGGTGCCCGATTAGCGAGATGCAGCAACAAGAAATGCAGGAGCAGGCTATAGATCACAACGCCGGTGGCAAGGGGGTGAGTTTCGAAGGGCGAGATCAACTTCCCCTGGAATTTCACTTGGATGAAGTTGATCAGGATAGAGATGATGGAGAAAAAATCCATGGCGCCGGGTGAGTGAAGGTGGCGACATCGCCGTTCTCTCATGCCTCTTTTATAGATATGGACGTCAATGCGCAGGTCTAAGGGGACAATTAAGAGGGGGAGGAGGACAAAGGAAAAAAGTGGTTCCCCGATTGGCCACTTTTCTCCTTTGTCCTCCTCCCCCTCTTAATTATCGCCGATTGGCCACTTTTCTCCTTTGTCCTCCTCCCCCTCTTAATTGTTCCCTTAGACCTGCACATTGACGTCCATATCTTCACCCCCACCACTGGTTTGGAGGAAGGACTTCGAACTTCTTTTTTTCTTTTTTTTTTTTGGTAACGAAATTATTTTTTGGTAACGAAGGACTTCGAACTTTCCTATTTACTTTATGGGAAAATGTCCCAAATGATTTGTGAAATTTCATCTAATATTCAATTTCATTTCTGAGCTTTTGATTTGCTCAATTTGATTCTGAACTTTCATTTAATGTTCATTTTCATCCTTAAACTTTCGATTCGCTCAATTTGGTTCATAACTTTCATCTAATGTTCCATCTAGTCTCTAACTATTTGAAAATTGACCAATTTTCCCTTTTTTTTAAATACCAAATTGTTTTTAATAAATAAAAAATACCAAATTGGGTTTTTTTATTTATTGAAAAATACCACATTTATGTAAAGTAATGAAGGTCAATATTTCTTTCCTTTCTCCATATTAAAAACAAATGAAAAACGGGATAGTAATAATAAACAAAGGTGAATCTTGCATTTTGATTTCTTTTGTATATGCAAATTACTTGAATAATGTACAAGACCCATCAAATCGATTTTTTTTTTTTATGGACTTCATCAAAAGGGAAAAATAGATTGATGGGCTTTTGTACATTATTCAAGTAATTTGCATATACAAAAAGAAATCAAAATGCAAGATTCACATTTGTTTATTATTACTGTCCCATTTTCCATTTGTTTTTAATATGGAGAAATGAAAGAAATATTGACATTTATTACTTTGCATAAATGTGGTATTTTTCGACCAAAAAAAAAACCCAGTTTGGAATTTTTTTTATTTATAAAAAACAGTTTAATACTTAAAAAAAAAAAGGAAATTGGTCAATTTTCAAATAGTTAGGAACTAGATAGAACATTATATGAAAGTTCAAGAACCCAATTGAGCAAATTGAAAGCTTAGGGATGAAATTGAACATTAGATGAAAGTTTAGGAACCAAATGGAGCAAATTGAAATCTCATAGATGAAATTGAACATTAAATGAAAGTTCAGGGGTCATTTATGACATTTTTCCTTACTTTATCTGGTGTTAGAAAAAAAAACTTTGTTCGGTGCTGATTGAATTCTCCTTTCTCTTTTCTCGGCAGTGTGTCCGCATACTGATATCAATACGTAATAAGCTCGAAGATTCATGGGCAAGGATAAAGTTCCAATAACCGGGCTGGCAAAAAATAATAAGTAAGAGCAAAACACGAAGCCCAAGCCCAAGTGTCTCATTAAAGCCCTTTCTTTGGTCTTGCTTCAGTTGATGCGGTGGTAAGGGAATTACTAGAGCAAAAAGAGAGAAAATTGAAAACAGTCTGGCCAAGAAGAACACGAAGGAAAAAAAAAAAAAAAAAGAAGAGAAGGAAAGCAGAGTCCGGAGAAACCGAGAAAAAGACAGAGGAGACAAAGGGAACTCTTGCTTTATGCACCGGATTAATTCAATTTCTTAGCAATTGGTAAGGATTTGAAACTTTTACTTATCTAATTGAAGGATCTTTCGTAATTAAACTATAAATTAGGTTTGGTATGGATTCTATGTTGCTAGGTTGATTTTAGAGGTTTTTAAGCTATGAAATTATGCTATGAAATTATGTTGTAAATAAATTTTGGGGTAGTGCAAAGTAGGACTTCAAGAAAGTCAATTTAGGTTTGCGATTTGATTGGGATAGATTTTTAAAATTTTGCATGCTGCTAAAATAGTTTTCGAATTACTGTATTTGGCAATGGATTTTGCCCTTCTCCAATAATCTTTTGGCTTTATGGTCTTTTAGTAATTCAAAAGAGTTTTCTACTAAAAGTAAGCTCGCTTGAATTGGAGTTTTAAGATGAGGTGACTATGTTTGCAAAGTAATTGTTCGAAGATCTTTTGACGATTTGACTCAAGAATATGGTATCGCCTACTAAAGTTTTAGTTGAGGTTAGTTCACATATAAGTTTGACATTTAGTTAATCTTTGATATGACTTTGAAACTTTTTAAGCGGTGCAACTTTCAATTTGGATTTTATTTAGGGGTGGTTGTTATCCTCTACAAATTTGTAAGCTCGTGTCTTGAAAGTGATTGGGAATTGATATATTATAAGTTGTGAAAAGCATTGCACCATATGATTTTTTTTTTTTTAAATGAAAAGGTAATGTTTAAGACATATTTGTTGCATAAAAGAGAATGGAGCGTGTACCACCCTTTTGGTATTTGAATTTCGAATGAATATAATTGATTAGTATAAAGTTGTGTTAAAGTGATATTCCTCATATTTTGATTTTATTGTACACTATATATTGGATTTGGATAGATGAATCTTTGTTATCGTTTGTATAAATGCCAACTTTTTATCCGTGGATCTAAATTCAATTTAATTAGTTGAAGTTGTAGGTTGTATATGTGAATTGGGTTTGTAACAACTTCAATCTGTATTTTTTTTTTTTTTTAAATAACCAATACAGATAATTATTTAGTTTTTGAAAATAAAATCAAGTTCTATTCAAAGATTTAAAAGAAAATTACAAGTTTAATTACAATTGCTGCTTCAATGAGCCACATTGACATAGCTTACAAATCAAAGGTGCTGCAAGACATGTGCATTTATAGAGAAATTGATAACTAAAAAAAGGTAGATTCGGCTCATACTATTTGTATGAATTGTATTTAATGGCAAATGTAAACATTACTTTTACATGTAAATGCAACTGACTAATAAATTAAAAAAATAACTCGTAAAATTAAAAATAGGTGAATTTGGTTTTTTAAATAATTACGACAAAACTGTTATTGCGAAATTGTCTTACGTAAATTACTTTTAGCTTAAGTTGGATAAGAACTCTCTGATGAATGTATAGACTAGCCCAAGGTGAATGCACTTTTAAGACCTCATATAATTGCAGCTGACTTTAAATGAACAAGACATGAAACTTTTTGTGGGCCACTTTAGTTTTATTAACTATTGCGTTCAAGCATAAATAAGAAAAAAAAATGTACAGATGAACACTGAAATACCACATCAAATAATACGGGAGTAGGGTACAACTCATGTCACCTCATTTACTTCGTGTCGACATCACTCAACTATAACTCCATTCAAAAAGCTTTTTTATCTCCTAATTTGCCTTGGCGATCATGCATTGAGTCTCCGGAACCTAAGCGGAAGTTGTAGTTGCTTGGAATGTCTCGCGTGCTGGTCTTCGCCCCGCGGCTCAGCCCACTGCCGTGAATCGTGTCAATTTTTCTTTCACCAGTTGCGCTGAATTTGTCATGCCGTCCGCCCTAGGACACCCCTTTTACCTGCCGCCCTGACTTGACCTTCTAGTAGGCGATGATGAGGAGGATTGGTGGAGTTGCCATGCGTGTGAGCGGGCTTCCTTCTTGCCATTTGGATGGTTGACCGTTGCTGCACGGCCTGCTATTGCTTCGTCTACCTAGTCACGACTCTAAGCCTGATGAGGAATCTGAGAATGCGACCATCCAACATTTTGCTCATTAGCATCTGCTCACATCTCATCATCTGAGGACGAAAAGTAGAATCAAATGTGAAGCCTGCGAGGTCTATCGATGGAACACGTGTATATTCCTTCTCCATGAGAGCTGCGCCAAATCTCTCCCCAGAGATGTAATGCCCGTCTCCATGATCACCATCTCTCTTGCTTTCGATCAATTGGTAGACCTCCAATGCAATGCCTGCCACATAGTTTTCCGCTGCAGCAAATGCAATTTCAGCCTTGACATGGACTGTGCGGCTATTAGTGTAAATACACAAGACCTGGAGGGCAAGAAAGGCTCAGTTTTTTGGCCATTTCGCCCATCAGCATCTACTGGTGTCCCACAACGTGAAGCTTGAAACCAGAATCGAGTGCAAAGCATACTAGGTTAGGTCTATGGTTGTGTGGATTGCCTCTTCTTTCTCAAATTCACGATCATCCACTGCTGCTGGAGCAGTGCTGCTCTCATCTGCTCCATATATCATGTGCTGAATTGCCCTCAGTTATGCAACACCCCGTTCACCCTGGCACAGCCACTTCTTCCCGTATCAGGAAGGAACGCTCACTGATGCATGTCTTGAAGAGCATTGACGCTGCCTTTCTCTGCACAAAATGCGGCTTTGACTTCAACATTCCATGCACTTTTAAGAGGCCCACTTTCAAACATCACCTCCACGAGCATATGCTCTTTCTTATATTAGATCTACTGATGCACACTTCCTATGCATTGTCTGGTAAATTTTGCACTTTTAACTTTCACGTTCTTGTGCAGTGCCGTCTTAATGTCAATCATGATTGCCTTCCACAATTACCACCAACAATAAAAAATCACCATCACCTCCATCAACTCACACTTTACACTTCATCCATCGAAGATCATGCCGGTGAGTACTATTGTGACCTTTGAGAGAAAAAAGTCCTGAATCTAGGAACTTCCAGCTGCAATGAATGCCCCTGTGCATTGATTACTCATATCGAATGTGTTTTACCCACAGTATGCTTTCATCAAAGAAGTGCTTTCTCACAAAACTGACAATTAGCCAACAAAGAGATACAAGATGCTGCCTTGTGATGTGGTGAATAGCCTTGTTCTTTTTTATTTCTTCAACATCATATATAGACTCATTCTCCACAATAAGTTATAATCAACAGAAAATATGGTAATACCAAGTGTTTTTTAAAGTAATGGAAGTACCTGAAGACCTTGCTTTTGCTGAACTAGATGAAAAAAATTGCAATTCTGCAGGAAAAGCAGAGAGAGTGAGCACACAACTGAGGGTACTGAAAAATAAAATAACGGGCAATGCTGGTCTCAAAAAGATGCAAGCAAAGTGCATGTAGTTGCAGAGTTGGGGAGGCACTTATCCAGAAGAAAAAAATTGGGGAGGCAGGAGACAGCCTTCCTGTTTGATGGTTCAACTTACGTTCTCAAGCAAGTCAATCAGAATCACTACTAACACTCAACATCCGATATTGTTATTCTCTGCATCAAAAGCAGATAAATATCATATTTTTGGGTGTGAGACTTGTTTGCTTCATGTTATGAATTAATGCACTAAATTGGGATGCATGAATTGATTATGAATCAACTCGTCAGGAAGCTTGATGGTCTTATTATTTCCTCGAAAAATGAATATCAGACAGGTGTAGTTTGAACAGACTAGACTCAAGCTTTTGCATACTATCAATATGGCTTTGCATTCATGAACTGTAAATTCTTTTCCAGCACATGAAGATGGGAAAAAGTTCCGTTCTAACATCTGCAGTATACCAAAATTCGGTTATATTGGACTAAAGCCTCCCAAAAAAAAAATCTATATTTCAGCATTCTTTTCTCACCTTGGCCCTGGCAACTTGAATCTCTGACTGAAGCAACAATTCTAGCTCTTGGACAAAAACCAATCAACCAGTGAGACAACATAGTCTTAGATTGCATTATTCAGATCCAAGAGCTTCTGGATACAAACAGGATACATCACAAAAGAAGTCACTGTCTTTATAAATCTTATTTGCTGAAGCAAGTTGATGCATTCGCCAGACCAAAGATCTAGTTCTCACCTCTCAAAGGTAAAGTGCTGACCATATGATGTAAGCAATCTGTCATTCTGCAACGACAAACTCAAACAATATTATCATCTGAATAGCTAGTTGTCCTTCTGGAGGCAGACCATCAGCATCCACTGGTCTTCCACACACAGCTTGACTGCAAAATTGGGTGTGAAGCTTGTGAATGGAACATATAGGTGAGGTCCATGGTTGTCTTGATTGCCTCTTCTTTCTCCACTGCACTATCATTCTCTGCTGCTGGAACTGCCATATGAAGGATGGTGCGTGCAAGGCTTGTGTTGAATATGTCAAATGTTTAGCCTATTGCCATGCAGCACAGAGATGCTCTTCTCTGCTCCATAAATTATGTGCTGAATTGCCCTCAGAAGCAACGACCTGCCCACCCTGCACATCCTTTTTCTTCTTGTACGAGGAGCACTGTTGACATATGTCACGAAGAGCATGGATGCTCTGTCTTTCACTGCATGGAAGTGACGACTTCAACTCTCCATGCACTTTTAAAGGGCCCACTTCGAAACATCACCTCCGCAAGCATATACTCTTTCTCATTTTAAATCTACCTAACCATGCTACTATGAAGTGTCTGTTGCAAATTGTGGAGCTTCGGCTTTTGCAGTTGTGTGCAATGCAATCTTAACCATCACTGATTGCCTTCCACTACAGTAAAAGATTGCCATTTGTAATATCATAAGGGACACAAATCCGGGTGCTTATGACTGATGAATGCCCTTGCCCATTGATTACTCATATCAAATGCGTTTTACCATGGTGCTCTTGTATCACAGTAGTGCTCTCTTGCTAAACAGCCTTTAGCCAAAACTGGATACAAGATGCTGCCATGTGATGTGGTAAATAGCCACACTCCTTTTTAACATCATAGATATATAGACTCATCTGCACAATAAGTAATAATCAGTAGAAAATGCGCTAATACCAAACAGTGTTAAATACAAGTTGCTAGAATAGTGCAAGTACCTGAAGACCCTGCTATTGCTGAACAGCCTGAACTAGATGAAAAAGTTGAAATTCTGCAGGAAAAAGTGGGCACATAATTGGAGGTACTCAAGAAAAGACGTGTAATGCTGGTCTCCGAAAGCTGCAAGCGAAGTGAGTTTAGTTGCAGAGTTGGGGATGCCCTTACCAAGACGGAAAGAATTCGCGAGTCAGGAGAACACCCTTCTGTTTGATGTTTCAACTTACGTTTTTATGCAAGTCAATTGGACTCACTGCCACAGTGGACATCTAAGATTGCTGTTCTCTGCAGTAAAAACAGACAAATATCATATTTTTGAAGTGCAAGGCTTTTGTGCTCTGTCATTTATCGAAGTATTAACATTGGGATGCCTAATTTGATTATGAATCAACTTGTCAGGAAGCTAGCTGGTCTAATTATTTCCACAAATATGAACATCAGATGAGTGTAGTTTGTACAGAATTGTCTCAAGCATCTGCATACTATCTACCTAGCTTTGCATACATGAACTGTAAATTCTACAGCACATGAAGATGGGAAAAGTTCGGTTCTAACATCTAGAGTCTGCCAAAATTCAGTAATCTTGAACTAAAGCCTACAGAAAAAAGATCAACATTTCAGCATTCTTTTCTTACCTTGGCCTTGGCAGCTTGAATGTTAATCAGCCAGGGAGACGACATAGTCTTTGATTGCAATCTAATGCATTTGCCACAGGAAAGATCTTGTTGTCGCCTCGCAGAGGTAAAATGAAGACTACATTATGTAACGACTCCCACATTCTGCAATGACAGACTACAACTATATTATCATCGGAATAGCTAGTAAGCAGTAATGGTGTATATGCGAGAGAGATGGAAAAAGCTGACATGTTTCATTTTGATTTGGATCACTCAATGATGTTAGTGTTAGATCAAAGCTTTTGAAATTGCAGCTGTGCTCATGTCACCAAGGCATCAATTTATCCCATGGATAAATGAACAAGAACATAGTACACCAGCAAAGAATGTAAAATGACACATATCCACCCACTGGCCAAACAGAAAGCTACAAAGAGATTCACCAGAAAAAAGAAGGAAATCTACAACACTCAACCATGTATTCAAAGAGGTGAGAAGCTCTAACCTCAAGAACAATTACTACCCCTTATATGGCTACTAGAAACGACCATTCTACTCGTCATAACAATTGTTGAGGTCATCTTCAATCTCTTCGATAATAACAGATCCCAATTTCTGATCACTACAAGGTGCATCACCATTCATGGCTAGGAACAGGAAAGATACATTGGTGGTCTTTACTTGTTCCCTGCTCTCCTCTCTTATGATCGGGAGACAATTTGATGCCGAACGCTTGGGGATTCCTCATGGCTATGGCTTCAGATAAAGAGAAGAATGCCTCAAGTGCCTCTTACACAAAACTAGCTTAGCGCCCCAAAGTGCTAATCATTTGATTTAAAGTGGTCATACAATTAAAATTACTTTCTCCAAGCAGGGAACAGTAGAACAACTACGGCGCTCAGACTTCCAGCATGAAACGCAGATCCACGGCCGGGCACGGCAAAAATGGCCGCGCTCTTCCACCATGCCATACACGAGAGCCCCCCGCACGGATAATCATGAGAAAGCGTTTGCGGAAAAACCACAGACAAAGTTTTTGAATGGGGCCGCGCAACAGATTCACGGAAAGCAACACGAACAGCACGAACCAAAGGACGGAGTGGAAGGAGTCGTGGAGCAGCAACCACGCTAGCGAAAATACCAATGTCAAACTGGTGAAGTGGAAGAGGAGGCGCGCTGCTCCATCACAAGAAAGAGCAGGGCCGCGAGGCGGTGGTGCCTGATTAACGACATACTCCAAAGAAAAATGCAGGAGGAGGCCACAGATGGCGACCCGGGTGGCGAGGGGGTGGGTTTCAAAGGGTGAAATGGACTTCCCCTGGTAAGCCACTTGGATGATGTTGACTAGGATAGGGACGATGGAGGTAAGATCCATGACAGGCATGGTGAGGGATGAAAAGACGGGACGTCAATTTATACTCTTTATTTTGGGTCAATTTAAATACTTTATATTTTGAACGTCAAGGCTTATTTGTGCTTATGACGTCATCAGCAATCACCATCATTCATATGCTCAATACTTTATATTTTGAACGTTGCGAAATATTTTATGCTTATGATGTCATCAGCAACCACCATCATGCATATGCTCAATACTTTATATTTTGAACGTCGCGAAATATTTTATGCTCATTTATGCTTATGACGTCATCAGCAACCACCATCATGCATAAAATATTTCGGGACGTTCAAAATATAAAGTATTCAAATTGACCCAAAAGAAAGAGTATAAAATGACGTCCCGTCTTTTCATCCCTCACGGCGCCCCGCAGCACCCAAAATAAAAACAATGTCTTGTGCCCAGACCAAAAAAAGATTATGTCCTGTGCCACTTTTCATGAAAAAAACAAATATCAAATGATGTCCCTACCCTCACCCCTTACGATGCCGTGGAGCGAATGAAGGCCTTGAACTATCCGATTTATTTTTTATTTGATTATATTCAAAAGGAAGGAAAGTATCAAAGAAAATCATAAGCCTATAGCATTTATCCAAATTTAGTCCTAAACCTTATAATTGTGCCAATTTAGTAATTCCGATTAATTTGGGTTGAATATTACTTATGTGGACGGTTGTAAAAAAAAATTATAATAATAACTTAATATTTTTTTCAATTTTTTACCATTTTTTTCCTTTCTTCTTCCTTTTGCCATTCATAGGCAATGGCCAAGCAGACTGGCCTCACCAAATCTAGCCTAGGCGAGGGCGAGGGCGAGGGCTCCCCTCGCCCAGGCCAAGGCGGCCTCATCGAGTATCACTCTCGCCTAGTCGAGCTGGTGATCCTCACCCAAGTGAGGCCAACTTGCCTAGCTGAGTCATGTTGAATAATTGGCGTCTATATCAGTAATTTTCGGTTAAAATTAGTTTGAAGGATAGAATTAGCAAAAATTTATGATTGAATTGTTATAATTTAGAGGTTTAAGATTAGATTAACACATATGCAATAGATTTAAAAATTTTATGACATTTTTCCCCATTAAAGAGCCTTGATCTAGCCAACATTTTCCCCCCACGACCTATCCTCACCCCTAGCATAGTTCGCAATATATATTGCAACACGAGCATTTGTTTGTTGCCATGTTTTAAGCACGAAGTCATCTATTTCTATGATTGTTGCATATATTAAATCCTCCTAAAATACTTTTGAAGCAGCTGGATATCTTTTTGATGAAATATTGCGAAAATAGGTTTAAGATGCCTTGGATTGTTGATGGAAGCATGACTTTTTTATGGGCTAATTTCCTGAAAAGATGCCCAACTTTAATTTTAATCTCATTCTGCCTTGATTTTCTTTTAAAAAAATTCGCAACTTTAGTTAAGATCTCATGCACCTGGACATAGGATCATCATTTGATGCCACATGGTCCAACCATTGTTGTGGTCGCATCGAAGCCTCTCCCAAGACCTTCGGGAAACTCTTGGAGAGAGAGAGAGAGAGAGATAGATTATTTTGCTTTGTCTAATTCAATAGATGAGATTGAAAAGATAGATAGAGAGAGAGAGAGAGAAAGAAAGAGAGAGAAAGGGGGGGGGGGGTGTAGTCAATAATGGGGACTCAAGGAAGTTTGTGAAGAGTGGCTTATGTGTCCATGCATACGCACAGCCTACTAGAAGAGGAATAAATATGATAAAAAGAGAGAATTCTTCTTCTTTTGCCTCAAAAAAAAAGACTTGAACTAGTTCAAGTCAGGGTAGGACCTTGATTAGTATGATAAATTCAAAATTTTAGCAAATTCAAAATTTTAGCAAAAGAAACATACAAATTAGTGGAATGAAGATAATACATCGCGGATGAAAAATACGTGTGCATCATAATCTTTATTTCATCCAAATTGAATCATAAATATCATCTTTTTGAGAAAATAGAAAAAACAATGTATAGAGGAGGAATATTTGTGGAAACTTTTAAAGAAGAGAGAGAAATGGGGGAAGGCCACCTGAAAGCACAGTGGGGGATGAGGGGTGAGTAAAAGGGGGAAGGAACCGGGAAGTTTTTGAAGAGAGGTGTATGTATAAATACATGCGCACACCCTACCAGGAGAGAATAAATATTATAAAAAAGAGAACTTTGTCTTCTTCTTCGTGAAAAATGTGCATGCATTATAATCTTTATTTCATCCAAATTGAATCATAAATGTCATATTTTTGAGAAAACAGGAAAAAAAAAAAAAAAAAAAAAGGTATTGAGGAGGAATATTTGTTGAAACTCTTAAAGAGGAGAGAGAAATGGATGGAGATCATGTGAAAGCACAACGGGAACGAGGAGCAGGGTTGTGCAAATGAATCGAGAACTGTCTAGATTGCCCAAAAACCAATTATTTCTAAGGAAATTGGTTTGGTTCTCATTTTAGGTGTGGAACCGCCCACTTGGACTAAACCAATAATATATATTATATTTAATTTTTAATTTAAAAAAATGAAAATCGTAAATCCTAGGTTTGATTAGTTTTTATGTTAGATAACGGCAAATGTGGCTGCGCTCTTCCACCATGCCATATGCGGGAGCGTGCTACACGGATAATCATGAGAAGAAGTTTGCAGTAAAACTACAGCTAGAGTTTTTGAATGAGGCCCCACAATAGACTCACGGAAAGCAACAGGAACAACACGAACCAGAAGATGGAGTGGAAGGAGTCATGGAGCAGCAACCACGCGGGCGAAAACATTGATATCAAACCGGTGAAGTGGAAGAGGAGGCACGCTGCTCCATCATGAGAAGGAGGGCTGCTTGACACTTGCACCCAATTAGCGACCCGCTCGAAAAAGAAATGCAGGAGCAGGCTGCAGATGGTGATGCGAGTGGCGACCAAGTGGGTTTCAAAGGGTGAAGGCGACTTCCCCTGGTGTTTCACTTCGATGAAGTTGACCAGGACAGATACAATGGAGGTAAGATCCATGGAGTTGTGAGGGGCGACGGCAAGAGCATCGTTTATACTTCTATTTATATGAAAGGGAATCATGGTCCACAGACATCCAAATTCAGTTTTGGTGCCGTGTTTTGCCAAAACATCGAACTCCAAAATTTGATTTTGGCAGTGGTCCATAGACATCCAAATTCACTTTTGGTGCAATGTTTTGCTGAAAAACCATACTCCAAAATTTGACATAGAATGACGTATTGCAAAAGTTGCCAAAAGTAACACCGGACTCCAAAATTTGATACAAGGCACCAAAGTCGGTTTGGATGTTTGCAGACCATGATTCCCTTCCCGAACACCAAAAAGTGATTTAGGGCCATGGAAATTTTTTAATAATAATATATATTTAATTTTTTTCTTTTTTTCCTTTCTTCTTCTTTTGCCGGTCAGAGGCAATGGCCAAGCAAACTAGTCTCACCAAGTCTGGCCTAGGCGAGGCGGACTCTCGCAAGGCCTCGCCTAGGCACAGGTGAGGGCTTGACCTTTCAAAAGAATGATACGGAGTGGCAAGCTTGACTGGGATCACTCTCATTTGGCTAGGCCTCACTTGTGGTGGGCAACGGTGACCCTTGCCCAGGTGAGGCCAGCCCGCCCAACAATGGCCAAGAAGAATGAAGAAAAAAAAAAAGAAAATATTAATAATAACTATAAATAAAAAATATTGAATTACTATAAAAAAAAATTATCCATATTAGGGCAGGCATGTCATGCGGGATAGTCAATATCTATGTTAGTAATTTCTTATCAAAATTAGTTGAGATAATTAAATTGATATTAGGTCAAATTGACACAAATACAATAGATTTAGAATTTCTCTGACATTTTCCTATTAAAAAAGTGATGTGTCCAACTTTAATTTCAAGTGACCTATCCTCACTCCCCATAGGATCCATCAGTACATAGTAACCTAAAAGATTTATCTTCATGAATAAAGTTGCAAGAAACGGGCTTGCAAAAAATAATAAATAAGAGCAAAACATTAACCCCAAGCCCGAGTGTCTCGTTTTAGCGCTTTTTTTTTGTCTTGCTTCGTTGCAAGATAAATTACAAGAGCAGAAAGAAAGAAAACAGAGCCTGGCCAAGAAGAACGAAAAAAAAAAAGAAAAGAAAAGAAAAAGCAGAGTTCGGAGAAACCGAGAAAAAGAGAGCGGAAACAAAGAGGGGCTTTCGCTCCATGCACGCTTGGGAGAGCTTGACAAGACTGATTAATTATATTTGGTAGCAACAATTTTAATTTATCTAATTGGAGGAATTTTCGTAATTAAGCTATAAATTATGATTCTTCAAATTATGCTGTGCAAACAAGAGAGAAGGAGACATTCCGGGATGCTTCACGTTCTCTGAATGTGTTTTGTTTCCCAAAACTAGCTGAAAGTACTGCAACATTTTTGCTATAAATTGCTCTCGCTTGTTCCTTGTTAACTTGCAATTAGGTTTGCTATGGCCACATAGCGTTTTCTGATTCTCCTCTTGCCTTTGATCCAGGAGTTTTGATATTCGTAGCAATTTACTTGTTTTGGGTAAGTTGGTGTATTGAAGTATGTAATGTACCTCTTGACCTTTCCATGGCTTTTTTACTACTGGTGACGGTAGCAGCTAAAGCAATTGTACCACTAGAATTTGGTTTACAATCCGACTATTATAGCTCTACCGACACAGGTCATAGATCACCGAGACACATGGTACATGAACATTAAAGAAGTTTGGGTGCGACCAGCGTGAAGTTCATCAGAAAACCACCTTGTGTACCAACGATTCCAGACCATGTCTCACAGCGGGAACAGCCATTTAAGGCCCCAAGACATAGCACATCAAACAGAGAAGCGAACATCCTTCCGTTGTTATTACTTTTGGATTCAAATATCATAAACCGAGAGTAAATGAATGAATTAAAAGCGCTCATTACGATTTGGATACGCAATGAACGTTCAGATATGTAGATCCAGAGGGAAATTTTCACAAAAGTTCGCTAGGGCAATTTCACAAACAGCTAGCAGACAGTAGACACTTCAACCAAGGGATATAGGTGTGAGAGTGAAACAACCATTTGTCCCCGACTAATGAACAAGTCGTCAAAACACATCTACATCGCTAGCAAGGCTTCCATTCGCAGTTTGAGTTGAGTTTTGGGGGAGATTTGGGCGACTGCGCGAGCGAGCGAGGGTTTTGCAAAAACGAAACATATGCGTTTTCTCTTAAAATGTGCAAAGAAACGACTCGGGCTTGAGCAAAAAAATCGTTCGATTTGAGTTGAGATTTGAAGAGATTTCAGCAAGATCTCAGTTAATTTCTGGTTAGAGTTCTTTGGACTGGGGCGTTGGGAGAGCGTTTGAGGATTTGGACAAGAAAAGAGCACAGCCACGATTTCTTTATTTATTTTTTTAATTATTGTGGAAAATGTCGCCGTTTTGATCTCCGGTGACCACGTCAGTGCTGGCCTTCAGCCGGTTCGGCCAAGTAAGTCGGGCGCCACTGATTGGACATTCACCTAAGCATTTTTTGGGTTGAATTAGCTGTAAAACTAAATTGACAAATTATTAAAAGCGTTAAGATATTTTTGGCAATTTTCCCCAAAAATTCATTAGAAAAAGAAAGAAATCTGCAACACTCACAATGTTTTTAAAGAGGGCAGAAACTTTCTCCTCAAGAACAATAACTACTTAATATGGCTACTAGAATCAATCATTCTACTTATCATAATAATTGTTGAGGTTATCTTCGACCTCTTTGACAACAAATAGATCCCAATTTCTTCCGAGGGTTTAGCCTATCTTCATCGGATTTAATTGCTACAAGGTGCATGACCATTCATGGCTAAGAATAGGAAAGATACAAAGGTGGTTTTGTACTTGTTCCCCGCTCTCCTTTCTCATTATGGTCAAGAGATAATTTGATGCCGAAGGCTTGGGGACTCCTTAAGGCTTACCATAAAGAGAAGAAAGCCCCAAGTGCCTCTTATACAAAACCAGCTTAGCTTCCTCAAATACTAATAAATTGTCTTAAAGTGGTGATAAAATTTAATTTACTGCATCCAAGTAGGGAACAGTTGAACAACGGCACCCAGACTTCTAGCGTGAAACGTAGATCCACAGATGGGCACGGAAAATGTGGCTGTACTCTTCCACCATGCCATACACGGGAGCGCGCCGCACGGATAATCATATGAATAAATTTGCGGTAAAACCACAGCCAAAGTTTTTGAATGGGACCGTGCAACAGATGCACGGAAAGCAACAGGAACAGCACGAACCAGAGGAGGGAGTGGAAGGAGTCGTGGAGCAGCAACCACGAGAGCGAAAACACCGATGTCAAACTGATGAAGTGGAAGAGGAGGTGTGTTGCTCCATCACAAGGAGGAGCACGCCCGCGAGGCGGTGGTGCCCGACTAGTGACACGCCCCAAAGAGAAATGCAGGAGGAGGCTGCACATGTCGACACAGGTGGCAATGGGGCGGGTTTCAAAGGGTGAAGAGGACTTTCCCTGGTATTCCAACTTGGATGAAGTTGACAAGGATAGAGACGATAGAGGAAAGATCCATGGCGCATGGTGAGGTGAGGGATGAAAAGACTGGGACTGTCATTTTATACGCTTTTCTTTCGGGTCAATTTCAATATTCTACATTTTGGGTGGTGTGAGGTTGAAGTAGGTTCAGACCCGACCCTGAGGCTTAGGGGTGTGCATGGTCCGGGCGGGCGGTTCCTGACCTAGAACCGGGAACTGCCCGCTAAGGACCAGTTCCGAAAAATAGGAATCGGGATCCACCCGTTTGTTGCATGAATCTACCCGAGAATCGGACCGCCGGTCCGGTCTGGTTCCCGGGTGGATCCATAGAACCGATCTTGACCGAGGAAAAGAGATCATTGTCTATTGACGTCCTGGAAGGTGAGTTCTTAAACTCAGAAAAGGGGTAAAAATCGATAGAGGATGAAATGAAAAGCCAACCAGAAAATGAAGGTTGCTTAGAGAAAGGTAGGAGAACTCTTTTTATCTTGAATCTTCGTACTTGTTCTAAAAACGGGTGAAGGACTGTCCAATTCTTGCTGTTTCAAAATTTGTTTTGCTGTTTCAAATCTTCGTACCTGCAAGATAAGATGATCACAGGTTCAAAACAACAGGACGGTTATGAAGACCATGATCAGATTCGAGGGACTCGACTTTGGGGCCTGATTCAGAAAGCATTAGAAAAGAGTTTCAAGGAGTCAGGGAAAGCGAGCGTCCAATCAACCTATGCACAAATGCAAACACTGAATCCCGATCGATTAACGCTCATGCTAGGAAACGCCCCAACTAATTCAATCCGACCACAATCAATCAACTCAATGCCAAAGCCACACAATTCCTAGGGCATAAAAATAGAGTCAGAGAGGGGGAAAGAGGAAGGGGACCGTGGAGGGAGGGGTGGCGGCCATCCTTGCCCTAGTCGATGCCACGGGTGGACTCGAGGTACTGGCGGACGAGGTGGCGGCACTTCTGGAGGTGGTTGATTCCCTCGACGCGGTAGCACCACTTGACGCGGTCGCGCAGGATCTTGGCCTTCTCGATGTTGATTAACTTCTCCCTCACTGCTAGCGCAGTGGTCAGCGCAGAGGCGAGCCGTGGAGTCGCGGGTCACTGCTAAGCAGAGACAGTCACAGAAGAAACGAAGAAGTTGAAGAAGTTGAAGAAGAAGAGAGACAGACGGTCACAGAGGAGAGAAGTCAAAGATGGACAGAGGAGAGAGGTCTCAATTAGGGTTTGTTTTGTTTTATTAATATTTTAATATTAAAAAGGTTCGATCCGATCCGGGTGGGTGAGCAGGCGGATCCGCCCATGGAACTGGGAACCGGACCGGTACCCACCGGTTCCCGTAAATTGGAACCGGGAACCGAACCGGTTCCCTCAAGAACCATCGATTTCGGGCGGTTCCGGTTCGGTTCTGGGCGGTCCGGGCGGTTCTCGGGTATTTTGCACACCCCTAGTTAAAGCAAGATTGGACCCGAAAAGAAAGAGGATCCAAATTGATGTCCTGTGCCCAAACTCAAAGAAGAAGAAGAAGAAAAAAAAAAAACCGACGTCCTGTGCCACTTTCCATGAAAAAACAAATATCAAATGATGTCCTTACCCTCACCTTCTCACCATGCCATGGAGTGGACGAAACCCTTGAAATATCCAATTTTTTTTATTTGGTTATATATCAAAAGGAGAAAAAGCAAAGTCCTAAATTTTATTTTTTATTTTTATTTTTCATTACATTGATGTTAATTTAGTCTTGAACTTTATAATTGTATCGATTTAGTCCTCTTAGTTAGTTTTGACATGATATTATTGATGTGGACTGACATTAACAATTTTTAATAATATTTTAATATTTTAATATTTTTCATTACTTTTTCTAATATTTTTGTCTTTTTTTTTTTTTTTCCTTTCTTCTTGCTTTTGTCGGTGACCGACTATTGTCCATGGGTGATGCCTAGGTGGATTGGCCTCCCCAAATCTGGCCTAAGCTGACCCTTGTAGGACCTCATTGAGGCTTGTCGTCCCTAGCCTGGCTAGGTCAGGCCTCGCTTGTGCCAAACAATGGCAACCCTTGCCTAGGAGAGGCTAGCTCATCTAGCTATGGCCAATGGTCAATCACTGGTAAAAAGATGAAGAAAGGAGAAAAAAAGAAAAATAATTAAAAAAATAAAAAAAATTGAAAAGTATTAAAATATAATTAGAAATTGTCATGTCACCGTGATCATGCCACGTAAGACAGTCAACATCAATATCGGTAATTTCTAGTCAAAATTAGTTTTTTTTGTCAGTTAGTCAAAATTAGTTGGAATGACTAAATTGGTATTAGGTAAAAAAATTTAAGACTAAATTGACACAATTAAAATGTTTAGAATTAGATTGACACTATAATAGGTTTAGGAGTTTTCTAACATTTTTCCCATTAAAAAAAAAAAAGTCCTTGATCTGTCCTACTTTTTTCCCCTGTGACCTAATCCTCGCTCCGCAATCCGTTTAGTATCCATCAGCACGTAATAGCCTAAAATATTTATCTCCATGATTGAAGTTGCAATAAAAGGGCTAGCAAAAAACAATAAATGAGAGCGAAACATTAAGCCCAAGCCCAAGTCCAAATCCAAGCCCGATTGTCTCGTTTTAGCCCTTTCTTTAGTCTTGCTTCATTGCAAGGGAAATTACAAGAGCAGAAAGAAAGAGAGAACAGAGTCTGGCCAAGGAGAACAAAAAGAGAAAGAAAAGCTCACTCGTTTCAACCACCGGAGAAGTCGAGTTTTTAACAACACGGAATCCACCTTTTAACACCCGATTGCTTTCCATGCCTCGAAACCGAAGACGAAGAGAGGGACAGAGAGAGAGGCTCCCACAACGAGGAAAGTTCACTCGTTTCACACCACACAGAAGCTGTTTGACATGGTGGGAAGAGCCAGCAGACGACCATGATCACGCACACGCGGGGAAGGATCTGCTGAAAAGAGAGGACACGATCGGACGTTTGACATTTTGATCCGGATTTAATGACCACTGATTGGAGTTAGCTTCCCAAGGAGGGGGTGCCACCATCCCATAGATTCCAGTCTTCAACAGAGAGATTAGTGCAGCAGATTTTAGGCTTTTGACAATGCGTAGGTCGATTCACAGGACATGGCTTGATGGTTTGAATGAAGATTAAAAGCCCTTTTGACGACCGAAAAGAGGAAAATGTTCATAAGATGATTCTCTCACTTGACTTGATGTTGCCCAGGCCCCCCTCCCCCTTCTACTGGCTAATAGCGCTTTAAAGCCGATTACGACTTGGGAGAGTATAAGTTGCGCCGAATCCCCCACAGAGATGCAACGCCCATCTCTCCATGATCACCCTCTCTCTCTTGCTTTAGATCGATTGGAGGAGCTAAATGTAATGCTTACCGAAAGAAATGTATTCCTAATAGCATAACTCGAACTATCAAATAACACAATCAAAACATATGAGAAACGTGCCCAGGATGACCCCAAAAACAGTTGGTCAGATCAAGGACTTTTTTAATGGGAAAAATGTCATAAAAGTTCTAAATTTATTGCATTAGTGTCGATCTAATCATAAACCTTATAATTCTGACAATCTAATCTTAAACTTTTGACCTAGTGCTAGTTCAATCTTTCAGACTAATTTTGACAAAAAATTATTGACTGAATTGCCCTCAGTTATGCAACAACCCTGTTCTCGCATCAGGAAGGAACTATTTGGAAGGTAATATTTGACGAAGCTTTTCCTGGGAGCTTCCTCAGGAACGAAAGCTAGATCTGCTCAAAACTCTTGCTGAGATTTCATTTTAGTTTTATTAACTATTGCCTTAATGCATAGATAAAAAAAAAAAATGGTACAAATTAGCACTGAAATGCAACACCAAATATTACAGTAGTTGAGTAAGATTCATTTCACCCCATTTGCTTCTTGTTGATGTCACTCAGCAACTATAACTCCATTGCCTTGCTGGTCATGTATTGATTCGCAAAGAAGGCTGCACTTGCTTGGAATGTCTTGCGTGCTGGTCTCAGATCCGCGGCTCAGCCCTACTGCTGGGAATCGTGTCGAATCTTCTTTCACTAGTCAAGCTGAATTTAGCATGCTCTTCACCCAAGAACACCCGTTTCACCTGCTGCCCCCGCTCGAACGCCTAGTAGGCAGATGAGAAGGAGGATCGTCATGGTTGCCATGCATGTGACGAGGCTTCCCTTCTTGCCATTTGGATTGTTGAGCATTACAGCACGGTCCAATATTGCTGTCTGCCTAGTCACAACTAAGCCTGATGAAGATTCTGAGTATGTGACCATCCAACATTTTGCTCATTAGCATCTTGGGATCAAAAGTAGAATCAAACGCAAAGCCTGCAAGGAGATCTATGGATGCTACACGGTGCATATTCTTAATTCACAAGAGCTGTGCCAAATCTACACCAAATAAGCAATGCCGGTCTTTCAATGATCACCATCTCTCTTGCTTTCAATCAATCTGTAGACCTCCAATGTAATGCCTGCGATATGGTTTACTGCTGCAGCTAATGCAATTTCAGCCTTGACATGGACTGTGCAGCTATAACTCTACGTTCACAAGATCTGGAGGGTGAGAAAGGCTCGGTTTTTTACCATTTCGCCCATCAGCATTTACTGGTGTCCTTCCACAAGAAGGATGAAACAGAAATTAGGGCGAAGCTTGATGGAACATGCTAGGTGAGTTCTACGCTTGTCTGGATTGCCTTTTCTTTCTCCAATTCACAATCATCTGCTGCCGCTAGAGCTGGGTCAAAGGAAGGATGGTGCGCTCAAGGCTTGTCATGAATATGTCAATAGGTTTAGCCCATCACTGCCTCGAGCAGTGCTGCTCTTTTCTACTCCATAAATCATGTGCTGAATTGCCCTCAGTTATGCAACAACCCATTCACCCCGCACATCCACTTCTTCCCATATCACGAAGGAAAGCTCACTGATGCATGTTGTGAAGAGCGTTGAAGCTTTCTTTCGCTGCGCAGAATGTGACTTAGACTTCAACATTCCATGCACTTCTGAAAGGCCGACTCTGAAATGTCACCTCCATGAGCATATACTCTTTCAGAGTTGGGGTGTGACAGTAGATAAAGGAGAAATCTTATTCACAAAGTCAACAAAATGAAAACATACATCAATTTATCATTATTGTTTTTCTATATCATTATAATCTTACCAATTTCATACTGTAATAATAGCCGCTCCTCTCTTTTTCAAATTATCCATTTATCGTGCAAATAATATATCACAACATGAGCATTCTCGTGTCCCCATGTTTTATGCACGAACTCACCTATTTCTATGATTGTTGGATATATGAAATCCTATTAAAATACTTTTGAAGCAGTGGGCATTTTTTCTTGGTGAAATATTGCTAAAAATGGTTTCCATCTTAACAAAAGATTGCATTTTCTTCGATTTGAGACACCTTGGATTGTTGATGGAAGTATGAATTTTTATGGGCTAATCTCCAAAAAAAAAAAAATCTCAAATTTTAATTTTAATGGCAATAATACCTCAATTAAAAAAAAAAAAAGAATTCCCAACTTTCAGAAAGGCCCCACTTCTACCCATAAGTGGCCATCGGATCATCATGTAACACCGCATGGTCCAACCATTGCAATGTGAACACCAAAGCTTCCCCTAAGACCCATTGGAAAGAGAGAGAGAGAGAGAGAGAGAGAGAGAGAGAGTCATTAAAGGAGATTGGAAAGTAGTGGAAAAGAGGTTTATGTACACACGTAGACACCTTAGCAGGAGACAATAAATATGATTAAAAAAGAGATCATTCCGTCTTCTTTCTCTTTTGCCTCAGAAAAAGGATGTGACCCAGTTCAAAATCAAGGTCAGACCAATGTTACTTTGATTAGTATAATAAATTCAAAGTTCTATCAAAAGAAGCGTACAAATTAGTGAAAGGAAGATGATCGCGATAGATGAAAATTGCGCATGCATCATAATTTTTATTTCATCCAAATATAGTTCATCCCATCATTTAGACAGGTTTACTTGTAATTACCCAGAAAACCACCTCTCTATTTTGTTTTCAACTCAGCTTTATAATTATTGAATCTCTCCCTAGAGATGCAACGCCGGGATCACCATCTCTCTTCCTTTCGATCAAGTGGTAGACCTCCAACGTTATGCCTGCCATATAGTTTCCCGCTGCAGCGAATGCAATTTCAGCCTCGACATGGACTGTGCGGCTATAAGTCTAGGTTCACAAGTCCTGTAGGGCAAGAAAGGCCCAGTTTTTTTGCCATTTCGCCCATCAGCATCTACTTGGTGTCCTCCACGTGAAGCTTGAAACCAGAATCAGAGTGCAAAGCATAATAGGTGAGGTCTATGTTTGTCTGGATTGCCTCTTCTTTCTCCAATTCACAGTCATCCGCTGCCGCTGGAGCAGTGCTGCTATTTCCTGCACCATAAATCATGTGCTGAAATGCCCTCAGTTATGCAACCCTGTTCACCCTGCACATCCACTTCTTCCCGTATCAGGAAGGAACGCTCACTGACACATTGTTAAGAGCATTGACGCTGTCTTTTGCTGCACAGAATGCAACTTCGACATCAAAATTCCATGCACTTTTGAAAGGCACACGTTGAAACATCACCTCCATGATCGTATACTCATTCTTGTATTAGATCTATTGACCTGCACTACTGATGCAGTGTCTGGTAAATTTTGCACATTCGACTTTCACGTTTTTGCGCAGTGCAATCTTAATGTAAATCATGATTGCCTTCCACAGTTACCACCAACAATAAAAGATGGCCATCACCTCCATCAACTCACAGCTTACACTTCGTCCATCAAAGATGATGCCGGTTAGTACCTCTGTGACCTTTGAGAGAAAAAAGACCTGAATCCGGGTGCTTCTGGCTGCAATGAATGCCCTTAATTACTCATATCAACATGCGTTTTACCCATGGTATGCTTTCATCACAGAAGTGGTCTCTCACTAACCTGACTTTAGCCAACAAACGGCTACAAGATGATGCCCCATGATGTGAATAGCCCTGTTCTTTTTTCTTTTGTTACATCATATACAGACTCAATCTCCACAATAAGTTATAATCAACAGAAAATATGGTAATACAAAATTTAATTTGAGGTAACAGAAGTACCTGAAGCCCCACTATAGCTGAACTAGATGAAGAACTTGCAATTCTGCAGGAAAAAGTTGACAGTGAGCACACAATTGGAGGAACTCAAAAAAAGAATTGCAATGATGGTCTCAAAAAGCAGCTAGCGAAGTGCACGTAGCTGAAGAGTTGGGGGAGCTCTTATCCAGAAGGAAAGAATTGGGAAGGCAGGAGACCACCTTTCTGTTTGATGTTTCAGCTTACCCACTTATGCAAGTCAATTGGAATCACTGCTAACACTTGACATCCGATAATTTTATCTTCTGCAGCAAAATCAGATATATATCATATCTTTTAGCATAAGACTTGTGTGCTCTGTGTTCTGAATAGGAGTACTAACATTGGGATGCATAACTTGATTACGAATCAACTTGTTAGGAAGCTTGCCAGTCTTATTATTTCCCTGAAAACGAATATCGGATGTGTGTAGTTTGTGCAGACTTGTCTCAAGCTTTTGCATACTAGCTATCTAGCTTTGCTTTCATGAACTGTAAATTCTTTTCCAGCACGTGAAGATGGGAAAAGTTCAGTTCTAACATCTGCAGTCTACCAAAATTCAGTTACATTGAACTAAAGCCTCCCAAAAAAGAAATCAAGCTTTCTTTTCACCTTGGCCCTGGCAACTTGAATCTCCAACCGAAGCAACAATTCTTGCTCCTGGATGAAAACCAATCGGACAGAGAGACAACATAGTCATTGCATAATTCAGATCCAAGAGCTTCTTGATACATACAGGATACACCACAGAAGAAGTGTCTTTATAAATCTTGTTTGCCAAAGCAAGTCAACGCATTTGCCGCAACAAAGATCTAGTTGTCACCTCTCAGGGGTAAAATGCTAACTATATGATGTAACCACTCTGTCGTTCTGCAGTTACAAACTCAAACAATGTCATCATCAGAATAGCTAGTAAGCAGTACCCGTGCATACGGGACAGAGATGAAAAGACTGACATTGTTCATTTTGATTCTGCTAGATCTATGGCAATAGAACAAGGCTCTGACATTGCAGCTGTGCTCATGTCTCCAAGGCATCTATTTATCCTTGTTCATATGGATAAATGAGCAAAACCATTGCATATGGTCAAAGAGTCTGTAAAATAACACATATAGATCCATGGTCAAACAGAAAGTTACGAAGAGATTCGCCAGAAAAAGAAAAGCAAAACTATAACGCTTGGCATATTTTCAAAGAATTCAGGAGCTTTAACCTCAAGAACAATTTTGACTTTATTTTGGCAAATAGTAACAACCATATGACAACGCTTGACACGTGGCCATGTGATGATATTGGTATCCGAAAATGCTAGTAAAAGTGCCTTCTTTCATGAATGTCCCTCTTTTTCTCTCCAGTAAAAAAAAAAAACTTCCAAATCTTTTGGTCCAGTAGGATCTTAGGTAAACTGGAAGTAAACAATGAAATACCTCCCCATTCTTCTAGTCACAATATATGTCAAATTATTTTTGGTCTTTTCAATAACATTTGCTCTTTCGTTGATGGTAACAATTTGAAGTATCTGCTACTGAATTAGCAGAAGCATTTGACAGTCTTGCCATCTAAAGTTATACTGCTGATCAACTTCTTAGCTTCATTATTTGACTTAGTATCGTGATAACTCTCCTGGGAATTATTTTTCACAATAAGCATTTAGGCTTGTAGATATATGTGAGAAGAAAATCAGCCGCAAGGTCAAATCAAATGATGAACAAACCCACATGAAAAACTAAAATGCATATAATTTGGACCTCCCGCAGGAATTTGTAGGGATTGGCGTTTGAGACCACGATCCACAAACTGATGCATGGGACTCACCCTTGACTATGGAATGCATGTCACAAAAGCAAGGCGAAGTTGAGCACTCTACTGCCAGCGGGTCACTTTGCCAGCCAGGCTTCTAGAGAAGAGGAGTTTTGGTGAAGCCAATTCGATTTTGGGCAACCAAACCCTGCAACTGATGGAGTAGATAGAAACAGTTGCCTGAGAAGGAAGAATGGTCAACCAAGAAGAGAAAGATACTGTTGTCTGTGACACATGCTTTCACTGAAGATGAATCATCTATTGCTCTTTCCAGTTTCCATGGCCAACAACATTTATCACACATATTGCTTTCACTGGAAATGATAGTACCGAATTTTTTTGCTGACATAATTTGATTTGCTTTATGATACCTGCAATCCCACACATCGCATACAAAATGGCTAACCTTCAGAGTCCGCAGAAAATAATTTATTACCATTTGCATCTAAATCATCGGTTCAGTCCTCAAATCACATCCCATATTTCTGTTCAGCCCTTCAAATGATGACATGTATTATTATGCTCCAAGGTTACATGTTTTCTCTGATCTGTTCTTGAGAAACTGCTCAGTTTGAGCACTCTAAAATCACTGAAAGGTATCTATAATTACTTATCTTGGAGCTGCAATATCATTTTATTTCCTAGCAAACTTAGTCACTCATTGTCTGGAAGACTAAGTCTTATGGTAGAAGTTAAATGTGATCAACAGATGGACCCAAGAGGGAATGGCTTATCAAGGTTCGTCCATATTCTTAACAGACTTGTCACAAGGAAATACGTGACCTCACCAGTCTAGTGATTTATACATTCCAATCAGTATATTGCATTTATATATGAAAACCTTCTCTCGCCAGTTGGATCCATCAATTGTTACTGCACGGCCCAAGATTGCTTGTCCTCCTAATGAGGATTCTCAGAATGTGGCCATCCAAAAAATGCTCATGAGCATCTGCTCACATCCCATCATCTCAAGATGAAAAATAGAATCAAATGCAAAGCCTGCGAGTAGGCAATCTTGGGGGAGGCCTACGGATGCTATGCGTACATATTCTTTCTCCACAAAAGCTACACCGAATCTCCCCCAGAGAAGTAACACCTGTGTCTCCATAATTACCCTCTCTCCCCTGCTTTCAATAAATTTGAGGAGCTAAACATAACGTCTGCCACGGTTTCCTACTGCAGTAAATGCAAATTCAGCCTCGACATGGACTGCATGGCTTGAACTCTATGTTTGCAAGACCTGAAGGGCCAGAAGGACTTGGTTTTTAAAAATTGTGACCATCAGCATCCACTGGTCTTCCACACAAAACTCGAAAGCAGAATCAGGTGCAAATCTTGTGAACAGAACATACCAGGTGAGGTCTATAGTTGTCTTGATTGCCTCTTCTTTCTCCATTGCACGATCATCATCTGCCGCTGGAACTGTCATATGAAGGATGGTCCAAGAAAGGCTTGTCATAAAGCGTCGAATGTTTAGCGTATTGCTGGTCAAAGCAAAGCTGCTCTTATGCTCCACTAATCATGTGCTGAATTGCCCTCGGTTATGCCAGAAGCTGTTCACCCCACACATC
This sequence comes from Eucalyptus caleyi, assembly GCA_014182885.2. Classification (NCBI taxonomy): domain Eukaryota; kingdom Viridiplantae; phylum Streptophyta; class Magnoliopsida; order Myrtales; family Myrtaceae; genus Eucalyptus; species Eucalyptus caleyi. The sequence goes on along the minus strand of CM024469.2, from coordinate 9,561,938 downwards.
CTTTCTTCTTCTCATATTAGGAAGGAGCGCTGTTGAAATATGTCATGAAGAGTGTTGTCTCTCTTTCACTGCATGGAATGTGACTATGACTTCAACATTTCATGCACTTTTGAAAGGCACACTTTGAAACAACACCTCCACAAGCATATATTCTTTCTTATTTTAGATCTACTGAACTGTATTTCCTAAGCAGTGTCTCTGGTAAATTTTGCAGGTTTGACTTCAATGAATGTGTGCAGTGCAATCTTAATCATCACAGATTGCCTTCCACCACAGTAAAAGATTGCCATTAACTTTCATCAATTCACACTTTACGCTTCATTCACCAAAGATGATACCAGTGAGTACTATTGTGACCTTTGTGAGAAGATAAGGAACCTGAATCTGAGTGCTTACATCTGCAATGAATGCCCCAGCCCATTGATTACTCATATCAAATGTGTTTTGCCTACAGTGCACTTTCATCACAGAAATGATCTCTTACTAAACAGACTTTAGGCAACAAATGTATACAATGCCATAAGACGTGGTGAGTAGCCATGTTCCTTTTTAACATCGTTTATAGAGATTCATCCTCCACAATAAGTAGTAATCAACAGAAAATGCTCCAATACAAACACTTTTTAAATCAGGTTGCTGGAATGGTGAACGTACCTGAGACCCTGCTATTTCTGAACTAGATGAAAATATTGCAATTCTGCAGGTAAAAGTGAAAAGAATGAGCACACAATTGGAGGTCCTCAAGAAAAGACGTGCAATGTTGGTCTTGAAAAACTGCGAGTGAAGTGCATGCCGTTGCAGAGTTTTTTTTTTTTTTTTTTTTGGTCAGAACAGTTGCAGAGTTGGGGAGGCACTTATCAATATGAAAAGAATTTCCTTTCTGTTTGATGTCATGCAAGTCAATTGGTATCACTGCTACAGTCGACATCCAAGACTGTTGTTCTTTGCAGTAAAGCAGATAAATATCATATTTTTGAAGTGCGAGACTTGAGTGCTCTATGTAATGAGATGACGTGTTGACATTGAGATGCATAATTTGATTGTTAATTGACTTGGCAGGAAGCTTGCCGGTCTAGTTATTTCCACAGATACAAACATCAGGTGTGTAGTTTGTACAGAATTGTCTCAAGCATCTGCATACTATCTATCTAGCATTGCACACATGAACCGTAAATTCTTCAGCACATGAAGAACGGAAAATTTCGGTTTTAACATCTACAGTCTTGCCAAAATTTAGTAATCCTGAACTAAAGCCTACAGAAAAAAAAATCAACATTTCAGCATTCTTTTCTCCCCTTGGCCCTGGCAACTTGAATGTCAATCAGCCAGCTAGACAATGAAGTCTTACATTGCAAGTTAACACGTTTGCCACAGCAAAGATCTAGTAGTTGTCACCTCTCAGAGCTCAAATGAAGAGCATATGATGTAACCATTCCCATATTCTGCAATGACAAACTACAACTATATTATCATCGGAATAGCTAGTAAGTAGTAATAGTGTATATGCGAGAGAGATGAAAAAGCTGACATCTTTCATTTTGATTTGGATCATTCAATGATGTTAGTGTTAGATCATAGCTTTAGAAATTGCAGCTGTGCTCACATCTCCAAGGCATCAATTTATCCGAGTTCATATAAGCAAAACCATAGTACACCAGCAAAGAACGTAAAATGACCCATATCCATCCACCGGCCAAACAGAAAGCTACAAAGAGATTCACTGAAAAAAGAAGGAAATTTGCAACACTCAACAACGTTTTCAAAGAGGTCAGAAGCTTTAACCTCAAGAACCATTACTACCCCTTATATGGCCACTAGAAACGACCATGACCATTCTACTCATCATAACAATGTTGAGGTCATCTTCAATCTCTTCAATAACAATAGATCCTAATGTCTTTTGAGGGCTTAGCCTATCTTAATCAGATCTATTCACTACAAGGTCCATCACCGTTCATGGCTAGGAATAGGAAAGATACATACGTAGTTTTTACTTGTTCCCTGCTCTCCTTTCTTATGATCGAGAGATAATTTGACGCCGAAGGCTTGGGGATTCCTTATGGCTTTGGCTTCTGATAAAGAGAAGAAAGCCCCAAGTGCTTCTTATACAAAACTAGCTTAGGTTCCTTAAGTACTACTTATTTAATTTTAAAGTAGTCATATTATTAAAATTAGTTTTCCAAGAAGGGAACAGTCAGTCGAACAACTAGGGTGCTCAGACTTCCAGCGATAAACGCAGATCCACGCCCGGGCGTGGTGGATGTGGCTGCACTCTTCCACCATGCCATACACGAGAGTGCACCACATGGATAATCATGAGAACGAGTCTGCGGTAAAGCCACAGACAAAGTTTTTGAATGAGGCTGTGCAACAGAGGAGTATCGTTTGAAGCTGCGTCCTTTGGGCAAGACCGTAGTAGTATCGTTTTCCTTATTTTATTGGGGTGTGACATGCATCAATATATATCATTATTGTTTCTCTATATTATTATAATCTTACCAATTCCATACTCCAATAATAGCCGCCCCTCCCCTTCTAAAATTACCCATTTATTGTGCAAATAATATATCGCGACATGAGCATCCTCATGTCGCCATGTTTTATGTACAAACTCACCTATTTCTATAATTGTTGAATAATCCCACTAAAATACTTTTGAAGTAGTGGGCTTTTTTTCTTGGTGAAATATTGCAAAAATAGGTTTTTATCTTACAAAAGATTGCATTTTCTTCGGTTTAAGACACTTTGGATTGTTGATGGAAGTATGGATTTTGCTAATTTCTAAAAAAATCTCAAATTTTAATTTTAATTACGATTCTACTCGAATTGGTTTTTTATTTTAAAAAAGTTCTTAACTTTCGTGAAGGCCCCGTTTCTACCCATAAGTGGCCATACGATCATGATGTAATGCCACACAGTCCAACCATTGCAATGTGAACACTGAAGGTTCCCCTAAGACCCTTTGGTAATTCTCTCTGAGAGAGAGAGAGAGAGAGAGAGAGAGATGGTAAGAGTCAATAAAGGAGATTGGAAAGAGGTTTACATATACACGTAAACACCCAAGTAGGAGAGAATAAATATGACAAAAAAAATAGCATTTTGTCTTCTTACTTTTTTGCCTCAGAAAAGGATGTGACCCTGTTTAAAATCAAGGTTGGACCAACCGTTACTTTGATTAGTATAATAAATTCAAAGTTTTAGCAAAAGGAGTAGATGATCACCATAGATGAAAAATGTGCATGCATCATAATCTTTATTTCATCCAAATGTAGTTCATTCTATCATTTGGATATGTTTATTTATAATTACTCGATGAGCACCTCTCTTTTTTGTGTTGCTCTTTCTAGAAATGTTCTCATTGGTCTTATTATTCATAGTTTACACAAATGCCAACTTTTTATCCGTGGATCTAAATACATTTTAATTAGTTGAAGTTGTAGGTTGTATATGTGAACTGGGTCTATAACAACTTCAATATGTATTTTCTTTTATAATAACCAATGCGGATAATTATTTGGTTTTTGAAAATAAAATCGAGTTCTATTCAAAGATTTAAAAGAAAATTACAAGTTTAATTACAATTGCTGCTTCAATGAGCCATATGGACATAGCTTATGGATAAAAGGTGCTGCAGAACATGTGCATCTATAGAGAAATTGATAATTAGAAAAAAGTAGATTCAGCTCGTACTACTTGTACGAATGGTATTTAATGGCAAATGTAAACATTACCTTTACATGCAATCGACTAATAAATTAAAAAGATAACTCGTAAAATTTAAAATAGGTGAATTTGGTTTTTTAAACAATTACGACAAAATTGTTATTGCAAAATTGTCTTATGTAAGTTACTTTTAAAGTAAGTTGGATAAGAACTCTCTGGTGAATGTATAGACTAGCCCAAGGTGAATGCACTTTTAAGACCTCATATAATTGCAGCTGACTTTAAATGAACAAGATATAAAACTTTTCATGGGCCACTTTAGTTTTATTAACTATTGCGTTGAAGCATAAATAAAATAAAATAAAAATGTAGAAATGAACACTGAAATACAACATCAAATAATACCGGAGTAGGGTACAATTCATGTCACCTCATTTACTTCGTGTTGACATCACTCAACTATAACTCCATTCAAAACGCTTTTTTATCTCCTAATTTGCCTTGGCGATCATGCATCGAGTGTCCGGAACCTAAGCGGAAGTTGTAGTTGCTTGGAATGTCTCGCGTGCTGGTCTTCGCTCCGCGGCTCAGCCCACTGCCGTGAATCGTGTCAATTTTTCTTTCACCAGTTGCGCTGAGTTTGGCATGCTGTCCGCCCTAGGACGCCCATTTCACCCGCCGCCCCAACTTGACCGCCTAGTAGGCGATGATGAGGAGGATTGGTGGAGTTGCCATGCGTGTGAGGGGGCTTCCTTCTTGCCATTTGGATGGTTGACCGTTGCTGCACGGCCAGATATTGCTTCGTCTACCTAGTCACAACTCTTAAGCCTGATGAGGAATCTGAGAATGCGACCATCCAACATTTTACTCATTAGCATCTGCTCACATCTGAGGACGAAAAGTAGAATCAAATGTTAAGCCTGCGAGGAGGTCTAGAGGTCTATCGATGGTACGCGTGCATATTCTTTCTCCATGAGAGCTGCGCCAAATCTCTCCCCAGAGATGTAATGCCCGTCTCCATGATCACCATCTCTCTTGCTTTCGATCAATTGGTAGACCTCCAGTGCATTGCCGGCCATATAGTTTCCCGCTATGCATTGTCTGGTAAATTTTGCACTTTCAACTTTCACGTTCTTGTGCAGTGCAGTCTTAATGTCAATCATGATTGCCTTCCACAATTACCACCAACAATAAAAGATCACCATCACCACCATTGACTCACACTTTACACTTCGTCCATCAAAGATCATGCCGGTGAGTACTATTGTGACCTTTGAGAGAAAAAAGACCTGAATCTAGGTGCTTCCAGCTGTGATGAATGCCCCTGTGCATTGATTACTCATATCGAATGCGTTTTACCCACGGCATGCTTTCATCAAAGAAGTGCTTTCTCACAAAACTGACAATTAGCCAACAAAGAGATACAAGATGCTGCCTTGTGATGTGGTGAATAGCCCTGTTCTTTTTTCTTTCTTTAACATCATATATAGACTCATTCTCCACAATTAGTTATAATCAACAGAAAATATGGTAATACCAAATGTTTTTTAATGTAATGGAAGTACCTGAAGACTTGCTATTGCTGAACTAGATGAAAAAATTGCAATTCTGCAGGAAAAGCAGAGAGAGTGAGCACACAACTGAGGGTACTGAAAAAAAAAAATAATGGACAATGCTGGTCTCAAAAACGGGCAATCCTGTTTGATGGTTCAACTTACGTTCTCAAGAAAGTCAATCAGAATCACTACTAACACTCCACATTTGATATTGTTATTCTCTGCATCAAAAGCAGATAAATATCATATTTTTGGGTGTGAGACTTGTCTGCTTCATGTTATGAATTAATGCACTAAAATTGGGATGCATGAGTAAATTATGAATCAACTCATCAGGAAGCTTGCCGGCCTTATTATTTCCTTGAAAAATGAATATCAGACAGGTGTAGTTTGAACAGACTAGACTCGAGCTTTTGCATACTATCAATATGGCTTTGCATTCATGAACTGTAAATTCTTTTCCAGCACATGAAGATGGGAAAAGTTCCGTTCTAACATCTGCAATATACCAAAATTTGGTTATATTGGACTAAAGTCTCCCAAAAAAGAAATCTATATTTCAGCATTCTTTTCTCACCTTGGCCCTGGCAACTTGAATCTCTGACTGAAGTAACAATTCTAGCTCCTGGACAAAAACCAATCAACCAGTGAGACAACATAGTCTTAGATTGCATTATTCAGATCCAAGAGCTTCTGGATACAAACAGGATGCATCACAAAAGAAGTCGCCGCCTTTATAAATCTTATTTGCTGAAGCAAGTTGATGCATTCGCCGGAACAAAGATCTAGTTCTCACCTCTCAAAGGTAAAGTGCTGACTATATGATGTAACCAATCTGTCATTCTGCAACAACATACTCAAACAATATTATCATCAGAATAGTTAGTTGTCCTTCTGGAGGCACAAAGGACTCGGTTTTTTACTATTTTGACCATCAGCATCCACTGGTCTTCCACACACAGCTTGACTGCAAAATCAGGTGTGAAGCTTGTGAATGGAACATATAGGTGAGGTCTATGGTTGTCTTGATTGCCTCTTCTTTCTCCACTGCACTATCATTCTCTGCCGCTGGAACTGCCATACGAAGGATGGTGCGTGCAAGTCTTGTGTTGAATGTGTCAAATGTTTAGCCTATTGCCATGCAGAGCAGAGATGCTCTTCTCTGCTCCATAAATTATGTGCTGAATTGCCCTCAGATGCAACGACCTGCTCACCCTGTACATACTTTTTCTTCTCGTATCAGGAGCACTGTTGACATATGTTGTGAAGAGCATGGATGCTCTGTCTTTCACTGCACGGAAGTGACGACTTCAACACTCCATGCACTTTTAAAAGGCCCACTTCGAAACATCACCTCCGCAAGCATATACTCTTTCTTATTTTAAATCCACCTAACCATGCTACTATGAAGTGTCTGTGGTAAATTGTGCAGCTTCGGCTTTTGCAGTTGTGTGCAATGCAATCTTAATCATCACAGATTGCCTTCCACTACAGTAAACGATTGCTATTAAATTCCATCAACTCACACTTTATGCTTTGTTCGTCGAAGATAATACCAGTGACCAGTGCTATTGTGCCCTTTGTAATATTACCAGGGACACAAATCTGGGTGCTTATGACTGATGAATGCCCTTGCCCATTGATTGCTCATATCAAATGCATTTTACCATGGTGTGCTTGTATCACAGTAGTGCTCTCTTGCTAAACAGCCTTTAACCAAAATTGGATACAAGATGCTACCATGTGATGTTTAACATCATATATATAGACTCATCTCCACAATAAGTAATAATCAGCAGAAAATGCGCTAATACCAAACAGTGTTTAATACAAGTTGCTAGAACAGTGCAAGTACCGAAGACCCTGCTATTGCTGAACAGCTGAACTAGATGAAAAAGTTGAAATTCTGCAGGAGAAAGTGGGCACATGATTGGAGGTGCTCAAGAAAAGACGCGTAATGCTGGTCTCCAAAAGCCGCAAGCGAAGTGCATTTATTTGCAGAGTTGGGAATGCCCTTACCAAGACAAAAAAATTTGGGAGTCAGGAGAAAACCCTTCTGTTTGATGTTTCAACTTACGTTTTTATGCAAGTCAATTGGACTCACTGCTACAGTCAACATCCAAGATTGTTGTTCTCTGCAGTAAAAACAGACAAATATCATATTTTTGAAGTGCAAGGCTTTTGTGCTCTGTCATTTATCAAAGTATTAACATTGGGATGCCTAATTTGATTATGAATCAACTTGTCAGGAAGCTAGCTGGTCTAATTGTTTCCACAAATATGAACATCAGATGATTGTAGTTTGTACAGAATTGTCTCGAGCATCTACATACTATCTATCTAGCTTTGCATACATGAACTGTAAATTCTACAGCACATGAAGATGGGAAAGTTCAGTTCTAACATCTACAGTCTGCCAAAATTCAGTAATCCTGAGCTAAAGCCTACAGAAAAAAATCAACATTTCAGCATTCTTTTCTTACCTTGGCCTCTGTAGCTTGAATGTTAATCAGCCAGGGAGACAACATAGTCTTTGATTGCAAGTTAACGCATTTGCCACAGCAAAGATCTAGCCGTCGCCTCTCAGAGGTAAAATGAGAAATAAATGATGTAACAACTCCCACATTCTGCAATGACAAACTACAACTATATTATCATCGGAATAGCTAGGAAGTAGTAATGGTGTATACGCGAGAGATGGAAAAAGCTGACATGCTTTATTTTGATTTGGATCACTCAATGATGTTAGTGTTAGATCAAAGCTTTTGAAATTGTAGCTGTGCTTGCGTCACCAAGGCATCAATTTATCCCATGGATAAATGAACAAGAACATAGTACACCAGCAAAGAATGTAAAACGACACATATCCACCCACTGGCCAAACAGAAAGCTACAGAGAAATTCACGAGAAAAAAGAAGGAAATCTGCAACACTCAACAATGTTTTCAAAGAGGTCATGAGCTTTAACCTCAAGACCAATTACTACCCCTTATATGGCTGCTAGAAACGACCATTCTACTCGTCGTAACAATTGTTGAGGTCATCTTCAATCTCTTCGATAACAACAGATCCCAATTTCTAGTCACTGCAAGGTGCATCACCATTCATAGCTAGGAACAGGAAAGATACATAGGTGGTTTTTACTCGTTCCCTGCTCTCCTTTCTTATGAACGGGAGATAATTTGACGCCTAAGGCTTGGGGATTCCTTACGGCTTTGGCTCCAGATAAAGAGAAGAAAACCCCAAGTGCATCTTATCCAAAACTAGCTTAGGTTCCTAAAGTACTAATCATTTGATTTAAAGTGGCCGTACAATTAAAATTATTTCTTCCAAGCAGGAACAGTGGAACAACTACGGCGCTCGGACTTCTGGCATGGAACGCAGATCCACGACTGGGCGCGGCAAATGTGGCTGCGCTCTTCCACCATGCCATACACGGGAGCGCGCCGCATGGATAATCATGAGAACAAGTTTGCGGTAAAACCACAGCCAAAGTTTTTGAATGAGGCCCCGCAACAGACGCAAGGAAAGCAACAGGAACAGCACGAACCAGAGGACGGAGTGGAAGGAGTCGTGGAGCAGCAACCACGCGAGCGAAAACACCGATATCAAACCGGTTAAGTGGAAGAGGAGGTATGCTGCTCCATCACAAGAAGAAGTAGGGCTGCGAGACCGAGGTGTCCGATTAGCGACACGCCCGAAAAAGAAATGTAGGAGGAGCCTGCAGATGGCGACGTGGGTGGCGAAGGGGTGGGTTTCAAAGGGTGAAATTGACTTCCCCTGGGAAGCCACTTGGATGATGTTGACGAGGATAGAGACAATGGAGGTGAGATCCATGGTGCGGTGAAGTGTGAAGACAGGTGCATCGCTTATATATATTTTCGTAGAAAGAGTTAGCTAGATTGCCTTGACCACATATCAAGTGCACACTTGATATGTGGTCAAGGCCAATGCTACTATTTACCCTCTCTAGCTAACTCTTTCTATGAAAATATATGATATATAAGCGATGTCCCTGTCCCATGGTACTTATTTTTCCATAAAATATTTCGATGATGTTCCTGACTTCACCCCTCATCACGTCGTGGAGTGGAGGAAGGCCTTTAAACTTTCCGATTAATTTTTTCTTGTGTTAAAAAAATTAAGAGAATTTGATCTGTCCTATTTTTTTTTCCCTATCTCTGTCAGCAGGATGTAGGGGTTTGAACTTCGCGCTTGAAATTAAACGTCCTTATCTCTCCTAAATTTCTTATCATGGGATAGGGTGACTCTATTCTCGCTCCGCATAATTTGCATCCATCCGTAATAACCTGTACAGATTTTTGCTGTAACCGAGCTTTGGCAAAAAATGATAAACGAGAGCAAAACATTAAGTCCAAGCCCAGGTGTCTCGCGTAAGCCCTTTCTTCAGTCATGCTTCAGTTCATGCCGCTCCAAGGGAATTCACGGGCGCAGAAAGAGTGAAACAGGGTCTGGCCAATAAATAAAATTAAAAAAAAAAAAAGAAAAAAAAAAGGAAAGAAAAGAAGGCAAGCAGGGTTCGGAGAAACGGACAAAAATAGAAAGAAGAGGCAAAGTAGGCTCTCGCTGCATGCCCGCTCGAGAAACTTGATTAAGGCGGATTATTTATGTTTCTAGCAATCGGTGAGGTTTCAAAACTTTATTTATCTAATTGAAGAAGTTTTCGTAGTTAAACTGTAAATTAGGTTTTATATGGATTCTACATTGCTGAGTTGATTATAAAGGCTTTTCAGTTGTAAAATTATGTTTTAAAAAATTTTAGGGTGTCCCAAAACAAGACTTTAGGAAAATAAATTTAGGATGTGATTTAATTGGAATAAATTTCTAAAATTTTGCGTGCTACTAGAAATAGTTTTCAAATAGCTGTGTTTAGCAATGGATTTCATCTTTCTCCAGCCATCTTTTGGCTTTATGGTCTCTTAGTAATTTGAAAGAGTTTTCTATTGAAAGTAAACTCACTTGAATTGAAGTTCCGAGATGAGGTCGACTCTATTTGTAAAGTAGGTGTTTAGAGGTCATTTGCCAAGTGGATGATTTGACTTAAGAATATGGCATTATCTACTAAAGTTTTAATCAAGGTTAGGTGATATATAAGTTTGACATTTAGTTAATCTTTGATAGGACTTTGAAGCTTTTTGAGTCGGTGTAACTTTCAACTTGGATTTTATTTAGGGGTTGTTATCCTCTATAAATTTGTAAGTTCATATATTGAAAGTGATAGAGATTTGATATATTATAAGCTGTGAAAGACATTCCACAATATGATTTTGTTAAAACAGAAAAGGTAATGCTTAAAACATATTTGTTACACAAAACTGGATGGAGTGTTTACTGCTCTTTTGGTATTTGAAATTTGAATGAACATAATCAATTAGTATAAAGTTGCGTTGAAGTGATATTACTAATGTTTGGATTTTATTGTACATTAAATATTGGATTTGGGTTCATTCAAATTCTTTTCGAGTAAGCTAAGTAGGACATGAGCATTATCAATGGAAAATTTTTTACAGTTGGATTGGGATGTAAGTTTAGATACTTGTGCATGTCTAGAATGATATTTTTGGGGTTTAATTGAGTTTGGAGATACACACATTTTTTAATGAATTTTAGAACTATTGATTTTGTAACTAAATGTCTATTTGTCAAGTACATAGATGAATATATATTTTGATAATTTGAAGTTGTGTCCTTTCGGTAAGAGCATGGTGGTGTCGTTTTCCTTATTTTATAGAGTTGGGGTGGGACAATATATAAAGAACAAATCTTATTCACAAAATCAACAAAATGAAAATACACATCAATATATCATTATTATTTCTCTATATCATTCTGATCTTACCAATTTCTTACAACAATAATGGCCACTCCTCCCTTTCTCTGATTAACCATTTATTATGCAAATAATATATCGTGACATGAGCATTCTCTTGTTACTATGTTTTATGCATGAACTCAATTATTCTGTAATTGCTGGATGTACAAAATCCTACTAAAATACTTTTGAAGTAGTGGACATTTTTTCTTGGTGAAATATTGTAGAAATAGGTTTCCATCTTAACAAAAGATTGCATTTTCTTTGGTTTGAGACGCCTTGGATTGTTGATGGAAGCATGAATAATTATGGGCAAATTTCCTAAAAAAATCTCAAATTTTAATTTTAATCTCAATTCTACTTCGATTTTAAAAAATTCCTAAAAAAATCTCAAATTTTAATTTTAATCTCAATTCTACTTTGATTTAAAAAAAAAAAAAAATCTCAACTTTCATGAAGGTCCCATTTCTACTCATGAGTGGCCATAGAATTATCATGTAATGAGGCATGGTCCAACCATTGCAATGTGAACACTGAATCTTCCCAGAGACCCTTTGGAAACTCCCTTGGAGAAGAGAGAGAGAGTAAAGGAGATTGAAAAATTTACTGAAAAGAGGTTTATAAATACACGCAAACACCCTAGTAGTAGGGAATAAATATGATAAAAAAGAGAGAATTCTGTCTTCTTTCTTTTTTGCCTCAGAAAAAGGATGTGACTTGGTTCAAAAATAGGATTTGACCAATCGTTACTTTGATTTGCCTAGTAAATTCAAGGTTTTAGCAAAAGGAGCATACAAATTAGTGGAAGGAAGATGATCACCATAGATGAAAAATGCACATGCATTATAATCTTTATTTCATCCAAATGTAATTCATTCTATCATTTTGACAGGGTTACTTGTAATTACTCAGAAGAGCACTTCTCAGTTTTGTTTTGCTCTTTCTAGAAATGTTCTCCTAGGTCTTCGTCTTCATAGTTTATACAAATTCCAACTTTATATGTGGATCTAAATTCAGTTTAACTAGTTGTAGGTTATATATGTGAACTGGGTCTATAACAACTTCAATCTATATATATTTTAAAGGATAACCAATGCAAATAATTAGTTAGCTTTTGAAAAAGAAATTGAGTTCTATTCAAAGATTTAATGAAAATTACAAGTTTAATTACAATTGCTGCTTCAATGAGCCGTATCGATATAGCTTATATAGAGAAATTGATAACTAGAAAATAGTTGATTTGACTCATACTATTTGTACAAATTGTATTTAATAGCAAATGTAAATATTACTTTTACATAAAAATGCAATCAACTAATAAATTAAAAAAATAATTCATAAAGTTAAAAATAGGTGACTTTGGTTTTTAAACAATTATGACAAAACTGTCATCGCAATCTTGTCTTACGTAAATTATTTTTACTGTAAGTTGGATAAGAACTTTCTGATGAATGTATAGAGTAGCCCAAGGTAAATGCACTTTTGTCACCTCCTAATTGCAGCTGACTTTAAATGAACAAGATATGAAACTTTCCATGGGCCACTTTAGTTTTATTAACTATTGCGTTAAAGCATAAATAAAATAAAATAAAATGTACAAATGAACACTGAAATAGAACATCAAATAATATAAAAGTGGGGTACAATTAATGTCACCCCATTTCCTTCGTGTTGATATCACTCAACAGATATAACTCTATTCAAAACGCTTTTTAATTTCCTAATTTGTCTTGGTGATCATGCAATGAATCTCCGGAACCTGAATGGAAGGTTTACTTGGAATGTCTTGCGTGCTGGTCTCCAATCCGCAGCTCATCCCTACTGCTGTAAATCGTGTCAAATCTTCTTTCACGAGTTGGGTGCCCAATTTAGCAGTGAACATGTAAAATTAAATTACGTTAATATCTTGAAAAACTCCAAACTAATACACGTGTAATAAATTTATCACAAACTAATTTTTTGACCATAAAAAACTCTAAACCGGTACTCTTATGACAAATTTACTCCAATTGATCATAAAAAAATCTCAAAATGGTATGCTTATAATAAATTTACCTCAAACTAATTTATTCGACTATCAAAAACCCTGAATTGATACATTTATGCTAAATATACGCTCCGTTAAATTGGATTAATGCTACAAAAAATTACAAAAATTGTATAACTATTATAAACGGAGTAAAATCCTAAACTAGTACACCAGTCAACTATCACGTGTTTTTTAATTTAGTAATTCGACAGTAAAATTTAATGGAAACCGATAAATGGTAAATTTGTCATAAATATACCAATTTGAGATAAATTTATCAAATGTGTAGTTTAGTTTAGGATAAATTTATCATATGTGTACTAGTTTGAGATTTTTTAAGGCATTAACCAAATTAATTTCACCACATTTACTTCGTGTTGATAACAAGTATAACTCCATTCAAAACGCATTTTTATTTCCTAATTTGCCTTGGTGATCATGTATTGAATCTCTGAAACCTGAGCGAAGAAGCCTGTACTTGCTTGGAATGTCATGCGATCTCCAATCCGCGGCTCAGCTCACCACTGTGAATCGTGTCGTTTCTTCTTTTACGAGTCATGCCGAATTTAGCATGCTGTCCACACTAGGACACCCGTCTCACCCGCTGCCCCGACTTGACTGCCTAGCTGCCAACGATGAGGAGGATCATCGGAGTTGCCATGCGTGTGAGCAGGCTTCCTTCTTGCCATTCGGACGGTTGAGCGTTAGTGCACGGCTGGATATTGCTTTGTCTGCCTAGTCACAACTAAGCCTGACGAGGATTCTGAGAATCCATCCTGCATTTTGCTCATTAGCATCTGCTCACATCCCTCCATTTTATGACGAAAAGTAGAATCAAATGCAAAGCCTGCGAGGTGGTCTATGGATGCTACACGGCGCATATTCTTAGTTCACGAGAGCTGCACCGAATCCACCCCAGAGAAGCGACGCCCCTCTCTTCATAATCAACCCTTTTCCTTGCTTTCAATCAATCGGTAGACCTCCAATGTAATGCCTGCCATCTGGTTTCCCCCTACAGCGAATGCAATTTCAGCCTTAACGTGGACTGCACGGCTATAACTCTATGTTCACAAGATCTGGAGGCGAGAAAGGCTCATTTTTTTTTTTTATTTTCTTTAACTATTTCGCCCATCAGCATCTACTGGTGTCCTTCCACGTGAAGCTTGAAACCAGAATCTGGGTGTAAAGCTGAGAATAGAGCAGCACACTAGATGGGGTCTATGCTTGTCTGGATTGCCTCTTCTATCTCCAATCCACGATCATCCACCGCCGCTGGAGCTGGGTCGAATGAAGGATGATGTGAGCAAGGCGCGTGATTAGTATGTTAAAGGTTTAGCCCATGCCTGCCTGGAGCAGAGCTGCTCTTTTCTGCTCCGTAAATCATGTGCTGAATTGCCCTCATTTATGCAACACACTGTTCACCCTGGCACATCCACTTCTTCGCGTATCAGGAAGAAGGCTCACTGACACATGTCATGAAGAGCGTCGACGCTGTCTTTCGCTTTTCAGAATGCGACTTCGACTTCAACATTCCATGCACTTTTGAAAGGCCCACTTTGAAACGTCACCTCCTCAAGCATATATACTCTTTTCTTATATTAGATCTACTGACCCGTGCTTCCTATGCAGTGTCTGGTAAACTTTGCACATTCGACTTTCACGTTCTTGTGCGGTGCAATCTTTATGTCAACAATGATAGCCTTCCACGGTTAACACCAACAATAAAGATTGTCATCACCTCCATCAACTCACTCTATGCTACGTTTATTGAAGACGATGCCAGTGAGTACTATTGTAACCTTTGAGAGAAATGGACCTGAAACTGGGTGCTTCCATCCGCAATGCATGCCCTTATCCATTGATTACTCATATCACATGCATTTTACCCATGGTTTGGTTTCATCACAGAAATGCTCTCTCACTAAGCTGACTTTAGCCAACATATGGCCACGAGATGCTGCCATGTGATGTGGTGAATAGGCCTGTTCTTTTTTTGTTATATCATATACAGACTCAATCTCCACAATAAGTTATAATCAACAGAAAATGTGGCAATACCAAAATTTTTTTAAAGTAATGGAAGTACCTGAAGCCTTGATTTTGCTGAACTAGATGCATTTCTGCAGGAAAAAGTGGACAGAGTGAGCCCACAATTGGAGGTACTCAAAAGAAGACCTGCAATGCTGGTCTCAAAAAGTTGCAAGCGAAGTTTGTGTAGTTGAAGAGTTGGGGAGGCTCTTATCCAGAAGGAAAGAATTGGGGAGGCAGAAGACCGCCTTTTTGTTTGATGTTTCAACTTACGCTCTTACACAAGTCACTTGGAATCCCTGCCAACACTTGACATCTGATATTGTTATCTTCTGAGCAAAAGCAGATAAATATCATATTTTTGAGTGTAAGACTTGTGTGCTCTGTGTTATGAATAGGAGTATTAACATTGGGATGCATAATTTGATTATGAATAAACTTGTTAGGAAGCTTGCCAGTCTTATTAATTCCTTGAAAATGAATATCAGGTTTATGTAGCTTGTGCAGACTAGCCACGAGCTTTTGCATACTATCTATCGAGCTTCGCATTCATGAACTGTAAATTCTTTTCTAGCACATGAAGATGGCAAAAGTTTGGTTCTAACATCTGCAATCTACCAAAATTCAGTTATATTGAACTAAAGCCTCCAAAAAAAGAAATCAAGTGTTCTTTTCGCACCTTGGCCCAAAATTGAATCTCCCACTAAAGCAACAATTCATGCTCCTGGCCAAAAACCAATTTAGCCAGGGAGACAACATAGTCATTGCATTATTCAGATCCAAGAGCTTCCGGATACATGCAGGATACACCACTGAAGAAGTTTATCTTTATAAATCTTATTTGCTGAAGCAAGTTGATGCATTTGCCGCGACAAAGATCTAGTTGTCACCTCTCAGAGGTAAAATGCTGACTATATGATGTAACCACTGTGTCGTTCTGCAATGACATACTCAAAAAATGTTATCATCAGAATAGTTAGTAATCATTACCCGTGCAAACGGGACAGAGATGAAAAAACTGACATTGTTCATTTTGATTCTGCTAACTCTATGATGATAGAAGAAAGCTCTGATATTGCAGCAGTGCTCCTGTCTCCAAGGCATCTATTTATCCTAGTTCATATGGATAAATGAGCAAAACCATTGTATAACAGCAAAGAGTCCATAAAATAACACATATAGATCCACTGGCCAAGCAGAAAGTCACGAAGAGATTTGCCAGAAAAAGAAAAGCAAAACTGTGACACTCAAGATATTTTCAAAGAATTCAGAAGCTTTAACCTCTAAGAACAATTTTGACTTTATTTTGGCAACTAGTAACAACCATATGACAACATTTGACATGTGGCAATGTGATAATAAGGTGCTGCTATCTGAAAATGCTAGTAAAAGTGCCATTTTTCATGAACATCCCTCTTTCTCTCTTTAGTGAAGAAAAAACTTCCAAATCTTTTGGTCTAGTAGGATCTTAGGTAACCTTGAAACAACCAATGAAACATCTCCCCATTCTACTCGTTGCAATAATTGTCGAAGTATTTTTGGTCTTTTCAATAGCATTTGCCCTTCCATTGATGGTAACAATTTTAAGTATCTGCCACCAAATTAGCAGAAGCATTTGACAGTATTGCCATCTTAAGTTATCGAGTCAATCACCTACTTAGCTTCATTGTTTGACTTATTATCATGACACTCTCCTGGGAATCATTTTTTACAATAAGCATTTAGGCTTGTAAATAAATAAGAAGAAAACCAACTTCCAAGGTCAAATCAAATGATGAACGAACCACGTGAAAATTAAAATAGATATAATTTGGACCACCTATAGGAATCTGTAGGGATTTGCGTGTGAGACCGCTATCCACAAACTGACACATGGGACTCACCCTTGACTATGGAATGCAGAGGGGAAAGATAGCATGTCACGAAACCGAGGAAAGGTTGACCACCCTACTGCCAGTGGGATGCCTTGCCAGCCAGGCTTCTAGAGAAGAGGAGTTTTGGCGAAGCCAAGTTGATTTTGGGCAACCAAACCCTGCAACTGATGAGAAGTTCCTATGGATTAAAGGATAGCATACATATTGATGAAGTAGATAGAAACAATTGCCCGACAAGGAAGAATGGTCAACCAAGAAGAGAAAGATCCTGTTGTCTGTGACACATGCTTTCACTGAAGATGAATCATCTATTGCTCTTTCCAGTTTCCATGGCCAACAACATTTATCACACATTTAGCTTTCATTGGAGATGACGGTACCAAATCTTTTGTAACATAATATGATTTGCTTTATGATACCTGCAATCCTGCATATCTCATACAAAATGGCCAACCTTCAGAGTCCAGAGAAGAATTTATTACCATCTGCATCTAAATCATCAGTTCAGTCCTCAAATCACATCACATATTTCTCTTTAGCTCTTCACATAATGACATGTGATTATGCTTATATGCTTTCTCTGATCTGTTCTTGAGAAATTGCTCGTTTTAAGCACTGTAAAATCACTAAGAGGTATCTGTAAAAACTCATCTTGAAGCTGCGCTATCATTTTATTTCCTGACAAACTTAGTCACTCATTGTCTGGAACACTAAGTCTAATATGGTAGAAGTAAGACGTGATCAATGGATGGACCCAAGAGGGAATGGCTTATCGAGGCTCATCCATATTCCTAACAAACTTGGTCACAAGGAAATACGTGACCTCACTAGTATAGTGATATATATGTATTACAATCAATATTTTGCATTTATATATGACAACCTTCTCTTACCAGTTGGATCCGTCAATTCTTAGTGCACGGCCCAAGATTGCTTGTCCTCCCAGTGAGGACTCTCAGAATGTGGCCATCCAAAAAATGCTCATGAGCATCCGCTCACATCCCATCATCTCGGGATGAAAAATAGAATCAAATGCAAAGCCTGCGAGCAAGCAATCTTGGGGGAGGTCTATGGATGCTATGCATGCATATTCTTCCTCCACAAAAGCTGCACCGAATCTCCCCCTGAGATGCAACACCTGTCCCTCCATGATCACCCTCTCTCTCTCTTTTGCTTTCAATCAATTGAAGGAGCCAAATGTAACACCTGCCATGGTTTCCTACGCAGTGAATGCAAATTCAGCCTCAACATGGACTGCACGGCTTTAACTCTATGTTCACAAGACCTAGAGGGCAAGAAGGACTTGGTTTTTTACAATTTTGACCATCAGCATTCACTGGTCTTCTACATGAAACTCAAAAGCAGAATCAGTTGCAAAGCTTGTGAAGAGAACATACCAGGTGAGGTCTATGGTTGTCTTGATTGCCTCTTCTTTCTTCCCTGCACGATCATCCTCTGCTGCTGGAACTGTCATATGAAGGATGGTCCATGCAAGGCTTGTGATGAATCTGTCAGATGTTTAACCTATTGCTGGCTGGAGCAGAGCTGCTCTTCTCTGCTCCATAAGTCATGTACTGAATTGCCCTCAGTTATGCAACAACCTGTTCACACCACACATCCTTTTTCTTCTCATATTAGGAAGGAGCGTTGTTGACATACGTCGTGAAGAGTGTTGACGCTCTGTCTTTCACTGCATGGAATGTGACAACGGCTTGAACATTTCATGCACTTTTGGAAGGCCCACTTTGAAAAATCACCTCCACGAGCATATACTATTTCTTATTTTAGTCTATAGAACCGTGCTTCCTATGCAGTGTCTCTGGTAAATTTTGCAGGTTTGACTTTTATGGTTTTGTGCAGTGCAATCTTAGTCATCACAGATTGCCTTCCACTACAGTAAAAGATTGCCAATAACTTTCATCAACTCACACTTTACGCTTCATTCATCAAAGATGACACCAGTGAGTACTATCGTGACCTTCATGAGAAGATAAGGAACCTGAATCTGGGTGCCTATGTCTGCAATGAATGCAATGAATGCCCCTGTCCGTTGATTACTCATATCAAATGTGTATTGCCCACCGTGCACTTTCATCACAAGTGCTATCTGACTAAACAGACCTTAGGCAACAAATGGATACAATACCATGTGATGTGGTGAGTAGCCATGTTCGTTTTTAACATCATATATATAGACTCAACCTCCACAATAAGAATTAATCAAGAGAAAATGCTCCAGTACCAAACAGTTTTTTAATACAGGTTGCTGGAATAGTGTAAGTACCTGAAGACCCTGCTACTCTTAACTGCATGAAAATATTGCATTTCTGTAGGAAAAATTTGAAAGAATGAACACGCAATTGGAGGTACTCAAGAAAAGACGGGAATGTTGGTCTCTGAAAGCCACAAATGTAAGTGCGTTTAGTTGCAGAGTTTGGGAAGCACTTACCAAGACAAAAAGAATTTCCTTTCTGTTCGATGTTTCAACTTACTCTCCCATGCAAGTCAATTGGACTCACTGCCACAGTCGACATCCAAGATTGTAGCTTTCTGCAGTAAAAGCAGATGAATATCATATTTTTTAAGTGCGAGACTTGAGTGCTCTATGTAATGAAATAAAGTGTTGACACTGGGATGCATAATTTGTTTTGTGAATCAACTTGGCAGGAAGCTTGCCGGTCTAATTATTTCCTCAGATACCAACATCAGATGGGTGTAGTTTATACAGGCTTGTCTCGTGCATCTGCATACTACCTATCTAGCTTTGCATACATGAACTGTAAATTCTTTAGCACATGAAGAGTCGGAAAAGTTCGGTTCTAACATCTACAGTCAACCAGAATTCAGTAATCTTGAGCTAAAGCCTGCCGAAAAAAATCTACATTTCAGCATTCTTTTCTCACCTTGGCCTCAGAAACTTGAATGTCCAACGGAAGCAACAATTCAAGCTCCTGGCCAAAAACCAACCCGCCAGCGAGACAACATAGTCTTAGATTGCAAGTTAACGCATTTGCCACAGCAAAGATCTAGTTGTCACCTCTCGGAGGTCAAATAGAGACTATGATGTAACGATTCGCACATTCTGCAATAACAAACTACAACTATATTATGATCGGAATAGCTAGTAAGCAGTAACGGTGTATATGGAACAGAGATGAAAAAGCTGACATCTTTCATTTTGGTTTGGATCACTCAATGATGTTAGTGTTAGATCAAAGCTTTGGAAATTGTAGCTGTGCCCACGTTTCCAAGGCATCTATTTATCCCAGTTCATATAAAATTCATGCAAGCCTAAGGGAGGCTTTCTCAAACAATAGGATCGGGAGGGTGACTCGCGCACAAGAAACGGGACGAACAGTAATTTCAGCACTGCACAAGCTCAGGAGAACAGTCGTATCTTTGTCGATACAGATCGGATCAACCTGATTCCAAAGCCAAATGAACAAAGACTTCTGGATCTACAATTTCTGTGTTTTGGGTTTTCTGAAATAATCACTGTAGGATAGTCGAAATTGGGTTGGAAGTAACAAACAAAACAGGAAAAGATAGGAACTTCGTTGGTTCCTCTTCTAGGCCTCCAAGGAAGTTGAGGGGGGCACCGATTCTTCTAGATCGATGACTGCAACTCTTCAAGGATGCAGATTTTGAAAGCTCCGACTCTTCAAGAACGGAGTGAAAACTCTTCTAGGTTTTCAAGGTATGAACTCTTCGAAGTTCATGATACTTGCTTCAAGCAAAGCTTTTCATTTATCAAAAGTCGTCTGTCTTCTACAAGAAATTGGGCTTATATCATCAAAGAAATAAAGATAGAGCATTGAAAACTAGGAGAAATAAAGGAGCATTGAAACTAGGAGATATAGTAAAGGGCATGGAAACTATAAACTAGTAAAAGCGTCACGCGAGCTTCCAAGGTGTCTTTCAAGCTTCCGGGATGGACTCAAGATGTCGTTATGGCTTCTCGGTTTCGTCGAGCTTTAATGCGGGCCGATCTTCTTGGTTGAGAGAGCCGGTCTTCAATGTGGGCTGCATCAAAAATATATGAGCAAAACCATAGTACACCAGCAAAGAATGTAAAATGACACATATGGATCCACTGGCCAAACAGAAAGCTACAAAGAGATACACCAAAAATAGAAGGAAATCTGCAACACTCAGCAATGCTTTAAAAGAGGTCAGAAGCTTTAACCTCAAGAACAATTACTACCCCTTATATGGCTATAGAAGCGACTATTCTTCCCTTGGTAACAATTGTTGAGGTCGCCTTTGATCTCTTCGATAACAATTGGTTTTTACTTGTTTCCTGCTATCCTTTCTTATGGTCCGGAGATTATTCGATGCCGAAGGCTTGCGATTTTCTTATGGATTCAGATATAGTCGCAACAAGCGCCAAGCGCCTCCTAAACAAAACTAGCTAGCTTCCTAAAGTACTTATTCTTTCGTTTTAAAATGGTTAGATTACTTTATCCAAGCAGGGAACAGTCGAACAACTACCATGCTTAGACTCGCGGCCAGGGCGGATCCCCGACCGGGGGCTGCGAATGTGGCTGCGCTCTTCCACCATGCAGAGACTGCGCCGCACGGATGATCATGGGGACGAATTCGCCGTATAGCCAGCCACAGCCAAAGTTTTTGAATGAGGTTGCTATAAAGCCACAGCCAAAGTTTTTGAATGAGGTCGCGCAACACGGAAAGCAACAGGAGCATCACAAACAACTAGGGGACAGAGTGGGAGGAGTCGTGGAGCAGGAACCACCTGAGCGAAGCCACTGATATCGAACCGGCCAAGTCGATGAGGAGGATGAGGAGGTGCAACAATGCTCCATCACAAGGAGGAGCGCGGCCGCTAGACGGTGGTGCCCGATCAGCGAGACCCAGCAATAAGAAATGCAGGAGCAGGCTGCAAATGGCGATGCCAGTGGCGATGGGGTGGGCTTCGAAGGGCGAAATCAACTTCCCCTGGAATTTCACTTGGATGAAGTTGATCAGGATAGAGACGATGGAGGTAAAATCCATGGCACTGGTTGGGGTGAAGGAAGGACATCGTTCGTGGTTCTTTTATTGAAGTGATAATGCCACCGGCGTTGTCCCTGCCTTCACCCTGCCATTGGAGAGGAGGAAGGGCCTGTGAACTTTCCTATTTATTTTTCTTGTGTTATTAAAAAAAAAAAAAAAAAGACTTTGTTCGGTGCTGATTGAATTCTCCTTTCTCTTTTCTCGGCAATGTGTCCGCACAGTTACATCAATACGTAATAAGCTGGAAGATCATGTGCAAGAGTAAAGTTCCAATAACCGGGCTGGCAAAAATAAAAAAAATAAATAAGAGCAAAGCAGTAAGCTCAAGCCCAAGTGTCTCGTTAAAGTCCTTTCTTTGGTCTTGCCTCAGTTGATGCCGTGGTAAGGGAATTACTAGAGCGAAAAGAGAGAAAAAAGATGAAAACAGAGTCTGCCAAGAAGAACAAAAAAAGAGAGAGAGAGAGAGAGAGAAGGAAAGCAGAGTCCAGAGAAACCGAGAAAAAGACAGAGGAGATAAAAGGGGGCTCTTGCTGCATGCACCGGATTAATTCTGTTTCTGGGTAATTAATAAGGATTCGAAACTTTTATTCATGTAATTGAAGGCATTTTCATAATTAAATTGTAAATTAGATTTTGCATGGATTATATCTTGCTAGGATGATTCTAGAGATTATTAAGCTATGAAATTATGTTGTAAATAAATTTAGGGTATTGTAGAACAGGAGTTCAGGAAAATCAATATAGGTTTATGATTTGATTGGGATAAATTTTTAAAATTTTGCACATTGCTAGAAACAATTTTCAAATTGCTGTATTTGGCAATGGATTTCACCCTTCTCTGACAATCTTTTGGCTTTATGGTCTCTTAGTAATTCGAAAGAGTTTTATGTTGAAAGTAAGCTCACTTGAATTGGAGTTTTAAGATGAGATCAACTCTATTTGCAATGTAATTGTTCAAAGGTCTTTTGTCAAGTGGATGATTTGACTCAAGAATATGGTATCGCCTACTAAAGTTTTAGTCGAGGTTAGTTGACACGTAAGTTTGACATTTAGTTAATCTTTGGTAGGACTTTGAAACTTTTCAATCAACGTAACATTTGATTTAGATTTTACTTAGGGGTGGTTGTTATCCTCTACAAATTTATAGGCTCATGTCTTGAAAGTGATTGGGATTTGATATATTATATGTTCTTAAAAGCTTTGCACAATATGATTTTTTTAAATGAAAAAGTAATGTAAAACACATTTGTTGCATAAAATCGGATAGAGCATTTACTACCTTTTTGGTATTTGAAATTTGAATGAATATAATTGATTAGTATAAAGTTGCATTATAGTGATATTACTCATATTTTGATTCTATTGTACATAATATATTGGATTTGGATAAATGAATCTTTGGTATTGTTTTATCATAGCAGATGCTTGATTTGCTTAGGAGAGATTTGAATTAGTCACTAAGCTATGGTTACTCACACTATTCATTATAAATCTTTTGCGGGTCAGCTAAAGTAGGATGTGAGCATTATCGGCAGAAAATATTTTACAGTTGGATTCGGATGTGAGTTTAGATACTTGTATATGTTTGGGATAATATTTGTGGGGTTTAATTGAGTTTGGAGATACACTTACACTTTTTTCTTTTTAATGAATTTCAAAACTTTTGATTTTGTACCTTACCAAAAAAAAAACTTTTGATTTTTTAACCAACTCACTATTTATCAAGTATATAGATGAATATATATATATATATATATATATATATTGATAATTTGAAGCTGCGTCCTTTGGACAAGACCATGGTAGTGTCGTTTTCCTTATTTTATAGAGTTAGGGTGTGACAATAGATAGATGACATATCTTATTCACAAAGTTAACAAAATGAAAATGTGCATCAATATATCATTATTGTTTCTCTATATCATTATAATCTTACAAATTCCATACTCAATAATAGCCGCCCCTCCCTTTCTATAATTACCTATTTAATGTGCAAATAATATATTGCGACATGAGCATCCTCGTGTCGCTATGTTTTATGCACGAACTCACCTATTTCTATAATTGTTGGATATATGAAATCCTACTAAAATACTTCTGAAGCAGCGGACATTTTTTCTTGGTGAAATATTGCAAAATAGGTTTTTATCTTATAAAAGATTGCATTTTATTTGGTTTAAGACCCCTTGGATTGTTGATGGAAGTATGAATTTTGCTAATTTCCTAAAAAAATCTCAAATTTTAATTTTAATCGCAATTCTACTCGAATTGGTTTTTTGTTTTAAAAAAGTTCCCAACTTTCATGAAGGCCCATTTCTATACGATCGTCATGCAATGCCGCACAGTCCAACCATTGCAATGTGAACGCCAAAGGTTCCCCTAAGACCCTTTGGTAACTCACTCTGATAGAGAGAGAGAGGGAGAGGGAAAGGTGGAGGGAGAGAGTCAATAAAGGAGATTGAAAAGTGGCAAGAGTCAATAAAGGAGACTGAAAAGAGGTTTATATACACACACGTAAACACCCTAGTAGGAGAGAATAAATATGACAAAAAAGAGAGCATTTTGTCTTCTTTCTTTTTTGCCTCAGAAAAAAGATGTGACCCGGTTTAAAATCAAGGTTGGACCAACCATTACTTTGATCAGTATAATAAATTCAAAGTTTTAGCAAAAGGAACAGATGATCGCCATAGATGAAAAATGGGCATGCATCAAAATCTTAATTTCATCCGAATGTAGTTCATTCTATCATTTGAATAGGTTTACTTGTAATTACTTGGAAGAGCACCTCTCTATTTTGTTTTGATCTTTCTAGAAATGTTCTCCTTGGTCTTAGTCTTCTTAGTTTATACAAATGCCAACTTTTTATCCGTGGATCTAAATTCAGTTTAATTAGCTAAAGTTGTAGGTTGTATATGTGAATTGGGTCGTAACAACTTCCATATGTATTTTTTTTTAAATAACCAATGCGGATAATTATTTAGTTTTTGAAAATAGAATTGAGTTCTATTCAAAGATTTAAAAGAAAATTACAAGTTTAATTACAATTGCTGCTTCAATGAGCCATATCGACATAACTTACGGATCAAGGGTGCTGTAGAACATATGCATTTATAGAGAAATTGATAACTACAAAAAAGTAGATTCTGCTCATACTACCTGTACGAATTGTATTTAATGGCAAATGTAAACATTATTTTTACATGTAAATGCAATTGACTAATAAATTAAAAAACTAGCTCGTAAAATTTTAAAAGGTGAATTTGGCTTTTTAGACAATTACAACAAAACTGTTATCGCAAAATTGTCTTACGAAAGTTACTTTAGAAAAAAGTTGGATAAGAACTCTCTGATTAATGTATAGACTAGCCCAAGGTGAATGCACTTTTAAGACCTCATATAATTTCAGCTAACATTAAATGAACAAGATATAAAACTTTTCATGGGCCACTTTAGTTTTATTAACTATTGCGTTGAAGCATAAATAAAATAAAATAAAAATGTAGAAATGAACACTGAATACGACATCAACTAATACGGGAGTAGGGTACAACTCATGTCACCTCATTTACTTCGTATTGACATCACTCAACTATAACTCCATTCAAAACGCTTTTTTATCTCCTAATTTGCCTTGGCGATCATGCATTGAGTCTCCGGAACCTAAGCGGAAGTTTTAGTTGCTTGGAATGTCTCGCGAGCTGGTCTTCGCTCCACGGCTCAGCCCACTGCCGTGAATCGTGTCGATTTTTCTTTCACCAGTTGCACTGAATTTGGCATGCTGTCTGCCCTAGGACCCCCGTTTCACCCGCTGCCCCGACTTGACCGCCCAGTAGGCGATGATGCGGAGGATTGTCGGAGTTGCCATGCGTGTGAGCGGGCTTCCTTCTTGCCATTTGGATGGTTGACCGTTGCTGCACGGCCTGATATTGCTTCGTCTACCTAGTCACAACTCTTAAGCCTGATGAGGAATCCGAGAATGCGACCATCCAACATTTTGCTCATTAGCATCTGCTCACATCCCATCATCTCGGAGACGAAAAGTAGAATCAAATGCGAAGCCTGCGAGGAGGTCTATCGATGGTACACGTGTGTATTCTTTCTCCATGAGAGCTGCGCCAAATCTCCCCCCAGAGATGCAATGCCCGTCTCATCACCATCTCTCTTGCTTTCGGTCAATTGGTAGACCTCCAATGTAATGCCTGCCATACAGTTTCCCGCTGCAGCGAGTGCAATTTCAGCCT
Source organism: Eucalyptus caleyi (assembly GCA_014182885.2). NCBI lineage: Eukaryota > Viridiplantae > Streptophyta > Magnoliopsida > Myrtales > Myrtaceae > Eucalyptus > Eucalyptus caleyi. Next base: position 9,535,701 of record CM024469.2, on the reverse strand, counting down.
TGACATGGACTGTGCGGCTATAGTCTAGGTTCACAAGACCTGGAGGGCAAGAAAGGCGCAGTTTTTTTGCCATTTCGCCCATCAGCATCTACTGGTGTCCCTCCACGTGAAGCTTGAAACCAGAATCGACTGCAAAGCATACTAGGTGACGTCTATGGTTGCTTGGATTGCCTCTTCTTTCTCCAATTCACGATCATCCACTGCTGATGGAGCAGTGCTGCTCTTATCTGCTCCATATATTTGTAAGAGTTTTTCTAATGTGGACTAAATTAATTGATATTGTAATTTACTGTTTTTATGATTACCGTAAAACAGGGTTGGTCTAAAGAGAGATAGAAGATTTCTTAATTAGTCTAATATGGGCTGGCTAGTGTGGGCCGAGTTAAGCCTGGCCCGTAATGAGGGGGACTGGCTGGAAACTCTATAAATAATGCTCAAGTCTCTCCTCTAATCCTAATTCTCACATGTATCCTCACCTAATGGGCGTTTATTTTGCCCTAAACGTGAGGGGAGCCGTCTCATTGAGCCAGTGATACGGAAGGCAATAGAGGAGAATGACTTGATGCGTGGATCCCCTTGATATATGTGGGTAATCCTTTTTATGCTTCCGCTTTATGTTCGATAGATCCTAAAACAGGTGCATTAATCTTTTTACTCAATTATGCATGTTCTTGTTCTGGTTATGGAGATCTTGGGGTTGCGCAATTTACGTCTAACAATATCATGTGCTGAATTGCCCTCAGTTATACAACACCCTGTTCGCCCTGGCATAGCCACTTCTTACCATATCAGGAAGGAACGCTCACTAACGCATGTTGTGAAGAGCATTGACGCTGTCTTTCTCCGCGTAAAAGGCAACTTTGACTTCAACGTTCCATGCACTTTTAATAGGCCCACTTTGAAACATCACCTCCAAGAGCATATGCTCTTTCTTGTATTAGATCTACTGACCCACGCTTCCTATGCATTGTCTGGTAAATTTTGCACTTTCAACTTTCACGTTCTTGTGCAATGCAGTCTTAATGTCAATCATGATTGCCTTCCACAATTACCACCAACAATAAAAGATCACCATCACCTCCATCAACTCACACTTTACACTTCGTCCTTCAAAGATCATGCCTGTGAGTACTATTGCGACCTTTGAGAGAAAAAAGACCTGAATCTAGGTGCTTCCAGCTGCAATGAATGCCCGTGCATTGATTACTCATATCGAATGCGTTTTACCTACGGTATGCCTTCATCACAGAAGTGCTTTCTCACTAAACTGACAACTAGCCAACAAAGAGATACAAGATGCTGCCTTGTGATGTGGTGAATAGCCCTGTTCTATGTTCTTTCTTTAACATCGTCTATAGACTCATTCTCCACAATAAGTTATAATCAACAGAAAATATGGTAATACCAAATGTTTTTTAAAGTAATGGAAGTACCTGAAGACCTTGCTATTGCTGAACTAGATGAAAAAATTGCAATTCTGCAGGAAAAGCAGAGAGAGTGAGCACACAATTGAGGGTACTGAAAAAGAAAAATAACGGGCAATGCTGGTCTCAAAAAGATGCAAGCAAAGTGTATGTAGTTGCAGAATTGGGGAGGCACTTATCCAGAAGAAAAGAATTGGGGAGGCAGGAGACAACCTTCCTGTTTGATGGTTCAACTTACGTTCTCAAGCAAGTCAATCAGAATCACTGCTAACACTCGACATCCGATATAGTTATTCTCTGCATCAAAAGCAGATAAATATCCTATTTTTGAGTGTGAGACTTGTTTGCTTCATGTTATGAATTAATGCACCAAAATTGGGGATGCATAAGTTGATTATGAATCAACTCGTCAGGAAGCTTGCCGGTCTTATTATTTCCTCGAAAAATGAATATCAGACAGGTGTAGTTTGTACAGACTAGACTCAAGCTTTAGCATACTATCAATATGGCTTTGCATTCATGAACTGTAAATTCTTTTCCAGCACATGAAGATGGGAAAAGTTCCGTTCTAACATCTGCAGTATACCAAAATTCGGTTATATTGGACTAAAGCCTCCCAAAAAAGAAATTTATATTTCAGCGCTCTTTTCTCACCTTGGCCCTATAACTTGAATCTCTGACTGAAGGAACAATTCTAGCTCCTGGATGAAAACCAATCAACCAATGAGACAACATAATCTTAGATTGTATTATTCGGATCCAAGAGCTTACGGATACAAACGGGATACATCACAAAAGAAGTCACTTGTCTTTATAAATCCTATTTGCTGAAGCAAGTTGATGCATATTTGGAACAAAGATCTAGTTCTCACCTCTCAAAGGTAAAGTGCTGACTATATGATGTACCCAATCTGTCATTCTGCAACAACAAACTCAAACAATATTATCATCAGAATAGTTAGTTGTCCTTCTGGAGGCACAAAGGACTTGGTTTTTTACCATTTCGACCATCAGCATCCACTGGTCTTCCACACTCAGCTTGACTGCAAAATTGGGTGTGAAGCTTGTGAATGGAACATATAGGTGAGGTCCATGGTTGTCTTGATTGCCTCTTCTTTCTCCAATGCACTATCATTCTCTGCCGCTGGAACTGCCATATGAAGGATGGTGCGTGCAAGGCTTGTGTTGAATGTGTCGAATGTTTAACCTATCGCCATGCAGCGCAGAGATGCTCTTCTCTGCTCCATAAATTATGTGCTGAATTGCCCTCAGATGTAACGACCTGCTCACCCTGCACATCCTTTTTCTCCTCGTATCAGGAGCACTGTTGACATATATCACGAAGAGCATGGATGCTCTGTCTTTCACTGCATGGAAGTGACGACTTCAACACTCCATGCATTTTTAAAGGGTGCACTTTGAAATATCACCTCCGCAAGCATATACTCTCTCATTTTAAATCTACCTAACCATGCTACTATGAAGTGTCTGGTAAATTGTGCAGCTTCAGCTTTTGCAGTTGTGTGCAATGCAATCTTAATCATCACTGATTGCCTTCCACTACAGTAAAAGATTGCCATTAAATTCCATCAACTCACACTTTATGCTTTGTTCATCAAAGATAATACCAGTGAGCAGTACTATTGTGCCCTTTGTAAGATCATAAGGGACACAAATCTGGGTGCTTATGACTGATGAATGCCCTTGCCCATTGATTACTCATATCAAATGCGTTTTACCATGGTGTGCTTGTATCACAGTAGTACTCTCTTGCTAAACAGCCTTTAGAAAAACTGGATTCAAGATGCTGCCATGTGATGTGGTGAATAGCCACGCTCCTTTTTAACATCATATATATAGACTCATCTACACAATAAGTAATAATCAGCAGAAAATGCGCTAATACCAAACAGTGTTTAATACATGTTGCTAGGATAGTGCAAGTACCGAAAGACATTTGCTATTCTTTGAACAGCTGAACTAGATGAAAAAGTTGAAATTCTGCAGGAAAAGTGGGCACATAATTGGAGGTACTCAAGAAAAGATGTGTAATCTTTGGTCTCCAAAAGCCGCAAGCGAAGTGCATTTAGTTGCAGAGTTGGGGATGCCCTTATCAAGACGAAAAGAATTCGGGAGTCAGGAGAAAATCCTTCTGTTTGATGTTTCAACTTACGTTTTTATGCAAGTCAATTGGACTCACTGCTACAGTCGACATCCAAGATTGTTGTTCTCTGCAGTAAAAACAGACAAATTTCATATTTTGAAGTGCAAGGCTTTTGTGCTCCGCCATTTATCAAAGTGTTGACATTAGGATGCCTAATTTGATTATGAATCAACTTGTGAGGAAGCTAGCTGGTCTAATTATTTCCACAAATATGAACATCAGATGAGTGTAGTTTGTACAGAATTGTCTCGAGCATCTGCATACTATCTATCTAGCTTTGAATACATAAACTGTAAATTCTACAGCACATGAGGATGGGAAAAGTTCGGTTCTAACATCTACAATCTGCCAAAATTCAGTAATCTTGAACTAAAGCCTATAGAAAAAATTACCTTGGCCTCGACAGCTTGAATGTTAATCAGCCAGGGAGACAACATAGTCTTTGATTGCAACATAGTCTTTTTTGGGTTCACCACCTAAAACTAGGTTAATGGATTACTAAGTCTTTAAGCTTAGCTCGAGCTCTCCCAAGCCCATACCAATTCGCGACTTAAAGTTTTAACATGTACAAAATTATTATATATGAGTCGCCACTAATCGGTTTAGGGTATGTCGATTAGACACCTAAGTAAAATAAATGGAGCATTATTTTACTCCTGCGAACCAAAGACTAAAGTGTATGGGGACTTGGTTACACCAGACTATCCTAATGCCCTTTCAGTACCTTTCTATTTCATTTTCAAAAAAAGATGTTTGGCAATTGAATTGATTTTAATTTAACTTCCTAACATTACAGGTATGCATACCACCAATTTAACATTCAAGAAAGCAATTAAATAATGCAGAACATACCTCGAAGCAACGAAAGCATCTGTATTGTTAAATTAGAATTCACATCAGCAATTCTATATATGATTTCTAATTAACACGCAATTTTAATTTTTTGTTTTCATTTATTTAATGAAAATCATGACTTATGCAATGCATGTCACTATTCTAACATGAATTGATATAATAACATGACCAAAATTGTATGACATAAATAAGCATGCAATCTATCTTAAAGCATGAAATGAATTCATTCTAATTCTTTTATATTTTTCATGAAATTTGAAATTAAAGAAATGCAACAATTAAATATGCAATATAAATTAATCAAATGACCTAATTCTAATAAGCAGTAATGCGATGCAATGACATACAAAATTATTTCAACTAAAATGACATGCAATATACAATTTAGTATGCGAGTTATGTCATGCAACATTTATTAAATGACTTAGTTTAATGACGAGGAAGTTCTAATTAAATGAACCTATAAAAACTAAATGACATGCATTTGATATTTCTATTTTTAAAAATGCAAAAATCATCTAGCTAGATTAAAATTCTATCTAATTTAAACTAAGGATTAAGTCATATTAAATCTTAATTTAAACTAAGACACTATCTTAATCTAACATGCAATCTAATGCAATGATGTGCGGAGCATACCCTAATTCTACATGACATATGCATGATATTTTTATTTTTTATTTTTTTATAAAATTCGAAATTTAAAATTGCCACGTAATTAAACATGCAACTTAAATTAAACAAAAACTAAAATTTATATATTTTTCGAGCTAAAATCCCTATCCTAGATATGCAAGATAACAAGAAATATTCTAAAACAAACTGAATCTTAATTCAAATATTTTTTTGATTTTTCTTAGTGGTTTTCCAAAACAAGCGATTATCAACTAAACCTTAAGTCTAAACAAACAAGATATTCAACAAATAAATGATTAAATAAACAAAAAAAATAACATATTATCTCACAGATCAAATTAATGATTAATTTTAATCGAACATCACGACAAAAAATCAAACTAATAAAAAATTTGATCCGAAATCTTACGGATCAAATTAATAATTATATTAATTCAACAATTAAGATGCTATCAACAAACCCAAAAATTAATATAATTAAAAAAAATGACCCGACATCTTACGGGTCAAATTAATAATTACAATAATTTTAGGGATAACTCCTATCGATAATGCCTACAATATCCATAAAATAACACCGAATCCTCTAAATTACTTAATAACAAGTAAATTTGATAAAATAAATAAATAAATAAAACTACCTAAGATAGAGAACCAAAGGGAGGAAGACAGCATGATGGGTATGGGCGCAACAACAGCTGCTGATTGGCGCCAAAACTTCAGTAGGGACAACGACGAAGCACAGGTGAAGAGACCAATGCTTAGACACAGGCAAAAGTAGGGGTGTGCAAAATACCCGGGAACCGCCCGAATCGCCTGGAACCGAACCGGAACTGCCCAGAACCGGTGGTTCTTGAGGGAACCGGTCCGGTTCCCGGTTCCAATTTTTCGAAACCGGCGGATACCGGTCCGATTCCCGGTTCCATGGGCAGATCCGCCCACCTGGACCGAACTGAAACCTTTTTAATATTAAAAAAAATTACTAAAAGAAACCCTAGATTAGATCTCATCTCCATCTCCTCACTTCCTTCGTCTTCGGTTCTCTCTCTGTCTTTTCCTTGATTCCTCCTAATCCTATCGCCATTTCAATTCATCCACGAGCGTCGACGCCGCCGCCGTTGCTCCTCCACCACTGTTGTTCGCCCTCTCACGTCGGCCGCCACCCGCCACAGCCACGAAAAATTGTTTTGCGACCGTTCTGTGTTGAAAACCCAACCATAGACCTCCTCCCCTCCTTCCCAACTCATAGATCCGACTTTTCTATATTGAAAATCAAAATTATTTTGAGTTAAGATCGGTTCCATGGATCAATCTAGAAACCGAACTGGGCCGCCACCCGCCACAGCCACGAAAAATTGATTTGCGACCGTTCTGTGTTGAAAACCCAACCATAGACCTCCTCCCCTCATTCCCAACTCATAGACCCGACTTTTCTATGTTGAAAACCAAAATTATTTTGAGTTAAGATCGGTTCCATGGATCAATCTAGAAACCGAACTGGACCGACGGTGCAGTTCCTGGATGGATCCATGCAACAAACGGGTGGATCCCACCTGGTTATAAGTCGGAACTGCCCGCCCGAACCATGCAAACCCTTAGGCTAGGCAAAAGGGGCGCGAGATCTGAAAATCACGGTGATTGCAAAGGCGGGTCTAGCTGCAGGAACGGCAGAGAACTCCGGGGCGTGCGTCGCGGGCGTAGGGCTCCAGATCCGGTTCGGGTGGTCACTCGGAGGGCGGCGAGGTGATCGATCGGCAGATCTCGGACCGGCGAGTAGAACCCAGACGGCTGCAGGAGTGTGTACGCGTCGGTATGGACAACAGAGGTGTCTAGTGAGCTCGGGATCAACCGGGGCGAGGCGAGGGCTCGGACTTTGGAGGCTGGGCGACGGGCGACGCACGGGTCTTCGGCTCCGAACAGCAGGTGGATCGCGGGTCTTCGGCTCCGAACAGCAGGTGTCGCGATTCAGGCGAGGCCGGGGAGCAGCGTTCGGTTGCTGGTGCGGGACCGACTCAGGCGAGCGGGGGCGTCAGGCTTGGCTGCAGAGGGCTTTGGGTCGCAGCGGCGGCGAAGACGGTCTCCGGCAGCAACGAACAGCAGGATCTTGGGTCGGCGCGGCACGGGGAGGCGTTGGGCGGCAACGGGTCACCGAAATCGTGGGTCGGCGCGGCACGAACGGGAGAGCTCGGGCGGATACCGGCGGGGCTTCGAGCGAGGTGGCCGCGGCTGGCCTCGGCTTCCAGGCGGCGTCGGCGTGGCAAGACGGCAGCGTCCGGCGGGCAACTTCGGTGGCCGATCGGGATGCTGGCGGAGTGGCGGTGGGCGCGGGGTCTTCGCGGATGGAAGTTGCAGGGGGGTGCGAGCAAAGGGGGTCGGTGGTTCACCGAAGAAGAAGCACAGTGTTTTCTCTCTGGCCTCCTCACGTCACTTTCCTCTCTGCTTTTTACTGTTGCACTTTTTCAGCAGAAGGAAAAACTCTCCACTTTTGACAACCCCTAAAGCACGAAAACATGAAAACTCCCTTCCTTTTCAGTGAATTTTTGACTTCGAAAACTAATAAAAGCCCCCTCTTCTTCACCGTACACGGCCCCTTTTATAAGAAAATAAGATGTGATTTCCGTGAAATATTTCATCCACTTTTCAATATACACCGAAGATTTTCTTATAACCTCATAATCATAAAAATCATCTTATCTTCCTTACCTTCTAAATATTTTCTACTGATTTTTAAAGAAAAGATCACAACCCGATTTTCTTAAATTCTAAAAATCTTCATTTCAAATCTCAATTTCAAAAAACGGGCTCGAGTCAATTTGTACTCAAAATCACTAATTCAACTCATCCGCCATCGGTCCGGTAAACAAATGTAAAAAATGCAAATTAAAAACAAGTGCATCTAAATCTATATACTATGCAATTGAATTATAATATTTTTCTTAGAGGTTAAAAATTAATCCCTAATTTTTATGCAATAAATGACTAAATAGATTACCCAAAATTTAGGTGTCAACATAATGCATTTGCCACAGCAAAGATCTAGCTGTCGCCTCGCAGAGGTAAAATGAAGACTACATGACTCCCACATTCTACAATGACAAACTACAACTATATTATCACCGGAATAGCTAGTAAGTAGTAATGGTTTATATGCGAGAGAGATGGAAAAAGCAGACATCTTTCATTTTGATTTGGATCACTCAATGATGTTAGTGTTAGATCAAAGCTTTTGAAATTGTAGCTGTGCTCGCGTCACCAAGGCATCAATTTATCCCATGGATAAATGAACAAGAACATAGTACACCAGCTAAAAATGTAAAACGACACATATCCACCCACTGGCCAAACAGAAAGCTACAAAGAATTTCATGAGAAAAAAGAAGGAAATCTGCAACACTCAACAATGTTTTCAAAGAGGTCAGGAGCTTTAACCTCAAGAACAATTACTACCCCTTATATGGCTGCTAGAAATGACCATTCTACTCGTCATAACAATTGTTGAGGTCATCTTTAGTCTCTTCGATAACAACAGATCCCAATTTCTAGTCACTACAAGGTGCATCACCATTCATGGCTAGGAACGGGAAAGATACATAGGTGGTTTTTACTTGCTCCCTACTCTCCTTTCTTATGATCGGGAGATAGCCGAAGGCTTGGGGATTCCTTACAGCTTTGGCTCTAGATAAAGAGAAGAAAACCCCAAGTGCATCTTATACAAAACTAGCTTAGGTTCCTAACGTACTAATCATTTGATTTAAAGTGGTCATACAATTAAAATTACTTCTTCCAAGCAGGGAGCAGTCACTCGAACAACTACGGCGCTCAAACTTCCAGCATGAAACGCTGATCCACGACCGGGCGTGGCAAATGTGGCTGCGCTCTTCCACCGTGCCATACACGGGAGCCCCCCGCACAGATAATCATGAGAACGAGTTTGTGGTAAAACCACAGCCAAAGTCTTAGAATGAGGCCTCGTAACAGACGCACGGGAAGCAATAGGAACAGCACGAACCAGAGGAGGGAGTGGAAGGAGTCGTGGAGCAGCAACCACGCGAGCGAAAACACCGATGTCAAACCGGTGAAGTGGAAGAGGAGGCGCGCTGCTCCATCACAGGAAAGAGCAGGGCCGAGAGGCGGTGGTACTCGAGTAGTGACACGCCCCATAGAGAAATGCAGGAGGAGGCTGCAAATGGCGACACAAGTGGCGAGGGGGTGGGTTTCAAAGGGTGAAGGCGACTTCCCCTGGAATTTCACTTGGATGAAGTTGATCAGGACAGAGACAATGGAGGGAAGATCCATGGTGCTGTGAGGAGCAAAGACGGGGACATTATTTATACTTTCCATCTATGTGCAAGGAAGTCATGGTCCAAGGACATACTTTTCTCGTCCAAAAAAAAAAGGACATACTTTTCCCACTTTAATAATTCGTCATCCGACACATCATTAAAGTTGGAAAAGTATGTCCTTAAACCTGTGTAGGATGATGAATCATTAAAGTCGGAAAAGTATTTCATTGAACCATAACTCCCTTAAAAAATGTTAAGGATATCTTTAAAGGAAGATACCCGTTGCATCCCTAAAATTTTGAAAAGGGAACTTGGAAAAAGGGCATTTGGATGTCCTTGATTGGAATGGACGTCCAAAATAAAGAGTATTAGATTGATGTCAAAAGAAGATTATTAACTTGATGTCCATGCCACTTTCCATGAAAAAATAAATATCAAATGATGTCCCTACCCTCACTCCTCACCACACTATAGAGAGGACGAAGGCCCTAAACTTTCTGATTTATTTTTTATTTGGTTATATTGACCGGGAGAAAAGCCATAAGCCTATCGCATTTATATTTATTTAGTCTTAAATTTTATAATTATATCAATTTAGTCATTCTAGTTAATTTTGATTAGATACTAATATGGATGACCATGGAAAACTTTTAATAATAATTTAATATATATTTTTTATTTTCTCTCTTTTTTCTCTAATTTTTTCTTTTTCCTTTCTTTCTTCTTTTTGCTGATGATAGGCAATAGTCGAGCAAGCTGGCCTCACCAAATCTAGCCTAGGCGAGGCTAACCCTCATAAGGCCTCGCCCAAGCCAAGGCATCCTTGCTTGGGATCGCTCTTGCTTGGCCTAGCCTAGCCTGTGGTGGGCAACAACGACCCTCACCTAGGCGAGGCCAACCTGCTCAACAATGGCCAAGGAAGAATAAAGAAAAAAAGAAAATAATAATAATAACAAATAAAAAAATTGAATTACTATAAAAAAAATTATCTATATTATGGCTAGACGTGCCATGCAGGACAACTAATATCCATATCAGTAATTTCCGATTAAAATTAGTCGAAATTATTGAATTGACATTAATTTGAATTGACACAAATATAATAGATTTATAATTTTTCTTTAAAAAGTGATATGTCCAACTTTAATTTTGAGTGACCTTATCCTCACTCCGCATAGGATCCATCAGTACATAATAACCTAAAGTATTTATCTTCATGAATGAAGTTGCAAGAAATGAGCTTGCGAAAAATAATAAATAAGAGCAAAACGTTATACCCAAGCCTAAGCCCAAGCCTAAGTGTTTCGTTTTAGCCCTTTCTTTAGTCTTGCTTCATTGCAAGAGAAATTACAAGAGAAGAAAGAAGGAGAGAAAACGGAGCCTGGCCAAGAAGAGCAAAAAAAAAAAAGAGAAAAGAAAAGAAGGAAAGAAACGGAGAGAGAGAGAGAGAGAGAGAGAGAGGAAACAAAGGGGGCTTTCGCTCCATGCACGCTTGGGAGAACTCGACAAGACGGATTAATTCTATTTGGTAGCAACAACTTTTATTTATCTAAGTGCAGGAATTTTCGTAATTAAGCCATAAATTATAATTATTCAGATTATGCAGTGTAGACAACAAAAGAGAAGGAGACTTTCTGGGATGCTTCATGTTCTCTGTAATGTGTTTCGTTTCCCGAAACTAGCTGAAAATACCGCAATATTTATGCTAAATTGCTCTTGCATGTTCCCTGTTAACTTGTCATTATGCGATTGGTTTTGCTATGACCACATTGCATTTCTGATTCTCCTCATGCCTTTCATTTCCTCATGAATGATAAGTCGGAGGGAATAATTTCTCAAGTCAAAGGGGAAAATTAATGGAAGATAAGCCTAACGCGACATGAATCACCCAATGAATGGATTGGTGATTTGTTGAGTTAGCCTCCCTAGTATACCCAATGTTTTCTCAAGTCAAAGGGGACTCTCAATGCATGCACATTTGAGAGGCTTGGTCAAGCCCGGTAAGGATTCGAAAATTTTATTTATCTAATGGAACAGGTTTTTGTAGTTAATCTATAAATTAGGTTTTGTATGGATTCTACGTTGCCGGGTTGATTTTAGAGGTTTTCAAGTTGTGAAATTATGTTGTAAAAAAAAAATTAGGGTGTTGCATAGCAAGACTTCATGAAAGTTGATATAGGTTTATGGTTTGGTCGTGATAAATGTTTAAAATTTTGCATGCTGTTGGAAACAATTTCCCAATTACTATGTTTGGCAATGGACTTTGCCCTTCTCGGGCCATCTTTTGGCTTTATGGTCTCTTAATAATTCGAAAGAGTTTTTTGTTGCAAGTAAACTCGCTTGAATTAGAGTTCTAAAATGAGGTTGACTCTGTTTGCAAAGTAGTTGTTAAGAGCTCTTTTGTCAAGTGAATGATTTGACTTAAGAATATGGCATCACCTACTGAAGTTTTAGTCGAGGTTAGTTGACACGTAAGTTTGAATATAGCATCGCCTTCAATAGGATTTTGAAACTTTTTGATTGGTGTAACTTTCGATTTGGATTTTGGTTAAGGGTAAGTTGTGATATTCTATAAATTTGTAAAAGCTCATGTTTTAAAAGTAACAAATTATATGTTAAGAAAGGCATTGCATGATATGATTTTGTTAAAACAGGCATTGCATGATATGATTTTGTTAAACAAAAAAAATACAGTTTAAAACAAATTTATCGCATAAAGCCGGATGGAGTGTGTACTACCCTTTTGGTATTTGAAATTTGAATGAATATTTCCGATCAGTATAAAACCGAGTTGAAATGATATCGCTCATATTTGGATTTTACTATACATTATATATTGGATTTGGATAAATGAGCCTGTAGTAGTACTTTATAATATGCATGGCGAATGCCCATTTGCTTAGAAGAGATTTGTGTTAGTCACTGAATTGTGGTTGCTCACGTTATCTATATCAAATCTTTTTCAAATTCTTCAACTAAGGTAGGATGTGAGAGTTATCGACAAGAAAATTTTATAGTTGGATTTTGATATGAGTTTAGATAGTCGTATATGTCTAAAATGATATTTGTGGGGTTTAATTGAGTTTTTTTTTTTTTTTTTTTTGTCGAAGGGTTTAATTGAGTTTGGAAATACATATTATATACACTTACTTTTTGATGAATTTCATAATCTTGATTTTGTAACTTACTCACCATTATATCAAGTATATAGATGAAGACATATTTTGATAACATGTTTACGTTGGTTTATGCTTAAGGCTATCTTTTCTAGGCAGGAGGACCTTGATGTTGTTTTCCCTATTTTTATAGAGTTGGGGGATGACAAATGTCAATGACAGGTCTTATTCACAAAATCAACAAAATAAAAACATCCAGTAATATATAGTTATTGTTTCTCCATTTCAATATAATCTTATCAATTTTATACTGCAATAGTAGCTGCTCATCCCTTTCTTTAAATACCCATCTATAGTGCAACATATTTTAAGCGTGAACGCACCTATTTTTGTAATTGTTGGATGTACTAGATCAAAATACTTTCAAAGCAGTTGAACATTTCCTTTTTTGGTGAAATATTACGAAAATAGGTTTCCATCTTGACAAGAGATCGCATTTTCTTCAATTTGAGATATCTTGGACTGTTGATGGAATCATGAATTTTTATGGGTTAATTCCCTAAAAAAAATTCCAACTTAAATTTCAATTTCAGTTCTATCTTGAACTTTTTTTGTCCCAACTTTCACTATGGTCCCACATATATCCATATGGTAAGGGTCATCACGTGACTCCCCATGGTCCCATTGCAACGTTAACATCGAAGCCTCTTGGAAACTTACTCTCAGAGAGAGAGAGAGATGGAATCGTTGTCATGGAAATTACCCAGTGCCTGCGTCTATATATATATATATATATGAGAGAGAGAGAGAGAGAGAGAGAGGTTTTGTCTGGTTTTTTCTGGTCAATAAAGGAGACTAAAGGAAACTGAGAAGTTGTTGAAGAGAGGTTTTGTCTAGTTTTTTTTTGGTCAATAAAGGAGACTAAAGGAAACTGAGGAGTTGTTGAAGAGAGGTCTAGTGGGAGAGAATAAATATGACATAAAAAAAAAATTCTATATCCTTCTTCTTTCTTCCCATAAAAAGTATGTGACTGGGTTCAAATGAGGGTTAGACCCTGATTAGTATAATGTATTTGAATTTTAGCATAAGGAATATACAAATGTCATCTTTTTGAGAGAGGAAAAAAAAAAGTTATTAAGGAGGAATATTTGTGGAAACTTTTAAAGAGGAGAGAGACATGGGAAAGGGCATGCGAAAGGGACAAGACTGATTGACTGATGAGAAATTAGTGAAAAAGGGAAGGAACGAGAAGGGCATAAGTGGAAACATCTGATGACTAAAAGTCTTGTTACAAAGAAATTACATTAGTTAGGTCATTGTCGTTACAAATTATTTCCGAATGATACTTTCCTCCATTATTTTTAGGCAAAATATCAAAAATTCTAAATCTATTACATTTGTACTAATTCAACCCTAAACTTTATAGGCAAAAAAATAAAAAAAATTCTAAACCTTTCAATTTTACTTATTTAGTTCTCAAACTTAAGACAATTTATCAAATAATCTTTTCAGTCAATTTTAATTGGAAAACGCTAGTCCCAACTAGTCGTCCTGTGGCATACCGGCGCTAATGTTGACAACATTTTAATTTTTTTTTTGAATTTTTCATCTTTTTTTTTCTTTTTTCTTTTTTCCTTTTTCTGCTTTTTTTTTGCTTTTGTTTCCTTTCGCCAGTGGTGGGTCTTAGGCAATGGCTAACAAACTTGTCATGACACAAGAAAATACGTGACTTCACCAATCTAGTAATGCACATTCCAATCGATATTTTGCTTTTATATATGAAAATTTTCTCTTGTCATTTGGACGCGTCGATTGTTATTGCACAGCCCAATATAGCTTCATCTGCCTTGTCACAAGTAAGCCCCGATGAGGATTCTCAGAATGTGACCATCCAACAAATGCTCAAGAGCTGCAAAACCTACGAACAAGCGATCTTGGGGCAAGTCTATGGATGCCATGCGTGCATAATATTCTTTCTCCACAAAAGCTGCACCATGTCTTCCATAGAGATGCAACACTCGTCTCTCCCTGATCACCCCCTCTCTCTCTCTTTTAATTAATTGGAGGAGCTAAATGTAATGCTTACTAGGGCTGTCAAATAGGTAGGTTGGGAGTCAAAAAATAGTTCGATTCAAATCAACCCATTTAATCCGTTTTGACTCATTTACATGCAGTATAAATCCAGGGATCCAAACCTGACCTGTACCTGAATTACTAAAACACGTCTATATTTAACTAAATCTATGAAAATTCATATCTACTCATTTAAAGCTCATTAGTAGCCATTATTTACTATGCATATACGTATATAACTAATTTTTTTCTATATTTGCTTTACTCTTTCTAATTTTCTACGTGGATCGCTATTTTATGATATTTTTACGAGGTGAAGGATGACGAATTGTACTCGATGACAAGCAATATCCTTGCTCTCATCAACCAGTGGGCTTCCAAACCCAGATTCAACCTCCACTGGACCCAACCTAATCCAACCCAACCCAACCCGCCTCGCTTTGCCCACATATATATTTTTCTTTTTGGGGGTAATCTTGGCCATATCGATAACAAAGAACAGCCCACGGGTGGTTTTTTATTGGGCTTAGAATTGGGGCTTGAGACAAATTGGGTCTCAAATGAATGTGCTACCTCTTTAATTCACAATAATAGTTCGACTTCAAGGTTCTCTTTTAACACAATACAGAGAGACTGAGAAGTGAAGGAAGATCTAGAAGTGCAAAGCGTGCAGAGAAGCGGAGTAGATCTAGAAGCACAAGGACAGGAGAGAAACAAGGTGGTGTTATTCACATTGATTGGACGCCTGACCATCAACCAGTTGCTGTGTTGAGAGCAGGAAGATGAGTACTCTACCTCGTTGCATGTCCAACTCAGTCGATACAGTCTCACCTCTGTCCCAGCCCCACAACGCCACCGTCGAGGCCCCAAATTTTGTTGTCGCGCCGGACTTTAAGTCTTTTTAAATCCATTTAGGCCTGGCCCTTAAAAGTTTAAATAACTTGTATGACCCACTTCTCAGAATATGAGTCAAAAAATGGGTCATGGACCCGTTTTAACTGACCCATTCTTCTTTGACACCCTCTAATGCTTACCATGGTCTCCTACTGCAGCAACTGCAAATTCAGCCTCGACATGGACACGGCTTTAACTCTATGTTCGCGAGATCTGGAGGGCAAGAAGGACTCGGTTTTCTACCACTTCGACCATCAGCATCCACTGGTCTTCCTCATGAAGCTTCAAAGCAGAATCAGGTGCAAAGCTTGTGAAAAGAACATACGAGATGACGTCCATGGTTGGCTTGATTGCCTCTTCTTTCTCCTCTGCCCGATCATCCTCTGCTGCTGGAACCGTCATAAGAAGGACGGTGCGTGCCAGGCTCATAATGCGTGCATCTATTGCTGGCTGAACCGGGGCTGCTCTTTTTTGCTCCATAAATCATGTGCTGAATCGCCCTCACTCATGCAACAACCTGTTCACCCCGCACATCCTTTTTCTTCTTGCATCAGGAAGGAGCGCTGTTGACATATGCCGTGAAGAGTGCTGACGCTCTGTCTTTTGCTGCATGGAAAGTGACAACGACTTCAACATTCGATGCACTTTTGAAAGGCCCACTTTGAAACATCACCTCCACGAGTATGTACTCTTTCTTAATTTAGATCTTCCGAACTGTGCTTCCTATGCAGTGTCTGCAGTAAATTTTGCAGGTTTGACTTTTACGGTTGTGTGCATTGCAACCTTAATCATCACAGAGTGCCTTCAACTACAGTAAAAGATTGTCATTTACTTCCATCAACTCACACTTTATGCTTCGTTCCTCGAAGATGATACCAGTGAGTTCTTTTGTGACCTTTGTGAGAAAATAAGGGACCCAAATCTGGGCGCTTACCCTTCCCCATTGTTAACTCATATCAAATGAGTTTTACCCACGGTGTGCTTTCATCACAGAAGCGCTCTCTTACTAAACAGACTTATAGCCAATAAATTGATACAAGATGCTGCCATGTGATATGGTGAATAGCCATATTCATTTTTAGCATCATATATATAGACTCATCGTCTGCAGTAAGTAATAATTAAAACAAAATGCGATAATACCAAACATTTCTACTACAGGTTGCAAGAATAGTGGAAGTACCTGAAGACCTTGCTATTGCTGAACTAGAGAAAAAAAAATTGCAATTCTGCAGAAAAAAAGTGGAAATAATGAGCACAGTTGGGGAGGCACTTACCTAGATGAAAAGAATTCGGGAGTCAGGAGAATACGTTTATGTTTGATGTTTCAACTTGCCTTCTTATGCAAGTCAATTGGACTCACTGCTACAGTTGACATCCAAGATTCTTGTTCTCTGCAGTAAAAGCAGATAAAAAACATATTTCTGAAGTGCAAGACTTGTGTGCTCTATGTTATGAATCGGAGTATTAAAATTGGGGATACATAATTTGATGATCAATCAACTTGTCAGGAAGTTTGCTGGTCTAATTACTTCCACATACACGCACGACAGATTTGTGTCGTTTGTACAGACTTGTCTCGAGCATTGGCATCCTATCTATCTTGCTTTGCATACATGAACTGTAAATTTTTTAGCAAGTGAAGATGGGAAAAGTTTGGTTCTAAAGTCTATGGTGAACCAAAATTCAGTTACATTGAACTGAAGCCTCCTGACTAAAAATCTACATTTCAGCATTTTTTTCTCACCTTGGCCCCAGCAACTTGAATGTCTGACTGCAGCAACAATTCAAGCTCCTGGCCAAAAGCCAATCAGCCAGTGAGACAACTTTAGTCTTGCATTGCAAGTTGACGCATTTGCTACAGCAAAGATCTAGTTGTCACCTCTCAGAGATAAAATGAAGACTATATGATGTAACGACTCTATTCCGCAATGAAAAACTAAAACCATATTATCTTCGGAATAGCTAGCAAGCAGTAATGGGGTATGGGGGACAGAGATGAGAAGGCTGACATCTTTCATTTTGATTTGGATCACTCAACAATAGAACAGAGCTTTTGAAATTGCAGCTGTGCTCGTGCATCCAAGGCATCTATATATCCCAGTTCATATGGATAAATGAGCAAATCCATAGTACGCCAGCAAAGAAAGTAAAATGACACATATCCATCCACTGGCCAAACAGAAAACTACAAAGAACGTCAATTTTTTTCAACTAATGAAATCTTATAATATCAGGTTAAGAGTACAAGTGCCAGACACGGCAATAGACAAAGAGTTGATATAGAAATACAGATTGAATGAACATTATAATCAGCTGCACTTGAATTTCTAGTTAAAGCAATAAGCCCATCAAGAAAGAAGAAAAATTTGGAGGGGAAGCAACTCCAACGTACGAGAAACAGTGATAGGAAGTAGTGTTGTGGCTGTGTTCTTTTTTTTTTCTTTTTTTTTTCTGGTCGCTGATGAGTTCGATTAAGTGGCAACACGGCCCATATTTTTCAACCGAGCATCACTATCGTTCACTTATGATCATTATGAAGCCACCGCCGGAGTCACCAGTCACCACCACCATCCACCGTGACGATTTCCAACCATTCAACGTATACAGGTCATAGATCACCGAGACATATGGTACACGAACATTAAAGAAGTTGGGGTGCTACCAGCGAGAAAATCACCATGCATATCAACGATTCCAGACCATATCTCCCAGCGGTAACCCCCATTTAAGGCCACAAGACCTAGCACATAAAACAGAGAAACAAACATCCTTACGTCGTTCTTACTTTCGGATTCAAAGATGAAAAACCGAGAGCAAATGAATGAATCAAAAGCGCTCCTTACGATTTGGATACGCAATGGACATTCAGATATGTAGATCCAGAGGGAAATTTTCACAAAAGTTCGCTTGGGCATTTTCACAAACGGCTAGCAGACACTTCAACCAAGGGATATAGATGCGAGAGTGAAACAACCATTCGTCCCCAACTGATGAACAAGTCGTCCAAACACATTTACATCGCTAGCAAGGCTTCCATTCGCGGTTGGAGTTGAGGTTTGGGGGAGATTTGGGCGACTGCGCGCGCGAGCGAGGGGTTTGGATTTGGGCGACAGCATCACATTATCCGATCATCAACCAACAACTCAATTCAAAAACGCAGGTGCAGAGGAAGAAGAAGGAGAAAATGAGAAATCGTCGTGAGATTGAAGAAGCAGGCCCGCGAAACACAAGAAAGGAAGCATCTTTTCGGGCAAAACATTCGGATTCGTTCGAGAAGAATCCGCAACATTAAGACAGTAAAAAGCGAATTCCATGGAAGACGCGGAGTCAGCTCGAAACTCTAGAAACGAAGAGAGAGAAAGACCGACGGCGAGGGGATGAGGAGGAGGAGGAGGGAAGCGGCCGAGGAACGGAGAGGCGATGCGGTTGCAGAGGCTCGCCGCCGCGGCCATCCTCTCCTCCGCCGTCGCCAGCCACCAGCGTCCGGCGCGCCACGTGGCGACTTTCCATACCATACCACCATAATGCTGTCTCCAGTTTTGGTTCCTACACCAAAACAATCGCGACCGTTGATTTTCGTATATTGATGGAATCCTTCGGAAAACGCTTTTTTCCAATGCTCTTTTGGGAATCAATTTCAGTTTTGCAAATGCATCTCTTAGAACGAGAAAGGTCGCGTAAAAAATGGTTCGGTCAAAAGGGAAAATAGCACCGGTTACTGTCAAAATGTTCAATTTGGCATACAATAAAGCTTGATTTTAAAATTTCTGTTTGTATTGAGAATTTTCATTTTTCTTTTTTATCGGGATAAAAGCATTCTCGAAAGTTAAAAAATTAATGCTGTGGATTATTTGTCTCTCCATTTTAGTTATCGATATTATGTATGAACAAAATCTCAAATTTTGATGGCTCATCCCACATTTACCATTATAATCTCACATTTTAGAATCCGCTCTAATTAAGTGAAGTAGTTAACAGGTTATACTACACAATAACTCTTTTAGGATGCGAGAAAACATTTGCATTTTCTCTTAATTGTGAAAAGAAATGGCTAGGGCTCGAGCAAGAGTCGTTCGATTTGAGTTGAGATTTGAAGAGATTAGAGCGAGATCTCATTTGGATTTAGGTTAGAGTTCTTTGACAGGGGTGAGCATTCGGGGATTTAGGCAAGAAAATAGCACAGTGATGATTTTATTTAAAAAAAAAAAATTATAGTGGAAAACGCTACTGTTTTGATCTCCAATGACTACATTAGTGTCAGCCTTCTACCAGTCCGGTCAAGTAGGACAGGCGGCATTGATTGGACATTCACGTAAGCATTTTCAGGCTAAATTAGCTGAAAAAACTAAATTTGACAAATTATTAAAAGAGTTAAGATTTTTTTTTTTTTTTTTTTGGTAATTTTCCCAAGAAATTCACTGAAAAAAAGTAGGAAATCTACAACACTACAATGTTTTCAAATAAGTAAGAAGTTTCAACGTCAGGAACAATATCCACTTAATATAGCTACTACAATGACCATTCTTCTCGTAGTAACAATTGTTGAGGTTATCTGCGATCTCTTCTATAACCAAAAGATCGCAATTTCTTTTGAGGGCTTTGCTATCTCAATCAGATTTAGTTGCTACAAAGTGCATGGCCATTTATGGCTGGGAATAGGAAAGATACAAAAGTGGAGTTGTACTTGTTCCCTGTTATCCGTTGAAGGCTTGGGGACTCCTTTTGGCTTCAGATAAAAGAGAAGATTGCCCCAAGCGCCTCTAATACAAAATTAGCATAGTTTCCTGGAGTACTAATCATTTATTTTAAAGTGGTCCAATTAGTTTTCCAATCAAGGAACAATATAACGATTGGGGCACTCAGACTTCCAGCATGAAACGCAGATCCACAACCGAGCGTGGCAACTGTAGTTGTGCTCTTCCACCACGCCATACACGAGACCATGCCGCATGGATAATCATGAGAACGAGTTTGCGGTAAAACCACAGCCAGAGTTTTTGAATGGGGCTGCGCAACAGATTCACGGAAAACAACAGGAACAGCACGAACCAGAGGACGGAGTGGAAGGAGTCATGAAGCAGCAACCATGCGAGCAAAAACACCGATATCAAACCGGTGAAGTGGAAGAGGAGGCGCGCCGCTCCATCACAAGAAGGAGCAGGGCCGCCAAATGGTGGTGCCTGATTAGTGACCCGCCCGAAAAACAAACACAAGAGGAGGCTGCAAATGGCAACGCGTGTGGCGACGGAGTGGGTTTCAAAGGGTGAAATTGGCTTCGCTTGGTAATCCACTTGGATGAAGTTGACCAGGATTGAGATAATGGGGGTAAGATCCATGGCGTAGTGACTAGTGAGAGGCGAGGACAGGAGCATCATTTATGCTTTTGTTCCCTGATAAAGTGGCGGGAAAATGTCACAAATAGTCCCTATATTTTTACTCAATGTCCAATTTCGTCCCTAAACTTTCGATTGGCTCAATTTGGTCCCTGAACTATCGATAAAATGTCCGATTTAGTCTCTGAACTTTCGAATGACTCAATTTGGTCCCTAAACTATTAATAAAATGTCCGATCCAGTCCCTGAACTTTCGATCGGCTCAAGTTGGTCCCTGAACTATGATGAAATGTCAAATCTAATCCTTCGTTACCATTTTTCTTTTTTTTTTCCTTTTTTTTTCGCTTTCCCCGGCGGACGGCCGGTGTCCGGCGAGGGCCCCTCGCCGGCGTCCCTCGCAAGCGCCGGCGAGGGGCTCTCCCTCGCAGACGCCGGCGAGGGGCCATCCTCGCCGGCATCTGCGCGGGGCTCTCCCTCGCCAGATCTAGCAAGGGGCCGTCCTCGCCAGCGTCTGCGAGGGAGAGCCCCTCCCCCGCTTGCGAGGGACGCCGGCGAGGGAGCCCCTCGCCCTCGCCCGACGCCGGCGAGAGGGCCCCCGCGAGACGTCGGCGAGGGGCCGTCCCCGCCGGCGTCGCGCGGGGCTCTCCTCGCCGGATCTGCGAGGGAGAGCCCTCGCCCCGCGAGGACGCCGGTGAGGGGCCCTCGCCAATCCGGGGCGAGGGAGCCCCTCGCCTCGCCCGACGCCGGCGCGGGGCTCTCCCTCGCAGATTTGGCGAGAGGCCGTCCTCGCCGGCGTCTGCGAGGGAGAGCCCTCGCCGGCGTGGGGCGAGGGCGACGGCTCCCTCGCCGGCGTCCCTCGCAAGGGGGCGAGGGGCTCCCTCGCTAACCTTGTGAGGGAGCCCCTCGCCGGCGTCGGGCGAGGGCCCCTCGCCGGTGTCCCTCGCCGGCACTTGCGAGGGACGCCGGCGAGGGTCCTCGCCGAACGCCGGCCCTCTGCCGGGGGAAAGTGAAAAAAAAAAAAAGGAAAAAAAAAAAAAAAAAAAAAAAAAAGAAAAGAAAAAAGAACGAAGGATTAGATTTGACATTTCATCATAGTTCGAGGACCAACTTGAGCCGATCGAAAGTTTAGGGACCTGGATCGGACATTTTATTAATAGTTCGGGGACCAAATTGAGTCATTCGAAAGTTCGTGGACTAAATCGGACATTTTATCAATAGTTCAGGGACCAAATTGAGCCAATCGAAAGTTCAGGGACGAAATTGGATATTGAGTAAAAATATAGGGACTATTTGTGACATTTTCCCTAAAGTGGCACGGACGTCAATTAACAAAAGAAAGAGTATAAAATTGATGTCCGTGCCACTTTATCGAGGGAACAAAAGAAAGAAAGAGTATAAAATTGATGTCAAGTAATGTTACCGATGTCGGTGATTGAATATTGAAAGAAAGAGTATAAAGTTGATGTCTGACCAATGTCGGTAATTGAATATTGAAAGAGAGTATAAAATTGATGTCCTATCAATTGATGTCCTTATCCTCACCCCTCACAACGCCATGCTGGGGACGAAGGACTTGAACTTTCCGATTTATTTTTTATTTGGTTATATTAAAAGGGAGAAAAGTGTCCAAAAATAAAAGCATAAGCCCTATCGTATTTATGTTAATTTAATCATAAACTTTATAATTATGTCAATTTAGTCATTTATGTTGATTTTGACCAAATATTGCTCATGTGGACTACCAAAGAAAATTTGTAATAATAATAATATTTTTTTTTTTTCTAATTTTTTTCATTTCTTCTTCCTTTTGCCATTCATAGACAATGACCAATTGGGCTTGCCTTCCCAAATCTGACCTAGGCGAGGGTGAGGGCTCCCCTTGCCCAATCTAAGGATTGCTCTCACTTGGCCAGCCTCTCTTGTGGTGGGCGACGGTAACCCTCACCTAGGTGAGGCAAGCCTACTCGGCAATGGCCAATGGCTGATTATTGGCAAAAAGGAAGAATAAATTAAAAAAAAAAAAAAAAAAAAAAGTATTGAATTATTATTTAAAATTTTCTATGTCAAAGCTAGGCATACCATATAAGATATGCGGTATCTATGTTAGTAATTTTCGATCAAAATTAGTCAAAAAGACTTAATTGACACTAGGTTAAATTCACACAAATGTAATAGGCTTAGGATTTTTTTGACATTTTTCCTATTAAAAAAGTTATTTGCCCAACTTTAATTTCGGGTGACCTTATCCTCACTCCGTATACTATGATAAGTATTCATCAGTACATGATAACCCAAAAGATATATCTCCATGTTTAAAGCTGCAATAAAGGGGCTTGCAAAAAATAATAAACAAGAGCAAACCATTAAGCCCGAGTGTCTCGTTTTAGCCCTTTCTTTAGTCTTGCTTCATTGCAAGGGAAATTACAAGAGCAGAAAGAAAGATAAAAGGACAGAGTCTGGCCAAAAATAACAAAAAAAGAAAAGAAAAGAAGGAAAGCAGAGTTCGGAGAAACCGAGAAAAAGAAAAGGAAGGAAACAAAGGGGGGCTTTCGCTCGATGCACGCTAGGGAGAACTCAACAAGACAGATTAATTCTATTTGGTAGCAACAACTTTTATTTATCTAATTGGAGAAAATTTTGTAATCAATCCGTAAATTGTGATTATTCAGATTACGCAGTGCAGACAACAAAAGAGAAAGAGACGTTTCGGGATGCTTCCCGTTCTCTATAATGTGTTTTGTTTCCCGAAACTAGCTGAATGTACCGCAATATCTATGCTAAATTTCTCTAGCATGTTCCTTGTTAACTTGTTGTCTTGCAATTAGTTTTGCTATGGCCACATAACGCTTCTGATTCTCCTCTCACCTTTCATTTCCTCATGAATGATAAGTCGGAGGGAATAATTTGATCCAGGAGTTTTGATATTCATTGCAACTTACTTGTTTTGGGTAAGTTGGCGTTTTGAAGTATGTAATGTACCTCTTGATCTTTCCATGGCTTTTTGGCTGTTGATGACAATAGTAGCAAAAGCAATTGTACTACTAGAATTTGGCTCACAATCTGACTATTCTAGCTCCTAGTAAAGTTAGGTTGGAATAGAACGGCTTCCAAAAACCTTTTGATATGAGCTCTACACGGCTCTGATTTTCCTTTTTCTAAACGTAGTTCATTCTATCATTTGGATAGGTTTACTTACAACTCCTTGGAAGAGTACCTCCCTGTTTTGTTCTTCCTTTGCAAAAAATTGCTCACCTGGGTCTTAGTCTTCATAGTTTATACAAACACCAACTTTTGACCTATGGATCTAAATTAAGCTTAACTAGTTGAAGTCGTAGGTTGTATGATGAACTGCGTCTGTAACAACTTCAATCTATATTTTGTTTTCAAGGGTAAAAAATGTGGACAATTATTTGACTTTTGAAAATGAAATCGAGATTTAGTCAAAGATAATAAACATTACAAGTTTAATGGTAACTACTACTTTCGTGAACCTTATCGACATAGTTTACGGACTATTGTACTATACTCTTTTTCGATAATGTGGAATTCAAGATTGTTGCATAACATGCTCATTTATGGATAAATTGATAACTAGTAAAAAGTAAATTTGGCTCATACCATTTGTACGAATTTTATTGAATGGCAAATGGAAACATTACTTTTACATATAAGGTGAATTTATTTTCACAGACTATTAAGTTATGTCAAGTTACATCCATTTTTACAATTTATAAAACTGTTATCGTAATATTGTCTTAAGTTACTTTTATAGTAAGTTGGATAACAACTTTATAATAATTATATAGACAAGCCAAACGTGAATGCACCTCTATGACCTTATACAATGTCTAAAGTTTTATTCATTAGTTGATTTATGGAAAATTATATTAAAATTGCAGCTGACCTACTAAATGAAAAATGAAATGAAACTTTTCATGGGCCACTTTAGTTTTATTAACTATTGCATTAAGGCTTAAATAATTTTAAAAAAATTATACAAATTAACACTGAAATACAACATCAACTAATATATGGGAGTGGGGTACAATTCATATCACCCCATTTGCTTCGTGTTGATATCACTCAACAACTATGATTCCATTCAAAACGCCTTTTTATATCCTAGTTTGCCTTGGTGATCATGCATTGAATCTCCGGAACCTGGGCCCAAGGTCGTACTTGCTTGGGATGTCTCCTGTGCTGGTCTTGGATCCGCAGCTCAACCCTACTGCCGTGAATCGTGTCAATTCTTCTTTCACGAGTCATGCCCCGAATTTAGCATGCTATCCGCCCATCACAGGCCCCGCTTGAACGCCTAGTAGGCAGATGACGAGGAGGATGGTCTTTGTTGCCATCAGTGTGAGCAGGCTTCCTTCTTGCCATTCAGATGGTCGAGCGTTACTGCAAGGCCTGATATTGCCTCCCCTGCCTAGTCACAACTCTAAGCCTGATGAAGATTTTGAGAACGTGACCATCCAACATTTTGCTCATTAGCATCTGCTCACATCCCATCATGTCGGGACGAAAAGTAGAATCAAATGCAAAGCCTGCTTCGAGATCTATGGATGCTGCACAGTGCATATTCTTAATTCACAAGAGCTGCGCCGAGTCTACTCCAGAGAAGCAACACCTCTCTTTCCATTTCACCCATCAGCATCTACTGGTGTCCTTCCATGTGAAGCTTGAAAATAGAATCTAGTGCAAAGCTTATGAACTAAACATACCAGGTGCGTTTTATGCTTGTCTGGCTTGCCTCTTCTTTCTCCAATTCATGATCATCTGCTGCCGCTGGAGCTGAATCATGTGAAGGATAGTGCGTGCAAGGCTTGCGATGAATATGTCAAAGGTTTAGCCCATTCCTGCCTGGAGCAGCCTGCTGTTTTCTGCTCCATAAATCATGTGCTGAATTGCCCTCAATCATGTGACACACCGTTCACCCTGGCACATCCACTCCTTCCTGAATGCTCACCGATGCATGTCGTGAAGAGCATTAACGCTGTGTTCACTGTGCAGAATGCAACTTCGACTTCAACATTCCATGCACTTTTGGAAGGCTCACTTTGAAACATCACCTCCACGATCATACACTCTTTCTTATATTAGATCTACTGACCCGTGCTTCCTATGAAGTGTCTGGTAGATTTTGCACATTCGACTTTCTCGGTCTTGTGCAGTGCAGTCTTAATGTCAATCATGATTACCTTCCACAATTACCACCAACAATAAAAGATCACCATCACCTCCATCAGCTCAAACTTTACATTTCATCCATCGAAGATCATGCCAGTGAGTACTATTGTGACCTTTGAGAGAAAACAGACCTGAATCTAGGTGCTTTCACCTGCGACAAATGCCCCTGCGCATTGATTACTCATATTGAATGCATTTCACCCATGGTACGCTTTCATCACAGAAGTGCTCTCTCACTAAACTGACATTGCCCAACGAGGAGGTATAAGATGCTGCCTTGTGATGTGGTGAATAGCCCTGTTCTTTTTTCTTTCTTTAACATCATATATAGACTCATTCTCCACAATAAGTTATAATCAATAAAAAATATGGTAATACCAGATTTTTTTTTTTTTTTTAAGTAATGGAAGTACCTGAAGACCCTGCTATTGCTGAACTAGATGAAAAAATTGCAATTCTGCAGGAAAAAGCGGACAGAGTGAGCACACAACTGAAGGTACTAAAAAATAACGGGCAATGCTGGTCTCAAAAAATCTCAAAAAGATGCAAGTGAAGCACATGTAGTTGCAGAGTTGGGGAGGCACTTATCCAGAAGAAAAGAATTGGGAGGCAGGAGGCAACCCTTCTGTTTGATGTTTCAACTTACGTTCTTAAGCAAGTCAATCAGAATCCCTGCTAACACTCGACATCCAAGATTGTTATTCTCTGCAGCAGAAGCAGATAAATATCATATTTTTTAGTGTGAGACTTGTTTGCCTCATGTTATGAATTACTGTACTAACATTGGGATGCATAAGTTGATTATGAATTGACTTGTCAGGAAGCTTGCAGTCATTATTTCCTCAAAAAATGAATATCAGATGTGTGTAGTTTGTACAGACTAGCCTCAAGCTTTTGCATACTATCTATATGGCTTGCCATTTATGAACAATAAATTCTTTTCCAGCACATGAAGACAGGAAAAGTTCAGTTCTAACATCTGCAGTCTACCAAAATTCGGTTATATTGGACTAGAGCCTCCCAAAAAAGAAATCTACATTTTAGCATTGTTTTCTCACCTTGGCCCTGGCAACTTGAATCTCTGACTGAGGCAACAATTCTAGCTCCTGGATGAAAACCAATCAACCAGTGAGACAAAATAGCCTTAAATTGAATCTCTTTTGCTTTCGATCAATTGGAGGAGCTAAATGTAACGCCTGCCATGGTTTCCTACTGCAGTGAATGCAAATTCAGCCTCAACATGGACTGCACAGCTTTAACTCTATGTTCACAAGACCTAGAGGGCAAGAAGGACTTGGTTTTTTACAATTTTGACCATCAGCAGTCACTGGTCTTCTACATGAAACTTGAAAGCAGAATTAGGTGCAAAGCTTGTGAAGAGAACATACCGGGCGAGGTCTATGGTGGCCTTGATTGCCTCTTCTTTCTTCCCTGCATGATCATCCTCTGCTGCTGGAACTGTCATATGAAGGATGGTCCATGCAAGGCTTGTGATGAATCCATCAGATGTTTAACCTATCGCTGGCTGGAGCAGAGCTGCTCTTTTCTGCTCTATAAATCATGTGCTGAATTGCCCTCAGTTATGCAACAACCTGTTCACGCCACACATCCTTTTCCTTCTCATATTAGGAAGGAGCGTTGTTGACATACGTCATGAAGAGTGTTGACGCTCTGTCTTTCACTGCATGGAATTTGACTACGACTTCAACATTTCATGCACTTTTGAAAGGCCCACTTTGAAAAAACACCTACACAAGCATATACTCTTTCTTATTTTAGTCTACAGAACTGTGCTTCCTATGCAGTGTCTCTGGTAAAATTTGCAGGTTCGACTTTTATGGTTGTGTGCAGTGCAATCTTAGTTATCACAGATTGCCTTCCACTACAGTAAAAGATTGCCATTAACTTTCATCAACTCACACTTTACGCTTCGTTCATCAAAGATGATACCAGTGAGTACTATTGTGACCTTTGTGAGAAGATAAGGAACCTGAATCTGGGTGCCTATGTCAGCAATGAATGCCCCTGTCCATTGATTACTCATATCAAATGTGTATTGCCCACCGTGCACTTTCGTCACAAGCGCTATCTTACTAAACAGATTCTAGGCAACAAATGGATACAATACCATGTGATGTGGTGAATAGCCATGTTCCTTTTTAACATCATATATACAGACTCATCCTCCACAACAACTAATAATCAAGAGAAAATGCTCCAATACCAAACATTTTTTTAATACAGGTTGCTGGAATAGTGTAAGTACCTAAATACCCTGCTACTCTGAACTCCATGATAATATTGCATTTCTGTAGGAAAAATTTGAAAGAATGAACATGCAATTGGAGGTACTTGAGCAAAGACAGGCAATGTTGGTCTCCAAAAGCCGCAAATGTAAGTGCATTTAGTTGCAGGGAGGCACTTACCAAGACAAAAAGAATTTCCTTTCTGTTTGATGTTTCAACTTATGCTCCCATGCAAGTCAATTGGACTCACTGCCACAGTCGACATCCAAGATTGTAACTCTCTGCAGTAAAAGCAAATGAATATCACATTTTTTAAGTGCGAGACTTGAGTGCTCTACATAATGAAATAAAGTTGACACTCGGATGCATAATTTGATTGTGAATCAACTTGGCAGGAAGCTTGCCGGTCTAATTATTTCCTCAGATACAACATCAGATGGGTGTAAGTTTATACAGACTTGTCTCGTGCATCTGCATACTATCTATCTAGCTTCGCATACATGAACTGTATATTCTTTAGCACATGAAGAGTGAGAAAAGTTTGGTTCTAACATCTACAGTCAACAAGAATTCAGCAATCTTGAGCTAAAGCCTGCCAAAAGAAAAAAATCTACATTTCAGCATTCTTTTCTCACCTTGGCCCCAGAAACTTGAGTGTCCAACTGAAGCACCAATTCAAGCTCATGGCCAAAAACCAATCTGCCAGCGAGACAACGTAGTCTTAGATTGCAAGTTAACGCATTTGCCACAGCAAAGATCTAGTTGTCACCTCTCAGAGGTCAAACAGAGACTATGATGTAAGATTCCCACATTCTGCAATTACAAACTACAACTATATTATCATCGGAATAGCTAGCAAGTAGTAATGGTGTAAATGGAACAGAGATGAAAAAGTTGACATCTTTCATTTTGGTTTGATCACTGAATGATGTTAGTGTTAGATCAAAGCTTTTGAAATTGTAGCTGTGCCCACGTTATCAAGGCATCTATTTATCTTAGTTCATATGGATATATGAGCAAAACCATAGGACACCAGCAAA
This sequence comes from Eucalyptus caleyi, assembly GCA_014182885.2. Lineage (NCBI taxonomy): Eukaryota > Viridiplantae > Streptophyta > Magnoliopsida > Myrtales > Myrtaceae > Eucalyptus > Eucalyptus caleyi. The sequence continues at coordinate 9,506,444 of CM024469.2, read as the reverse complement.
GAATGTAAAACGACACATATCCATCCACTGGCCAAACAGAAAGGTACAAAGAGATTCACCAAAAAAAGAAGGAAATCTGCAACACTCAGCAATGCTTTAAAAGAGGTCAGAAGCTTTAACCTCAAGAACAATTACTATCCCTTATATGGCTACTAGAAACGACTATTCTTCTCTTGGTAACAATTGTTGAGGTCGTCTTCAATCTCTTCGATAACAATAGATTGCAATTTCCATTGAGGGCTTAGCCTATCTTAATCTGATTTAGTTGGCCCAGGGTGCATGACCATTCATGGCCAGGAATAGGTAAGATACACAGGTGGTTTTTAGGCTTGCGATTTTCTTATGGATTCAGATATGGTCGCAACAAGGCCCAAGCGCCTCCTAAACAAAACTAGCTAGCTTCCTAAAGTACTTATTCTTTCGTTTTACAGTGGTTAGATTACTTTATCCAAGCAGGGAACAGTCGAACAACTACGGGGCTCAGACTTGCGGCCGGGGCGGATCCCCAACCGGGGGATGTGAATGTGGCTGCGCTCTTCCACCACGCAGAGACTGCGCCGCACGGATGATCATGGGGACGAATTCGCCATATAGCCACAGCCAAAGTTTTTGAATGAGGTCGCGCAACAGACTCACGGAAAGTTTTTGAATGAGGTCGCGCAACAGACTCACGGAAAGCAACAGGAGCAGCACGAACAGCCAGAGGACGGAGTGGGAGGAGTCGTGGAACAGCAACCACGCGAGCGAAGCCACCGATATCGAACCAGTGAAGTTGATGAGGAGGTGCCATGCTCCATCCCAAGCAAGAGCGCGGCCGCCAGACGGGGGTGCCCGATTAGCGAGATGCAGCAACAGAAAATGCAGGAGCAGGCTGCAGATGGCAACACCGATGGTGACGGGGTGGGTTTCAAAGGGTGAAATCGACTTCCCCTGGAATTTCACTTGGATGAAGTTAACCAGGATGGAGACGATGGATGTGAGATCCATGGCGCTGTGAGGGATGAAGGCAGAGACATCATGGTGGTTCTTTTATTCAGAGTGGCATTTGGAGCTTTGCAGGCAATGGAGCTTTGCAAAGCTCCATTGCCTGCAAAGCTAAAGCTCCATTGCCTGCAAAGCTCCAAATGCCACTCTGAATAAAAGAACCACCATGATGTCCCTACCTTCATCCCTCCACTGGAGTGGACAGTGGAGGAACGCCTTTGAACTTTCCTAGTTATTTTTTCTTGGGTTAAAAAAAAAAAAAAAAGACTTCATTTTGTCTTACTCGAATCTTGGATGAAGTCCACCGCATCAACTGAAACAAACGGAGCCTAATTTTTTTTTTTTCTTAGCAAAATGCGGAAGTCGAACCTCATACCTGAAAATAAATGTCCTCACCCCACTCGTCTCACCCCATTCAATTTTCTTACAATCGGGCAAGGTAACCTTATTCTCATTCCACATAGTTTAGCATCAATACATAACAACTTAAAAGATTTATGTCCATGATTAAAGTTTTAATAACCGGGCTTGCAAACCATAATAAATAAGAGCAAAACAGTAAGCCCAGGCCCAAGTGCATCGTTTAAGCCCTTTCTTCGGTCTTGCTTCGGTCTTGCTTTAATTGATGCCATCACAAGGGCATTTCTAGAGCAGGAAGAGAGAAAGAAAGAAAACAGTCTGACCAAGAAGAACAAACCCCCCCCTCCCCCAAAAAAAAAAAAAAAAAAGAAAGAAGGAAAGTAGAGTCTGGAGAAACTAAGAAAAAGATAGAGAAAGAAAAATTAATGGAAGATAGGGCCAACGCGACATGTATCACCCAATAAATGGATTGGTGATTTGTTGAGTTAGCCTCTCTAGTATACCCAATATTTTATCAAGACAAAGGGGGCTCTCAGTACATGCACGTTTGAGAGACTTGGTCAAGCTTGATTATTTTTGTTTCATGGCAATTGGTAAGGATTCAAAAATTTTATTTATCTAATGGAAGAAGTTTTTATAGTTAATCTATAAATTAGGTTTTTTATGGATTCTACGTTGCCGGGTTGATTTTAGATGTTTTCAAGCTGTGAAATTATGTTGTAAAGAAACTTTAAGGTGTTGCATAGCAGGACTTCATGAAAGTTGATTTAGGTTTATGGTTTGGTCGTGATAAATTTTCAAAGTTTTGCACGCTATTAGAAACAATTTTCCAATTACTGTGTTTGGCAATGGATTTTGCCATTCACCGGCCATCTTTTGGCTTTATGGTCTCCTAATAATTTGAAAGAGTTTTCCGTTGAAAGTAAGCTCGCTTGAATTGAAGTTCTGAAAAGTAGTTGACTCTGTTTGCAAAGTAGTTGTTAAGAGCTCTTTTGTCAAGTGAACGATTTGACTCAAGAATATGGCATTGCCTACTAAAGTTTTAGTCGAGGCTAGTTGACACGTAAGTTTGAATATGGCGTCACCTTCAATAGGATTTTGAAAATTTTTGGGCAGTGTAATTTTCGATTTGAATTTTGGTACGGGATAAGTTGTGATATTCTATAAATTTGTAAACTCAATGTTTTAAAAGTAATATATAATATGTTAAGAAAGGCATTGCATGATATGATTTTGTTAAAACAAAAAAGTACAGTTTAAAACATATTTGTTGCATAAAGCCGGATGGAGTGTTTACTACCCTTTTGATATTTGAAATTTAAATGAATATTTCCGATCAGTATAAAGCCGAGTTGAAGTGATATCGCTCACATTTGGATTTTACTATACATTATTCATTGGATTTGGATAAATGAGTCTCTAGTAGTACTTCATAATATGCATGGTGAATGCTCCATTTGCTTAGAAGAGATTTGTGTTAGTTACTGAGTTGTAGTTGCTCACATTATCTATATCAAATCTTTTTCAAATTCTTCAACTAAGGTAGGAGGTGAGAGTTATCAGCGAGAAAATTTTATAGTTGGATTTTGATATGAGTTTAGATACTTGTATATGTCTGAAATGATATTTGTGGGATTTAATTGAGTTTGGAAATACATATTATACAGACTTACTTTTTTTTTTTTTTAATGAATTTCAGAATTCTTGATTTTGTAACCAACTCACCATTTTATCAAGTATATAGATGAAGACATATTTTGATAACATGTTTACGTTGGTTTATGTTTGACGCTATCTCTTCTAGGTAGGAGGACGGTGATGTTGTTTTCCCTTTTTTTTTTATAGAGTTGGGGATGACAAAAGTCAACGACAGATCTTATTCACAAAATCAACAAAATAAAAACATACAGCAATACATCGTTGTTGTTTCTCTATTTCAGTATAATCTTATCAATTTTATACTACAATAACAACTGTTCATCCCTTTCTTTAAATACCCATATATAGTGCAACATGTTTTCAGCACGAACTCACCTATCTTTGTAATTGTTGGATGTACTAAATCCGGTCAAAATACTTTTGAAGCAATTGAACATTTCTTTTTTTTTTTTCTGGTGAAATATTACGAAAATAGGTTCCCATCTTGACAAGAGATCACATTTTCTTTGGTTTGAGATAGGATTGTTGATGGAATCATGAATTTTTATGGGATAATTCCTTAAAAAAATTCCCAACTTTAATTTCAATTTTCAGTTCTATCTTGAACTTTTTTTATCCCAATTTTCATTATGGTCCCATATTTATCCATATGGTAAGGGTCATCACGTGAGTCCTATTGTCCCATTGCCGCGTTAATGTTGAAGAGAGGTCTGGTGGGAGAGAATAAATATGACAAAAAAGCATAGAATTCTATCTCCTTCTTCTTTTTCCCCAAAAGAAGCATGTGACCCAATTCAAAATTTGGGTCAGACCCTGATTAGTATAATGTAATCGAATTTTAGCAAAAGAAATATACGAATGTCATCTTTTTGAGAAAGAGGAAAAAAAATAAGGTATTCAGAAAAAGAAAATTGAGTATGCATCATAATCCTTATTTCGTCCAAATTAAATCATAAATGTCATCTTTTCCAAAAAGAGAAAAAAAAAAGTATTGATGAGGAATATTTCTGGAAACTTTTAAAGAGAAGAGAGAAATGGGAACGGGCATGTGAAAGGGACAACAACTGATTGACTATGAGAAATAAGTGAAAGAGGGAAGGAACAATAAGGGCATAAGTGGAAACATTTGATGACTAAGTCTTGTTACAAAGAGATTACATCAAACATGTCATTGTCATCACAAGTCACTTCCAAATGATACTTTTCTTTATTATTTTTTAGGAAAAATACCAAAAAATTCTAAATCTATTACACTTGTATTAATTTAATCATAAACCTTACAAACAAAAAATAAAATAAAATAAAATTCTAAACCTTTTGATTTTGCTAGTTGATCATCAAACTTTAGATAATTTATCAAATAATCTTTTCAGTCAATTTTGATTAAAAATGCTAGTTCCAACTAATCGTCTTATGCGGTATACCGATGCTAATGTGGACAGTATTTGTAAAAAAATTGATTTTTAAATATATATTTTAAAATTTCCCTCTTTTTTCCTCCTTTTTTGCTCTTTTTTTTTTTTTTTTGATTTTTTTCTTCTTTTGTTTCCTTTAGCTGGTGGTGGGTCTTAAGCGATGGCTGACAAACTTGTCACGACACAAGAAAATATGTGACCTCACCGATCTAGTAATGTACATTCCAATCAATATTTCACTTTTATATATGAAAATTTTCTCTTGCCATTCAGACACGTCAATTGTTATTGCACGGCCCAATATAGCTTCGTTTGCCTTGTCACAACTAGGCCCCGATGAGGATTCTTAGAATGTGACCATCCAACAAATGCTCAAGAGCATCCGCTAAATTCCATCATCTCAAGATGAAAAGAATCAAATGCAAAGCCTACGAGCAAGCGATCTTGGGGCAAGTCTATAAATGCTATGCATGCATATTCTTTCTCCAGAAACGCTGCACTGAGTCTTCCATAGAGATGCAACACCCGTCTCTCCATGATCACCCTCTCTTTCTTGCATTCGATCAATTGGAGGAGCTAAATGTAATGCTTACTAGGGCTGTCAAATAGGTAGGTCGAGAGTCAAAAAATGGTTCGATTCAAATAGACCTATTTGATCCGTTTTGACTCATTTACATGTAGTATAAATTCAATGACCCAAATCCAACCTGTACCTGAATTACGAAAACACATCTATATTTAACTATATCTATGAAAATTCATATCCCCTCATTTAAAGCTCATTAGTAGCCATTATTTACAATGCATATATGTATAACCACTTTTTTTTTTTTTTTTTCTATATTTGCTTTACTCTTTCTAATTTTCTACGTGGATTGATATTTTTTGGTATTTTTACAAGGTGGAAGATGATGAATCCTACTCGACGACAAGCAATACCCTTTTCTCATGAACCGGTGCTTTTCTAAACCCATATTCAACCTCCACTACACCTAACCCCATCGAACCCAACCGAACCCAACCCACTTTGCCCACATATATATTTTTCTTTTTGGGGGTGATTTCGGCCATATCGATGAGAAAGAACAGCCCATGGGTGCTTTTTTATTGGGTTTAGATTTGGGGCTTGAGACAAATTGGGTCTTCAAATGAACGTGCTACCTCTTTAATTCTCGATAATACTTCGACTTCAAGGCCCTCCCTTAACACAATGCAGAGGGACTGAGAAGTGAAGGAAGATCTAGAAGTGCAAAGCGTGCAGAGAAGCGGAGTAGATCTAGAAGCACAGGGACAGGAGAGAAACAAGGTGGTGTTATTCACATTGATTGGAGGCCTGACCATCAACCAGTGGCTGTGCTGAGAGAAGGAAGAGGAGTACTCTACTTCGTTGCATGTCCAAGTCCATCGATACAGTCTGACCTCTGTCCCAGCCCCACAACGCCACCGTCGAGGCCCAAATTTTGTCATCGCGCCGAACATTTAGGTCTTTTTAGATCCATTTAGGCCTGGCCCTTAAAAGTTTGAATAACTTGTATGACCCACTTCTCAAAATATGAGTCAAAAAATAGGGACTGACCCACTCTTTGGCACCCTCTAATGCTTACCATGGTCTCCTACTGCAGCGATTGCAAATTCGCGAGATATGGAGGGCAAGAAGGACTCGGTTTTCTACCACTTCGACCATCAGCATCCACTGGTCTTCCTCACGAAGCTCGAAAGCAGAATCAGGTGCAAAGCTTGTGAAAAGAACATACCAGGTGAGGTCCACGGTTGCCTTAATTGCCTCTTCTTTCTCTGCCCGATCATCCTCTGCTACCGGAACTGTCATACGAAGGATGGTGCGTGCAAGGCTCGTCCGTGCATCTATCGCTGGCCGAACCAGGGCTGCTCTTTTTTGCTCCATAAATCATGTGCTGAATCGCCCTCACTCATGCATCAAGAAGGAGCGCTGTTGACATATGCCGTGAAGAGTGTTGACGCTCTGTCTTTCGCTGCATGGAAAGTGACTACGGGTGCGTTTGGTTCAGCATTTGTAATGGGCTTTGAGTCCAATGCAAATGTTGAAAGCCCAAAGCTATTTGGGGAAAATGCAGTTGTGTTTGGTAAAAAAATTTTGCAAATGGACTTTGAATTGAACGCGCGTTTGGTAAAAAAAAGCATTTGGAAAGGGCTTTGTGGGTATTATATTTTCTTTTCCTTTTTTTTTTGGAAAAATCAGGTAAACCCTTCGCCGGACCGGCGAAGGGCTGCGGCCGCTGGCGCGCCAGATCTGGCGCCGGCGGCCGTCGGCTGAGGTCGCCCGAGGTCGGGCGACCTCCGGCGAGGGTCGCGCGACCCAGCCGAGGGCCGCCGGAGACCCTCGCGAGACCCAGGCGAGGGCCGCCTGCGGCCGCGAGACCCAGGCGGCGGTCGCCTGGGTCGCGCGGCCCCTGGGTCGAGTGACCCCGGTCGCCCGAGGTCGGGCGACCTCCGGTGGCCCTCGGCTGGGTCGCGCGACCCTCGCCGGAGGTCGCTTGACCTCAGCCCGACGGCCGCCGGCGCCAGATCTGGCTCGCCGGCCGGCGGCCGTCGCCCTTCGCCCGGTCGGCGAAGGGTGCTCTTTTCTTTTAAAAATAAACAAATGCGGGGGCAACGGTGGGTTTTCAAAAATTTTTGGGGTAAAATAGGAAATAAAATCTTCATTAAATAGACCTTCAGCATTCCCAAGGGGAAACTTTCACTTGAAAGCCCCTTGGGAATGGTTGCCAAACACCCATTTTTTGGGTGAAAGAGCTTTAGGGCTTGGATGGGCTTTCTAAATACCCATCCAAACGCACCCTACGACTTCAACATTCCATGCACTTTTGAAAGGCCCACTTTGAAACATCACCTCCACGAGCATGTACTCTTTCTCAATTTAGATCTTCCGAACCGTGCTTCCTATGCACTGTCTGTAGTAAATTTTGCAGGTTTGACTTTTACGGTTGTGTGCATTGCAACCTTAATCATCACAGATTGACGTCAACTACACTAAAGATTGCCATTAACTTCCATCAACTCACATTTTATGCTTCGTTCATTGAAGATGATACCAATGAGTTCTTTTGTGACCTTTGTGAGAAGATAAGGGACCCAAATCTGGGTGCTTACCCTTGCCCATTGTTAACTCATATCATATGAGTTTTACCCACAGTGCGCTTTCATCACAGAAGTGCTCTCTTACTAAACAGACTTATAGCCAACAAATTGATACAAGATGCTGCCATGTAATGTTGTGAATAGCCATATTCCTTTCTAACATCATATACATAGACTCATCGTCCGCAATAAGTAATAATCAAAACAAAATGCGCTAATAGCAAACATTTCTACTACAGGTTGCTGGAATAGTGGAAGTACCTGAAGACCCTGCTATTGCTGAACTAGATGAAAAAAATTGCCATTCTGCAGAAAAAAGAGAGAGGAAAGAATGAGCACATAGTTGCAGGTACTCAAGAAAAGACATGCAGTGCTGGTCTCGAAAAGCCACAAGTAAAGTGCATGTAGTTGCAGAGTTGAGGAGGCACTTACCAAGATGAAAAGAATTCGGGAGTCAGGAGGACACGTTTCTGTTTGATGTTTCAACTTGCGTTCTTATGCAAGACAATTGGACTCACAGCTACAGTTGACATCCAAGATTGTCGTTCTCTGCAGTAAAAGCAGAAAAAAAACATATTTCTGAAGTGCAAGACTTGTGTGCTTTATGTTATGATGAATCAGAGTATTAAAATATGGGATGCATAATTCGATGATCAATCAACCTGTCAGGAAGTTTGCTGGGCTAATTACTTCCACATATAAGCACAACAGATGTGTGTTGTTTGTACAGACTTGTCTCGAGCATCAGCATACTATCTATCTAGCTTTGCATACATAAGCTGTAAATTCTTTAGCACATGAAGATGGGAAAAAGTTCGGTTCTAAAATCTACAGTCAACCAAAATTCAGTTAAACTGAACTAAAGCCTCCTGATGAAAAATCTACTTTTCAGCATTCTTTTCTCACCTTGGCCCCAGCTACTTGAATGTCCAACTGAAGCAACAATTCAAGCTCCTGGCCAAAAACCAATCAGCCAGTGAGACAACTTAGTCTTACACTGCAAGTTGACACATTTGCCACAGCAAAGATCTAGTTTTCACCTCTCAGAGGTAAAATGAAGACTAGAAGATGTAACAACTCTTGTTCCGCAATGAAAAACTAAAACTATATTATCATTGGAATAGCTAGTAAGCAGTAATGGTGTATAGGGGACAGAGACGCAAAGGCTGACAACTTTCATTTTGATTTGGATCACTTGGTGATAGAACAAAGCTTTTGAGATTGCAGCCGTGCTCATGTATCCAAGGCATCTATTATCCCAGTTCATATGGATAAATGAGCAAAACCATAACACACCAGCAAAGAATGTAAAATGACACATATCCATCCGCTGGCCAAACAGAAAGCTACAAAGAATGTCCTTTTTTGTTAACTAATGAAATCTTATAATGTCAGTGAAGAGGACAAGTGCCAGACACGACAGGAGACAAAGAGTTGATATACAAATACAGGTTTAATCAATATCACAACCAGCCGCCATTGAACTTCTAGTTAAAGCAATAGGCCCATCAAGAAAGAAGAAAAATATGGAGAGGAAGCAACTCCAACGTACAAGAAAAAGTAATAGGAAGTAGTGTTGTGGCTGTGTTTTTGTTTGTAACTGATGAGTTCAATGAAGTGGCATCATCGCCCATATTGTTTGCCGATGATAGGTTGGTTCAGTGAAGTAGTGTCGTGGGTTTCTTTTTCTTTTTTTCGCTCGATGATGGCTCATTGGATTGGAGGATCGATATACTGTCAGCACTAATATATTGTCATCAGCAACAAACTTAGTTGCTTTCTTTTTGTTGGGGGATCAATATACTGTGAGCACAAATATAGTGTTGTCTCTCAGGACAGATTGCTCTGAGGACAAGAAATATAATTTACTGTCAGTAAAGATTGCTCTAGATTTTACATAATTCTTCCTTGTTTATCTTCCACATTCGAGCTATTAAGAATACATTTGTATATCAGATATCAGGGACGAAAAAAGAAGAACAATCTTGAATGAGATTTTTTCTCTTCAGCATCAACAACAAAGCTATGAGAAGTGCAGAAAAGAATTGACTTAATTAAATCCCTAACTCAATACTTACCATTGAGGTTGTAGAAACCTTTTTTTAAACAGGGCTATAACCCTTTGAACTATTAAAAACCCCAACATCATAAAGAACATTGCCACAAACATATGTGCTTTTTAGATTGCAAAAAGCCTTCACTTCATTTATGCCACAAACAGTGTACATACATGTAAAAACATGTCGATGAATACAAAACATGTTCAATATAACACACTATGGCAAACTTCGAATGAATTATTACTATAAATATCAACACTTCCAGGTTTGCCGAATCTTGTTTCACATGTTTCAGTTGTGCCTTGAGAGATTTGACTTCAATGTCCATCAAACAACCATCATCGTCATTATGGGTCGACATTGGTTCTTGTTCAACATTGCTCCGGTGAAAACTTTTGAACAAACTCCTTGCCCATTGGACAAACTGGAATTTCCTTTTGTGATTTTACCATCTGCAAGGGAAAAAGTGAGGATAACATAAGACTAAAGAGAATCCAGAGGGACGCTTCCAAAAGGCAAGACAGCAAGCAAAAACGATGAATAGACAAATGGATGCTATCAGATGAATGCTTCCAGTAGGAGCGCTTCCAATAGGAACATATGCTATAAGAGAATTCAAATGCATTCACAATCAGAAAGTGCACACTTCAAGTATTTTCCTCAGTGATTGTTGGGAGCATCTACTCACTCATAATGCAGTGAAGCAAGTTCCACTACTAGAAAAAGAGAAAGCAGTTAAGGGAAAAAAAAAAAGGTTCATCCACTCCTACACCCCTTTCCCAAAACGTGACTCCTCTAGGGTAAACCTTGGGCACTTGTCAAAGTAAGATAACTAGAGTATCATCTATGATTTACGCTTCTAAACCTTTAAAACCAAGCATCACTCTCGTTCACTTACACTCATTATCAACCCACCGCCAGAGTCACCAGTCACCATCACCTTCCACCACAACAGATTTCCAACCATTCAACATATACAGGTTATATGTCAACACAACACACGGTACATGAACATAAAAGAAGTCGGGGTGCTACCAGCGTGAGGTTCACCAGAAAATCACCACGCCCATCAACGATTCCAGACAATCTCTCCGAGCGGAAACCACCATATAAGGCCACAAAACATAGCACATTAAACAGAGAAACAAACATCCTTAGGTTGTTCTCACTTCCGGATTCAAATATCATAAAACGAGAGTAAATGAATGAATCAAAAGCGCTCATTATGATTTGGATACGTGATGTACGTTCAGAAGATATCTAGATCCAGAGGGAAATCTTTTACAAAAGTTTGCTTAGGCATTTTAACAAACGGCTAGCAGACACTTCAACCAAGCGATGTTACAAGTGAGAGTGACACAACCATTTGTCCCCAACTAATGAACAAGTCGTCAAAACACAATTTACATCGGCAGCAAGGCTTCCATTGCCCCAAATATTATTTTTAATATAAATATTAATTAAATTAAATAAAAAAGCCTTTAAAAAGAGAAAAGACAGAGAGAGAGAGAATAGGGGTAGCAAATTAGCGAGGGTCTCTACAGCTCTCGCCGCCATTGCCCCACCATCGTCATAAAGGGTCAGCAACGGTGGGGCGATGGTCGGTAGGGGTCGTCGGGCCTCGGCCAAGTTTGCGCGACCTTGGCTGACCGCAGGTGAGGGCTAATCGACCCTTGCCCCACAATTGTCAACCCTTTTGGCAATGGTGGGATAGCGGTGGCAAGGGCCTCCCTATTCCTTTTTTTTTTTTTTTTTTGAAATAATTTTAGTTCTTAAATTTATTTTAAGTAATATTTATATTAATTAAATCAAATTTGGACCAAAACAATATCGTTTTGGGCTATTTAGTCACATTAGTGTCACATGAATAATTTTTTTAAGGAAATGCCACATCATTTTAATTTAATTTAATTAATATTTAATTTACAAATCAAATTTGAGGGAAAACCGTCGTCGTTTTGGGGCTTATATAGCCACGTTAGTAAAAAATATCGCCTAAAAATGCCATGTCAGCAGTTTGGAAAGAAATTCTCATCGTTAGCACTTAAGTGTTCATTTCTTCTTCGTTTTTAGTACTTAAAGTGTACATTTTGGAAGTTTTTGACACTTAAATATTCATCCATGCTAAGTTTTGGCACTTACGGTATCCAACACTTATTAAAGTTGCAATAAACGGGCTTGTAAAAAATAATAATTAAGAGCAAAAAATTAAGCCTAGGCCCAAGCCCAAGCCCGAGTGTCTCGTTTTAGCCCTTTCGTTAGTCTTGCTTCATCGCAAGGGAAATTACAAGAGCAGAAAGAAAGAGAGAAAACAGTGTCTGCCCAAGAAGAGCAAAAAAGAAAAGAAAAGAAAGAAAAACAGAACAAAGTTCGGAGAAACCGAGAAAAAGAGAGGAAACAAAGGGGGCTTTCGCTCCATAAACGCTCGGGAAAATTCGACAAGACAGATTAATTCTATTTGGTAGCGACGACTTTTATTTATCTAAATGGAGGAATTTTCGTAATTAAGCGTAAATTATGATTATTCAGATTATGCAGTGCAAGAAAGAAAAGAGAGATGTTCGGGATGCTTGGCGTTCTCTGTAATGTGTTTCGTTTCCTGAAACGAGCTGAAAGTACTGCAATATCTATGCTAAATTGCTCTTGCATGTTCCTTGTTAACTTGTTATCTTGCAATTAGTTTTTGCTATGGCCACATAGCGTTTCTGATTCTCCTCTTGCCTTCCATTTCCTGATGAATGGAGGGAATAATTTGATCTAGGCGTTCTAATATTCGTCGCAATTTACTTGTTTCGAGTAAGTTGGTGTTTTGAAGTATGTAACGTGCCTCCTGATCTTGCCATGGCTTTTTTGCTACTGATGACTATAGCAGCAAAAGCAATTGTACTACTATCATTTGGTTCACAATCCGACTATTACAGCTCCTAGCAAAGTTAGGTTAGAATAGAATGGCTTCCAATAACCTTTTGCTATGAGCTCTACAAAACTCTGGTTTTTCTTTTTCCAAACGTAGTTCATTCTATCATTTGGACAGGTTTACTTTCAATTCCTCGAGAGAGTACCTCCCTATTTTGTTTGTTCTTTGCAGAAATGTTCTCCAGGGTCTTAGTCTTCATAGTTTATATAAACGCCAACTTTTGACCTGTGCAGTTTGACTGGCTAAAGTTGTAGCTTGTATATGTGAACTAGGTCTACAACAACTTCATTCTATAATTTGTTTTCAAGGGTAAAAATGCAGACAAATATTTGATTTTGAAAATGAAATCGAGTTTTATTCAAAGATAATAAACATTGCAAGTTTAATGGTAACTACTACTTTGGTGAACCTTATTGACATAACTTACAGACCATTGTATTGTATGTAACTCTCTTTTGATAATGTGGAATTCAAGATTGCTGCAGAACTTGCACATTTATGGATAAACCGATAGCTAGAAAAAAGTAGATTTGGCTCATACCATTGGTACCATTGTTACGTATTGTATTTAATAGCAAATTTAAACATTACATATAAAGTGAAGTTAGTTTTATAGACTATTAAGTTATGTCAAGTTACATCCACTTTAGCAATTTACAAAACTATTATCTCAATATCGCCTTAAGTAAGCTACTTTATAGTAAGTTGGATAAGAACTTTGTAGTAAATTTATAGACAAACCGAAGGTGAATGCACCTTTATGACATTATAGAATGTTTGGAGTTTCATTGTTAGTTAATTCATGGAAAATTATATTATCATTGCGGCTGACTATAAATGAACATGAAATGAAACTTTTCACCGGCCACGACAGTTTTATAAACCATTGCTTTAAAGCATCAATAATATATATATTACAAATTAGCACTGAAATACAACATCAGATAATGCGGGAGTTGAGGTACATCTCATTTCACCCCATTTGCTTCGCGTTGATATCACTCAGCAACTATAACTCCATTCACAACGCCTTTGGGTTTCTTAATTTGCCTCGGTGATCATGCATTGAATCTCTGGAACCTGAGTGGAAGGTCGTACTTGCTTGGAATGTCAGTTACTGCACCGAGGTTAGGTCGCGACAGCATTTATACGTGAAAACCTTCTCTTGCCAGTCGGATCAGTCAATTGTTACTGCACAACCCAATATTGCTTGTCCTTCTAATGAGCATTCTCAGAACGTGGCCATCCAACAAATGCTCAAGAGCATCCCCTCACATTCCATCATCTCAAGATGAAATGTAGAATCAAATGCAAAGCCTGCGAGCAAGCAATCTTGGGGCAGGTCTACGGATGCTATGCGTGCATATTCTTTCTCCACAAAACTTGCACCGAGTCTCCCCCAGAGATGACCCTCTCTCTCTTGTTTTCGATCAAATGGAGGAGCTAAATGTAATGCCTATTTGCTTACCATGGTTTCTGACTGCGACAAATGCAAATTCAGCCTTGACATGGATTGCACGCATGGCTTTAACTCTATGTTCGCAAGATCTGGAGGCACTAGCGACTCGGTTTTTTACCATTTCGACCATCAGAATCCACCGGTCTTCCACATGAAGCTCTAAAACAGAATCGGATGCAAAGGTCAATGGTTGTCTTGGTTGCCTCTGCTTTCTGCACTGCATGATCACCCTCGGCTGCTGGAACTGTCACATGAAGGCTGGTCCGTGCAAGGCTTGTGATGAATGCATCAAATGTTTAGCCTATCGCTGGCTGGAGCAGAGCTGATCTTTCCTGCTCCATAAATCATGTGCTGAATTGCCCTCAGTTATGCAACAACCTGTTCACCCGCACATCCTTTTTCCTTCTCATATCAGGAAGGAGCGCTGTTGACATATGTTGCGAAGAGTGTCGATGCTCTGTCTTTCACTGCACAGAATGATACTACAACTTCAAGATTCCATGCACTTTTGATAGGTTCACTTTGAAACATCACCTCCATGACCATATACTCTTTCTTAATTTAGATCTACTGCACCGTGCTTCCTATGCAGTGTCTGTGGTAAATTTTTCAGGTTTGACTTTTAAAGTGGTGTGCATTGCAATCTTAATAGTCACAGATTTCCTTCCACTACAGTAAAAGATTTCCATTAGCTTCCAGCAACTCACACTTTATGCTTCGTTCATCAAAGATGATACCAGTGAGTAAAATTGTGACCTTTGTGAGAAGATAAGGGACCTGAATCTGGGTGCGTATGACTGCAATGAATGCCCTTGCTCATTGATTACTCATATCAATTGCGTTTTACCCACGGTGCATTTTCATCCCAGAATTACTGAACAGATTTTAGCCATCTAATGGATACAAGATGCTGCCAGTGCCATTTGCTGTGGTGAATAGCCTTGTTCCTTTTTAACATCATATATATAGACTCATCCTCCACAATAAGTAATAATTAACAGAAAACTTGCTAGTACCAAATACAGGTTGCTGGAATATTGGGAGTACCTGAAGACACTGCTATGGCTGAACTAGATGAAACAATTGCAACTCTGCAGGAAAAAAAGAGGAGAGCAAGCACACAACTGAGGGTACTAAAAAAAAGATGTGCAATGCCTGTCTCAAAAAGATGCAACCAAAGCGCATGTAGTTGCAGAGTTGGGGAGTCACTTGTCGAGAAGAAAAGAATTGGGGAGGCAGGAGACCACCTTCCTGTTAGTTGTGTCAACTTACAGGGAATCACTGCTGACACTCAACATCTGAGATTGTTATTCTCTGCAGCAAAGCAGATAAATATCATATTTTTGAGTGTAAGACTTGTGTGCTCTATGTCATGAGTTGGAATACTAACATAAGGATGCATAATTTGATTATGAATCAACTTGTCAGCAGCTAGCCGGTCTTATTATTTCCTCAAAAAATGAAAATCAGATGTGAGTAGTTTGTACGGACTAGTCTCAAGCTTTTGCTTACTATCTGTATGGCTTTGCATTCATGAACTGTAAAAATTCTTTTCCAGCACATGAAGATGGGAGAAAGTTCAGTTCTAACATCTGCAGTCTACCAAAAGTCAGTTATATTAAACTAAAGCCTCCCAAAAAAGAAATCTATATTTCAGCCTTCTTTTCTCACCTTGGCCCTGGCAACTTGAATCTCAGACTGAAGCCACAATTCTAGCTCCTGCCAAAAACCAATCAGCCAGTGAGACAACATAGTCTTAGATTGCATTACTCAGATCCAAGAGCTTCCAGATACGTACAGGATACATCACAAAGAAGTCTCTGCCTTTATAAATCTTATTTGCTGAAGCAAGTTGACGCATTCGCAGCAACAAAGATCTAGTTGTCACCTCTAAGACGTAAAGTGCTGACTATATGATGTAACCACTCTTGTCATTCTGCAATGACAAACTGAAACAAAATTATCATCAGAATAGCTAGTAAGCAGTACCCATGCATATGGGGCAGGGATGAAAAAACTGACATTTTTCATTTGATATGGATAACTCTGTGACGATAGAACAAAGCTTCTATATTGCAGCTGTGCTCGTGTCTCCAAGGCATCTATTTATCCTAGTTCATAACTTTATTTTGGCAACTAGAAATGATCATATGACAACATTTGACACGTGGCAATGTGATAATAAAGAGTTAATATCTGAAAATGCTAGTAAAAGCGCCATTTTTCATTAACGTGCCTCTATTTCTCTTTTCAGTAAAGGAAAATCTTCCAAATGTTTTCGTCTAGTAGTATCTTCGGTAACCTTGAAACAAACAACGAAACATCTCCCCATCCTCCTTGTCGTAATGATTGTCAAAGTATTTTCAGTCTCTTCAGAAACATTTGCACTCCAGTTAAAGGTTACAATTTTTAAGTATCTTCTACTGAATTAGCATAAGCATTTGACGGTCCTGCAGTCTTAAGTTCTTCTGTAGATCATGTGCTTAGCTTCATTATTTGACTTAGTATCATGATAACTCTCTTGGGAATCGTTTTCCACAATAAGCATTCTGGCTTTTATAAACCTGAGAAGAAGATCAACTTCCAAGTTCATATCAAATGGTGAAGGAACCTGCATGAAAATTAAAATCAATATGATTTGGTCCTCCTACAGGAATCTGTAGGGATTAGTGTGTGAGACCGCAATCCACAAACTGATGCATGGGACTCACCCTTGACTATGGAATGCAGAAGGGACTGAACCATGCTTGTATTAGATCTACCACAAACTGATGCTTGTATTAGATCTACCAAACTGTGCTTCCTATGCAGCATCTGTGGTAAATTTTGCAGGTTCAACTACAGTAAAATATTGTCATTAACTTCCATCAACTCACATTTTATGCTTTATTCATCAAAGATGATACCAGTGAGTACTAATGTGACCTTCGCAAGATGATAAGGGAATTCTGGGCGCTTAGAACTCCGATGAATTCCTTGCCCATTGATTACTCATATCAAATGTGTTTAACCCACAACGCGCTTTCATCACAAAAGTGCTCTCTTACTAAACAGACTTCAGCCAACAGATGGATACAAGATGCTGCCATGTAATGTGGTGAATAGCCACATTCCTTTTTGAACATCATATATATCGACTCATCCTCCACAAACCAAACATTTTTAATAATCAACAGAAAATGCGCTAATACCAAACAAAATTTAATCCAGGTTGCTGGAATAGTGGAAATACCTGAAATCCCCGCTATTGCTGAACTAGACGAAAAAAATTGCACTTCTGCAGGAAAAAAGTGGAAAGAACAAGCACATAACTGGAGGTACTCAAGAAAAGACATGCGATGCTGGTCTCCAAAAGCCGCAAGGGAAGTGCACATAGTTGCAGAGTTGGGGAGGCACTTACCAAGATGAAAAGAATTTGGGGGTCAGGAGAACACCTTTCTGTTTGATGCTTGAACTTGCGTTCTTATGCAAGTCAATTGTACTCGATGCTACAGTCGACATCCAAGATTGTGGTTCTCTGCAGCAAAAGCAGATAAATATCATATTTTTGAATGCAAGACTTGGGTGCTCTGTCATATATCAACATATTAACATTGAGATGCAGAATTTGATTATGAATCAACTAGTCAGGAAGCTTGCCGGTCTAATTATTTCCTCAAATACAAAAAACAGATGTCTGTAGTTTGCAGACTTGTCTCAAGCATCTGCATACTCTGTCTAGCTTTGCATACATGAACTGTAAATTCTTTAGCACATGAAGAGTGGGAAAAGTTTGGTTCTAACACCTACAGTAAACCAAAATTCAGTTATCTTGAATTAAAGCCTCCCGGAAAAAGGAAAAAAAAAATCTTCTTTCAGCATTCTTCTCTCACCTTGGCCCCAGCAACTTGAATGTCTGACTGAAGCAACAATTCAAGCTCCTGGCCAAAAACCAATCAGCCAGTGAGACAACGTAGCCTTAGATTGCAGATTGACGCATTTGCCACAGCAACTTTGTAATTGTCACCTCTCAGAGGTCAAATGAAGACTGTATGATGTAACGATTCCCACGTTCTCAATGACAAACTACAACTATATTATCATCGGAATAGCTAGTAAGCAGTAATGGTGTATACAGGACTGAGATGAAAAGTCTGACATCTTTCATTTTGATTTGGATCACTCAATGATGTTAGTGTTACTGTTAGATCATAGCTTTTGATATTGAAGCTGTGCTCTCGTCTCCAAGGCATCAATTTATCCTAGTTCATGTGGATAATTGAGCAAAACCATAGCACACCAGCAAGGAATGTAAAATGACAAAACCATCCACTGGCCAACAGAGAGCTACAAAGAGATTCACCAGAAAAAAATAAGGAACTCTGCAACACTCAGCAATGCTTTCAAAGAGGTCAGAAGCTATAACCTCAAGAACAACTACTACCCCTCATATGGCTACTACAAAAGACCATTCTACTTGCCGTAACAATTGTTGAGGCATCTTCAATCTCTTCGATAACAATAGATCACAATTTCTTTTGAGGGCTAGCTTAGCTTAAACAGATCTAGTCGCTACAAGGTCCATCACTGTTCATGGCTGGGAATAGGGAAGATACATAGGTGGTTTTTACTTGTTCCCTGCTCTCCTTTCTTATGGTTGGGAGATAATTCGATGATGCCGAAGGCTTGGGGACTCCTTATGTTTTGAGATAAACAGAAGAAAGGCCCAAGTGCATCTTATACAAAACTAGCTTAGCTTCCTAAAGTACTAATCATTTGATTTAAAGTGGTCATACAATATAAATTAGTTTTTCCAAGCAGGGAACAGTCGAATAACTACGGCGCTCCGAGCAACTATGGCGCTCAAACTTCCAACATAAAACGTGGATCCACGATCGGGTGCGGCAAATGTGGTGGCGCTCTTCCACCATGCCATAGACGAGACGGCACCGCAAGGAAAATCATGGCAAAGATTTTGTTGTAAAGCCAAAGCCAAAGTTTTTGAATGAGGCCGCGCAATAGACTCACGGAAAGCAACAGGAGCAGCACAAACAACCAGAGGACGGAGTGGGAGGAGTCGTGGAGCAGCAACCATGCGAGCGAAGCCACCGATATCGAACCGGCGAAGTGGATGAGGAGGTGCGATGCTCCATCGCAAGGAGGAGCACGGCTGCTAGACGGTGGTGCCCGTTCAGCGAGATGCAGCAATAAGAAATGCAGGAGCAGACTGCAGATGGCGATGCTAGTGGCGACGGGGTGGGTTTCGAAGGGCGAAATCAACTTGCCCTGGAATTTAACTTGGATGAAATTGACGAGGATAGAGACGATGGTTGTAAAATCCATGGCTGCGTGAGGGGAGAAGGCAGGGACACCATTAATATATCATATTGATGAGTACTATGGGTCCCTATCCCATGAGACATGGGATATCGTTCCTGTTGCCCCAACATGGTCCAAAATCTTTCCATGGGATAGGGACCCATAGTACTCATCTTTC
The DNA here is from genome assembly GCA_014182885.2 of Eucalyptus caleyi. Lineage (NCBI taxonomy): Eukaryota > Viridiplantae > Streptophyta > Magnoliopsida > Myrtales > Myrtaceae > Eucalyptus > Eucalyptus caleyi. The sequence goes on along the minus strand of CM024469.2, from coordinate 9,486,997 downwards.
TCTAAAAATATTCCAATGACGTTCCTGTCATCAGCCCTCAGTCTCATCACATCATAGAGTGGAGGAAGGCCTTTGAACTTTCTGATTAACATTTTTGTATAAAAAAAAGATTAATGTCACAAAAAACTCAAAATTAATATATTTATAATAAATTTATCTCAAATTATTTTTTTAACTATCAAAAATCCCGAATTAATATATCTTTGATAATTTCATCTAAACTATTACACTCGCAATAAATTTACCATCTATTAATTTCCGTTAAATTTTACTATCAAATTATTGAGTTGAATGACACGTAACACTTGGCTGGTATATTTTACCAAAAAAGGTATACTAATTTGGAATTATACTTTTTCATTAGTTGCCGTTGTAATAGTTTTGTTGTTTTTTATACTATTAAACTAATTTAACGGAAGATATATTTGTCATAAATATAACGGTTTGAGATTTTCGGTAGTCCAAAAATTAGTTTGAGATAAATTTGGCCAATTTAGTTTTTGTTTTTTTGTCATTTGTGGTAAGTTTATCACAGATATACCAATTTGAGATTTTTCATGATATTAATCCAAAAGAAAAGAGTGCCAAACATTGCAACCGTCAAAATTTGGTTCGGGTGGACACTTAAGAGATACAATTAAATGCTAAAATTGAAGAAAAATGGAAGACTTAAGTGTCAAAAGCGATAAATTCGACCAAAGCTGCGACGTGGCATTTTTCCGTTGAGTTCTTTTTTTGAAGGGGTGCAAAGAGAGGTCTTTGGAACTCAATGAAAAAGAACTTCCTTTAGAAAAAGGCAAGTGTTGGTTATGTTGATACAATTATAAAAAATAGAATCTAAAAAAGTGTTGGTTATGTTGATGCAATTATAAAAAAATAGAATCTAAGAAAGTTTTTGTCTTTTTCTGAAAATAAAATTTGGAAATATCAATACAAAATTAGGGTTTATATAAGATCAAAAGCTAAGGGCGCGTTTGGTAACATCTCTATTTAAAAATTGTTCCAGAAAACAGAAATAGAAAAAGTGTTTACTGTTTGGGAGAACAATTTTGAATAAAAACCCGTTTGGTAAACTTGTTCGAGAATAAAAAATGAACAGAAACATGTTTGGTAAATTTGTATTCTTTTTTTGTTTCTTTTAATATTTTTAATATTTTTATTTTTTTCTTCTTTTGGCCGGTGGCCTCGGGCCGGGGGCCGGTGATGCTCCGACGAGGTCACCGGCCCTCGACAGTGTCGCCAACCCTCGACGGCCGATCGCCGGCGACCGGCCAAAGAAAAAAGAAAAAGAAAAGAAAAAAAAAAGAGAAGAAAAAGACAGGAGAGAGAAAATTTGTTCTTAAAAATTGTTCCAGAAACAAGAAACGCGTTTTTCTCATTTTTTGTTTCTATTCCAAATGTGTTCCTGAAAACAAAAAAAATAGATTTGAAACAAAAACGCAAATAAACACGTTTCTCTTCTTTTTTTGTTCATAAACAGAAATAAAGAACCTTTACAAACAGGGCCTAAGCAAGCCGAGAAAAATTCATCCTGTTTACTTCCCTAACTCCACTGCAGCCTCGACCAGCCGAAGCTAGGTTAGGAGAGTGGCGTCGAGACTCTGTCCCCGCCACCTGTATGGGGGGAACTGTCAACTTCACGTAGATAGATGACCCGGAAGCAATTATCTTTTGCATGGGATTTGTATCGATGGAGTCTTGACAAAAGAAATCCCTTAGGAAAAAAGACAAGTGTTGATTACATTGATGCAATTATAAAAAAATAAAATTTTAAATTTTCTTTTTTATCTTTTTCGAAGGGAGAAAATATTAGATGCCTCAAAGGACTACGCCATCCTTATTCTGAACCATTCAGAGATCGACATCTGTCTTTCGAGGCTCACAAGTCACCAATTTTAAACCGAGCTCGCGAGAGATGGCCCCTTCTCTCTCTACTCAACTCAGCGCTTCATTTCTCTCTCCTCTCTCTTCTCTCTTCTCACTATCTCCCCGACGACGTTCTCTTCTCTCCCAAATAGCGCTCACTCCGACAACGCTCCCTCCAGACGACGGCCTCTTCCTCCCGATGGCATTCTCTCCGCTCACTCTCGTGACCTCTGTCTGCTTGAATTCCGCTCTCTCCCGATGACCGATTGGGCTCGGCTTTCTCCGTCCCTCCCGACTGGCGGCCGAGAAGCAATGGCTCTGCTCTCTTGTCTAATCTTCCATTGACGACTCGCTTCCACTTTCCGCTCTGCTCAAAGCCGTCTCTCCTGAGAAGCCCTAAATCTGCGACGACAAGTCCCGCTTTCCAGGTTTCTTTTTTTACTGGTTTTTATTTCCGCATATTTGTTTTGGGTGAAGCTCGCCTGCTGATTGTCAAAATTTATTGTTTTGCCACAATGTGTAGGGGTGGTTCTCTTCATTGGTCCTGTTCGATCCTCTCAGCTCAGCATGTAAGCCCCTCCTCTTCGTTTCTTTTTTTTTTTTTCTTTTTCTGTTTTGTTATATCTCTTCTTTAGTTTCTCTCAGTATTTGAATTCCTTAATATTTTCTGTACTCTTTCGTGGGTCCTCGCTGGTTTTGTAACATCCCGGGTTTCACTGTGTAATATTGTCCGCTTTAGGTTACCCACCCTAGCACGGACGAACCGCCATCCCAGCCACGGTTTTTCTGTACTCTTTCATGGTCCTCGCTGGTTTTGTAACATCCCGGGCCCCACTGTATAATATTGTTCGCTTTGGGTCACCGCCATTCAAGCCACGGTCTTTTCCCTCACGGCTTTAAAACGCGTTTCATAGATTAGAGGGAGGAGGCTTCCTAATGTGGACTAAATTAATTGATATTATAATTTACTGTTTTTACGGTTACCGTAAAACAGGGTTGGTCTAAAGAGAGATAAAAGGTTTCTTAATTAGTCTAATATGGGCTGGCTAGTGTGGGCCAAGTTGAGCCTGGCCCGTAATGAGGGGGACTGGCTAGAAACTCTATAAATAGTGCTCAAGTCTTTCCTCTAACCCTAATTCTCACATGTATCCTCACCTAAGGGGCGTTTACCTAATGCTAAACGTGAGGGGGCCGCCTCATTGAGCTGGTGATATTAGCATTCGAGCTGTGGTCGGCTCTGATACACTTGTAACATCCCGGGCCGCCTCATTGAGGCGGTGATATTAGCATTCGAGCTGTGGTCGGCTTTGATACACTTGTAACATCCCGAGCCTCACTGTGTAATATTGTTCGCTTTGGGTCACCCGCCCTGGCGCGGACAAACTGCTATCCCAGCCACGATCTTTTTCCTCACGGCTTTAAAACGCGTTACACAGATTAGAGGGACCAAGCCTTATAAGCTAACCAAGACCTCCCTCCCTAGGCGATGTGGGACAAGAGAGGAGGTTGTTAGAGGTTTTCGCTTTGTTGGTAGCATCAGATTCTTTGCTAGAAATGAAAGAATTTTTTATTTATTTAAAAAGTGCGTGCCTGAGAGTTCTGCTCGGTGGAGTTTAAAATAGAGTCAAACCTTAATGATCTTGTTTAATCGGAACTGGGGGATGGATGTTTCACTGGTGCAATAAAGAGGGATGCAACTGCTCCACCATAGGTCCATATCTTATCAGCTTTCTGCTGAGGGGATTCTGTGAAAACTATATCTGGATCATTGGTGTTTTTCTCGATTATCGGCTTTTTGTTCAGGGATTTAGTGAAAAATATATCTGGATTATCGGTAGTTTTCTTGTTTGCCAAGAACTAGCCAACCGATATTGCAGGATAACACAATGGCTTCTCTGGCAACAGCCAAAGCTGCGACTCAAATGCATCAGTCATGGCAGTTGCATCAAATTGGGGGTGTTAAAGAAGTTTGAGAGGCCTCCGTCCGCAAATTTGTAGCCCACCTACTATATAATGTGTAAAAAGACAGGAGAATGAATGCATGTAATTTGAAAGAGATGATGAGAATTCTAACGAGTTACTCATTAGCCATGTTTATGGCCTACCAGAATATTTCTTGCACACATGGGAAAACAAACGAACCAATTGCTGCCATCTCCGTGTCCTATGTATCCTCTGAAATGTGGCTTCTGTTTCTTCAATGTAAAAAGGATTGTTGCATAGAAGATGGGTATCTATGGGTACAAATTAGAGTATGTACCGATTGCACTTGCAGGTGAGATTCCTTGTGAGAATTCTCTGCTGAGACAAATAACTATTCTTCTCGAGAGATTGCCAGCTATTGAATTAGGGAAATTTTAGGACGACTTTTTGATGGCAAGTATTCTGTTTAGTTTGACATGCCCTGAAGTTGAGGTTTCGTTTTTTCCTTTTTAAATTTCTTTTTATACATTAGTTGCTGAATAATTTTGATGTTCACTTTTGAGGAGTGCAATGATACATTGTTGATTACTTACCTGGCCATGCTCGCCAATTGCTCAAGGTATGAACAAACTTTTGAATTATTTACTTTTGACATATTTTGAGTATGTCCAGGAGTCATGATTTAGGATGAAAATATTGCTCTGGACCATCTTTTGGGTTAATAATGCTTGAGGATTGTGTATATAAATCAAACCACACCAGTCATGTGCTTGAAAGCTTATCCAATGATGCGAGTTATTAGCTGAATCTGGAAGAATATATACTATAAGTTGAAATTTTCATCGGGAACAATTTGACTGAGATGACATCTCTCTAGTATTTGACGTTTTGTGCAATCTACTTGTTAGGAATTGCTCCTAGCAGATATGGTGTTGGAAAACCCTCTCCAATATTTATAGCTTTGAGTAATACAATGCATTTGTTCTTTCACAAGGTTTCAAGTTAGTCTGTCCATAGGAAGCCTTGGAACATGATAAACCTTGGGTACAGGTTAGCTAAGCTTTGGGGAAAGTAGCAAAGTCGAGAGCTTTCTTTTGTGAAATATGCTTAATTTTGGTTTGTTCGCTTTATAACTTAGAAGTTTCTATGGTGCACAGACAAATTGATAATGACTGGATTGATATTAACTTGTCAATGCGTGGGTTTGCTCTCAACATTGTGAGCTTCATTTTAGAAACTCAGATAATTCTTCTCCTTTCTGCAGCAAAATGAATGAGCTAATTGACAAATTCAACACTGCTTATGACAGACACAGTAGGAGGGAAGGAAGGACCCCCTTTGTTTGAAAGATTCCTTATTTCTATCAGACCACCTTCAATTGATTATGGTTCTGCATCTCTCCCAGCATTGCGCGTGTGCATGATGCAAGATCATGGCTGAGACATATCAAGCAAGTTCCTTTACCGAGGCCTATACCACATAGAAGATGGGATCAGGGAGATGAAATCAAAATCTAATAGAAATTCTTATATATCCCCATTTTACCGGGGTTCTCTCAATATTTGCTTGTTTTTCAAAGGGAGTTCTTTTTCGTTGAGGGGGTCAAAGTCAACGAAGAAGGGGTTTGTCTTTTTCTGAAGGAGTGCAGAGAGAAGGGATGTGAGAGTGGACGGGTGAGAGAGAAAAACAAAGAAAAAAAAAGAAAAAAGAACAGGGTCTTCTTCTTCGTGCAGCTCCTCGCCGGGTTGCCGCGCCTCCGCCCCTGCACTCGCTGCCGCTGCTGCCGACGCCAGTAGCCGAAGCTCCACCCCTGCTCACCGCGCCACTGCCGCTCCTGCAACCAGCAGCCCGAGCCCCCTCGCCGCGCTACCGTTGCAGCAACTCGAGCCGGTTGCCGCGTCCCCCGAAGTCCGTTTGCCGCTGCTGCAGCCTGCACCTCCGCGCCACTGCTCTGCCTCGCCTCCGCCACTGCTCCGCGCCTCTGTTCGAGCCGGTCGCCGCGGCCCCACGCCCGCCACCGTTGCAGCAACCTGAGCCGGTCGCCGCGCCCCCCGCATCCGCCACCGCTGCAGCAACCCGTGAGCACCGCCGCGCCAGCAGCCCAATCCTTCTGCCAGTCACCGCCTCCGCGCCCCTGCTGCAGCACCCGACTCCGGCTGCTCGCTGCCGCCCTGCTGCCCCTCGCCGGAGCTCCGAACGCCGGCGCCTCCGTCTGCCATCGCTGCCCGTCCTCGTAAGCACCACCACACACGCTGGTACCCGTTAAGCGGATTTTATTCGGTTCAAATTTGATAATATTATTTGCGGAATTAGGTAATTATCTTATCTAAATTCAATTTGGATATTTTATTACCTAAAACACGCTTTTCAATATTTTACGTGCATATTTAAATGATAGGTGTATTTTCAATTAGGATTTATTGCCTAAGGCACAATTGCATGTTGACTTTTTATTCTATCTATAAGGCTTTAGATGGAATAATTAATTACGATGGGAATAAAATTGATATTTTAATTTTTAAGCTTAAGATCAATTTATTGATTTTATTAGCGAAATAATCAAATTGAATAAATTGATTAGATATTGTTTCCTAATTCGAAAAATGGATAATGTCTTTGATGACCGTGAATGATTTGGTGCTTATCTTTTAATTGCTTTATTTATCCTGAAAATACAAAAAAAAAAAAAAAAAATTGCATTTGCATATCATGTAGATTACAATTAATTTCCTAGATAGAATTACATGATAAAATAGTTAGGTACCTTTCTAATTATATTAGAATGCATGTTTAAATGATATTTAGATAGATGGTATCTTAGAATCAAATTGCATGTTAAGATAAATTTCTAAGTTAAGATATGATTTAGATTAGTCTATTTCCTAACTTAAAATATATAATATCTCACTTTAGTTAGATTTTTATTTTTAGCAATTTTTAATTACGAATTTTTATAAAAAAAAAAAAAACATCAAAAATATCATGCACATGTTCATAAAATGCATGTCATTTCGTTGTTAGGTCCATTTAATTAGAAATTGCTTGTCATTAGAATTAGGTCATTTGGTTAGATTGCATTGCACATAGATTAAATTTTATTAAACAAGAGAAAATCCTTGAAAATTTGAGTGACTGCGTGTTAATTAAAAATCACATCTAGGGTTTTTGATGTGAATTTTGAGTTAACATTACAGATACTTTCGTTGCTACAAAGTAAGTCTCATAATTTATTTCTTTTGTTAAATTAGTGGTTTGCGTACTCGCATAATCACGTCATAGTAAATTAAAATCAATTCAAGCTGCTTACAAAACATTTTTTTTTTCAAAATAAAAGAGAAAAGTATCAAAATGGCGTTAGAGAAATCTAGTGTATTTAAGTCCCCGAGAGTAAAGTAAATCTCTCGTTACTTTATTTGGGTTTCTAATCAACCATATAAAAATGGATTAGTGGCAACTTCTAATTAAAAATCAATTATACGTTAATAACATGAACTAAGTTGCGAATTGGTATGGGCTTGGGAGAGCACTTGCTAAATTTAGGTTTAGTAATCCATTAGCCAAATCCTAGGTGGTTCACTTGAGATTAAGTCGCGACACCATGATATTGTTGTTTCCCTTATTTGATAAAGTTGGGGGTGTGACAATAGATAAATGACATATCATTATTGTTTCTCTATATCATTACAATGTTACCAATTCCATACTCCAATAACGGCCGCCCCTCCCTTTCTATAATTATCCATTTATTGTGCAAATGATATATCATGACATGAGTATCTTCGTGTCGCCATGTTTTATGCACGAATTCACCTATTTCTATAATTGTTGGATATACAAAATCCTACCAAAATACTTTTGAAGCAACGGGCATTTTTTTCTTGGTGAAATATTACGAAAATATGTTTTTATTTTACAAAAGATTGCATTTTCTTCGGTTTAAGACACCTTGGATTGTTGATGGAAGTATGAATTTTGCTAATTTCCTAAAAAATCTCAAATTTTAATTTTAATGTCGATTTTACTCGAATTGGTTTTTGTTTGAAAAAAGTTGCCAACTTTCCTGAAGGCCCCATTTCTACCCCCATTTCTACCCATGAGTGGCCATGCGATTATCATGTAATGCCGCAAAGTTGAATTGGTTTTTTGTTTAAAAAAAGTTCCCAACTTTCCTGAAGGCCCCATTTCTACCCCCATTTCTACCCATGAGTGGCCATGCGATTATCATGTAATGCCGCAAAGTAGAGAGAGAGGAGAGAGAGAGAGAGTCAATAAAGGAGATTGAAAAGAGGTTTATATATACATGTAAACACCCAAGTACGAGAGAATAAATGACAAAAAAGAGAGCATTTTGTCTTCTTTCTTTTTTGCCCCAGAAAAGGGTGTGACCCGGTTTAAAATCAAGGTTGAACCAACCATTACTTTGATTAGTATAATAAATTCAAAGTTTTAGCAAAAGGAGTAGATGATCACCATAGATATAAAATGTGCAAGCATCATAATCTTTATTTCATTTAAATGTAGTTCATTCTATCATTTGTATAGGTTTACTTGTAATTACTCGAAAGAGCACCTCTCTATTTTGTTTTGCTCTTTCTAGAAATGTTCTCCTTGATCTTAGTCTTCATAGATTTGTGGATCTAAATTCAGTTTAATTAGTTGAAGTTGTAGGTTATATATGTGAATTGGATCTATAACAACTTCAATCTATATTATTATTATTTTTAAATAACCAATGCGGATAATTGTTTAGTTTATGAAAATAAAATTGAGTTCTATTCAAAGATTTAAAAGAAAACTTCAGTTTAATTACAATTGCTGCTTCAAGGGTGTTGCAGAACATGTGCATTTATACATAAATTGATAACTAGAAAAAAAGTAGGTTCGGCTCATACTACTTGTACGAATTGTATTTAATGGCAAATGTAAACATTACTTTTACATGTAAATGCAATTGACTAATAAATTAAAAAAATAACTTGTAAAATTAAAAATAGGTGAATTTGGTTTTTAAACAATTATGACAAAACCGTTGTTCGCAAAATTGTCCAACATAAGTTACTTTTAGAATAAGTTAGATAAGAACTCTTTAATGAATGTATATACTAGCCCAAGGTGAACTCACTTTTAAGACCTCATATAATTGCAGTGACCTTAAGGGCCTGTTTGGCAACGTGCCAAACAGTGCATGATTTTGATTTTTTGTTCCCAAGATCAGTTTGGGACGAGAATAGCGTTTGGTAAAAATTTTGTTCCTGGGAACAGATTGGGAAGAAAATTGAGAATAAAAAAAAAAATATGATTCTCCGTCCAAGAATCAAAAAAAGAATCAAAACAGTAAAAGTCTCATTCTTTCCTTTCGACATCTCGCGATTGTCGTCCACCACCGCCCGCCGCCGTTCGCCGCTGTCCACCGGTTGCCATCCGTTGGTTCGGTGAGCTCGCCGGAGGCTTGCCAGGCTAGGGCGAGGTCCAACGAGCTCGCCGGAGGCAAGCCTGGCCACCGGCGAGGTCGACCTTGCCCAACCCCGGCGAGGCCGGCTTGGCCACCGACGGGGCTTGGGTGAGCCTCACCGATGGCTAGGCAAGGCTCGCCGGCAACTGGGTGAGGCTCGCCCAGCCCCGCCGAGGCTTGGCCTTGCCGGTGGCCAGGCGGGCCTCGCCCAGCCCGACGAGGCTTGCTCGGCCACCGGCGAGGCTCGCCTAGCCTCGCCTGGCCACCGGCGAGGCCAAGCATCGGCGGGGCTGGTCGAGCCTTGCCCAACTGCTGGCGAGGCTAGGCCGATGAGGGCCGACTTTGCCGAGGGTTAGCGATGCTCCAGTGAGCGTCGCCGGCCCTCGTCTAGCCGGTCGCTGGTCCGGTGACCGGCCAAATGAAGAAGAAGAAGAAGAATAGGATAAAAAAAAAAAAAAGGAAAAAAAGTATTTAAAATTATTTAAAAATTAAAAGAAATTAATTTGGAACATAATCAATTAGCACGGTATCAAACACAATTCTATTCTAGAATAAAAAATTTTGGGCAGTTATCAAACACGTTTTTTTACTCGAATCGTTCTGAACGCAGAATAAAAAATAATCATTTTTAGTCGAATCGGCTCTCGGGAAGTAATCGTTACCAAACGCGTCCTAAATGAACAAAACATAAAACTTTTCATGGGCTACTTTAATTTTATTAACTATTGCGTTGAAGCATAAATAAAATAAAATAAAAATGTAGAAATGAACACTGAAATACAACATCAAATAATACGGGCGTAGGGTACAATTCATGTCACCTCATTTACTTCGTGTTGACGTCACTCAACTATAACTCCATTCAAAACGCTTTTTTCATCTCCTAATTTGCCTTGGTGATCATGCATTGAGTCTCCAGAGCCTAAGCGGAAGTTGTAGTTGCTTGGAATGTCTCGCGTGCTGGTCTTCGCTCCGTGGCTCAGCCCACTGCCGTGAATCGTGTCAACTTTTCTTTCACTAGTTGCACTGAATTTGGCATGCTGTCCGCCCTAGGACCCCCGTTTCACCCGCTGCCCGGACTTGACTGCACAGTAGGCGATGATGCGGAGGATTGTCGGAGTTGCCATGCGTGTGAGCGGGCTTCCTCCTTGCCATTTGGATGGTTGAACGTTGCTGCACGGCCTGCTATTGCTTCGTCTACCTAGCCGCAACTCTAAGCCTGATGAGGAATCTGAGAATGCGACCATCCAGCATTTTGCTCATTAGCATCTGCTCACATCCCATCATCTCAGAGACGAAAAGTAGAATCAAATGCAAAGCCTGCGAGGAGGTCTATCGATGGTACACGTGTGTATTCTTTCTCCATGAGAGCTGCGCCAAATCCATGAGAGCTGCGCCAAATCTCTCCCCAGAGATGTAATGCCCGTCTCCATGATCACCATCTCTCTTGCTTTCGATCAATTGGTAAACCTCTAATGCAATGCCTGACATAATGTTTCCCGCAGCAGCAAATGCAATTTCAGCCTTGACATGGACTGTGCGGCTATTAGTCTAAATAAACAAGACCTGGAGGGCAAGAAAGGCTCGGTTTTTTGGCCATTTCACCCATCAGCACCTACTGGTGTCCCACAACGTGAAGCTTGAAACCAGAATCGAGTGCAAAGCATACTAGGTGAGGTCTATGGTTATGTGGATTGCCTCTTCTTTCTCAAATTCACGATCATCCACTGCCGCTGGAGCAGTGCTGCTCTCATCTGCTCCATAAATCATGTGCTGAATTGCCCTCAGTTATGCAACACCCCGTTCACCCTGGCACAGCCACTTCTTCCCGTATCAGGAAGGAACGCTCACTGATGCATGTCGTGAAGAGCATTGACGCTGTCTTTCTCTGTGCAAAATGCGGCTTTGACTTCAACATTCCATGCACTTTTAAGAGGCCCACTTTCAAACATCACCTCCACGAGCATATGCTCTTTCTTATATTAGATCTACTGATGTGCACTTCCTATGCATTGTCTGGTAAATTTTGCACTTTCAACTTTCACGTTCTTGTGCAGTGCAGTCTTAATGTCAATCATGATTGCTTTCCATAATTACCACCAACAATAAAAGATCACCATCACCTCCATCAACTCACACTTTACACTTTGTCCATTGAAGATCATGCCGGTGAGTACTATTGTGACCTTTGAGAGAAAAAAGACCTGAATCTAGGTGCTTCCAGCTGCCATTAATGCCCCTGTGCATTGATTACTCATATTGAATGCGTCTTACCCATAGTATGCTTTCATCACAGAAGTGCTTTCTCACAAAACTGACAATTAGCCAACAAAGAGATACAAGATGCTGCCTTGTGATGTGGTGAATAGCCCTGTTCTTTTTTCTTTCTTTAACATCATATATAGACTCATTCTCCACAATAAGTTATAATCAACAGAAAATATGGTAATACCAAATGTTTTTTTAAAGTAATGGAAGTACCTGAAGACCTTGCTATTGCTGAACTAGATGAAAAAATTGCAATTCTGCAGGAAAAGCAGAGAGAGTGAGCACACAACTGAGGGTACTGAAAAAAAAATAACGGGCAATGCTGGTCTCAAAGAGATGCAAGCAAAGTGCATATAGTTGCAGAGTTGGGGAGGCACTTATCCAGAAGAAAAGAATTGGGGAGGCATGAGACAGCCTTCCTGTTTGATGGTTCAACTTACGTTCTCAAGCAAGTCAATCAGAATCACTGCTAACACTCAACATCTGATATTGTTATTCTCTGCATCAAAAGCAGATAAATATCATATTCTTGAGTGTGAGACTTGTTTGCTTCATGTTATAAATTAATGCACTAAAATTGGGAAGCATAAGTTGATTATGAATCAACTCGTCAGGAAGCTTGCCAGTCTTATTATTTCCTTGAAAAATGAATTTTAGACAGGTGTAATTTGTACAGACTAGACTCAAGCTTTTGCATACTATCAATATGGCTTTGCATTCATGAACTGTAAATTCTTTTCCAGCACATGGAGATGGGAAAAGTTCCGTTCTAACATCTGCAGTATACCAAAATTCAGTTATATTGGACTAAAGCCTCCCAAAAAAGAAATCTATATTTCAGCATTCTATTCTCACCTTGGCCCTGGCAACTTGAGTCTATGACTGAAGCAGCAATTCTACCTCCTGGACGAAAACCAATCAACCAGTGAGACAACATAGTCTTAGATTGTATTATTCAGATCCAAGAGCTTCTGGATACAAACAGGATACATCACAAAAGAAGTGGCTGTCTTTATAAGGCTTACTTGCTGAAGCAAGTTGATGCATTCGCGGAACAAAGATCTAGTTCTCACCTCTCAAAGGTAAAGTGCTGACTATATGATGTAACCAATCTGTCATTCTGCAACGACAAACTCAAACAATATTATCATCAGAATAACTAGTTGTCCTTCTGGAGGCACAAAGGACTCGGTTTTTTACCATTTCAACCATCAGCATCCACTGGTCTTCCACACACAGCTTGACTGCAAAATCAGGTGTGAAGCTTGTGAATGGAACATATAGGTGAGGTGATTGTTTGGATTGCCTCTTCTTTCTCCACTGCACTATCATTCTCTGCCACTGGAACTGCCATATGAAGGATGGTGCGTGCAAGGCTTGTGTTGAACATGTCAAATGTTTAGCCTATTACCGTGCAGAGCAGAGATGCTCTTCTCTGCTCCATAAATTATGTGCTGAATTTCCCTCAGATGCAACGACCTGCTCACCCTGCACATCCTTTTTCTTCTTGTATCAGGAGCACTGTTGACATATGTCGTGAAGAGCATGGGTGCTCTGTCTTTCACTGCACGGAAGTGACGACTTCAACACTCCATGCACTTTTAAAAGGCCCACTTCGAAACATCACCTCTGCAAGCATATACTCTTTCTTATTTTAAATCTACCTAACCATGCTACTATGAAGTGTCTGTGGTAAATTGTGCAGCTTTGGCTTTTGCAGTTGTGTGCAATGCAATCTTAATCATCACAGATTGCCTTCAGTAAAAGATTGCCATTAAATTCCATCAACTCACACCTTATGCTTTGTTCATCGAAGATGATACCAGTGAGCAGTACTATTGTGCCCTTTGTAATATTATAAGGGACGTAAATCTGGGTACTTATGACTGATGAATGCCCTTGCCCATTGATTACTCATATCAAATGCGTTTTACCATGGTGCACTTGTATCACAGTAGTGCTCTCTGGCTAAACAGCCTTTAGCCAAAACTGGATACAAGATGCTGCCATGTGATGTGGTGAACTCCTCTTTAACATCATATATATAGACTCATCTCCACAATAAGTAATAATCAGCAGAAAATGCACTAATACCAAACAGTGTTTAATACAAGTTGCTAGAATAGTGCAAGTACCTGAAGACCCTGTAATTGCTGAACAGCCTGAACTAGATGAAAAAGTTGAAATTCTGCAGGAAAAAGTGGGCACATAATTGGAGGTACTCAAGAAAAGACATGTAATGCTGGTCTCCGAAAGCCGCAAGTGAAGTGCATTTAGTTGCAGAGTTGGGGATGCCCTTACCAAGATGAAAAGAATTCGGGAATCAGGAGAACACCCTTCTGTTTGATGTTTCAACTTACGTTTTTATGCAAGTCAATTGGACTCACTGCTACAGTCGACATCCAAGATTGCTGTTCTCTGCAGTAAAAACAGACAAATATCATATTTTTGAAGTGCAAGGCTTTTGTGCTCTGCCATTTATCAAAGTGTTAACATTGGGATGCCTAATTTGATTTTGAATCAACTTGTCAGGAAGCTAGCTGGTCTAATTATTTCCGCAAATATGAACATCAGATGAGTGTAGTTTGTACAGAATTGTCTCGAGCATCTGCATACTATCTATCTAGCTTTGCATACATGAACTGTAAATTCTACAGCACATGAAGATGGGAAAAGTTCGGTTCTAACATCTACAGTCTGCCAAAATTCAGTAATCCTGAACTAAAGCCTACATAAAAGAAATCGACATTTCAGCATTCTTTTCTTACCTTGTCCTCAGCAGCTTGAATGTTAATCAGCTAGGGAGACAACATAGCCTTTGATTGCAAGTTAATGCATTTGCCACAGCAAAGTTCTAGCTGTGGCCTCTCAGAGGTAAAATGAAGACTACATGATGTAACGACTCCCACATTCTGCAATGACAAACTACAACTATATTATCATCGGAATAGCTAGTAAGCAGTAACGGTGTATATGCAAGAAAGATGGAAAAAGCTGACATCTTTCATTTTGATTTGGATCACTCAATTATGTTAGTGTTAGATCAAAGCTTTTGAAATTGTAGCTGTGCTCGCGTCACCAAGGCATCAATTTATCCCATGGATAAATGAACAAGAACATAGTACATCAGCAAAGAATGTAAAACGACACATATCCACCCACTGGCCAAACAGAAAGCTACAAAGAGATTCACGAGAAAAAAGAAGGAAATCTGCAACACTCTAATGATGTTTTCAAAGAGGTCAGAAGCTTTAACCTCAAGAACAATATCTACCCTTTATATGCTACTAGATACGGCCATTCTTCTCTTCATAACAATTGTTGAGGTATCTTCAATCCCTTCGATAACAATAGATCCCCATATCTTTTGAGGGCTTAACCTATCTTAATTGGATCTAGCCGCTACAAGGTCCATCGCTGTTCATGGCTAGGAATAGGAACGATACATAGGTGATCTTTACTTGTCCCCTACTCTCCTTTCTTATGGTCCGGGAGATAATTTGATGCCGAAGTCTTGGGGACTCCTTAAGGCTTCCCATAAAGAGAAAAAAGCCTTGAGTTGCCTCTTATACAAAACTAGCTTAGCTTCCTAGAGTACTAATAATTTGTTTTAAAGTGGTGATACAATTAAATTTACTGAATCCAAGCAGGGAACAGACTAACAACTACGTCGCTCAGACTTCCGGATTGAAACGCAGACCCATGGCTGGGCGCAGAAAATGTGGCCGCGCTCTTCCACCACGCCATACACGAGACCACGCCGCATGGATAATCATGAGAACGAGTTTGTGGTAAAACCACAGACAAAGTTTTCGAATGAGGCCCCGCAGCAGACACACGGAAAGCAACAGGAACAGCATGAACCATGGAGTAGAAGGAGTCGTGGAGCAGCAACCACGCGAGCGAAAACACCGATGTCAAACCGGTGAAGTGGAAGAGGAGGCGCGGTGCTCCATCAAAAGAAAGAGCAGGGCCGCGAGGCGGTGGTGCCCGATTAGCGACACGCCCCAAAGAGAAATGCAGGAGGAGGCTGCAGATGGCGACGCGGGTAGCGACGGGGTGGGTTTCCAAGGGTGAAATCGACCTCCCCTGGTATTCCACTTGGATGATGTTGACCAGGATTGAGACGATGGAGCTAAGGTCCATGGCGTCGTGAGGGTTGAAAAGACGGGGACGTCATTTTATACTGGATGTTGCGCAACATTTTATAATATAAATCACCCAAAAGAAAGAGACATCTCTTTCTCGAACATTTTATACTCTAAATCACTCAAAAGAAAGAGACATCTCTTTCTCGTACATTTTATAATCTAAATCACCCAAAAGAAAGAGACATCTCTTTCTCAAACGTTTTATACTCTAAATCACCCAAAAGAAAGACTTTCTTTTGGGTGATTTAGATTATAAAATGTTTCGCAACATCCAAAGTTCAACAATGTACTTTTGTCAATATTTTATACTTTTTCTTTTGGGTCGATCAGAGTATAAATGTTTTGCAACATCCAAAGTATAGAGTATAAATAAAATGACAGTCCCCGTCTTTTCAACCCTCACCACGCCCTGCAGCACCCAAAATAAAAACAATGTTCTGCGAAATTATGTCCTGTGCCACTTTTCATGAAAAAACAAATATTAAATGATGTTTTTCTTACCTTTTACCAAAAAAAAAAAATGATGTCCGTACCCTCACCCCTTACGGCACCAGGATTGAACTGAACGAAGGTCTTGAACTGTCCGATTTATCTTTTATTTGGTTATATTCAAAAGGAAGAAAAGTAAAAAGAAAATCATAAGCCTATTACATTTATCCAAATTTAGCCTAAACCTTATAATTGTGCCAATTTGGTAATTCTAATTAATTTTATCTGAATATTGCTTATGTGGACAATTGTACAAAAAAATTTATAATGATAATTTAATAAGTTTTCGACTTTTTACAAATTTTTTTCTTCTTTCTTTTGCCATTCATAGGCAATGGTCGAGCGGGCTGATCTCACCAATTCTAGCCTAGGCAAGGGTGAGGGCTCTCCTCGCCCAGGTAGGCCAAGCGGCATCATCGAGGATCACTCTCACTTGGTCGGGCCAATGATTCTCACCCAAGTGAGGCCAACCTGCCTAGCCGAGTTATGTTGAATAATTTGTATCTATATCAGTAATTTTCAGTTAAAATTAGTTTGAAGGATTGAATAAGCAAAAATTTATAATCAAATTGTTATTATTCAAAAGTTTGAGATTAGATTAACACAAATGCAATTTATTTAAAACTTTTCCGACATTTTTTCCCATTAAAGAGGCCTTGATATGGCCAACATCTTTCTCCCATGACCTATCTTCACCCCTAGCATAGTTCGCAACATATATTGCAACATGAATATTTGTTTGTTGCCATGTTTTAAGCATGAACTCATCTATATCTATGATTGTTGCATATACTAAATCCTCCTAAAATACTTTTGAAGCCGCTGGATATCTTTTCGATGAAATATTGCAAAAATAGGTTTAAGATGCCTTGGATTGTCGATGGAAGAATGATTTTTTTATGGGCTAATTTCCGGAAAAGATGCCCAACTTTAATTTTAATCTCATTCTGCCTTGATTTTCTTTTAAAAAAAGTTGCAACTTTAATTTAGATCTCATACGCACGCACCTGGATAAGATCATCATTTGATGTCACATGGTCCAACCATTGTTGCGGTCGCCGGTCGCATCGAAGCCTCCCCTAAGACCCTTGGGAAACTTTGAGAGAGAGAGAGAGAGAGAGAGAGAGAGAGAGAGAGAGATTGATTATGTGGCTTTGTCTAATTCAATAAATGAGATTGAAAAGATAGAGAGAGAGAGAGAGAGAGAGAGAGAGAGAGAGGGTGGGTGTAGTCAATAATGGGGACACAGGAAGTTTTTGAAGAGTGGTTTATGTGTCCATGCATATGAAAAGCCTAGTAGAAGAGAATAAATATGATAAAAAGAGAGAATTCTTCTTCTTTTGCCTCGGAAAAAGGACTCAAACCAGTTCAAATTAGGGTAGGTCCTTAATTAGTATAATAAATTCAAAATTTTAGCAAATTCAAAATTTTGGCAAATTCAAAATTTTGGCAAAAAAAGCATACAAATTAGTGGAATAAAAATGATACATCGTAGATGAGAAATACATGTGCATCATAATCTTTATTTCATCCAAATTGAATCATAAATATCATCTTTTCGAGAAAATAGAAAAAACAAGGTATAGGGAGAGAAAATATCGGCTGGGTTTTACACTCCACGTAGGCGAAGGATAAGACTATTCAGAAGTCGACACGTGGCTCCACATGTAAATGGCGTCAGAGGTTCAAAATTTACGCGCGCTCTCCTCTGCTCTCTCTCATGTAGACCTGGGGCCCACCACTCTGACGCTCTCTCTCCTCTGCACGAACTGCTCTCCTGTCAATTCATCCTCTCTCTCCTTTGTCTCTCCCCGTTCTTCGTTCCGGTGCGGGGAGAACAAAAAATGCAAGTGTGCTTCCATTTGCTCTTCCCCTCCTCTGCTCTCTCTCCTCCGCTGGTTGCTTCCATCTGCCCCATCCTGATGCCGACGCTGCCGACTCCCCTCCACCTCCGCCTCCGCCTCCACAGGTTGCCTCCGTCGCCCCCGACTCCGACGCCAATGCCACCGACGCCTCCTCCGTCGCCCCTGAACTCGACTCCGACGCCGAACCCGACGCCCCTTCGCCTCGGCCTTCGCCCTTGACGCTTCTGCCTTCGCCATCGCCCCCGACTCCAACGCCGACGCTGTCGCCTCCACCTCCGCCCCTACGCCGTCACCGACGCCCTTTCGCCTCCCTCTCGCGACCTCTGCTTCGCTCTCTCCCTCTTTCCTTTGCGGAGCGCCCTTGCTGGCCAACCTCAACACCGACGAACCCTTGCTCGTGTTTTGGCCTCCCTCTTCGCGAACGAAGGTCGCTTTGTTGGCACTCTCTCTCTCTTTCCTCCGTGAAGTGCCCCCTACTCCTGAACGCGGATGCCGCCGACGCCGTCGCCTCTCGCCGTCGCCTTCCCAAGCCCCACTGATAGGCACCCCATTGGCGACTCCTGTACGTCCGAAGGTTCTTTTTTTTTTTTTCTTTTTGGATTCCAGTTAGTAGAATTCGGTGCAATGTTAATGTTTAAGTTTATAGATACATTTGTATTGCTCCTCTACTATTGAATGAAGAGCCTTATTTTTCTGTCGTCTCTCCTCGATGTGGGTGGGAGAGAGAAATGAACATGTGAAACTCTTCAGTTGACAAATTGTCTGAGATGATCAAATTCCCCTTTTTTGCCTTGCCTAGAATTTGTGTAGTTTGAGATGATCCTACCCAGGTGGTCCTTGAGAGAAATATTTTGGGTTTTAATCCTTGAGAGAATGACTTCTAGATGTTTGGTCTGGGCTAGTATTTAGTTCTTGCATATTTTGGTCACAGCTCGAATTATTGATCACTTGATCTTGCAAAATCTTTCTTTACTAGAACATGCCTATGCAAAATGTGAATTACTGATAAATTTTTGCCCGCTACGTTGCAGGTGGATGGCAGCGACCTTGGTTGACTACTACATCAACATTGTTCCGCTTGCGGTATGAACAAATTATTTGTCTCGGCTATTACAGATCACACCTCCTTATGCAACTTCATCAATTGATAAGTTTGAAAACCATCTT
Organism: Eucalyptus caleyi; assembly: GCA_014182885.2. NCBI lineage: Eukaryota > Viridiplantae > Streptophyta > Magnoliopsida > Myrtales > Myrtaceae > Eucalyptus > Eucalyptus caleyi. Next base: position 9,467,816 of record CM024469.2, on the reverse strand, counting down.
AACTATAACACCATATAAGAAAGCTGCAAGTGTTTTATTACATAACGACATATACTTAAGCCCAGTAATGTTCAGGTAATGCAGTTTCATGTCGCATTGACAAGCTTCTAGGAATAAGAAAAACCAAAACATGGTACCTGATGTGTTTGCTGGTAGTACTTTCCAGTTTTCACTAACAAGTTTTCATGGGAGCAAACGGACCCTGATTTTATACATGTTGGAAAATTGACTCAAAATTGCATGAAGCTGAAAGCTGACACTCCAATAATGCTGTATAGGGAACTGGTGATTGCACGAATTCAATCTACTTCTATGTCAATGCAAGATGATATATTTCATTTGTTGTTGAAGCTTTTTTTTATATGGAGTTCTATGAAGAATTTGCAGTGCATGCTTACAATTAATATGTCTTCCGGCTTGGGTTTGGTAAAAGGAATCAAACTTTTTTAGCGCTTTACTTTGGACAGTGCTTCTTATCTGCCTAGACAAGCTAAGACAAGCTTTTAAATTCCTATGATCTGTTTTTATCGTGTACCTTAAATTCAATAGAAAGGAAATAGGGTTCGATCCTTTCTAGAAAATTTATTGGTGTTACATTGTTGTCAAGAATAATTCTAGATTACTAAAGTTATACAATTACCATCATACTAAATGATGTTAACATTGGATATATGAATAAGTCACCATCTTGTGATTTGAATCTACTCCTGTCATCACCAATTTAATTCATGTCACATAATTTAGTGTACCCATTTTGACACATTCTTTGTATACCTACATTAGTCATCTACCAATTTATGTCACAGTAAGCTTTGCTTTAACTTAGTTCTCACTTCATTCTATGGGTCAGATAAATGACTTTTGGGGGCATTCTGCGTTATGTAAATCTTAGGTGTGTTTGGGGTGACATTCTCTCCCCTTTTTGCTTTACTAATTTCTTAAAACCTTAAAAAACGTGTAAATATTGTCATATGGTGTTTTTAAAAATGTATCGGGTACTCCCGCAAATAAAGTTGAACAATTTTTATTTCGCTTAGCCAACTCAGTTGCTTGTAAAGTGAACATTGCTCTGTTAAGTTGAAAACTTCCTACCTGCTCCCAGCAATTTTTCAACTCAGGCCTGTATCTGGTAGAGCTTTCTCCAATTAATCTAAATTGTATTTCTAGAATGTTTCTACAATGGTATACTTTACATAATCTAACATCATAAGTGATGTATTTTGCTGTGAATTTTTGTGACATATTTATAGGATCAGACGAGTAAACTGAATTGGCCTACAGAATGAGGGATTTGTTTCTACTGAAACGGGAGCACACCGCACGGATAATCATGAGAACAAGTTTGCGGTAAAACCACAGCCAAAGTTTTTGAATGGGGCCGTGCAACAAACGCACGGAAAGCAACAGGAACAGCACGAACTAGAGGAGGGAGTGGAAGGAGTCGTGGAGGAGCAACCATGCGAGCGAAAACACCGATGTCAAACCAGTGAAGTGGAAGAGGAGGTGCATTGCTCCATCACAAGGAGGAGCACGCCCACAAGGCGGTGGTGCCTGACTAGCGACATGCCCCAAAGAGAAATGCAGGAGGGGGCTGCAAATGGCGACACAGGTGGCGACAGGATGGGTTGTAAAGGGTGAAATCGACTTCCCCTGGTAATCCACTTGGATGAAGCTGACAAGGATAGAGACGATGGAGGTAAGATCCATGGCGTATGGCGAGGAGAGGGATGGAAAGACTGGGACTGTCATTTTATACTCTTTTCTTTTGGGTCTTTTTTTTTTTTTTTTTTTTTTTTTTTTTTTTTTTATCAATCTTTTGGGTCAATTTGAATACTCTACATTTTGGGTGGTCCGAGGTTGAAGCAGGGTCGGACTCGACCCGAGGTTGAAGCAGGTTTGGACCCGAAAAGAAAGAGGATCTACATTTTGGGTGGTGGGTGGTGGGAGGTTGGAGCAGGGTCGGACCCGAAAAGAAAGAGAATAAAATGAAAGTCCTCGTCTTTTCATTCCTCACCACGCAGACGTGAGTACTCAAAATGAAAAGGATGAGCACTCAAATCAGATTGAATCCGAAAGCATCCAAAAGAAAAAAAGTATTCAAATTGATGTCCCGTGCCCATACCCAAAGAAAAAAAAAACTGATGTCCTGTGCCACTTTCCATGAAAAATCAAATATCTTACCCTCACCCCTTCACCCCTTCACCACGCCATGGAGTGGACAAAAGCCTTGAAATGTCTGATTTATTTTTTATTTGGTTATATATAAAAAGGAAAAAAAGTAAAGTCCTAAACTTTATTTTTATTACATTGATGCTAATTTAGTCATGAACTTTATAATTATATCGATTCAGTTCTCTTAGTTAGTTTTGGCATGATATTACTAATATTGATGAACATTGAAAATTTGTAATAATATTTTAATATTTTTCGATTTTTAACTATTTTTTATAATATTTTTCTTTTTCTTCTTGCTTTTGTCGATGACTAACTATCATCCATAGGCAATGGCTAGGTGGATTGGCCTCCTCATTGGGGCTTGCCCTCCTTGGCCTAGCTAGGCCGAGCCTCACTAGTGGGCAACAACAACCCTTGCCTAGGAGAGGCTAGCTTATCAAGTTGTGGCCGGTGGTCGGTCACTGATAAAAGGAAAAAGAAATGAGTTAAAAAAAAAAAAAAAAGGAGAAATTAATAAAAAAAATAAAAAATTATTAAAATATAATTAGAAATCGCCATGTCAACATTGACCATTGTCACGTATGACAATTAACATCCATATCAATAAATTCTGATTAAAATTAGTTGAAATGATTGAATTTGTATTAGTAAAAAAATTAAAACCAAATTGACACAATTAAAATATTTAGGATTAGATTGACACTAATGTAGTAGGTTTAGGAGTTTTCCGACATTTTTCCCATTAAAAAAAGTCCTATACCTGTCCTACTTTTTTTACCCGTGACCTTATCCTCGCTCTGCAATCCGCATAGTATCCATCAGCACCCAATAGCCTAAAAGATTTATCTCCATGATTAAAGTTGCAATATATGGCTCAAGCCCAAGCCCAAGTCCAATCCCGAGTGTCTCGTTTTAGCCCTTTCTCCAGTCTTGCTTCATCGCAAGGGAAATTACAAGAGCAGAAAGAAAGAGAGAACAGAGTCTGGCCAAGAAGAGCAAAAAGAAAAGGAAAAGCTCACTCGTTTCAACCGCCGGAGAAGTCAAGTTTTTAACAACACGGAATCCACCTTTTAACACCCTATCGCTTTCCATGCCTCGAAACCGAAGACGAAGAGAGGGAGAGAGAGAGAGAGAGGCGCCCACAACGAGGAAAGTTCACTCGTTTCACACCACACAGAAGCCGTTTGATATGGTGGGAAAAGCCAGCAGACGACCATGATCACGCACACGCGGGGAAGGATCTGCGGAAAAGAGAGGACCCGATCGGACGTTTGACATTTCGATCCGGATTTAGTGACCACTGATTGGAGTTAGCTTCCCAAGGAGGGGGTGCCACCATCCCATAGATTCCAGTCTTCAACAGAGAGATTAGTGCAGCAGATTTTAGGCTTTTGACAATGCGTAGCTCGATTCACAGGACATGGCTTGATGGTTTGAATGAAGATTAAAAGCCCTTTTGACGACCAAAAAGAGGAAAATGTTCATAAGATGATTCTCTCACTTGACTTGATGTTGCCTAGGCCCCCTCCCCTTCTACTGGCTAATAGCGCTTTAAAGCCGATTACAGACTTGAGAGAGTATAGAGCCCGCCGGGGATTAAGTGTAATTCATAAGGGCAATCTCACAATTGAATCTCTCAAGATAATCGTCCCGTTAATCGGGTTTGCATTCTTCAGCCATTGGGACTTTGTGCTTACAAACTTTGACTACGATTAGATGACTCCATTAATCACGTGTTGTAACTAACACGCTTTATAAAGTTATTAACTCGATACCGAAATGTAACAACAACAAATTTCATGGAGGCCATGCGTGCATATTCTTTCTCTACAAAAGTTGCGGCAAATCCCCCACAAAGATGCAACACCCATCTCTCCATGATCACCCTCTCTCTCTCTCTCTTGCTTTCAAGCGATTAGAGGAGCTAAATGTAATGCTCACCGAAAGAAAATGTATTCCTAATATCAAATGAAAATCAAAACATATGAGAAACGTGCCCAGGATGACCCCAAAAACAGTTGGCGAGATCAAGAACTTTTTAAATAGGAAAAATGTCATAAAAGTTCTAAATTTATTGCATTAGTGTTGATCTAATCATAAACCTTTTAATTCTGACAATCTAATCTTAAAATTTTGACCTAGTGCTAATTCAATCTTTCAGACTGATTTTGACAAAAAAATTATTGACTGAATTGCCCTCAGTTATGCAACAACCCTCTTCTCGCATCAGGAAGGAACTGTTAGGAAGGTAAATATTTGACGAAGCTTTTTCTGGGAGTTTCCTCAGGAACGAAAGCTAGATCTGCTCAAAACTCTTGCTGAGATTTCATTTTAGTTTTATTAACTAATGCCTTAATGCATAGACAAAAAAAAAAAAAAAATTGTACAAATTAGCACTGAAATGCAACACCAAATAATTCGGTAGTTGGGTACGATTCATTTCGCCCCATTTGCTTCTTGTTGATGTCACTCGGCAACTATAACTCCATTGCCTTGCTGATCATGTATTGATTCGCAAAGAAGGCTGCACTTGCTTGAAATGTCTCGCGTGCTGGTCTCAGATCCGCGGCTCAGCCCTACTGCTGGGAATGGCGTCGAATCTTCTTTCACTAGTCAAGCTGAATTTAGCATGCTCTTCACCCGAGAACACCCGTTTCACCTGCTGCCCCCGCTTGAATGCCTAGTAGGCAGATGAGAAGGAGGATCGTCATGGTTGCCATGCATGTGACGAGGCTTTCCTTCTTGCCATTCGGATTGTTGAGCATTACAGCACGGTCCAATATTGCTGTCTGCCTAGTCACAACTAAGCCTGATGAAGATTCTGAGTATATGACCATCCAACATTTTGCTCATTAGCATCTTGGGATGAAAAGTAGAATCGAATGCAAAGCCTGCAAGGAGGTCTATGGATGCTACACAGTGTCATATTCTTAATTCACAAGAGCTGTGCCAAATCTACACCAAATAAGCAATGCCTGTCTTTCAATGATCACCATCTCTCTTGCTTTCAATCAATCTGTAGACCTCCAATGTAATGCCTGCGATATGGTTTCCTGCTGCAGCTAATGCAATTTCAGCCTTGACATGGACTGCGCAGCTATAACTCTACGTTCACAAGATCTGAAGGGTGAGAAAGGCTTGTTTTTTTAACCATTTCGCCCATCAGCATTTACTGGTGTCCTTCCACAAGAAGGATGAAACAGAAATTAGTGCGAAGCTTGATGGAACATGCTAGGTGAGTTCTATGCTTGTCTGGATTGCCTTTTCTTTCTCCAATTCACAATCATCTGCTGCTGCAGGAGCTGGGTCATAGGAAGGATGGTGTGCTTAAGGCTTGTCATGAATATGTCAATAGGTTTAGCCCATCACTGCCTTGAACAGTGCTGCTCTTTTCTGCTCCATAAATCATGTGCTGAATTCCCCTCGGTTATGCAACAACCCATTCACCCTGCACATCCACTTCTTCCCATATCAGGAAGGAAAGCTCACTGACGCATGTCATGAAGAGCGTCGAAGCTTTCTTTCGCTGCGCAGAATGTGAGTTAGACTCCAACATTCCATGCACTTCTGAAAGGCCCACTTTGAAACGTCACCTCCACAAAGATCTACTGACCCGTGCTTCCTATGCAGGCAAATTTTGCACATTTGACTTTCACGTTCTTGTGCACTGCAATCTTAATGTCTATCATGATTGCTTTCCACGGTTACCACCAACAATGAAAGATCGCCATCACCTCTGTCAACTCACACTCTACACTACGTTCATCGAAGACGATGACGGTAAGTACTACTGTAACCTTTGAGAGAAAAAGACCTGAATCTGGGTGCTTCCATCTGTGATGAATGCCCTTGCGCATTGATTACTCATATCGAATGTGTTTTACCCACGGTATGCTTTCATCACAGAAGTGCTCTGACTTTAGCCAACAAACAGATACACAATGCAGCTACGGGATGTGGTGAATAGCCCTGTTCCTTTTTCTTTTTTTAACATCATATATAGACTCCCTCCACAATAAGTTATAATTAACAGAAAATATGGTAATACCAAAATTTTTTAAAGTAATGGAAGTACCTGAATACCCCCGGCTATTGCTGAACTGGACGGAAAAATTGCAATTCTGCAGGAAAAAAAGGACTGAGCGAGCCCACAATTGAACAATACTAAAAAAACAGACATGCAATGCTGGTCTCAAAAAGCTGCAAACGAAGTGCATGTAATTGCAGATTTGGGGAGGCACGCTTATCCAGAAGAAAAGAAATGGGGAGGCAGGAGACCACCTTTCTGTTTGATGTTTCAACTTATGCTCTTATGCAAGTCAATGGAATTACTGCTAACACTTGACATCTGATATTGTTATCTTCTGCAGCAAAAGCAGATAAATATCATAACTTTGAATGTAAGACTTGTTTACCCTATGTTATGAGTTGGATTACTAACATAGGGATGCATAATTTGATTATGAATCAACTTGCTAGGAAGCTTGCCGGTCTTATTATTTCCTCAAAAAATGAATCAGATATGTGTAGTTTATACAGACTAGTCTGAAGCTTTTGCATATTATATATATGACTTTGCATTCGTGAACTGTAAAATCTTTTCCAGCACATGAAGATGGGAGAAGTTCGGTTCTAACATCTGCAGTTTACCAAATTCAGTTATATTGGGAAGCTATATTTCAGTGTTCTTTTCTCACCTTGGCCCCGGCAACTTGAATCTCTGAGTGAAGCAACAATTCTAGCAACAACTTGAATCTCTGATCTGCTCACCCTGCACATCCTTTTTCTTCTCGTATCAGGAGGAGCACTGTTGACATATGTCATGAAGAGTGTCGACACTCTGTCTTTCACTGCACGGAAGTGACAATGACTTGAACACTCCATGCACTTTTGAAAGGCCCACTTTGAAACATCACCTCCACAATCATATACTCTTTCTTGTTTTAAATCTACCTAACCATGCTAATATGCAATGTCTGTGGTAAATTTTGCGGGTTTGGCTATTGCAGTTGTGTGCACAGATTGCCTTCCACTACAGTAAAAGATAGTCATTAACTTCCATCAACTCACACTTCACGTTCCGTTCATCAAAGATGATACCAGTGAGTGGTACTATTGTGCCCTTTGCAAGAAGATAAGGGACACAAATGTGGGTTCTTATGACTGCGATGAATGCCATCGCCCATTGATTACTCATATCCAATGCATTTTATCATGGTGCGCTCGTACTGCAGTAGTGCTCTCTTGCTAAACATACTTTAGCCAAAATTGAATTGAAGATGCAGCCATGTGATGTGGTGAATTGCCACGTTCCTTTTTAATATCATATATATAGACTCATCTCCACAATAAGTAATAATCAACAGAAAATGCGCTAATACCAAACAGTGTTTAATCCAGATTGCTGGAATAGTGGAAGTACCTGAAGACCCTGCTATTGCTGAAAATTGGAGGTACTCAAGAAAAGATGTGCAATGCTGGTCTCTAAAATCTGCAAGTGAAGTGCATGCAGTTGTAGTGTTGGAGAGGCACTTACCAAGAAGAAAAAAATTCAGGAGTCAGGAGAACCTACCTTTCTGTTTGATGTTTCAAGTCACGTTCTTATGCAAGTCAATTGGACTCACTGCTACAGTCGACATCCAAGATCATTGTTCTCTGCAGAAAAAGCAGATAAATATCATATTTTTGAAGTGCAAGACTTGTGTGCTCTGTCATATTTCAAAGTACTAACATTGGGATGCATGATTTGATTATGAATCAACTTGTCAAGAAGCTTGCTGATCTAATTATTTCCTCAGATACAAACATCAAATGTGTGTAGTTTGTATAGACTTGTCTCAACCATCTGCATACTATCTATCTAGCTTTGCATACATGAACTGTAAATTCTTAGCACATGCAGGGTGGGAAAATTTCGGTTCTAACATCTATAGTCAACCAAAATTCAATTTTCTTGAAATAAAGCCTCCTGAAAAATAATCTACATTTCAGTATTCTTTTCTCAACTTGGCCCCAGCAACTTGAATGTCAATGAGCCAGCGAGATGGCGTAGTCTTAAATTGTAAGTTAACGCATTTGCCACAGCAAAGATCTAGTTGTCACCTCTCAAGAGGTAAAATAAAGATTATATGATGTAACCACTCCCACATTCTGCAATGACAAACTACAATCATATTATCATCTAAATAGCTAGTAAGCAGTAATGGTGTATATGCAAGAGAGATGGAAAAAGCTGGCATCTTTCATTTTGATTTGGATCACTCAATGATGTTAGTGTTAGATCAAAGCTTTTGAAATTTTAGCTGTGCTTGCGTCTCCAAGGCATCAATTTATCCCAGTTCATATGGATAAATGAGCAAAACCATAGCACACCAGCAAAGAATGTAAAATAACACAAATCCATCCACTGGCCAAACAGAAAGCTACAAAGAGATTCACCAGAAAAAAAGAAGGAAATCTGCAACATTCAGCAATGCTTTCAAAGAGGTCAGAAGCTATAACCTCAAGAACAATTACTACACCTCATATGCCTACAAGACCATTCTACTCATCGTAACAATTGTTGAGGTCATCTTCAATCTCTTCGATAACAATAGATCCCAATTTCTTTTGAGGACATAGCTTATCTTAAATAGATCTAGTCACTACAAGGTGTATTACCATTCATGGCTAGGAATAGGAAAGATACATAGGTGGTTTTTACTTGTTCCCTGCTCTCCTTTCTTATGATTCGGGAGATAATTTGACGCCGAAGGCTTGGGGATTCCTTATGGCTTTGGCTTCAGATAAAGAGAAGAAAGCCCCAAGTGCATCTTATACAAAACTAGCTTAGGTTCCTTAAGTACTACTCATTTAATTTTAAAGTAGTCAATACGATTAAAATTAGTTTTTCCAAGCAGGGAACAGTCAGTCGAACAACTACGGCGCTTAGACTTCGAGTGATAAACGCAGATCCACGCCCGGGCGTGGCGGATGTGGCTGCGCTCTTCCACCATGCCATACACGGGAGTGCGCCACATGGATAATCATGAGAACGAGTCTGCCATAAAGTCTCAGACAAAGTTTTTGAATGAGGCTGGGCAAGAGACTCACGGAAAGCAACAGGAGTAGCACGAACAACCAGAGGACGGAGTGGGAGGAGTCGTGGAGCAGCAACCACGCGAGCGAAGCTACCGATATCAAACCGGTGAAGTGGATGAGGAGGTGCGATGCTCCATCGGCGAGACGCAGCAACAAGAAATGCAGGAGCAGGCTGCAGATGGCAAGGCTGGTGGCAACGGGGTGAGTTTCGAAGGGCGAAATCAACTTCCCCTGGAATTTCACTTGGATGAAGTTGATCAGGATAGTGACGATGGAGGTGAAATCCATGGCGCCGGGTGGGGTGAAGGTAGAGACATCGTCTGTTGTTCTTTTATGAAAGTGATGGAAGCGGGATATCATGTTATCTCCCCGCTCGACACGTCTCTACCTTCACCTTAAAATAATAATGCCACTCTCGAGAACGATGTCCCTGCATGAGGAAGGGCCTGTGAACTTTCCTATTTATTTTTTCTTGTGTTAAAAAAAAAAAAAAAAAGACTTTGTTCGGTGCTGATTGAATTCTCCTTTCTCTTTTCTCGGCAATGTGTCCGCATAGTTACATCAGTACGTAATAACCAGGAAGATTCATGTGCAAGAGTAAAGTTCCAATAACCGGGCCGGCAAAAAATAATAAATAATAAGCCCAAGCCCAAGTGTCTCGTTAAAGTCATTTCTTTAGTCTTGCCTCAGTTGACGCCGTGGTCAGGGAATTACTAGAGCGAAAAGAGAGAAAAAAAGATGAAAACAGAGTCTGCCAAGAAGAACGCGAAAAAAAAAGAAAAAAAAAGAGAGAGAGAGTGAGAGAGAGAGAAGGAGAGCAGAGTCCGGAGAAATCAAGAAAAAGACAGAGGAGACAAAAGGGGGCTCTTGCTGCATGCACCAGATTAATTCTGTTTCTTGGTAATCGAAAAGGATTCAAAACTTTTATTTATCTAATTGAAGGCGTTTTCATAATTAAATTGTAAGTTAGGTTTTGTATGGATTCTATGTTGCTAGGTTGATTCTAGAGATTATTAAGTATGAAATTATATTGTAAAGAAATTTTAGGGTATTGCAGAACAAGACAAGACTTCAGGAAAATCAATATAGGTTTATGATTTAATTAGGATAAATTTTTAAAATTTTGCACATTGCTAGAAACAGTTTTCAAATTGATGTATTTGGCAATGGATTTCACCCTTCTCTGACCATCTTTTGGCTTTGTGGTCTCTTAGTAATTCGAAAGAGTTTTTTGTTGAAAGTAAGCTCACTTGAATTGGAGTTTTAAGATGAGGTCGACTCTATTTGCAAAGTAATTGTTCAAAGGTCTCTTGTCAAGTGGATGATTTGACTCAAGAATATGGTATCGCCTACTAAAGTTTTAGTCAAGGTTAGTTGACACGTAAGTTTGACATTTAGTTAATCTTTGATCGGACTTTGAAGTTTTTCAAGCGGCATAACTTTTGATTTGGATTTTATTTAGGGGTGGTTGTTATCCTCTACAAATTTATAAGCTCATGTCTTGAAAGTGATTGGGATTTTTTTTTTTTTTTTTGGTAAAGGAAAGTGATTGGGATTTGATATATTATATGTTCTTAAAAGCATTGCACAATATGATTTTTTTTAAAATGAAAAGGTAATGTTTAAAACATATTTGTTGCATAAAATCGGATAGAGCTTTTACTACCCTTTTGGTATTTGAAATTTGAATGAATATTATTGATTAGTATAAAGTTGCATCATAGTGATATTACTCATGTTTTGATTAATTGTACATAATATATTGGATTTGGATAAATGAATCTTTGGTATTGCTTTATCATAGCAGATGTGTTCGTAAAATTCTAAACGCAAGTGCACGTGTCGAACAAGTAATATAATGATAAGAAAAAGTATCGTCCCACGAATTTTACCAAAAAAAAAAAAAGTATCGTCTCACAAAGATCGATGATTAATAAACTAATTAAATACTAAAATAGATTAATTCTAAAATTTATCTAATAGATGAAAATATAATTGAGAATAAATTAAGAAAAACAAAATTTGTAGACTAAATGCAGTAAATCAATCAGATAAATATGTTAGAGCATCCAATTTCACCAGAACCACTAGATATGAATTTCATATTATTGTGGGTATAAGAACGATATCAAACATATGATAGTTGAATATCCTAATCTATTTACTATCATATCTCTAGGTATAACAAACCTACTCAATTTATTAATCCACCATATCTCTATGTGAATTAAAATAAACATAAATGCATTAAAAACTATGAATATTCACGGCTTATAATGAGTCTTTTGGATCACCTTATCAAATTCTCTATCCATGTTTAATTCATGGTTATATATTATAATGAGTAATTGCATATTATCACTTCTTAGTCTCAAACATGCACATCAGATCATTCAAGTGGTGACTAGTCACTCAAAAGCATTAAATACAATAATATATAACTCGCATGAATGAAATCAATTGTAAAACATAAAAATCATGAAATTCACATCATCATGGTTAGGCTACATCGTAGCCCTAACAAAAGAAAATTAGAACATAGTAGAAGAAGAAATAAAAATATAAATTAAACTCAGCATCTTGAATCAAATAACAAGAATTCTGTCATCACTTTTTTCTTCTCTTCAAAATACTTGAAAAATTCTCAGAAGAATGAAAAACAATGTAATAAAAACCCTAGCTGCTCTCTCTAGCTCTCAATGTTCTCCTCTTCATAGGATATCTCCAAATTATCTATCTCCCAACGCTTGCAAATAACATTCAGGAACAAAATCAGGGAATCCTGATTTGATATTCATCTTCCACTATTGCTTGATTTGAATTCCTGAGTTTTGCCATTTTTTTCCTTATTTTCTCGATATATCACTATTCTGCATAAACAAGGAAAATTCAAATAATCAAAAGGAAATCCAAATATTTTCTCATAGATATTGCATTAATTGTTGCCTAAAATATATAACATAACTCTATTTTTATAGAGTTCTCAAGATGCTTGATTTGCTTAGGAGAGATTTGGATTAGTCACTAAGCTATGGTTACTCACACTATTCATTCTAAATCCTTTTCAAGTAAGCTAATTAGCACGTGAGCATTATCGGTGAAAAGCTTTTTACAATTGGATTTGGATGTGAGTTTAGATACTTGTATATGTTTGTGATGATATTTTTGGGGTTTAATTGAGTTTGGAGATACACTTACACATTTTTTTTCTTTTTAATGAATTTCAAAACTTTTGATTTTGTAACAAACTCACAATTTGTCAAGTATATAGATGAATATATATTTTGATAATTTGAAGCTGCGTCCTTTGGGCAAGACCATAGTAGTGCCATTTTCCTTATTTTATAGAGTTGGGGTGTGACAATAGATAGATGACATATCTTATTCACAAAGTCAACAAAATGAAAACATGCATCAATATATCATTATTGTTTCTCTATATCATTATAATCTTATCAATTCTAGGAGAGAATAAATATGACAAAAAAGAGAGCATCTTGTCTTCTTTTTTTTCTCAGAAAAAGGATGTGACCCGGTTTAAAATCAAGGTTCTACTTTGATTAGTATAATAAATTCAAAGTTTTAGCAAAAGAAGTAGATGATCACCATAGATGAAAAATGTGCATGGATCATAATCTTTATTTCATCCAAATGTAGTTCATTCTATAATTTGGATAGGTTTGCTTGTAATTACTCAGAAGAGCACCTTTCTATTTTGTTTTGCTCTTTCTAGAAATGTTATCCTTGGTCTTAGTCTTCATAGTTTATACAAATGCCATTTTTTTTTATCTATGGATCTAAATTCAATTTAATTAGTTGAAGTTGTAGGTTGTATATGTGAACTGGGTCTGTAACGACTTCAATTTGTATTTTTTTTTTTAAATAACCTATGCGGATAATTATTTAGTTTTTGAAAATAAAATCGAGTTCTATTCAAAGATTTAAAAGAAAATTACAAGTTTAATTACAATTGCTGCTTCAATGAGCCATATCGACATAGCTTACGGATCAAGGGTACTGCAAAACATGTGCATTTATAGAGAAATTGATAACTAGAAAAAAGTATAATCGGCTCATACTACTTGTACGAATTGCATTTAATGACAAATGTAAACATTACTTTTACATGCAAATGCAATCGACTAATAAATTAAAAAAATAACTCGTAAAATTAAAAATAGGTGAATTTGGTTTTTTAAACAATTATGACAAAACTGTTATCACAAAATTGTCTTACGTAAGTTACTTATAGAGTAAGTTGGATAAGGACTCTGTGATGAATGTATAGACTAGCCCAAGGTGAATGCACTTTTAAGACCTCATATAATTGCAGCTGACTTTAAATGAACAAGATATAAAACTTTTCATGGGCCACTTTAGTTTTATTAACTATTGCGTTGAAGCTTAAATAAAATAAAATAAAAATGTAGAAATGAACACTGAATACAACATCAAATAATATGGTAGTAGGGTACAATTCATGTCACCTCATTTACTTCGTGTTGACATCACTCAACTATAACTCTATTCAAAACGCTTTTTTATCTCCTAATTTGCTTTGGTGATCATACATTGAGTGTCCGGAACCTAAGCGGAAGTCGTAGTTGCTTGGAATGTCTCGCGTGCTGGTCTTCGCTCCACGGCTCAGCCCACTGCCGTGAATCGTGTAAATTTTTCTTTCACCACTTGCACTGAATTTGGCATGCTGTCCGCCCTAGGACCCCCGTTTCACCCGCTGCCCCGACTTGACCGCCCAGTAGGCGATGATGCGGAGGATTGGTGGAGTTGCCATGCGTGTGAGCGGGCTTCCTTCTTGCCATTTGGATGGTTGACCGTTGCTGCACGGCCTGATATTGCTTCGTCTACCTAGTCACAACTCTAAGCCTTATGAGGAATCTGAGAATGCGACCATCCAACATTTTGCTCATTAGCATCTGCTCACATCTCATCATCCGAGGACAAAAAGTAGAACCAAATGTGAAGCCTGCGAGGAGGTCTATCGATGGAACACGTGTATATTCTTTCTCCATGAGAGCTGCGCCAAATCTCTCCCCAGAGATGTAACGCTTGTCTCCATGATCACCATCTCTCTTGCTTTCGATCAATTGGTAGACCTCCAATGCAATGCCTGCCATAAGAGTTTCCCGCTGCAGCAAATGCAATTTCAGCCTTGACATGGACTGTGCGGCTATTAGTCTAAATACACAAGACCTGAAGGGCAAGAAAGGCTCAGTTTTTTGGCCATTTCGCCCATCAGCATCTACTGGTGTCCCTCCACGTGCAGCTTGAAACCAGAATCGAGTGCAAAGCATAATAGGTGAGGTCTATGGTTGTGTGGATTGCCTCTTCTTTCTCCAATTCATGATCATCCACTGCCGCTGGAGCAGTGCTGCTCTCATCTGCTCCATAAATCATGTGCTGAATTTCCCTCAGTTATGCAACACCCTGTTCACCCTGGCACAGCCACTCCTTCCCATATCAGGAAGGAACGCTCATTGATGCATGTCGTGAAGAGCATTGATGCTGTCTTTCTCTGCGCAAAATGCGGCTTTGACTTCAACATTCCATGCACTTTTAAGAGGCCCACTTTCAAACATCACCTCCACGAGCATATGCTCTTTCTTATATTAGATCTACTGATGTGCACTTCCTATGCATTGTCTGGTAAATTTTGCACTCAACTTTCACGTTCTTGTGCAGTGCAGTCTTAATGTCAATCATGATTGCCTTCCACAATTACCACCAACAATAAAAGATCACCATCACCTCCATCAACTCACACTTTACACTTCGTCCATCAAAGATCATGCTGGTGAGTACTATTGTGACCTTTGAGAGAAAAAAGACCTGAATCTAGGTGCTTCCAGCTGCGATGAATGCCCCTGTGCATTGATTACTCATATTGAATGCGTTTTACCCACAGTATGCTTTCATCACAGAAGTACTTTCTCACAAAACTGACTATTAGCCAACAAAGAGATATAAGATGCTGCCTTGTGATATGGTGAATAGCCCTGTTCTTTTTTCTTTCTTTAACATCTATATAGACTCATTCTCCACAATAAGTTATAATCAACAGAAAATATGGTAATACCAAATGTTTTTTAAAGTAATGGAAGTACCTGAAGACCTTGCTATTGCTGAACTAGATGAAAAAATTGCAATTCTGCAGGAAAAGCAGAGAGAGTGAGGACAGAACTGAGGGTACTGAAAAAAAGAAAAAAAAAAAAGAAGGCAATGCTGGTCTCAAAAAGATGCAAGCAAAGTGCATGTAGTTGCAGAGTTGGGGAGGCACTTATCCAGAAGAAAAGAATTGGGGAGACAGGAGACAGCCTTCCTGTTTGATGGTTCAACTTACGTTCTCAAGCAAGTCAATCAGAATCACTGCTAACACTTGACATCCGATATTGTTATTCTCTGCGTCAAAAGCAGATAAATATCATATTTTGAGTGTGAGACTTTTTTGCTTCATGTTATGAATTAATGCACTAAAATTGGGATGCATAAGTTGATTATGAATCAACTCGTCAGGAAGCTTGCCAGTCTTATTATTTCCTCGAAAAATGAATATCAGACAGGTGTAGTTTGTACAGACTAGACTCAAGCTTTTGCATACTATCAATATGGCTTTGCATTCATGAACTGTAAATTCTTTTCCAGCACATGAAGATGGGAAAAGTTCCATTCTAACATCTGCAGTATACCAAAATTCGGTTATATTGGACTAGAGCCTCCCAAAAAAGAAATCTATATTTCAGCGTTCTTTTCTCACCTTGGCCCTGGCAACTTAATCTCTGACTGAAGCAACAATTCTAGCTCCTGGATGAAAACCAATCAACCAGTGAGACAACATCGTCTTAGATTGCATTATTCAGATCCAAGAGCTTCTGGATACAAACAGGATACATCACAAAAGAAGTCGCTGTCTTTATAAATCTTATTCGCTGAAGCAAGTTGATGCATTCGCCGGAACAAAGATCTAGTTCTCACCTCTCAAAGGTAAAGTGCTGACTACATGATGTAACCAATCTGTCATTCTGCAATGACAAACTCAAACAATATTATCATCAGAATAGCTAGTTGTCCTTCTGGAGGTACAAAGGACTCAGTTTTTTACCATTTCGACCATCAGCATCCACTGGTCTTCCACACACAGCTTGACTGCAAAATCAGGTGCGAAGTTTGTGAATGGAACATATAGGTGAGGTCTATGGTTGTCTTGATTGCCTCTTCTTTCTCCACTGCACTATCATTCTCTGCCGCTGGAACTGCCATATGAAGGATGGTGCGTGCAAGGCCTGTGTTGAATGTGTCAAATGTTTAGCCTATTGCCATGCAGAGCAGAGATGCTCTATCTTCTGTAAAATTTGATTGATTGTTCCAACTAACAGCATTGGTGACAAGTCCAGGAGGAGCAGAAAGATTGATGAGAATGACTTGCATATCTTAGCTTTATCTTCTGTTGTGATGATCAATGGGGTCTCTTCTCACATATCATCTTATTGATATCGTCATTTATGCAGAGGAAAACGACCTGCTAGTGCTGTGAATGGTTCCGGTAATGCGGCATCAAAAAAGGGACGTGGAGCAGGCGGTATGCAAAACCAGCTTGTTAATAGAGCATTTGAAGGTTTGTCCCAGGGTGGGCGTGGTGGTGGGAGAGGAAGAGGAAGGGGTTGGGGTGGACGTGGAAGAGGAAGAAATTATCGGTAGATTGCGGCCATGCCTGATGTGACAGATGCGGCACTTTGTATTAGATATGAGGTCAGTAAGAGAAATTGTTACTGGTGAGAACGAAGTTTTGGATGTGCGCCAAATATTTAGCTGGTAGCTTTGACCTGGACGCACATTACTGATTGTAATTTATTCAAAGCTAGTCGACATAGTTTGGTTTGAGCTACCTGCAGCCTTCAGTTCTACATTCACCTACCATTAGTCAAATGAAGTAGATGGGTGCTCATGTAACTTGGGGATGTTCGCCTCGCTTGTAGAGTGACATTGTTTGATTTAAGCTTGAATACAGACTAGTCTGATTGCGTGATCAACAGACTGTGTGACCTATCATTTGAACCCTTTAATTATGTTGTTGGCTTAGACCTTAGAATGTTTTCCGGTTGTCTGATTTTGCCTGCTTTCCAGTTGTTACCAACCTGAAGAATTACTTTGTTGCTGTACCTTATTCAGATGGTTGTGCATTTTGGATGACTTAGGTGACAGTTGCAGCAAAACGAATTGTACTAGTTGAATTTGGCTCACAATCTGACCGTTCTAGTTCCTAGTAGAGTTAAGTTAGAATAGAACGGCTTCCAAGAACCTAAGATATAAGCCCTACACAGCTCTGGTTTTCCTTTTTTTCAAATATAATTCATTCGACCATTTGGACAGATTTACTTATAATTACTTGGAAGAGTACCTCTTTGTTTTGTTTGTTCTTTCTAGAAATGTTCAAGTTAGGTTGGAATAGAACGGCTTCCAAGAACCCGTCGATATAAGCCCTACACAGCTCTGATTTTCCTTTTTGCAAATGTAGTACTACCGTTTGGACAGGTTCACTTAGAATTACTTGGAATAGTACCTCTCTCTTTTGTTTGTTCTTTCTAGAAATCTTCTCCTGGGTCTTAGTTTTCATAGTTTTACGAACGCTAACTTTTTCCGTGTGGATCAAAATTCAGTTTAGCTAGTTGAAGTCCTAGGTTGTATAATATGAAGTGGGTTTGTAACCACTTCAATCTATATTTTGTTTTTCAAGGATAACCAATGCGGACAATTGAGTTCTATTCAAAGATTTTAACAGAAAAGTACAGGTTTAATTACAATTATTGCTTTGGTGAACCTTATCATCATTGCTTACGAAGCATCATGGTATACGTAACTCTTCTTTTAATAATGTGGAATTCAAGATTGCTGCAGAACATGTGCATTTATAGATAAATTGGTAACTAGAAAAAAAAGTAAATATGGCTCATACTAGTTGTACGAATTGCATTTTAATAGCAAATGTAAGCGTTACTTTTACATATAAGGTGAATTTAGTTTTATAAGCTATTAAGTTATGTACATCTACTTTAGTAATTTATAATAAGTCATCGCGCTATCGTCTTAAGTAAGTAGCATTCATAGTAAGTTGGATAAGAATTTCTAATATATGTATAGGCTAGCCCAAGGTGATGCACCTTTATGACCTTAACCAATGTTTGGAGTTTTATTTATTGGTTAATTTATGGAAAATTAAATTATAGTTGCAGCCGATTTTTATTTTTGGTCGGATTGCAGCTGACTTTAAATGAACAAGATATGAAACTTTTTCATGGGCTACTTTAGTTTCATTAACCATTGCATTATAGCATTAAAAAAAAAAAAGAATTCTACAAATTAGCACTGAAACACAGCATCAAATGATGCGGGAGTGGGGTAAAATTAATTTCACCACATTTACTTCGTGTTGATAACACTCTTAACAACTATAACTCCATACAAAACTCATTTTTATTTCCTAATTTGCCTTGGTGATCATGTATTGATATCTCCAAAACCTGGGCGAAGAAGCCTGTACTTGCTTGGAATGTCATGCGTGCTGATCTCCAATGCGCAGCTCAGCTCACCACTGTGGATCGGGTCGTTTCTTCTTTTATGAGTCATGCCGAATTTAGCATGCTGTCCGCACAAGGACACCAGTCTCACCCGCTGCCCCGACTTGACTGCCTAGCTGCCAACAATGAGGAGGATCATCGGAGTTGCCATGCGTGTGAGCAGGCTTCCTTCTTGCCATTCGGACGGTTGAGCGTTAGTGCATGGCTGGATATTGCTTCGTCTGCCAAGTCGCAACTAAGCCTGATGGGGATTCTGAGAATCCATCCTGCATTTTGCTCATTAGCATCTGCTCACATCCCTCCGTTTTGGGACGAAAAATAGAGTCAAATGCAACGCCTGCGAGGAGGTCTATGGATGCTACACGGCACATATTCTTAGTTCACGAGAGCTGCACCGAATCTACCCCAGAGAAGCGACACCCCTCTCTCCATAATCAACCCTTTTTCTTGCTTTCGATCAATCGGTAAACCTCCAATGTAATGTCTGCCTTCTGGTTTCCCCCTGCAGCGAATGCAATTTCAGCCTTGACGTGGACTGCCTGGCTATAACTCTATGTTCACAAGATCTAGAGGGCGAGAAAGGCTCAGTTTTTTTTTTCCATTTTGTCCATCAGCATCTACTGGTGTATTTCCACGTGAAGCTTGAAACCAGAATCTGGGTGTAAAGCTGAGAATAGAGCAGCATACTAGGTGGGGTCTATGCTTGTCTGGATTGCCTCTTCTATCTCCAATTCACGATCATCCGCCGCCGCTGGAGCTGGGTCGAATGAAGGATGGTGTGAGCAAGGCCCGTGATTAGTATGTTAAAGGTTTAGCCTATGCCTGCCTGGAGCAGAGCTGCTCCCTTCTGCTCCGTAAATCATGTGCTGAATTGCCCTCATTTATGCAACACACTGTTCACCCTGGCACATCCACTTCTTCCCGTATCAGGAAGGAAGGCTCACTGACACATGTCCTGAAGAGCGTTGATGCCGTCTTTCAGTATGCAGAATGCGACTTCGACTTCAACATTCCATGCATTTTTGAAAAGCCCACTTTGAAGCATCAGCTTCTTGAGCATATAGTCTTTCTTATATTAGATCTGCCGACCCGTGCTTCCTATGCAGCGTCTGGTAAATTTTGCACATTCGCCTTTCACGTTCTTGTGTAGTGCAATCTTTATGTCAACCATGATTGCCTTCCACGGTTAACACCAACACTAAAGATCGCCATCACCTCCATCAACTCACACTCTATGCTACGTTAATTGAAGACGATGCCAGTGAGTACTATTGTAACCTTTGAGAGAAACGGACCTGAAACTGGGTGCTTCCGTCTGTGATGAATGCCCTTGCCCATTGATTACACATATCAAATGCGTCTTACCCACAGTATGCTTTCATCACAGAAATGTTCTCTCACTAAACTGACTTTGCCAACAAACGGCCACAAGATACTGCCATGTGATGTGGTGAATAACCCTGTTATTTTTTCTTTTGTTATATCATATACAGACTCAATCTCCACAATAAGTTATAATCAACAGAAAATATGGCAATAACAAAATTTTTTTAAAGTAATGGAAGCACCTGAAGCCCCGATTTTGCTGAACTAGATGCATTTCTGCAGGAAAAGGTTGATAGATCGAGCACACAATTGGAGGTACTCAAAAAAACACTTGCAATGCTAGTCTCAAAAGCTGCAAGCAAAGTGCATGAAGTTAAAGAGTTGGGGAAGGCAAGAATTAGGGAGGCAGGAGACCACCTTTTTGTTTGATGTTTCAACTAACGCTCTTATGCAAGTCAATTGGAATCACTGCCAACACTTGACATCTGATATTGTTATCTTCTGCAGCAAAAGCAGATAAATATCATATTTTTGAGTGTAAGAGTTGTGTGCTCTGTGTTGTGAATAGGAGTATTAACATTGTGATGCATAATTTGATTATGAATAAACTTGTTAGGAAGCTTACCGGTCTTATTAATTCCTTGAAAAAGAATATCAGGATTGTGTAGTTTGTTCACACTAGCCTCGAGCTTTTGCATACTATCTATCTAACTTTGCATTCATGAACTTTAAATTCTTTTCTAGCACAAGAAGATAGGAAAAGTTCTGTTCTAACATCTGCAGTCTACCAAAATTCAGTTATATTGAACTAAAGCTTCCCACAAAAGAAATCAAGCGTTCTTTTCTCACCTTGGCCCCAGCAACTTGAATCTCCAACTGAATCAACAATTCATGCTCCTGCCTGAAAACCAAATTAGCCAGGGAGAGAACATAGTCATTGCATTATTCAGATCCAAGAGCTTCTGGATACATGCAGGATACACCACAGAAGAAGTTTGTCTTTATAAATCTTATTTGCTGAAGCAAGTTGACGCCTTTGCCACGAGAAGGATCTAGTTGTCACCTCTCGGAGGTAAAATGCTGAGTATATGATGCAATCACCGTGTCGTTCTGCAATGACATACTTAAAAATTGTTATCATCAGAACAGTTAGTAAGCATTACCTGTGCATACAAGACAGAGATGAAAAAACTGACATTGCTCATTTTGATTCTGCTAACTCTATGACGATAGAAGAAAGCTCTGGTATTGCAGCGGTGCTCCCATCTCCAAGGCATCTATTTATCCTAGTTCTTGTGGATAAATAAGCAAAACCATTGTATAACAGCAAAGAGTCTGTAAAATAACACATATAGATCCACTGGCCAAACAGAAAGTCACCAAGAGATTTGCCAGAAAAGGCAAAACTGTGACGCACGCAATATTTTCAAAGAATTCAGAAGCTTTAAACCCAAGAACAATTTTCACTTTATTTTGGCAACTAGTAACGACCATATGACAACGTTTGACATGTGGCAATGTGATAATAAGGTGCTGGTATCTGAAAATGCTAGTAAAAGTGCCATTTTCATGAATATCCCTCTTTTTCTCTCTTGATGAAAAAAAACTTCCAAATCTTTTGGTCTAGTAGGATCTTAAGTAACCTTGAAACAAACGATGAAACATCTCCCCATTCTTCTCATCGCAATAATTGTTGACGTATTTTCGGTCTTTTCAATAACATTTGCCCTTTCATTGAAGGTAACAATTTTAAGTATCTGCCACCAAATTAGCATAAGCATTCGACAGTCCTGCCATCTTAAGTTATCCAGTCGATCACCTACTTAGCTTCATTATTTGACTTAGCATCATGATACTCTCCTGGGAATCGCTTTTCACAGTAAGCATTTAGGCTTGTAAATAAATAAGAAGAAAATCAACTTCCAAGGTCAAATCAAATGATGAATGAACCCACATGAAAATTAAAATAGATATAATTTGGACCTCCTACAGGAATCTGTAGGGATTTGTGTGTGAGACCGCAAACCACAAACTGACACATGGAACTCACCCTTGACTATGTAATGCAGAGGGGCCATACAGCATGTCACAAAAGCAAGGCGAGGTTGAGCAACATACTGCCAGTGGGACGCCTTGCCAGCCAGGCTTCTAGAGAACAGGAGTTTTGGTGAAGCCAAGCAACTGATGAGAAGTTCCTATGGATTAAAGGGTAGCATACATAATTGATGAAGTAGATAGAAACAATTGCCCGAGAAGGAAGAATGGTTAACCGAGAAGAGAAAGATACCATTGTCTGTGACATATGCTTCCACTGAAGATAAATCATCTATTGCTCTTTCCAGTATCCATGGCCCACAACATTTATCACACATTTTGCTTTCATTGGAGATGATGGTACCAAATTTTTTGCCAACATAATTTGATTTGCTTTATGATAACTGCGATCCTGCACATCTCATACAAAATGGCTAACCTTCAGAGTCCAGAGAAAATAATTTATTACCATCTGCATCTAAATCATCGGTTTAGTCCTCAAATCACATCCCACATTTCTGTTTAGCTCGTCGAGTAATGACATATGATTATGCTCCAAGGTTATATGCTTTCTCTGATCTGTTCTTGAGAAATTGCTCGTTTTATGCACTCTAAATCAATAAAAGGTATCTACAAATACTCATCTTGAAGCTGCACTATCATTTTATTTCCTAACAAACTTAGTCACTCATTGTCTGGAACACTAAGTCTAATATGGTAGAAGTAAGTTGTGATCAATGGATGGACACAAGAGGGAATGGCTTATCAAGGCTCGTCCATATTCCTAACTGTTGAATTATCCTGATTTTTAGGATCTGATTATTAGGAATATTCAATCCTGATTTTTTGGGTTCTAATTATTAGGAAATAGCTGTAAATAATTAGTTAGGAAATGATTTATTAGTATCCCTTGATTTGTGGGATTATAGCTATATTTTACAGATCTGTTTTTTTCCTAGTTAGTACTTGTAGAAGTCCTATAAATAGCTTTGTAATCCTGGTACAAAATTATTGAGAATGATCACAATTCTTTTCTCTAAATTCTTCATGGTATCAGAGCATTAGGCTTATTTTTCTGGGATAATGTTGCAGTGCATCCTTCATTGATGCAATAATCTTCCAATCACAGCCTTCATTGCTGGATTTGTCTTTGTTCTTAACAATCTGATCGCTCTTTTGTCATTGTTGTGATCCTCTTTAGCTATATTTTTCCCTCTTTACTTCTAAACTTGTCCCAATTTTTTCTTTACCCTAAAACCTCATTCACTTGCAGCAGCCTTTCTTCATACATTTTCTTTGCTCTTCCTTTCCAAGTACTTTCTTTGTGCCACGGAATTATCCATGTCCGAGAGAAAATTGATTGGAGATACTTCGGGTCAAAATGAGGAGGCCAACACCAACCATATGACCGGAGATCTACAAAATGTGAGAGCAACTTATAGGCTGAATGACAAGAATTATCTCAAATGGTCACAATTCATCAAGACCTATTTGAAGGGTAAAGGAAGACTCAGCCATCTTCTCGGAACAGGTCCAACACGAGGAAGATCCCACGTTCAACGCATGGGATGAGGCAGATTCAATGATCATGTCATGGCTTTGGGATTCAATGGATCCGGCCATAAGTGATACATGTATGTTTCTCAAAACTGCAAAGGAGATTTGGGATTCTATTCGCAGGACTTATTCGAAGGCTCGAGATGCAGCACAAGTATATGAAATCAAGGTAAAGACAAGTGCAACAAAACAAGGGAGCAAAACGGTGACAGAATATGCCAATTCCCTTCAAAATCTATGGCAAGAACTCGATCATTATCGAGTATTTGAGATGAAGTGTGCAGATGATGCTGCAACTCTAAAAACCTTCATTGAAAAGGATCGAGTATATG
This sequence comes from Eucalyptus caleyi, assembly GCA_014182885.2. Lineage (NCBI taxonomy): Eukaryota > Viridiplantae > Streptophyta > Magnoliopsida > Myrtales > Myrtaceae > Eucalyptus > Eucalyptus caleyi. The sequence continues at coordinate 9,443,722 of CM024469.2, read as the reverse complement.
ATTTCTTGGCAGGTCTTAATTCTGAATTTGACCAAGTCAGAATTCAAATACTTGGAAAAGAAGAAATCCCTTCTTTGGAAGAGACAATCTCTCTAATCAGAGCGGAAGAAAGTCGAAGGGGAATAATGCTAGAGCCTCAAGCTATGGAAGGCTCAGCATTAGTAACTCGCAATGCATCAACACAAGAAAGAGGAAAGGTGGATGCTTTGAGGTCTACATGGAGGGATAATCGAGACGGTTTGTGGTGTACCCTTGTAAGAAGCCAAGGCATACAAAGGAACGTTGCTGGAAATTGAATGGCAAACCAGCAACCTCAAGCCGAGAGTGGGGAAACAAAGGAGGGCAGCCAAGGCCTCGGGCTCATCTAATTGAACAGACCAACCAGCAAATCAGTCACGGTGAGGGACGGGTGAAAGAATCCTTTACGAAGTGAGGAAATAGAAAGAATTAAAGGGCTTTTAGGGTCTCTTGATAAACCCTCTGGTGCATGTTCCTTAGCACTCTCGGGTAAGTCTCCATTCTCTTTTAGTTTAAATGCCTAGAAAAACTTTCAAGTGAAGCTTGGATAATAGACTCGGGTGCCATTGATCACATGACTCACACTTCTCATTTTTTAGTACCTACACCCCTTGTCCAAGCAATAGAAAAATAGGGGTGGCGGATGGCTCTTTGGCCCTTTGTTGCGGGGAGTTGGTGATATCTATATTACGCCTGTTCTCACTCCAAAAGATGTCCTCCATGTGCCGAAACTATCAGCCAATCTAGTCTCCACACAAAGGCTCACCAATGACCTTAAATGTTATGCAATTTTTTACCCTACCTATTGTGTTTTTCAGGAACAGGATTTGGAGAGGAAGATTGGACTTGCTAAGGAAAAGAATGGGTTGTACTATCTTGAGACACCGAGGATTTCAAAGAAAGTCATGAACAATTCACTCTTGTCATTTCTTAGTGCTTCAAATAAGGATGTCATTTGGCTTTACCATTTTCGTTTTGGTCATCCATCTTTTCGTGTCTTAAATATCATGTTTCCTTCTTTGTTTAAAGGATTAGATATGAGTCAATTCCAATGTGATACTTGTGAATTTGCTAAGCATACCCGTGTATCTTTTCCTATAAACAACAAAAGAAGTTCTCATCCTTTCGATTTGATTCACAGTGACATTTGGGGACCTTCCACAATTCCAAATATCTCAGGGGCTCGGTGGTTTGTTTCTCTAATCGATGATTGCACTAGGGTCACATGGATATTCTTACTCAAACACAAATCGATGTAAGTAGTATTGTTCCTAATTTTAATTCTATGGTTCAAAATCAGTTTGGAGTTAAAATTAAAAACTTTAGATCAGATAATGCTAGAGACTACTTTAATCGAGATCTTGTCAACTTATTTCCAAAAGGAAGGGATAATCCATGAGTCATCTTGTGTAAACACACCACAGCAAAATGGGGTGGCTGAAAGGAAAAATGGTCATTTGCTCAACACTACTCGAGCATTGTTGTTTCATGGAAATGTCCCTAAGTCTTATTGGGGGGAAGCTGTCCTTACATCTACATACATGATTAATAGATTGCCATCAAGAGTATTAAATTTCAAAACTCCTATGGCAGTTCTTTCTAGCTTTTATCCACATTTCAGGACAACAAATAATCTTATACCTAGAGTCTTCGGTTGCACCTCTTTTGTACATGTTCATAATCAGCAAAGGGGAAAACTAGATCCTAGAGCAATCAAGTGTGTCTTTCTTGGTTACTCCGCTACACAAAAGGGGTATAAATGTTATCATCCTCCTTCTCGAAAAACCTATATTTCAGTTGATGTTACATTTGTAGAAAACAAACCTTACTTTCCACAATCTTATCTTCAGGGGGAGAAGTCATTAGCTGAAGATAAAGACTTTGAGGTCCTTAATCTTGATTTACCTCCTAATAATCTTCCAATCCAAGCTCCCACTTCTGATCAACCAATCCCTAATCAATCAACTCCTATCCAATCAGCCTCCAATTCTGATCAACGAGCTCCTCATGAATCAGTTTCTGATGAATCAGTTCGTGCTACTTTAATTCCAGACTCACTCTCTACGATTGAGCCTATTCCGGAACAAGAGTCCACTCCCATATCTCCTCGTATTTATGACTCTATGAGATTTCCTCAGGTATACTCAAGAAAGACAGCTGTTCCAGACCAAACACAAGTTCAAGATTCCCATCCGAGTTTTGCAAATGAATTTCCGGTAAGTTCGACTCTCCTTTGCATAAACAGGTCAATTGATATGCCTGAAAATGACTCGCATCTTCCCATTGCTGTGAGAAAAGGTACTAGAGAATGCACAAAGCGACCCTTATATCCACTATCTCACTATGTGTCACTTGACCGCCTATCACCATCTCATAAAAATTTCATTGTGAGTCTAAACACCTTTTCTATTCCAAATACTTTATCCGAGGCATTGTCTAAAGAAGAATGGAGAAATGCAATGAGAGAAGAAATGGATGCACTAGAAAAAAACCAGACTTGGGAGATTGTCGAAAAACCTAAAGGAAAGAATCTTGTGGGCTGCAAATGGGTTTTTACCTTGAAATACAAAGCTGATGGTTCTCTTGAGAGATATAAAGCACGATTGGTGGCAAAGGGTTATACTAGACTTATGGAGTAGATTATCGGGAGACATTCGCTCCGGTAGCAAAGATGAACACTTTGTGAGAATTCTACTCTCTTTGGCGGCTCATTTTAATTGGCAACTTCAGCGGTATGATGTGAAGAATGCATTCTTACATGGAGACCTAGAAGAAGAGATCTACATGAGTATTCCACCGGGATTTGAAGGAGAAAAAACAACAAACAAAGCATGTAGATTACGGAAAGCACTATATGGGCTCAAGCAATCACCTAGAGCCTGGTTTGGGAGATTTTCCAGAGTTATGAAAGCTTCGGGCTACAAACAAAGCCAAGGTGATCATACCCTCTTCATTAAGCATTCGGCAAGAGGGAGAGTAACAGCACTTCTAGTGTATGTCGATGATATTATTGTCACGGTGACGATGATGAGGAGAAACAGCAGCTAAAGCAGTGTTTGATTAAAGAGTTTGAAATAAAAGAGCTAGGAAGACTCAAATACTTTCGGGGCATTGAAGTTTCTTACTCTAGACAGGGAATTTTGTCTCACGGCGGAAAGTATGTTATTGATCTCTTGAAGGAAACTGGAAAACTTGGTTGTAAACCAGTAGCCACACCTATTGAGCCTAATAAAAAGCTTGGAGATGCAAAGGAAGAACCTGCTGTTGATCGAGAAATGTATCAAAAATTGGTTGGGAAACTTATCTATTTGGCTCATACTAGACCTGATATTGCCTATTCAGTAAGTGTGATTAGTCAATTTATGCATGACCCAAGAGAATCACACTTACATGCTGTCAACCGAGTGCTACATTATTTAAAAGGAAGTCCCGGAAAAGGAGTCCTATTCAGAAGAAATCAAAAACTGATGCTGCAAGCTTATACTGATGCTGACTATGCAGGATCCATGGTGGATAGAAGGTCAACATCTGGTTATTGCACATTTCTTGGCGGAAATTTAGTGACTTGGCGGAGTAAAAAACAGAATGTAGTTGCAAGATCAAGTGCTGAATCAGAATTTCGAGCAATGGCCCAAGGAATATGTGAGCTATTATGGCTTAAAATCATTCTAGAAGACTTGAAAATCAAGTGGGAGGGTCCTATGAAGCTGTATTGTGACAATAAGTCAGCAATTAATATTGCTCATAATCCTGTACAGCATGATAGGACGAAGCATATTGAAATTGACAGGCATTTCATCAAAGAAAAAATTGAAGAGGGGTTGATCTGCATGTCCTATATACCTTCCGGAGATCAACTAGCTGATGTGCTAACCAAAGGACTTAATGGTGGGATCTTTCATGAAATAATCTTCAAGCTGGGAATGGAAGACATCTATTCCTCAGCTTGAGGGGAGTGTTGAATTATCCTGATTTTAGGATCTGATTATTAGGAATATTCAATCCTGATTTTTTGGGTTCTAATTATTAGGAAATAGCTGTAAATAATTAGTTAGGAAATGATTTATTAGTATCCCTTGATTTGTGGGATTATAGCTATATTTTACAGATCTGTTTTTTTCCTAGTTAGTACTTGTAGAAGTCCTATAAATAGCTTTGTAATCCTGGTACAAAATTATTGAGAATGATCACAATTCTTTTCTCTAAATTCTTCACTAACAAACTTGGTCACAAGGAAATACGTGACCTCACCAGTCTAGTATATATATATATATATATATATATATTTCAATCAATATTTTGCATTTATATATGAAAACCTTCTCTTGCCAGTCGGATCCATCAATTCTTACTGCACGGCCCAATATTGCTTGTCCTCCCAATGAGGATTCTCAGAATGTGGCCATCCAACAAATGCTGATGAGCATCCGCTCACATCCCATCATCTCGGGATGAAAAATAGAATCAAATGCAAAGCCTGCGAGCAAGCAATCTTGGGTGAGGTCTATGGATGCTATGCATGCATATTCTTTCTCCACAAAAGCTGCACCGAATCTCCCCCAGAGATGCAACACCTGTCTCTCCATGATCACCCTCTCTCTCTCTTTTGCTTTCAATCAATTGACGGAGCCAAATGTAACGCCTGCCTTGGTTTCCTACTGCAGTGAATGCAAATTCAGCCTCAACATGGACTGCACGGCTTTAACTCTATGTTCACAAGACCTAGAGGGCAAGAAGGACTTGGTTTTTTACAATTTTGACCATCAGCACTCACTGGTCTTCTACATGAAACTCAAAAGCAGAATCAGGTGCAAAGCTTGTGAAGAGAACATACCAGGTGAGGTCTATGGTTGTCTTGATTGCCTCTTCTTTCTTCCCTGCACGATCATCCTCTGCTGCTGGAACTGTCATATGAAGGATGGTCCATTCGAGGCTTGTGATGAATCCGTCAGCAGAGCTGCTCTTTTCTGCTCTATAAATCATGAGCTGAATTGCCCTCAGTTATGCAACAACCTGTTAACGCCACACATCCTTTTTCTTCTCATATTAGGAAGGAGCGTTGTTGACATACGTCGTGAAGAGTGTTGACGCTGTCTTTCACTGGATGGAGTGTGACAACGACTTCAACATTTCATGCACTTTTGAAAGGCACACTTTGAAAAATCACCTCCACGAGCATATACTATTTCTTATTTTAGTCTACAGAACTGTGCTTCCTATGCAGTGTCTCTGGTAAATTTTGCAGGTTCGACTTTTATGGTTTTGTGCAGTGCAATCTTAGTGATCACAGATTGCCTTCCACTACAGTAAAAGATTGCCATTAACTTTCATCAACTCACACTTTACGCTTCGTTCATCAAAGATGATACCAGTGAGTACTATCGTGACCTTTGTGAGAAGATAAGGAACCTGAATCCGGGTGCCTATATCTGCAATGAATGCCCCTGTCCATTGATTACTCATATCAAATGTGTATTGCCCACCGTGCACTTTCATCACAAGTGCTATCTTACTAAACAGACTTTAGGCAACAAATGGATACAATACCATGTGAGGTGGTGAATAGCCATGTTCGTTTTTAACATCATATATATAGACTCAACCTCCACAATAAGAATTAATCAAGAGAAAATGCTCCAATACGAAACATTTTCTTAATACAGGTTGCTGGAATAGTGTAAGTACCTGAAGACCCTGCTACTCTGAACTCCATGAAAATATTGCATTTCTGTAGGAAACATTTGAAAGAATGAGCACACAATTGGAGGTACTCGAGAAAAGATGGGCAACGTTGGTCTCCAAAAGCCGCAAATGTAAGTGCATTTAGTTGCAGAGTTTGGGAGGCACTTACCAAGACAAAAAGAATTTCCTTTCCGTTTGACGTTTCAACTTACGCTCCCATGCAAGTCAATTGGACTCACTGCCACAGTCGACATCCAAGATTGTAGCTCTCTGCGGTAAAAGCAGATGAATATCATATTATTTAAGTGCCAGACTTGAGTGCTCTATGTAATGAAATAAAGTGTTGACACTGGGATGCATAATTTGATTTGTGAATCAACTTGGCAGAAAGCTTGCCGGTCTAATTATTTCCTCAGATACCAACATCAGATGGGTGTAGTTTATACAGGCTTGTCTCGTGCATCTGCATACTACCTATCTAGCTTCGCACACATGAACTGTAAATTCTTTAGCACATGAAGAGTGGGAAAAGTTCGGTTCTAACATCTACAGTCAACCAGAATTCAGTAATCTTGAGCTAAAGCCTGCCGAAAAAAATCTACATTTCAGCATTCTTTTTTCACCTTGGCCTCAGAAACTTGAATGTCCAACTGAAGCAACAATTCAAGCTCCTGGCCAAAAACCAACCCGCCAGCGAGACAACGTAGTCCTAGATTGCAAGTTAACGCATTTGCCACAGCAAAGATCTAGTTGTCACCTCTCGGAGGTCAAATAGAGACTATGATGTAACCATTCCCACATTCCGCAATGACAAACTACAACTATATTATTACTGGAATAGCTAGTAAGCAGTAATGGTGTATATGGAACAGAGATGAAAAAGCTGACATCTTTCATTTTGGCTTGGATCACTCAATGATGTTAGTGTTAGATCAAAGCTTTGGAAATTGTAGCTGTGCCCACGTTGCCAAGGCATCTATTTATCCCAGTTCATATGGATATATGAGCAAAACCATAGTACACCAGCAAAGAATGTAAAATGACACATATGGATCCACTGGCCAAACAGAAAGATACAAAGAGATTCACCAAAAATAGAAGGAAATCTGCAACACTCAGCAATGCTTTCAAAGAGGTCAGAAGCTTTAACCTCAGGAACAATTACTACCCCTTATATGCCTACTAGAGAAGACCATTCTACTCATTGTAACAATTGTTGAAGTCCTCTTCGATAAAAATAGATCACAATTTCCTTTGAGGGCTTAGCCTATCTTAATCTGATTTAGTTGCCCCAAGTGCCTCCTAAACAAAACTAGCTAGCTTTCCTAAAGTACTTATTCATTCGTTTTAAAGTGGTTAGATTACTTTATCCAAGCAGGGAACAGAACAACTATGGCGCTCAGACTTGCGGCCGGAAAGGGAGCTGCGAATGTGGCTGCATTCTTCCAACACGCCATACAGCAGACCGCGCCGCACAGATGATCATGAGGACGAATTCGCCGTATTGCCACAGCCAAAGTTTTTGAATGAGGTAGCGCAACAAACTCACGGAAAGCAACAGGAGCAGCACCAACAAGACAGAGTGGAAGAAGTCGTGGAGCAGCAACCACGCAAGTGAAGCCACCGATATCGAACCAGTGAAGTCGATGAGGAGGTGCCATGATGCTCCATCACAAGCAGGAGCGCGGCCGCTAGACGGGGGTGCCCGATTAGCGAGATGCAGCAACAAGAAATGCAGGAGCAGGCTGCAGATGGCAACGCCGGTGGCAAGGGGGTGAGTTTCGAAGGGCGAAATCAATTTCCCCTGGAATTTCACTTGGATGAAGTTGATCAGGATAGAGATGATGGAGAAAAAATCCATGGCGCCGGGTGAGGTGAAGGTGGCGACATCGCCGTTCTTTCATGCCTCTTTTATAGCAGGTCTAAGGGGACAATTGGAAAAGAGAACAGTGACAATCAAAAGCGGCGAATTCTCTTTTCCAATTGTCCCCTTAGACCTGCGCATTGACCTCCATATCTTCACCCCCACCACTGGATTGGAGGAAGGACTTCGAACTTTTTTTTTGGTAATGAAATTATTTTTTGGTAACGAAGGACTTCGAACTTTCCTATTTACTTTATGGGAAAATGTCACAAATGATTTCTGAACTTTCATTTAATGTTCAATATCATTTTTGAACTTTTGACTTGCTCAATTTGATTCCTGAACTTTCATTTAATATTCAATTTCATCCTTGAACTTTCGATTCACTCAATTTAGTCAATGAACTTTCATCAAATGTTATATCTAGTCTCTAACTATTTGAAAATTAACCAATTTCCCTTTTTTGAATACCAAATTATTTTTAATAAATAAAAAAATACCAAATTGAGTTTTTTTAATCGAAAAAATACCACATTTATGTAAAGTAATAAATGTCAATAATTCTTTCCTTTTTCCATATTAAAAACAAATGAAAAAGGGGACATTAATAATAAATAAATGTAAATCTTGCATTTTGATTTCTTTTTGTATATGCAAATTACTTGAATAAAGTACAAAAACCCATCAAATCAATTTTTTTTTTTTATGGACTTCACCGAAAAGGAAAAATCGATTGATGGCCTTTTATACATTATTTAAATACTTTGCATGTACAAAAAAAGAAATCAAAATGCAATATTCACCTTTGTTTATTATTACTGTCCCCTTTTCCATTTTTTTAATATGGAGAAATGAAAGAAATATTGACATTTATTACTTTGCATAAATGCAGTATTTTTCGACCAAAAAAAAACCAGTTTGGAATTTTTTTTATTTATTAAAAAAATAGTTTAATATTAAAAAAAAGAAATTGATCAATTTTCAAATAGTTAGGGACTAGATGGAACATTAGATAAAAGTTCATGAACTAAATTAAGCAAATCGAAAGCTTAGGGATGAAATTGAATATTAGATGAAAGTTTAAGAACCAAATTGAGCAAATCAAAAGCTCATGGATGAAATTGAACATTAGATGGAAGTTCATGGACCATTTATGACATTTTTCCTTACTTTATCTAGTGTTAGAAAAAAAGACTTTGTTCGGTGCTGATTGAATTCTCCTTTCTCTTTTCTCGGCAGTGTGTCTGCATACTGATATCAATACGTAATAAGCTGGAAGATTCATGGGCAAGGATAAAGTTCCAATAACCGGGCTGGCAAAAAATAATAAGTAAGAGCAAAACACGAAGCCCAAGCCCAAGTGTCTCGTTAAAGCCCTTTCTTTGGTCTTGCTTCAGTTGATGCGGTGGTAAAGGGAATTACTAGAGCAAAAAGAGAGAAAAATTTGAAAACAGTCTGGCCAAGAAGAACACGAAGGAAAAAAAAAGAAGGGAAGGAAAGCAGAGTCTGGAGAAACCGAGAAAAAGACAGAGGAGACAAAGGGAGCTCTTGCTTTATGCACCGGATTAATTCTGTTTCTTAGCAATTGGTAAGGATTTGAAACTTTTATTTATCTAATTGAAGGAGCTTTCGTAATTAAACTATAAATTAGGTTTGGTATGGATTCTATGTTGCTAGGTTGATTTTAGAGGTTTTAAGCTATGAAATTATGTTGTAAAGAAATTTTAGGGTATTGCAAAGTAGGACTTCAAGAAAGTCAATTTAGGTTTGCGATTTGATTGGGATAAATTTTTAAAATTTTGCATGCTGCTCAAATAGTTTTTGAATTACTATATTTGGCAATGGATTTTGCCTGTCTCCAATCATCTTTTGGCTTTATGGTCTCTTAGTAATTCAAAAGAGTTTTCTACTAAAAGTAAGCTCGCTTGAATTGGAGTTTTAAGATGAGGTCGACTCTATTTGCAAAGTAATTGTTCGAAGATCTTTTGACGATTTGACTCAAGAATATGGTATCGCCTACTAAAGTTTTAATTGAGGTTAGTTCACATATAAGTTTGACATTTAGTTAATCTTTGATATGACTTTGAAACTTTTTAAAAGGTGCAACTTTCAATTTGGATTTTATTTAGGGGTGGTTGTTATCCTCTACAAATTTGTAAGCTCGTGTCTTGAAAGTGATTGGGAATTGATATATTAGAAGTTGTGAAAAGCATTGCACCATATGATTCTTTTTTTTTTTATAATGAAAAAGTAATGTTTAAGACATATTTGTTGCATAAAAGCGAATGGAGCGTGTACTACCCTTTTGGTATTTGAATTTTGAATGAATATAATTGATTAGTATAAAGTTGCGTTAAAGTGATATTCCTCATATTTTGATTTTATTGTACATTATATATTGGATTTGGATAGATGAATCTTTGTTATTGTTTTATCACAGCACATGCTTGATCTACTTAGAAGAGATTTAGATTAGTCACTAAGCTGTGGTTACTGACACTATTCATTCCAAATCTTTTTCAGGTAAGCTAAAATAGGACGTGAGCATTATCAACAAGAAATTTTTTGCATTTGGATTTGGATGTGAGCTTAGATACTTGTATATGTCTGAAATGATATTTATGGGGTTTAATTGAGTTTGGAGAGACACTAACACTTTTTTCTTTTTCATGAATTTCAAAACTTTTGATTTTGTAACCAACTCACTATTTATCAAGTATATAGATGAATATATATTTTGATAATTTGAAGCTGCGTGCCCACTTTGGGCAAGACCATGGTAGTGTCGTTTTCCTTATTTTATAGAGTTGGGGTGTGACAATAGATAAATAACACATATCTTATTCACAAAGTCAACAAAATGAAAGCATGCATCAATATATCATTATTGTTTCTCTATATCATTATAATCTTACCAATTCCATACTCCAATGATAGCCGCCCCTCCCTTTCTATAATTACCCATTTATTGTGCAAATAATATATCCTGATATGAGCCTCCTTGTGTCGCCATGTTTTATGCACGAACTCACCTATTTCTATAATTGTTGGACATGCGAAACCCTACTAAAATACTTTTGAAGCAGCAGACATTTTTTCTTGGTGAAATATTGCAAAAATAAGTTTTTATCTTACAAAAGAGTGCATTTTTTTTTCGGTCTAAGACTCCTTGGATTGTTGATAAAAGTATGAATTTTGCTAATTTCCTAAAAAAAATTTCAAATTTTAATTTTAATCGCGATTCTACTCGAATTGGTTTTTTGTTTTAAGAAGGCTCCCAACTTTCATGAAGGCCCCATTTCTACCCATGAGTGGCCAAACGATCATCATGTAACAACGCCGCACAGTCCAACCATTGCAATGTGAACACTGAAGCTTCAGAGAGAGAGAGGAGATTGAACAGTGGTGAGAGTCAGTAGAGGAGATTGAAAAGAGTTTTTTATATACACGTGAACACTTTAGTAAGAGAGAATAAATATGACAAAAATGAGAGCATTTTGTCTTCTTTCTTTTTGCCTCAGAAAAAGGATGTGACCGGTTCAAAATCAAGGTTGGACCAACCGTAACTTTGATTACTATAATAAATTCAAAGTTTTAGCAAAAGGAGTAGATAACCACCATAGATGAAAAATGTGCATGCATCATAATCTTTATTTCATCCAAATGTACTTCATTCTATCATTTGGATAGATTTACTTGTAATTACTCCAAAGAGCACCTCTCTATTTAGTTTTGCTCTTTCTAGAAATGTTCTCCTCAGTCTTCTAGAAATGCTCCTCAGTCTTAGTCTTCATAGTTTATACAAACGCTAACTTTTTATCTGTGGATCTGAATTCAATTTAATTAGCTAGAGTTGTAGGTTGTATATGTAAACTAGGTCTATAACAACTTCAATTTGTATTTTTTTCTTCAAGAATAACCAATGTGGATAATTATTTAGTTTTTGAAAATGAAATCAAGTTCTATTCAAAGATTTAAAAGAAAATTACAAGTTTGATTACAATTGATGCTTTAATGAGCCATACCGACATAGCTTACGAACAAGGTTACTGCAGGACATGTGCATTTATAGAGAAATTGATAACTAGAAAAAAGTAGATTCAGCTCATGTTACTTGTACGAATTTTATTTAATAGCAATTGTAAACATTACATTTACATGTAAAGGCAATCAGACTAATAAACTAAAAAAATAACTCATAAAATTAAAAAATAGGTGAATGTGGTTTTTTAAACAATTATGACAAAACTGTTATCGCAATATTGTCTTACGTAGGTTACTTTTACAGTAAGTTGGATAAGAACTTTCCGATGAATGTATAGAGTAGCCCAAGGTGAATGCACTTTTAAGACCTCATATAATTGCAGCTGACTTCAAAAGAACAAGATATGAAACTTTTCATGGGCCACTTTAGTTTTATTAACAATTGCATTAAAGCATAAATAAAATAAAATAAAAGTGTACAAATGAACACTGAAATACAACATCGAATAATATGGGAGTGGGGTACAATTCATGTCACCTCATTTGCTTCGCGTTGATAACACTCAACAACTATTAACTCCAATCGAAACGCTTTGTATTTCCTAATTTGCCTTGGTGATCATGCATTGAATCTCCGGAACCTAAGCGGAACTTGTGGTTGCTTGGAGTGTCTCGCATGCTGGTCTTGGCTCTGCGGCTCAGCCCACTGCCGTGAATTGTGCAATTTTTCTTTCACCAGTTGCGCTGAATTTGTCATGCCGTCCGCCATAGGACACCCGTTTCACCCGCCGCCCTGACTTGACCTTCTAGTAGGCGATGATGAGGAGGATTGGTGGAGTTGCCATGCGTGTGAGCGGGCTTCCTTCTTGCCATTTGGATGGTTGACCATTGCTGCACGGCCTGATATTGCTTCGTCCACCTAGTCACAACTCTAAGCCTGATGAGGAATCTGAGAATGCGACCATCCAACATTTTGCTCATTAGCATCTGCTCACATCTCATCATCTGAGGACGAAAAGTAGAATCAAATGTGAAGCCTGCAAGGAGGTCTATCGGTGGTACACGTGTATATTCTTTCTCCATGAGAGCTGCGCCAAATCTCTCCCCAGAAATGTAACGCCCGTCTCCATGATCACCATCTCTCTTGCTTTCGATCAATTGGTAGACCTCTGATGCAATGCCTGCCATAGAGCTTCCCGCTGCAGCAAATGCAATTTCAGCCTTGACATGGACTGTGCGGCTATTAGTCTAAATACACAAGACCTGGAGGGCAAGAAAGGCTCAGTTTTTTTGGCTATTTCACCCATCAGCATCTACTGGTGTCCCTCAACGTGAAGCTTGAAACCAGAATCGAGTGCAAAGCATACTAGGTGAGGTCTATGGTTGTGGATTGCCTCTTCTTTCTCCAATTCACAATCATCCACTGCCGCTGGAGCAGTGCTGCTCTCATCTGCTCCACAAATCATGTGCTGAATTGCCCTCAATTATGCAACACCCTGTTCACCCTGGCACAGCCACTTCTTCCCATATCAGGAAGGAACGCTCACTGATGCATCTCGTGAAGAGCATTGACGCTGTCTTTCTCTGCACAAAATGCGGCTTTGACGTCAACATTCCACGCAATTTTAAAAGGCCCACTTTCAAACATCACCTCCACAAGCATATGCTCTTTCTTATATTACCTATGCATTGCCTGGTAAATTTTGCACTTTGAACTTTCACGTTCTTGTGCAGTGCAGTCTTAATGTCAATCATGATTGCCTTCCACAATTACCACCAACAATAAAAGATCACCATCACCTCCATCAACTCACACTTTACACTTCATCCATCGAAGATCATGCCGGTGAGTACTATTGTGACCTTTGAGAGAAAAAAGACCTGAATCTAGGTGCTTCCAGCTGCGATGAATGCCCCTGTGCATTGATTACTGATATCAAATGCATTTTACCCACGGTATGCTTTCATCCCAGAAGTGCTGTCTCACAAAACTGACAGTTAGCCAACAAAGAGATACGAGATGCTGCCTTGTGATGTGGTGAATAGCCCTGTTCTTTTTTCTTTCTTTAACATCATATATAGACTCATTCTCCACAATAAGTTATAATCAACAGAAAATATGGTAATACCAAATGTTTTTAAAGTAATGGAAGTACCTGAAGACCTTGCTATTGCTGAACTAGATGAAAAAATTGCAATTCTGCAGGAAAAGCAGAGAGAGTGAGCACACAACTGAGGGTACTGAAAAAAAAATAACGGGCAATGCTGGTCTCAAAAAGACGCAAGCAAAGTGCATGTAGTTGCAGAGTTGGGGAGGCACTTATCCAGAAGAAAAGAATTGGGGAGGCATGAGACAGCCTTCCTGTTTGATGGTTCAACTTACGTTCTCAAGCAAGTCAATCAGAATCACTGCTAACACTCAAACATCCGATATTGTTATTCTCTGCATCAAAAGCAGATAAATATCATATTTTTGGGTATGAGACTTGTTTGCTTCATGTTATGAATTAATGCACTAAAATTGGGATGCATGAGTTGATTATGAATCAACTCGTCAGGAAGCTTGCCGGTCTTATTATTTCCTCGAAAAATGAATATCAGACAGGTGTAGTTTGAACAGACTAGACTCAAGCTTTTGCATACTATCAATATGGCTTTGCATTCATGAACTGTAAATTCTTTTCCAGCGCATGAAGATGGGAAAAGTTCCGTTCTAACATCTGCAGTCTACCAAAATTCGGTTATATTGGACTAAAGCCTCCCAAAAAAGAAATCTATATTTCAGCATTCTTTTCTCACCTTGGCCCTGGCAACTTGAATCTCTGACTGAAGCAACAATTCTAACTCCTGGACGAAAACCAATCAACCAGTGAGACAACATAGTCTTAGATTGCATTATTCAGATCCAAGAGCTTCTGGATACAAACAGGATACATCACAAAAGAAGTCACTGTCTTTATAAATCTTATTTGCTGAAGCAAGTTGATGCATTTTCTGGAACAAAGATCTGGTTCTCACCTCTCAAAGGTAAAGTGCTGACTATATGATGTAACCAATCTATCATTCTGTAACGACAAACACAAACAATATTATCATCAGAATAGCTAGTTGTCCTTCTGGAGGCACAAAGGACTCGGTTTTTTACTATTTCGACCATCAGCATCCACTGGTCTTCCACACACAGCTTGACTGCAAAATTGGGTGTGAAGCTTGTGAATGGAACATATAGGTGAGGTCCACAGTTGTCTTGATTGCCTCTTCTTTCCCCACTGCACTATCATTCTCTGCCACTGGAACTGGCATATGAAGGATGGTGCGTGCAAGGCTTGTGTTGAATGTGTCAATAGCGTATTGCCATGCAGCACAGAGATGCTCTTCTCTGCTCCATAAATTATGTGCTGAATTGCCCTCAGATGGAACGGCCTGCTCACCCTGCACATCCTTTCTCTTCTCGTATGAGGAGCACTGTTGACATATGTCACAAAGAGCATGGATGCTCTGTCTTTCACTGCACGGAAGTGACGACTTCAACACTCCATGCACTTTTAAAGGGCCCACTTCGAAACATCACCTCCGCAAGCATGTACACTTTCTCATTTTAAATCTACCTAACCATGCTACTATGAAGTGTCTGTGGTAAATTGTGCAGCTTCGGCTTTTGCAGTTGTGTGCAATGCAATCTTAATCATCACTGATTGCCTTCCACTTCAGCAAAAAATTTCCATTAAATTCCATCAACTCACACTTTATGCTTTGTTCATCGAAGATAATACCAGTGAGCAGTACTATTGTGCCCTTCGTAATATCATAAGGGACACAAATCTCGGTGCTTATGACTGATGAATGCCCTTGCCCATTGATTACTCATATCAAATGTGTTTTACCATGGTGCGCTTATATCACACTAGTGCTCTCTTGCTAAACAGCCTTTAGCCAAAACTGGATACAAGATGCTGCCATGTGATGTGGTGAATAGCCATGCTCCTTTTTAACATCATATATAAGTTGCTAGAATAGTGCAAATAACTCATCTACACAATAAGTAATAATCAGCAGAAAATGCGCTAATACCAAACAGTGTTTAATACAAGTTGCTAGAATAGTGCAAATAACTGAAGACCCTGCTATTGCTGAACAGCCTGAACTAGATGAAAAAGTTGAAATTCTGCAGAAAAAAGTGGGCGCATAATTGGAGGTAGTCAAGAAAAGACGTGTAATGCTGGTCCCCGAAAGCCGCAAGCGAAGTGCATTTAGTTGCAGAGTTGGGGATGCCCTTATCAAGACGAAAAGAATTTGGGAGTCACGAGAACACCCTTCTGTTTGATGTTTCAACTTACGTTTTTATGCAAGTCAATTGGACTCACTGCTACAGTCGACATCCAAGATTGTTGTTCTCTGCAGTAAAAACAGACAAATATCATATTTTTGAAGTGCAAGGCTTTTGTGCTCTCTCATTTATCAAAGTATTAACATTGGGATGCCTAATTTGATTATGAATCAACTTGTCAGGAAGCTAGCTGGTCTAATTATTTCCACAAATATGAACACCAGATGAGTGTAGTTTGTACAGAATTGTCTCGAGCATCTGCATACTATCTATCTAGCTTTGCATACATGAACTGTAAATTCTACAGCAAATGACGATGGGAAAAGTTCGGTTCTAACATCTACAGTCTGCCAAAATTCAGTAATCTTGAACTAAAGCCTACAGAAAAAAAAAAAATCAACATTCCAGCATTCTTTTCTTACCTTGGCCTCAGCAGCTTGAATTTTAATCAGCCAGGGAGACAACATAGTCTTTGATTGCAAGTTAATGCATTTGCCACAGCAAAGATCTAGCTGCCGCCTTGCAGAGGTAAAATGAAGACTACATGATGTAATGACTCCCACATTCTGCAATGACAGACCACCTATATTATCATCGGAATAGCTAGTAAGCAGTAATGGTGTATATGCAAGAGAGATGGAAAAAGCTGACATGTTTCATTTTGATTTGGATCACTCAATGATGTTAGTGTTAGATCGAAGCTTTTGAAATTGTAGCTGTGCTCGCGTCACCAAGGCATCAATTTATCCCATGGATAAATGAACAAGAACATAGTACACCAGCAAAGAATGTAAAACGACACATATCCACCCACTGGCCAAACAGAAAGCTACAGAGAAATTCACGAGAAAAAAGAAGGAAATCTGCAACACTCAACAATGTTTTCAAAGAGGTCAGGAGCTTTAACCTCAAGAAGAATTACTACCCCTTATATGGCTGCTAGAAACGACCATTCTACTCGTTGTAACAATTGTTGAGGTCATCTTCAATCTCTTCGATAACAACGGATCCCGATTTCTAGTCACTGCAAGGTGCATCACCATTCATGGCTAGGAACAGGAAAGATACATAGGTGGTTTTTACTTGTTCCCTGCTCTCCTTTCTTATGATCGGGAGATAATCTGACGTCAAAGGCTTGGGGATTCCTCATGGCTATGGCTTCAGATAAAGAGAAGAAAGCCCCAAGTGCCTCTTACACGAAACTGGCTTAGCTTCCTAAAGCACTAATCATTTTATTTAAAGTGATCACACAATTGAAATTACTTCTTCCAAGCAGGGAGCAGTCAGTCGAACAACTACGGCGCTCAGACTTCCAGCATGAAACACAGATCCACAACCGGGCGTGGCAAATGTGGCTGCGCTCTTCCACCATGCCATACACGGGAGCGCGCCGCACGGATAATCATGAGAACGAGTTTGCGGTAACCAAAGTTTTTGAATGGGGCCGCGCAACAGACGCACGGAAAGCAACAGGAACAGCACGAACCAGAGGAGGGAGTGGAAGGAGTCGTGGAGCAGCAACCACACGAGCGAAAACACCGATGTCAAACCGGTGAAGTGGAAGTCGCAAGGAAGAGCACGGCCGCGAGAAGGTGGTGCCCGATTAGCGACACGCCCGAAAAAGAAATGCAGGAGGAGGCTGCAGATGGCGACGCGGGTGGCGACGGGGTGGGTCTCAAAGGGTGAAATCGACTTCCCCTGGTATTGCACCTAGATGAAGTTGACCAGGACAGAGACAATGGAGGGGAGATCCATGGCGCCGTGAGGAGGGGCAAAGACGGCGACATTATTTATACTCTCCATCTACGCGCATGGGCGTCATAATTCGGGGACATCCTTTTCCGACTTTATATCTTTCACTCCCTTAAAAAATGTTAAGGATATGTTTAACATTTTTTAAAGGAAGATACCTCTTGCATCCTTAAAATTTTTAAAAGGGTACTGATTTGGAAAAAGGGCATTTGCCATTTGGATGTCCTTGATTGGAATGGACTTAAAAAATAAAGAGTATTAGATTGGTGTCAAAAGAAAGAATATTAAATTGATGTCCGTGCCACTTTCCATGAAAAAAATAAATATCAAATGATGTCCCTACCTTCACTCCTCACCACACTATAGAGAGGACGAAGGCCTTAAACTTTTCGATTTATTTTTTATTTGATTATTTTGACAAGAGAGAAAAGTCATAAATCTATTGTATATATATTCATTTAATCTTAAATCTTATAATTATATCAATTTAATCATTCTGATTAATTTTGACTAGATATTGATATGGATGGTCATTGAAAACTTTTCATAATAATTATATATATATATATTTATTTATTTATTTATTTATTTATATATATATATATAATTTTTAGCTCAAAAGCTAGTAGATAAATTATGAAATTGCAAGTGCCTTTATCACACTATAACAGTTTCTGATCACTAATTGCAATAAGCAAGAAAGCGCTTTTAGAGAAAATCACAAATACACTTTCCCTAAATGGATATTTCTACTTCTGTCCATCAATTTGATCCTCTGGCTGTTCGCACAAAAAATGTAAATAGCCGTGATTCAACTCCAGGCTTTCTACTATCTTCTTTTCCTTTCTTCCTCCTTTTGCTGATCATAGGCAATAGCTTAGCATGGTGGCCTCACCAAATCTAGCCTAGGTGAGGCTAACCCTTGTAAGGCCTCGCCCAAGCCAAGGCGACCTTGCTTGGGATCTTTCTCGCTTGGCCTAGCCTAGCCTGTGGTAGGCAATGACAACCCTCACCATAAAGAATTAGTTGAAATGACTGAATTGACACTGATTTAAATTGACACAAATATAATAGATTTATGATTTTTCTTGAAAAAGTGATATGCCCAACTTTAATTTCGAGTGAACTTATCCTCACTCCACATAGGATCCATCAGTACATAATAACCTAAAATATTTATCTTCATAAATAAAGTTCCAAGAAACGGGCTTGCAAAAAATAATAAATAAGAGCAAAACATTAAGCCCAAGCCTAAGAGCTTAAGTGTTTTGTTTCAGCCCTTTCTTTAGTCTTGCTTCATTGCAAGGGAAATTGCAAAAGCAGAAAGGAGAGAAAACAGAGCCTGGCCAAGAAGAACAAAAAAGAAAAAGAAATGAAATGAAGGAAAGAAACGGAGAAAAAGAGAGAGGAAACAAAGGGGGCTTTCGCTCCATGCACGCTTGGAATAACTCGACAAGACGGATTACTTCTATTTGGTAGCAACAACTTTTATTTATCTAAGCGCAGGAATTTTTGTAAGCCGTAAATTATGATTATTCAGATTATGCAGTGTAGACAACAAAGAGAAGGAGACGTTCTGGGATGCTTCATGTTCTCTGGAATGTGTTTCGTTTCCCGAAACTAGCTGAAAGTACTGCAATATTTATGCTAAATTGCTCTCGCATGTTCCCTGTTAACTTATCATTATGCGATTGGTTTTGCTATGGCCACATTGCGTTTCTGATTCTCCTCATGCCTTTCATTTCCTCATGAATAATAAGTCAAGAGGGAATAATTTGATTCAGGAGTTCTGTTATTCATTGCAATTTTACTTGTTTCGGGTAAGTTGGTGTTTTGAAGCATTTATGTCTTGCCCGACACTACGACACGTTCTAACATGTGGTGAATGAGTGTCAAAAAATCCGAGACGTAATCAACTCTCCGACATGCCGTATGGAATTTTGACGGGCGATTCCGGGGTCAATTTCAAAAATTCAATAAATGATGGGTCAAAATGTAAATATATAAAAAAAAAAAAAAAAAAAAAAAAAGGGGAAAGAAAGACTTCTTATTATATTTGATGGTGGAATGTGTATTATTATTATTATTATTATTTTGACATTTTGTTAAATGTTAAATTGAATAGTAGAATGTGGATTGTTTGTTTTTTCTTCCTTCAACTTTTATGGATTATTGGAATGGAATGCAATTGAATTTATCAAATTAAAATAATGAATAAAAAATTATTATTTTACATACAACATGTCCCGACATGTGGAAATTCTCTATTTTTTAGAAATGATGTGTCACGTAAGCGTGTCAATGTTGATGCTACTTAGTTCACAATATTACTATTATATCTCCTTGTAAAGTTAGGTTAGAATAGAACGACTTCCAAGAACCTTTTGATATGAGCTCTACATTGCTGTGATTTTCCTTTTTCCAAATGTAGTTCTTTCTATCATTTCTTGGTATACTTATGATTACTCGGAAGAGTACCTCCCTATTTTGTTTGTTCTTTCTTGAAATGTTCTCCTGGGTCTTAGTCGTCATAATTTATACAAATGCCAACTTTTGACCTATGCATCTGAATTCAGTCTAACTAGTGGAAGTCGTAGGTTGTATATGTGAACTAGGTCTATAACAACTTAGATCTATAGTTTGTTTTCAAGATAAACAATGTGGACAATTATTAAATTTTTGAAAATGAAATTGAGTTTTATTCAAAGATAATAAAAAATACAAGTTTAATTGTAACTACTACTTTGGGGAATCTTATCCAAATGGCTTACAGAGCATCATATCATATGTAATTGTTTTTCAATAATGTGGAAGTCAAGATTGTTGCAGAACATGCACATTTATGGATACATTGATAGCTAGAAAAAAAGTAGAAATCTCAATTTATTATTGTCTTAGACAAAAAAATAATAAATAATATTGAAAAGATAGAGAGAGAGAGAGAGAGAGAGGAGTCAGGGGTGGTTATAAACTAATGAAGTAAAAAACGTGCTCCCCGTTGGTGCGAAAACTCTAATTTGACTTTCTAGAGGAAAATTATCAAAAAATTCAATGAGTATACTTCGCTAGAGGTCGGCAAGGCCCGCGTAGTTTGCATCAATACGTAATAACCTATGAAGATTTATGTGCATGATTAAAGTTTCAATAACCGGGCTCGCAAAAAATAATAAATAAGAGCCAAACATGAAGCCCAAGCCCAAGTGTCTCGTTTAATCCCTTCCTTTGATCTTTGCTTCTGTTGATACCGTCGCAAGGGAACTGCAAGAACAGAAAGAGAGAAAATAGAGTATGGCCAAGAAGAACCCAAAAGACAAAAAAAGAAGAAGGAAAGCAGAGTTTGGAGAAACTGAGAAAAAGACAGAGAGGAGACAAAAGGGGACTCTCACCGCGTGCATGTTTGAGAGCCTTGGTCAAGCCAGATTATTTCTATTTCATATCAATCGATAAGGATTCAAAACTTTTATTTATCTAATTGAAAGAGTTTCCGTAGTTAAACTATAAATTAGGCTTTGTATGGATTTTATGTTGATGGGTCAATTCTAGAGGTTTTTAAGCTGTGAAATTATGTTGTAATGAAATTTTGGAGTGTCGTGGAGCATGACTTTAGGAAAATCTCAATTTCACCTCGATTTTTTTTTTTTTTAATAACAGAAAATCTGCAACTTTCACAATGGTCCCATTTTTGCCCACGACTAGACATAGGATTATCATGTAATGCCGCATGGTCCAACCATATATTTGTGAACATTAAAGCCTCCCGTAAGACCCTTTGGAAACTCCGTCACAAGGAAGGGGGAAGGGGGTGTAGGGGGAGAGGAATTTGAAAAGTCGCTGAAAAGAGGATTATATGTACGCACAAACACTCTCGTAGGAGAAAAGAGATCATTCTCTCCTCTTTTTTTTTTTTTTTGCTTTTTTTTTTGTTGCCTTAGAAAAAGGATGTGACTCGATTCAAAATCAAGGTTAGACCAATCGTAACTTTGATGAGTATAATAAATTCAAAATTTTAGCAAAGGAACATACAAATTATTGAAATGAAGATGATCATCATAGATGAAAAATGCACATGCATTATAATCTTGATTTCAACCAAATGCAGTGCATTCTATCATTTGGATATGTTTACTTATGATTACTTAGAAGAGCACCTTTTTGTATTGTTTCTTCTTTCTAGAAAGTTTCTCTTGGGTCTTAGTCTTCATATAGTTTATTCAAACGCTAAATTTTGACCTTGGATCTAAATTTGGTTCAACTAGCCAAAGTCGTAGGATGGATACATATGAACTGAGTCTGTAATAACTTCAATCTATATTTTGATTTCAAGAATAACCAATGCGTAGAATTATTTAATTTTGCAAATGAAATCGAGTTCCATTAAGAGATTTTAATAGAAAATTACAGATTTAATTACAATTACTGCTTTGGTGAACCTTATTGTAAAAGCTTATGGAGCAAATATAACTATTTTTCGATATCCTGGAATTCAAGATTGCTGCCAAACATGTATTTTTATAGATTATTAAATAATTAGCAACACAGAAAATTGTTATCGCAATATTGCCTTAAGTAAGTTACTGTTATATTAAGTTGGATAAGAACTTTCTAATAAATGTATAGACAAGCCGAAGGTGAATGCACCTTTATGACCTTATCCGATGTTTGGAGTTTTATTTATCGGTTATTTATGGATAATTATAATATAATTGCAGCTGACTACTAAATGAAAAATGAAATGAAACTTTTCATGGGCCACTTTAGTTTTTTTAACTATTGCATTAAAGCATATATGTAGAAAAAAATTGAACAAATTAACACTGAAATACAAAAGTCAAATAATATATGGAAGTAGGGTACGATTCATTTCACACCATTCGCTTTGTGTTGATGTAACTCAGCAATTATAACTCCTTTCTTTTTGTTTTTTGGTCGGTAATTATAACTCCATTCAAAACACTTTTTTATTTTCTAATTTGCCTTGGTGATCATGTATTGAATCTCCGAAACCTGAACGAAGAAGGCTGCACTTGCTTGGAATGTCTCGCGTGCTGGTCTCCGATCCGCAGCTCAGCCCACTGCTGTGAATTGTGTCGATTCTTCTTTCACAAGTCACGCTGAATTTAGCATGCTGTCCGCCCAAGGACACCCGTCTCACCTGCTGCCCCGACTGGACCGCCTAGGTGGCAACGATGACAAGGATCGTCATCGTTGCCATGCATGTGAGCAGGCTTCCTTCTTGCCATTCGGATGGTTAAGCGTTGCCGCATGGCCCGATATTGCTTCACCTGCCTAGTCACTACTGAGCCTGATGAGGATTCTGAGAATGCGACCATCCAACATTTTGCTTATTAGCATCCCCTCACACGATCATCTTGGAACGAAAAGTAGAATCAATTGCGAAGCCTGTGAGGAGGTCTATCGATTCTACAAGTGTAGATTCTTTCTCCATGAGAGCTGCGCCGAATCTCTCCCCAGAGATGCAATGCCCGTCTCTCCATGATCACCCTCTCTCTTGCTTTCGATCAATCGGTAGACCTCCAATTTAGTGCCTGCCATATGGTTTCCCGCCGCAGCAAATGCAATTTCAGTCTTGACATGGACTGTGTGGCTATAATTCTATGTTCACAAGATCAGAGGCCGAGAAAGGCTCAGTTTTTTTAACATTTTGCCCATCAGCATCTACTGGGGTCCTTCCACGTGAAGCTTAAAACCAGAATCGAGTGCAAAGCTTGTGAATAGGGCATACTAGGTGAGGTCTATGCTTGTCTGGATTGCCGCTTCTTTTCTCCAATTCACAATCATCCGCTGCCGCTGGAGCGGGGTCACATGAAGGATGTTGTGTGCAAGGCTTGTGATGAATATGTCCAAAGGTACAGCCCATCACTGCCTGGAGCAGAGCTGCTCTGTTCTGTTCCATAAATCATGTGCTGAATTGCCCTCAGTTATGCGACACCCCGCTCACCCTGGCACATCCACTTCTTCCCGTATCAGGAAGGAACGCTCACCGATGCATGTTGTGAAAGCGCTAACACTGTCTTTCTCTGCACAAAATGCGACTTCAACTTCAACATTCCATGCACTTTTAAAAGGCCCACTTTCAAACTTCACCTCCATGAGCATATGCTCACTCTTATATTAGATCACTGACCTCCTGGAGCAAGGCTGCTCTCATCTGCTCCATAAATCATGTGCTGAATTGCCCTCGGTTATGCAACACCCCATTCGCCCTGGCACATCCTCTTCTTCCCGCATCAGGGAGGAACACTTACTGACGCATGTCGTGAAAAGCGTTGCTGCTGTCTTTCTCTGTGCAAAATGCGACTTTGACTTCAACATTCCATGCACTTTTAAAAGGCCCACTTTGAAATTTGAAACCTCACCTCCACGAGCATATGCTCATTCTTATATTAGATCACCCGACCTGCGTATAGTGTCTGGTAAATTTTGCACATTCAACTTTCACGTTTTGGTGCAGTGTAATCTTAACATCAATCATGATTGCCTTGCACAATTACCACCAACAATGAAAGATTACCATCACCACCGTCAACTCACACTCTACGCTACATTCATTGAAGATGATGCCGGTGAGTACCATTGTAATTTTTTAGGGACAAAGACCTGAATCTGGGTGCTCCTGTCTACAATGAATGCCCTTTAGCATTTATTACTCATATCGAATTCGTTTTACCCACAGTATGCTTTCATCACAGAAGTGCTCTCTCACTAAAATGACTTTAGCCAACAAATGGATACACGATGCTGCCATATGATGTGGTGAATAGCCCTGTTCTTTTTTCTTTTTTTAACATCATATATAGACTCATTCTCCACAATAAGTTATTATCAACAGAAAATGTGGTAAGGTCATTTTTTCTTTCTTTTTTTTGAAGTAATGGAAGTACCTGAAGACCCCACTATGGCTGAACTAAACGAAGTGCACGAAATTGCAGAGTTGGGGAGGCACTTATCCAGAAGAAAAGAATTGGGGAAGCAGGAGACCACCTTTCTGTTTGATGTTTCAACTTATGCTCTTAGGCAAGTCAATTGGAATCACTGCTAACACTCAACATCCGATATTGTCATCTGCAGCAAAAGCAGATAAATATAATATTTTTGAGTATGAGACTGCTTTATGTTATGAGTTGGAGTACTACATGGGGATGCATAATTTGATTATAAATCAGCTTGTCAGGAAGCTTGCCGGTCTTATTATTTCCTCGAAAAATGAATATCAGGTGTGTGTAGTTTGTACAGACCACTCTCAAGCTTTGCATACTATCTATATGGCTTTCCATTCATGAACTGTAAAAATTCTTTTCCAGCACATGAAGATGCGAAAAGTTCGGTTCAAACATCTGCGGTCCACCAAAATTTGGTTATATTGAACTAAAGCTTCCCAAAAAAGAAATCTAAATTTCAGTGTTCTTTTCTCACCTTGGCCCTGGCAACTTGAATCTCTGACTGAAGCAACAAATCAAGCTGCTGGATGAAAACCTATCAGCCAGTGAGACAACATGGTCATAGATTGCATTACTCAGATCCAAGAGCTTCCGGATACATACGGGATACATCACAAAAGAATTCGCTGCCCTCATAAATCTTATTTGCTGAAGCAAGTTGATGTATTCGCAGCAACAAAGATCGAGTTGTCATCTCTAAGAGGTAAAGTGCTGATTATATGATGTAACCACTCGTCATTCTGCAATGACAAACTCAAACAACATTATCATCAGAATAGCTAGTAAGCAGTACCCATGCATGGCACAGAGATGAAAAAACTAACATTCTTCATTTTGATATGGATAACTCTATGATGATAGAGCAAAGCTTCTGCTTTGCAGCTGTGCCCGTGTCTCCAAGGCCTCTATTTATCCTAGTTCATATGGATAAATGAGCAAAACCAGTGTATACCAGCAAAGAGTGTGTAAAATAACACATATAGATCCACTGGCCGACCAGAAAGTCATGAAGAGAGCCAGAAAAAGAAAAGCAAAAGTGTGATGCTCGTGATGTTTTCAAAGAATTCAGAAGCTTTAACCTCAAAAACAATTTGGACTTTATTTTGGAGACTAAAACGACCATATGACAACGTTTGATGGTGGCAATTTCATAATGAAGAATTGGTGTCCGAAAATGCTAGTTAAAGTGCCATTTTTCATGAACATCCCTCTATTTCTCTCCAGTAGGGAAAAAACTTCCAAATCTTTTGGTCTAGTGGAATCTTAAGCAACCTCAAAAAAAAATGGCTGAACATCTCCCCATTATTCTCTAATAATTGACGAATTATTTTCAGTCTCCTCAGTAACATTCGCCCTCCATTTAACATTAACATTTTGAAGTATCTGCTACTGAATTAGAAGAAGCTTTTGACAGTCCTGCAGCCTAAGAATGAGCATGTAATAGGTACTCAAGAAAAGATGTGCAATCCTGGTCTCTAAAAGCTGCAAGTGAAGTGCATGTAGTTGCAGTGTTGGTGAGGCCCTTACCAAGAAGAAAAGAATTCGGGAGTCAGAAGAACCTACCTTTCTGTTTGATGTTTCAACTCACGTTCTTATGCAAGTCAATTGGACTCATTGCTACAGTCGACATCCAAGATTGTTGTTCTCTGCAGAAAAAGCAGATAAATATCATATTTTTGAAGTGCAAGACTTGTGTGCCCTGTCATATATCAAAGTATTAACATTGGGATGCATAATTTGATTTTGAATCAACTTGTCAAGAAGCTTGCTGATCTAATTATTTCCTCAGACATGGACATCAAATGTGTGTAGTTTGTACAGACTTGTCTCGAGCATCTGCATACTATCTATCTAGCTTTGCATACATGAACTGTAAATTCTTAGCACAAGCAGGTTGGGAAAATTTTGGTTGTAACATCTGCAGTCAACCAACATTCAGTTATCTTGAAATAAAGCCTCCCAAAAAAAAAAAAAAAAAAAAAAAAAAATCTACATTTCAGCATTCTTTTCTCACCTTGGCCCCAGAAACTTGAATGTCCAACTGAAGCAACAATTCAAGCTCCTGGCCAAAAACCAATCCGCCAGCGAGACAGCGTAGTCTTAGATTGCAAGTTAACGCATTTGCCACAGCAAAGATCTAGTTGTCACCTCTTGGAGGTCAAATAGAGACTACGATGTAATGATTCTTACATTCTGTAATGACAAACTACAACTATATTATCATCGGAATAGCTAGTAAGCAGTAATGGTGTATATGGAACAGAGATGAAAAAGCTGACATCTTTCATTTTGGTTTGGATCACTCAATGATGTTAGTGTTAGATCAAAGCTTTTGAAATTGTAGCTGTGCC
Source organism: Eucalyptus caleyi (assembly GCA_014182885.2). Taxonomy (NCBI): domain Eukaryota; kingdom Viridiplantae; phylum Streptophyta; class Magnoliopsida; order Myrtales; family Myrtaceae; genus Eucalyptus; species Eucalyptus caleyi. The sequence continues at coordinate 9,416,785 of CM024469.2, read as the reverse complement.
CCCATTGCCAAGGCATCTATTTATCCCAGTTCATATGGATATATGAGCAAAACCATAGTGCACCAGCAAAGAATGTAAAATGACACATATGGATCCACTGGCCAAACAGAAAGGTACAAAGAGATTCACCAAAAAAAAAAAGGAAATCTGCAACACTCAGCAATGCTTTCAAAGAGGTCGGAAGCTTTAACCTCAAGAACAATTACTACCCCTTATATGGCTATAGAAACGGCTATTCTTCTCTTGGTAACAATTGTTGAGGTCGTTTTCGATCTCTTCGGTAACAATGGATCGCAATTTCCTTTGAGGGCTTAGCCTATCTTAATCCGATTTAGTTTGCCACAGGGTGCATGACCATTCATGGCTAGGAATAGGTAAGATACACAGGTGGTTTTTACTTGTTCCCTGCTCTCCTTTCTTATGGTCCAGAGATAATTCGATGCCAAAGGCTTGCGATTTTCTTATGGATTTAGATATGGTCGCAACAAGCCTCAAGCGCCTCCTAAACAAAACTAGCTAGCTTCCTAAAGTACTTATTCATTCGTTTTAAAGTGGTTAGATTACTTTATCCAAGCAGGGGACAGTCAGTCAAACAACTGGGGCGCTCAGACTTCCAGCAATAAACGCAGATCCACGACCAGGCGCGGCGGATGTGGCTGTGCTCCTCCACCATGCCATAGATGAGACGGCGCCACACGGAAAATCATGGCAAAGATCTTGTTGTAAAACCAAAGCCAAATTTTTTGAAAGAGGCTACGCAATAGACTCACGGAAAGCAACAGGAGCAGCACGAACAACCAGGGGACAGAGTGGGAGGAGTCGTGGAACAGCAACCACGTGAGCGAAGCTGCCGATATCGAACCAGTGAATTCAATGAGGAGGTGCGATGATGCTCCTTCACAAGGAGGAGCATGGCCGCTAGACGCAGGTGCCCGATTAGCGAGACGCAGCAACAAGAAATGCAAGAGCAAGCTGCAGATGGCAATGCCGATGGCGACAGGGTGGGTTTCAAAGGGTGAAATCGACTTCCCCTGGAATTTCACTTGGATGAAGTCGACCAGGATGGAGAAGATGGAGGTAAGATCCATGGCGCCGCGAGGGATGAAGGTAGAGACATCATTAGTGGTCCTTTTATCGGAAACTTGGAAATCTGTTGTTTCAAAGCTCTTTTTTAATCAGAAGCTTGATAATCTGTCGTTTCAAAGCTCTTTTTTTTATCAACAGATTTCTAAGCTGCTCTTTTTTTAATCAGAAGCTTCGAAATCTGTCGTTTCAAAGCTCTTTTTTCATCAACAGATTTGCTCTTCTTTTAATCAGAAGCTTGGAAATCTGTCGTGTCAAAGTGTCTAAGCTCTTTTTCTATCAACAGATTTGCTCTTTTTTTAATCAGAAGCTTGGAAATCTGTCGTGTCAAAGCTCTTTTTTTATCAACAAATTTCCAAGCTGCTCTTTTTTTATCAGAAGCTTGGAAATCTGTCGTTTCAAAGCTCTTTTTTTTATCAACAGATGAAACTCTTTTTTTATCATAAGCTTGGAAATCTGTTGTTCAAAGCTCTTTTTTTATCAGATTTCTAAGCTGCTACGTTCGAAAGGCCACTTCGAATACAAGGACCACCCCTACCTTCACCCCGCCACTGGAGTGGACAGTGGAGGAACGCCTTTGAATTTTCCTAGTTATTTTTTCTTGGGTTAAAAAAATAAAAAAAGTACTTCCTTTTGAATTCTTTGATGAAGTCCACTGCATCAACTGAAATGAATGGAGCCTAATTCTCTTTTCTTTCTTAGCCAAATGTGAAAGTCGAATCTCATACCTGAAACTAAACGTCCTCACCCCACTTGTCTCACCCCATTCAATTTTCTTACAATCGGGCAAGGTAACCTTATTCTCATTCCACATAGTTTAGCATCAATACATAACAACCTAAAAGATTTATGTCCATGATTAAAGTTTCAATAACCCGGCTTGCAAACCATAATAAGTAAGAGCAAAATAATAAGCCCAAGTCCAAGTGTATCGTTTAAGCCCTTTCTTTGGTCTTGCTTTGGTCTTACCAAGAAAAAGACAGAGAGAGGAAAATTAATGGAAGATAGGCCCAACGCGACATGTATCACCCAATGGATGAACTGGTGATTTGTTGAGTTAGCCTCCCTGGTATACCCAATAGTTTCTCAAGACAAAGGGGCTCTCGGTGCATGAATGTTTGAGAGGCTTGGTCAAGCCCGATTATTTTTGTTTCATGGCAACTGGTAAGGATTTGAAACTTTTGTTTATCTAATGGAAGAAGTTTTTGTAGTTAATCTATAAATTAGGTTTTGTATGGATTCTACGTTGCCGGGTTGATTTTAGAGGTTTTCAAGTTGTGAAATTATGTTGTAAAGAAATTTTAGGGTGTTGCATAGCAGGACTTCATGAAAGTTGATTTAGGTTTATGGTTTGGTCGTGATCAATTTTTAAAGTTTTGCACGTTGTTAGAAGCAATTTTCCAATTACTGTGATTGGCAATGGACTTTGCCCTTCTCCGGCCATCTTTTGGCTTTATGGTCTCTTAATAATTTGAAAGAGTTTTCGGTTGAAAGTAAGCTCACTTGAATTGGAGTTCTGAAATGAGGTGACTTTGTTTGCAAAGAGTTGCTAAGAGCTCTTTCTTCAGGTGAACAATTTGACTCAAGAATAGGGCATCGCCTACTAAAGTTTAGTCGAGGTTAGTTGACATGCAAGTTTGAATATGGCGTCGCCTTCAATAGGATTTGGAAACTTTTTTGAGCGGTGTAACTTTCGATTTGGATTTTGGTTCGGGGTAAGTTGTGATATTCTATAAATTTGTAAACTCATGTTTTAAAAGTAATATATTATATGTTGAGAAAGGCATTGCATGACATGATTTTTTTAAAACAAAAAAGTACGGTTTAAAACATTTTTATTGCACAAAGTCGGATGGAGCGTTTACTATCCTTTTGGTACTTGAAATTTGAATGAATATTTCCAATGAGTATTAAGCCGAGTTGAAGTGATATCGCTCATATTTGTATTTTACTGTACATTATATATTGGATTTGGATAAATGAGTCTCTAGTAGTGCTTCATAATATGCATTGTGGATGCTTTATTTGCTTAGAAGAGATTTGTACTAGTCACTGAGTTGTGGTTGCTCACATTATCTATGTCAAATCTTTTCAAGTTCTTCAACTAAGGTAGGATGTGAGAGTTATTGGCAAGAAAATTTTATAGTTGGATTTTGATATGAGTTTAGATTGAAATGATATTTGTGGGGATTAATTGAGTTTGGAAATACACATTATATACACTTTTTTATTTTATTTTATGAATTTCAAAACTCTTGATTTTGTAACCAACTCACCATTTTAACGAGAGAGAGAGAGAGAGAGAGAGAGAGAGAGAGAGAGAGAGAGAGAGAGAGAGAGAGAGAGAGAGGGGGGTTTTGTCTAAGACTAAAGGAGACTGAGAAGTTGTTGAAGAGAGGTCTAGTGGGAGAGAATAAATATGACCAAAAAAAAAAGAATTCTATCTCCTTCTTCTTCCCCCCCAAAAAAAATATGTGATCCCATTCAAATCAGGGTTTAGTACGATGTATTCAAATTTTAGCAAAAGGAATATACAAATGTATTGAGAAAGAGAAAAAATGAGTATGCATCATAATCCTTATTTCATCCAAATTGAATCATAAATATCATCTTTTCCAGAAAGAGAAAATACAAAGTATTGTGGAAACTTTTAAAGAGGAGAGATAAATGGGAAACGGTATGTGAAAGGGACAACGATTGATTGACTGATGAGAAACGAGTGAAAGAGGGAAGGAACGAGAAGGGCATAAGTGGAACATTTGATGACTAAGTCTTGTTACAAATAAATTACATTAAACAAGTCATTGTCGTCACAAGTCGTTTGTGAACGATACTTTCCGCCATTGTTTTTTTAGGAAAAATACAAAAGAATTATAAATTTATTACATTTGTACTAACTTAATCCTAAACTTTATAGGCAAAAAAAAAAAAAAACATTTTAATCTTGCTAATTCAATCCTCAAACTTTAAACAATTTGTCAAATAATCTTTTCACTCAATTTTGATTGGAAAACACTAGTCCCAAATGATCGTCCTATGTGGCGTACTGGCACTAATGTGGACAACATTTTAAAAAAATTATATTTTATATATATTTTAAAAAAAATTTCACTCTTTTTTTCCTCATTTTTTGCCTTTTTTTTTTTTTTTGCCCTTTTTCTTTTTTTTTTTTTTCCTTTTGTTTCCTTTCGCCAATGGCGATGGCTTACAAACTTGTTAAGCCACAAGAAAATATGCGACCTTACCAGTCTAGTAAAGTACATTCCAATCAATATTTCGCTTTTATATATGAAAATTTTCTCTTGCCATTCGGACTCATTGATTGTTATTGTACAGCTCGATATAGCTTCATTTGTCTTGTCACAACTAAGCCCCAATGAGGATTCTCAGAATGTGACCATCCAACAAATGCTCAGGAGCATTCGCTAAATTCCATCATCTTAGGATGAAAAGAATCAAATGCAAAGCCTTCGAGCAAGCGATCTTGGGGTGAGTCTATGGATGCTATGCGTGCATATTCCTTCTCCACAAAAGCTACATTGAGTCTTCCACAGAGATGCAACACCCGTCTCTCTCTTGCTTTCGATCAATTGGAGGAGCTAAATGTAATGCTTACTAGGGTTGTCAAATAGGTAGGTCGAGAGTTAACAAATGATTCGATTCAAATTGACCCATTAAATCTGTTTTGACTCATTTACACGCAATATAAATCCAATAACCCAAACTCGACCCATACTTGAATTACTAAAACATGTCTATATTTAATTAAATCTATGAAAATTCAAATCCACTCATTTAAAGCTAATTAGTAGCCATTATTTATGATGCATATACGTATAACTACTTTTTTTTCTTTCTATATTTGCTTTACTCTTTCTAATTTGTTAAGTGGATCGATATTTGTTGATATTTTTATAAGGTGAAGGATGATGAATCTTACTCGATGACAAGCAATACCCTTGCTCTCATGAACCGGTGCGCTTCCAAACCCATATTCAACCTCCATTGGACCCAACTCAATCCAACCCAACCCAACTCAACTCGCTTTGCTCACATATATATTTCTCTTTTTGGGGTAATTTTGGCCATATCGATAAAAAAGAACAGCCCATGGGTGGTTTTTTTATTGGGCTTAGAATTGGGGCTTGAGACAATTGGGGTCTTCAAATGAACGTGCTACCTCTTTAATTCTCAATAATAGTTCGACTTCAAGGCTCTCTCTTAACACAACACAGAGAGACAGAGAAGCGAAGGAAGATCTAGAAGTGCAAAGCGTGCAGAGAAGCGGAGTAGATCTAGAAGCACAAGGACAGGAGAGAAATAAGGTGGTGTTATTCACATTGATTGGAGGCCTGACCATCAACCAGTTGCTGTGCTAAGAGAAGGAAGATGAGTATTCTACTTCGTTGCATGTCCAACTCAGTCGACACAGTCTCACCTCTGTCCCAGCCCCACAACGCTCGAGGCCCCAGACTTTGTCGTCGCGCCGAACTTTAAGTCTTTTTAAATCCATCCATTTAGGCCTGGCCCTTAAAAGTTTAAATAACTTGTATGAGCCACTTCTTAGAATATGAGTCAAAAGATGGGTCATGGACCCCTTTTGACTGACCCATTCTTTGACATCCTCTAATGCTTACCATAGTCTCCTACTGCACCGATTGCAAATTCAGCCTCGACATGGACACGGCTTTAACTCTATGTTCGCGAGATCTGGAGGGCAAGAAGGACTCTACCACTTCGACCATCAGCATCCATTGGTCTTCCTCACGAAGCTCGAAAGCAGAATCAGGTGCAAAGCTTGTGAAAAGAACATACCAGGTGAGGTCCATGCTTGGCTTGATTGCCTCTTTTTTCTCCTCTGCCCGATCATCCTCTGCTGCTGGAACCGTCATACGAAGGATGGTGAGTGCAAGGCTCGTAATGCGTGCATCTATCGCTGGCTGAACCAGGGCTGCTCTTTTTTGCTCCATAATTCATGTGCTGAATCGCCCTCACTCATGCAACAACCTGTTCACCCCGCACATCCTTTTTCTTCTTGCATCGGGTAGGAGCGCTGTTGACATATGCCATGAAGAGTGCTGACGCTCCGTCTTTCGCTGCATGGAAAGTGACAACGACTTCAACATTCCATGCACTTTTGAAAGGCCCACTTTGAAACATCACCTCCCCGAGCATGTACTCCTTCTTAATTTAGATCTTCCGATGTGCTTCCTATGCAGTGTCTGTAGTAAATTTTGCAGGTTTGACTTTTACGGTTGTGTGCATTGCAACCTTAATCATCACAGATTGCCTTCAACTACAGTAAGAGATTGCCATTAACTTCCATCAACTTACACTTTATGCTTCATTCATCGAAGATGATCCAGTGAATTCTTTTGTGACCTTTGTGAGAAGATAAGGGACCCAAATCTGGGTGCTTACCCTTCCCCATTGTTAACTCATATCAAATGAGTTTTACCCACGGTGCGCTTTCATCGCAGAAGTGCTCTCTTACTAAACAGACTTATAGTCAATAAATTGATACAAGACGCTGCCATGTGATGTGGTGAATAGCCATATTAATTTTTAGCATCATATATCTAGACTCATCGTCTGCAATAAGTAATAATTAAAACAAAATGCGATAATACCAAACATTTCTACTACAGGTTGCTAGAATAGTGGAAGTACCTGAAGAGCCTGCTATTGCTGAACTAGATTAAAAAAAAAATTTGCAATTCTGCAGAAAAAAAGTGGAAATAATGAGCACATAGTTGCAGGTACTCAAGAAAAGACATGCAATGCTGGTCTTGAAGAGCCGCAAGTAAAGTGCATGTAGTTGCAGAGTTGGGGAGGCACTTACCAAGATGAAAAGAATTCGGGAGTCAGGATAACACGTTTCTGTTTGATGTTTCAACTTGCCTTTTTATGCAAGTCAATTGAACTCACTGCTACAGTTGACATCCAAGATTGTTGTTCTCTGCAGTAAAAGCAGATAAAAAACATATTTCTGAAGTGCAAGACTTGTGTGCTCTATGTTATGAATTGGAGTATTAAATTGGGGATGCATAATTTGATGATCAATCAACTTGTCAGGAAGTTTGCTGGTCTAATTACTTCCACATACACGCACGACAGATATGTGTTGTTTGTACAGACTTGTCTCGAGCATTGGCATCCTATCTATCTTGCTTTGCATACATGAACTGTAAATCCTTTAGCACATGAAGATAAGAAAAGTTTGGTTCTAAAGTCTACAGTGAACCAAAATTCAGTTATATTTAACTGAAGCCTCCTGACTAAAAATCTACTTTTCAGCAATTTTTTCTCACCTTGGCCCCAGCAACTGGAATGTCTGACTGAAGCAACAATTCAAGCTCCTGGCCAAAAGCCAATCAGCCAGTGAGACAACTTAGTCTCATAATGCAAGTCGATGCATTTGCCACAGCAAAGCTCTAGTAGAGGTAAAATGAAGACTATATGATGTAACGACTCTGTTCCGCAATGAAAAACTAAAACTATATTATCGCCAGAATAGCTAGTAAGCAGTAATGGCGCATAGGGTACAGAGATGAGAAGGCTGACATCTTTCATTTTGATTTGGATTACTCAACAATAGAACAGAGCTTTTGAAATTGCAGTGGTGCTCGTGTATCCAAGGCATCTATTTATCCCAGTTCTTATGGATAAATGAGCAAAACCAGAGTATGCCAGCAAAGAATGTAAAATGACACATATCCATCCGCTGGCCAAACAGAAAGCTACAAAAAACGTCAATTTTTTTTGAACTAATGAAATCTTATAATATCAGGTTAATAGTACAAGTGCCAAACAAGGCAAGAGACAAAGAGTTGATAGAGAAATACAGATTGAATCAACATCATAATCAGCTGCAGTTGAATTTCTAGTTAAAGCAATAAGCCCGTCAAGAAAGAAGAAAAATATGGAGAGGAAACAACTCCAACGTACAAGAAACAGTGATAGGAAGTAGTGTTGTGGCTGTGTTTTTTTTTTTTTTTTGGTCGCTGATGAGTTCAATGAAGTGGCATCACAGCCCATATTTTTCAACCGAGCATCACTATCGTTCACTTATGATCATTATCAAGCCACCGCCAGAGTCACCAGTCACCACCACCATCCACTGCGACGATTTCCAACCATTCAACATATACAGGTCATAGATCACCAAGACACATGGTACATGAACATAAAAGAAGTTTGGGTGCTACCAGCGAGAAAATAACCATGCGTATCAAAGATTCCAGACCATATCTCCCAGTGGGAACCCCCATTTAAGGCCACAAGACATAGCACATAAAACAGAGAAACAAACATCCTTACGTCGTTCTTACTTTCGGATTCAAAGATGAAAAACCGAGAGTATATGAATGAATCAAAAGCGCTCATTACGATTTGGATACGCAATGGACGTTCAGATATGTAGATCCAGAGGGAAAGTTTCACAAAAGTTCGCTTGGGCATTTTCACAAACAGCTAGCAGACACTTCAACCAAGGGATATAGACGTGAGAATGAAACGACCATTCGTCCCCAACTAATGAACAAGTCGTCAAAACACATTTACATCGCTAGCAAGGCTTCCATTCGCCGTTTGAGTTGAGGTTCGGGGGAGATTTGGGCGACTGCGCGAGCGAGCGAGCGAGGGGTTTGGATTTGGGCGACAGCATCACATTTTCCGATCATCAACCAACGACTCCTCAATTCAAAAACGCAGGTGCAGAAGAAGAAGGAGAAAATGAGAAATCGCCGTGACATTGAAGAAGCAGGCGCGCGAAACACAAGAAAGGAAGCATCTTTTCTGGCAAAACATTCGGATTCGTTCAAGAAGAAACCGCAACATGAAGACAGTAAAAAGCGAACTCCATGGAAGACGCGAAGAGAGAGAGAGAGAGAGAGAGAGAGACTGACGGCGAGGGGCTGAGAAGGAGGAGGAGGGAAGCGGCCGAGGCGCGGAGAGGGGATGCGGTTGCAGAGGCTCGCCGCCGCGGCCATCCTCTTTTCCGCCGTCGCCAACCACCAGCGTCCGGCGACCACTCTCTCTCTCTCTGGAGAGGGTGGGCGTGGTGGTGGGAGAGGAAGAGAAAGGGGTTGGGGTGGACGTGGAAGAGGAAGAAATTATCGGTAGATTGCGGCCATGCCTGATGCGACAGATGCGGAACTTTGTATTAGATATGAGGTCAGGAAGAGAAATTGTTACTGGTGAGAACGAAGTTTTGGATGTGCGCCAAAATATTTAGCTGGTAGCTTTGACCTGGACGCACATTACTGATTGTAATTTATTCAAAGCTAGTCGACATAGTTTGGTTTGAGCTACCTGCAGCCTTCAGTTCTACATTCACCTCCCATTAGTCAAATGAAGTAGATGGGTGCTCATGTAACTTGGGGACGTTCGCCTCGCTTGTAGAGTGACATTGTTTGATTTAAGCTTGAATACAGACTAGTATGATTGCATGATCAACAGACTGTGTGACCTATATCATTTGAACCCTCTAATTATGCTGTTGGTTTAGACCTTAGAATATTTTCCGGTTGTCTGATTTTGCCTGCTTTCCAGTTATTACCAACCTGAAGAATTACTTTGTTGCTGTACCTTATTCAGATGGTTGTGCATTTTGGATGACTTAGCTGACAGTTGCAGCAAATCGAATTGTACTAATTGAATTTGGTTCACAATCTGACCGTTCTAGTTCCTAGTAAAGTTAAGTTAGAATAGAATGGCTTCCAAGAACCTAAGATATAAGCCCTACACAGCTCTGGTTTTCCTTTTTTCAAATATAATTCATTCGACCGTTTGGACAGATTTACTTATAATTACTTGGAAGAGTGCCTCTCTGTTTTGTTTGTTCTTTCTAGAAATGTTCAAGTTAGGTTGGAATAGAACGGCTTCCAAGAACCTATCAATATAAGCCCTACACAGCTCTGATTTCCTTATTGCAAATGTAGTACTACCGTTTAGACAGGTTTACTTAGAATTACTTGGAACAGTACCTCTCTTTTGTTTATTCTTTCTAGAAATGTTATCCTGGGTCTTAGTTTTCATAGTTTATATGAACGCTAACTTTTTCCGTGTGGATCTAAATTCAGTTTAGCTAGTTGAAAATCTAGGTTGTATAATATGAAGTGGGTTTGTAACCACTTCAATCTATATTTTGTTTTTCAAGGATAACCAATGCGGACAATTGAGTTCTATTCAAAGATTTTAACAGAAAATTACAGGTTTAATTACAATTATTGCTTTGGTGAACCTTATCAGCATTGCTTACGAAGCATCATGGTATACGTAACTCCTTTTAATAATGTGGAATTCAAGATTGCTGCAGAACATGTGCATTTATAGATAAATTGGTAACTATGAAAAAAGTAGATATGGCTCATACTAGTTGTACGAATTGCATTTTAATAGCAAATGTAAGCGTTACTTTTACATATAAGGTGAATTTAGTTTTATAGGCTATTAAGTTATGTACATCTACTTTATTAATTTATAAAAAGTCATCGCACTATTGTCTTAAGTAGCATTCATAGTAAGTTGGATAAGAATTTCTAATATATGTATGGACTAGCCCAAGGTTATGCACCTTTATGACCTTAACCAATGTTTGGAGTTTTATTTATTGGTTAATTTATGGAAAATTAAATGATAGTTGCAGCTGATTTTTATTTTTTGGTCGGATTGCAGCTGACTTAAATGAACAAGATATGAAACTTTTTCCTGGGCTACTTTAGTTTCATTAACCATTGCATTATAGCATAAAAAAATAAAAAAGAATTCTACAAATTAGCACTGAAACACAACATCAAATGATGCAATTTCACCACATTTACTTCGTGTTGATAACACTCAACAACTATAACTCCATTCAAAACGCATTTTCATTTCCTAATTTGCCTTGGTGATCATGTATTGATATCTCCAAAACCTGAGCGAAGAAGCCTGTACTTGCTTGGAATGTCATGCGTGCTGATCTCCAATCCGCAGCTCAGCTCACCGCTGTGAATCGTGTCGTTTCTTCTATTATGAGTCATGCCGAATTTAGCATGCTGTCCGCACTAGGACACCTGTCTCACCCGCTGCCCTGACTTGACTGCCTAGCGGCCAACGATTAGGAGGATCATCGGAGTTGCCATGCGTGTGAGCAGGCTTCTTGCCATTCGGACGGTTGAGCGTTAGTGCACGGCCGGATATTGCTTCGTCTGCCTAGTCACAATTAAGCCTGATGAGGATTATGAGAATCCATCCTACATTTTGCTCATTAGTATCTGCTCACATCCCTCCATTTTGGGACGAAAAGTAGAGTCAAATGCAACGCCTGCAAGGTCTATGGATGCTACACGGTGCATATTCCTAGTTCACGAGAGCTGCACCGAATCTACCCCAGAGAAGCGACGCCCCTCTCTCCATAATCAACCCTTTTTCTTGCTTTCGATCAATCGGTAGACCTCCAATGTAATGTCTGCCATCTGGTTTCCCCCTGCAGCGACTGCAATTTCAGCCTTGACGTGGACTGCGGGGCAATAACTCTATGTTCACAAGATCTGGAGGGCGAGAAAGGCTGAGTTTTTTTTTTTAAACCATTTCGTCCATCAACATCTATTGGTGTCCTTCCACGTGAAGTTTGAAACCAGAATCTGGGTGTAAAGCTGAGAATAGAGCAGCATACTAGGTGGGGTCTATGCTTGTCTGGATTGCCTCTTCTATCTCAATTCACTATCATCCGCTGCCTCTGGAGCTGGGTCGAATGAAGGATGGTGCGAGCGAGGCTCGTGATTAATATGTTAAAGGTTTAGCCCATGCCTGTCTGGAGCAGAGCTGCTCCTTTCTGCTCCGTAAATCATGTGCTGAATTGCCCTCAGTTATGCAACGCCCTGTTCACCCTGGCACACCCACTTCTTCCCGTGTCAAGAAGGAAGGCTCACTGACGCATGTCGTGAAGAGCATCGACGCTGTCTTTTGCTACACAGAATGCGACTTCAACATTCCATGCACTTTTGAAAGGCCCACTTTGAAACATCACCTCCCCAAGCATATACTCTTTCTTTTATTAGATCTACCGACCCATGCTTCCTATGCAGTGTCTAGTAAATTTTTCACATTCGACTTTCACGTTCTTGTGCAATGCAATCTTTATGTCAACAATGATTGCCTTCCACGGTTAACACCAACAATAGAGACCGCCATCACCTCCATCAACTCACTCTATGCTACGTTCACTGAAGATAATGCCAGTGAGTACTATTGTAACCTTTGAGAGAAATGGACCTGAAACTGGGTGCTTCCGTCTGTGATGCATGCCCTCGTCCATTGATTACACATATCAAATGCGTTTTACCCACGGTTTGGTTTCATCACAGAAATGCTCTCTCACTAAACTGACTTTAGCCAACATATGGCCACAAGATGCTGCCATGCGATGTGGTGAATAGCCCTGTTCTTTTTTTGTTATATCATATACAGACTCAATCTCCACAATAAGTTATAATCAACAGAAAATCTGGCAATACCAAATTTTTTTTTAAAGTAATGGAAGTACCTGAAGCCTCGATTTTGCTGAACTAGATGCATTTCTGCAGGAAAAAGTGGACAGTGAGCCCACCATTGGAGGTACTCAAAAGAAGACCTGCAATGGTGGTCTCAAAAAGCTGCAAGCGAAGTACGTGTAGTTGAAGAGTTGGGGAGGCTCTTATCCAGAAGGAAAGAATTGGGGAGGACCGCCTTTTTGTTTGATGTTTCAACTTACGCTCTTACACAAGTCACTTGGAATCTCTGCCAACACTTGACATCTGATATTGTTATCTTCTGAGCAAAAGCTGATAAATATCATATTTTTGAGTGTAAGACTTGTGTGCTCTGTGTTATGAATAGGAGTATTAACATTGGGATGCATAATTTGATTATGAATAAACTTGTTAGGAAGCTTGCTGGTCTTATTAATTCCTTGAAAATGAATATCAGGTTTATGTAGTTTGTGCAGACTAGCCACGAGCTTTTGCATACTATCTATCGAGCTTTGCATTCATGATCTGTAAATTCTTTTCTAGCACATGAAGATAGGAAAAGTTTGGTTCTAACATCTGCAGTCTACCAAAATTCAGTTATATTGAACGAAAGCCTCCCAAAAAAGAAATCAAGCGTTCTTTTCACACCTTGGCCCAAAATTGAATCTCCCACTAAAGCAACAATTCATCCTCCTGGCCAAAAACCAACTTAGCCAGGTAGACAACATGTCATTGCATTATTCAGATCCAGGAGCTTCCGGATACATGCAGGATACACCACTGAAGAAGTTTGTCTTGATAAATCTTATTTGCTGAAGCAAGTTGATGCATTTGCCGCGACAAAGATCTAGTTGTCACCTCTCGGAGGTAAAATGCTGACTATATGATGTAATCACCGTGTCGTTCTGCAATGACATACTCAAAAATTGTTATCATCAGAATAGTTAGTAAGCATTACCTGTGCACGAAAGACAGATAGTAAGCATTACCTGTGCACACAAGACAGAGATGAAAAAACTGACATTGCTCATTTTGATTCTGCTAACTCTATGACGATAGAAGAAAGCTCTGATATTGCAGCGGTGCTGCCGTCTCCAAGGCATCTATTTATCCTAGTTCATATGGATAAATAAGCAAAACCATTGTATAACAGCAAAGAGTTTGTAAAATAACACATATAGATCCCCACCCAAACAGAAAGTCACAAGAGATTTGCCAGAAAAAGAAAGCAAAACTGTGACACTTGCGATATTTTCAAAGAATTCAGAAGCTTTAACCTCAAGAACAATTTTGACTTTATTTTGGCAACTAGTAACGACCATATGACAACGTTTGACATGTGGCAATGTGATAATAAGGTGCTGCTATCTGACAATATGCTAGTAAAAGTGCCATTTTTCATGAACATACCTCTTTTTCTCTCTTCAGTAAAGAAAAAACTTCCAAACCTTTTGGTCTAGTAGGATCTTAGGTAACCTTGAAACAAACAATGAAACATCTCCCATTCTTCTCATCACAATAATTGTCGAAGTATTTTTGGTCTATTCAATAACATTTGCCCTTCCATTGATGGTAACAATTTTAAGTATCTGCCACCGAATTAGCAGAAGCATTTGACAATGCTGCCATCTTAAGTTATTGAGTCGATCACCTACTTAGCTTCATAATTTGACTTATTATCATGATACTCTCCTGGGAATCGTTTTTTACAATAAGCATTTAGGCTTGTAAATAAATAAGAAGAAAATCAACTTCCAAGGTCAAATCAAATGATGAACGAACCACATGAAAATTAAAATAGATATAATTTGGACCACCTACAAGAATCTGTAGGGATTTGTGTGTGAGACCGCTATCCACAAACTGACACATGGGACTCACCCTTGACTATGCAATGCAGAGGGGAAAGATAGCATGTCACGAAACTGAGGCAAGGTCGACCACCCTACTGCCAGTGGGATGCCATGCCAGCCAGGCTTCTAGGGAAGAGTTTTGGCGAAGCCAAGACGATTTTGGGCAACCAAACCCTGCAACTGATGAGAAGTTCCTATGGATTAAAGGATAGCATACATAATTGATGAAGTAGATAGAAACAATTGCCCAACAAGGAAGAATGGTCAACCAAGAAGAGAAAGATAATGTTGTCTGTGACACATGCTTTCACTGAAGATGAATCATCTATTGCTCTTTCCAGTTTCCATGGCAAACAACATGTATCACACATTTTGCTTTCATTGGAGATGACGGTACCGAATTTTTTGCTAACATAATTTGATTTGCTTTATGATACCTGCAATCCTGCATATCTCATGCAAAATGGCTAACCTTCAAAGTCGAGAGAAGAATTTATTACCATCTGCATCTAAATCATTGGTTTAGTCCTCAAATCACATCGCATATTTCTCTTTAGCTCTTCAAATAATGACATATGTGATTATGCTCCGAGGTTATATGCTTTCTCTGATCTGTTCTTGAGAAATTGCTCGTTTTGAGCACTCTATAATCACTAAGAGGTATCTATAAATACTCATCTTGAAGCTGCGCTATCATTTTATTTCCTGACATGGTAGAAGTAAGACGTGATCAATGGATGGACCCAAGAGGGACTGGCTTATCAAGGCTCATCCATATTCCTAACAAACTTGGTCACAAGGAAATACGTGACCGCACTAGTCTAGTGATATATATATATATTTCAATCAATATTTTGCATTTAAATATGACAACCTTCTCTTAACAGTCGGATTCATCAATTTTTAGTGCACGGCCCAAGATTGCTTGTCCTCCCAATAAGGACTCTCAGAATGTGGCCATCCAACAAATGCTCATGAGCATCCGCTCACATCCCATCATCTCGGGATGAAAAATAGAATCAAATGCAAAGCCTGCGAGCAATCAATCTTGGGGGAGGTCTATGGATGCTATGCATGCATATTCTTTCTCCACAAAAGCTGCATCGAATCTCCCCAGAGATGCAATGCAAAGCCCGTCTCTCCATGATCGATGCATGCAAATACTTTCTCTCTCTCTTTTGCTTTCGATCAATTGGAGGAGCTAAATGTAACGCCTGCCATGGTTTCCCACTGCAGTGAATGCAAATTCAGCCTCGACATGGACTGCACAGCTTTAACATATTCACAAGACCTGGAGGGCAAGAAGGTCTTCGTTTTTTACAATTTTGACCATCAGCATTCACTGGTCTTCCACATGAAACTCGAAAGCAGAATCAGGTGCAAAGCTTGTGAAGAGAACATACCAGGTAAGGTCTATGGTTGTCTTGATTGCCTCTTCTTTCTCCCCTGGACGATCATCTTCTGCTGCTGGAACTGTCATATGAAGGATGGTCCATTGTGATGAATGTCAGATGTTTAATCCGCTGGCTTGAGCAGAGCTGCTCTTTTCTGTCCATAAATCATGAGCTGAATTGCCCTCAGTTATGCAACAACCTGTTCATGCCACACATCCTTGTTCTTCTCATATTAGGAAGGAGCATTGTTGACATATGTCGTGAAGAGTGTTGACGCTCTGTCTTTCACTGCATGGAATGTGACTACGACTTCAACATTTCATGCACTTTTGAAAGGCGCACTTTGAAAAATCACCTACATGAGCATATACTCTTTCTTATTTTAGTCTACAGAACTGTGCTTCCTATGCAGTGTCTCTGGTAAAATTTGCAGGTTCAACTTTTATGGTTGTGTGCAGTGCAATCTCAGTCATCACAGATTGCCTTCCACTACAGTAAAAGATTGCCATTAACTTTCATCAACTCACACTTTAAGCTTCGTTCATCAAAGATGATACCAGTGAGTACTATTGTGACCTTTGTGAGAAGATAAGGAACCTGAATCTGGGTGCCTATGTCTGCAATGAATGCCCCTGTCCATTGATTACTCATATCAAATGTGTATCACCTACCGTGCACTTTCATCACAAGTGCTATCTTACTAAACAGACTTTAGGCAACAAATGGAAACAATACCATGTGATTGGTGAATAGCCATGTTCCTTTTTAACATCATATATATAGACTCATCCTCCATAATAAGTAATAATCAACAGAAAATGCTCCAATACCAAACATTTTTTAATACAGGTTGCTGGAATAGTGTAAGTACCTGAAGACCCTGCTACTCTGAACTCGATGAAAATATTGCATTTCTGTAGGAAAAAGTGGAAAGAATGAGCACACAATTGGAGGTACTCAAGAAAAGATGGGCAATGTTGGTCTCCAAAAGCTGCAAATGTAAGTGCATTTAGTTGCAGAGTTTGGGAGGCACTTACCAAGACAAAAAGAATTTCCTTTCTGTTTGATGTTTCAACTTACGCTCCCATGCAAGTCAATTGGACTCACTGCCACAGTCGACATCCAAGATTGTAGCTCTCTGCAGTAAAAGCAGATGAATATCATATTATTTAAGTGCCAGACTTGAGTGCTCTATGTAATGAAATGAAGTGTTGACACTGGGATGCATAATTTGATTGTGAATCAACTTGGCAGGAAGCTTGCCGGTCTAATTATTTCCTCAGATACCAACATCAGATGGGTGTAGTTTATACAGACTTGTCTCGTGCATCTGCATACTATCTATCTAGCTTTGCATACATGAACTGTAAATTCTTTACCACATGAAGAGTGGGAAAAGTTTGGTTCTAACATCTACAGTCAACCAGAATTCAGTAATCTTGAGCTAAAGCCTGCCAAAAAAAAATCTACATTTCAGCATTCTTTTCTCACCTTGGCCCCAGAAACTTGAATGTCCAACTGAAGCAACAATTCAAGCTCCTGGCCAAAAATCAATCCGCCAGCGAGACAACGTAGTCTTAGATTGCAAGTTAACACATTTGCCACAGCAAAGATCTAGTTGTCACCTCTCAGAGGTCAAATAGAGACTATGATGTAAGATTCCCACATTCTGCAATGACAAACTACAACTATATTATCATCGGAATAGCTAGTAAACAGTAATGGTATATATGGAACAGAGAGGAAAAAGCTGACATCTTTCATTTTGATTTGGATCACTCAATGATGTTAGTGTTAGATCAAAGCTTTTGAAATTGTAGCTGTGCCCATGTTGCCAAGGCATCTATTTATCCCAGTTCATATGGATATATGAGCAAAACCATAGTACAACAGCAAAGAATGTAAAATGACACATATGGATCCACTGGCCAAACAGAAAGCTACAAAGAGATTCACCAAAAAGAGAAGGAAATCTGCAACACTCAGCAATGCTTTCAAAGAGGTCAGAAGCTTTAACCTCAAGAACAATTACTACCCCTTATATGGCCACTAGAAACGATCATTCTTCTCTTGGTAACAATTGTTGAGGTCGTCTTCGATCTCTTCGATAACAAGAGATCACAATTTCTTTTGAGGGCTAGCCTATCTTAAACAGATCTAGTCACTACAAGGTCCATCACCGTTCACGGCTAGGAATAGGAAAGATACATAGGTGGTTTTTACTTGTTCCCTGCTTTCCTTTCTTACGGTCGGGAGATAATTCGATGATGCCAAAGGCTTGAGGACTCCTTATGTTTTGAGATAAACAGAAGAAAGGCCCAAGTGCATCTTATACAAAACTAGCTTAGCTTCCTAAAGTACTAATCATTTGATTTAAAGCGGTCATACAATTAAAATTAGTTTTTCCAAGCAGGGAACAGTCGAACAACTATGGCGCTCAGACTGGCAGCCGGAAACGCAGATCCTCGACCGGGCGCGGATAATGTGGCAGCGCTCTTACACCATGCCATACACGAGACCCCACGACACGGATGATCATCATAACGAGTTTGCCGTATATCCACAGCCAAAATTTTTGAAAGAGGCCGCCTAATAGACTCACGGAAAGCAACAGGAGCAGCACGAACAACCAGAGGACGTAGTGGGAGGAGTCGTGGAGCAGCAACCACACGAGCGAAGCCACCGATATGGAGCCCGCGAAGTGGATGAGGAGGTGCCATGGTCCATCACAAGCAGGAGCGCGGCCGCTAGACGGGGGTGCCCGATTAGCGAGACGCGGCAACAAGAAATGTAGGAGCAAGCTGCAGATGGCAACGGCTATGGCGACAGGGTGGGTTTCAAAGGGTGAAATCGACTTCCCCTGGAATTTCACTTGGATGAAGTTGACCAGGATGGAGACGATGGGTGTGAGATCCATGGCGCCGTGAGGGATGAAGGCAGAGATATCATGGTGGTTCTTTTATTCAAAGTGGGACTGTGTCGTTCGGTAACGAGACAGAAATTGCCAAATCCCACTTTGAATAAAAGAACAGCACTGATGTCCCTACCTTCACCCACCCCTGGAATGGACAGTGGAGGAACGCCTTTGAACTTTCCTAGTTATTATTATTTTTTTTTTGGGGGGTTAAAAAATATATAAAAAGACTTCATTTTGTCTTACTTGAATTCTTTGATGAAGTGCACGGCATCAACTGAAACAAACGGAGCCTAGTTCTCCTTTCTTTCTTAGCAAAATGTGAAAGTCGAACCTCACACCTGAAAATAAACGTCCCCACCCCACTAGTCTCACCCCATTCAATTTTCTTATAATCGAGCAAGGTAACCTTAAGGTAACCTTACACATAGTTTAGCATCAATACATAACAACTTGAAAGATTTATGTCCATGATTAAAGTTTTAATGACCGGGCTTGCAAACCATAATAAATGAGCAAAACAGTAAGCCCAGGCCCAAGTGTATCGTTTAAGTCCTTTCTTTGGTCTTGCTTCGGTCTTGCTTTAATTGATGCCGTCACAACGGCATTGCTAGAGCAGGAAGAGAGAGAAATAAAAAGAGTCTGACCAAGAAGAACCCCAAAAAAAAAAAAAAAAAAAAAAAAGGAAAGAAGGAAAGTAGAGTCTGGAGAAACCAAGAAAAAGATAGAGAGAGAAAAATTAATGGAAGATAGGCCCAACGCGACATGTATCACACAATAAATAGACTGGTGATTTGTTGAGTTAGCCTCTCTAGTATACCCAATATTTTTTCAAGACAAAGGGGGTTCTCAATGCATGCACGTTTGAGAGGCTTGGTCAAGCCCGATTATTTTTGTTTCATGGCAATTGGTAAGGATTCGAAACTTTTATTTATCTAATGGAAGAAAATTTTGTAGTTAATCTATAAATTAGGTTTTGTATGGATTCTATGTTGCTAGGTTGATTTTAGATGTTTTCAAGTTGTGAAATTATGTTGTAAAGAAATTTTAGGGTGTTGCATAGCAGGACTTCATGAAAGTTGATTTAGGTTTATGGTTTGGTCGTGATCAATTTTTAAAGTTTTGCATGCTGTTAGAAAGAATTTTCCAATTACTTTGTTTGGGCAATGGATTTTGCCCTTCTCCAGCCATCTTTTGGCTTCATGGTCTCTTAATAATTTAGAACAGTTCTCTGTTGAAAGTAAGCTCGCTTGAATTGGAGTTCTGAAATGAGGTTGACTCTATTTGCAAAGTAGTTGTTAAGAGATCTTTTGTCAAGTGAATGATTTGACTCAAGAATATGGCATCGCCTACTGAAGTTTTAGTCGAGGTTAGTTGACACATAAGTTTGAATATGGTGTCACCTTCAATAGGATTTTGAAACTTTTTGATTGGTGTAACTTTCGATTTGGATTTTGGTTCGGGGTAAGTTGTGATATTTATAAATTTGTAAACTCATGTTTTAAAAGTAATAAATTATATGTTAAGAAAGGCATTGCATGATATGATTTTGTTAAAACGAAAAAGTATAGTTTAAAACATATTTGTTGCACAAAGTCGGATGGAGCGTTTACTACCCTTTTGGTATTTGAAATTTGAATGAATATTTCCGATCAATATAAAGCCAAGTTGAAGTGATATCGCTCGTATTTGGAATTTACTATACATTATCTATTGGATTTGGATAAACGAGTCTCTAGTAGTACTTCATAATATGCACGGTGGATGCTCCATTTGCTTGGAAGATATTTGTGTTAGTCACTAGGTTGTGGCGCTCACATTTTCTATATCAAATCTTTTCAAATTCTTCAACTAAGGTAGGATGTGAGAGTTATCAGCAAGAAAATTTTATAGTTTGATTTTGATATGAGTTTAGATACTTGTATATGTCTAAAATGATATTTGTGGGGTTTAATTGAGTTTTTTTTTTTTTTTTTTTTGTCGAAGGGTTTAATTGAGTTTGGAAATACATATTATATACACTTTCTTTTTTTAATGAATTTCAGAACTCTTGATTTTGTAATTACTCACCATTTTATCAAGTATATAGATGAAGACATATTTTGATAACATGTTTACGTTGGTTTATGTTTGAGGCTATCTTTTCTAGCTAGGAGGATGGTGATGTTGTTTTCCTTGTTTTTTATGGAGTTGGGGGATGACAAAAATCAACGAGAAATCTTATTCACAAAATCAACAAAATAAAAACATACCAGTAATAATCGTCATTGTTTCTCTATTTTAGTATGATCTTATCAATTTTATACTACAATAATAGCTGCTCATCCCTTTCTTTAAATACCCATCTGTAGTGCAACATATTTTAAGCACAAACTCACCTATTTTTGTAATTGTTGGATGTACTAAATCTTGTCAAAATACTTTTGAAGTAGTTCAACATTTCTTTTTTTGGTGAAATATTATGAAAATAGGTACCCATCTTGACAAGAGATTGCATTTTCTTCGGTTTGAGATATCTTGGACTATTGATGAAATCATGAATTTTTATGGGCTAATTCCCTAAAAAAATTCCCAACTTTAATTTCAATTTCAATTTTAATTCTATCTTGAACTTTTTTGGTCTCAAACTTTCACTATGGTCCCACATTTATCCATATGGTAAGGGTCATCACGTGACTTTCCATGGTCCCATTGTAACGTTAACATCGAAGCCTCTTGGAAATTTACTCTCAGAGAGAGATGGAATCGTTGTCATGGAAATTACCAGTGCCTGCGTCTTCATCTATATATATATATATGTAGAGAGAGAGAGAGGGGTTTTGTCTGGTCAATAAAGGAGACTAAAGGAGACTGAGAAGTTGTTGAAGAGAGGTTGAGTGGGAGAGATAAATATGAAAAAACAAAAAAAAAATAGAATTCTATCTCCTCCTTCTTTTTCCCCAAAAAAAGTATGTGACCTAGTTCACATCAGGGTCAGACCCTGATTAGTATAATGTATTCAAATTTTAGCAAAAGGAATATACAAATGTCATCTTTTTTAGAAAGAGAGAAAAAAAAGGTGTTGAGGAGCAATATTTGTGGAAACTTTTAAAGGTGAGAGAGAAATGGGAAAGGGCATGTGAAAGGGACAACGAGTAATTGATTGATGAGAAAAAAGTGAAAGAGGGAAGGAACGAGAAGGGCATAAGTGAAAACATTTGATGACTAAGTCTTGTTATAAAGAAATTACATTAACTAGGTCATTGTCGTTACAAATTATTTCCGAATTATACTTTCCTCCATTATTTTTTAGGAAAAATACCAAAAATTCTAAATCTATTACACTTGTACTAATTCAATCCTAAACCTTATAGGCAAAAAAAGTAAAAATTCTAAATCTTTCAATTTTGCTAATTCAGTCCTCAAACTTTAGACAATTTATCAAATAATCTTTTCAGTCAATTTTGATTGGAAAACGTTAGTCCCAATTGGTCGTCGTCTTGTGGTGTACCGGTGCTAATGTTGACAACATTTTAAATTTTTTTGATTTTTTTAAAAATTTTTTTCATCCTTTTTTTTTCCTTTTTGTTTTTATTTTTATTTTTTTTTTTTTTTTTTTTTTTTTTTTGTTTCCTTTCGCCGGTGGTGGGTCTTACGTGATGGCTAACAAACTTGTCATGACACAAGAAAATACGTGACCTCACTAGTCTAGTAATGTACATTCCAATCAATATTTCGCTTTTATATATGAAAATTTTCTCTTGCCATTCAGACACGTCGATTTTATTGCACGGCCCAATATAGCTTCATCTACCTTGTCACACTAAGCCCCAATGAGGATTCTCAGAATGTGACCATTCAACAAATGCTCAAGAGCATCTGCTAAATTCCATCATCTCATGATGAAAAGAATCAAATGCAAAGCCTACGAGCTAGTGATCTTGGGGCAAGTCTATGGATGTCATGCGTGCATATTCTTTCTCCGCAAAAGCTGCACCGAGTCTTCCATAGAGATGCAACACTCGTCTCTCCATGATCACCCCCTCTCTCTCTCTCTTGCTTTTGATCAATTGGAGGAGCTAAATGTAATGCTTATTAGGGCTGTCAAATAGGTAGGTTGGGAGTCAAAAAAATGGTTTGATTCAAATTGACCTATTTAATCCGTTTTGACTCATTACATGTAGTATAAATTTAGTGACTCAAACCCGACCCGTACCTAAATTACTAAAACATGTCTATATTTAACTAAATCTAAGAAAATTCATATCCACTCATTTTAAGCTCATTAGTAGCCATTATTTACGAAGCATATACGAATAACTACTTTTTTTTTTTTAATTTGCTTTATCCTTTCTAATTTTCTACGTGGATCGATATTTTTTGATATTTTTATGAGGTGAGGGATGATGAATCTTGCTTGATGACAAGCAATACCCTTGCTCTCATGAACCGGTGCACTTCCAAACCCATATTCAACCTCCACTGGACCAAACCTAACCTGACCCAACCTAGCCTGACCCAACTCGCTTTGCCCATATATATATTTTTCTTTTTGGGGTAATTTCGGCCATACCGATAAAAAAGAACAGCCCATGGCTGGTTTTTTATTGGGCTTAGAATTGGGGCTTGAGACAAATTGGGTCTTCAAATGAACGTGCTACCTCTTTAATTCTCAATAAGAGTTCGACTTCAAGGGCTCTCTTAACACAACACAGAGACTGAGAAGTGAAGGAAGATCTAGAAGTGCAAAGCGTGCAGAGAAGCGGAGTAGATCTAGAAGCACAAGGACAGGAGAGAAACAAGGTGGTGTTATTCACATTGATTGGAGGCCTGACCATCAACCAGTTGCTGTGCTGAGAGAAGGAAGATGAGTACTCTACTTCGTTGCATGTCCAATTCAGTCGATACAGTCTCACCTCTGTCCCAGCCCCACAACGCCACCGTCGAGGCCCCAAATTTTGTCATCTTGCCGAACTTTAAGTCTTTTTAAATCCATTTAGGCCTGGCCCTTAAAAGTTTGAATAACTTGTATGACCCACTTCTCAGAATATGAGTCAAAAAATGGGTCATGGACCCATTTTGACTGACCCATTCTTTGACACCCTCTAATGCTTGCCATGGTCTCATACTGCAGCGATTGCAAATTCAGCCTCGACATGGACACGGCTTTAACTCTAAGTTCGCGAGATCTGGAGGGCAAGAAGGACTCGGTTTTCTACCACTTCGACCATCAGCATCCACTGGTCTTCCTCACGAAGCTCGAAAGCAGAATCAGGTGCAAAGCTTGTGAAAAGAACATACCAGGTGAGATCCATGGTTGGCTTGATTGCCTCTTCTTTCTCCTCTGCCCGATCATCCTCTGCTGCTGGAACCATCATACGAAGGATGGTGCGTGCAAGGCTCGTAATGCGTGCATCTATCGCTGGCTGAACCTGGGCTGCTCTTTTTTGCTCCATAAATCATGTGCTGAATCGCCCTCACTCATGCAACAACCTGTTCACCCTGCACGTCATTTTTCTTCTTGCATCAGGAAGGAGCGCTGTTGACATATGCCGTGAAGAGTGTTGAGGCTCTGTCTTTCGCTGCATGGAAAGTGACAATGATTTCAACATTCCATGCACTTTTGAAAGGCCCACTTTGAAACATCACCTCCAGGAGCATGTACTCTTTCTTAATTTAGATCTTCCGAACTGTGCTTCCTATGCAGTGTCGTAGTAAATTTTGCAGGTTTGACTTTTACGGTTGTGTGCATTGCAACCTTAATCATCACAGATTGCCTTCAACTATAGTAAAAGATTGCCATTAACTTCCATCAACTCACACTTTACACTTAGTTCATCGAAGATGATACCAGTGAGTTCTTTTGTGACCATTGTGAGAACATAAGGGACCCAAATCTGGGTGCTTACCCTTGCCCATTGTTAACTCATATCAAATGAGTTTTACCCATGTGCACTTTCATCACAGAAGTGCTCTCTCACTAAACAGACTTATAGCCAATAAATTGATACAAGATGCTGCCATGTGATGTGGTGAATAGCCATATTCCTTTTTAGCATCATATATATAGACTCATCGTCTGCAATAAGTAATAATTAAAACAAAATGCGCTAATACCAAACATTTCTACTACAGGTTGCTAGAATAGTGGAAGTACCTGAAGACCCTGTTATTGCTGAACTAGAAAAAAAAAAAAAAATTGCAATTCTGCAGAAAAAAAGTGGAAATAATGAGCACATAGTTGCAGGTACTCAAGAAAAGACATGCAATGCTGGTCTCGAAGAGCCACAAGTAAAATGCATGTAGTTGCAGAGTTGGGGAGGCACTTACCAAGATGAAAAGAATTCGGGAGTCAGGAGAACATGTTTCTGTTTGATGTTTCAACTTGCCTTCTAATGCAAGTCAATTGGACTCACTGCTACAGTTGACATCCAAGATTGTTGTTCTCTGCAGTAAAAGCAGACAAAAAACATATTTCTGAAGTGCAAGACTTGTGTGCTCTATGTTATGAATCGGAGTATTAAAATTGGGGATGCATAATTTGATGATCAATCAACTTGTCAGGAAGTTTGCTGGTCTAATTACTTCCACATACACGCACAACAGATGTGTGTTGTTTGTACAGACTTGTCTCAAGCATTGGCATCCTATCTATCTTGCTTGGCATAGATGAAGTGTAAATCCTTTAGCACATGAAGAAGGGAAAAGTTTGGTTCTAAAGTCTACGGTGAACCAAATTCAGTTATATTGAACTGAAGCCTCCTGACTAAAAATCTAATTTTCAGCATTTTTTTCACACCTTAGCCCCATAGCCCCAGCAACTTGAATGTCTGACCGAAGCAACAATTCAAGCTCCTGGCCAAAAGCCAATCAGCCAGTGAGACAACTTAGTCTGACATTGCAAGTTGACGCATTTGCCACAGCAAAGCTCTAGTTGTCACCTCCCAGAGGTAAAATGAAGACTATATGATGTGACGACTCTGTTCCGCAATGAAAAACTAAAACTATATTATCGTCGGAATAGCTAGTAAGCAGCAATGGTGTATAGGGTACAGAGATTAGAAGGCTGACATCTTTCATTTTGATTTGGATCACTCAACAATAGAACAGAGCTTTTGAAATTGCAGCTGTGCTCATGTATCCAAGGCATCTATTTATCCCAGTTCATATGGATAAATTAGCAAAACCATAGTACGCCAGCAAAAAATGTAAAATGACACATATCCATCCGCTGGCCAAACAGAAAGCTACAAAGAACGTCAATTTTTTTTAACTAATGAAATCTTATAATATCAGGTTAAGAGTACAAGTGCCAGACAAGGCAAGAGAGAGTTAATATAGAAATACAGATTGAATCAACATCATAATCAGCTGCAGTTGAATTTCTAGTTAAAGCAATAAGCCCGTCAAGAAAGAAGAAAAATATGGAGAGGAAGCAACTCCAACGTACAAGAAACAGTGATAGGAAGTAGTGTTGTGGCTGTGTTTTTTTTTTTTTTTGTCGCTGATGAGTTCAATGAAGTGGCATCACGGCCCATATTTTTCAACCGAGCATCACTATCGTTCACTTATGATCATTATCAAGCCACCACCGGAGTCACCAGTCACCACCACCGTCCACCATGACAGATTTCCAACCATTCAACGTATACAGGTCATAGATCACCGAGACACATGGTACATGAACATAAAAGAAGTTGGGGTGCTACCAGCGAGAAAATCACCATGCGTATCAACGATTCCAGACCATATCTCCCAGCGGGAACCCCCATTTAAGGCCACAAGACATGGCACATAAAACAGAGAAACAAACATCCTTACGTCGTTCTTACTTTCGGATTCAAAGATGAAAAACCGAGAGTAAATGAATGAATCAAAAGCGCTCATTACGATCTGGATACACAATGGACGTTCAGTTATGTAGATCCAGAGGGAAATTTTCACGAAAGTTCGCTTGGGCATTTTCACAAACAGCTAGCAGACACTTCAACCGAGGGATATAGATGTGAGAGTGAAACAACCAGTCGTCCCCAGCTAATGAACAAGTCGTCAAAACACATTTACATCGCTAGCGAGGCTTCCATTCGTGGTTTGAGTTAAGGTTTGGGGGAGATTTGGGCGACTGCGCGAGCTGAGAACTTATGAAATCAAGAGTACAGAAGATGAAGATGAAGAATGACTGTAGATGATCTGTGAAGAAGTTTATGATACTGTATTTCCATTCATTTGAACAAAAGAAGATTGAAGAATACAGCAGAAACTTTCTGGATTGTTATGTTCTTCTTAGCCTTCAACTGATTACAATACATCTCTATATAAAGACGGAAAACAGAGGACTAACAACTAGAAAAGCGAACTAACTAACTTTTAACTAACAAACTTTACAGCTAAACAAAACAGAACAGTCATCTTGAGACTTTGGCAATCCGTGTCTTTGACTTTTGTATGATCTCCACCGTTGATGAAACTCGTTATCCATGAGATATCAATTCCTTCAGCTCTTTTTAATTCTTGATTGCCTTCTGGTGATCCACATCTATAATAGTCGAGGACTTTACCTCCTGTGGTTGACTTCTCAAGTCAAGAACCTCCTGTGATCGATTCATCTTGAGACTTTGCTTCATCTTGAGACTTTGCTTCTGATCTTGATTCTCTAACATTCCCCCTCAAATTGGGAAGAGTAAAAGATTCGATTCCCAATTTGGTTCGGAGAGTAAGATGAGATAAGCGGGATAGAGACTTGGTAAATATATCAGCTAATTGTAGATGAGTAGAGATATACTGAATGCGAATAGATCCAGAAGAGACTTTCTCACGGACAAAGTGAAAGTCAACTTCAATGTGTTTGGTTCGAGCATGTAATATTGGATTGGCGGTGAGAGAAATTGCTGATTTGTTGTCACAATATAGAGTGGTAGGTGGCTGAAGAGAAATCCCTATATCTCGTAGCACAAACGTGATCCAGGTGAGTTCAGCCGTGGTCGAAGCAAGTGCACGATACTCTGCTTCAGTTGAGGATCTAGAAACAGTAGGTTGTTTCTTGGCAGACCAGGACAGTAGATTGGATCCAAGAAACGTGCAAAAACCTGTTGTGGAACGTCGTGTTGTTGGACAACCAGCCCAATCCGCATCAGAGAAACCATAGAGATGTATTGAACTTTGAGAATGGATATAGATTCCAAGATGTATAGTACCTTTGACATATCTAAGTACTCTTTTCAACTGATGGAAATCTCCTACAGTAGGCTGTTGCATTTTTTGACAGAGAAGATTAGTAGCAAATGCCAGGTCTGGTCGAGTAATGGTTAAGTATTGAAGAGCACCAACTAAGCTTCTGTATTCCATAGGATCTGTAAGTAGATTTGCAGTGTCAGCCACGGAGATTGATCGAAGAGGCAGAGGTGTTGAGACTGGTTTACAGTCAGCCATATAAGCTCGTTTCAACAAGTCAGTAGCATATTTAGTTTGACACAGAAAGAGATTTAGTGAAGTCCGTTTGGCCTCAATGCCCAAAAAATAGTGAATAAACCCAAGGTCTTTCATATGAAACTGAAGACTAAGTTTCTGAATAAGTGCAGTTAAGAGATGTGATGAACTCCCAGTCAAGATGATATCATCAACATATAGAAGCAAGAGAACTGTATGTGAGTTTGTATGCAGAACAAATAACGATGGATCAGCTGTGCTGCAGAAGAAATCATTTTCGATTAAAAACTTGCTGAATTTATCAAACCAAGCTCTTGGTGCTTGTCGAAGGCCATATAGAGACTTGTGGAGTAAACAGACATGGTTTGGCTGATGAGGATTGATAAAGCCAGGTGGCTGTTCCATGTACACTGTCTCGTTCAAATCTCCATGAAGAAAAACATTCTTAACATCAAGCTGGTGTATTGGCCAGTGTCTTATCATAGCAAGAGACAACACTATTCGAATTGTTGTGTGCTTCACAACTGGACTGAAAGTCTCAGTGAAGTCTAGTCCATCTTCTTGGTGAAAGCCTTTGGCGACTAGACGAGCTTTGAGTCTGTCAAGACCGCCATCTGGTGTGAGTTTGGTTTTATAGACCCATCTGCAGCCTATTACATTCATCTGGTTAGTTCTAGGAATCAATGTCCATGTTTGATTTTCAGCAAGTGCATCCATCTCTTCTTTCATAGCCCTATACCAGGCTTGATTAGATAAAGCTGACTTGATAGACTTTGGTTCCATAGGAACTGGATAATCAGCTAAATAAGCATACTTTGGATTTGGTTTTTGAATTCCAGACTTTAGTCGAGTTTGCATATGATGAGTATTACGTGTACCTTGAGAGGAAGACAGAATGGAATTGGAGTTGGAGTGCCTTTCATTAGAACTACCTTCAGCTAGTAGATCATTGTGTGAAGATAAAGAACTGGTAGGATTTTGTCCTTGAGACATAGAACAATTTTGAGGCACAGCATCTATAGATTGTCCTTCTGGCATTGTCTCATCTTGCATATTCCTCGAGGAAATGATCTGAGATTGTTGTCTGTGATATGGATGATAGGTACAGCAATCATGGAAGTCAGGATGGATCTGGTTTGTGGCTAACTGATGAGTGGACCTAGTAGCTGGTGACTCGGTGCTTGATGACTCAAGGAAATGTATGCCTTCACTCCATTGTTTGTATAAGTTTGTATAATGTCCATATTCATTGATCAGCTTCTTTGAAAAAGGATAAGAATACTCATCAAAGACAACATGCCTACTGATGTATACACGATTATTAGTTGGGACCAAGCATCTATACCCTCTGTGCTGATTGCTATAACCCAAGAAGATACAGGGAAGAGATCGAGGATCAAGTTTATGACTTGCATATGGTCTTAAGCAAGGATAGCATGCACAGCCAAATACTCTTAAATGATCATACCTTGGCTGTCTATTATGAAGTTTGTTATAGGGTGTGTCCATCTGCAACTTTGGTGTGGGAAGACTGTTGATGATGTAATTAGCTGTCACAAATGCATCCACCCAAAATTTCAGTGGAACTTTTGAGTGATAGAGCATGGCTAATCCAAGTTCAACGATGTGTCGATGCTTTCTTTCAGAGACCCCATTCTGTTCTGGAGTGTGAGGACATGATATGAACTGTCTTATTCCATGATGACTCAGAAATTTTTGAAATCTAAAGCTTACGAACTCTCCACCTCCATCACTCTGGAAGATTTTAATCTGATGATTATACTGTCGTTCAACTAGCTTCTGAAATTGAACAAATATATCATAAAACTCAGATTTCAACTTCATGGGATATAGCCAGCAATATCGAGAAAAATTGTCAACAAAAATCACATAATATCTAAACTTTTGAAAGGAACAGACACTGGTGATGGTCCCCATATGTCACAATGAATTCTCTCTAATGGAGAACTTGATATAGAATCCGAAAAAGGAAACGATAGAGCTGAACTTTTGGCTATTTGACAGCTGCTGCAAACAACTTGAGATGAAGAAACAAATTGTATAAGCTTCTGTTTTTGTAGATGCTTAACGATTTGAGCATTTGTATGAGCCAAACGCTGATGCCATATGTCTTCACTGACTGTCTTTTGCCGCTGAGTAAAGAAAGCTTCTGTGGTTTGTAGATTAGCTTGATAAAGACCCCTAACTTTCCTTCCGAGCTTCACCATTGTGTTGGTATTGTTGTCCTTTACATAAACACCAGTTTTGTCAAAAATAAAAGAACAAGGGAAGTCATCTCGTGAGTTTAGATTTTGAAAGGAGGTTCTTCTTTATCTCCGGGACAATTAGAACATCGTTAAGAGGTAATGTATTGTTCTTTGTTTTGAGCCAGGTGTTGCCAATGTGAGTTACGGGTAAACATGATCCATTGCCTATCATAACAGTATCATGTCCTTGATATTTAGAAAGAGTATGGAGCATACCAGGATAAGCACTAATGTGAGCTGTAGCTCCAGAGTCAGGATACCACTCACTGCCTGTTGAGTCTTCAATATGCATTGCTGTCAAGGCTGCTGGAATATCCTCTGA
This sequence comes from Eucalyptus caleyi, assembly GCA_014182885.2. Taxonomy (NCBI): domain Eukaryota; kingdom Viridiplantae; phylum Streptophyta; class Magnoliopsida; order Myrtales; family Myrtaceae; genus Eucalyptus; species Eucalyptus caleyi. The sequence goes on along the minus strand of CM024469.2, from coordinate 9,386,052 downwards.
TTGATAAGAATTGTCGAACCGATACCAGCAGCGAAGAGCATCATGTCCAGACTTTTTACATATTTGACACTCTAATCGAATGCTACTTGTTTCTTTTTCATTCTGCAAATTTTTACTTGAGTTTGCAGAAGGATAAGTCTTGACATTTTGGTACCTTTGTGAGTAAGTAGTATAGGGTCTAAACCCTTGGTTTGTTGTAGGGATAACATTTCTCTGTCTAGGGTGTTGATTTCCTTGTCCTGGACTGAAGACATCTGTTCTGTAATTCTGATATCTTTCAAAACCACGACCCCTATTGTTACCAGTTCTGCCACGACCATAGCTTCGACCACCTCTGTATCCTCCTCTTTCAGATATAAATCCAGAAGCTTGAGAAAAGTAGTTTTCATTTGTGACATCTTTAGACTGATCCTGAAACTGTCTTTGTCCAAAATACGCCAAATTCGGGTTGAACTGACTCCTAGAAAAGTTTTTGAGTCTTGATTCAAATCTTTCTAATTGAGCAATAACCTCATCATACTCTGGCTGAGGCTTCAAACAGTATATGGTAGTCCGAAAATTCTCATATTCTGGACCTAAACCTTCCAATACACCAAACATCTTGGTTATATCATCCACAGGTTTGCCTATTGCATTCAACTGATCACATATGGATTTATATTCCCTGAGATAATCAGCAAGGGTTTGTTCATGCTTATGACATGTTTGCAGTTTCCCCCTTAATTCGAACTCTCTAGCAATTGATTTCTGTGTAAACCTTTTCAGAAGAGTTTGCCATACTTCAGATGACGTTTCTAAACCAATGATTAGGCTCAGAATATTTTCAGTAACAGCTCCTGAGATCCATGATGAAATCAACTGATCTGTTCTAGTCCAGTCAGTGTACTCTGGATTAATAAGATCGGTTTCACAACCTTCATCCTCTGTTTGCATCATTCGAGAGGGTGAAGGAATATCTCCATTAACAAAACCAAATAGATCTTGGCTTTTCAAAAACCTTTGGATCTGAGCTTGCCACAATAGGAAGTTGTCCTCAGCAAGTTTGATTGTGACGAAGTTTGTGATATTCACATGTATCGGAAAAGGATATTTTGGAGTTCTAATCGCCATTATTATGATTCTTTGAAGAAGATGATAACAGTAGTGCTTATGAGCTCTAAACCTGTATGAGTTTACCTTGATCCAGAGATCTTCAGTCTTCGTTTACTTCTTCTGACTTGATACACGAACTGATTACTTGATAGATTCTATTCCGATGCATGTTGATCTTCCTGCTCTGATACCATGAGAACTTATGAAATCAAGAGTACAGAAGATGAAGATGAAGAATGACTGTAGATGATCCGTGAAGAAGTTTATGATCTTTTGTATTTCCATTCATTTGAACAAAAGAAGATTGAAGAATACAGCAGAAACTTTCTGGATTGTTATGTTCTTCTTAGCCTTCAACCGATTACAATACATCTCTATATAAAGACGGAAAACAGAGGACTAACAACTAGAAAAGCGAACTAACTAACTCTTTAACTAACAAACTTTACAGCTAAACAAAACAGAACAGTCATCTTGAGACTTTGGCAATCCGTGTCTTTGACTTTTGTATGATCTCCACCGTTGATGAAACTCGTTATCCATGAGGTATCAATTCCTTCAGCTCTTTTTAATTCTTGATTGCCTTCTGGTGATCCACATCTATAATAGTCGAGGACTTTACCTCCTGTGGTTGACTTCTCAAGTCAAGAACCTCCTGTGATCGATTCATCTTGAGACTTTGCTTCATCTTGAGACTTTGCTTCTGATCTTGATTCTCTAACACGAGCGAGAGAGGGGTTTGGATTTGGGCGACAGCATCACATTCTCCGATCATCAACCAACATCTCCTCAATTCAAAAACCGCAGGTGCAGAAGAAGAAGAAGGAGAACATGAGAAATCGTCGTGAGATTGAAGAAGCAGGCGCGCGAAACATAAGAAAGGAGGTATCTTTTCGGGCAAAACATTCGGATTCGTTCAAGAAGAATCCGCAACACGAAGACGGTAAAAAGCGAACTCCATGGAAGACGCGGAGTCAGCTCGAAACTCGAGAAACGAAGAGAGAGAGAGAGAGAGAGAGAGAGAGAGAGAGAGAGACCGACGGCGAGGGGATGAGGAGGAGGAGAAATGCGGTTGCAGAGGCTCGCCGCCGCGGCCATCCTCTCTTCCGCCGTCGCCAACCACCAGCGTCTGGCGACCACTCTCTCTCTCTCTCTCAGAGTCAGAAGTGCCCCAGCAGAGAAACTGAAAGGCCAAGCAAAAGATCCACGGCACGCCACGTGGCGACTTCCCATACCATACCACCGTATATGCTGTCTCCAGCTTTGGTTCCTACACCAAAACAATCGCGACCGTTGATTTTCGTATATTTGATGAAATCCTTCGGAAAACGCATTTTTCCAATGCTCTTTTGGGAATCAATTTCAGTTTTGCAAACGAGAAAGGTCGTGTGAAAAATGGTTCGGTCAAAAGGGAAAACAGCACCGGTTACTGTCAAAATGTTCAAACTGGCATACAATAAAGCTTGATTTTAAAATTTCTATTCATATTGAGAATTTTCAATTTTCTTTTTGATCGGGATAAAAGTATTCTCAAAATTTAAAAAATTAATGTTGCAAATTATTTGTCTTTCCATTTTACCTATCAATATTATGTATGAACAAAATTTCAATTTTTGATGTCTCATCCTACGTTTACCATTATAGCCTCGCATTTTAGAATCCACTCTAATTAAGCGAAGCGGTTATAGGTTTATACTATAAAATAACACTCTTGGGATGGGAGAAAACATCCACCTTTTCTCCTAATTGTGGAAAGAGACGACTCAGGCTCAAGCAAGAATCGTTCGATTTGAGTTGAGATTTGAAGAGATTTGAGCGAGATCTCAGTTGAATTTAGGTTGGAGTTCTTTGGACAAGGGTGTTGACGTTGAGTAAGCGTTCGAGCATTTGCGCAAGAAAATAGCACAATGATGATTTTTTTTTCTTTTTAAATTATTGTGGAAATCACCGCCGTTTTGATCTCCAGTGGTTATGTTAGCACCGGCCTTCTGCTAGTCCGGCCAAGTAGGACGGGCGGCTCTTATTGACATCCACGTGAGCATTTTTGGGCTAAATTAGCCCGAAAAACTTAGTTTTTTTTTTTTATTATCAAAAGGGTTAAGAATTTTATTTTTATTTTTGTAATTTTCCCAAGAAATTCACTGGAAAAAGAAGGAAGTCTGCAACCCTCATAATGTTTTTAAAGAGGTTAGAAGCTTCAATGTCAAGAATAATATTTGCTTAATATAGCTACTACAATTGACCATTCTTCTTCTATAACAATTGTTGAGGTTATCTTTGATCTCTTCGATGACAAAAGATCGTAATTTCTTTTGAGGGCTCAGCTATCGTAATCAGATTTAGTTGCTACTAGGTGCACGACCACTCATGGCTAGGAATAGGAAAGATACAAAGGTGGTTTTGTACTTGTTCCCTATTCTCCTTTCTTAGTATGGCCGGTAGATAATTTGATGCCGAAGGCTTGGGGACTCTTCACGGCTTCGAATAAAACAGAAGAAAGCCCCAAGTGCCTCTTACACAAAACTAGAAAGTTTCCTAAAGTGGTTAAATTAGTTTTTCCAAGCAAGGAATAGTTGAGAACTATTAGGGCACTCAGATTTCCCGCCTGAAACGTAGATCCACAACTGCGCGTGGCAAAAGTGGCCACGCTCTTCCACCACACCATACACGAGACCACGCCCCACGGATAATCATGAGAACGAGTTTGCGGTAAAACCACAGACAAAGTTTTAGCAACAGGAACAGCACGAACCAAAGGACAGAGTGGAAGGAGTCGTGGAGTAGCAACCACGCGAGCAAAAACACCGATGTCAAACCAGTGAAGTGGAAGAGGAGGTGCACTGCTCCATCACAAGAAGGAGCACGGCCGCTGGACAGTGGTGCCCGATTGACGACATGCCCGAAAAAGAAATGCACGAACAGGCTGCAGATGGCGATTTGGGTGGCAACCAGGTGGGTTTCGAAGGATGAAATCGACTTCCCCTAGTAATCCACTTGGATGATGTTGACCAGGATAGAGACGATGGAGGTAAGATCCATGGCGTGGTGAGGGATGAAAAGACAGGGACGTCATTTATACTTTCTATTCCTCTGGTAATCTACCCCGGACATCAATTTGATACTCTTTCTTTTGAACCTTTGGAAACCCTTTTGCAATCTGATACTCCTTTTGAACCAATGGTTCGGAAGCTTGCTGTCTAATACTTTTTGATTCGATGGTTCGGAAGCAACCAAAGGTTCAAAAGAAAGAGTATCAGATCGATGTCAACCAAAGGTTCAAAAGGAATCAGATTGATGTCCGTGCCACTTTCCATGAAAAAACAAATATCAAATGATGTCCCTATTCTCACCCCTCACCACGCCATGGAGTGGACGAACACCTTGAACTGTCCGATTTATTTTTTATTTGGTTATATTAGAAAGGGAGAAAAGTTTCAAAAAAAAAAAAAAAAGGAAAAGAAAAAGTCATAACCCTATTGTATTTATACAAATTTAACCTTAAACCTTATCATTATGCCAATTTAGTCATTCTGATTAACTTTGGCAAGATCTTGCTCATGTGGACAGTTGTGGAAACTTTTATAATAATTATTTAATATTTTTCGATTTTTTCTAATTGTTTTCCTTTCTTCTTCCTTTTGCCATACATAGGCAATGCCCAAGTGGGTGGCCTCACCAAATCTGGCCTTGACAAGGATGAGGGGCAAGGGCGAGGTCTTCCCTCCCCTAGGCCAAGGTAGCCTCGCCAAGGATCTCTCTTGCTTGGTCAGGCCTCACCTATCGTGGGCAACAGCAACCCTCACCCAAGTGAGGCTGGAGGCCGATTATTGGCAAAAGGAAGAAGAAAGGGACAAAAAAAAAAAAAATGAAAAGAGAGAGAGAGAGATGAAAAAAATGAAAAATATTAAAATATTATTGAAATATTTTATGCTAACACTGGTTGTGCCACGTTGGATAGTCGATGCCTATGTAAGTAATTTTCGATCAAAATTAGTCTGAAAGATTGAATTAGCACTAGATCAAAAGTTTATGACTAAATTGTCACAATTAAAAGGTTAAGATTAGATTGACACAATGTAATATATTTAAAAAATTTATGATATTTTTCCCATTAAAGAGGCCTTGATTTGGCCAACATTTTTTCCCCTAGTGACCTATCCTCGCCCCTAGCATAGTTTGCATCATTGCATAAATAACCCAAAAGATTTATCTCAGTGATTAATGATGGGCAAAAGTACGTCCAAGTGTTACAATTTGGCATGGGTAGACACTTAAGTATCAAAATTTTCAAAAGGTATAGTTAAGTGACAATTCCAACGCTGTTGGATTTTCAATGTGGCATTATTTCAATAATAAAACTGGTCTACATCACTCGTAAGAATGTCTCAATGCTTGTCTCAAAACAACGTCATTCTGCCCCAAATATTATTTTTAATATAAATATTAAATAAATTAAATAAAAAATCTTAAAAAGAGAAAAAGAGAGAGAGAGAGAGAGAGAGAGAGAGAGAGAGAGAGCGAGAGAGAGAGAGAGAGAGAGAGAATAGGGGCAGCAAATTAGTGAGGGTCTCTACAGCTCTCGTTGCCATTGCCCCACCATTGTCATAAAGGGTCAGCAATAGTGGGGCGATGGTCAGTAGGGGTCGTCGGGCCTCGGCCAAGTTTGCGTGACCTTGGCTAACCGCAGGTGAGGGCCAATCGACCGTTGCCCCACAATTGTCAACCCTTTTCGGCAATGGTGGGGTAGCGGTGGCAAGGGCCTCCCCTGTTCCCTTTTTTTATTTGAAATAGTTTTAGTTCTTAAATTTATTTTAATTAATATTTATATTAATTAAATCAAATTTGGACCAAAACAACGTCGTTTTGGGCTATTTAGTCACATTAGTTCACGTGGATAATTTTTTTAAGGAAATGCCACATCATTTTAATTTAATTTAATTAATATTTAATTTACAAATCAAATTTGAGGGAAAACGATGTTGTTTTGGGACTTATATAGCCATGTTAGTGCCATGTGGATAATTGTTTTTAAAATAATTGCCACGTCAGTAAAAAAAATCGCCTAAAAATACCATGTTAGTAGTTTGGAAAGAAATTCTCGTGGTTAGCACTTAAGTGTTCATTTCTTCTTCGTTTTTAGTACTTAAGTATACATTTTGGAAGTTTTTGACACTTAAATATTCATTCGTGCTAAATTTTGGCACTTACGGTATCCAACACTTATTAAAGTTGCAATAAACGGGCTTGTAAAAAATAATAATTAAGAGCAAAAATTAAGCCTAGGCCCAAGCCCAAGCCCGAGTGTCTCGATTTAGCCCTTTCTTTAGTCTTGCTTCATCGCAAGGGAAATTACAAGAGCAGAAAGAAAGAGAGAAAACAGTGTCTGGCCAAGAAGATCAAAAAAGAAAAGAAAAGAAAAGAAAGAAAAACAGAACAAAGTTCGGAGAAACCGAGAAAAAGAGAGGAAACAAAGGGGGGCTTTCGCTCCATAAACGCTCGGGAAACTTCGACAAGACTGATTAATTCTATTTGGTAGCGACGACTTTTGTTTATCTAAATGGAGGAATTTTCGTAATTAAGCGTAAATTATGATTATTCAGATTATGCAGTGCAAAAAACAAAAGAGAAAGAGATGTTCCGGGATGCTTCGCGTTCTCTGTAATGTGTTTTGTTTTCCGAAACTAGCTGAATGTACTGCAACATTTTTGCTAAATTGCTCTTGCATGTTCCTTGTTAACTTGTTATCTTGCAATTAGTTTTGCTATGGCCACATAGCGTTTCTGATTCTCCTCTTGCCTTCCATTTCCTGATGAATGGAGGGAATAATTTGATCTAGGCGTTCTAATATTCATCACAATTTACTTGTTTCGAGTAAGTTGGTGTTTTGAAGTATGTAATGCACCTCCTGATCTTGCCATGGCTTTTTTGCTACCGATGACCATAGCAGCAAAAGCAATTGTACTACTATAATTTGGTTCACAATCCGACTATTACAGCTCCTAGCAAAGTTAGGTTAGAATAGAATGGCTTCCAATAACCTTTTGATATGAGCTCTACAAAACTCTGGTTTTTCTTTTTCCAAACGTAGTTCATTCTATCATTTGGACAGGTTTACTTTCAATTCCTCGAAAGAGTACCTCCCTATTTTGTTTATTCTTTGCAGAAATGTTCTCCTAGGTCTTAGTCTTCATAGTTTATATAAACGCCGACTTTTGATCTGTGGATCTAAATTCAGTTTGGCAGGCTAAAGTCGTAGCTTGTATATGTGAACTAGGTCTACAACAACTTCATTCTATAATTTGTTTTCAAGGGTAAAAATGCAGACAAATATTTGATTTTTGAAAATGAAAACGAGTTTTATTCAAAGATAATAAACATTACAAGTTTAATGGTAACTACTACTTTGGTGAACCTTATCGACATAACTTACAGACCATTGTATTGTATGTAACTCTCTTTTGATAATGTGGAATTCAAGATTGTCTCAGAACTTGCACATTTATGGATAAACCGATAGCTAGAAAAAAAGTAGATTTGGCTCATACCATTGGTACCATTGGTACGTATTGTATTTAATAGCAAATTTAAACATTACATATAAAGTGAAGTTACTTTTATAGACTATTAAGTTATGTCAAGTTACATCCATTTTAGCAATTTACAAAACTATTATCGCAATATCGTCAAGCTACTTTATAGTAAGTTGGATAAGAACTTTGTAGTAAATTTATAGACAAACCGAAGGTGAATGTACCTTTATGACATTATACAATGTTTGGAGTTTCATTTTTCAGTTAATTCATGGAAAATTATATTATCATTGTGGCTGACTATAAATGAACATGAAATGAAACTTTTCACCGGCCACGACAGTTTTATATACCATTGCATTAAAGCATCAATAATATAATATAATATAATATAATATAATATAACCATAAAGGGGTTAGGATCGAGAGTACTATACGAGAGAACAAGGAAGTATAAGAGATTAACATATCTATATGAAAGCAAGGAAGGATGTATCTAAAAGGAAATGATGTATAAGAAAGTAAATGACTTAAATAAAATCACGAGAATTGAAAATAATGTAAAGACCGAAAGCAATATATAAAATATAAAGTAAGAGAATGCATAAACAAAAACCAACCATGAAGGTGGTATGAACTTGTATTATATAAAGCTGAAAAGCTGAAATTACATGTATTGAAGGATGCAGAAACTAAAGCATCAAGTCATCCACTAGGGCGGTAATCCGCACTCCAGGGAGTATTGATGTTTATATTACAAGAAATGGTTAACCAACTATCATGTAAGTTGGTAACCCTGTATAAAACGATGTATATGAAAACTAACTTACTTTGAAACCAGGGGATACAAGGTAAGAGAGCTTGGAGATGGAAGAGAGGAGGATGGAGATGGAAGAGAAGATGGTTTACAAGTGAGAGGGAGAGAGAAGAAGAGAGAAATTTGGAAAATTTCGAGCCCCCCTTCTTCTATGTCGAGTGGGTGTATTTATAGAGGGTGCTACAGTGTTGAACAGTGTAAAGTGAACAGTACTGAACAGTGTATGAATAGTGAACAATGTATGAACAGTGTATGTCTACTACGCTCCGGTGTGTAGCCTTTTGCGCCGTTTGTAATAGTATATGCATGTGATGTCTTTTAATCTCTGTCCAGATTGATTCCGTAGCAGTCGTCTTCATTGGTGTTTCCACTATGATATGACTGGGAGGATCCTTCTTGACTGTATTGAGATTTGGAAGATCCACATTGTGATTCTTCCGCTTCTGAGAGCATCGTCCTGAGGATGTTGCATTATTCATCTCTGTTTTGGACTGCTGCAAGTACTGCACTTGCCATTGAATTTTCCTGTAAAAACGATGTATTTGATGGGGATGCGATTATTTGGGTTTTCTGGATATTTAGCCATGTTTTAACCGCAGCTTCGGATCCTTGATCAAGAAATCTGAATCCATCCCACCATTTTGTTTTGTATTTTCGGACAAGTCTTTTGGTCCACCTGGTTTATTGGATGTATTGTATTCAAATTCCCATCTTTGTTACCCAAGAGATTCTGAATATTATAAAGAAATGCATAAGGCATGGGAACCTTATATCATGAGGTGTTGGTATGAATTTTTCACTGAAAACCTTGTATCCTTGTTTGACTGTGGGGTGTAATATTATGTCCAAAGGACCAAAGAGATCCCACCAGGAGTCAAACCAGTTTGGTAGGCTTTTCTTGGGAAGTTGTCTTTGAAGAATAATAACCAGGAGTGTTGGAAATTTGTATTCTGTCTGAAAAAGACGTTCCACCCAGCTTGTTGATAGTCCCAGTATGTATATGAGGAGGAGTATGGCAGGCTTTGGGTAAGTCTGGTTTGGAATTTCCTGGGTGTATGGGGTGAGGCTCCCCAGTGTGAGGGGTGTATAACTTTACTGATGGATATAGTGGAATAAAGGATATTTTATGTATTGGTTTTTTCAGCAAAGTGAGTGAACCTTGCCGATTCTGTTTCCACTAAAATTTGCTCATAATAAGCAAGGGTTTTGTTTGTATTGTGAGGTTTGAAAAGCCAATTTTTGGAAATATGTTTTCTGCAAATTTGATTGGATCTTTATCGAAGAATCCATCTTCCACAGTCAATATTTTTGAAAAGATGTTTTGGGGAAAATTTTGATCTTTGAGAAAGAGGGGTTGCCTGAGGCTTAATAACCACCTCATTCGAAATTCTTTTGTATTCCGCTTGTTTTTGTGTAGCAAGCGGGGAAGGATTGTTACTTACCTCTATGGCACTGGATGGCTCTTTCTTTACGTTTTGTAAAGACTGGGCAAGTAACAATAGTGTTTCTTTTGGTAGTATGTTGGCTAACTGATTAAAGGCTAGCATGGGTTCAGATGATATGGGTTCTGTTGTCAAAGGTGTTTGCTGTAAGAATGTTTGGTTGTTTTCTGCAATTTGGAGCCATGTCTTGACGGATGTTAAGCCTTTTGGCTTTGGTGGTGTATTGGAGGGTTCGGCAGTGGCTTTGCCTTTGCCTTTATCTTTGTCTTTTTGAATCTTGGCATATTGGTATCCCCCGTAAAAAATTCTCTCGTGAGAAAATCAGGTAATGAATTTGAAGAACCATTTATAAATTCAATGTCAAAATCAAATACTGAAAGCATGGCTTGCCATCCGGCAAAAATCTGTTTTGATGCAATATTTAAAACGTCTTTTTGTAAAATGTCTTTGGCTGATTTGCAATCAATTCGTAATAGAAATTTTTGATTTAATAAATCTCCTTGGAATTTTGATATAGATAAAACTATAGCAAGTATTTCTTTTTTAATTGTCGAATAATTTTGTTGAGTGGAATTCCAATGTTTTGATATAAATTGAACAACTTGTTCTTTGTTGTTTTTGACCTGTTTGAGAACGCCACCATATCCTAATTATGAAGCGTCTGTTTCAACTATTTTGAAAGCAGAAGGGTCAGCAAGGTGTAAGCATGGTATATCTTTTACATGCAATTTTATTTGTTTGACAATGTCTGTATGGAGCGAAGTCCAGGGTGGAGGATCCTTACGAAGCCTTTGATGTAAAGGTTTGCAAATGATATTTATATTGGGGAAGAAATCTAAAATATAATTGAGGCTACCCAAAAACCTTTGTAATTGAGTTTTGTCTTTAATCTCATCTGGAAATTTATCGGTTAAAGAAATTGATCTTTCTATTGGGGTTATAGTACCTAAATGGATGTAATGACCTAGAAATCTAATTCTGGTCTGGAATAGTGCAATCTTAGTGGGAGAGACTACTAGACCATTTTGTATAATTATTTTTATGAAAGTAGAAAGATGTTTGAAATGTTGTTCTATATTAGAGGAAAAAACTAGAACATCATCTATATAAACTATGATGTAATCAAGAAAGGCTGGTATCAGAACCTCTCTTATACTTCCTTGTTAATAACATAAGGAAGGCTGGATCTGGAATATCAGAAGTATTGGTGATTTCGTTTTGGTCTAAACCAACGGTCTAACAGCCACTCAGGGACTTACGGCCTGGACCACTCTGTAGAAACAAGAAGGATGCCAACGAATGGCTCTCGATCTAAGTGTATGTTCTTACATAGAAGATCTACATCTTCCTCTAGTTCTCTATCACAAATGGACTCAGATCCAAGTCCTATACATAGAGAAGAAGTACGGATAGAAGATTTCAACAAATCTATAGAAAATTGGGAAATTCCTAAAATACAACTTAAAGAAATATACAAACAATCAAAGTTGAAGTTTTTCAAAAAATCAGACTATGTCATATCCACCGAAGAAAGAGATGTTCCTCTTTCTAATTCCTATGAAAAAATACATCTTTTGAATAAAGAGTCCATCCAAAAGCATAAACAAAAATACAATTACATTCATATAGGACTAGTCCAAGTAGGAGTCAAACCTCTTACAAAAGAAGGCCTTAATACTTCCATTCTCTTAGTTTTACGAGATTCACGTCTTTTAAACTACGATGAATCCATTCTCGGTACCTTTGTAGAGACAAGTCTCTGCAAAGGACCCATACATTTTGACTGTTACCCCAATTTTTATGTATCTCTCAAAGATAAGAACATTCTTAGAGCCCTAACACTCCAAATCAAAACCCATAATTACAAAGTGGCAGATGGTTCTATTCCTTTAGCCCTTGTTTATAGAATTCATTATAAAGCCATGTCCTCCGCCTTTGGAGAAAATGCTTTCAAACATAGTCCTCGAGGAGAAACACTTCTCCTCCAAACTGACATTTCTAGAGCTAATACAACAATTCTTAGGTCTATCAATTGGAACCAAGTTACTTTACCAGAACAATGGGAATTAGAAAACCAAATTCCCCAACAAGTTGTTCAAAATACAGATCCGACTAATGTCATTCAACATCCAGAAGGAAGAGTGACCATTAGATTTCCTAGAAGATCTTTCGATTCAAGATCTAGTCCTTCTTTTCATAATTCTTATACAAGGTCCATAGATCTTAATCCTAATCTTCCTCCTATAATCACCATTCCTCATAGTACGCACAGAAACACTCCTCCTCCTAGTGTACACAGAGATACTCCCACACACGATACAACACCTTTACCTCCTTCCACCAGTAGAAGTAATCAAGAGACACCTCCTGAACTAGAAATTAGTGGTTTAGATAATAGATCAGGGATTTCCAGGCCAGTTTATCAACAAAACCAGCCTGAACCAGTCCTAGAAAATACAAATTCCCCTCATCATTCTCCTACTTATTCTCAAATGATAGATGCTGAGCTTAATGTTTTAGAAAAATATTTTGAACCAAAAAAACTTTTCTTAATAAAGAATTTAATTCTAAAGACAACAAACAAATCAGAGAATGGTTCTTCAAAACCTTTGCCGACAAAGCAAAAGACGTCAAACAAAAATATTACGACTACATATACGAATATGAAGTCCATATATTCTTCTTTGATTGATTAGAAGAACAATTCCTTGAACCAAAAGAAATACTTGTTTTAGATCATCATTATAAATGGAAACTTGATAATGGTGAAACCATAGAATCCAATCATCCACCCCTTAGAAGAATAAAAATACAACATGGAGAAAGTGAGGTTGGCTACTCCTTTTAGGCTTCCAGATCAAGGAGACTCTCTTTATACTCACAAAGTCATTGAACAAAACAATTACAGTAATCAACATCTAGTAACCATAGGAAAACAATCGAATAGGGTAGAATCTACCATTCAGAATCCTACTCAACTCGTCACACCACAAGTTGACACTTTCAAAAAACCCATTTTTAAAGCCTTTGAATTCCCAAAAAACCTTAGCCCGGAGTTTGCTAAAGCCATAGAACAAAAGAAAAAACTCCTAGGAAAAGCAAAGCTAGAACCTACTCCTATTATAGACACCCCTAAATTCCAGAATCTTATCATTAAAGACACCCATGACCAACCCACTATCAGTACATTGACCAAACAATCTGGTGACTCTGATAATGAATCGGTCGCTGGGATTAACAGACTCAATTGGAGACAACCTCAGAAGCTTTATTATAGTAGGGCTACTCCACCTGACATTGCACAAAAAGAATCATCATAGAAAATACATAATAAATACTCTCCTGATGCCATTTATGAATGGAATATAGATGGTGTTGCCGAAAGCAATATCATGAATATTCTTAATAACATGGTCATGCTTGCAAATGCCTACAAAACCCAGCAAGATGTTTGATCATGCTGTTGCTAATATTTTAGTAGCCGGATTTGGACAACTAAAAGGTTGGTGGGATAATTATTTGACTGATGAACAAAAAATACAAATTTTAACCGCCTATAAAATAGATGATTTTGGCCAACGCATGGATGATGATCAAGGACATCTCATCCAAGATGCGGTGAATACTCTTATCTATTCCATTTCACAACACTTCGTAGGAGATCCTTCACATATTAGAGATAGGAATCAAGACCTCTTATCCAATATGCGTTGCAAATCCTTAGGAAGGTTTAGAGAATACAAAGAACTTTTCCTTCAAAGAGTTCTCATCAAACCTGATTGCAATCAACCCTTTTGGAAAGAAAAATTCTTAGCAGGTTTACCCCAAATTATAGGTGACCAAGTTAGAGATAAAATTAGAGAAGAATACAATGGCCAAATACCTTATGATCTTCTTTCTTATGGTGAAATAATCTCTTATGTTTACCGTCAAGGAACACAAATGTGTAATACTATCAAATTACAAAGACAGCTCAAGGAAGAACAATCTCTCACCAATAGAAGTCTAGGAGATTTCTGTGCTCAATACAACCCTTCTTATAATGAAAAAACAAAACCAAAATGTAAGGGAACTTGTCCTTCTGAGAAAGAAACAAAGAAACATCACAACAAATTTCAACCTCGTAGGAATAAACAAAGACACCAGAATAACCAAAATAGACCTCATAATGATAGGAAAAATTTTAAAGACATCAAATGCTATTCTTGTGGTAAAAAGGTCATATTTCAAAATATTGTAGGATTAATAAAAAATTAAATGAACTCTCTCTTGATGACAATACTCTTAATCAGTTAAATAACATATTTATAGAAAATGATGATACTTCTTCGATGAACTTCTTGAGGAAGAAGGTCTTCAGATTAATGAAATAGATTCCTCTTCTGATTCTGATTATGAAGACACCTCTCCTAAAAAACCCATTCTTGAAATAAACATGTTAACAAAAGAGGAAAAATTTCTCCTTAGCACTGCTGATAAGATTACTGACCCAGAAGCCAAGAAAGAATACTTAGATAGACTTCATTCTTCCCTAAATATTACCTCCAAGCCCAATACTTCTTACAATTTAAAAGACATCTTGAATAGAAACAAAAAATCACAGTCTAGACCCGTTAATATAAATGACCTCCAAAATGAAATAAAACAACAAAAATTAGAAATTCAAGCCTTGAAAGCAACACAGTTAGATATGAAAAAAGAGATTTCTGATATAAAATCTCTCGTCATAAAAGGAAAGATAAAATTAGAAGACCAAAACGAAATCACCAATACTTCTGATATTCCAGATCCAGCCTTCCTTATGTTATTAACAGAAATAACATCTAGAAAATGGATAATAAATATTATGATAAAAATCAACAATGAGTTTATTATTGAAACAACAGCACTCTTTGATACAGAGCTGATCTCAATTGTATCAAAGAAGGCCTTGTTCCAACAATATACTTTGATAAAACTTCCGAATCCCTAAAATCAGCATCAGGTGATAAACTTAATATCCAATACAAATTACCAGAAGCCTTAATAATAAAAGATCAAATGTCTTACAAAACATCTTTTCTCTTAGTAAAAATATGAGACAACAGGTAATTCTTGGAACACATTTTATTCAATTAATCCAACCTTTTTAGTTACTAATGAAGGCATTGAAACTCATGCTTTAAACAGAAAAATCACTTTTAATTTCGTGACAAAACCACAAAAAAGAAGCCTAAATATTTTACAAGAACATTCTATTTCTGAAATAAATTGCCTCATAAAAGACAAAGAGAACCAGCTTGAATTCTTAAAAGAAGATTTAGAATTCAAAAGAATAGAAGAAAATCTTATAAAATCCAACATCGTAGAAAAAATAGCCTCTCTACAAAAACACATAGAAAAAACTATATGCTCTACTCTACCCAATGCCTTTTGGGAAAGGAAGAAGCATATCGTTGATTTACCTTATGAACAAGATTTTTCTGAAATTAAAATACCTACCAAAGCCCGCCCGACACGGATGAATCAAGAAGTTTTGAAATTCTGTCAAGCGGAAATACGAGACCTCTTGAATAAAAAAACTCATAAGAAAAGCCAATCACCATGGAGTTGTTCTGCTTTTTATGTCAATAAAAATGCCGAACTAGAAAGAGGAGTTCCAGGTT
Source organism: Eucalyptus caleyi (assembly GCA_014182885.2). Lineage (NCBI taxonomy): Eukaryota > Viridiplantae > Streptophyta > Magnoliopsida > Myrtales > Myrtaceae > Eucalyptus > Eucalyptus caleyi. The sequence goes on along the minus strand of CM024469.2, from coordinate 9,370,526 downwards.
AGTTATTAATTATAAACCTCTTAATATAGCCCTTAGATGGATAAGATATCCCATACCCAATAAAAAGATTTGCTAAACAGACTTTGTAGATCAAAATTATTTTCAAAATTTGACATGAAGTCGGGATTTTGGTAAATACAAATCTGTGGAAAGGATAAATACAAAACAGCTTTCACTGTCCCTTTTGGTCAATATGAATGGAGTGTTATGCCATTCGGTCTCAAAAATGCCCCTTCAGACTTCCAAAGAATCATGAATGATATCTTCAATCCTTATTCAGATTACATCATAGTTTATATAGATGATGTTCTAGTTTTTTCCTCTAATATAGAACAACATTTCAAACATCTTTCTACTTTCATAAAAATAATTATACAAAATGGTCTAGTAGTCTCTCCCACTAAGATTGCACTATTCCAGACCAGAATTAGATTTCTAGGTCATTACATCCATTTAGGTACTATAACCCCAATAGAAAGATCAATTTCTTTTACCGATAAATTTCCAGATGAGATTAAAGACAAAACTCAATTACAAAGGTTTTGGGTAGCCTCAATTATATTTTAGATTTCTTCCCCAATATAAATATCCTTTGCAAACCTTTACATCAAAGGCTTCGTAAGGATCCTCCACCTTGGACTTCGCTCCATACGGACATTGTCAAACAAATAAAATTGCATGTAAAAGATATACCATGCTTACACCTTCGACCCTTATGCTTTCAAAATAGTTGAAACAGACGCCTTGCACTAGAATTAGGATATGGTGGCGTTCTCAAACAGGTCAAAAACAACAAAGAACAAGTTGTTCAATTTATATCAAAACATTGGAATTCCACTCAACAAAATTATTCGACAATTAAAAAGAAATACTTGCTATAGTTTTATCTATATCAAAATTCCAAGGAGATTTATTAAATCAAAAATTTCTATTACGAATTGATTGCAAATCAGCCAAAGACATTTTACAAAAAGACGTTTTAAATATTGCATCAAAACAGATTTTTGCCAGATGGCAAGCCATGCTTTCAGTATTTGATTTTGACATTGAATTTATAAATGGTTCTTCAAATTCATTACCTGATTTTCTCACGAGAGAATTTTTACAGGGGATACCAATATGCCAAGATCCAAAAAAGACAAAGATAAAGGCAAAGGCAAAGCCATTTGCCGAACCCTCCAATACACCACCAAAGCCAAAAGGCTTAACATCCGTCAAGACATGGCTCCAAATTGCAGAAAACAACCAAACATTCTTACAAAGCAAACACCTTTGACAATGAGAACCCATATCATCCGAACCCATGCTAGCCTTTAATCGTTAGCCAACATACTACCAAAAGAAACACTATTGTTACTTGCCCAGTCTTTACAAAACGTAAAGAAAGAGCCATTCAGTGCCATAGAGGTAGGTAACAATCCTTCTCCGCTTGCTACACAAAAACAAGTGGAATACAAAAGAATTTCGAATGAGGTGGTTATTAAGCCTCAGGCAACCCCTCTTTCTCAAAGATCAAAATTTTTCCCCAAAACATCTTTTCAAAAAATATTGACGTGGAAGATGGATTCTTCGATAAAGATCCAATCAAATTTGCAGAAAACATATTTCCAAAAAATTGGCTTTTCAAACCTCACAATACAAACAAAACCCTTGCTTATTATGAGCAAATTTTAGTGGAAACAGAATCGGCAAGGTTCACTCACTTTGCTGAAAAAACCAATACATAAAATATCCTTTATTCCACTATATCCATCAGTAAAGTTATACACCCTCACACTGGGAGCCTCACCCCATACACCCAGAAATTCCAAAAGACTTACCCAAAGCCCGCCATACTCCTCCTCATATACATACCGGGACTATCAACAAGCCGGGTGGAACGTCTTTTCGCACGAATACAAATTTCCAACACTCCTGGTTATTATTCTTCAAAGACAACTTCCCAAGAAAAGCCTACCAAACTGGTTTGACTCCCGGTGGGATCTCTTTGGTCCTTTGGACATAATATTACACCCACGGTCAAACAAGGATACAAGGTTTTAGTGAAAAATTCATACCAACACCTCATGATATAAGGTTCCCATGCCTTATGCATTTCTTTATAATATTCAGAATCTCTTGGGTAACAGCATGGGAATTTGAATACAATACATCCAATAAATCAGGTGTACCAGTACTTGTCCGAAAATACAAAACAAAATGGTGGGATGGATTCAGATTTCTTGATCAAGGATCCGAAGCTGCGGTTAAAACATGGCTAAATAGCCAGAAAACCCAAATAATCGCATCCCCATCAAATACATCGTTTTTACAGGAAAAATCCATGGCAAGTGCAGCACTTGCAGCAGTCCAAAACAGAGATGAATACTGCAACATCCTCAGGACGATGCTCTCAGAAGCGGAAGAATCACAATGTGGATCTTCCAAATCTCAATACAGTCAAGAAGGATCCTCCCAGTCATATCATAGTGGAAACACCAATGAAGACGACTGCTACGGAATCAATCTGGACAGAGATTAAAAGACATCACATGCATATATATATCTATTTTTTTTACAAATTAGCACTAAATACAACATCAGATAATGCGAGAGTTGAGGTACATCTCATTTCACCCCATTTGCTTCGCATTGATATCACTCAACAACTATAACTCCATTCACAACGCCTTTGGGTTTCTTAATTTGCCTCGGTGATCATGCATTGAATCTCTGGAACCTGAGTGGAAGGTCGTACTTGCTTGGAATGTCAGTTACTGCACCGAGGTTAGGTCGCGACAGCATTTATACATGAAAACCTTCTCTTGCCAGTCGGATCAGTCAATTGTTACTGCACAGCCCAATATTGCTTGTCCTCCTAATGAGGATTCTCAGAACGTGGCCATCCAACAAATGCTCAAGAGCATCCCCTCACATTCCATCATCTCAGGATGAAATGTAGAATCAAATGCAAAGCCTGCGAGCAAGCAATCTTGGGGCAGGTCTATGGATGCTATGCGTGCATATTCTTTCTCCACAAAACTTGCACCGAGTCTCCCCCAGAGATGACCCTCTCTCTCTTGTTTTCGATCAAATGGAGGAGCTAAATGTAATGCCTATTTGCTTACCATGGTTTCTGACTGCGACAAATGCAAATTCAGCCTTGACATGGATTGCACGCATGGCTTTAACTCTATGTTCGCAAGATCTGGAGGCACTAGCGACTCGGTTTTTACCATTTCGACCATCGAATCCACCGGTCTTCCACATGAAGCTCTAAAACAGAATCGGATGCAAAGGTCAATGGTTGTCTTGGTTGCCTCTGCTTTCTGCACTGCATGATCACCCTCGGCTGCTGGAACTGTCACATGAAGGCTGGTCCGTGCAAGGCTTGTGATGAATGCATCAAATGTTTAGCCTATCGCTGGCTGGAGCAGAGCTGATCTTTCCTGCTCCATAAATCATGTGCTGAATTGCCCTCAGTTATGCAACAACCTGTTCACCCGCACATCCTTTTTCCTTCTCATATCAGGAAGGAGCGCTGTTGACATATGTTGTGAAGAGTGTCAACTGTCTTTCACTGCACAGAATGATACTACAACTTCAAGATTCCATGCACTTTTGATAGGTTCACTTTGAAACATCACCTCCATGACCATATACTCTTTCTTAATTTAGATCTACTGCACCGTGCTTCCTATGCAGTGTCTGTGGTAAATTTTTCAGGTTTGACTTTTAAAGTGGTGTGCATTGCAATCTTAATAGTCACAGATTTCCTTCCACTACAGTAAAAGATTTCCATTAGCTTCCATCAACTCACACTTTATGCTTCGTTCATCAAAGATGATATCAGTGAGTAAAATTGTGACCTTTGCGAGAAGATAAGGGACCTGAATCTGGGTGCATATGACTGCAATGAATGCCCTTGCTCATTGATTACTCAAATCAATTGCGTTTTACCCACGGTGCATTTTCATCCCAGAATTACTGAACAGATTTTAGCCATCTAATGGATACAAGATGCTGTCAGTGCCATTTGCTGTGGTGAATAGCCTTGTTCCTTTTTAACATCATATATATAGACTCATCCTCCACAATAAGTAATAATTAACAGAAAACTTGCTAGTACCAAATACAGGTTGCTGGAATATTGGGAGTACCTGAAGACACCGCTATGGCTGAACTAGATGAAACAATTGCAACTCGCAGGAAAAAGAGGAGAGCAAGCACACAACCGAGGGTACTAAAAAAAAAGATGTGCAATGCCGGTCTCAAAAGATGCAACCAAAGCGCATGTAGTTGCAGAGTTGGGGAGTCACTTGTTGAGAAGAAAAGAATTGGGGAGGCAGGAGACCACCTTCCCGTTTGTTGTGTCAACTTACGGGTGGAATCACTTCCGACACTCAACATCCGAGATTGTTATTCTCTGCAGCAAAGCAGATAAATATCATATTTTGAGTGTAAGACTTGTGTGCTCTATGTCATGAGTTGGAATACTAACATAAGGATGCATAATTTGATTATGAATCAACTTGTCAGCAGCTAGCCGGTCTTATTATTTCCTCAAAAAATGAATATCGATGTGAGTAGTTTGTAAGGACTAGTCTCAAGCTTTTGCTTACTATCTCAGTATGGTTTTTGCATTCATGACCTGTAAAAATTCTTTTCCAGCACATGAAGATGGGGAAAGTTCAGTTCTAACATCTGCAGTCTACCAAAAGTCAGTTATATTAAACTAAAGCCTCCCAAAAAAAGAAATCTATATTTCATCCTTCTTTTCTCACCTTGGCCCCGGCAACTTGAATCTCGACTCGAAGCCACAATTCTAGCTCCTGCCAAAAACCAATCAGCCAGTGAGACAACATAGTCTTAGATTGCATTACTCAGATCCAAGAGCTTCCAGATACGTACAGGATACATAACAAAGAAGTCTCTGCCTTTATAAATCTTATTTGCTGAAGCAAGTTGACGCATTCGCAGCAACAAAGATCTAGTTGTCACCTCTAAGACATAAAGTGCTGACTATATGATGTAACCACTCTTGTCATTCTGCAATGACAAACTGAAACATAACTATCATCAGAATAGCTAGTAAGCAGTACCCATGCATATGGGGCAGGGATGAAAAAACTGACATTTTTCATTTTGATATGGATAACTCTGTGACGATAGAACAAAGCTTCTATATTGCAGCTGTGCTCGTGTCTCCAAGGCATCTATTTATCCTAGTTCATAACTTTATTTTGGCAACTAAAAATGATCATATGACAACATTTGACACGTGGCAATGTGATAATAAAGAGTTAATATCTGAAAATGCTAGTAAAAGCGCCATTTTTCTTTAACGTGCCTCTATTTCTCTTTTCAGTAAAGAAAAATCTTCCAAATGTTTTCGTCTAGTTGTATCTTCGGTAACCTTGAAACAAACAACGAAACATCTCCCCATCCTCCTTGTCGTAATGATTGTCAAAGTATTTTCGGTCTCTTCAGAAACATTTGCACTCCAGTTAAAGGTTACAATTTTTAAGTATCTTCTACTGAATTAGCATAAGCATTTGACGGTCCTGCAGTCTTAAGTTCTTCTGTAGATCATGTACTTAGCTTCATTATTTGACTTAGTATCATGATAACTCTCTTGGGAATCGTTTTCCACAATAAGCATTCTGGCTTTTATAAACCTGAGAAGAAGATCAACTTCCAAGTTCATATCAAATGGTGAAGGAACCTGCATGAAAATCAAAATCAATATGATTTGGTCCTCCTACAGGAATCTGTAGGGATTAGTGTATGAGACCGCGATCCACAAACTGATGCATGGGACTCACCCTTGACTATGGAATGCAGAAGGGACTGAACCATGCTTGTATTAGATCTACCACAAACTGATGCTTGTAGTAGATCTACCAAACTGTGCTTCCTATGCAGCATCTGTGGTAAATTTTGCAGGTTCAACTACAGTAAAAGATTGTCATTAACTTCCATCAACTCACATTTTATGCTTTATTCATCAAAGATGATACCAGTGAGTACTAATGTGACCTTCGCAAGATGATAAGGGACCCAATTCTGGGCGCTTAGAACTCCAATGAATTCCTTGCCCATTGATTACTCATATCAAATGTGTTTAACCCACAACGCGCTTTCATCACAAAAGTGCTCTCTTACTAAACAGACTTCAGCCAACAAACGGATACAAGATGCTGCCATGTAATGTGGTGAATAGCCATATTCCTTTTTGAACATCATATATATCGACTCATCCTCCACAAACCAAACATTTTTTAATAATCAACAGAAAATGCGCTAATACCAAACAAAATTTAATCTAGGTTGCTGAAATAGTGGAAATACCTGAAATCCCCGCTATTGCTGAACTAGACAAAAAAAATTGCACTTCTGCAGGAAAAAAGTGGAAAGAACAAGCACATAACTGGAGGTACTCAAGAAAAGACATGCGATGCTGGTCTCCAAAAGCCGCAAGGGAAGTGCACATAGTTGCAGAGTTGGGAAGGCACTTACCAAGATGAAAAGAATTTGGGGGTCAGGAGAACACCTTTCTGTTTGATGCTTGAACTTGCGTTCTTATGCAAGTCAATTGTACTCGATGCTACAGTTGACATCCAAGATTGTGGTTCTCTGCAGCAAAAGCATATAAATATCATATTTTTGAAGTGCAAGACTTGGGTGCTCTGTCATATATCAACATATTAACATTGAGATGCAGAATTTGATTATGAATCAACTAGTCAGGAAGCTTGCCGGTCTAATTATTTCCTCAAATACAAAAAACAGATGTCTGTAGTTTGCAGACTTGTCTCAAGCATCTGCATACTCTGTCTAGCTTTGCATACATGAACTGTAAATTCTTTAGCACATGAAGAGTGGGAAAAGTTCGGTTCCAACACCTACAGTAAACCAAAATTCAGTTATCTTGAACTAAAGCCTCCCGGAAAAAGGAAAAAAAATCTTCTTTCAGCATTCTTCTCTCACCTTGGCCCCAGCAACTTGAATGTCCGACTGAAGCAACAATTCAAGCTCCTGGCCAAAAACCAATCAGCCAGTGAGACAACGTAGCCTTAGATTGCAGATTGACGCATTTGCCACAGCAAATTTGTAATTGTCACCTCTCAGAGGTCAAATGAAGACTGTATGATGTAATGACTCCCACGTTCTCAATGACAAACTACAACTATATTATCATCGGAATAGCTAGTAAGCAGTAATGGTGTATACAGGACTGAGATGAAAAGGCTGACATCTTTCATTTTGATTTGGATCATTCAGTGATGTTAGTGTTGCTGTTAGATCAAAGCTTTTGATATTGTAGCTGTGCTCTTGTCTCCAAGGCATCAATTTATCCTAGTTCATGTGGATAATTGAGCAAAACCATAGCACACCAGCAAGGAATGTAAAATGACAAATCCATCCACTGGCCAAACAGAGAGCTACAAAGAGATTCACCAGAAAAAAAGAAGGAAATCTGCAACACTCAGCAATGCTTTCAAAGAGGTCAGAAGCTATAACCTCAAGAACAATTACTATCCCTCATATGGCTACTACAAAAGACCATTCTACTTGCCGTAACAATTGTTGAGGCATCTTCAATCTCTTCGATAACAATAGATCACAATTTCTTTTGAGGGCTAGCTTAGCTTAAACAGATCTAGTCGCTACAAGGTCCATCACTGTTCATGGCTAGGAATAGGGAAGATACATAGGTGGTTTTTACTTGTTCCCTGCTCTCCTTTCTTATGGTCGGGAGATAATTTGATGATGCCGAAGGCTTGGGGACTCCTTATGTTTTGAGATAAACAGAAGAAAGGCCCAAGTGCATCTTATACAAAACTAGCTTAGCTTCCTAAAGTACTAATCATTTGATTTAAAGTGGTCATACAATATAAATTAGTTTTTCCAAGCAGGGAACAGTCAAATAACTACGGCGCTCCGAACAACTACGGCGCTCAAACTTCCAACATAAAACGTGGATCCACGATCGGGCGCGGCAAATGTGGTGGCGCTCTTCCACCATGCCATAGACGAGACGGCACCGCAAGGAAAATCATGGCAAAGATTTTGTTGTAAAACCAAAGCCAAAGTTTTTGAATGAGGCCGTGCAATAGACTCACGGAAAGCAACAGGAGCAGCACGAACAACCAGAGGACGGAGTGGGAGGAGTCGTGGAGCAGCAACCACGCGAGCGAAGCCACCGATATCGAACCGGCGAAGTGGATGAGGAGGTGCGATGCTCCATCGCAAGGAGGAGCCCAGCCGCTAGACGATGGTGCCCGTTCAGTGAGATGCAGCAATAAGAAATGCAGGAGCAGACTGCAGATGGCGATGCCAGTGGCGACGGGGTGGGTTTCGAAGGGCGAAATCAACTTGCCCTGGAATTTAACTTGGATGAAATTGACGAGGATAGAGACGATGGTTGTAAAATCCATGGCTGCGTGAGGGGAGAAGGCAGGGACACCGTTAATATATCATATTGATGAGTACTATTGGTCGGCAGAACTCCAACTTTTTCCATGGGATAGGGACCCATAGTACTCATCTTTCCCTAAAAATATTCCAATGACGTTCCTGTCATCAGCCCTCAGTCTCATCACATCATAGAGTGGAGGAAGGCCTTTGAACTTTCTGATTAACCTTTTTTGTATAAAAACAAAATTAATGTCACCAAAAACTTAAAATTAATATATTTATGATAAATTTATCTCAAATTATATTTTTTAACTATAAAAAAATCCCAAATTAATATATCTTTGATAATTTCATCCAAACTATTACACTTGCAATAAATTTATCATCTATTAATTTTTCGTTAAATTTTACTATTAAATTATTGAGTTGAATGACACGTAACATTTAGCTGGTATATTTTACCAAAAAAAAAAAAAAAGACAGTTGGTTGTATACCGATTTGGAATTATACTTTTTCATTTGTTGCCGTTGTAATAGTTTTGTTGTTTTTTATACTATTAAATTAATTTAACTAAATATATATTTGTCATAAATGTAACGGTTTGAGATTTTCGGTAGTCCAAAAATTAGTTTGAGATAAATTTGGCCAATTTAGTTTTTTTTTTGTTATTTGAGGTAAGTTTATCATATATATACCAATTTGAGATTTTTCATGATATTAATCCAAAAGAAAAGAGTGCCAAACATTGCAATTGTCAAAATTTAGTTCGGGTGGACACTTAAGAGATACAATTAAATGCTAAAATTGGAGAAAAATAGAAGACAGCGATAAATTTTGATCAAACTGCTGACGTGTCATTTTTCCATTGAGTTCCTTTTCTGAAGGGGTGCAGAGAGAGAGGCCTTGGAACTCATTGAAAAAGAACTCCCTTAAGAAAAAGGCAAGTGTTGGTTATGTTGATACAATTATAAAAAATAGAATCTAAAAAAGTGTTGGTTACGTTGATGCAATTATAAAAAATAGAATCGAAGAAAGTTTTTGTCTTTTTCCAAAATAAAATTTAGAAATATCAATACAAAATCAGGGTTTATATAAGATCAAAAGTTAAGGGCGCGTTGGTAATATTTCTGTTTAAAAATTGTTCCAGGAAACAGAAATAGAAAAAAGTGTTTATGTTCCGGGAAATAATTTTTGAATAAAAAAACGCGTTTGGTAAACTTGTTCCGGGAATAAAAAATGAATAGAAACACGTTTGGTAAATTTGTGTTTTTTTTTTGTTTCTTTTAATTTTAAATTTTTTAAATTTTTTCTTTTTCTTTTTTTCTTCTTTTGGCCGGTCGCCGACCTCGACCATGGCCGGCGATCGCCGACAAGGGCCAGCGTCTCGCCGTGGTTGGGCAAGGCTCGGCGACGCTCGGCTTCGTCGGGGTCGGCGACACTCTGACAAGGTCACCGGCCCTCAACAGCGTCGCCAACCCTTGACGGCAGATCGCTGGTTATGGCCGAGGTCGGCGACCGGCCAAAGAAAAAAGAAAAAGAAAAGAAGAGAAAAGAGAAAAAAAAAAGAGAGAGAGAGAAAATTTGTTCTTAAAAATTGTTCCGTAAATAAGAAACACGTTTTTTTTTTTATTGTTTATGTTCTAAATGTGTTCTTGGGAACAAAAAAATAGATTTTGAACAAAAATGTAAACAAACGCGTTTCTATTTTTTTTTTATTCCCTAGAAAAAAAAACAGAAATTTTGTTCATAAACAGAAATAAAGAACGTTAACAAACATGGCCTAAGCAAGCCGAGAAAAATTCATCCTGTTTACTTCCCTCACATCACGGCAGCCTCGACTGGCCGGAGCTAGGTTAGGAGAGTGGCGCTGGGACACCTGTCCCCGCCACGTGTATGGGGGGAACTGTCAACTTCACTTAGAAAGATGACCCAGAAGCAATTATGGGTGCGAAAGGAACGTTTAACGTTTCTTTTTTTTGTTAAGTGAACATATACAAAAAAAATGTTTTTGTTCCGGGGAACAATTTTTGAACAAAAGAACGTGTTTAGTAACGTTTGTTCCGGGAATAAAAATTAATAGAAACACGTTTGGTAAATTTTATTCTTTTTTTTTTTTTTTAAATTTTTTAAACATTTTTATTTTATTTTTCATTTTTCCTTTATTTTTTCTTTTTTTTTTTTCAGCCGGTCATCGGGCCCTCCGTGCGACCGGCCGACGGGGCCGACAACCTCGCCGGATCTAGGTGAGCCCGAGCTTGCCCAGCCAAGGCGAGACTCGGCCTCGCCCGCGCCGGCGACGCTCGGCCTCGCCTGGGGTCAGTGATGCTCGGCGAGGTCGCCGACCTCGAGGGCGTCGCCGGCCCTCGACGGCCGGCCCTGGCCGAGGCCGGCGACCCGCCAAAGAAAAAAGAAGAAAAGAAAAGAAAAGAAAAGAGAAGCGTTTCTGAATAAGTGTTTCTTTTCTCCAGAAACAACTATTTTGTGTTTCTTTTTTTCGTTCCAATTTTGTTCGGAAAAAAACAAAAAGAACAGAAACGAAACGCGTTTCTCTTTCTTTTTGTTCTAAAACAAAATCCGTACAGAAGTATTCTAAAAACGTTTCTTTGGAACGTTTCCATGCACGCCTATCTTTTGCATGGGACTTGTATCGATGGAGTCTTGACAAAAGAACTCCCTTAGGAAAAAAGACAAGTGTTGATTATGTTAATGCAATTATAAAAAATAAAATCTAAAAAATATTTTATCTTTTTTCGAAGGGAGAAAATATTAGATACCTTAAAGAACCACGTCATCCTTTTTGAACCATTCAGAGATCGACATCTGTCTTTCGGGGCTCACATGTCAGCCAATTTTAAACCGAGCCCGCCAGAGATGGCCTCTTCTCTCTCTACTCAACTCAGCGCTTCATTTCTCTCTCCTCTCTCTTCTCTCTTCTCACTATCTCCCCTGTTTCCCGACCCGACGACGTTCTCTTCTCTCCCAAATAGCGCTCACTCCGACGACGGCCGCGCTCTCTCCGACGACGGCAACGCTCCCTCCAGACGACGGCCTTTTCCTCTCCCTATGGCATTCTCTCCGCTCACTCTCGTGACCTCTGTCTGCCTGAATTCCGCTCTCTCCCGATGACCGATCGGGCTCGGCTTTCTCCGTCCCTCCCGACTGGCGGCCGAGAAGCAATGGCTCTGCTCTCTCGTCTAATCTTCCATTGACGACTCGCTTCCACTTTCCGCTCTGCTCAAAGCCGTCTCTCCTGAGAAGCCCTAAATCTGCGACGACAAGTCCCGCTTTCCAGGTTTCTTTTTTTTACTGGGTTTTTATATCCGCATATATGTTTTGGGTGAAGCTCGCCTGCTGATTGTCAAAATTTCTTGTTTTGCCACAATGTGTAGGGGTGGTTCTCTTCACTGGTCCTGTTCGATCCTCTCAGCTCAGCATGTAAGCCCCTCCTCTTCGTTCCTTTTTTTTTTTTTTTTCTTTTTCTGTTTTGTTATATCTCTTCTTTAGTTTCTCTCAGTATTCGAATTCCTTAATATTTTCTGTACTCTTTCGTGGGTCCTCGCTGGTTTTCGCTTTGTTGGTAGGATCAGATTCTTTGCTAGAAATGAAATAATTTTTTATTTATTTAAAAATTGCGTGCCTGAGAGTTCTGCTCGGTGGAGTTTAAAATAGAGTCAAACCTTGATGATCTTGTTTAATCGGAACTGGGGGATGGATGTTTCACTGGTGCAATAAAGAGGGATGCAACTGCTCCACCATAGGTCCATATCTTATCAGCTTTCTGCTGAGGGGATTCTGTGAAAACTATATCTGGATCATTGGTGTTTTTCTCGATTATCGGCTTTTTGTTCAGGGATTTAGTGAAAAATATATCTGAATTATCGGTAGTTTTCTTGTTTGCCAAGAACTAACCAACCGATATTGCAGGATAACACAATGGCTTCTCTGGCGACAGCCAAAGCTGCGACTCAAATGCATCAGTCATGGCAGTTGCATCAAATTGAGAGGCCTCCGTCTGCAAATTTGGAGCCCACCTACTATAGAATGTGTAAAAAGACAGGAGAATGAATGCATGTAATTTGAAAGAGATGACGAGTATTCTAACGAGTTACTCATTAGCCATGTTTATGGCCTACCAGAATATTTCTTGCACACATGGGAAAACAAACGAACCAATTGCTGCCATCTCCGTGTCCTATGTATCCTCTGAAATGTGGCTTCTGTTTCTTCAATGTAAAAAGGATTGTTGCATAGAAGATGTGTATCTATGGGTACAAATTAGAGTATGTACCGATTGCACTTGGTGAGATTCCTTGTGAGAATTCTCTGCTGAGACAAATAACTAGTCTTCTCGAAAGATTGCCAGCTATTGAATCAGGGAAATTTTAGGACGACTTTTTGATGGCAAGTATTCTGTTTAGTTTGACATGCCCTGAAGTTGAGGTTTCGTTTTTTCCTTTTTAAATTTCTTTTTATACATTAGTTGCTGAATAATTTTGATGTTCACTTTCGAGGAGTGCAATGATACATTGTTGATTACTTACCTGGCCATGCTCGCCAATTGCTCAAGGTTTGAACAAACTTTTGAATTATTTACTTTTGACATATTTTGAGTATGTCTAGGAGTCATGATTTAGGATGAAAATATTGCTCTGGACCATCTTTTGGGTTATAATGGTTGAGGATTGTGTATATAAATCAAACCACACCAGTCGTGTGCCTGAAAGCTTATCCAATGATGCGAGTTATTAGCTGAATCTGGAAGAATATATACTATAAGTTGAAATTTTCATCGGGAACAATTTGACTGAGATGACATCTCCCTAGTATTTGGCTTTTGTGCAATCTACTTGTTAGGAATTGCTCCTAGCAGATATGGTGTTGGGAAAACCTTCTCCAATATTTGGCCTTGAGCAACACAATGCATTTGTTCTTTCACAAGATTTCAAGTTAGTCTGTTTATAGGAAGCCTTGGAACATGATAAACCTTTGGTACGGTCAGCTAAGCTTTGGGGAAAGTAGCGAAGTCGATAGCTTTCTTTTGTGAAATATGCTTAATTTTGGTTTGTTCGCTTTATAACTTAGAAGTTTCTATGGTGCACAGACAAATTGATAATGATTGGATTGATATTAACTTGTCAATGCGTGGGTTTTCTCTCAACATTGTGAGGCTTAATTTTAGAAACTCAGATAATTCTTCTCCTTTCTGCAGCAAAATGAACGAGCTAATTGACAAATTCAACACTGCTTATGACAGACACAGTAGGAGGGGAGGAAGGACCCCTTTGTTTGAAAGATTCCTTATTTCTATCAGACCACCTTCAATTGATTATGGTTCTGCATCTCTCCCGGTGTTGCGCTTGTGCATGATGCAATTGATTATGGTTCTGCATCTCTCCCGGCATTGCGCTTGTGCATGATGCAAGATCATGGCTGAGACATATCAAGCAAGTTTCTTTACCGAGGCCTATACCACATAGAAGATGGGATCAGGGAGATGAAATCAAAATCTAATAGAAATTCTTATACATCCCCATTTTACTGGGGTTCTCTCACTATTTGCTTGGGATGTTTCACCCTTCTGGGCATTTCGATTTCGTAGTTCTTGGGGCTAACCATAGTGAACTAGGGAACCTTGCTGCAAGATTTTCATATTTTATAGGGCATGTTTTGACCTTTTGGTGTTGCCCTGAGATGATGGTCCTGCTATAGCTTTTAGTATCTTGTAGTGATTCTATATATTAACTTTATGGATTTTGAGCATTGTCGCCGAACTTGTATACTACTGTAAAAGGCTCCTGCGTTCACTTCTATTTTCCATCTCTTTTATCCAATGACTTTGGCAACTTGCTAGGAGAAAGGGGCATTCTTTTAAGCCTTCAAGGATGTCATGTGGCTGGTGTTTGTATTTAAAACATAAACGGTGTGATTTGTATAAATGAACAAATGTAGACAAACTTCATTTTCGTTTTATTCCAGCTCTCATTGGGAGTATTTTACGACATTCAGCATATAACAAGAAGCTTGGAATTTCTTGCCCATTGGCTTTGACCACTACCAAATGCGAAATCAATGAGAAGGAAACAAATTGCAAATTGGCAAAGTACAATTTCTTGTTGAGTCGCGCCAGAAAAAAGCTCTCTTAAAGATTCATACAGACGGTTCAGTTGGAGACAACAATCCCATCGCCATCTGCATACAACCATCACCGTTGTAAATCAATGCGCGGCAATCTAGAGAGGGACATGCTTTTGCCCGACCCTTTTCTTGCTCGATTTCAGGGGATGCGAAGCCAAGGCCCTAAAGTCGATCGCACACTCATTGATCTTGTCCACGTCTCTAATGCGGCCATTCATAACAATCCCAGCCCATCCCATGTTCTAAGCCAACTGTCTCGTGTCCCCACTCACCAGAGTGCATCTCAAGCTTCCTCCGCCATTGACAACCAACGCTCTCCCTTCGTCTCTAGTTCGAGCAGCTCCGGAACCAGGATGTTGTCCTCGAATCAGGATGTGGTCATCGAATCCATTGAGAGTGATAACAGGACCCAAGACATTTTGCTCTGGCCATATATCCGGAATATTGGATGCAGCACAAGCAGGTCGCCGCTTGCCACGACTGACGCATTTGAGTTGCAGAGTTCGGCTATTGCCAGAGAAGCCATTGTGTCATCCTGCAATATTGGTTGGTTTGTTCTTGGCAACCGAGAAAAACACCAACGATCCACATATTTTTCACTGAATCCCCTAAACAGAAAGCCGATAATCGAGAAAAACACCGCCAAGATATGACCTATGGTTGAGCATTTGCATCCCTCTTTATTCCACTACTGATATATCCATTACCAGACTGCTTACATCATACATCAATCTTAGGGAATACCTAATGATGCGATCGTGACCTCAAGCAAAGCAACTTATGTGTATTTGCACATTTTGAGACCGATGCATTGGGGTTCTGTTTCCTAAAGGAGAAGAAGAAAATAGTTAGTGCGCACCTTAGCTTATGCCATAAGATCTGCACAAAAGTTGCAGCTGCGACAATTGCTGCAATAAGCATCAGCTGCAACAAACACTAGTACATTAGTCCTAGTTTCTCATTATTACATCCGTATTGTACTGCATGAGTCAAAGAAAATTCAGAGCTGCAACTCTATGAAATGCTCCTTCAATCACATTTTGCTAGCAACAAGCATCACCAGACACCATTTAGACCATTCCAAAATGATTGAAAGATCAGTTTTAACATTGTCAAGGGATTATTCATTTGACCTAAGTGTTTAGAGGATGATTTTGCTCCAAAAGCCTCTGAACTAGTTTGGTACTACCATCAAACCTATCTTATTGATCATTGCATCCTTTTCTGTAAATCTCACATCATTTACCACGTAATAGGTTAGGTTGATATATTGAACACTCAAGAATGCGACAGCTAATTCCCATGTGATCTCTCAAGCATTCATTATAATTTTGAAGAATCACTTTTTCCGTAACATGAGTTTCTGCACAGCCACAACTCGCAATACTCCACATTTGTTAATGAGACTTATCAAATTCAATACTTGGAAAGTAGCAATCAGGTAGTTAGCTAACATCAATAGAACAGAATGATAGAACTACAAAGTCGTCAACGTTCAAATTGTAATCCCTCGCCATTTATGCGATGAGCTTTATCAGATGCTGCTGCAGACTCATCACCACCAGATAATTCTAAGGCATCTAAATCCATGGATGCCACCGTCGCTCAGCCTCTCATTAGCATTGTCAACCGGCAAATTCCTCCTAATTTTCTTTAAAGCAAGCAACACGAGCTAACAGGGACGAGATAACAAGTAACAGCACCTTTTCTTTCTTTTAATAATCCAGAGTCAACGTCCCACATAAGCTGGGAAATGAGCAGTAACCAAGGTAGACTGAAATCACATCATTTCGCAACAGAAAACTTCCGGCCAAAAGAAATTGGTCTTTCCCATTGACCAAAAGAAATTAAAAAAACCACCGTGAACCCAACTAGAAAACACAAGAATGAAACAGACAGAGTACAAATAATTCATAATTTCAGGCGTAACGACCCATCCCGGTAAACTAATCAAAAGCGATTAAGGATGACTAGGTTCATGCATTTGCTATCTGGAACTCTCCATCCGCACTATTAAATCTGATCAAAAGATTGCATTATGCATAATAGAGAGGCCAACTAATGCTTCTAACCCATTCCCCATCCCCCAGTTCCGATTAAACAAGAATTTGACTCTATTTTAAACAAGACCAGAGACCAGTAAAGACAACCCAAAGCGAAATGATGAGGCCTGGTCGGATTGTGATGTGCCACTGATTTAGGGCTTCCCGGGAGGGACGGCTTTGAACCGAGCCGAGTGTGGAACCGATTGAAGATTAGACCAGAAGGCAAAGCGACTGCTTCTCCATTCTGCAAGAATCATCCCTACACACATTGTTGCAAAACAAGAAATTTTGACAAACAACATGCGAGCTTCACCCAAAACAAATATGCGGGCATAAGAACGCGGCAAAAAGAAAAAATTGAACCCGAAAAGCGGGGCTTGTCGTCGCAGATCTAGGGCTTTTCGGGAGAGACGGCTTTGAGCGGAGCATGGAAGCGAGTCATCGATGGAAGATTAGCCGAGAGAGTAGAGCGATGGCTTCTCGGTCGCCAGTCGGGAGGGACGGAGAAAGCCGAGCCCAATCGGTCGTCGGGAGAGAGCGGAATTCAGGCAGACAGAGGTCACGAGAGTGAGCGGAGAGAATGCCATAGGGAGAGGAAGAGGCCGTCGTCTGGAGGGAGCGTTGCCGTCGTTGGAGAGAGCGCGGCCATCGTCGGAGAAATTGTCGTCGGGTCGGGAAAGAGGGGAGAGGGTCAGAAGAGAGAGGAGAGAGAAATGAAGCGTTAAGTTGAGAAAATAGAGAAGAGGCCAGCGCGCTCTCGCGCCACTCTCCAAACCTAGCTCCGGCTGGTCGAGGCTGCCGCCGGAGTTGGGGAAGTAAACAGGATGAACTCTTCTCGGCTTGCTTAGCTTTTGATCTTATATAAACCCTGATTTTGTATCGATGTTTCCAAATTTTATTTTCGAAAAAAGACAAAATCTTTTTTAGATTCTATTTTTTATAATTGTATCAACATAATCAACACTTGTCTTTTTCCGAAGGGAGTTCTTTTATTGAAAGGGTGGATCCATATGTGTCATTTTATATTCTTTACTGGTGTACTATGGTTTTGCCCATATATCCATATGAACTGGGATAAATAGATGTCTTGGCAATGTGGGCACTGCTACAATTTCAAAAGCTTTGATTTAACACTAACATCATTGAGTGATCCAAATCAAAATGAAAGATGTCAGCTCTTTCATCTCTGTTCCATATATATCGTTATTGCTTACTAGTTATTCTGATGATAATATAGTTGTAGTTTGTCATTGCAGAATGTGGGAATCGTTACATCATAGTCTCTATTTGACCTCCCAGAGGTGACAACTAGATCTTTGCTGTGGCAAATGCGTTGACTTGCAATCTAAGACTACGTTGTCTCGCTGGCTGATTGGTTTTTGGCCTAAAGCTTGAATTGTTGCTTCAGTTGGACATTCAAGTTTCTAGGGCCAAGGTGAGAAAAGAATGCTAAAACGTCGATTTTTTTTTTCTGGCTGGCTTTAGCTCAAGATTACTGAATTCTGGTTGACTGTAGATGTTAGAATTGAACTTTTCCCACTCTTCATGTGCTAAGGAACTTATAGTTCATGCATGCAAAGCTAGATAGATAGTATGCAGATGCACGAGACAAGTCTGTATAAGCTACACCCATCTGATGTTGGTATATGAGGAAATAATTAGACCGACAAGCTTCCTGCCAAGTTGATTCACAATCAAATTATGCATCCCAGTGTCGACACTTTATTTCACTAGGTAGAGCACTCAGTCTCACACTTAAAAAATATGATATTCATCTTCTTTTACTGCAGAGATCTACAATCTTGGATGTTGACTGTGGCAGTGAGTCCAATTTACTTGCATGGGAGCGTAAGTTGAGACATCAAACAGAAAGGAAATTCTTTTTGTCTTGGTAAGTGCCTCCCAAACTGTGCAACTAAATGCACTTAAATTTGCGGCTTTTGGAGACCAACATTGCCCATCTTTTCTTGAGTACCTCCAATTGTATGTTCATTCTTTCAAATTTTTCCTACAGAAATGCAATATTTTCATGGAGTTCAAAGTAGCAGGGTCTTCAGGTACTTACTCTATTCCAGCAACCTGTATTAAAAAATGTGTGGTATTGGAGCATTTTCTCTTGATTATTACTTATTGTGGAGGATGAGTCTATATATATGATGTTAAAAAGGATCGTAACTATTCACCACATCACATGGAATTGTGTCCATTTGTTGCCTAAAGTCTGTTTAGTAAGATAGCACTTGTGACGAAAGTGCACGGTGGGCAATACACATTTGATATGAGTAATCAATTGACAGGGCCATTCATTGCAGACATAGGCACCCAGACTCAGGTTCCTTATCTTCTCACAAAGGTCACAATAGCACTCACTGGTATCATCTTTGATGAACGAAGCGTAGAGTGTGAGTTGATGAAAGTTAATGGCCATCTTATACTGTAGTGGAAGGCAATCTGTGATGTCTAAGATTGCATGCACAAAACCATAAAAGTCGAACCTGCAAAATTTACCAGAGACACTGCATAGGAAGCACAGTTCTGTAGACTAAAATAAGAAAGAGTATATGCTCGTGGAGGTGATTTTTCAAAGTGGGCCTTTCAAAAGTGCATGAAATGTTGAAGTCGTAGTCACATTCCATGCAGTGAAAGACAGAGCGTCAACACTCTTCACGACGTATGTCAACAACGCTCCTTCCTAATATGAGAAGAAAAAGGATGTGTGGCGTGAACAGGTTGTTGCATAACTGAGGGCAATTCAGCACGTGATTTTTGGAGCAGAAAAGAGCAGCTCTGCTCCAGCCAGCGATAGGTTAAACATCTGATGGATTCATCACAAGCCTTGCATGGACCATCCTTCATATGACAGTTCCAGCAGCAGAGGATGATCATGCAAGGAAGAAAGAAGAGGCAATCAAGGCCACCATAGACCTCGCCCGGTATGTTCTCTTCACAAGCTTTGCACCTGATTCTGCTTTCGAGTTTCATGTAGAAGACCAGTGAATGCTGATGGTCAAAATTGTAAAAAACCAAGTCCTTCTTGCCCTCTAGGTCTTGTGAACATAGAGTTAAAGCTGTGCAGTCCATGTTGAGGCTGAATTTGCATTCACTGCAGTAGGAAACCATGGCAGGCGTTACATTTAGCTCCTCCAATTGATCGAATGCAAAAGAGGGAGAGAGAGGGTGATCATGGAGAGACGGGTGTTGCATCTCTGGGGGAGATTCAGTGCAGCTTTTGTGGAGAAAGAACATGCATGCATAGCATCCATAGACCTCCCCCAATATTGCTTGCTCACAGGCTTTGCATTTGATTCTATTTTTCATCCCGAGATGATGGGATGTGAGCGGATCTCATGAGCATTTGTTGGATGGCCACATTCTGAGAGTCCTCATTGGGAGGACAAGCAATCTTGGGCTGTGCACTAAGAATTGACAGATCCGACTGTTAAGAGAAGGTTGTCAGATATAAATGCAAAATATTGATTTATATATATATCAATCACTAGACTAGTGAGGTCACGTATTTCCTTGAGAACGAGTTTGTTAGGAATACGGATGAGCCTTGATAAGCCATTCCCTCAATAAGCCATTCCCTCTTGGGTCCATCCATCGATCACGTCTTACTTCTACCATATTAGACTTAGTGTTCCAGACAATGAGTGACTAAGTTTGTCAGGAAATAAAATGATAGCGCAGCTTCAAGATGAGTATTTATAGATACGTCTTAGTGATTTTAGAGGCTCAAAATGAGCAATTTCTCAAGAACAGATCAGAGAAAGCATATAACCTTGGAGCATAATCACATATGTCATTATCTGAAGAGCTAAAGAGAAATATGCGATGTGATTTGAGGACCGAACCTATGATTTAGATGCAGATGGTAATAAATTCTTCTCTCGGACTCGAAGGTTAGCCATTTTGTATGAGATATGCAGGATTGCGGTATCATAAAGCAAATCAAATTATGTTAGCAAAAATTTGGTACCGTCATCTCCAATGAAAGCTAAATGTGTGATAAATGTTGTTGGCCATGGAAACTGGAAAGAGCAAAAGATGATTCATCTTCAAGTGAAAGCATGTGTCATGCACAACAAGATCTTTCTCTTCTTGGTTGACCATTCTTCCTTGTCGGGCAATTGTTTCTATCTACTTCATCAATTATATTCTATCCTTTAATCCATAGGAACTTCTCATCAGTTGCAGGGTTTGGTTGCCCAAAATCGACTTGGCTTCGCCAAAACTCCTCTTCTCTAGAAGCCTGGCTGGCAAGGCATCCCACTGGCAGTAGGGTGGTCAACCTTCCCTCGGTTTCGTGACATGCTGTCTTTCCCCTCCGCATTCCAAGGGTGAGTCCCATGTGTCAATTTGTGGACAGCGGTCTCACACACAAATCCCTACAGATTCCTGTAGGTAGTCCAAATTATATCTAATTTATTTTGATGTGGTTCGTTCATCATTTGATTTGACCTTGGAAGTTGGTTTTCTTCTTATTTATTTACAAGCCTAAATGCTTATTGTAAAAAATGATTCCCAGGAGAGTATCATGATAATAAGTCAAACAATGAAGCTAAGTAGGTGATCGACTCGATAACTTAAGATGGCAGCACAGTCAAATGCTTCTGCTAATTCGCTGGCAGATACTTAAAATTGTTACCATCAATGGAAGGGCAAATGCTATTGAAAAGACCAAAAATACTTCGACAATTATTGCGAGGAGTAGAATGGGGAGATGTTTCATTGGTTGTTTCAAGATTACCTAAGATCCTACTAGACCAAAAGATTTTTAAGTTTTTTCTTTATTGAAGAGAGAAAGAGGGATGTTCATGAAAAATGGCACTTTTACTAGCATTTTCAGATAGCAGCACCTTATTATTACATTGCCACGTGTCAGACCTTGTCATATGGTTGTTACTAGTTGCCAAAATAAAATCAAAATTGTTCTTGAGGTTAAAGCTTCTGAATTCTTTGAAAATATCGCGAGCGTCACAGTTTTGCTTTTCTTTTTCTGGCAAATCTCAAAAGGATTCCGTGAGTGAGCCGAAAAGGAAAAGAAAAAAATATATGTGTGCTAAGCTCGAGTCTTTTCTCTATAAAATGGGACTCATTGCGCGTGCGGAAGGGCGGAGGAGGTTCTTTTTTGTTTTTCAAAAGGGAGTTCTTTTTCGTTGAGGGGGGGTCAAAGTCAACGAAGAAGGGGGTTTGTCTTTTTCTGGAGGGGTGCAGAGAGAGGTGCGGAGAGAAGGACGTGAGAGTGGACGGGTGAGAGAGAAAAACAAGAGAAAAAAAGAAAAAAAAAAAAAAAAAGAAGAACAGGGTCTTCTTCTTCGTATAGCTCCTCGCCGGTTGCCGCGCCTCCGCCCCTGCACTCGCTGCCGCTGCTGCCGACGCCAGCAGCCGAAGCTCCGCCCCTGCTCACCGCGCCACCGCTGCTCCTGCAACCAGCAGCCCGAGCCCCCTCGCCGCGCCACCGCTGCAGCAACCCGAGCCGGTCGCCGCGTCCCCCGAAGTCCGCTTGCCGCTGCTGCAACCTGCACCTCCGCGCCCCTGCTCTGCCGCGCCTCTGTCCGAGCCGAACGCCGCGCCCCCGCGCCAGCCACCGCTACAGCAACCTGAGCCGGCCGCCGCGCCCCCGCGTCCGCCACCGCTGCAGCAACCCGTGAGCACCGCCGCGCCAGCAGCTCGATCCTTCTGCCGGTCACCGCCTCCGCGGCCCTGCTGCAGCACCCGCGACTCCGGCTGCTCGCTGCCGCCCTGCTGCCCCTCGCCGGAGCTCCGAACGCCGGCGCCTCCGTCTGCCATCGCTGCCCTCCGCCCACAGCTGCCTGTCCTCGTAGCTAACCGAGCACCACCACACACCATCGCTCACCCATTGAGCGGATTCCGTTCGGTTCAAATTTGGTAATATTATTTGCGGAATTAGGTAATTATCTGAATTAAATTTGATTTGAATATTTTATTACCTAAAACATGCTTTTTAATATCTTATGTGCATGATAGGTGTATTTCTAGTTAGGATTTATTTCCTAAGGCGCAATTGCATGTCGCTTTTTATTCCATCTATCATGTGGGAATAAATTTGTGGGAATAAAATTGATATTTTGATTTTAAAAACTTAAGATCAATTTTACAATTTTATTAGCAAAATAATCAAATTGATTAGATATTATTTCCTAATTCGAAAAATGGATAATGTCTTTGATGAACGTGAATGATTTGGTGCTTATCTTTTAATTGTTTTATTTATCCCGAAAATACAAAAAAATTGCATTTGCATATCATGTAGATTACAATTAATTTCCTAGATAGAATTGCATGATAGAATTGCGTGATAGAATAGTTAGGTACCTTTATAATTATATTAGAATGCATGTTTAGATGATATCTAGATTTGATGGTATCTTCGAATTAAATTGTATTTTGAGATGAATTTCTAAGTTAATATAGGATTTAGATTAGTCTATTTCCTAACTTAAAATATATAATATCTCACTTTAGTTAGAATTTTATTTTAGCAATTTTTAATTACGAATTTTTATAAAAAAATACATAAAAAATATCATGCACATGTCCTATAGAATTAGGTTAATGAAATGCATGTCATTTAGTGATTGTTGTTAGGTCCATTTAATTAGAAATTGCCCGTCATTAGAATTAAGTCATTTGGTTAGATTGCATTGCACATAGATTAGATTTTATTAAATAAGAGAAAATTCTTAAAAATTCGAGTAATCAGAAAGTGTTAATTAAGAATCACATCTAGGGCTTTTGATGTGAATTTTGAGCTAACATTATAGATGCTTTCGTTTCTACGAGGTAAATCTCGTAATTTATTGCTTTCTTAGGTGTTAAATTCGTGATTTGCATACCCGCATGGTCACCTCATATATTAGGGAAGTAAATTAAAATCAATTTAAACTGCTTGCAATTTTTTTTTTTTAAAATAAAAGAGAAAGGTACCAAAAGTGCGTTAGAGAAATCTAGCGTAATGAACTCACAATCTCTAGTTCACAGAAGTAAAGTAAATCTCTCGTTAGTTTACTTGGTTTCTAATCAACCCTCTAAAAATGGATTAGTGTCACTCATAATTATATATTAAGAACTTGAACCTAAGTCGTGAATTAATATGGGTTTAGGAGAGCCCAAGCTAAGTTTAGGCTTAGTAATCAATTAGCCAAACCCTAAGTGGTTCACCTGAAATTAGGTCACAACACCATGGTAGTGTTGTTTTCCTTATTTTATAGAGTTTAGGGTGTAACAATAGATAAATGACATATCATTATTGTTTCTCTATATCATTACAATCTTACCAATTTCATACTTCAATAACGGCCGCCCCTCCCTTTCTATAATTATCCATTTATTGTGCAAATAATATATCGTGACATGAGCATCCTTGTGTCGCCATGTTTCATGCACGAACTCACCTATCTCTATGATTGTTGGATATACAAAATCCTACCTAAATACTTTTGAAGCAGCATGCATTTTTTTCTTGGTGAAATGTTGCGAAAATATGTTTTTATCTTACAAAAGATTGCATTTTTTTTTTTTTTTTTGGTTTAAGACCCCTTGGATTGTTGATGGAAGTATGAATTTTGCTAATTTCCTAAAAAAATCTCAAATTTTAATTTTAATGTCGATTATACTCGAATTGGTTTTTTGTTTTAAAAAAGTTCCCATCTTTCATGAAGGCCCCATTTCTTTACCCGTGAGTGGCCATACGATTATCATGTAACGCCGCAAAGTCCAACCAGAGAGAGAGAGAGAGAGAGAGTCAATGAAGGAGATTGAAAAGAGGTTTATATATACACGTAAACACCCAAGTAGGAGAGAATAAATGTGACAAAAAAGAGAGCATTTTGTCTTCTTTCTTTTTTGCCCCAGAGAGAGAGAGAGAGAGAGAGAGAGAGAGAGAGAGATTGAAAAGAGGTTTATATATACATGTAAATACCAAAGTAGGAGAGAATAAATATGACAAAAAAGAGAGCATTTTGTCTTCTTTCTTTTTTGCCCGAGAAAAGGGTGTGACCCGGTTTAAAGTCAAGGTTGGACCAACCGTTACTTTGATTAGTATAATAAATTCAAAGTTTTAGCAAAAGGAGTAGATGATCACCATAGATGAAAAATGTGCATGCATCATAATCTTTATTTCATTCAAATGAAGTTCATTCTATCATTTGTATAGGTTTACTTGTAATTATTCGAAAGAGCACCTCTTTATTTTGTTTTGCTCTTTCTAGAAATGTTCTCCTTGGTCTTAGTCTTCATAGATCTATGGATCTAAATTCAGTTTAATTAGTTGAAGTTGTAGGTTATATATATGAATTGGATTTGTAACAACTTTAGTCTGTATTATTATTTTTTTTTAAAATAACCAATGCGGATAATTGTTTAGTTTATGAAAATAAAATTGAGTTCTATTCAAAGATTTAAAAGAAAACTTCAGTTTAATTACAGTTGCTACTTCAATGAGCCATATCGACATAGCTTACGGATCAAGGGTGCTGCAGAACATGTGCATTTATAGAGAAATTGATAACTTGAAAAAAGTAGATTCGGCTCATACTACTTGTACGAATTGTATTTAATGGCAAATGTAAACATTACTTTCACATGTAAATGCAATTGACTAATAAATTTAAAAAATAGCTCGTAAAATTAAAAATAGGTGAATTTGGTTTTTTAAACAATTATGACAAAACTGCTGTTGCAAAATTGTCTAACGTAAGTTACTTTTAGAATAAGTTGGATAAGAACTCTTTAATGAATGTATAGACTAGCCCAAGGTGAATGCACTTTTAAGACCTCATATAATTGCAGCTGACTTTAAATGAACAAGACGTAAAACTTTTGATGGGCCACTTTAGTTTTATTAACTATTGCGTTGAAGCATAAATAAAATAAAATAAAAATGCACAGATGAACACTGAAATACAACATCAACTAATACGGGAGTAGGGTACAATTCATGTCACCTCATTTACTTCGCGTTGACATCACTCAACTATAACTCCATTCAAAACGCTTTTTAATCTCCTAATTTGCCTTGTCGATCATGCATCGAGTCTCCGGAACCTAAGCGGAAGTTGTAGTTGCTTGGAATGTCTCGCGTGCTGGTCTTCGCTTGGCGGCTCAGCCCACTGCCGTGAATCGTGTCAATTTTTCTTTCACCAGTTGCGCTGAATTTGGCATGCTGTCCGCCCTAGGACCCCCGTTTCACCCGCTGCCCCGACTTGACCACCCAGTAGGCGATGATGCGGAGGATTGTCGGAGTTGCCATGCGTGTGAGCGGGCTTCCTTCTTGCCATTTGGACGGTTGACCGTTGCTGCACGGCCTGATATTGCTTCGTCTACCTAGTAACAACTCTTAAGACTTATGATGAATCTGAGAATGCGACCATCCAACATTTTGCTCATTAGCATCTGCTCACATCTCATCATCCGAGGACGAAAAGTAGAATCAAATGTGAAGCCTGCGAGGAGGTCTATCGGTGGAACACGTGTATATTCTTTCGCCACACGAGCTGCGCCAAATCTCTTTCCAGAGATGTAACGCCCGTCTCCATGATCACCATCTCTCTTGCTTCCAATGCAATGCCTGCCATATTAGTTTCCCACTGCAGCAAATGCAATTTCAGCCTTGACATGGACTGTGCGGCTGTTAGTCTAAATACACGACCTGGAGGGCAAGAAAGGCTCAGTTTTTTGGCCATTTCGCCCATCAGCATCTACTGGTGTCCCTCCACGTGCAGCTTGAAACCAGAATCGAGTGCAAAGCATACTAGGTGAGGTCTATGGTTGTGTGGATTGCCTCTTCTTTCTCAAATTCACGATCATCCACTGCCGCTGGAGCAGTGCTGCTCTCATCTGCTCCATAAATCATGTGCTGAATTGCCCTCAGTTATGCAACACCCCGTTCACCCTGGCACAGCCACTTCTTCCTGTATCAGGAAGGAATGCTCTCTGATGCATGTCGTGAAGAGCATTGACGCTGTCTTTTTCCGTGCAAAATGTGCTTTGACTTCAACATTCCATGCACTTTTAAGAGGCCCACTTTCAAACATCACCTCCACGAGCATATGCTCTTTCTTACTGATGTGCACTTCCTATGCATTGTCTGGTAAATTTTGCACTTTCACGTTCTTGTGAAGTGCAGTCTTAATGTCAATCATGGTTGCCTTCCACAATTACCACCAACGATAAAAAATCACCATCACCTCCATCAACTCACACTTTACACTTCGTCCATTGAAGATCATGCTGGTGAGTACTATTGTGACCTTTGAGAGAAAAAAGACCTGAATCTAGGTGCTTCCAGCTGTGATGAATGCCCGTGCATTGATTACTCATATCGAATGCATTTTACCCATGGTATGCTTTCATCACAGAAGTGCTTTCTCACAAAACTGACAATTAGCCAACAAAGAGATACAAGATGCTGCCTCGTGATGTGGTGAATAGCCTTGTTCTTTTTTTTTCTTTAACATCATATATAGACTCATTCTCCACAATAAGTTATAATCAACAGAAAATATGGTAATACCAAATGTTTTTTAAAGTAATGGAAGTACCTAAAGACCTTGCTATTGCTGAACTAGATGAAAAAATTGCAATTCTGCAGGAAAAGCAGAGAGAGTGAGCACACAACTGAGGGTACTGAAAAAAAAAAAATAACGGGCAATGCTGGTCTCAAAAAGATGCAAGCAAAGTGCATGTAGTTGCAGAGTTGGAGAGGCACTTATCCAGAAGAAAAGAATTGGGGAGGCAAGAGACCGCCTTCCTGTTTGATGGTTCAACTTACGTTCTCAAGCAAGTCAATCAGAATCACTGCTAACACTCAACATCCAATATTGTTATTCTCTGCATCAAAAGCAGATAAATATCATATTTTTGTAGTGTGAGACTTGTTTGCTTCATGTTATGAAGTAATGCACTAAAATTGGGATGCATAAGTCTATTATGAATCAACTCGTCAGGAAGCTTGCCGGTCTTATTATTTCCTTGAAAAATGAATATCAGACAGGTGTAGTTTGTACAGACTAGACTCAAGCTTTTGCGTACTATTAATGTGGCTTTGCATTCATGAACTATAAATTCTTTTCCAGAACATGAAGATGAGAAAAGTTCCGCTCTAACATCTGCAGTATACCAAAAGTCGGTTATGTTGGACTAAAGCCTCCCAAAAAAGAAATCTATATTTCAGCGTTCTTTTCTCACCTTTGTCCCTGGCAACTTGAATCTCTGACTGAAGAAACAATTCTAGCTCCTGGACGAAAACCAATCAACCAGTGAGACAACATGGTCTTAGATTGCATTATTCAGATCCAAGAGCTTCTGGACACAAACAGGATACATCACAAAAGAAGTCGCTGTCTTTATAAATCCTATTTGCTGAAGCAAGTTGATTCATTCGCCGGAACAAAGATCTAGTTCTCACCTCTCAAAGGTAAAGTGTTGACTATATGGTGTAACCAATCTGTCATTCTGCAACGACAAACTCAAACAATATTATCATCAGAATAGCTAGTTGTCCTTCTGGAGGCACAAAGGAATTGCTTTTTTACCATTTCGACCATCAGCATCCACTGGTCTTCCACACACAGCTTGACTGCAAAATCGTGTGTGAAGCTTGTGAATGGAACATATAGGTGAGGTCTATGGTTGTCTTGATTGCCTCTTCTTTCTCCACTGCACTATCATTCTCTGCCGCTGGAACTGCCATATGAAGGATGGTGCATGCAAGGTTTGTGTTGAATGTGTCAAATGTTTAGCCTATTGCCATGCAGAGCAGAGAAGGCAGAGATGCTCTTCTCTGCTCCATAAATTATGTGCTGAATTGCCCTCAGATGCAACGACCTGTTCACCCTGCACATCCTTTTTCTTCTCGTATCAGGAGCACTGTTGACATATTTCGTGAAGAGCATGGATGCTCCGTCTTTCACTGCACGGAAGTGACGACTTCAAAACTCCATGCACTTTTAAAAGGCCCACTTCGAAACATCACTTCTGCAAGCATATACTCTTTCTTATTTCAAATCTACCTAACCATGCTACTATGAAGTGTCTGTGGTAAATTGTGCAGCTTCATTGTGTGCAATGCAATCTTAATCATCACAGATTTCCTTCCACTACAGTAAAAGATTGCTATTAACTTCCATCAACTCACGCTTTACGCTTTGTTCATCGAAGATAATACCAGTGACTAGTACTATTGTGCCCTTTGCAATGAGGGACACAAATCTGGGTGCTTATGACTGTGATGAATGCCCCGGACCATTGATTATTCATATCCAATGCGTTTTACCATGGTGCGCTTGTATCACAGTGTAGTGCTCTCTTGCTAAACAGACTTCAGCCAAAATTGGATACAAGATGCTGCCATGTGATGTGGTGAATAGCCCTGTTCCTTTTTAACATCATATATATAGACTCATCTCCACAATAAGTAAGAATCAACAGAAAATGTGCTAATACCAAATAGTGTTTAATACAAGTCGCTGGAATAGTGCAAGTACCTGAAGACCCTGCTATTGTTGAACTAGATGAAAAAAAATGAAATTCTGCAGGAAAAAGTGGGCACATAATTGGAGGTACTCAAGAAAAGACGTGCAATGCTGGTCTCCAAAAGCCGGAAGCAAAGTGCATGCAGTTGCAGAATTGGGGAGGGACTTACCAATATGAGAAGAATATGGGAGTCGGGGGAACCTACATTTCCGTTTGATGTTTCGACCTACATTCTTATACAAGTCAATTGGATTTACTGCTGCAGTCGACATCCAAGATTGTTGTTCTCTGCAGTAAAAACGGATAAATTTCATATTTTTGAACTGGAAGACTTTTGTGCTTTATGTCATACATCAAAGTATAAACATTGGGATGCATAATTTGATTATGAATCAATTTGTCAGGAAGCTTGCTGGTCTAATTCTTTCCACAAATATGAACATCGGATGTGTGTAGTTTGTACAGACAAGTCTTGAGCTTCTGCATACGATCTATCTAGCTTTGTATTCATGAACTGTAAATTCTTTTCCAGCACATGAAGATGCGAAAAGTTTGGTTCTAACATCTACAGTCTGCCAAAATTCAGTAATCTTGAACTAAAGCCTCCAAAAAAGAAATCTACATGTCAGCATTCTTTTTTCACTTTGGCCCCAGCAACTTGAATGTCCGACGGAAGCAACAATTCAAGCTCCCGTCCAAAAACCAATCAGCCAGTGAGACAATGTAGTCTTAGATTGCAAATTGACGCATTTGCCACAGCAAATTTCTAATTGTCACCTCTCAGAGGTAAAATGAAGACCATATGATGCAACAACTCTCATTCTGTAATGGTAAGCTACAACTATATTATCATCGGAATAGCTAGAAAGCAGTAGTGGTGCATATGGGACAGAGATGAAAAAGCTGACATCTTTCATTTTGATTTGGATCACTCAACGATGTTAGAACAAGGCTTTTGAAATCGCAGCTGCGCTTGTGTCTCCAAGGCATCTATTTATCCTAGTTCATATGGATATATGAGCAAAACCATAGTATACCAGCAAAGAATGGAAAATGACACATGGATCAGCTGGCCAAACAGAAAGCTACAAAGAGATTCACCAGAAATCGAAGGAAACTTGCGACACCCGCAATGCTTTCAAAGAGGTCAGAAGCTTTAACCTCAAGAACAATATCTACCCTTTATATGCTACTAGTTACGGCCATTCTTCTCTTCGTAACAATTGTTGAGGTATCTTTAATCCCTTCGATAACAATAGATCCCAATATCTTTTGAGGGCTTGGCCTATCTTAATTGGATCTAGCTGCTACAAGGTCCATCGCCGTTCATGGCTAGGAATAGGAACGATACATAGGTGATTTTCACTTGTCCCCTGCTCTCCTTTCTTATGGTCGGGAGATAATTTGATGCCGAATTCTTGGGGACTCCTTAAGGCTTCCCATAAAGAGAACAAAGCCTTGAGTTGCCTCTTATACAAAACTAGCTTAGCTTCCTAGAGTGCTAATAATTTGTTTCAAAGTGGTGATACAATTAAATTTACTGAATCCAAACGGGGAACAGTCGAACAACTACGTCGCTCAGACTTCCGGCGTGAAACACAGACCCACGGTCGGGCGCAGAAAATGTGGCCGCGCTCTTCCACCACGCCATACATGAGACCACGCCGCACGGATAATCATGGGAACGAGTTTGTGGTAAAACCACAGACAAAGCTTTTGAATGAGGTCCCGCAGCATATGCACGGAAAGCAACAGGAACAGCACAAACCAGAGGACAGAGTGGAAGGAATCGTGGAGCAGCAACCACGCGAGCGAAAACACCGATGTCAAACCAGTGAAGTGGAAGAGGAGGTGCGCTGCTCCATCACAAGAAAGAGCAAGGCCGCGAGGCAGTGGTGCCCAATTAGCGACACGCCCCAATGAGAAATGCAGGAGGAGGCTGCAGATGGCGATGCGGGTGGCGAGGGGGTGGGTTTCCAAGGGTGAAATCGACTTCCCCTGGTAATCCACTTGGATGATGTTGACCAGGATTGAGACGATGGAGCTAAGGTCCATGGTGTTGTGAGGGATGAAATTCTTTTTGGCTAGGGTAAGGCACATGTTGCGAAACATTATATAACCTTTTTTTGTGGACTGACTAATAATGGTCAGTACCTTTAGAATACTAACCATTAATGGTCACTACCATGAACTAACAGGTGACCTTTAAAGTACTGACCATTAATGGTCACTACCAGTACCAGGAACTTGAACTAAAAAGTTCCTGGTACTCTAAAGGTCACTGCCAGGAACTTGAACTAAAAAGTTCCTGGTGTACCTACCAGGAACTAAAAAAGTTCCTGGTAGTGACCATTAATGGTCAGTATTCTAAAGGTACTGACCATTATTAGTCGGTCCACAAAAAAAGATATATAATGTTTCGCAACATGTGCTTTAGTCTAACCACCGGCCGGTGGCATGGATGGTAGATCCTTGGCCCTCCTCGGTGGAGGCCAAGGTTCGAAGCCCCTGCGAAGCAGAGAGGCTGAAGTGCTGTGTGGTGACTTAAGCGTAACGTCGGGGTGATGGTTTCCCTGCTAGCGTCACCGGAGGTTTATGACGCACTATCGGTGCAAGCTGGTTCCTCCTATTCCACAAAAAAAAAAAAAAAACATGTGCTTTAGTCTTGATTCAAAAAAAGAGTATAAAATGTTTCACAATATCTAAAGTAGTGAGCATGGTAGTGTCAACTCAAATGAAAGAGTATAAAATGTTTTGCAACATCCAAAGTATAGAGTATTCAAATTGACCCCAAAGAAAAAGTATAAAATGACGTCCCCATTTTTCATCCCTCACGACACCTCGCAACACCCAAAATAAAAACAATGTCCTGTGCCTAGACCCAAAAAAAAAAAAAAAAAAACAAAAAACGGAGTTAATACCTTGAAAAATCCAAACCGGTACACATGTAACAAATTTAACCAAAACTATTTTTTTTACCACCGAAAACCCCAAATTGGTATATCTGTGAAAAATTTACTCTGACTGACCATAAAAAATCATAAACTAGTACATTTATGACAAATTTACCATAAACTAATTTATTTGATCGCAAAAAACCCCAAACTAGTAAATTTGTGATAAATATACATTCCACTAAATTGGATTAATACCACAAAAAAATCACAAAAATTGTAAACTGTGACAAACGGAGCATAAAATCCCAAATTGGTATACCAGTCAACTGTCACGTGTCATTTAACTTAATAATTTGACAGTAAAAATTAACGAAACTAATAAAAGGTAAATTTGTCACAAATTTACCAGTTTGTGATAAATTTGTCAAAGGTATATCAGTTTGGATTTTTGTGATAAAAAAAATAGTTTAGAATAAATTTGTCACGGATGTACTAATTTAAGATTTTTCAGGGTATTAACCAAAAAAAAAAAAAATTATCTTGTGCCACTTTCCATGAAAAAACAAATATCAAATGATGTCCCTACCCTCACCCCTAATGACGCCATGGAGTGAATGAAGGCCTTGAACTGTCCGATTTATTTTTTATTTGGTTATATTCAAAAGGGAGAAAAGTACCAAAGAAAATCATAAATCTATTGTATTTACTTAAATTTAGTCTTAAACCTTATAATTGTGCCAATTTAGTAATTCCGATTAGTTTTGGTTGAATATTGCTTATGTGGACGGTTGTAAAAAAAATTACAATAATAATTTAATAATTTTTTCGAATTTTTACAATTTTTTTCCTTTCTTCTTCCTTTTGCCATTCATAGGCAATGGCCAAGTGGGTTGGCCTTATCAAATCTAGCCTAGGCGAGGGCGAGGGCTCCCCTCCCCTAGGCTAAGGCGGCCTCATCGAGGATTGCTCTCATCTGGTCAGGCCGGTGATCCTCACCCAAGTGAGGCCAACCTGCTTGGCCGAGTCACGTTGAATGACCCGCGTCTATATCGGTCATTTTCAATTAAAATTAGTTCGAAAGATTGAATTAGCAAAAAATTATGATTAAATTGTTATAATTTAAAGATTTAGATTATGACACAAATGCAATAAATTTAAAACTTTTCTGACATTTTTCCCCATTAAAGAGTCCTTGATCTGGCCAACATTTTTCCCCCATGACCTATCCTCACCCCTAGCATAGTTTGCAATATATATTGCGACATGAACATTTGTTTGTTGCCATGTTTACGCACAAACTCATTTATTTCTACGATTGTTGCGTATATTAAATCCTTCTAAAATACTTTTGAAGCAATTGGATATCTTTTCGATGAAATATTGCAAAAATAGGTTTAAGATGCCTTGGATTGTTGATGGAAGCATCACTTTTTTATGGGCTAATTTCCTTGAAAGATGCCCAACTTTAATTTTAATCTCATTTTGCCATGATTTTCTTTTGAAAAATTCGCAACTTTAATTAAGATCTCATACTTGGACATGGGATCACCATTTGATGCCACATGGTCCAACCATTGCTGCAGTCACATCGCCCCTAAGACCCTTGGGAAACTCTCTGAGTGAGAGAGAGAGAGAGAGAGAGAGAGAGATTACGGGCTTTGTCTAATTCAAAAAATGAGATTGAAAAGATAGATAGAAACCCGGGGGGGGGCGGGGTTGGGGAGTTGTAGTCAATAATGGGGGGTTTTAGCAAATTCAAAATTTTACCAAAAGAAACGTACAAATAAGTGGAATGAAGATGATACATCTTAGATGAAAAATACATGTGCATCATAATTTTTATTTCATCCAAATTGAATAATAAATATCATCTTTTTGAGAAAATAGAAAAGAAGGTATAGGGGAGGAATATTTGTGGAAACTTTTAAAGAAGAGAGAGACATGGGGGAAGGCCACGCGAAAGCACAGCGGGTGATGAGGGGTGAGTAAAAGGGGGAAGGAACGGGGAAGGGCATGAGTGAAAATCTGATGACTAAGTCTTGTTCACAAAGAAACTACATTGGGATAGTCAATAAGGGAGACTCAGAAGTTTTTGAAGAGAGGTTAATGTATCCATACATGCGCACACCCCAGTAGGAGAGAATAAATATTAAAAAAAAAAAGAGAACTTTGCCGTCTTCTTCTTCTTCTTCATTTTTTTCTTTTTTTTTTGCCTCGGAAAAAGGCCAAACAAGGTAGGACCTTGATTAGTCTGATAAATTCAAAATTTAAGCAAAAGGAACATACAAATTAATGGAATGAAGATGATACACTGTAAGGGAAAAATGTGCATGCATTATAATTTTTATTTCATCCAAATTGAATCATAAATGTCATCTTTTCAAGAAAACAGAAAAAACAAGGTATTGAGGAGGAATGTTTGTGGAAACCCTTAAAGAGGAGAGAGAAATGGGTGGAGGCCATGTGAAAGCACAACAGGGACTAGGGGTAAGCATGGTCCGGGTTGATCCGGGCCACCCCCTAACCCTAGGACCAATCCGTAAAGTGTCGATCCTCAATTTTTAGGATTGAGGACCGACCCTATTGAGCCTGGGACCAAGGATCGGACCGACTCAATGGGTTTGGTCCGGTTCCAAGGTCAACCCGAGACCGATCGATAATTTTTTTCGTCTTATTTTTTACACTCCCTAAAAAAGCAAACCTACAAATTCAAATTACATATATATTGACAATGTGGCATTATGCAACTAAACTATAAATACTAATATATATTTAGCAAATTTAAGATAATACAATAATAGAAATTTCGTTCCTACTAACCATTCATCGAGATATGGGACAAGATGGAAAGTTCTTGTAATCATCTATATTTAATATTCATAACATCATATGCAAAAGCGTTTTCCTGCATTTGATCATGTAGAGTCCACTTAACCAAAAATGAGATTCACACCACTTAACTAGCATTTAATCATATAGAGTCCACTCAACCAAAAAATGAATTTCACACCACTTGACTAGCAAATCACCATAACAACTGCAGTACTACTCTATTTTTCAAAAACTTCTACCATTTGACACAAATTGAAAAGCAAAGTACAGCTGAAATTCATTAGTAAAATACAATTAAACCATAAAAAGTTTAAAATACTTAATATAAACTATGAATATATAACTTCACATCTTGTTAATTCACTTAAACTTCTATACACCTGAAAACAAAACAAACGACAAATAATTAATACTCAACAAAAGTGTTAAATTGAAATTATTATTAGTGCTATTGATAGAACATCTCAATATAATATAATATAACATACATTTTACTTAGGTTTGAATATATAAAAGAATTATAAATAATATAATATAATATAATATAATATAATATACATGGTTGGTCCAGAGTTGGACTGACCCAAAACTCTTAGGACCGATAACCAACCCGCACAGTATTAGTCTTGAAATTTCAGGACCAAGGACTAATCCAATCCCCTTAAGAACCAGACCAGGACCGACAAGGTTGAGCCGATCCAGGGTCGGTCCAGGATCAACCCTAGACCACTGCTCACCCCTAATAGGGACGAGAAATAGGGTTGTGCAAATGAATCGAAAACAGTCTATGTTGCCCAAGAATCAATGATTTGTAAGGAAATTGGTTTGATTCTCGTTTTAGGTGTAAAACTGTCCACCCGAACCGAATCGATAATATATATTATATTTAATTTTTAATTAAAAAATGAAAAATCTTAAATCCTAGGTTTGATTAATTTTTACGTTAGAAAACGGCAAACGTGGCTGCGCTCTTCCACCATGCCATACGTGGAATTGAATCTCCATTCAAAGCGCCTTTTTAATTCCCAATTTGCCTTGGTGATCAGGCATTGAATCTCCTCACCCTGAGCGGAAGGTTGTACTTGCTTGGAATGTATGGCGTGCTGGTCTCCGATCTGCAGCTCAGCCCCACAGCTGTAAATTGTGTCGATTCTTCTTTCACGAGTCATGCCCCGAATTTAGCATGCTGTCCGCCCAAGAAAACCCGTTTCACCAACAGCCCCTACTTGAACACCTAGTAGGTGGACAATGAGTAGGATCGTCGTAATTGCCATGCGTGTGAGCAGGCTTCCTTCTTGCTATTTGGATGGCTGAGCGTTACCGCATGACCCGATATAGCTTTGTTTGCCTAGTCACAACTCTAAGCCTGACGACGATTCTAAGAACGTGACCATCCAACATTTTGCTCATTAGCATCTGCTCACAGCCCATCATGTCGGCACCAAAAGTCAAATCAAATGCAAAGCCCGCGAGGAGGTCTATGGTTGCTACAAGGTGCATATTCTTAATTCACAAGAGCAGCGCCGAATCTACCCCAGAGAAGCAACGCCCGTCTTTCCATTTCGCCCATCAGCATCCACTGTGGTCCCCCCACGTGAAGCTCGAAACCAGAATCTAGTGCAAAGCTTATGAATAGAACATACTAGGTGAGTTCTATGCTTGTCTGGATTGCCTCTTCTTTCTGCAATTCACGCTCATCCACTGCCGCTGGAGCTAGGTCATATGA
Source organism: Eucalyptus caleyi (assembly GCA_014182885.2). Lineage (NCBI taxonomy): Eukaryota > Viridiplantae > Streptophyta > Magnoliopsida > Myrtales > Myrtaceae > Eucalyptus > Eucalyptus caleyi. The sequence continues at coordinate 9,333,992 of CM024469.2, read as the reverse complement.
AAGATGGTGCGGGCAAGGCTTGTAATGAATATGTCAAAAGGTTTAGCCCATCACTGCCTGGAGCAGAGCTGCTTTCTGCTCCAGAAATCATGTGCTGAATTGCCCTCAGGCATGCAACACCCCGTTCACCCGGCACATCCACTTTTCCCGTATCAGGAAGGAACGATTACTGACGCATGTGGTGAAGAGCATTGACGCTGTCTTTCACTGCATAGGATGCGACTTCGACTTCAACATTCCATGCACTTTTGGAAGGCCCACTTTGAAACATCACCTCCACGAGCATCTACTCTTTCTTATATTAGATCTACTGACCCACGCTTCCTATGCAGTGTCTGGTAAATTTTGCACTTTCGACCTTCATGTTGTTGTGCAGTGCAGTCTTAATGTCAACCACGATTGCCTTCCACAATTAACACCAATGATAAAAGATGACCATCACCTCCATCAACTCACACTTTACACTTCGTCCATCAAAGATCAGGCCGGTGAGCATTATTGTGACCTTTGAGAGATAAAAGACCTGAATCTATGTACTTCCAGCTGCGATGAATGCCCTTGCGTATCGATTACTCATATTGAATGCGTTTTACCCCCAGTATGCTTTCATCACAGAAGTGCTCTCTCATTAAACTGACATTAGCCAACGAAGAAATACAAGATGCTGCCTTGTGAAGTGGTCAAAAGCCCGGTTCTTTTTTCTTTCTTCAACATGTTATATAGACTTATTCTCCACAATAAGTTATAATCAACAGAAAATATGGTAATACCAAATTTTTTTCAAATAATGGAAGTACCTGAAGACCCTGCTATTGCTGAACTAGTTGAAAAAATTGCAACTCTGCGGGAAAAAGCGGACTGAGTGAGCACACAACTGAAGGTACTAAAAAAATAACGGGCAATGCTGGTCTCAAAAAGGTGCAAGTGAAGCACATGTAGTTGCAGAGGTGGGGAGGCACTTATCCAGAAGAAAAGAATTGGGGTGGCAGGAGACAACCTTTTTGTTTGATGTTTCAGCTTACGTTCCTAAGCAAGTCAATCAGAATCACTGCTAACACTCGACATCCGAGATTGTTATTCTCTGCAGCAAAAGCAGATATATATCATATTTTTGAGTGTGAGACTTGTTTGCTTCATGTTATGAATTAATGTACTAACATTGTGATGCATAAATTGATTTTGGCAGGAAGCTTGCAGGTCATTATTTCCTCGAAAGATGAATATCAGATGTGTGTAGTTTGTACAGATTAGTCTCAAGCTTTTGTGTACTATCTATATGGCTTGGCATTCATGAGCGGCAAATTCTTTTCCACACATGAAGATGGGAAAAGTTCAGTTCTAACATTTGCAGTCTACCAAAATTTGGTTACATTGGACTAAAGCCTCTTGAAAAAAAAAAAAGTATATTTCAGCATTCTTTTCTCACCTTGGCCCTGGTAACTTGAATCAACTGAAGCAACAATTCTAGCTCCTGGACAAAAACCAATCAACCAATGAGACAAAATAGTCTTAGATTGTATTATTCAGATCCAAGAGCTTCTAGACACATACAGGATACTTCACAAAAGAAGTCACTGTCTTTATAAATCTTATTTGCTTAAGCAAGTTGATGCATTCTCTGCGACAAAGATCTAGTTGTCACCTCTCAGAGGTAAGATGCTGACTATATGATGTAACCAATCTATCTTTCTGCAATGACAAACTCAGACATTATTATCATCAGAATAGCTAAGAACAGCTAGTTGTGCTGCTGGAGGCACTAAGGACTCGGTTTTTTACCATTTTTCAACCATCAGCATCCACTGGTCTTCCACATGCAGCTCGACTGCAAAATCAAGTGCAAAGCTTGTGAAGGGAACATATAGGTGAGGTCTGTCTATAATTGTCTTGATTGCCTCTTCTTTCTCCACTGCACCATCATTCTCTGCCGCTGGAACTTTCATATGAAGGATGGTGTGTGCAAGGCTTGTGTTGAATGTGTCAAATGTTTAGCCTATCGCCAGGCGGAGCAGAGCTGCTCTTCTCTGCTCTATAAATTATGTGCTGAATTGCCTCAGATACAACGACCTGCTCACCCTGCACATCCTTTTTCTTCTCGTATAAGGAGGAGCACTGTTGACGTATGTCGTGAAGAGTGACGACGCTCTGTCTTTCACTGCACAGAAGTGACAATGACTTCAACACTTCATGCACTTTTGAAAGGCCCACTTTGAAACATCACATCCACAATTTTGCATTTTGGAAAACTCCTTTAACTCAATAGCCTTTGCATTTCCCCACAGACTTTCCCCAAAAGCCTTCCCAAATGCACCCTTACTCTTTCTTATTTTAAATCTGCCTAACTGTGCCACTATGAAGTGTCTGTGGTAAATTTTGCAAGTTCGGCTTTTGCAGTTGTGTGCAGTGCAATCTTAATCATCACAGATTGCCTTCCACTACAGCAAAATAATGCCATTAACTTCCATCAACTCACACTTTACGCTTTGTTCATCGAAGATAATACCAGTGAGTAGTACTATTGTGCCTTTTGCAATAAGATAAGGAGCATGAATCTGGGTGCTCATGACTCTGATCAATGCCTCACTCATTGAATACTCATATCAAATGCGTTTTGCCATGGTGCGCTTGAATCACAGTAGTGCTCTCTTGCTAAACAGACTTTAGCCAAAATTGGATACAAGATGCTGCCATGTGAGGTGAATAGCCATGTTCCTCTTTAACATCACTCATCTCCATGATAAGTAATAATCAACAGAAAATGTGCTAATACCAAATAGTGTTTAATACAAGTCGCTGGAATAGTGCAAGTGCTGAAGACCTGCGATTGCTGAACTAGATGAAAAAAAATTAAAATTCTGCAGGAAAAAGTGGGCACATAATTGGAGGTACTCAAGAAAAGATACACAATGCTGGTCTCAAAAGCTGGAAGCAAAGTGCATGTAGTTGCAGAGTTGAGGAGGGACTTACCAAAATGAAAAGAATATAGTAGTCGGGGAACCTACCTTTCTGTTTGATGTTTCAACTTATGTTCTTATGCAAGTCAATTGGATTCACTGCTACAGTTGACATCCAAGATTGTTGTTCTCTGCAGTAAAAACAGATTGAAAATCATATTTTTGAACTGGAAGACTTTTGTGCTTTGTGTCATGTACTGAAGTATTAACGTTGGGATGCATAATTTGATTATGAATCAATTTATCAGGAAGCTAGTTGGTCTAATTCTTTCCACAAAGATCTAGTTGTCACCTCTGAGAGGTAAAGTGCTAACTATATGACATAACCACTCTTGTCATTCTGCAATGACAAACTCAAACAAAATTATCATCAGAATAACTAAGAAGTGGTACCCGTGCATATGGGACAGATGAAAAAACTGACATTTTTCATTTTGATATGGATAACTGTCACGATAGAACAAAACTTCTATATTGCAGCTGTGCTCACGTCTCCAAGGCATCTATTTATCATACTTCATAACTTTATTTTGGCAACTAGAAACGACCGTATGACAACATTTGACACGTGCCAATGTGATAATAAAGAGTCAATATCTGAAAATGCTAGTAAAAGCACCATTTTCATTAACATGCCTCTTTTTCTCTTTCAGTAAAGAAAAAAACTTCCAAATCTTTTGGTCTAGTAGGATCTTCGGTAAACTTGAAACAAACAATGAAACATCTCCCCAACCTCCTCGTTGTAATGATTGTCAAAGTATTTTTGGTCTCTTCAGTAACATTCGCACTCCAGTTAAAGGTTACAATTTTTAAGTATCTGCTATTGAATAAGCGAAGCATTTGACGATCTGCCCGTCTTAAGTTCTTCTGTAGATCATGCACTTAGCTTCATTATTTGACTTAGGATAATGATAACTCTCCTGGGAATTGTTTTCCACAATAAGCATTCAGGCTTTTATAAACCTGAGAAGAAGATTAACTTCCAAGTTCATATCAAATGATAAAGGAACCTGCTGAAAATTAAAATCAATAGGATTTGGTCCTCCCACAGGAATCCGTAGGGATTAGTGTGAAAGCGCAATCCACAAACTGATGCATGGGACTCACCCTTGCCTGTGGAATGCAGAGGGAACAGAACCATGCTTATATTAGATCTACCAAACCATGCTTCCTATGCAGCATCTGTGGTAAATTTTGCAGGTTTGACTTTTACGGTAGTGTGCAGTGCAATCTTAATCATCACAGATTAACCTCCACTACAGTAAAAGATTGCCATCAATTCCTCCAACACATATTTTACACTTTGTCCATCAAAGATGATACCAGTGAGTACTAATATGACCTTCGCAAGATGATAAGGGACCCAAATCTAGATGCTTAGGACTCCAATGAATTCCCTTGCCCATTGATTACTCATATCAAATGTGTTTGACCCACGATGCACTTCCATCACACAAGGGCTCTCTTACTAAACAGACTTTAGCCAACAAATGGATACAAGATGCTGCCATATAATGTGGTAAATAGCCATATTCCTTTTTGAACGTCATATGTATGGACTCATCCTCCACAATACCAAACATTTTTAATAATCAACAGAAAATGCGCTTATACCAAACATTTTTTAATACGGAGTTCTTTGGAATAGTGGAAGTACCCGAAAACCCTGCTATATCTGAATTAGATGAAAAAAATTGCAACTCTACAGGAAAAAGCGGAAAGAACGAGCACATAATTGGAGGTACTCAAGAAAAGACGTGCAATGCTGGTCTCTAAAAGCTGCAAGTGAAGTGCATGCAGTTGTAGTGTTGGGGAGGCACTTACCAAGAAGAAAAAAAAATCGGGAGTCAGGAGAACCTACCTTTCTGTTTGATGTTTCAAGTCACGTTCTTATGCAAGTCAATTGGACTCACTCCTACAGTCAACATCCAAGATCATTGTTCTCTGCAGAAAAAGCAGATAAATATCATATTTTTGAAGTGCAAGACTTGTGTGCTCTGTCAAATTTCAAAGTACTAACATTGGAATGCATGATTTGATTATGAATCAACTTGTCAAGAAGCTTGCTGGTCTAATTATTTCCTCAGATACGAACATCAAATGTGTGTAGTTTGTACAGACTTGTCTCGAGCATCTGCATACTATCTATCTAGCTTTGCATACATGAACTGTAAATTCTTAGCACATGCAAGGTGGGAAAATTTCGGTTCTAACATCTGTAGTCAACCAAAATTCAGTTATCTTGAAATAAAGCCTCCTGAAAAATAATCTACATTTCAGTATTCTTTTCTCACCTTGGCCCCAGCAACTTGAATGTCAATGAGCCAGCGAGATGGCGTAGTCCTAAATTGCAAGTTAACACATTTGCCACAGCAAAGATCTAGTTGTCACCTCTCAAGAGGTAAAGTAAAGATTATATGATGTAACCACTCCCACATTCTGCAATGACAAAGTACAATTATATTATCATCGGAATAGCTAGTAAGCAGTAATGGTGTATATGCGAGAGAGATGGAAAAAGCTGGCATCTTTCATTTTGATTTGGATCACTCAATGATGTTAGTGTTAGATCAAAACTTTTGAAATTTTAGCTGTGCTTGCATCTCCAAGGCATCAATTTATCCCAGTTCATATGGATAAATGAGCAAAACCATAGTAGACCAGCAAAGAATGTAAAATGACGCATATTGATCCACTGGCCAAACAGAAAGGTACAAAGAGATTCACCAAAAAAAGAAGGAAATCTGCAACGCTCACTAATGTTTTCAAAGAGGACAGAAGCTATAACCTCAAGAACAATTCCTACCCCTTATATGGCTACTACAAAAGACCATTCTACTTGCCATAACAATTGCTGAGGTTATCTTCAATCTCTTCGATAACAATAGATCACAATTTCTTTTGAGGGCTTAGCTTATCTTAATCAGATCTAGTCGCCACAAGGTCCATCACTGTTCGTGGCTAGGAATAAGAAAGATACATAGGTGGGTTTGTACTTGTTCCCTGCTCTCCTTTCTTATGATCGGGAGATAATTTGACGCCGAAGGCTTGGGGATTCGTTATGGCTTTGGCTTCAGATAAAGAGAAGAAAGCCCCATGTGCATCTTATAAAAAACTAACTTAGGTTTCTTAAGTACTAATCATTTGATTTAAAGTAGTCATACGATTAAAATTAGAGTTTCCAAGCAGGGAACACTCAATCGAACAACTAGGGCGCTCAGACTTCCAGCAATAAACGCCGATCCACGACCGGGCGCGGCAGATGTGGCTGCACTCTTCCACCATGCCATACACGGGAGTGCGCCGCACGGATAATCATGAGAACGAGTCTGCGGTAAAGCCACAGACAAAGTTTTTGAATGAGGCTGCGCAATAGACTCACGGGAAGCAACAGGAGCAGCACGAACAACCAGAGGACGGAGTGAGAGGAGTCGTGGAGCAGCAACCACGTGAGCGAAGCCACCGATATCGAACCGGTGAAGTGGATGAGGAGCTGCGATGCTCCATCGGCGAGACGCACCAACAAGAAATGGAGGAGCAGGCTGCAGATGGCAACGCCGGTGGCAAGGGGGTGAGTTTCGAAGGGCGAAATCAACTTCCCCTGGAATTTCACTTGGATGAGATTGATCAGGATAGAGACGATGGAGGTAAAATCCATGGCGCCGGGTGGGGTGAAGGCAGGAACATTGTTCGTGGTTCTTTTATGCAGGTTACGTTTTTAGGGATGTCTGTGTTTCACAGACAACCTGAAAGCATAACCTATTGACTTTATATCGTGTTAGAAAAAAAAGACTTTGTTCGGTGCTGATTGAGTTCTCGTTTTTCTTTTCTCGGCAGTGGGTCCGCACATCAATACGTAATAACCAGGAAGATTCATGTGCAAGAGTAAAGTTCCACTAATCGGGCTGGCAAAAAATAATAAATAAGAGCAAAGCAGTAAGCCCAAGCCCAAGTGTCTCGTTAAAGTCCCTTCTTTGGTCTTGCCTCAATTGATGCCGTGTTGAGGGAATTACTAGAGCGAAAAGACAGAGAGATGAAAACCAAGAACACGAGAGAGAGAGAGAGAGAGAGAGAGAAGGAAAGCAGAGCCCGGAGAAACCGAGAAAAAGACAGGATACAAAGGGGCCTCTTGCTGTATGCACCGGATAATTTTTTCTTGCCAATCAATAAGGATTCGAAACTTTTATTTATCTAATTGAAGGAGTTTTCGTAATTAAATTGTAAATTAGGTTTTGTATGGATCTATGTTGCTAGGTCGATTCTAGAGATTTGTAAGCTATGAAATTATGTTGTAAAGAAATTTCAGGGTATTGCATAATAGGACTTTAGAAAAGTTAATGTAGGTTTATGATTTGATTGGGATAAATTTTTAAAATTTTGTGCATTGCTAAAAACAGTTTTCGAATTACTATGTTTGGCAATGAATTTCACCCTTCTCCAACCATCTTTTGGCTTTATGATCTTTAGTAATTTGAAAGAGTTTTTTTTATTGAAAGTAAGCTCGCTTGAATTGGAGTTTTAAAATGCGGTCGACTCTGTTTGCAAAGTAATTGTTCAAAGGTCATTTGTCAAATGGTCGATTTGAGTCAAGAATATGGTATTGCCTACTAAAGTTTCAGTTGAGGTTAGTTGACATGTAAGTTTGACATTTAGATCAACTTTGATAGGACTATGAGACTCTTCGAGCGGTGTAACTTTCGATTTGCATTTTATTTAGGGGTGGTTGTTATCCTCTACAAATTTGTAAGCTCATGTCTTAAAAGCGATAGGGATTTTATATATTATAAGTTGTGAAAAGCATTGCACAAAATGATTTTTTTAAAATTAAAAATTAATGTTTGAAATATATTTGTTGCATAAAATCAAATGGAGCATTTACTACCCTTTTGGTATATAATTTATTAGTATAAGGTTGCTTTAAAGTGACATTATTCATATTTTGATTTTATTGTACATAATATATTGGATTTGGATAAATGAATCTCTAGTATTGCTTTATCATAGTAGATTCTTGATCTATTTAGGAGAGATTTGGATTAGTCATTAAGCCGTGATTACTCATACTATTCATTCCAAATCTTTTTCTAGTAAGCTAAAGTAGGACATGAGCGTTATTAGTGGGAAATTATTTACAGTTGGATTTGGATGTGAGTTTAGATACTTATATATGTTTGGGATGATATTTGTGAGGTTTAATTGAGTTTGGAGATACAGTCATACTTTTATTTTTAATGAATTTTAGATCTCTTGAGTTTGTAACCAACTCACTATTTATCAAGTATATAGATGAATATATATTTTGATAATTTTATATTGCATCCTTTGGGTAAGAGTATGGTGGTGTCGTTTTCCTCATTTTATAGAGTTGGGGTGTAAGGATAGATAAAGGAGAAATCTTATTCGCAAAGTCAACAAAATGAAAACATACATCAATATATCATTATTGTTTCTCTATATCATTATAATCTTATTAATTTTTCATACTGCAATAATAGTCACTCCTCTCTTTCTCTAATTATCCATTTATTGTGCAAATAATATATCACAACATGAGCATTCTCGTGTCCCCATGTTTTATGCATGAACTCACCTATTTCTATAATTGTTGCATATACAAAATCCTATTAAAGTACTTTTGAAGCAGTGGGCATTTTCTCTTGGTGAAATATTGCTAAAAATGGTTTCCATCTTAACAAAAGATTGCATTTTCTTCGGTTTGAGACACCTTGGATTGTTGATGGAAGTATGAACTTTTATGGGCTAATCTCTTAAGAAAAATCTCAAATTTTAATTTTAATCGCAATTCTACCTTGATTTTTTTTTTTTAAGAAAAAGAATTCCCAACTTTCTTGAAAGCGGCCATTGGATCATCATGTGACACCGCATAGTCCAACCTTTGCAATGTGAACACCGAAGCTTCCCCTAAGACCCATTGGAAACTCTCTTAGAGAGAGAGAGAGAGAGAGTCATTAAAGGAGATTGAAAAGTAGCTGACAAGAGGTTTATATATACACGCAAACACCTTAGCATGAGACAATAAATATGATAAAAAAGAGAGCATTCTGTCTTCTTCCTCTTTTGCCTCAGAAAAAGGATTTGACCCAGTTCAAAATCAAGGTCGGACCAATCGTTACTTTGATTAGTATAATAAATTCAAAGTTCCAGCAAAAGAAGCGTACAAATTAGTGAAAGGAAGATGATCACCACAGATGAAAAATACGCATGCATCATAATTTTTGTTTCATCCAAATATAGTTCATTCCATAATTTGGACAGGTTTACTTGTAACTACTCAGAAGAGCACCTCTCTATTTTGTTTTCAACTCAGCTTTATAATTATTGAATCTCCCCCTAGAGATGCAACGCCGGGATCACCATCTCTCTTCCTGTCGATTAATTGGTAGACCTCCAATGTTATGCCTGCTTTCCCGCTGCAGCGAATGCAATTTCAGCCTCGACATGGACTGGGCGGCTATAAGTCTAGGTTCACAAGTCCTGGAGGGCAAGAAAGGCCCAGTTTTTTTGCCATTTCGCCCATCAGCATCTACTTGGTGTCCTCCACGTGAAGCTTGAAACCTGAATCAGAGTGCAAAGCGTAATAGGTAAGGTCTATGTTTGTCTGGATTGCCTCTTCTTTCTCCAATTCACAATCATCCGCTGCCGCTGGAGCAGTGCTGCTCTTTCCTGCTCCATAAATCATGTGCTGAAATGCCCTCAGTTATGCAACACCCTGTTCACCCTGCACATCCACTTCTTCCCGTATCAGGAAGGAACGCTCACTGACGCATTGTGAAGAGCACTGACGCTGTCTTTTGCTGCGCAGAATGCAACTTCGACATCAAAATTCCATGCACTTTTGAAGGGCACACGTTGAAACATCACCTCCACGATCATATACTCATTCTTGTATTAGATCTATTGACCTGCACTACTGATGCAGTGCCTGGTAAATTTTGCACATTCGACTTTCACGTTTTTGCGCAGTGCAATCTTAATGTAAATCATGATTGCCTTCCACAGTTACCACCAACAATTAAAGATGGCCATCACCTCCATCAACTCACACCTTACACTTCGTCCATCAAAGATGATGCCAGTTAGTACCTCTGTGACCTTTGAGAGAAAAAAGACCTGAATCTGGGTGCTTCTGGCTGCAATGAATGCCCTTGATTACTCATATCGACATGCGTTTTACCCACGGTATGCTTTCATCACAGAAGTGGTCTCTCACTAACCTGACTTTAGCCAACAAACAGCTACAAGATGCTGCCCCATGATGTGAATAGCCCTGTTCTTTTTTCTTTTGTTACATCATATACAGACTCAAATCTCCACAATAAAATATAATCAACAGGAAATATGGTAATACAAAATTTATTTTGAAGTAATGGAAGTACCTGAAGCCCCGCTGTAGCTGAACTAGATGAAGAAATTGCAATTCTGCAGGAAAAAGTGGACAGTGAGCACACAATTGGAGGAACTCCAAAAAAAGACTTGCAATGCTGGTCTCAAAAAGCAGCAAGCGAAGTGCATGTAGTTGAAGAGTTGGGGGGGGAGACCTCTTATCCAGAAGGAAAGAATTGGGGAGGCAGGAGACCACCTTTCTGTTTGATGTTTCAGCTTACCCACTTATATGCAAGTCAGTTGGAATCACCGCTAACACTTGACATCCGATATTTTTATCTTCTGCAGCAAAATCAGATAAATATCATATTTTTGAGCATAAGATTTGTGTGCTCTGTGTTATGAATAGGAGTACTAACATTGGGATGCATAACTTGATTACAAATCAACTTGTTAGGAAGCTTGCCAGTCTTATTATTTCCCTGAAAATGAATATCAGGTGTGTGCAGTTTGTGCAGACTTGTCTCAAGCTTTTGCATACTAGCTATCTAGCTTTGCTTTCACGAGCTGTAAATTCTTTTCCAGCAAGTGAAGATGGGAAAAGTTCAGTTCTAACATCTGCAGTCTACCAAAATTCAGTTATATTGAACTAAAGCCTCCCAAAAAAGAAATCAAGCGTTCTTTTCTCAACTTGGCCCTGGCAACTTGAATCTCCAACCAAAGCAACAAAATTCTAGCTCCTGGCTGAAAACCAGTCGGGCAGAGAGACAACATAGTAATTGCATAATTCAGATCCAAAAGCTTCTTGATACATACAGGATACACCACAGAAGAAGTGTCTTTATAAATCTTGTTGCCGAAGCAAGTTAACGCATTCGCTGCAACAAAGATCTAGTTGTCACCTCTCGGAGGTAAAATGCTGACTATATGATGTAACCACTTTGTCATTCTGCAGTTACAAACTCAAACAATGTCATCATCAGAATAGCTAGTAAGCAGTACCCGTGCATACAGGACAGAGATGAAAAGACTGACATTGTTCATTTTGATTCTGCTAGATCTATGGCAATAGAACAAGGCTCTGACATTGCAGCTGTGCGCATGTCTCCAAGGCATCTATTTATCCTTGCTCATATGGATAAATGAGCAAAACCATTGCATATGGTCAAAGATTCTGTAAAATAATACATATAGATCCATGGTCAAACAGAAAGTTACAAAGAGATTTGCCAGAAAAAGAAAAGCAAAACTACAACGCTTGCCATATTTTCAGAGAATTCAGGAGCTTTAACCTCAAGAACAATTTTGACTTTATTTTGGCAACTAGTAACAACCATATGACAACGCTTGACACGTGGCAATTTGATGATAAGGAGTTGGTATCCGAAAATGCTAGTAAAAGTACCTTCTCTCATGAATGTCCCTCTTTTTCTCTCCAGTAAAAAAAAAAAAAAATTCCAAATCTTTTGGTCCAGTAGGATCTTAGGTAAACTGGAAGCAAACAATGAAATATCTCCCCAATCTTCTAGTCGCAATAATTGTCAAATTATTTTTGTCTTTTCAATAACATTTGCCCTTTCGTTGATGGTAACAATTTGAAGTATCTGCTACTGAATTAGCAGAAGCATTTGACAGTCTTGCCATCTTAAGTCATACTGCTGATCAACTTCTTAGCTTCATTATTTGACTTAGTATCACGATAACTCTCCTGGGAATTATTTTTCACAATAAGTATTTAGGCTTGCAGATATATGTGAGAAGAAAATCAACTGCAAGTTCAAATCAAATGATGAATGAACCCACATGAAAATTAAAATGCATATAATTTGGACCTCCCACAGGAATTTGTAGAGATTGGCGTTTAAGACCACGATCCACAAACTGATGCATGGGACTCACCCTTGACTATGGAATGCATGTCACAAAAGCAAGGCGAAGTTGAGCACTCTACTGCCAGCGGGACACTTTGCCAGCCAGGCTTCTAGAGAAGAGGAGTTTTGGTGAAGCCAATTCAATTTTGGGCAACCAAACCCTGCAACTGATGAGAAGTTCCTATGGATTAAAGGGTAGCATACATAATTGATGGAGTAGATAGAAACAATTGCCTGAGAAGGAAGAATGGTCAACCCAGAAAGAAAGATACTGTTGTCTGTGAGACATACTTTCACTGAAGATGAATCATCTATTGCTCTTTCCAGTTTCCATGGCCAACAACATTTATCACACATATTGCTTTCATTGGAAATGATGGTACCAAATTTTTGCTAACATAATTTGATTTGCTTTATACCTGCAATCCTGCACATCACATACAAAATGGGTAACCTTCAGAGTCCGGATAAAAGAATTTATTACCATCTGCATCTAAATCATCGGTTCAGTCCTCAAATCACATCCCATATTTCTGTTCAGCCCTTCAAATAATGACATGTATTATTATGCTCCAAGGTTACATGTTTTCTCTGATCTGTTCTTGAGAAACTGCTCGTTTTGAGGACTCTAAAATCACTGAAAGGTATCTATAAATACTTATCTTGGAGCTGCGCTATCATTTTATTTCCTAGCAAACTTAGTCACTCATTGTCTGGAACACTAAGTCTATGGTAAAAGTTAGATGTGATCAACGGATGGACCCAAGAGGGAATGGCTTATCAAGGCTCGTCCATATTCTTAACAGACTTGTCACAAGGAAATACGTGAACTCACCAGTCTAGTGATATATACATTCCAATCAGTATTTTGCATTTATATATGAAAACCTTCTCTTGCCAGTTGGATCCATCAATTGTTACTGCACGGCCCAAGATTGCTTGTCCTCCTAATGAGGATTCTCAGAATGTGGCCATTCAAAAAATGCTCATGAGCATCTACTCACATCCCATCATCTGGGGATGAAAAATAGAATCAAATGCAAAGCCTGCGAGTAGGCAATCTTGGGGGAGGCCTATGGATGCTATGCTTGCATATTCTTTCTCCACAAAAGCTGCATCGAATCTCCCCCAGAGATGCAACACCTGTTTCTCCTGCTTCTCTCCATAATTACCGTCTCTCTTCAATAAATTTGAGGAGCTAAACATAACGTCTGCCATGGTTTCCTACTGTCAGTGAATGCAAATTCAGCCTTGACATGGACTGCATGGCTTGAACTCTATGTTTGCAAGACCTGAAGGGCAAGAAGGACTTGGTCTTTTACAATTGTGACCATCAGCATCCACTGGTCTTCCACACGAAACTCGAAAGCAGAATCAGGTGCAAAGCTTGTGAACAGAACATACCAGGTGAGGTCTATAGTCATCTGCCGCTGGAACTGTCATATGAGGGATGGTCCATGCGAGGCTTGTGATAAAGCGTCAAATGTTTAGCCTATTGCTGGTGGAAGTAAAGCTGCTCTTATGCTCCATTAATCATGCGCTGAATTGCCCTCAGTCATGCAAGAACCCGTTCACCCCACACATCATTTTTTCTTCTCATATTAGGAAGGAGCACTGTTGAAATATGTCGTAGAGTGTCGGCTCTCTATCTTTCACTGCATGGAATGTGACTATGACTTCAACATTTCATGCACTTTTGAAAGGCACACTTTGAAACAACACCTCCATGAGCATATACTCTTTCTTATTTTAGATCTAATGAACTGTATTTCCTAAGCAGTGTCTCTAGTAAATTTTGCAGGTTTGACTTCAATGGTTGTGTGCAGTGCAATCTTAATCATCACAGATTGCCTTCCACCACAGTAAAAGATTGCCATTAACTTTCATCAATTCACTCTTTACGATTCATTCATCAAAGATGATACCAGTGAGTACTATTGTGACCTTTGTGAGAAGATAAGGAACCTGAATCTGAGTGCTTACATCTGCCATGAATGCCCCTGCCCATTGATTACTCATATCAAATGTGTTTTGCCCACAGTGCGCTTTCATCGCAGAAATGATCTCTTACTAAACAGACTTTAGGCGACAAATGGATACAATGCCATATGATGTGGTGAGTAGCCATGTTCCTTTTAACATCGTATATATATATATATATATATATATATTCATCCTCCACAATAAGTAGTAATCAACAGAAAATGCTCCAATACCAAACACTTTTTAAATCAGGTTGCTGGAATGGTGGACGTACCTGAGACCCTGCTATTGCTGAACTAGATGAAAATATTGCAATTCTGCAGGTAAAAGTGAAAAGAATGAGCACACAATTGGAGGTCCTCAAGAAAAGACGTGCATTGTTGGTCTTGAAAAACTGCAAGTGAAGTGCATGTAGTTGCAGAGTTGGGGAGGCACTTATCAATATGATAAGAATTTCCTTTCTGTTTGATGTCATGCAAGTCAATTGGTGTCACTGCTACAGTCGACTTCCAAGATTGTTGTTCTCCGCAGTAAAGCAAATAAATATCATATTTTTGAAGACTCGAGTGCTCTATGTAATGAGATGAGGTGTTGATATTGAGATGCATAATTTGATTGTGAATCAACTTGGCAGGAAGCTTGCCGGTCTAGTTATTTCCACAGACACACATGTGTGTAATTTGTACAGAATTGTCTCAAGCATCTGCATACTATCTATCTAGCATTGCACACATGAACCGTAAGTTCTTTAGCACATGAAGATGGGAAAATTTCAGTTTTAACATCTAAAGTCTGCCAAAATTTAGTAATCTTAAACTAAAGCCTACAGAAAAAAATTGACATTTCAGCATTCTTTTCTCACCTTGGCCCCGGCAACTTGAATGTCAGTCAGCCAGTGAGACAATGAAGTCTTAGATTGCAAGTTAACACATTTGCCACAACAAAGATCTAGTTGTCACCACTCAAAGGTCAAATGAAGACCATATGATGTAACCACTCCCACATTCTGCAATGACAAACTACAACTATATTATCATCGGAATAGCTAGTAAGCAGTAACAGTGTATATGCGAGAGAGATGAGAAAGCTAACATCTTTCATTTTGATTTGGATCACTCAATGATGTTAGTGTTAGATCAAAGCTTTTGAAATTGCAGCTGTGCTCACGTCACCAAGGCATCAATTTATCCTATGGATAAATGAACAAGAACATAGTACACCAGCAAAGAATGTAAAACGACATATCATCCCACTGGCCAAACAGAAAGCTATAAAGAGATTCACCAGAAAAAAGAAGGAAATCTACAACACTCAACCATGTATTCAAAGAGGTGAGAAGCTCTAACCTCAAGAACAATTACTACCCCTTATATGGCTACTAGAAACAACCATTCTACTCGTCATAACAAGGTCATCTTCAATCTCTTCGGTAACAATAGATCCAAATTTCTTTCAAGGGCTTAGCCTATCTTAATCAGATCTAGTCACTACAAGCTCCATCACCGTTCAGGGCTTGGAATAGGAAAGATACATAGGTGGGTTTGTACTTGTTCCCTGCTCTCCTTTCTTATGATCGGGAGATAATTTGACGCCGAAGGCTTGGGGATTCCTTACGGCTTTGGCTCCAGATAAAGAGAAGAAAACCCCAAGTGCCTCTTATACAAAACTAGCTTAGGTTCCTAAAGTACCAATCATTTGATTTAAAGCGGTCATACAATTAAAATTACTTCTTCCAAGCAGGGAACAGTCGAACAACTACGGCGCTCGGACTTCTGGCATGGAACGCAGATCCACTGGGCACGGCAAATGTGGCCGCGCTCTTCCACCATGCCATACACGGGAGCGCCCCGCACGGATAATCATGAGAACGAGTTTGTGGTAAAACCACAGCCAAAGTCTTAGAATGAGGCCCCGTAACAGACGCACCGCAAGCAACAGGAACAGCACGAACCAGAGGAGGGAGTGGAAGGAGTCGTGGAGCAGCAACCACGCGAGCGAAAACACCGATGTCAAACCGGTGAAGTGGAAGAGGAGGCGCGCTGCTCCATCACAGGAAAGTGCAGGGCCGAGAGGTGGTGGTACCCGAGTAGCGACACGCCCCAAAGAGAAATGCAGGAGGAGGCTGCAGATGGCGACGCGGGTGGCGAGGGGGTGGGTTTCAAAGGGTGAAGGCGACTTCCCCTGGAATTTCACTTGGATGAAGTTGGCCAGGACAGAGACAATGGAGGGAAGATCCATGGTGCGACGGGGACATTATTTATACTTTCCATCTATGCGCAAGGGAGTCATGGTTCAAGGACATGCTTTCCCGACTTTAATAATCCGACGCCGATTATTAAAGTCGGAAAAGCATGCCCTTAAAAAATGTTAAGGATATGATGATCCAAAATCGGATTATTAAAGTCGGAAAAGCATGTCCTTGAAAAATGTTAAGGATATGATGATCCAAAATTGGATTATTAAAGTCGGAAAAGCATGTCCTTGAACCATGACTCCCTTGAAAAATGTCAAGGATATGATGATCCAAAGTCGGATTATTAAAGTCGGAAAAGCATGTCCTTGAACCATGACTCCCTTAAAAAATGTTAAGGATATCTTTAAAGGAAGATACCCGTTGCATCTTCAAATTTTTAAAAGGGAACTTGGAAAAAGGGCATTTGGATGTCCTTGATTGGAATGGACGTCCAAAATTGAGAGTATTAGATTGATGTCAAAAGAAGATTATTAACTTGATGTCCGTGCCTCTTTCCATGAAAAAATAAATATCAAATGATGTCCCTACCCTCACTCCTCACCACACTATAGAGAGGACGAAGGCCTTAAACTTTCTGATTTATTTTTTATCTGGTTATATTGACAAGGGAGAAAAGCCATAAGCCTATCGCATTTATATTTATTTAGTCTTAAATCTTATAATTATATCAATTTAGTCATTTTAGTTAATTTTGACTAGATACTGTTATGGACCCACGGAAAACTTTTAATAATAATTTAATATTTTTTTTTTCTCTAACTTTTTTTCTTTTTTTCTTTTTTCCTTTCTTCCTTCTTTTGCTGATGATAGGCAATAGCCGAGCAAGCTGGCCTCACCAAATCTAGCTTAGGCGAGGCTAACCCTCATAAGGCCTCGCCCAAGCCAAGGTGGCCTTGCTTGGGATTGCTCTCGCTTGGCCTAGCCTAGCCTATGGTGGGCAACGACGACCCTCACTCAGGCCAACCCACTTGGAAATGGCTAAGGAAGAATAAAGAAAAAATAAAATAATAATAATAACAAATAAAAAATTGAATTACTATAAAAAAATTATATATATTAGGGCTAGATGTGCCATGTAGGACAACTAATGTCCATATCAGTAATTTTTGACTAATTTGTCGAAAGGACTGAATTGACACTAATTCAAATTGACACAAATATAATAGATTTATAATTTTTCTTTAAAAAGTGATATGTCCAACTTTAATTTTGAGTGACCTTATCCTCACTCTGCATAGGATCCATCAGTACATAATAACCTAAAATATTTATCTTCATCAATGAAGTTGCAAGAAATGGGCTTGCAAAAAATAATAAATAAGAGCAAAACATTAAGCCCAAGCCTAAGTGTTTCATTTTAGCCCTTTCTTTAGTCTTGCTTCATTGCAAGGGAAATTACAAGAGCAGAACGGAGGAGAGAAAACAGAGCCTGGCCAAGAAGAACAAAAAAGAAAAGAAAAGAAAAGAAGGAAAGAAACGGAGAAAAAGAGAGAGAGAGGAAACAAAGGGGGCTTTAGCTCCATGCACGCTTGGGAGAACTCGACAAGACGGATTAATTCTAGCTGGTAGCAACTACTTTTATTTATCTAAGTGCAGGAATTTTCGTAATTAAGCCGTAAATTATGATTATTCAGATTATGCAGTGTAGACAACAAGAGAGAAGGAGACGATCTGGGATGCTTCATGTTCTCTGTAATGTGTTTCGTTTCCCGAAACTAGCTGAAAGTACCGCAATATTCATGCTAAATTGCTCTTGCATGTTCCCTGTTAACTTGCCATTATGCGATTGGTTTTGCAATGACCACATTGCATTTGTGATTCTCCTCATGCCATTCATTTCCTCATGAATGATAAGTCGGAGGGAATAATTTGATCCAGGAGTTCTGATATTCGTTGCAATGTACTTGTTTAGGGTAAGTTGGTGTTTTGATTTGAAGTATGCAATGTACCTCCTGATCTTTCCATGGCTTTTTTGCTACTGAGATGACATTGGCAGCAAAAGCAATTGTACTACTAGAATTTGGTTCACAATTTAAGAAGCATCGAAGCCTTCATATTGTGTCTAACACTCCGATACGTTCCAACACGCGGTGAATGAGTGTCAAAAAATCCGACACGTGGTCATGTCTCTTGACTTGTGAGTATGGAATTTTGACACGTGATTCTGATATGTATGGTGTCAATTTCAAAAATTTTCAATAAATGATGGGTCAAAATATATAATAATAATAATAATAATAATAATAATAATAATAATAATAATAATAATAATAATAAATGGTGATAGAAAGACTTCTTGTTATATTTGATGGTGGAACGTGCATTATTTTTATTTTCTACTTTTTGTTAAATATTAAATTTAATAGTGGAATGTGGATTCTTTGATTTTTCTTCCTTCAACTTTTATGGATTATTGGACCGGAATGCAATTGAATTTATCAAATCAAAATAATGAATAAAAATTTATCATTTTATATACAACATGTCATGACATGTGGAAATTCTTTATTTTTTGAAAAATGATATGTTGCATGTCGCGTGTCAATGTTGATACTACTTAGTTCACAATCTTACTATTATAGCTCTTAATAAAGTTAGGTTAGAATAGAACGGCTTCCAAGAACCTTTTGATATGAGCTCTACACCTCTCTAGTTTTCCTTTTTCCAAATGTAGTCCTTTCTATCATTTTAATTGGTCTACTTATAATTACTCGGAAGAGTACCTCCCTAATTTG
This sequence comes from Eucalyptus caleyi, assembly GCA_014182885.2. Lineage (NCBI taxonomy): Eukaryota > Viridiplantae > Streptophyta > Magnoliopsida > Myrtales > Myrtaceae > Eucalyptus > Eucalyptus caleyi. Next base: position 9,314,851 of record CM024469.2, on the reverse strand, counting down.
TTTGTTCTTTCTTGAAATGTTCTCCTGGGTCTTTGTTGTCATAATTTATACTAATGCCAACTTTTGACCTATGCATCTAAATTTAGTCTAACTAGCGGAAGCCGTAGGTTGTATATGTGAACTAGGTCTATAACAACTTAGATCTATATTTTGCTTTCAAGATAAAAAATGTGGACAATTATTAAATTTTTGAAAATGAAATTGAGTTTTATTCAAAGATAATAAAAATACAAGTTTAATTGTAACTACTACTTTGGTGAACCTTATCCACATAGCTTACGGTGCATCATATTATACGTAATTGTTTTTCGATAATGACCCCTCACATCCTTTTTCTTCTTGCATCAGGAAGGAGCGCTGTTGACATCTGCCGTGAAGAGTGTTGACGCTCTGTCTTTCGCTGCATGGAAAGTGACTACGACTTCAACATTCCATGCACTTTTGAAAGGCCCACTTTGAAACATCTCCCCCACGAGCATGTACTCTTTCTTAATTTTGATCTTCCGAACTGTTCTTCCTATGGTTTGGGGAGATTTGAGTTGAGGTTCGGGGGAGATTTGGGCGACTGCGCGAGCGAGCGAGGGGTTTGGATTTGGGCGACAGCATCACATTCTCCGATCATCAACCGACAACTCCTCCATTCAAAAACGCAGTTGCAGAAGAAGAACAAGGAGAAAATGAGAAATCGTCGTGAGATTGAAGAAGCAGGCGCGCGAAACACAAGAAAGCAAGCATCTTTTCGGGCAAAACATTCGGATTCGTTCAAGAAGATTCCGCAACATGAAGACAGTAAAAAGCGAACTCCATGGAAACCGTGGAGTCAGCTCGAAACTCTAGAAACGTAGAGAGAGAGAGACCGACGGCGAGGGGATGAGGAGGAGGAGGAGGGAAGCGGCCGTGGAACGGAGAGGGGATGCGGTTGCAGAGGCTCGCCACCGCGGCCATCCTCTCTTCCGCCGTCGCCAACCACCAGCGTCCGGCGACCACTCTCTCTCTCAGTCAGAAGTGCCCCAGCACAGGAGAGAAACTGAAAGGCCAAGCAAAAGATCCACAGCGCGCCACGTGGCGACTTCCCATACAATGCCACCGTATATGCTTTCTCCAGTTTTGGTTCCTACACCAAAACAACCGCGACCGTTGATTGTCGTATATTGATGAAATCCTTCGGAAAACGCTTTTTTCCAATGCTCTTTTGGTAATCAATTTCAGTTTTGCAAATGCATCTTTTAGAACGAGAAAAGTCGTGTAAAAAATGGTCCGGTCAAAAGGAAAAACAGCACCGGTTATTGTCAAAATGTTTAAATTGGCATACAATAAAGCTTGTTTTTAAAATTTCTATTCATATTGAGAATTTTCATTTTCTTTTTGTCAGGATAAAATTATTATCAAAAGTTAAAAAATTAATGCTGTGGATTATTTGTCTTTTCATTTTACCTATCAATATTATGTATGAACACATCTCAAATTTTGGTGTCTCATCCAACGTTTACCATTATAGCCTCGCATTTTAGAATCCGCTCTAATTAAGTCAAGTAGTTATGGGGTTATACTATAAAATAACTCTTTTGGGATGGGAGAAAACATCTGCATTTTCTCCTAATTGTGGAAAGAAACGACTTGGGCTTAAGCAAGAATCGTTTAATTTGAGTTGAGATTTGAAGAGATTTGAGCGAGATCTTAGTTTGCTCTTTAGATGAGAGTGTTGGGTGAGCATTTGAAGATTTGGGCAAGAAACTAGCACAACAACGATTTTTTTCTTTTTAAATTACCGTGGAAAACGTCGCCATTTTGATCTCCGGTGATTAGTTAGAGTAAGCCTTTTGCCAATCTGGCCAAGTAGGACGGGCATCACTTATTTGACATTTACGAAAGCATTTTCAAGCTAAATTAGCCGAAAAGATTAAATTGATAAATTATTAAAAAGTTAAGATTTTTTTTTATTTTTTATTTTTTGTAATTTTCCCGAGACATTCACCGGAAAAAGAAGGAAGTCTGCAACACTCATAATGTTTTCAAAAAGGTTAGAAGCTTCGATGTCAAGAATAATATTTGCTTAATGTAGCTACTACAAACATTTGACCATTCTTCTTCTAGTAACAATTGTTGAGGTTATCTTCGATCTCTTCGATAACAAAAGCTCGCAATTTCTTTTGAGAGCTTAGCTATCTTAATCAGATTTAGTTGCTACTATGTGCATGACCATTCATGGCTAGGAATAGGAAAGAAACAAAGGTGGTTTTGTACTTGTTCCCTGTTCTCCATTCTTTTTATGGTCGGGAGATAATTTGATGCCGAAGGCTTGGGGACTCTTCATGGCTTCGGATAAAAGAGAAGAAAGCCCCAAGTGCCTCTTATTCAAAACTAGCAAGTTTCCTAAATTACATAATTTTTTTTTTTTAAGTGGTTAGAATACTTTTTCGAAGTAGGGAACAATTGAACAACTACGGCACTAGACTTCCAGCATGAAACGCAGATCCATGACCGTGCACGGTTGTGGTGGCTGCGTTCTTCTGCCATACCAAACATGAGACCATGCCACACAGATAGTCATGAGAACAATTTTGCTGTGAAACCACAGTCAAAGCTTTTGAATGGGGCTGTGCAACAGACTCACGGAAAGCAACAGGAGCAGCACAAACAACCCAGGGACGGAGTGGGATAAATCGTGGAGCAGCAACCACACCAGCGAAGGCACTGATATAGAACCGGCAAAGTTGATGAGGAGGTGCCATGCTCCATCACAAGGAGGTGCGTGGCCACTAGATGGTGGTGCCCGGTTATGGGCACGCAGCAACAAAAAATCAAATTCCTTGATATTTCAATTCGATGAAGTTGACCACTGTAGAGACAATGGAGGTAAAATTCATGTAGCCGTGAGGGGTGAAGGCAGGGACATCATTCGTGGTTCTTTTTATGCGTAGTGGCATAAAGGACGACAGTCTGAAACTGGAGCAGGCTCCAAAGTGACATTGATCCCTCCAGTTTCAGGCTGTCGTCGTTTACGCCAGTCTGCTGTCCCTACCTTCACCCCACCATTGGAGTGGAGGAACGCCTTTGAGCTTTCCTATTTAAGTTGCAATAACCGGGCTGGCAAAAAATAATAAATAAGAGCAAAACATTAAGCCAAGGCCCAAGTGTCTCGTTTAAGCACTTTCTTTGATCTTACTAGAGAGAGAGAGAACAAGGTAGCGCATGGTAATGCTCCTGTTTCTCTCAATTTCTGTTCTTTTGTTCCCCAGAACAAAAAAGAACAGAAACCTGCTTGGTAAAACATTTGTTCCGGGAACAATTTCTCTAATTTTTAAGTTTTTTTTTTTTTTGGTTGACGGGAACAGTTTTGAGAAGCAAAAAAAGGTTGCTTCTTGTTCCAGGAACAATTTCTATAAGTAAGCCGATTTTCTTTTTAATTTTCTTTTCTTGCCGCGACCACCGTCACCGCCCGGAGCCACCGCCCACCGCCACCGCTGCCGCTACCGGTTGCCGCCACCGCTGGTCGCCGCCGCCGATGGTCCCTGCCCGGCCGCCGCGGTCACGGTCGCCACCGCCGCCGATCACCGCCGCCGGTAAAAAAAAAAATGAATAAATACAAAAAAGAAATTGTTGCGTTACCAAATGCATTTATATTCTTTTTCTCCAAGAGTAGAAATTTTGTGTTGTTATCAAACGGGTTCTTTTACTTAGAAATTGTTCCCTGGAGCAGAAATAGAAAAGAACTATTTCTGAAAAAGAAAAAAAAAAAAACTCTTCCCAGGAACAGAAGTGTTGTCATGCGCAGCCCAAGAGTCTGGCAAAGAAGAACCCAAAAAAAGGAGGAAACCAGAATTCGGAGAAACAGACAAAAAGACAAAGATGAGATGAGGGGCTCTCGCTACATGCACGTTTGAGAGGCCGGGTCAAGCTGGATTATTTTTGTTCCTTAGTAATCGGTAAGGATTTTAAACTTTTATTTATCTAATTGAATAAGTTTTCTTAGTTAAACTATAAATTAGGTTTTGTATGGATTTTATGTTGTTGGGCTGATTCTAGAGGTTTTTAAACTGTGAAATAATGTTGTAGAGAAATTTAAAGTGTTGTGGAGCAAAACTTCAGGAAAATCTTAATTTTGCCTCAAATTATATTTTTGGTTTAAAAAAATCTCCAACTTTCACGGTAGTCCCATTTCTGCCCACGGTAGACATAGGATTATCATGTAATACCGCATGGTCCAACCATATTTGCGGGAACATCGAAGCCTCCCTTGAGACCCTTTGGAAACTCTCTCATAGAGAGAGAGAGTCTCTCATTCTCTCTCTTTTTTCCCCCTTTGAAATAGGACATGACCCAGCATATGTAAGCGTTACTTTTACATATAATGTGAATTTAGTTTTGTCGCGACAAATTTTTTTCAAGGTATAAACCACCTAGGGTTTGGCTAATGGATTGTTAAGCCTAAACTTAACTCGGGCTTTCCCAAGCCCATATCAATTCGCGACTTTCGGTTCAAGTTCTTAACATGCAATTGTTTTAATTAGGAGTCGCCACTAATCTATTTTTGGTGGGTCGATTAGAAACCCAAGTAAAATAACGGGAGTTTTACTTTACTTCTACGAATCAGAGATTTGGGTACGGGAACTTGATTACACTAGATTTCTCTAACGCCCTTTCGGTACCATTTCTTTTATTTAAAATTTTTTTTTGCAGGCAGCTTGAATTGATTTTAAATCTACTTCCTTAACATGTGAAGTGATCATGCGGGTGCGCAAACCACCAATTTAACACCCAAGTAAAGTAATAAATAAATTGAGGACTTACCTCAAAACAACGAATGTATCTGCAATGTTAAATTAAAATCCACATCAACAACCCTAGATATGGTTTCTAATTAACATGCAATTTTTATTTTGTTTTCGCTTAATTAATGAAAATCATGCAATAGGCAATGTATGTCACTAATTTAACATGAAATGATATGACATGGCAACATGACTTAGCTATATGATCTAAGTGATATGACATAAATAATCATGTAGTCTATCCCGAAGCATGAGATGGATTTATTCTAAAAATAATTTTTCTTTTTTGTATTTTTTATGAGATTCGAAATTAAAGAAATACAACACTTAAATATGCAATCTAAATTAATCTAATGACATAATTCTAATGACGGGCAATTTCTAATTAAATAAACCTAACAAAAATCACTAAATGACGTGCATTGTATGAACCTAATTCTATATGACATGCACATGGTTTTTATTTTCCTTATAAGTATGCAATCTACCCTAATATGCAATGATGTGCAAAGAATGCCCGAATTCTAATTTTTCCTCTTTTTTTTTTTATGAAATTCAAAATTAAAATTGTCATATAATTAAACGTGCAATTCAAATTTAAAACTAACATCCTAAATGCATGCATTTTTTTATTGTTTAACAAATTCGAAATAAAATCCCTATTCTAAATATGCAAGATAACAAGAGATATTCTAAAACCAACCCAATTCTAATTCAAATATTTTTGGATTTTCTTTTTTATGAAAACGAAATTGATTCAAACGACACAACAGCAAATTAGGCAAGATAAGATCGATATCCACAAATGACGAATCATATCCCCGCATGGGATCGGATTGGTCAATTATAAATAAAACTGCGAATCGAATCTCGAGCGTGAGATCGGATTGGCGATTTCCGTGCGATTGCGAGTCGTATTTCGAGCGTGAAATCGGACCGTCAATCGTATGCACGTTGTGAAATTAGGAAGATTTCCCAATTTAAAAAGATACTTTATATTTATGGAAACGATAGCATCATTTAAAGATTCATACGAGATAGCAATTTCACAAATTAGGCAATAAAAATATATGAAGATCAATTTGATGAAAATTATTACCTAAATTGCAATATCACTTGGATACCATTTCCAAACTCAGAGGGACAACGAATCATGCGAATTGCGGTGGTGATGGCTCTGAGCTCGGTGGAGGAACGGGGAGGTGTAGTAGCTTGGGCACTTGCTGGCCACCAAAATTTGTCGAAATCAACGAGCTTTCTCGGCGAAGGAGTGGACATCGAGAGAGAAAGTCTTCGTGTGTGTCTTTCGTGGACTTCAGGAGGCATGCGTCTTAGGAAGAATATCTATGCCCACGATTTTTCTCCTCTGTCTTCATGTGTGGATTTTATGAGTTGGGTGCTGCAGCGAAGGGAAGGAGGCATGCGTCCTCTCCCTTTTGTGGACTGTTGTCTCTGGAAAAAAAAAAACTCCTCCTCGATTACCTCATGAGCCGGCGTGCTCTCATGATGCGCCACCTGCCTTTTTGTTGCCTTCTTTCCTTTGGAGTTCTCTACTTCAGATGACGTGGCCATGGGTTTCCCTGACTTGGTAGTCTTGACCTTGGCCGACAGGTTGTGATGATGGGACAAACGAGCAACGGGAAGCAGCAGCAAAGACACGTCGCGGCCATCGGTGGCGCATGGCGAGGGGCTAGGAGACAATGCGAAGCTGCGACTGGCTTCGATCAAGAGAGCCTTGACCGTCTCTGCGGTTCACTCTTTCGTTCCTGTATTCTCGATGTGCGGTCCAAAATTCTGATTTGCGACTCTCACCGTGGAGAACGTGAGTTCTCCCTTTTTTCGTGACCGTGTGTTTATATTGTGTGGCCCCCCCGTTTCCCACTGTACGCAACTCTTTTATACACCCAAAAGAATGTATCTTTGCAGTATATTTCATTGCCAATTTTGTTCGTGTAAAATTCCATTGAATATATTATTTCGCCCTGCGCAATATTTTTTGCATATCCGATCAAAAAAATTCCCCTTTTGTGCAAAAATGCATCCCCCAATGTATATTACCTAAATGTGAAAAATCTTAACAAAATATAACAAAAAACAAAAAATAAAATTTTCCTAAACTATATGCCATTTTTTTTAGTAAAAATTAACCTAAAAAATTATGCAAAAATTTAGGTGTCAACAAGTTTTATAAACTATAAAGTCATGTCAAGTTAGTTCCACTTTAGTAATTTATAAAAAGTCGTCGCAATATTGTGTTAAGTAAGTAGCATTCATAGTAAGTTGGATAAGAATTTCTAATAAATGTATAGACTAGCCCAAGGTGATGCACCTTTATGATCTTAACCAATGTTTGGAGTTTTATTTATTTGTTAATTTATGGAAAATTAAATTGTAGTTGCGGCTGATTTTATTTTTGGTCGGATTGCAACTGACTTTAAATGAACAATATATGAAACTTTTCATGGGCTACTTTAGTTTCGTTAACCATTGCATTAAAGCATTAAAAAAAAAATAATTGTACAAATTAGCACTGAAACACAACATCAAATGATGCGGGAGTGGGGTAAAATTAATTTCACCACATTTACCTCGTATTGATAACACTCAACAACTATAACTCCATACAAAACTCATTTTTATTTCCTAATTTGCCTTGGTGATCCTGTATTGATATCTCTGAAACCTGAGCAAAGAAGCCTGTACTTGCTTGGAATGTCATGCGTGCTGATCTCTAATCCGCAGCTCAGCTCACCACTGTGGATCGTGTCGTTTCTTCTTTTATGAGTCATGCCGAACTTAGCATGCTGTCCGCCCTAGGACACCCGTCTCACCCGCTCCCCCGACTTGACTGCCTAGCGGCCAACGGTGAGGAGGATCATCGGAGTTGCCATGTGTGTGAGCAGGCTTCCTTCTTGCCATTCGGACGATTGAGCATTAGTGCACGGCCGGATACTGCTTCGTCTGCCTAGTCACAACTAAGCCTGATGAGGATTCTGAGAATCCATCCTGCATTTTGCTCATTAGCATCTGCTCACATCCCTCCATTTTGGGACTGAAGGTAGAATCAAATGCAAAGCCTGCAAGGAGGTCTATGGATGCTACACGGCGCATGTTCCTAGTTCACGAGAGCTGCACCGAATCTACCCCAGAGAAGCAACACCCCTCTCTTCATAATCAACCCTTTTTCTTGCTTTTGATCAATCGGTAGACCTCCAATGTAATGCCTGCCATCTGGTTTCTCCCCGCAGCGAATGCAATTTCAGCCTTGACGTGGACTGCGTGGCTATAATAACTCTATGTTCACAAGATCTGGATGTCGAGAAAGGCTCAGTTTTTTTTTTAACCATTTCGCCCATCAGCATCTACTGGTGTCCTTCCACGTGAAGCTTGAAACCAGAATCTGGGTGTAAAGCTGAGAATAGAGCGGCATACTAGGTGGGGCCTATGCTTGTCTGGATTGCCTCTTCTATCTCCAATTCATTATCATCCGCTGCCGCTGGAGCTGGGTCGAATGAAGGATGGTGCGAGCAAGGCTCGTGATTAATACGTTAAAGGTTTAGCCCATGCCTGCCTGGAGCAGAACTGCTCTTTTCTAAATCATGTGCTGAATTGCCCTCAGTTATGCAACTCCCCGTTCACCCTGGCACATCCACTTCTTCCCGTATCAGGAAGGAAGGCTCACTGACGCATGTCCTGAAGAGCGTTGACGCTGTCTTTCACTATGCAGAATGCAGACTTCGACTTCAACATTCCATGCACTTTTGAAAGGCCCACTTTGAAACATCAGCTTCTTGAGCATATACTCTTTCTTATATTAGATCTGCCGACCCCTGCTTCCTATGCAGTGTCTGGTAAATTTTGCACATTCGGCTTACACGTTCTTGTGTAGTGCAATCTTTATGTCAACCATGATTGCCTTCCACGGTTAACACCAACAATAAAGATCGCCATCACCTCCATCAACTCACACTCAATGCTACGTTAATTGAAGACGATGCCAGTGAGTACTATTGTAACCTTTGAGAGAAACGGACCTGAAACTGGGTGCTTCCGTCTGTGATGAATGCCCTTGCTCATTGATTATCATATCAAATGCGTCTTACCCACGGTATGCTTTCATCACAGAAATGCTCTCTTACTAAACTGACCTTAGCCAACAAACGGCCACAAGACACTGCCATGTGATGTGGTGAATAGCCCTGTTCTTTTTTTCTTTTGTTATATCATATACAGACTCAATCCCCACAATAAGTTATAATCAACAGAAAATACGGCAATACCAAATTTTTTTTAAAGTAATGGAAGTACCTGAAGCCTCAATTTTGCTGAACTAGATGCGTTTCTGCAGGAAAAAGTGGACAGAGCGAGCGCACAATTGGAGGTACTCAAAAAAACACTTGCAATGCTGGTCTCAAAAAGCTGCAAGCTAAGTGCATGAAGTTAAAGAGTTGGGGAGGCTCTTATACAGAAGGAAAGAGTTAGGGAGGCAGGAGACCACCGTTTTGTTGATGTTTCAACAAACGCTCTTACGCAAGTCAATTGGAATCACTGCCAACACTTGACATTTGCTGTTGTTATCTTCTGCAGCAAAAGCAGATAAATATCATATTTTTGAGTGTAAGACTTGTGTGCTGTGTGTCGCGACCTCCCCGAAGCGGGTTGGACCACCTAAGGGTTTGGCTAATGGATTGTTAAGCCTAGACTTAACTCGGGCTCTCCCAAGCCCATACCAATTCGCGACTTAGGTTCAAGTTCTTAACATGCAATTGATTTTTCAATTAGGAGTCGCCACTAATCTATTTTTGGTGGGTCGATTAGAAACCCAAGTAAAGTAACGGGAGAATTACTTCACTCCTACGAACCAGAGATTGTGAGTTCGGGGACTTGGTTACGCTACATTTCTCTAACGCCCTTTCGGTACCTTTCTCTTTTAAAAAAACATGTTTTGCAGGCAGCTTGGATTGATTTTAATTCATCTTCCTGACATGTGAGGTGATTATGCGGGTGCGCAAACCACCAATTTAACACCCAAGAAAGCGATGAATAAATTGCAGGACTTACCTCATAACAACGAAAGCATCTGCAATGTTATATCAGAATTCACATCAATAAACCTAGATATGATTTCTAATTAACATGCAATTTCTTTTCTTTTCTTTTTTTGTTTTTACTTATTTAATGAGAATCATGTAATATACGATGCATGCTACTAATCTAACATGGAATGGCATGACAATGTGTTCTAAGCTACATGACATGAGTAAAATATTTTTTGTGTTTTCATGTAATAATCAAATATGCAAACCAAAATGACCTAATTATAATGATGGGCAATTTTTTAATTAAATGAGCCTAATTCTACATGGCGTGCATTTTATGAACCTAATCCCACATGACGTGCACATGATATTTCTATTCCTAAAAATGCAATCTATCCTAAAAAATTGAAACTTAAATGAGACATGCAATTCTATTCTAATATGCATGATGATTTTTTGTTTGTTTTTTATATATATAAAATTCGAAATTTTAAAAATTTACCTAAAAAACTAGCATCCTAAATTAATTAATTTTTTTTTGGGATTTTTTTGTTATAAAAATTTGAAGTAGAAGTCTAATTCTAGATTGACACGTGCAATTCTAAAAACTAATATCCTAAATGCATTTTTGGATTTTTTTTTTTTAAAAAAACGAGATAACTAAATATGCTAACCCTAGCCCCGATCTAACTTGCATTTTTTTTTTCATGTTTTTGTATTGATTTCGAAATTAAAAATTGTCAAGCAATTAAACATGAAACCTAAGTTAAAAAAACTGAACTAGCAACCTAAATTAATTGATTTGATTTTTTTTTTATAAAATTCCTATTCTAAATATGCAATCCAGAAATAAACCTAATTCTAACCTATACTTTTTGGATTTTTTTATGAAAGCGAGATTAACTTAAACGGCACGACAGCAAATCAGAGCAAGATTGACATCCAAATTGACAAACCATATCTCTTGCATGAGATCGGGTTGGCCAATTTTAAATAACTCACAAATCGAATCTCGGGCGGGAGATTGGATTAGTGATTTTTTAAGTGATTGCGAGTCGGATTTTCGGGCGCGAAAATCGGACTGTCAATCCCAAATTTAATAGGCTATTTCATGTCAAACATCTCATCCTTACACTAAGGAATAATTATGCTAAAAAGAACAAATAAAGTAAAAGAATATAAATAAATAAAAGAAAAGACTACCTAAATTGATTTTTCCTTTTTGTTTTTCTTCTTTTCCTTTCCCACGCAAGGCTTGGGCTCGTGCGGCTTTTGGTGGGGGTCACCGTCGGAGTGGGCGTAGTCGTCGGAGCTCAGGCGAGGGCGGACCGGCGGCGTTGGCAGCAGCGGAGTCGGGCGAAACAGCAGCGGCACTCGGACGGAAGTCTCGGGTGAGACTCGGATCTGCACAGCAGCGGCTTCGTCGAGCGGAGTAGAGTCGCTGGGCTAGCAGAGGAGGCGCGGCGGTCAGCAGCAGGTGGTCGGGTTGCTGGTCTTCAGCTCCGGGCAGCGTCGGCGTGGGCTCTGGACGCTGGGTCGCCGGTGGGAGCGTGGAGGAGCAGAGGCGAAAGCGGGGCGGTGTTCGCACGGGGGTGACCGGCGTCGCACGGCAGGGGTCGGGTTGCTGCAAGACTGAGCAGACACAGGGAGCCGACCCACGGAAGGCGACGGGGCTGGGGCTGCAGGTCACGGTGGTGGGCGAACTGCTGGTGCTCGCGGCTGCAGAAGTGCTGCTTGCAGAAGCAGCGGTGGCGGGCGGAGACGGTGGCGCGCTCGGAGACGAACGGGGGCTCAACTGCTGCAGGTTACGGGTGAAGGTGCTGCGGTGGTGCGGTGACAAGAAATTTGAGGGCTGCAACAGCGACGGTGTTCGGAGACGGTGGTGCAGGAGCGGCGCGGGTTGCTGGGCGTCGGGCGCTGCGGGTGGCAGGGACGGTGGTGCGGCGTCGGGTACGGCGGGTGGAGGCGAGCAGGTCGTGGGTCGTCGGGTTGAGGCCGGCGACGGGTGAGTGGGGCTCCGGCGCGGTGACGAGCTGCAGATGAATGGAGGACGCTGAAGCGGATCGGAAGCTGCTGGTCGTCACGGCCACAGTAGGGGCGACGAACGGCGGTGCGAGCACGTGGGTGGTGCTCGCACAGGGGATGGCCGGCGGAGTGGCGGTGACTGGTGGTGCGGCTGGGCGAAGCTTTGCTGCTGAGGTCGAACGGCGTAGGAGCAGAAACCGGTGGAAATCCAGGAGCGAAGAACTCTCGGAGAAGATGAACAGTAGGGGTCTTGTCTTTGCTTTTTCCTTTCTTTTTTAATCTCCTCTCTCTCACGTCTCACTCTCTGCTTTTCCCTTCTTTTTTTAATCTCCTCCCCTGACTTCATATTTTCTTTTTTTTGTTTTTTCTCTGACACACTCCCTTACACACTCCCTTCCCTTCACTCGTTTGAACGAAGGAGAAGCCTTTCACAATGAAAATTTTTCTTTTTCGCTCCCCTCACAGACCTCTCGAATGAATTTTTCGTTCTCCTCCTCTCTCTTTTCACTTCCCCCCTGACTTCATTTTTCTTGGTTCTCTCTAACGAGCATCTCTTCCTTTCTTAATTTCTCACAAAACCTCTCCAGTGAATGCTCCCCCTCTTGTCCCCTCTTTCCTTGCTTATTTATAGGCAACAGGTGAACAGGAGCAGCCGCAACTTTCCTTTGCTTGTTCAAGTTTGTTTCTTTTTTTTTCAAATATGGTGGCCACCGCCTGATCTCTAGGAAAGAAAGTATTATAAAATGTCAGCCCATCTTTTTGCATGCGTCTGTGGAATTTTCACGTCCCCCATTCATGTGTGCATGTGCATGCATTAATGAGGGGAAGAAAATGCACGTCCATGGATTCTTCTGCACGCTTGGGGCTTCTTATACGGCTACTTGTCCCTCCCTTCTATAGGATAGCCACAATGTTTGACTTTTTCTTGTTTATTATTTGCTTCCTCCTTCAGCAAATTGCTCGTTTACTTCTCCTGACAACCCACACTTGAGAGAGAGAGAGCATATTATATAATATATCATGGGCTCATTTTGCCTCTCTGAGGCTCCTCACGTCCGCCGAATTCTTGCGCATGCATGTGCATTCATTAATGAGCGAGAGACAATGGACGTGCAGGAACTTCTTTCTTCTCCAGCCGATTTGCTCTCCAAGAAGGAGAGAATATTATAAAATTGTGAGCCCATCTTCTTGCAGACCTTCTCCGGAATTCTCGCGTGTGCAGTGGAGAATTTTTCTTTGGTTTCTTCACGCTTGCGGCTTCTCCAGAATTTTCACGTTCTCCCTATTTTATCCATGCATGTGCATGCATTAATGAGGAAGAAACAATGGACGTGAAGAACTCTTCTTTCTTCTTTCTTTGACTTTCATTGTGTGTTTTCAGATTAGCAAGAGAGAGACCACCTTTTGTGCATGTAATCGACCGCGAGCCGCTATGTCTTGTTGTCTTTTGGTACCAATGCAAATGCAACTACATGAAATGCAATTTCACTATTTTTTTTTTAAATGAGTTAAAGATTAATCCCTAATTTTCTATGCAATTAATTACTAAATGATTAGTCAAAATTTAGGTGTCAACACTGTGTTGTGAATAGGAGTATTAACATTGGGATGCATAATTTGATTATGAATAAACTTGTTAGGAAGTTTGCCGGTCTTATTAATTCCTTGAAAAAAATATCAGGATGTGTAGTTTGTGCAGACTAGCCTCAAGCTTTCGTATACTACCTATTTAGCTTTCCATTCATGAACTGTAAATTCTTTTCTAGCACAAGAAGATAGGAAAAGTTCGGTTCTAACATCTGCAGTCTACCAAAATTCAGTTATATTGAACTAAAGCCTCCCACAAAAGAAATCAAGCATTCTTTTCTCACCTTGGCCCTGGCAACTTGAATCTCCGACTGAAGCAACAATTCATGCTCCTGCCCGAAAACCTATTCAGCAAGGGAGACAACATAGTCATTGCGTTATTTAAATCCAAGATCTTTTGGATACATGCAGGATACACCACAGAAGAAGTTTGTCTTTATAAATCTTATTTGCTGAAGCAAGTTGACGCATTTGCCGCGACAATAATGTAGTTGTCACCTCTCGGAGGTAAAATGCTGACTATATGATGTAATCACCGTGTCGTTCTGCAGTGACATACTCAAAAATTGTTATCATCAGAATAGTTAGTAAGCATTACCTGTGCACGCAAGACAGAGATGAAAAAACTGACATTGCTCATTTTGATTCTGCTAACTCTATGACGATAGAAGAAAGCTCTGATATTGCAGCGGTGCTCCCGTCTCCAAGGCATCTATTTATCCTAGTTCATATAGATAATTAAGCAAAACCATTGTATAACAGCAAAGAGTCTGTAAAATAACACATATAGATCCACCCAAACAGAAAGTCACCAAGAGATTCGCCACAAAAAGAAAAGCAAAACTGTGATGCTCGCAATATTTTCAAAGAATTAAGAAGCTTTAACCTCAAGAACAATTTTGACTTCATTTTGGCAACTAGTAACGACCATATGACAACGTCGACAAGTGGCAATGTGATAATAAGGTGCTGGAATCTGAAAATGCTAGTAAAAGTGCCATTTTCATGAATATCCCTTTTTTTCCCTCTTGATGAAAGAAAAAACTTCCAAATCTTTTGGTCTAGTAGGATCTTAGGTAACCTTGAAACAAACAATGAAACATCTCTCCATTCTTCTCATCACAATAACTGTCGAGATATTTTCGGTCTTTTCAATAACATTTTCCCTTCCATTGAAGGTAACAATTTTAAGTATCGCCACCAAATTAGCGAAGCATTCAACGATCCTGCCATCTTAAGTTATCCAGTCGATCTTAGCTTCATTATGTGACTTAATATCATGATACTCTCCTGGGAATCGTTTTCACAATAAGCATTTAGGCTTGTAAATAAATAAGAAGAAAATCAACTTCCAAGGTCAAATCAAATGATGAATGAACCCCACATGAAAATTAAAATAGATATAATTTGGACCTCCTACGGGAATACGTAGGGATTTGTGTGTGAGGCGTGATCCACAAGGCGACAGATGGAACTCACCCTCGACTAGGTTGAGCAACCTACGCAGTGGGACACCTTGCCAGCCAGGTTTCTAGAGAAGAGGAGTTTTGGTGAAGCCAAGTCAATTTTGGGCAACCAAACCCTGCAATCGATGAGAAGTTCTGTGGATTAAAGGGTAGCATACATAATTGATGAAGTAGATAGAAACAATTGCACGAGAAGGAAGAATGGTCAAGCGAGAAGAGTAAGATACTGTTGTCCGTGACACATGCTTTCACTGAAGATGAATCATCCATTGCTCTTTCTAGTATGCATGGCCCACAACATTTATCACACATTTTGCTTTCATTGGAGATGATGACACTAAATTTTTTGCCAACATAATTTGATTTGCTTTATGATAATTGCGATCCTGCACATCTCATACAAAATGGCTAAGCTTCAGAGTCCAGAGAAAAGAATTTATTACCATCTGCATGTAAATCATCGGTTCAGTCCTCAAATCACATCCCATATCTCCGTTTAGCACTTCAGATAATGACATATGATTATGTTCCAAGGTTATATGCTTTCTCTGATCTGTTCTTAAGAAATTACTCGTTTTGAGCACTATAAAATCACTAAAAGGTATCTATAAATACTCATCTTGAAGCTGCGCTATCATTTTCTTTCCTGACAAACTTAGTCACTCATTGTCTGGGACACTAAGTCTAATATGGTAGAAGTAAGATGTGTTCGATGGATGGACCCAAGAGGGAATGGCTTCTCAAGGCTCGTCCATATTCTTAACAAACTTGGTTACAAGGAAATACATGACCTCACCAGTCTAGTAATTATATATTTCAATCAATATTTTGCATTTATATATGAAAACCTTCTCTTGCCAGTCAGATTTATCAATTCTTACTGCACGGCCCAATATTGCTTGTCCTCCCAATGAAGGTTCTCAGAATGTGGCCGTCCAACAATGCTGATGAGCATCTGCTCACATCCCATCATCTCAGGATGAATAATAGAATCAAATGCAAAGCCTGCAAGCAAGCAATCTTGGGGGCAATTCTTACTGCATGGCCCAATATTGCTTGTCCTCCCAATGAGGTTTCTCAGAATGTGGCCATCTAACAAACGCTGATAAGCATCCGCTCACATCCCATCATCTCGGGATGACAAATAGAATTAAATGCAAAGCCTGTGAGCAAGCAATCTTGGGGGAGGTCTATGGATGCTATGCATGCAAATACTTTCTCCACAAAAGCTGCACCAAATCTCCCCCAGAGATGCAACACGGGTCCCTCCCTCCCTCCCTCCCTCCCCGCCCCCCCCTCTCTCTCTCTCTCTCTCTCTCTCTCTCTTTCTCTCTATTTGGAGGAGCTAAATGTAACGCCCGCCATGGTTTCCTACTGCAGTGAATGCAAATTCAGCCTCAACATAGACTGCACGGCTTTAACATGTTCGCAAGACCACAAGGACAAGAAGGACTTCGTTTTTTACAATTTTGACCATCAGCATTCACTGGCCTTCCACACGAAACTCGAAAGCAGAATCAGATGCAAAGCTTGTGAAGAGAACATGCCAGGTAAGGTCTATGGTTGTCTCGATTGCCTCTTCTTTCTCCCCTGCACGATCATCTTCTGCTGCTGGAACTGTCATATGAAGGATGGTCCATGCAAGGCTTGTGATGAATGCGTCAGATGTTTAACCCATCGCTGGCTGGAGCAGAGCTGCTCTTTTCTGGTCCATAGATCATGTGCTGAATTGCCCTCAGTTATGCAACAACCTGTCCACCCCCCACATCCTTTTTCTTCTCATATTAGGAAGGAGCATTGTTGACAGATCTCCTGAAGAGTGTCAACGCTCTGTCTTTCATTGCATGGAATGTGACTACGATTTCAACATTTCATGCACTTTTGAGAGGCCCACTTTGAAACATCACCTCCACAAGCATATGCTCTTTCTTATTTTTAGTCTACAGAACTGTGATTCCTATGCAGTGTCTCTGGTATATTTTGCAGGTTCAACTTATATGGCTGTGTGCAGTGCAATCTTAGTGATCACAGATTGCCTTCCACTACGGTAAAAGATTGCCACTAACTTTCATCAACTCACACTTTACGCTTCGTTCATCAAAGATGATACCAGTGACTACTATTTGACCTTTGTGAGAAGATAGGGAACCTGAATCTGGGTGCTTATGTCTGCAATGAATGCCCCTGCCCATTGTCTACTCATATCAAATGTGTACTGCCCACCGTGCGCTTTCATCACAGAAGTGATCTCTCACTAAACAGACTTTAGGAAACAAATGGATACAATACCCTGTGATGTGGCGAATAGCCATGTTCCTTTTTAACATCATATATATAGACTCATCCTCCATAATAAGTAATAATCAACAGAAAATGCTCCAATACCAAACATTTTTTAATACAGTCATTTGGAATAGTGCAAGTACTGAAGACCCTGCTACTCTGAAGTCGATGAAAATATTGCATTTCTGTAGGAAAAAGTGGAAAGAATGAGCACACAATTGGAGGTACTCAAGAAAAGATAGGCAGTGTTGATCTCCAAAAGCCACAAATGTAAGTGCATTTAGTCGCAGAGTTTGGGAGGCACTTACCAAGACAAAAATAATTTCCTTTCTGTTTGACATTTCAACTTATGCTCCCATGCAAGTCAATTGGACTCACTGCCACAGTCGACATCCAAGATTGTAGCTCTCTGCAGTAAACGAGATGAATATCATATTATTTAAGTGCAAGACTTGAGTATTCTATGTAATGAAATGAAGTGTTGACACGGGGATGCAGAATTTGATTGTGAATGAACAGGCGGGGAAGCTTGCCGGTCTAATTATTTCCTCAGATACCAACATCAGATGGGTGCAGTTTATACAGACTTATCTCGTGCATCTGCTTACTATCTATCTAGCTTTGCATACATGAACTGTAAATTCTTTAGCACATGAAGAGCAGGAAAAGTTCGGTTCTAACATTTACAGTCAACCAGAATTCAGTAATCTTGAGCTAAAGCCTGCCAAAAAAAAAAAATCTACATTTGAGCATTCTTTTCTCACCTTGGGCCCATAAACTTGAATGTCCAGCTGAAGCAACAATTCAAGCTCCTGGCCAAAAATCAATCCGCCAGCGAGACAATGTAGTCTTAGATTGCAAGTTAACGCATTTACCACAGCAAAGATATAGTTGTCACGTCTCAGAGGTCAAATGGAGACTACGATGTAACGACTCTCACATTCTGCAATGACAAACTACAACTATATTATCATCGGAATAGCTAGTAAGCAGTAATGGTGTATATGCGAGAGAGATGAAAAGCTGGCAACTTTCATTTTGATTTGGATCACTCATTTATGTCAGTGTTAGATCAAAGCTTTTGAAATTGTAGGTGTGCTCACATCTCCAAGGCATCAATTTATCTCAGTTCATATGGATAAATGAGCAAAACCATAGTACACCAGCAAAGAATGTAAAATGACGCATATTGATCCACTGGCCAAACAGAAAGGTACAAAGAGATTCACCAAAAAAAGAAGGAAAGCTACAACACTCACTAATGTTTTCAAAGAGGACAGAAGCTATAACCTCAAGAACAATTACTACCCCTTATATGGCTACTACAGAAGACCATTCTACTTGCCCTAACAGTTGTTGAGGTCATCTTCAATCTCTTCAATAACAATAGATCCCAACTTCTTTTGAGGACTGGCTTATCTTAAACAGATCTAGTCGCTACAAGGTCCATCACTGTTCATCGCTAGGAATAAGAAAGATACATAGGTGGTTTTTACTTGTTTCCTGCTCTCCTTTCTTATGATCGGGAGATAATTTGACACCGAAGGCTTGGGGATTCGTTATGGCTTTGGCTTCAGATGAAGAGAAGAAAGCCCCGTGTGCATCTTATAAAAAACTAGCTTAGCTTCCTTAAAGTACTAATCATTTGATTTAAAGTAGTCATACGATTAAAATTAGAGTTTCCATGCAGGGAACAGTCAGTCGAACAACTAGGGCGCTCAGACTTCCAGCAATAAACGCCGATCCACGACCGGGCGCGGCGGATGTGGCTGCACTCTTCCACCATGCCATACACGGGAGTGCGCCGCACGGATAATCCTGAGAACGAGTCTGCGGTAAAGCCACAGACAAAGTTTTTGAATGAGGCCGCGCAAGAGACTCACGGAATCGTGGAGCAGCAACCACGCGAGCGAAACCACCGATATCGAACCGGTGAAGTCGATGAGGAGCTGCGATGCTCCATCGGCGAGACGCAGCAACAAGAAATGCAGGAGCAGGCTGCAGATGGCAACGCCGGTGGCAACAGGGTGAGTTTCGAAGGGCGAAATAAACTTCCCCTGGTATTTCACTTGGATGAAGTTGATCAGGATAGAGACGATGGAGCTAAAATCCATGGCGCCGGTTGGGGTGAAGGTAGGTACATTCAATTTACATCTTGTAGCACAAGCGCAACGAAAGCAAAAGCGATCCCGTTTCCTGATACTTTCTTAAGTGATTTGGCGTCACATAAGCAAGGAAAAGTCTGGGTACAGAGGTAAGGGGCTGGAAAAAGATACCTTCCCCACGTGGGGTCCGCCAAGGTCCCTGCATTCACGCCACCACTGGAGAGGAGGAAGGGCCTTTGAACTTTGCCATCTATTTTTTCTTGTGTTAGAAAGAAAGAGACTTTCTTACCCATCAATGGACGACTAAGTTAATTCAATTTTTGGCACTTTATTGTAGAGACCTCAAGATCGAAATTCCGTTGAATTCTAGAATTGAAGTTTTAGGTTTCAAAAAATTAAGAATTTATACCCAAAAGTAAGTTTTAGAATTTAGACAAAATTTATAAGAAATTTGGAACCCTTTATCCTTACTTAACACTCGTAACATAAGGCCTACGAAGCTTACGAGGCGTATTCTTAGTTGATGTCGAAGCACATATCTTGAATTTCCACGTGTCGGTCGGACGACGATTTTGACGTTATCAGTGGGGCAAAGAGAACTGTCAAATTTTGAACTCGCCCACCGCCTGCGAAAATCGAAAAGGTCGTCGCCTTTACTAGTAAATTTCTGTTTCGAAATTCGCAACGCGTAAATTACCTCCTATCCGAACACCCAATTCGCAATGCGAGGCGGTGTCGCTCGTCTAATTTTAACGCGTCAAGCCCTCCCCCAAAGCGAACCCCGGAAAAGCTTCGCCTCTTTTCCCCCTCCCCCAAAGAAAAAAAATTTAAAAAATAGAAGTTTGACCGGAAGAAAATATCTCCTCGCGCGTCGCTCCTCCCGGAAAAATGTCAGGCTACCCCCACGCGCCGCCCAACTACGGCTACGACCAGCCCTACACCACCACCTCCGGCAAAAAATGATAAATAAGAGCAAAACAGTAAGCTCAAGCCCAAGTGTCTCGTTAAAGCCCTTTCTTTGGTCTTGTTTCAGTTGATGCCGTGGTAAGGGAATTACTGGAGCAAAAAGAGATAAAAACAAATGAAAACAGAGTCTGGCCAAGAAGAACACGAACGAAAAAAGAAAAAGAAAAAGGAAAGCTGAGTCCAGAGAAACCGACAAAAAGACAGGAGACAAAAGGGGGCTCTTGTTACATGCACCGGATTAATTCTATTTCGGTAAGGATTCGAAACTTTTATTTATCTAATTGAAGGAGTTTTCGTAATTAAATCATAAATTAGGTTTTGTATGAATTCTATGTTGCTAGGTCGATTCTAGAGATTTTTAAGCTGTGAAATTATGTTGTAAAGAAATTTTTGGGTATTGCATAACAGGACTTTAAAAAAGCTAATGTAGGTTTATGATTTGATTGGGATAAATTTTTAAAATTTTGTGCTTTGCTAGAAACAGTTTTCAAATTACTATGTTTGGCAATGAATTTCACCCTTCTCCAACCATCTTTTGGATTTATGATTAATTCGAAAGAGTTTTCTTTTGAAAGTAAGATCGCTTGAATTCAAGTTTTAAGATGAGGTCGACTCTATTTGCAATGTAATTGTTCAAAGATCTTTTGTCAAGTGGAGGATTTGACTCAAGAATATGGTATTGCCTACTCAAGTTGTAGTCGAGGTTAGTTGACATGTAAATTTGATATTTAAATCAATTTTGATAGGACTTTGAGACTCTTCGAGTGGCGTAACTTTCGATTTGCATTTTATTTAGGGGTGGTTGTTATCCTCTAAAAAATTATAAGCTCATGTCTTGAAAGTGATAGGGATTTGATATATTATAAGTTGTGAAAAACATTGCACAAAATTATTATTTTTTAAATGAAAAAGTAATGTTTGAAACATATTTGTTGCATAAAATCAAATGGAGCATTTACTACCCTTTTGGTATATAATTTATTAGTATAAAGTTGCATTAAAGTGACATTATTCATATTTTGATTTTATTGTACATAATATATTGGATTTGGATAAATGAATCTCTAGTATTGATTTATCATAGCAAATTCTTGATCTATTTAGGAGAGATTTGGATTAGTCATTAAACTGTGATTGCTCATATTATTCATTCCAAATCTCCTTCTGGTAAGCTAAAGTAGGACATGAGCATTATCGGCGGGAAATTAGTTACAGTTAGATTTGGATGTGAGTTTAGATACTTATATATGTCTGGGATGATATTTGTGGGGTTTAATTGAGTTTGGAGATTGAGTCATACTTTTATTTTTAATGAATTTTAGAATTCTTGAGTTTGTAACCAACTCACTCTTTATCAAGTATATAGATGAATATATATTTTGATAATTTTATGCTGCATCCTTTGAATAAGAGCATGGTGGTGTCATTTTCCTTATTTTATAGAGTTGGGGTGTAACAATGATAAAGGAAAAATCTTATTCACAAAGTCAACAAAATGAAAACATACATCAATATATCATTATTGTTTTTCTATATCATTATAATCTTACCAATTTCATACTGCAATAATAGCCGCTCCTCTCTTTTTTCTAATTATTCATTTATCGTGCAAATAATATATCACAACATGAGCATTCTCGTGTCCCCATGTTTTATGCACAAACTCACCTATTTCTATAATTGTTGGATATAGTAAATCCTATTAAAGTACTTTTGAAGCGGTAGGCATTTTTTCTTGATGAAATATTGCTAAAAATGATTTCCATCTTAATAGAAGATTGCATTTTCTATGGTTTGAGACACCTTGGATTGCTGATGGAAGTATGAATTTTAATGCGCTTATCTCCTAAAAAAAATCTCAAATTTTAATTTTAATCACAATTCTACCTCGATTTAAAAAAAAAAAATTCCAAACTTTCATGAAGGCCCCACTTCTGCCCATGAGCGGCCATTGGATCATCATGTAACACTGCATAGTCCAACCATAGCAATGTGAACACCGAAGCTTCCCCCAAGACCCATTGGAAACTCAGAGAGAGAGAGAGAGAGAGAGAGAGAGAGAGAGTCATTAAAGGAGATTGAAAAGTAGTGGAAAACAGGTTTATATATACACGCAAACACCTTAGCATGAGACAATAAATACGATAAAAGAGAGAGAGAGAGAGAGTCATTAAAGGAGATTGAAAAGTAGTGGAAAACAGGTTTATATATACACGCAAACACCTTAGCATGAGACAATAAATATGATAAAAAAGAGAGCAGTCTGACTTCTTCCTTTTTTGCCTCAAAAAAAGGATTTGACCCGGTTCAAAATCAAGGTCGGACCAATCGTTACTTTGATTAGTATAATAAATTCAAAGTTCTATCAAAAGAAGCGTACAAATTAGTGAAAGGAAGATGATCACGATAGATGAAAATTGCGCATGCAATATAATTTTTATTTCATCCAAATATAGTTCATTCCATCATTTAGATAGATTTACTTGTAATTACTCAGAAAAGCACCTCTCTATTTTGTTTTCAACTCAGCTTTATAATTATTGAATCTCCCCCTAGAGATGCAACGCCGGGATCACCATCTCTTCCTTTCGATCAAGTGGTAGACCTTCAACGTTATGCCTGCCATATAGTTTCCCGCTGCAGCGAATGCAATTTCAGCCTTGACATGGATTGTGCCGCTATAAGTCTACGTTCACAAGTCCTGGAGGGCAAGAAAGGCCCAGTTTTTTTGCCATTTCGCCCATCAGCATCTACTTGGTGCCCTCCACGTGAAGCTTGAAACCAGAATCAGAGTGTAAAGCATACTAGGTGAGGTCTATGTTTGTCTGGATTGCCTCTTCTTTCTCCAATTCACAATCATCCGCTGCCGCTGGAGCAGTGCTGCTCTTTCCTGCTCCATAAATCATGTGCTGAAATGCCCTCAGTTATGCAACACCCTGTTCACCCTGCACATCCACTTCTTCCCGTATCAGGAAGGAACGCTCACTGACGCATTGTAAAGAGCATTGACGCTGTCTTTTGCTGCACAGAATGCAACTTCAACATCAAAATTCCATGCACTTTTGAAAGGCACACGTTGAAACATCACCTCCATGATCGTATACTCATTCTTGTATTAGATCTATTGACCTGCACTACTGATGCAGTGTCTGGTAAATTTTGCACATTCGACTTTCACGTTTTTGCGCAGTGCAATCTTAATGTAAATCATGATTGCCTTCCACAGTTACCACCAACAATAAAAGATGGCCATCACCTCCATCAACTCACACCTTACACTTTGTCCATCAAAGATGATGCCGGTTAGTACCTCTGTGACCTTTGAGAGAAAAAAGACCTGAATCTGGGTGCTTCTGACTGCAATGAATGCCCTTAATTACTCATATCGACATGTGTTTTACCCATGGTATGCTTTCATCACAGAAGTGGTCTCTCACTAACCTGACTTTAGCCAACAAACGGCTACAAGATGATGCCCCATGATGTGAATAGCCCTGTTCTTTTTTCTTTTGTTACATCATATACAGACTCAATCTCCACAATAAGTTATAATCAACAGAAAATATGGTAATACAAAATTTAATTTGAGGTAACAGAAGTACCTGAAGCCCCGCTATAGCTGAACTAGATGAAGAACTTGCAATTCTGCAGGAAAAAGTTGACAGTGAGCACACAATTGGAGGAACTCAAAAAAAGAATTGCAATGATGGTCTCAAAAAGCAGCAAGTGAAGTGCACGTAGTTGAAGAGTTGGGGGAGCTCTTATCCAGAAGGAAAGAATTGGGGAGGCAGGAGACCACTTTTCTGTTTGATGTTTCAGCTTACCCACTTATGCAAGTCAATTGGAATCACTGCTAACACTTGACATCCGATAATTTTATCTTCTGCAGCAAAATCAGATATATATCATATCTTTTAGCATAAGACTTGTGTGCTCTGTGTTATGAATAGGAGTACTAACATTGGGATGCATAACTTGATTACGAATCAACTTGTTAGGAAGCTTGCCAGTCTTATTATTTCCCTGAAAACGAATATCGGATGTGTGTAGTTTGTGCAGACTTGTCTCAAGCTTTTGCATACTAGCTATCTAGCTTTGCTTTCATGAACTGTGAATTCTTTTCCAGCACGTGAAGACGGGAAAAGTTCAGTTCTAACATCTGCAGTCTACCAAAATTCAGTTATATTGAACTAAAGCCTCCCAAAAAAGAAATCAAGCTTTCTTTTCACCTTGGCCCTGGCAACTTGAATCTCCAACCGAAGCAACAATTCTTGCTCCTGGATGAAAACCAATTGGACAGAGAGACAACATAGTCATTGCATAATTCAGATTTAAGAGCTTCTTGATACATACAGGATACACCACAGAAGAAGTGTCTTTATAAATCTTGTTTGCCAAAGCAAGTCAGTGCATTCGCCGCAACAAAGATCTAGTTGTCACCTCTCAGGGGTAAAATGCTGACTATATGATGTAACCACTCTGTCGTTCTGCAGTTACAAACTCAAACAATGTCATCATCAGAATAGCTAGTAAGCAGTACCCGTGCATATGGGACAGAGATGAAAAGACTGACATTGTTCATTTTGATTCTGCTAGATCTATGGCAATAGAACAAGGCTCTGACATTGCAGCTGTGCTCATGTCCCCAAGGCATCTATTTATCCTTGTTCATATGGATAAATGAGCAAAACCATTGCATATGGTCAAAGAGTCTGTAAAATAACACATATAGATCCATGGTCAAACAGAAAGTTACGAAGAGATTCGCCAGAAAAAGAAAAGCAAAACTATAACGCTTGCCATATTTTCAAAAAATTCAGGAGCTTTAACCTCAAGAACAATTTTGACTTTATTTGGGCAACTAGTAACAACCATATGACAACGCTTGACACGTGGCAATGTGATGATATTGGTATCCGAAAATGCTAGTAAAAGTGCCTTCTTTCATGAATGTCCCTCTTTTTCTCTCTTCAGTAAAAAAAAACTTCCAAATCTTTTGGTCCAGTAGGATCTTAGGTAAACTGGAAGTAAACAATGAAATATCTCCCCATTCTTCTAGTCACAATATATGTCAAATTATTTTTGGTCTTTTCAATAACATTTGCTCTTTCGTTGATGGTAACAATTTGAAGTATCTGCTACTGAATTAGCAGAAGCATTTGACAGTCTTGCCATCTAAAGTCATACTGCTGATCAACTTCTTAGCTTCATTATTTGACTTAGTATCACGATAACTCTCCTGGGAATTATTTTTCACAATAAGCATTTAGGCTTGTAGATATATGTGAGAAGAAAATCAGCTGCAAGGTCAAATCAAATGATGAACAAACCCACATGAAAACTAAAATGCATATAATTTGGACCTCCCACAGGAATTTGTAGGGATTGGCGTTTGAGACCACGATCCACAAACTGGTGCATGGGACTCACCCTTGACTATGGAATGCATGTCACAAAAGCAAGGTGAAGTTGAGCACTCTACTGCCAGCAGGTCACTTTGCCAGCCAGGCTTCTAGAGAAGAGGAGTTTTGGTGAAGCCAATTCGATTTTGGGCAACCAAACCCTGCAACTGATGGAGTAGATAGAAACAGTTGCCTGAGAAGGAAGAATGGTCAACCAAGAAGAGAAAGATACTGTTGTCTGTGACACATGCTTTCACTGAAGATGAATCATCTATTGCTCTTTCCAGTTTCCATGGCCAACAACATTTATCACACATATTGCTTTCACTGGAAATGATAGTACCGAATTTTTTTGCTGACATAATTTGATTTGCTTTATGATACCTGCAATCCCGCAAATCGCATACAAAATGGCTAACCTTCAGAGTCCGCAGAAAATAATTTATTACCATTTGCATCTAAATCATCGGTTCAGTCCTCAAATCACATCCCATATTTCTGTTCAGCCCTTCAAATGATGACATGTATTATTATGCTCCAAGGTTACATGTTTTCTCTGATCTGTTCTTGAGAAACTGCTCGTTTTGAGCACTCTAAAATCACTGAAAGGTATCTATAATTACTTATCTTGGAGCTGCAATATCATTTTATTTCCTAGCAAACTTAGTCACTCAGATACACTAAGTCTTATGGTAGAAGTTAAATGTGATCAACAGATGGACCCAAGAGGGAATGGCTTATCAAGGTTCGTCCATATTCTTAAAAGACTTGTCACGAGGAAATACGTGACCTCACCAGTCTAGTGATTTATACATTCCAATCAGTATATTGCATTTATATATGAAAACCTTCTCTCGCCAGTTGGATCCATCAATTGTTACTGCACGGCCCAAGATTGCTTGTCCTCCTAATGAGGATTCTCAGAATGTGGCCATCCAAAAAATGCTCATGAGCATCTGCTCACATCCCATCATCTCAAGATGAAAAATAGAATCAAATGCAAAGCCTGCGAGTAGGCAATCTTGGGGGAGGCCTACGGATGCTATGCGTACATATTCTTTCTCCACAAAAGCTACACCGAATCTCCCCCAGAGAAGCAACACCTGTGTCTCCATAATTACCCTCTCTCCCCTGCTTTCAATAAATTTGAGGAACTAAACATAACGTCTGCCACGGTTTCCTACTGCAGTAAATGCAAATTCAGCCTCGACATGGACTGCATGGCTTGAACTCTATGTTTGCAAGACCTGAAGGGCAAGAAGGACTTGGTTTTTAAAAATTGTGACCATCAGCATCCACTGGTCTTCCACACAAAACTCGAAAGCAGAATCAGGTGCAAATCTTGTGAACAGAACATAACAGGTGAGGTCTATAGTTGTCTTGATTGCCTCTTCTTTCTCCATTGCACAATCATCGTCTGCCGCTGGAACTGTCATATGAAGGATGGTCCAAGAAAGGCTTGTCATAAAGCGTCGAATGTTTAGCGTATTGCTGGTAAAAGCAAAGCTGCTCTTATGCTCCACTAATCATGTGCTGAATTGCCCTCGGTTATGCCAGAAGCTGTTCACCCCACACATCCTTTTTTCTTCTCATATTAGGAAGGAGCGCTGTTGAAATATGTCGTGAAGAGTGTTGTCT
This sequence comes from Eucalyptus caleyi, assembly GCA_014182885.2. NCBI lineage: Eukaryota > Viridiplantae > Streptophyta > Magnoliopsida > Myrtales > Myrtaceae > Eucalyptus > Eucalyptus caleyi. Next base: position 9,287,568 of record CM024469.2, on the reverse strand, counting down.
CTCTTTCACTGCATGGAATGTGACTATGACTTCAACATTTCATGCACTTTTGAAAGGCACACTTTGAAACAACACCTCCACAAGCATATATTCTTTCTTATTTTAGATCTACTGAACTGTATTTCCTAAGCAGTGTCTCTGGTAAATTTTGCAGGTTTGACTTCAATGAATGTGTGCAGTGCAATCTTAATCATCACAGATTGCCTTCCACCACAGTAAAAGATTGCCATTAACTTTCATCAATTCACACTTTACGCTTCATTCACCAAAGATGATACCAGTGAGTACTATTGTGACCTTTGTGAGAAGATAAGGAACCTGAATCTGAGTGCTTACATCTGCAATGAATGCCCCTGTCCATTGATTACTCATATCAAATGTGTTTTGCCTACAGTGCGCTTTCATCACAGAAATGATCTCTTACTAAACAGACTTTAGGCAACAAATGTATACAATGCCATAAGACGTGGTGAGTAGCCATGTTCCTTTTTAACATCGTTTATAGAGATTCATCCTCCACAATAAGTAGTAATCAACAGAAAATGCTCCAATACAAACACTTTTTAAATCAGGTTGCTGGAATGGTGAACGTACCTGAGACCCTGCTATTGCTGAACTAGATGAAAATATTGCAACTCTGCAGGTAAAAGTGAAAAGAATGAGCACACAATTGGAGGTCCTCAAGAAAAGACGTGCAATGTTGGTCTCGAAAAACTGCAAGTGAAGTGCATGCAGTTGCAGAGTTGGGGAGGCACTTATCAATATGAAAAGAATTTCCTTTCTGTTTGATGTCATGCAAGTCAATTGGTATCACTGCTACAGTCGACATCCAAGACTGTTGTTCTCTGCAGTAAAGCAGATAAATATCATGTTTTTGAAGTGAAAGACTCGAGTGCTCTATGTAATGAGATGACGTGTTGACATTGAGATGCATAATTTGATTGTTAATTGACTTGGCAGGAAGCTTGCCGGTCTAGTTATTTCCACAGATACAAACATCAGGTGTGTAGTTTGTACAGAATTGTCTCAAGCATCTGCATACTATCTATCTAGCATTGCACACATGAACCATAAATTCTTCAGCACATGAAGAACGTAAAATTTCGGTTTTAACATCTACAGTCTTGCCAAAATTTAGTAATCTTGAATTAAAGCCTACTGAAAAAAAAAATCAACATTTCAGCATTCTTTTCTCCCCTTGGCCCTGGCAACTTGAATGTCAATCAGCCAGCTAGACAATGAAGTCTTACATTGCAAGTTAACACGTTTGCCACAGCAAAGATCTAGTAGTTGTCACCTCTCAGAGCTCAAATGAAGACCATATGATGTAACCATTCCCACATTCTGCAATGACAAACTACAACTATATTATCATCGGAATAGCTAGTAAGTAGTAACAATGTATATGCGAGAGAGATGAAAAAGCTGACATCTTTCATTTTGATTTGGATCATTCAATGATGTTAGTGTTAGATCATAGCTTTAGAAATTGCAGCTGTGCTCACATCTCCAAGGCATCAATTTATCCCAGTTCATATAAGCAAAACCATAGTACACCAGCAAAGAACGTAAAATGACACATATCCATCCACTGGCCAAACAGAAAGCTACAAAGAGATTCACTGAAAAAAGAAGGAAATCTGCAACACTCAACAACGTTTTCAAAGAGGTCAGAAGCTTTAACCTCAAGAACCATTACTACCCCTTATATGGCCACTAGAAACGACCATTCTACTCATCATAACAATTGTTGAGGTCATCTTCAATCTCTTCAATAACAATAGATCCTAATGTCTTTGGAGGGCTTAGCCTATCTTAATCAGATCTATTCGCTACAAGGTCCATCACCGTTCATGGCTAGGAATAGGAAAGATACATAGGTAGTTTTTACTTGTTCCCTGCTCTCCTTTCTTATGATCGGGAGATAATTTGACGCCGAAGGCTTGGGGATTCCTTACGGGTTTGGCTCCAGATAAAGAGAAGAAAACCCCAAGTGCCTCTTATACAAAACTAGCTTAGCTTCCGAAAGTACTAATCATTTGATTTAAAGTGGTCATACAATTAAAATTACTTCTTCCAAGCAGGGAGCAGTCAGTCGAACAACTACGGCGCTCGGACTTCCGGTGTGAAACGTAGATCCACAGCTGGGCGCGGCAAATGTGGCTGCAACCTTCCACCATGCCATACACGGGGGCGCGCCGCATGGATAATCATGAGAACAAGTTTGCGGTAAAACCACAGCCAAAGTTTTTGAATGAGGCCCCGCAACAGACGCACGGAAAGCAACAGGAACAGCACGAACCAGAGGATGGAGTGGAAGGAGTCGTGGAGCAGCAACCACGCGAGCGAAAACACCAATGTCAAACCGGTGAAGTGGAAGAGGAGGCACGCTGCTCCATCCCAAGAAAGAGTAGGGCCGCGAGGCGGTGGTGCCCGATTAGCGACACGCCCCAAAGAGAAATGCAGGAGAAGGCTGCAGATGGCGATGCGGGTGGCAACGGGGTGGGTTTCAAAGGGTGAAATCGACTTCCCCTGGGAAGCCACTTGGATGATGTTGACCAGAATAGAGACGACGGAGGTCAGATCCATGGCGTCGTGAGGGATGAAGAGACGAGACTTCATTTTATAGAGTATACCCTTTCTTGGCTGTTGCGAAAAACACTTTCCCGTCCTACTTTTACCCTTAATATTTTCCGACAGGGTATACTCTGACTGACGGAAGCACAGTCTGATTCCGCGAGTACCGCGGAATCAGACTCTGCTTCCGTCAGTCAGAGTATACCCTGTCGGAAAATACCGCGGAATCAGACTCTGCTTCCGTCAGTCAGAGTATACCCTGTCGGAAAATATTAAGGGTGGAAAAGTAGGGCGGGAAAGTGTTTTTCGCAACATCCAACGTCCCATTTTACTTTCTGGACTTGAAAGAAAGAGTACAAAATGTTTTATCCAAAATATAGTGTTCAAATTCACCCAAAATAAAGAGTATAAATTGACGTCCCGTCTTTGCATCCCTCACGAGGCCCCGCAGCACCCAAAATAAAAATAATGTTGTATGCCCAGACCAAAAAAAAAAAAAAAATTATGTCCTGCGCCACTTTCCATGAAAACAAATATCAAACGATTTCCCTACCCTCACCCCTTACGACGCCATGGAGTGAACGAAGGCCTTGAACTGTTCCGTTAATTTTTCATTTGGTTATATTCAAAAGGGAGAACAGCACCAAAGAAAATCATAAGCCTATTGCATTTATCTAAATTTAGTCCTAAGCCTTAGAATTGTGCCAATTTAATAATTCCAATTAATTTTGGTTGAATATTGCTTATGTGGACGGTTGTAAAAAAAATTATAATAATAATTAGACATTTTTTCAATTTTTTTCAATTTTTTCCTTTTTTCTTCTTTTTGCCATTCATGGGCAATGGTCAAGCGGGCTGGCCTCACCAAATCTAGCCAAGGTGGCCTCATCGAGGATCACTCTCACCTAGTTGGGCCGATGATCCTCACCCAAGTGAGGCCAACCTGCTCGGTTGAGTCATGTTGAATAACCGGTATTTATATAAGTAATTTTCACTTAAAATTAGTCTAAATGATTGAATTAGCAAAAAATTATGATTAAATTGTTATAATTTAAAGGCTTAGGATTAGATTGACGCAAATGCAATAGATTTAAAACTTTTCTGACATTTTTCCCTATTAAAAAGGCCTTGATCTAGCCAACATTTTTCCCCCATGACCTTTCCTCACCCCTATCATAGTTCGCAATATATATTGCGACATGAACATTTGTTTGTTGCCATGTTTTAAGCACGAACTCATCTATTTCTATGATTGTTGCATATATTAAATCCTCCTAAAATACTTTCGAAGCAGCTAGATATCTTTTCAATGAAATATTGCTAAAATAGGTTTAAAGACGCCTTGGATTGTTGATGGAAGCATTAATTTTATGGGCTCATTTCCTGAAAAGATGCCCAACTTTAATTTTAATCTCATTCTGCCTTGATTTTCTTTTAAAAAAACTCGTAACTTTAATTAAGATCTCATACGCGCGCACGCGCACCTAGACGTAGGATCATCATTTGATGCCACATGGTCCAACCATTGTTGCAGCCGCATCAAAGCCTCCCCTAAGACCCTTGGCTCCGTCTAATTCAATAAAATTAAATTGAAAAGATAGATAGAGAGAGAGAGAGAGAGAGAGAGAGAGAGAAGGGGGGGGTGTAGTCAATAATGGGGACTGAGGAAGTTTTTGAAGAGTGGTTTATGTGTCCATGCATACGCACCCACAGCCTAGTAGAAAAGAATAAATATGATAAAAAGAGAGAATTCTTCTTCTTTTGCCTTGAAAAAGGATTTGAACTAGTTCAAATTAGGGTTGGACCTTGATTAATATAATTAATTCAAAATTTTAGCAAACAAAACATACAAATTAGTGGAATGAAGATGATACATTGCAGATGAAAAATACTTGTGCATCATAATCTTTATTTCATCCAAATTGAATAATAATTATCATCTTTTTTAGAAAATAGAAAAAACAAGATATAGGGGAGGAATATTTGTGGAAACTTTTAAAGAAGAGAGAGAAATGGGGGAAGGCCACGCGAAAGCACAGCAGGGGATGAGGGGTGAGTAAAAGGGGGAAGGAACGGGGAAGGGCATGAGTGAAAATCTGATGACTAAGTCTAGTTCACACAGAAACTACATTGGGATAGTCAGTAAGGGAGACTCAGAAGTTTTTGAAGAGAGGTTTATGTATCCATACATGCGCACACCCTAGCAGGAGAGAATAGATATTATAAAAAGAGAGAACTTTGTTGTCGTCTTCTTCTTCTTCATTTTTTTTCCTTTTTTCCTCGGAAAAAGGCCAAACAAGGTAGGACCTTGATTGGTCTAATAAATTCAAAAAATTTAAGCAAAAGGAACATACAAATTAATGGAATGAAGATGATACGTGGTAGGTGAAAAACGTGCATGCATTATAATCTTTATTTCATCCAAATTGAATCATAAATGTCATCTTTTCGAGAAAATAGAAAAAAAAAAAAAACAAAACAAGGTATTGAGGAGGAATATTTGTGGAAATTCTTAAAGTGGAGAGAAATAGGTGGAGACCATGTGAAAGCACAACACGGGATGAGGAGCAGGGTTGTGCAAATGAATTGAGAACCGTTTAGAACGCCCAAGAACTAATGATTTCTAAGGAAATTGGTTTGGTTCTCGTTTTAGGTGTGGAACCACCCACCCGGACTACACCGATAATACATATTATATTTAATTTTTAATTAAAAAATGAAAAATCGCAAATCCTAGGTTTGATTAGTTTTTATGTTAAATAACGGCAAATGTGGCTGCGCTCTTCCACCATGCCATACGCGGGAGCTTGCCGCACAGATAATCATTAGAAGAAGTTTGCTATAAAACCATAGCCAGAGTTTTTGAATGAGGCCCCACAACAGACTCACGGAAAGCAATAGGAACAGCACGAACCAGAGGACGGAATGGAAGGAGTCGTGGAGCGGTAACCACGCGAGCGAATACACTGATATCAAAACAACAGACTCACGGAAAGCAATAGGAACAGCACGAACCAGAGGATGGAATGGAAGGAGTCGTGGAGCGGTAACCACGCGAGTGAAAACACTGATATCAAACCGGTGAAGTGGAAGAGGAGGCGCGCTCTCCATCACGAGAAGGAGGAGGGCTGCTTGATAGTGGTGCCCGATTAGTGACACGCCCCAAAAAAAAAATGCAGGAGCGGGCTGCAGATGCTGACGCGGGTGGCAACGGGTGGGTTTCAAAGGGTGACTTCCTCTGGTGTTTCACTTGGATGAAGTTGACTAGGACAGATACAATGGAGGTAAGATCCATGGAGTTGTGAGGGGCACGGCGAGAGCATCGTTTATACTTCTATTTATATGGAAGGAAATCATGGTCCACAAACATCCAAATTCACTTATGATGCGGTGATTTGGCAATGGTCCGTAGACATCCAAATTCACTTTTGGTGCGGTGTTTTGCCGAAACACCGGACTCCAAATTTTGATTTTGGCAATGGTCCACAAACATCCAAATTCACTTTTGGTGCAGTATTTTGCCGAAACACCGAAGCTCCAAAATTTGATATAGGGTGACATACCACAGAAGTTGCCAAGAGTAACACCAGACTCCAAAATTTGATAGAAGGCACCATGATTCCCTTCCTTGATACCAAAAAGTGATTTGGAGTCGTGGAAAATTTTTAATAATAATATAATATATATTTTTTTCTTTTTTTCCTTTCTTCTTCCTTTTGCCGGTTATAGACAATGATCGAGTCGGTTGGCCTCACCAAGTCTGGCCTAGGCGAGGCTAATTCTCACAAGGCCTTGCCTAGGCACAGGTGAGGGCTCGACCTTTTCCAGGAATGACATGGAGTGGCAAGCTTGATTGGGATCACTCTCGTTTGGCTAGGCCTCACCTGTGGTGGGCAACGGCGACCCTCGCCCAAGTGAGGCTAGCCTGCCCAATAATGGCCAAGAAGAATGAAGAAAAATAAATAAATAAATAAATAAATATTGAATCACTATAAAAAAAAAATTATCCATGTTAGGGCAAGTATGTCATGCAGGATAGCCAATGTCTATGTTAGTAATCTCTTATTAAAATTAGTTGAGATGATTAAATTGATACTATGACAAATTGACCCCAATGCAATAGATTTAGAATTTTTCTCACATTTTCCCTATTAAAAAAAGTAATGTGCCCAACTTTAATTTCAAGTGACCTATCCTCACTCCACATAGGATCCATCAGTACATAATAACCTAAAAGATTTATCTTCATGAATAAAGTTGCCAGAAACGGGCTTGCAAAAATAATAAATAAGAGCAAAACATTAACCCCAAGCCCGAGTGTCTCGATTTAGCCCTTTCTTTAGTCTTGCTTCATTGCAAGATAAATTACAAGAGCAGAAAGAAAGAAAACAGAGCCTGGCCCAGAAGAATGAAAAAAAGAAAGAAAGAAAGAAGGAAAGCAATGTTCGGAGAAACCGCGAAAAAGAGTGGAAACAAAGGGGGCTTTCGCTCCATGCACGCTTGGGAGAGATCGACAAGACTGATAAATTATATTTGGCAGCAACAATTTTAATTTATCTAATTGAAGGAATTTTTGTAATTAAGCTATAACTTATGATTCTTCAAATTATGCCGTGCATTTGATTAAAAAAAAAAAAAAGCCTTGCTGTGCAAACAAGAAGAGAGAAGGAGACATTCCGGGATGCTTCACGTTCTCTGAATGTGTTTTGTTTCCCGAAACTAGCTGAAAGTATTGCAACACTTTTGCTAAATTGCTCTTGCATACTCCTTGTTAACTTGTTATCTTGCAATTAGTTTTGCTATGGCCACATAGCGTTTTCTGATTCTCCTCTTGCCTTTGATCCTGGAGTTCTAATATTCGTAGCAATTTACTTGTTTCGGGTAAGTTGGTGTATTGAAGTATGTAATGTACCTCTTGACCTTTCCATGACTTTTTTGCTACTGGTGACAGTAGCAGCTATAGCAATTGTACTACTAGAATTTGGTTTACAATATGACTATTATAGCTCCTAATATAGTTAGATTAGAATAGAACAGCTTCCATGAACCTTTTGATATGAGCTCTACACAACTCTGATTTTTCTCTTTCCAAATGTAGTTCTTTCTATCATTTGGATAGGTTCACTTATTATTATTTGGAAGAGTACTTCCCTGTTTTGTTTGTTCTTTCTTGAAATGTTCTCCTGGATCTTAGTCTTCATTGTTTTATACAAATGGATCTAAATTCAGTTTAACTGGATGAAGTTGTAGGTTATATATGTGAATTGGGTTTGTAACAATTTGGATCTACATTTTGTTTTCAAGAGTAAACAATGTGGACCATTATTAAATTTTTGAAAGTGAAATTGAGTTTTATTCAAAGATAATAAAATTGCAAGTTTAATTGTAACTGCTTTGGTGAACCTTATCGACATAACTTACGAAGCATCATATTATATGCAACTGTTTTTCAATAATGTGGAATTCAAGATTTTTGCAGAACATGCACATTTATGGATAAATTGATAACTAGAAAAAAAGTAGATTTGGCTGATCCCATTTGTACAAATTGTATTGAATAGCAGATGTAAACATTACTTTTAGATATAAGGTGAACTTAGATTTCTAGACTATTAAGTTATGTCAAGTTACATCCATTTTAACAATTTATAAAACTGTCATCTTAATATTGTCTTAAGTAAGTTACCTTTATAGTAAGTTGGACAAGAACTTTCTAATAAATGTATAGACAAGCTCAAGGTGAGTGCACCTTTATGACATTATACAATGTTTGGAGTTTTATTTATTAGTTGTTATATGGAAAATTATATTATAATTGCAGCTGACTGCTAAATGAAAAAAATGAAATGAAACTTTTAATGGGCCACTTAGTTTTATTAACTATTGCATTAAAGCATAAATAATATAAAAAAATTGTACAAATTAGCGCTGAAATACAACATCAAATAATACGGGAGTGACGTACAATTCATTTCATCCCGTTTGCTTCGTGTCGATATCACTCAGCAACTGTAACTCCATTCAAAGCGCCTTTTTTATTTATTAATTTGCCTTGGTGATCATGCATTGAATCTCCGGAACCTGAGCGGAAGGTTGAGCTAGCTTGAAATGTCTCGCGTGATGGTGTCCGATGCGCAGTTCAACCCTGCTGTTGTAAATTGTGTCGATTCTTCTTTCACGAGTCAGGCCCCGAATTTAGCATGCTGTCCGCCCGAGAAAACCCGTTTTCACCCACAGCCCCCGCTTGAACGCCTAGTAGGCAGACAATGAGGAGGATCGTCGTGTTTGCCATGCATGTGAGCAGGCTTCCTTCTTGCCATTCGGATGGTCAAGCGTTACTGCATGGCCCGATATTGCTTCGTCTGCCTAGTCACAACTCTACAGCGCTCGGACTTCCAGCATGAAACGCTGATCCATGACCAGGCACAGCGAAAATGGCCGTTCTCTTCCATCATGCCATGCACGAGACCTTGCCACACGGATAATCATGAGGTCAAGTTTGCGGTAAAACCACAGACAAAGTTTTTGAATGGGGCTGCGCAACAGATTTACGGAAAGCACTGGGAACAGCACGAACCAGAGGCCGGAGTGGAAAGAGTCTTGGAGCAGCAACCACACGAGTGAAAACACCAATGTCAAACCGTTGAAGTGGAAAAGGAGGTGCGCTGCTCCATCACAAGGAGCACGGCCGCGAGAAGGTTGCGCCCGCCTAGTGACGCGCCCCAAAAAGAAATGCAGGAGCAGGCTGCAGATGACGACGAGGTGGGTTTCAAAGGGCGAAATCAACTTCCCTGGTATTTCACTTCGATGAAGTCGGCCAGGATAGAGACGATGGACGTAAGATCCACAATGCCGTGAGGGGTGGAGGCAGAGACATCACTGGTGGTTCATAAATACCGCAGTTTGAAGCTGGGACTTTGAAAGCTGTGAAAAAGTGGAGACTTCTCCACTTTTTAACAGCTTCAGACTGTCGTCTTCTATTCCATTTTGCACTCCCTGCCTTCACCCCCACCACTGGAGTGGAGGAAAGCCTTTGAACTTTCCTATTTATTTTTCCTTGGATTAGAAAAGAAAAAAAGACATTCTCTGTCCCACTTGTATTCTCCTCTCTCTTTTCTCAGCAGAGTGCGCCCTTGTCTGACATAGTTCGCATCAATAGGTAATAACCTGGAAGATTCATGGGCATGAATAAAGTTTCAACAACCGGGCTGGCAAAAAATAATGAAGAAGAGCAAAACAGTAAGCCCAAGCCCAAGTGTCTCCTTAAAGCCTTTTCTTTAGTTTTGCTTCAGTCGATGCCGTGGTAATAGAATTACTAGAGCAAACCTGGCCAAGAAGAGAGGAAAAAAGAAAAGAAAAGAAAAGTGAGATCTTCATCTCAGGAGGGGATTCATCTCTTCGTAATATGATGCTACAGGCCTTCGGTTTTCAAGAAGGGAAACTGCCGGTTCGCTATTTGGGTGTTCCGATTATTACTACTAGATTGGGTAAAGCAGACTGTGTTGCATTGACTGATCATATTACTACCAGGGTTCAATCTTGGGCGCAACGCTTTCTGTCCTTTGCTGGGAGGCTGCAACTAATAAAATCAATACTCTTTTCAATTCAAACATATTGGACTAGTATCTTCAACCTTCTGTCCTCGGTTATAGATAATATTGAGGGCATTTTGAGACAATTTTTATGGAAGGGCACGACCCTTGGCCGGGGTGGGGCCAAAGTTTCCTGGGATGATGTCTGTCTCCCAAAGGTTGAGGGCGGTCTAGGCGTTCGGAAACTTAAGGATTACAACAAAGCCTCCATGCTTAAATTTATTTGGATTCTTTTCACTGATAAAGAATCGTTGTGGTGTCGGTGGGTACACTCTAACTTCTTAAAGAGAATAAACTTTTGGATTTCTTCCCAGCCTCGTTGTTGTTCTTGGGCATGGAAAAAAATCCTTCAACTGAGGAACTACTTTCGCTTATCCTTTGTGTGGAAGATTGGAAATGGTCTATCAGTGTCTCTTTGGCATGATCACTGGCTTTCTTGTGGCCCGCCTGATGCCTTTATCCCTTGCTCATTCCGTGAAGGCTTGTGTCTTCCTGACAATGCTGTTGTTGCGGATCTGTTTACCTCTATGGGTTGTTTATTTAAATCCTTTTTGGAAAGATGGGGGATCTCTCTTCCGGTCCTCTCTTCGGCTCGTGACAGGTTTACTTGGTGCTGTGACGCTTTTGGATCATTCTCTATAACTTCAGCATGGAATTCCATTAGAGTCAAGAAGGATCGTGTTGATTGGGCGTCTTTTGTTTGGGACAATGCTGTAGCCCCGCGGTTCCAGTTTAATTTATGGCTTATAACCAAAAATCGCCTGCCAACCCAAATGCTGCTTCTTTCTCATGGTAGGATCGACTATAATGTTTGTGCCTTCTGCAATGATGTTCCAGATTCTGTCGAACATTTATTCTTCAGGTGTCGCACCTCGGTTTCTCTGGCCTACTTTTGGGCCTCCAGGTGTAACCTCCCGTGGCGGAATAGATGTTGGAAAGATATCCTCAGTTGGGCCTTAAAGTTCTTATCTGGTAAGGACTTCTTCCATTGCATTGCGCGGTTCTCATTTGGAGCTATGTGTCACCTTATTTGGAAAAAGAGGAATGCGATTATATTTCAGGGCGAATCCTTAGTGGTCTCGGCTCTAAAAAACCACCTTATTAAGGTTGTGAGGGATAAAGCTATAACATTCAAAGATGTTCCTCCTACCCCGAGGAATAAGAGGCTTCGGCGTGGTTGGGGGTTTGACCCTGCGGTGTTCTCTCGTCTGACTAGTGCTCCTTAGTTGCTGCTTTGCACGAGTTGCTCCTATCTTTCTTGGCTCTCCGTTCTTAGCCGCTTCCTTAGGGGGCTAAGGGTTGGTTAGCCTTGTTGTTATCTCTTTCCCGCTTGTTTGTTTTGTTGTTGTGCCCTTGTGGCTTCCTTGTTTGCCTATGTGGCCTCTTACATTGGCTCCCCTACACTTTGTCTCCTTTTGAGGTATGAGTGTAGGTTTTTGGTGCCGATCTTTTGTATATTGCCTTAACTTTATTTATATATTTATTACCTTTACCAAAAAAAAAAAAAAAAAAGAAAAAAAAAGATAGATACCGCATCGAATACGACAACTATGTCCTTTTTGTCCTTGTACTCAGCAACCTTGTGAACAAAAATACCCCTTTAAGATGGGAGATGGCTTGGGCCAGCAGCCTCTTGGGCTCGAACGCATGTGATAGTGATGGCAAAGCAAGGGGAACCAGTGGGCTGCATTACTACTATTTTTGGAGACTGGATCCAACACGTAACGCAATGCGCTCAACTACCATGTGCCGCATTCCCCTCCCCTTTCTAAAGTTTATGGTTTGATCGGGATAAATTTTTAAAGTTTTGCACACTACCGAGAAATAATTTTTGAATTACTATGTTTGGCAATGGATTTCGCCTTTCGCCGACCATCTTTTGGTTTTATGATTTCTTAATATGCGTTTGGTAACTATTCTACTCCCGTTTTCTAATTCTGCTCCTTATGCAAGTTTCTAAATATTTGAAGATGTTTGGTGATTGTTTAAAATTTCTATTCTCGAAATAAAAATGCATTCAGACGACCCTCCAATTCTTGTGTAATTTAGAATTTCTGTTAATTTTTAAATAATTTTATTACATTTTTCTTCTTTTTTTCTTTTTTCCTTTTCTTCTTCTTTTTCTTCCTTTAGGATGTTGCCGGCCTTAGTCATGGCTAGCAATCGGCTAGACAAGGGTCGGTGACCTTGTCAAAGTGTCACCGGCCCAAACCTTATCCAAATCTAGTGAGATCGAGCTCGCTCAACCACCAACAAAGCTCAACCTCATTGAGGGCCGATGACAGTCCGGCGAGGTTGCCAGCCCTCGGCGGGTTGATCATCAACCATGATCAAGATTGGCGACCAATAAGAGGAGGAAGAAGAATAAGAAGAAAAGAAAAGAGAAAAAAATGAGCTTGCTTTTAGAGTTGTTTTCGGGAAGAAATAACCAACTTATTTTTACTTCTTGATTTTGTTATTAGGAACAAAAATCTTACCAAACAAAATTATGTTCTTTTTTTGTTTGGAAGAACAAAAAAAAAGAAATATTTACCATTTGGCCGATTACCAAACAAAGCCTCAATACTTCAAAAGAGTTTTCTATTGAAAGTAAGCTCGCTTAAATTAGAGTTCGAGATGAGGTTGACTCCGTTGGCAAGTAGCTGTTCATAGGTCTTTCATCAAATGGACGATTTGACTCAAGAATCTAGTCTTGCCTACTAAAATTTTAGTCAATTTTAGTTGATATGTAAGTTTGACATTTAGTTGATCTTCGATAGGACTTTGAAACTTTCCAAGTAGCGTAACCTCTTATTTGGATTTTGGTTAGGGGTGAGCCGTGATCTTTCATGAATTTGTAAACTCATATCTTGAAAGTGATATGGATTTGATATATTATAAGTTGTAAAAAGCATTGCACGATATAATTTTGTAAAAACAAAAAAGTAATGTTTCAAACATATTTGCTGCATAAAACTAGACGGACCGTTTGTTACTCTTTGATATTTGAAAGTTGAAAGAATATTTTCAATAAGTACTGTTTGTTACTCTTTGATATTTGAAAGTTGAAAGAATATTTTCAATAAGTATAAAGCTGCGTTGAAATGATATTACTCATATTTGGTTTTGTTGTACATTAGATACTAGATTTTGATAAAGGAGTCTCTAGTATTACTTTATATATATGCACAATTGATACTTGATCTACTTAGGAAAAATTTAGGTTATTTACCAAGCTATGGTTGCTCACACTATTTACTCCAAATCTTTTTAAATTTCTTCAACTAAAGTAGGATGTGAGCATTATCGACAGGAAATTTTTTATAGTTGCATTTTGGACATGAGTTTAGATATTTGTATATGTTTGAGATGATATTTGTGGAGTTTAATTGAGTTTGGAGACACACTTTTTTTTTTTAATGAATTTCAGAACTCTTGATTCTGTCACCAATTCACCGTTTTATCAAGTACATAGATGAATATATGTTTTGATAACATGTTTACATTAGTTTGTAATTGAGGCCGCATCCTTTGAATAAGAGCACAATGGTATCGATCTTCCCATTCTATAAAGTTGAGGTGCGACAAAAAGATAAGGATAGATCTTATTCACAATATCAACAAAATGAATACATACATCAATATATCATTATTGTTTCTCTAATTCATTATAATCTTACCAATTTCATTATGCAATAATAGCCACTTATTTCTTTTTCAATTACCCATTTATAGTGCAAATTATATATCGCGACATGAGCATTCTCTTGTCAAGTCGCTACCTAGACCCACCGAATGGGTCCAATTTAGGTTGCTCCTATTATTTCGGTATGTCTTGCCATGTTTTTATGCACGAAGTCACCTATTTCTATAATTGTTGGATATACTAAATTCTACTAAAATACTTTTGAAGCAGTGAACATTTTTCTTGCTGAATATTGCAAAAATAGGTTCCTATCTTAACAAGAAGATTGCATTTTATTCGGTTTGAGACATCTTCGATTGTTGATGGAAGCATGAATTTTTATGGGCTAATTTCTTTAAAAAATCCCAAATTTTAATTTTAATTTTAATTTCAATTCTACCTCTAACTTTTTTTAAAAAAATTCCAACTTGATTTTTGCCTACGATTGGACATAGGATCATCATGTAACGCCACATGGTCCAACCGATCTGGGTGAACACTGAAGCTTCCCTAAGACCCTTTGGAAACTGAGAGAGAGAGAGAGAGAGAGAGAGAGAGAGAGAGGTCAATAAAGGAGATAGAAAAGTTGTTGAAGTGGGGTTTATATATACATGCACACACCCTAGTAGGAGAGAATAAATATAATAAAAAGAGAGGATTCTATCCTTTGCCTCTGAAAAAGGACGTGACCTAGTTCAAAATCAGGGTCATACAAATTGCAACTTTGATTAGTATAATAAACTCAAAATTTTAGTAAAAGGAATGTACAAATTAGTGGAATGAAAATGATCACCATAAAAGAAAAATGTGCATGCATCATAATCTTTATTTCATCCGAATGTAGTTTATTCTATCATTTGGACAGGTTTATTTATAATTACTTGGAAGAGCACCTCTTCGTTTTATTTTGTTCTTTCTAGATATGTTCCCCCAGGTTGGTCTTCATGGTTTATATAGACACCAACTTTTCACTTGTGTATCTAAATTCAATTTCACTTAGCTGAAGTTGTGGATTGGATATATATGAACCGAACCTGTAACAACTTGGATATATATTTTTTTTCGAGGATAACCAAAGTAGATAATTATTTAGTTTTTGAAAATGAAATCGAGTTGTATGCAAAGATTTCAAAGGAAATTACAAGTTTAATTAAAATTTCTACTTTGCTCGACCATATCAACATAGCGTACGGACCATTGTATAACTCTTTTTTGATAATGTGGGATTCGAGATTGTTGCAAAATGTGTACATTTATGGATATATATATATATATATATTTTTTTTTTTTTTTTATGACCAAGGGACCGTCGGATATCACCCTTCAAGGATCACACGACCCTCTGGTGCTCGGTAGCACCGGTGGGGCCTCGCTTGGGTCAAAAGAAGATGCCATTTTGGAGTTTTATCAACAATTTTGTTTGTGTAGGCAGAGATCCGGTATTTTCTGCTATTTAAACGTAAATCCTCAGGGGGGCTGGCCTAGTAAATCACCCCTAGAACCCCCACTTAAGTTGCGAGTATCTAGAGATTCGAACTCGTTCCCTCGGCGATGAGGTAGTAAAGCCCAACCATCACAGCTACCTACGGCCTACGGGTGGGTTTTATGGATCAATTGATAACTACAAAAAAGTAGATTCAGCTCATGCCATTTGTACGAACTGTATTTAATAGCAAATGTAAACATTACTTTTACATAAAAGGTGAATATAGTTTTATAGACTATTAAGTTACGTCAAGTGACATTTATTTTAGCAATTTTTACGACCGTTATCGCGATAGTGTCTTTAAGTAAGTTACTTTTATAGTAAGTTGGCTAACAACTTTTTAATTAATGTATAGACAAGCCGAATGTGAATGCACCTTTATGGCCTTATACAATGTTTGGATTTTATTTATTAGTTAATTTATGGCAAAAGAACAAGATATGAAACTTTTCATGGGCCAATTCAGTTTTATTAACTATTGCATTAAACCGTAAGTAAAATAAAATAAAACTGTGCAAATTAACACTAAAATACAGCATCAAATTATATGGGAGTGCAGTACAATTCATGTCACCTCATTTGCTTCGTGTTGATGTCACTCAGCAACTATTTAACTCCATTCAAAACGCCTTTTTTATTTTCTAATTTGCCTTGGTGATCGTGCATTGTATCTCCGGAACACTGAATGAAATATGAAATGAAACTTTCCATGGACCACTGTATTTTTATTAACTATTGCATTAAAGCATATATAATATAAAAAAATTTGTACAAATTAGCACTAAAATACAACATCAAATAATACGGAGTGAGGCACAATTCATTTCACCCCGTTCGCTTCGGGTTGATATCACTCAGCAACTATAACTTCATTCAAAGCGCCTTTTTATTTCCTAATTTGCCTTGGTGATCAGGCACTGAATCTCCCCACCCTGAGTGGAAGGTTGTACTTGTTTGGAATGTCTCGCGTGCTGGTCTCCGATCTGCAGCTCAGCCCCACAGCTGTAGATTGTGTCGATTCTTCTTTCACGAGTCATGCCCCGAATTTAGCATGCTGTCCGCCCAAGAAAACCCGTTTCACCAACAGCCCCTGCTTGAACACCTGGTAGGCCGACGATGAGGAGGATCGTTGTAGTTGCCATGCGTGTGAGCAGGCTTCCTTCTTGCTATTTGGATGGTCGAGCGTTACTATATGGCCCGATATAGCTTTGTTTGCCTAGTCACAACTCTAAGCCTGACGACAATTCTAAGAACGTGACCATCCAACATTTTGCTCATTAGCATCTGCTCACAGCTCATCATGTCGGCACCAAAAGTCGAATCAAATGCAAAGCCTGCGAGGAGGTCTATGGTTGCTACACGGTGCATATTCTTAATTCACAAGAGCTACGCCGAATCTACCCCAGAGAAGCAACGCCCGTCTTTCCATTTCGCCCATCAGCATCCACTGGCGTCCCCCCACGTGAAGCTCGAAGCCAGAATCTAGTGCAAAGCTTGTGAATAGAACATACTAGGTGAGTTCTACGCTTGTCTGGATTGACTCTTCTTTCTGCAATTCACGCTCATCCACTGCCGCTGGAGCCAGGTCATATGAAAGATGGTGCGGGCAAGGCTTGTAATGAATATGAAAAGGTTTAGCCCGTCACTGCCTGAAGCCGAGCTGCTCTTTTCTGCTCCAGAAATCATGTGCTGAATTGCCCTCAGGCATGCAACACTCCGTTCACCCAGGCACATCCACTTTTCCCATATCAGCAAGGAACGATCACTGACGCATGTGGTGAAGAGCATTGACGCTGTCTTTCACTGCGTAGGACGCGACTTCGACTTCAACATTCCATGCACTTTTGGAAGGCCCACTTTGAAACATCACCTCCACGAGCATCTACTCTTTCTTATATTAGATCTACTGACCCACGCTTCCTATGCAGTGTCCGGTAAATTTTGCACTTTCGACCTTCATGTTCTTGTGCAGGGCAGTCTTAATGTCAACCACGATTGCCTTCCACAATTAACACTAATCATAAAAGATCACCATCACCTCCATCAACTCACACTTTACACTTCGTCCATCAAAGATCAGGCCGGTGAGCATTATTGTGACCTTTGAGAGATAAAAGACCTGAATCTATGTACTTCCAGCTGCGATGAATGCCCTTGCGTATCGATTACTCATATTGAATGAATTTTACCCACAGTATGCTTTCATCACAGAAGTGCTCTCTCATTAAACTGACATTAGCCAACGAAGAAATACAAGATGCTGCCTTGTGAAGTGGTCAAAAGCCCGGTTCTTTTTTCTTTCTTTAACATGATATATAGACTTATTCTCCACAATTAGTTATAATCAACAGAAAATATGGTAATACCAAATTTTTTTCAAATAATGGAAGTAACTGAAGACCCTGCTATTGCTGAACTAGATGAAAAAATTGCAATTCTGCAGGAAAAAGCGGACTGAGTGAGCACACAACTGAAGGTACTAAAAAAATAGGGCAATGCTGGTCTCAAAATGGTGCAAGCGAAGCACATGTAGTTGCAGAGGTGGGGAGGCACTTATCCAGAAGAAAAGAATTGGGGTGGCAGGAGACAACCTTTTTGTTTGATGTTTCAGCTTACGTTCCTAAGCAAGTCAATCAGAATCACTGCTAACACTCGACATCCGAGATTGTTATTCTCTGCAGCAAAAGCAGATATATATCATATTTTTGAGTGTGAGACTTGTTTGCTTCATGTTATGAATTAATGTACTAACATTGTGATGCATAAATTGATTTTGGCAGGAAGCTTGCAGGTCACTATTTCCTTGAAAAATGGATATCAGATGTGTGTAGTTCGTACAGATTAGTCTCAAGCTTTTGTGTACTATCTATATGGCTTGGCATTCATGAGCTGCAAATTCTTTTCCACACATGAAGATGGGAAAAGTTCAGTTCTAACATTTGCAATCTACCAAAATTTGGTTACATTGGACTAAAGCCTCCCAAAAAAGAATCTATATTTCAGCATTCTTTTGTCACCTTGGCCCTGGTAACTTGAATCTCTGACTGAAGCAACAATTCTAGCTCCTGGACAAAAACCAATCAACCAATGAGACAAAATAGTCTTAGATTGTATTATTCAGATCCGAGAGCTTCTAGATACATCCAGGATACATCACAAAAGAAGTCACTGTCTTTATAAATCTTATTTGCTTAAGCAAGTTGATGCATTCGCTGCGACAAAGATCTAGTTGTCACCTCTCAGAGGTAGGATGCTGACTATATGATGTAACCAATCTGTCTTTCTGCAATGACAAACTCAGACATTATTATCATCAGAATAGCTAAGAATAGCTAGTTGTGCTTCTGGAGGCACTAAGGACTCGGTTTTTTACCATTTTTCAACCATCAGCATCCACTGGTCTTCCACATGCAGCTCGACTGCAAAATCAAGTGCAAAGCTTGTGAAGGGAACATATAGGTGAGGTCTGTCTATAATTGTCTTGATTGCCTCTTCTTTCTCCACTGCACCATCATTCTCCGCCGCTGGAACTTTCATATGAAGGATGGTGTGTGCAAGGCTTGTGTTGAATGTGTCAAATGTTTAGCCTATCGCCAGGCAGAGCAGAGCTGCTCTTCTCTGCTCTATAAATTATGTGCTGAATTGCCTCAGATACAACGACCTGCTCACCCTGCACATCCATTTTCTTCTCGTATAAGGAGGAGCACTGTTGATGTATGTCATGAAGAGTGACAACGCTCTGTCTTTCACTGGCACAGAAGTGACAATGACTTCAACACTCCATGCACTTTTGAAAGGCCCACTTTGAAACATCACATCCACAATTTGCATTTTGGAAAACTCCTTTAACTCAATGGCCTTTGCAATTCCCCACAGACTTTCCCCAAAAGCCTTCCCAAATGCACCCTTACTCTTTCTTATTTTAAATCTGCCTAACTGTGCCACTATGAAGTGTCTGTGGTAAATTTTGCAAGTTCTGCTTTTGCAGTTGTGTGCAGTGCAATCTTAATCATCACAGATTGCCTTCCACTCCAGCAAAATATTGCCATTAACTTCCATCAACTCACACTTTACGCTTTGTTCATCGAAGATAATACCAGTGAGTAGTACTATTGTGCCTTTTGCAATAAGATAAGGGGCATGAATCTGGGTGCTCATAACTCTGATGAATGCCTCACTCATTGACTACTCATATCAAATGCGTTTTGCCATGGTGCGCTTGAATCACAGTAGTGCTCTCTTGCTAAACAGACTTTAGCCAAAATTGGATACAAGATGCTGCCATGTGAGGTGAATAGCCATGTTCCTTTTTAACATCATATATATAGACTCATCTCCATGATAAGTAATAATCAACAGAAAATGTGCTAATACCAAATAGTGTTTAATACAAGTCGCTGGAATAGTGCAAGTGCCTGAAGACCCTGCGATTGCTGAACTAGATGAAAAAAAATTAAAATTCTGCAGGAAAAAGTGGGCACATAATTGGAGGTACTCAAGAAAAGACACACAATGCTGGTCTCCAAAAGCCGGAAGCAAAGTGCATGTAGTTGCAGAGTTGAGGAGGGACTTACCAAAATGAAAAGAATATAGTAGTCAGGGGTACCTACCTTTCTGTTTGATGTTTCAACTTACGTTCTTATGCAAGTCAATTGGATTCATTGCTACAGTTGACATCCAAGATTGTTGTTCTCTGCAGTAAAAACAGATTTAAAATCATATTTTTGAACTGGAAGACTTTTGTGCTTTGTGTCATATATTGAAGTATAAACATTGGGATGCATAATTTGATTATGAATCAATTTATCAGGAAGCTTGCTGGTCTAATTCTTTCCACAAATATGAACATCGGTTTTGTGTAGTTTGTACAGACAAGTCTTGAGCTTCTGCATCCTATCTATCTAGCTTTGTATTCATGCACTGTAAATTCTTTTCCAGCACATGAAGATGCGAAAAGTTTGGTTCTAACATCTAAAGACTGCCAAAATTCAGTAATCTTGAACTAAAGCCTCCAAAGAAAAAAAAAGAAAATCTGCATTTCAGCATTCTTTTTCACTTTGGCCCCGGCAACTTGAATGTCCAACGGAAGCAACAATTCAAGACATAAAAACCTAATAGTTTTGCATCAAGACATAAAAACCTAATAGATTTATCTCCCTGATTAAGTTTCAATAACCGCGCTTGCAAACCATGACAAATAAGAGCAAAACAGTAAGCCCAAGCCCAAATGTATCGTTTAAGCGCTTTCTTTGGTCTTGCTTTGGACTTGCTTCAGTTGTTGCCATCCCGAGGGAATTTCTATGGCAGGAAGAAGAAAGAAAACATAGTCTGGTCAAGAAGAACCCAAAAAAAAAAAAAAAAACGACAACAGAAAAGGAAAGCAAAAAGACAGAGAGGAAAATTAATGCAAGGTATGCCTGATGCGACATGTGTTCCTCAACGAATGGACCGGTAATTTGTTGAGTTAGCCTCTTTAATGTACCAAATATTTTCTCAAAATAAAGGGGGCTCTCCATGTATGCACGTTTGAGAGGCTTTATCAAGCCCAATTATTTTTGTTTTGTAGCAATCAATAAGGATTTGAAACTTTTATTTCTCAGAGAGAGAGAGAGAGAATCAATAGAAATTACCCAGCGCTGGCATGGAGAGACAATGACTTTGTCCGGTTTTGTCTAGTCAATAGAGGAGGCTGAGAAGCTATTGAAGAGAGGTTTTTGTATACACACCTTAGCAGGAGAGGATAAATATAATAAAAAGAGAGAATTTTATCTTCTTCCTCTTTTTGGCTTGGGAAAAAGGATGTGACCTGGTTCAAACAAGGATCGACCCTTATTAGTATAATAAATTCAGAAATTTTAGCAAAAGGAATATTCGTATTAGTGGAACGAAGATGATCACCATAGATGAAAAATGCGTGTGCATCATAATCTTTATTTCATCCAAATTGCATCGTACATAAGTTTCATCTTTTCGAGATAGAGAAAAATTAAGGTATTTTCTTTTTGGTTGAAAATAAAAAGGTATCAATGAGGAATATTTGTGGAAACGTTTAGAGAAGAGAGAGAAATGGGGGGAGGGCACGTGAAAGCGGCAAACTGGGGATGAGAAATGAGTAAAAGAAGGGAGGAATGAGAAGGTTGTAAGGGGACACATCTGATGACTAGGTTTAATTACAAAGAAACTACATTAAACTGGTCATTGTCTTCACCGCTTACCTGTCGTCTTCAAAAGATACTTTGCTCCTTATATCTTTATGTTCGTGTCTTGATTCGCCCAACCGTAAGGTGCATTTGTATACAATATCATCTTATTTTCCTAACAAACTTGGTCATGGCATGATGAGATATGCGACCTCACTAGTCTAGTGATATATGTAGTTATATATTCCAATCAATATTTCACCTTTATTTATGAAAACCTTCCCTTTCATTCGGATGTGTCTATTGTTAATGCATGGCCCAATGTAGCTTCATCTGCCTAGTTGCAACTAAGCTCCGACAAGAATTCTCAGAATGTGGCCATCCAACAAATGCTCAAGATCATCTATTCACATTCCATCATCTCAGGAGTAAAAGTAGAATCAAATGCAAAGCCTATGAGCAAGCAATCTTGGGGTAGGTCTGTGGTGCTATGCGTGCATACTTTTCTCCACAAAACTTGCGTCGAGTCTCCCGCAAAGATGACTCTCTCTTGCTTTCGAACAAATGGAGGAGCTAAATTTAATGCTTAGGTAGGGTTTGGTAACACTCTCCGAAACACGTATTTCTATCTTTTTGTTTTCTGGAATAGAAATAGAATAGAAACGCATTTGGTAATTTTTTTTATTATTGGAAACAGTTTGTTCCAGAGAATAGATTTAGAACGAAAACAAAAAACAAAAATAAAATTGTTTCTTGTTCCAGGAAACAATTCTAGAAATAAAAAAACGAGTTTTTCTTTCTTTTTTTCTTCCTATTCTTTTCTTTCTTTCTCTTCCTCTCTTCTTCCACTAGCCGGTCAAGCGACCTGCCAGACGAGGTTCAACGACCTTGGCAACGTCGGTGTCTCTCGGCCATGACCTTGCCCAACCACAGTGAGGCTCGGGGGGACCTCGCCGGCCCTTGTTTGGTCGATCGCTGGCCGGCCATGGCCAAGGTCGGCAATCGGCTAAGAGGGAGGAGAAGAAAAAGAAAAAAGAAAAGAAAAAAATGCAATAAAATTATTAATAAATTAAAAGAAATTCTAAATCATAAAAATATTTGTGTATCAAATGTATTTTTGTTCTGGGAACAAAAATTTTATATATTTACCAAACGTCTTAAAATATTCAGAAATTGTTCTTGAGAACAAAAATAGAAAAAAGTGCTTCCGAAAAAAAAAACTGTTTCTTAGAACAGAAATGTTACCAAATGCGTTCTTAGTTGTTTATCATGGTTTCCGACTGCAAAAAATGCAAATTCAGCCTCGACATGGATTGCACACATGGCTTTATCTCTATGTTCGCAAGATCTGGAGGCACTAAGGACTCGGTTCTCTACCATTTCGACCATCAGCATCCACTGGTCTTCCACACGAAGCTCTAAAACAGAATCAGGTGCAAAGGTCCATGGTTCTCTTGGTTGCCCCTTCTTTTTGCACTGCACGATCACCCTCTGCCGCTGGAACCGTCATATGAAGGCTGGTCCGTGCAAGGCTTCTGATGAATGCATCAAATGTTTAGCCTATCGCTGGCTGGAGCAAAGCTGCTCTTTCATGTTCCATAAATCATGTGCTGAATTGCCCTCAGTTATGCAACAACCTGTTCACCTGCACGTCCTACCTTCTTCTCATATCAGGATGGAGCACTGTCGACATGTCATGAAGAGTGTTGATGCTCTGCTGTAAACTTTGCAGGTTCGAATTTTACAGTTGTCTGCATTGCAATCTTAATCATCACAGATTGCCTTCCACTACAGTAAAAGATTCCCATTAACTTCCATCAACTCACACTTTACGCTTCAATAAAATGATACCAGTGAGTACTACTGTGATCTTTGCAACAAGACAAGGGGCCTGAATCTGGGTGCTTATGACTGCAATGGAAGCCCTTGCCCATCGATTACTCATATCAAATGCGTTTTACCCACGGTGCATTTTCATCCCAGAAGTGCTCTCTTACCAAATAGACTTTATCCATCTAATGGATACAAGATGCTGCCAGCGCCATTTGCTGTGGTGAATAGCCTTGCTCCTTTTTAACATCATATAGATAGGACTCATCCTCCACACTAAGTAATAATTAACAGAAAACTTGCTAGTACCAAATACAGGTTGCTGGGATAGTGGAAGCACCTGAAGACCCTGCCGTGGCTGAACTAGATGAAACAATTGCAATTCTGCAGGAAAAAGAGGATGGAGCGAGCACACAACTGAGGGTACTAAAAAAAAGATGTGCAATGCTGGTCTCAAAAAGATGCAACCAAAGCGCATGTAGTTGCAGAGTTGGGTAGGCACTTATCGATAAGAAAAGAATTGCGGAGACGGGGGACCACCTTCCTGTTTGATGTTTCAACTTACAGGGATCACTGCAGACACTCGACATCTGAGATTGTTAATCTCTGCAGCAAAGCAGATAAATGTCATATTTTTTAGTGTAAAACTTGTGTGCTCAATGTTATGAGTTGGAGTACTCACATAGGGATGCATAATTTGATTATGAATCAACTTGTCAGGAAGCTTGCCGGTCTTATTATTTCTTTGAAAAATAAATGTCAGATGTGAATAGTTTGCATGGACTAGTCTCAGCCTTTGCAAACTACCTACAGGGCTTTGTATTCATGAACTGCAAAAATTCTTTTCCAGCACATGAAGATGGGAAGGTTCAATTCTAACATCTGCAGTCTACCAAAAGTCAGTTATATTAAACTAAAGCCTCCGGAAAACGAAATCTGTGTTTCAACCTTTTTCTCACCTTGGCCCTGGCAACTTGAGTCTCTGACAGAAGCTACAATTCTAGCTCCTGACGAAAACCAATCAGCCAGTGAGACAACAGTCTTAGATTGCATTACTCAGACCCAAGAGCTTACAGATTCGTACAGGATCCATCACAAAAGAAGTCGCTGCCTTTATAAATGTTATTTGCTGAAGCAAGTTGACGCATTCACAGCAACAAAGATCTAGTTGTCACCTCTGAGAGGAAGTGCTGACTATATGATGTAAGTACTCGTCATTCTGCGATGACAAACTCAAACGAAATTATCATGAGAATAGCTAGTAAGCGATACCTGTGCATGTGGGACAGAGATGAAAAAACTGACATTTTTCATTTGATATGGATAACTCTGTCATGAAAGAACAAAGCTTCTATATTGTAGCTGTTCTTGCGTTCTCGCGTCTCCAAGGTATCCTAGTTCACGACTTTATTTTGGCAACTAGAAACGACCATGTGACAACATTTGACATGTGCCAATGCGATAATAAAGAGTTAATATATGAAAATGCTAGTAAAAGCGCCATTTTTCATTAACGTGCCTCTTTTTCTCTTTTCAGTAAAGAAAAAACTTCTTAATATTTTGGTCTACCAGGATCTTGGTTACCCTTGAAACAAACAATGAAACATCTCCCCATCCTCCTTGTCATAGTGATTGTTGAAGTATTTTGGTCTCTCCAGTAACATTTGCACTCCAGTTAAAAGTTACAAGTTTTAAGCATCTGCTACTGAATTAGCAGAAGCATTTGACAGTCCTGAGAACAATGATCTAGTTGTCTTAGATTGCAAGTTCCACGATAAGCATTCAGGCTTTTATAAAACCGAGAAGAATATCAACTTCCAAGTTCATATCAAATGATGAAGAAACCTGCTGAAAATTAAAATCAATATGATTTGGTCCTCCTACAGGAATCTGCAGGGATTAGTGACAAAGTAGTCTTGGATTGCAAGTAGATGCATTTGCCAAAACAATGATCTAGTTGTCACCTCTCAAGAGGTCAAATGAAGACTATATGATATAACCACTTTCATTCTGCAATGACAAACTAAAACTTTATCATCATCGGAATAGCTAGTAAGCAGTAATGGGGTATGTGGGACAGAGATGAAAAAACAGATGTCTTTCATTTTGATTTGGATCACTCAGTGATGTAAGAACAGAGCTTTTGAAATTGCAGCTGTGCTCGTGCTCCAAGGCATCTATGTATCCTAGTTCATACGGATATATGAGCAAAACCATAGTATACTAGCAAAGAATGTAAAATGGCACATGTTGATCAGAGGGCCAAACAGAAAGCTACAAAGGGATTCACCAGAAAAAGAAGGAAACCTGCAACGCTCGCAATGTTTTCAAAGAGGTCAGAAGCTTTAACCTCAAGAACAATTTCTACGCTTCATATGGCTACTAGAAACAATTATTCTACTCCTTGTAACAATTTTTGAGATTATCTTTGATCTCTTCAATAACAAATAGATCCCAATTTCTTTTGAGGGCCACTGTCCATAAAAAGAACCACAAATGATGTCCCTGCCTTCATCCCTCATGGCGTCATGGATTTAACCTCCATTGTCTCTATCCTGGTCAACTTCATCAAAGTAAAATACCAGGGGAAGTTGACTTCACCCTTTGAAACTCACCCCGTCACCACCATCGTCACCATCTGCAGCCTGCTCCTGCATTTCTTGTTGCTGCGTTTCGCTTATCTGGCAGCCATGCTCCTTCTTGTGATGGAGCATCATCCTTCCTCATTGACTTCACCGGTTCGATATCGGTGGCTTCACTCGCTTGGTTGCTGTTCCACAACTCCTTCCACTCCGTTCCCTGGTTCGTGCCACTCCTGTTGCTTTCCGTGAGTCTGTTGCAAGGCCCCATTCAAAAACTTTGGCTGTGGTTTTACTGCAAACTCATTCTCATAATAATCCATGTGGTGCAGTCTCATGTATGGCATGGTGGAAGAGTGCAGCCATATTCGCCTCGCACAGTGGTGTATCTGCATTTCATGTTGGAAGTCTGAGTGCCATAGTTGTTCAACTGTTCCCTGCTTGGGAAAAGTAATCTTGTTCTATATGGCCACTTTAAAACAAGTGACAAGTACTTTAGGAAGCTAGCTAGTATTTTATAAGAGGCATTTGGGGCTTTCTTCTCTTTATCTGAAACCATAAGGAGTTCCCAAGCCTTTGGAATCATCAAATTATCTTCCGACCATAAGTAAAAACTACCCATGTATCGTGCCAATACCTAGCCATGAATGGGAATGCACCTTGTAGCAACTAAACTCCAAACTGACAGTGGCAGTGATCCTCCCAGTTCCAGACTGTCATCTTTTATGCCACTCTGCTATCCCTGCCTTCAACCCACCACTGGAGTGGAGGAACGCCTTTGAACTTAACTTTCCTATTGAAGTTTCAATAACTGGGCTGGCAAAAAACAATAAATAAGAGCAAAACAGTAAGCCCAAGTCCAAGTGTCTCGTTTAAGCATTTTCTTTGGTCTTGCTTCAGTTGATGCCATTGCAACGAAATTACTAGAGCAGATAGAGAGAAAATAAAAGAACAGTCTGGCCAAGAAGAACCCCAAAAGAGGAGGAAAGCAGAGTCCAGAGAAACAGACAAAAAGACAAAGTGAGACAGGGGGCTCTCGCTGCATGCACTTTTGAGCAGCTTGGTCAAGCCAGATTATTTGTGTTTCTTAGCAATTGGTAAGGATTTGGAACTTTTATTTATCTAATTAAAGAAGTTTTTGTAGTTAAACTGTAAATTAGGTTTTTGCAGTTGTGCGCAGTGCAATCTTAATCCGCACAGATTGCCTTCCACTTCAGTAAAAGATTGCCATTAACTTTCATCAACCCACACTTATGCTTTGTTCATCAAAGATAATACCAGTTAGCAGTACTATTGTCCCCTTTGTAATAAGATAAGAGACACGAATCTGGGTGCTTATGACTGTGATTAATGCCGTTGCCCATCTATTACTCATATCAAATATGTTTTACCATGGTGCGCTTGTATCACAGGAGAACTCTCATGCTAAACAGACTTTAGCCAAAATTGGATACAAGATGCTGCCGTACAATGTGGTGAATAGTCATGTTCCTTTTTAATATCATATATAGAGACTAATCTCCACAGTAAGTAATAATCAACCGAAAATGCACCAATACCAAACAGTGTTTAATACAAGTTGCTGGAATAGTGCAAGTACCTGAAAGACCCTGCTATTGCTGAACTAGATGAAAAAAATTAAAATTCTGCAGAAAAAAGTGGGCACATACTTGGAGGTACTCAAGAAAAGACGTGCGATGCTGGTTTCCAAAAGCCACAAGCAAATTACATGTAGTTGCAGAGTTTGAAAGGCACTTAACAAGATGAAAAGAATATGGGAGTCAGGGGAACCTACCTTTCTGTTTGATTTTTCAACTTGCATTCTTATGCAAGTCAATTGGACTCACTGCTAGAGTCAACATCCAAGATTGTTGTTCTCTGCAGTAAAAGCAGATAAATATCATATTTTTGAAGTGCAAGACTTGTGTGCTCCATTTTATGAATCGGAGTATTAACATTGGGCTGCATAATTTGATGATGAATCAACTTGTCAGGTAGCTTGCCAGTCTAATTATTTCCGCAGATACGAACATTAGAGATGTGTAGTTTGTACAGAATTGTCTCGAGCGTCTGCATACTATCTATCTAGCTTTGCATACATAAACTGTAAATTCTATAGCACATGAAGATGGAAAAAGTTTGGTTTTAACATCTACAGTCTGCCAAAATTTAGTAATCTTGAAATAAAGCCTACAGAAAAAAAAAAAAAAAAAAAAAAATCAACATTTCAGCATTCTTTTCTCACCTTGGCCCTGGCAACTTGAATGTCAATCAGCCAGCAAGACAATGTAGTCTTAGATTGCAAGTTAATGCTTTTGCCACAGCAAAGATCTAGTTGTCACCTCTCAGAGGTCAAATGAAGACTATATGATGTAATGATTCCCACATTCTGCAATGACTAACTACAACTATGTTATCATCAGAATAGCTATTAAGCAGTAATGGTGTATATGGGACAGAAATGAAAGAGCTGACATCTTTCATTTTTATTTGGATCACTCGTTGATGTTAGCGTTAGATCAAAGCTTTTGAAATTGTAGTTGTGCTCGCCTCTCCAAGGCATCGATTTATCCCAGTTCATATGGAAAAATGAGCAAAACCATAGTACACCAGCAAAGAATGTAAAATGAAACATATCCATCCACTGGCCAAACAGAAAGCTACGAAGAGATTCACCAGAAAAAGAAGGAAAATCTGCAACACTCAACAATGTTTTCAAAGAGGTCGAAGCTTTAACCTCAAGAACAATTACCATCTCTTACCTGGCTACTAGAGTAGACCTACTCGTCAAAACGATTCTTCGAGGTTATCTTCGATCTCTTCAATAACAGTAGATCCCAATTTCTTTTGAGGGCTTAGCTTATCTTAATCGATCTAGTCGCTACAAGGTCCATCACCGTTCATAGGTGGTTTGTACTTGTCCCCTGCTCTCCTTTCTTATGGTTGGGAGATAATTTGATGATGCGGACGGCATGGGGACTCCTTATGTTTTCATATAAACGGAAGAAAGGCCCGAGTGCATCTTATACAAAACTAGCTTAGACATGCGGCCTTAAACGCTGATCGACGACCGGGAGTTCACGCTGCACGGCACGGATGATCATCATGAGGATTTTGTCGTAAAACCACAGACAAAGTTTTTGCATGAGGCAGCACAACAGACTCACGGAAAGCAGCAGGAGCAGCACGAACAACCAGGGGAGAGTGGGAGGAATCATGGAGCAGCAACCACGCGAACGAAGCCACCGATGTCGAACCGACAAAGTCGATGAAGAGGTGCCATGCACCATCCCGAGAAGGAGCACGGCCGCTAGACGGTGGTGCCCAATCAGCGAGACGCAGCAACAAGAAACGCAGGAGCAGGCTGCATATGGCAACGCCGATGGCGACGGGTCGGTTTCAAAGGGCGAAGTCGACTTCCCCTATATCTCACTTGGATGAAATCGACAAGGATAGAGACGATGGGGTAAGATCCATGGCGCCGTGTTGGGCGCAGGCAGGGACGTCATTGATGCTTCGTCGCTTCTTTTATTCGAAGTGAAATTTGGACATCATTCATATTCACAGCATGAATAGGTGCAAATGTCACCTCGAATAAAAGAAGCAGAAACATCAATCATGTCCCTGCGTTCACCCCACCACCGGGGTGGACAGTGGGGAAACGCCTTTAAACTTTCCTATTTATTTTTTGGGAAAATGTCACAAATGGTCCCTATACTATTACCTAATGTGCAATTTGGTTCATGAACTTTTAATCCGCTCAATTTGGTCCTTAAACTATTGGTAAATATCCGATTTAGTCCATGAACTTTCAATCGGCTCAATTTGGTCCCTGAACTATTTGATAAATGTCTGATTTGGTCCATGAACTTTTGATCGGCTTAATTTGGTCCCTGAACTATTGATAAATGTTCGATTTAGTCCTTAGTTATTGTTTTTCCTTTTTTTTTTTTGAAATTTTGAAATTTTTAATTTTAAAATTTTTAATTTTAATTTTTGCTTCTTTTCTCTTCCCTCCGCCGGCTCGGCGAGGGTCGCCCCGCCGGCTGGCCCTCGCCGACGTTAGCGAGGGGCTCCCTCGCAGATCCGGGCGAGGGAGCCCCTCGCCGGCGTCGGGCAAGGAGCACCTCGACGTTGAGCGAGGGGCTCCCTCGCCAGATCTGCGAGGGAGCCCCTCGCTTAACGTCGGCGAATGCCAGCCGGCGAGGGCGACCCTCGCCAGAGCCGGCGGAGGGAAGAGAAAAGAAGCAAAAAAATTAAAAAATTAAAAATTAAAAATTTCAAAATTTCAAAAAAATAAAATAAAAAATAGTAACTCAGGACTAAATCGAACATTTATTAATAGTTCAAGGACCAAATTGAACCGATCGAAAGTTCAAGGACCAAATCAAACATTTATCAAATAGTTCAGGGACCAAATTGAGCCGATTGAAAGTTCAGGGACCAAATCGGATATTTACCAATAGTTCAAGGACCAAATTGAGCCGATTGAAAGTTCAGGGACCAAATTGCACATTAGGTAATAGTATAGGGACCATTTGTGACATTTTCCCTTATTTTTTCCTGTGTTCCAGCAGTGTGCACAATTAACCTGGAAGATTCATGTGCAAGAATAAAGTTTCAATAACCGGGCTGGCGAAAATAATAAATAAGAGCATAACAGTAAGCCCAAAGCCCAAGTATCTCGTTAGAGCCCTTTCTTCGGTCTTGCTTCAGTTGAAAATAGAGTCCGGCCAAGAGGAGCACGAAAAATAAAAATAAAAAAAGATCCCACTTTCTTCGATGTGAGACCCTTTGGATTATTTTGATGGATCATGAATCATTATGGGCTAATTTCCTAAAAAGATGCACAACTTTAATTCTAATCTCAATTTTACTTCAATTTTTTTTTTTGGTTAAAAAAAATCTCCAACTTCAATCGAGATCTCATATGTGCCCCACGGGGACATAGGATCATCATGTGACGCCGCATGGTCCAACCCTATGGGGTTCGTCGGACCATAATAAATTCGAATTTTAGCAAAAAAAATCATACAAACTAGTGAAATGAAGATGATCGCCACAGATGAAAAATGCCTATGCATCCTAATCTTTATTTCGTCCAAATTGCATCAGAAATGTCATCTTTTCGTCACAGAGACAGAATGAGGAATTGAGGAGGAATATTTGTGGAAACTTTTAGAGAGGAGAGGGAAATGGGGGGAGGCCACGTCAAAGGGGCAAACAGGGGATGAGAAATGAGTAAAAGAAGGGAGGAATGAGAAGGGCATAAGTCGTCACCGCTTGCGTGTCGTCTTTCAGAGATGCTTTTCATCCATTTATGTCGCCGCCCTGATTCACCCAACCGTAACACGCATACATAAACAGTATCATTTTATTTTCCTAGCAAAGTAGATCACTACACGGTGAAATACACGACCTCACCGGTCTAGTGATATAGATATTATATATATTCCAATGAGTATTTCGCACGGGTCGATTGTTATTGCACAGCTCGATATATAGCTTCATCTGCCTAGTCACAACAAAGCCTCAATGAGGATTCTCAGAATATGGCCATCCAACATATGCTCAAGAGCCGCTCACATCCCATCATCTCAGGATGAAAAGTAGAAATAAATGCAAAACCTGCGAGCAAGCGATCTTGGGGGAGGTCTATTGAGGCCATGCGTGCATATTCTTTCTCCACAAAAGCTGCGCCGAATCCCCCACAGAGATGCAACACCCGTCTCTCCATGATCACCCTCTCTCTCTCTTGCTTTCGATCAATTGGAGGAGCTAAATGTAATGCTTACCATGGTTTCCTACAGCAGCGAATGCAGATTCAGCCGCGACATGGACTGCACGGCTACGTTCACAAGATCTGGAGCCAATAAGGACTCGGTTTTTAACCATTTCAACAATCAGCATCGACTGGTCTTACACACAAAGCTCAAGAGAAGAATCTGGTGCAAAGCTTGAGAAGAGAACATACCAGGTGAGGTCTATGCTTGTCTTTATTGCCTCTTCTCTCACAATCATCCTCTGCTGCTGGTATTGTCATATGAAGGATGGTCTGTGCAAGACTGCGATGAATGCGTCAAATGTTCAGCCTATCGCTGGCTGGAGCCTATCGCTGGCTGGAGCAGAGCAGCTCTTTTCAGCTCCATAATTCATGAGCTGAATTGCCCTCTGTTATGCAACAACCTGTTTGCTCCACGCATCCTTTTTCTTCTCATATCAGGAAGGAGCATTGCTGACATATGTTGTAAAGATTGTCGACGCTCTTTCACTGCATGGAAAGTGACTACAACTTCAAGATTCCATGCACTTTTGAGAGGCCCACTTTGAAACATCACCTCCACGACCATGTACTCTTTCTTAATTCAGATCTACCGAACCGTGCTTCCTATGCAGTGTCTGCAGTAAATTTTGCAAGTTCGACTTTTACAGTTGTGTGCATTGCAATATAATCATCACAGATTGCCTAGCACTACGTAAAAGATTCCCATTAACTTCCATTAACTCACACTATACACTTTGTTCATCGAAGATGATACTGGTGAGTACTATTGTGACCTTTGCGAGAAGTTAAGGGACCTGAATCTGGGTGCTTACAACTGCAATGTTTGCCCTTGCCCATTGAATACTCATATCAAACGTGTTTTACTCACAGTGCATTTTCATCCCAGAAGTGCTCTCTTACTAAACAGACTCTAGCCATCTAATGGATATAAGATGCCGCCAGTGCCATTTAATAGTTTAGTTCCTTTTTAACACCACATATATAGACTCATCCTCCACAATAAGTAATAATTAACAGAAAACTTGCTAGTACCAAATACAGGTTGCTGGAATAGTGGAAGTACCTGAAGACCCTGCTATGGCTGAAATAGGTGAAACAATTGCAACTCTGCAGGAAAAAGAGGACAGAGCGAGCACACGACTGGGGGTACTAAAAACAAGATGAGCAATGCTGGTCTCAAAAAGATGCAACCAAAGCGCATGTAGTTACACAGAATCACTGCTGACACTCGACATCTGAGATTGTTATTCTCTGCAGAAAAAGCACATAGATATCATATTTTTGAGTGTAAGACTTGTTTGGTCTATGTTAAGAGTTGGAGTGCTAACAAAAGGATGCATAATTTGTTTTTGAATCAACTTGTCAGGAAGCTTGTGGGTCTTATTATTTCCTCAAAAAAAGAATATCAGATGTAAGTAGTATGCACAGACTAGTCTCAAGC
Organism: Eucalyptus caleyi; assembly: GCA_014182885.2. NCBI lineage: Eukaryota > Viridiplantae > Streptophyta > Magnoliopsida > Myrtales > Myrtaceae > Eucalyptus > Eucalyptus caleyi. Next base: position 9,254,474 of record CM024469.2, on the reverse strand, counting down.
TTTTGCATGCTATCTATATGGCTTTGCATTCATGAACTGCAAAAATTCTTTTCCAGCACATGACGATGGGAAAAGTTCAGTTCTAACATCTGCAGTCTACCAAAAGTCGGTTATATTGAACTAAAGCCTCCCAAAAAAGAAATCCATATTTCAGCATTCTTTACTCACCTTGGCCCTGGCACCTTGCATCTCTGATTGAAGCCACAATTCTAGCTCCCCACGAAAACCAATCAGCCTGTGAGACAACATAGTCTTAGATTGCATCACGCAGATCCAAGAGCTTCCAGATACAAACAGGATATGTCACAAAAGAAGTCGCTGCCTTTATAAATATTATTTGCCAAAGCAAGTTGACACATTCGCAGCAACAAAGATCTAGTTGTCACCTCTGAGAGATAGTGGTGACTATATGACATAACCACTCTTGTCATTCTGCAATGACAAACTCAAACAAAATTATCATCAGAATAGCTAAGAAGCGGTGCCCGTGCATATGGGACAGAGATGAAAAAACAGACATTTTTCATTTTGATATGGATAACTCTGTCACGATAGAACAAAACTTCTATATTGCAGCTGTGCTCGCATCTCCAAGGCATCTTATTTATCCTAGTTCATAACTCTATTTTGGCAACTAGAAACGACCATATGACAACATTTGACGCGTGCCAATGCGTTAGTAAAGAGTCAATATCTAAAAATGCTAGTAAAAGCACCATTTTTCATGAATGTGCCTCTTTTTCTCTTTTCAGTAAAGAAAAAACTTCCAAATCTTTTGGTCTAGTAGGATCTTCAGTAACCTTGAAACAAACAATGAAACATCTCCCCAACCTCCTCGTTGTAATGATTGTCAAAGTATTTTGGTCTCTTTAACATTCACACTCCAGTTAAAGGTTACAATTTTTAAGTATCTGCTATTGAATTAGCGAAGCATTTGACAGATCTGAGTCTTAAGTTCTTCGTAGATCATGTACTTAGCTTCATTATTTGACTTAGGATAATGATAACTCTCCTGGGAATTGTTTTCCACAATAAGCATTCAGGCTTTTATAAACCTGAGAAGAAGATTAACTTCCAAGTTCATATCAAATGATAAAGGAACCTGCTGAAAATTCAAATCAATAGGATTTGGTCCTCCCACAGGAATCTGTAGGGATTAGTGTGTGAAAGCGCGATCCACAAACTGATGCATGAGACTCACCCTTGCCTGTGGAATGCAGAGGGGACAGAACCATGCTTATATTAGATCTACCAAACCATGCTTCCTATGGAGCATCTGTGGTAAATTTTGCAGGTTTGACTTTTACGGTAGTGTGCAGTGCAATCTTAATTATCACAGATTAACCTCCACTGCAGTAAAAGATTGCAATCAACTTCCTTCAACTCATATTTTACACTTTGTCCATCAAAGATGATACCGGTGAGTACTAATATGACCTTCGCAAGATGATAAGGGACCCAAATCTAGGTGCTTAGGACTCCAATGAATTCCCTTGCCCATTGATTACTCATATCAAATGTGTTTGACCCATGATGCACTTCCATCACACAAGGGCTCTCTTACTAACAGACTTTAGCCAACAAATGGATACAAGATGCTGCCATATAATGTGGTAAATAGCCATATTCCTTTTTGAACGTCATATGTATGGACTCATCCTCCACAATACCAAACTTTTTTTTTAATAATCAACAGAAATTGCGCTTATACCAAACATTTTTTAATACAGGTTGCTGGAATAGTGGAAGTACCCGAAAATCTTGCTATAGCTGAATTAGATGAAAAAAATTGCAACTCTACAGGAAAAAGCAGAAAGAACGAGCACATAATTGGAGGTACTCAAGAAAAGACTTGCAATGCTGGTCTCTAAAAGCTGCAAGTGAAGTGCATGCAGTTGTAGTGTTGGGGAGGCACTTACCAAGAAGAAATAAAATTCGGGAGTCAGGAGAACCTACCCTTTTTGTTTGATGTTTCAAGTCACGTTCTTATGCAAGTCAATTGGACTCACTGCTACAGTCAACATCCAAGATCATTGTTCTCTGCAGAAAAAGCAGATAAATATCATATTTTTGAAGTGCAAGACTTGTGTGCTCTGTCATATTTCAAAGTACTAACATTGGAATGCATGATTTGATTATGAATCAACTTGTCAAGAAGCTTGCTGGTCTAATTATTTCCTCTGATACGAACATCAAATGTGTGTAGTTTGTACAGACTTGTCTCAAGCATCTGCATACTATCTATCTAGCTTTGCGTACATGAACTGTAAATTCTTAGCACATGCAGGGTGGGAAAATTTCGGTTCTAACATCTGTAGTCAACCAAAATTCAGTTATCTTGAAATAAAGCCTCCTGAAAAATATCTACATTTCAGCATTCTTTTCTCACCTTGGCCCCAGCAACTTGCATGTCAATGAGCCAGCGAGATGGCGTAATCTTAAATTGCAAGTTCACACAGTTGCCACAGCAAAGATCTAGTTGTCACCTCTCAAGAGGTAAAATAAAGATTATATGATGTAACCACTCCCACATTCTGCAATGACAAACTACAATTATATTATCATCGGAATAGCTAGTAAGCAGTAATGGTGTATATGCGAGAGAGATGGAAAAAGCTGGCATCTTTCATTTTGATTTGGATCACTCAATGATGTTAGTGTTAGATCAAAGCTTTTGAAATTTTAGCTGTGCTTGTGTCTCCAAGGCATCAATTTATCCCAGTTCATATGGATAAATGAGAAAAACCATAGCACACCAGCAAAGAATGTAAAATGACACAAATCCATCCACTGGCCAAACAGAAAGCTACAAAGAGATTCACCAGAAAAAAGAAGAAGAAGGAAATCTGCAACATTCAGCAATGCTTTCGAAGAGGTCAGAAGCTATAACCTCAAGAACAATTACTACCCCCTATATGCCTAATAGAAAAGACCATTCTACTCGTCGTAACAGTTGTTGAGGTCATCTTCAATCTCTTCAATAACAATAGATCCCAACTTCTTTTGAGGGCTTAGCTTATCTTAAACAGATCTAGTCACTACAAGGTGCATCACCATTCATGGCTAGGAATAGGAAAGATACATAGGTGGTTTTTACTTGTTCCCTGCTCTCCTTTCTTACGATTGGGAGATAATTTGACGCCAAAGGCTTGGGGATTCCTTATGGGTTTGGCTTCAGATAAAGAGAAGAAAGCCCCAAGTGCATCTTATACAAAACTAGCTTAGGTTCCTTAAGTACTACTCATTTAATTTTAAAGTAGTCATACTATTAAAATTAGTTTTTCCAAGCAGGGAACAGTCAGTCGAAGAACGACGGCACTCAGACTTCCAGCGATAAACGCAGATCCACGCCCGGGGGCGGCGGATGTGGCTGCGCTCTTCCACCATGCCATACACGGGAGTGCGCCGCATGGATAATCATGAGAACGAGTCTGCGGTAAAGCCACAGACGAAGTTTTTGAATGAGGCTGCGCAAGAAACTCACGGAGAGCAACAGGAGCAGCACGAAGGACTCGTGGAGCAGCACCCACGCGAGCGAAGCCACCGATATCGAACCAGTGAAGTCGATGAGGAGCTGCGATGCTCCATCGGCGAGACGCAGCAACAAGAAATGCAGGAGCAGGCTGCAGATGGCAACGCCGGTGGCAACGGGGTGAGTTTCGAAGGGCGAAATCAACTTCCCCTGGTATTTCACTTGGATGAAGCTGATTAGGATAGAGACGATGGAGGTAAAATCCATGGCGCCGGTTGGGGTGAAGGTTGAGACATTGTTCGTGGTTCTTTTCTACCACTTCTAGAGAAGAACCACGAACGACGTCTCTACTTTCACCTTAAAATAATAATGCCACTCTCCAGAACGATGTCCCTCCCTTCACCCCACCACTGGAGAGGAGGAAGGGCCTGTGAACTTTCCTATTTACTTTTTCTTGTGTTATTAAAAAAAAAAAGACTTTGTTCGGTGCTGATTGAATTCTCCTTTCTCTTTTCTCGGCAATGTGTCCGCATAGTCACATCAATACGTAATAACCAGGAAGATTCATGTGCAAGAGTAAAGTTCCACTAACCGGGCTGGCAAAAATTAATAAATAAGAGCAAAGCAGTAAGCCCAAGCCCAAGTGTCTCGTTAAAGTCCCTTCTTTGGTCTTGCCTCAATTGATGCCGTGTTGAGGGAATTACTAGAGCGAAAAGAGAGAAAAAAGATGAAAACAGAGTCTGCCAAGAAGAACACGAAACAAAAAAAATAGAGAGAGAGAGAGAGAGAAGGAAAGCACAGTCCGGAGAAACCAAGAAAAAGACAGAGGAAACAAAAGGGGGCTCTTGCTGCATGCGCCAGATTAATTCTGCTTCTTGGTAATTGGTAAGGATTCGAAACTTTTGTTTATATAATTGAAGGCATTTTTATAATTAAATTGTAAATTAGGTTTTGTATGGATTCTATGTTGCTAGGTTGATTCTAGAGATTATTAAGCTATGAAATTATTTTGTAAATAAATTTTAGGGTATTGTAGAACAAAACTTCAGGAAAATCAATATAGGTTTATTATTGATTGGGATAAATTTTAAAATTTTGCACATTGCTAGAAATAGTTTTCAAATTGCTGTATTTGGCAATGGATACCATCTTTTGGCTTTATGGTCTCTTAGGGCGCGCATGATAAAAATTCTGTTTCTCAATTTCTCTGTTTCTCTGTTCCCCGAAGAAGGTTTGGAGCAATCCGTTTGGTAACGCTTGATTTGATTTCTCTATTTCTGAAACAGATTTCTATTCCAGAAATAGAGAAATCGAAGAAATCGAAGCTAGAATTTTTAGCTTATCGGTTTATGAAATAGAAACAGAAATTTTTTTTTCTCAACTTTTCAATTTAGTTAATTTAGTCCAAAATATTTTAATGATTTTTCAATATAATCGTTTCAATCAATATTGATTAAACATCTTAACCATTAGGCCAAATGGTGGGAATTGAATGAACAAGGCTTCATTTGTTGCACGCAAGAGATTTCACGCATGGTAATAGTCAACTTGCCATATTCATATCTAACGAGTTTTTCTTCACCTACTCTTTCGTAGTAGGCTAGACAATGGCTCTATCTAGCTAACTATTTTTTTAATCATAAACTTCATATTGAGGCGGTAAAAAGGTGTCAAATCATTAGGGTTTCATCCGATTTTTCTTTTATATACTGTCATCACTTATCAAGACACGGGTAAAAGATATCTAATAAGGAATCTATTGTTCTTGTAAGAGTGTTAATGAAAATACAGATTTTGATAATAAATTTTTAAATAATCCTAGTGTTGATAATTTTGAAAAAAAAAACTAGTGACGATTTTTGAACATGGTGAGGATTTTTTAACAAAATTCGGAAAGAAATTGGAATTAGACTTGAAGTTAGGATTTTTTTTTTAGGAGATTAGACTATTATAATCATGGCTATCATTAGACTTATTTGATTAATGTGAAATCAATTTCGGCAAAAACCTAATGACAGATTCACTACAATTGAATTTCAATTGATTATTTTTTTGCCACGTTGTTTATTTTTCGAAAGAAAATATTACGTAATAGGAAACGGAAGCACATGTAATAGGAAATTCCATAAAATTGTATTTTCAACTTTTGTAATAAATTGGTATTATTTCGACTATTATTTTGTATTTGAGGATTTCATATGTTGTTTTAGTATTTCAACTATTATTTTGTATTTGAGGATTTCCTATATTTTTATCTAATTAATTTCTATTCCTAGAAATAGAAATTTTATTCTGTTATCAAACGGTTTACATTAGAAATAGAAATTTTGAATTGTTATCAAACGGGTTTCTTTGCTCAGAAACTTGTCCGGGAAACAGAAATTGAAAAATCAATTTCTTACTAGAAATCAATTTCTGAAACAGAAATTTTGTCATGCGCGCCCTTAGTAATTCGAAAGAGTTTTCTGTTGAAAGTAAGCTCTTGAATTGGAGTTTTAAAATGAGGTCGACTCTATTTGCAAAGTAATTGTTGAAAGGTCTTTTGTCAAGTGGATGATTTGACTCAAGAACATGGTATCGCCTACTAAATTTTTAGTTGAGGTTAGTTGACACGTAAGTTTGACATTTAGTTAATCTTTGATAGGACTTTGAAACTTTTCAAGCGGCATAACTTTCAATTTGGATTTTATTTAGGGGTGGTTGTTATCCTCTACAAATTTATAAGCTCATGTCTTGAAAGTGATTGGGATTTGATATATTATAAGTTTTGAAAAGCATTGCACAATCTGGTTTTTTTTAAATGAAAAAGTAATGTTTAAAACATATTTGTTGCATAAACTTGGATAGAGCGTTTACTACCCTTTTGGTATTTGAAATTTGAATGAATATAATTGATTAGTATAAAGTTGCATTATAGTGATATTACTCATATTTTGATTCTATTGTACATAATATATTGGATTTGGATTAATGAATTTTTGGTATTGCTTTATCATAGCAAATGCTTGATTTGCTTAGGAGAGATTTGGATTAGTCACTAAGCTATGGTTACTCACACTATTCATTCTAAATCTTTTTCAGGTAAGCTAAAGTAGGATGTGAGCATTATCGACGAAAATTTTTTTACAGTTGGATTGGATGTGAGTTTAGATATTTGTGGGGTTTAATTGAGTTTCGAGATATGCTTACACTTTTTTTTTTCTTTTAATGAATTTCAAAAGTCTTGATTTTGTAACCAATTCACTATTTATCAAGTATATAGATGAATATATGTTTTGATAATTTGAAGCTGCGTCCTTTGGGCAAGACCATGGTAGTGTCGTTTTCCTTATTTTATAGAGTTGGGGTGTGACAATAGATAGATGACATATCTTATTCACAAAGTCAACAAAATGAAAACGTGCATCAATATATCATCATTGTTTCTCTATATTATTATAATCTTACCAATTCCATACTCCAATAATAGCCACCCCTCCCTTTCTATAATTACCCATTTATTGTGCAAATAATATATCGTAACATGAGCATCCTTGTGTCGCCGTGTTTTATGCACGAACTCACCTATTTCTATAATTGTTGAATATACAAAATCCTATTAAAATACTTTTGGAGCAGCGGGCATTTCTTGGTGAAATATTGCAAAAATAGGTTTTTATCTTACAAAAGATTGCATTTTCTTCGGTTTAAGACACCTCGGATTGTTGATGGAAGTATGAATTTTGCTAATTTCCTAAAAAAATCTCAAATTTTAATTTTAATCACAATTCTACTCGAATTAGTTTTTTATTTTAAAAAAGTTCCCAAGTTTCATGAAGGCCCCATTTCTACCCATGAGCGGCCACACGATCATCACATAACGCCGCATTGTCCAACCATTGCAATGTGAACAACGAAGGTTTCCCTAAGACCGTTTGGTAACTCTGAGAGAGAGAGAGAGAGAGAGAGAGAGAGAGAGAGTCAATAAAGGAGATTGAAAACGTAAACACTGCAGTAGGAGACAACAAATATGACAAAAAAGAGAGCATCTTGTCTTCTTTCTTTTTGCCTCAGAAAAAGGATGTGACCCGGTTTAAAATCAAGGTTGGACCAACCATTACTTTGATTAGTATAATAAATTCAAAGCTTTAGCAAAAGCAGCAAATGATCACCATAGATGAAAATGTGCATGCATCATAATCTTTATTTCATCCAAATGTAGTTCATTCTATAATTTAGATAGGTTTACTTGTAATTACTCGGAAGAGCACATCTCTATTTTGTTTTGCTCTTTCTAGAAATGTTTTCCTTGGTCTTAGTCTTCATAGTTTATAAAAATGCCAACTTTTTATCTGTGGATCTAAATTCAATTTAATTAGTTGAAGTTGTAGATTGTATATGTGAACTGGGTCTATAACAACTTCAATCTGTATTTTTTTTTTTTAAATAACCAATGCGGATAATTATTTAGTTTTTGAAAATAAAATCTAGTTCTATTCATAGATTTAAAATAAAATTACAAGTTTAATTACAATTGCTGCTTCAATGAGCCATATCAACATAGCTTACGAATCAAGGGTGCTGCAGAACATGTGCATTTATAGAGAAATTGACAACTAGAAAAAAGTATATTCGGCTCATACTACTTGTACGACTGGGTTCGCGCCACCCTTCCTACTTAAAATGGGGAGGTGGGGGGTTCAAATCCCCACATTCTCAGGAGGGGATTGGGGTGGGACGATTTCATTTCAGGAGTAGGTTTCGACTTCCACGCCTGCAAGGAGGTAGGGCAAAAGTCTGAGAGTGAGTGTTAGAGTAGAATTAGAGTATGATTGACAAAAAAAAATGCAATTGACTAATAAAAAAAAAAGAAAATAACTCATAAAATTAAAAATAGGTGAATTTGGTTTTTTACACAATTATGACAAAACTGTTATCACAAAATTGTCTTACGTGAGTTACTTTTAGAGTAAGTTGGATAAGAACTCTCTGATGAATGTATAGACTAGCCCAAGGTGAATGCACTTTTAAGACCTCATATAATTGCAGCTGACTTTAAATGAACAAGACATAAAACTTTTCATGGGCCACTTTAGTTTTTTTTAACTATTGCGTTGAAGCATAAATAAAATAAAATAAAAATGTAGAAATGAACACTGAATACAACATCAAATAATACAAGAGTAGGGTACGATTCATGCCACCTCATTTACTTCGTGTTGACATCACTCAATAACTCCATACAAAACGCTTTTTTATCTCCTAGTTTGCCTTGACGATCATGCATCGAGTCTCCGGAACCTAAGTGGAAGTTGTAGTTCCTTGGAATGTCTCGCGTGCTGGTCTTCGCTCGGCAGCTCAGCCCACTGCCGTGAATCGTGTCAATTTTTCTTTCACCGGTTGCACTGAATTTGGCATGCTGTCCGCCCTAGGACCCCCGTTTCACCTGCTGCCCCGACTTGACCGCCCAGTAGGCGATGATGCGGAGGATTGTCGGAGTTGCCATGCGTGTGAGCAGGCTTCCTTCTTGCTGTTCGGATGGTTAAGCGTTGCTGCATGGCCGATATTGCTTCGTCTACCTAGTCACGACTCTAAGCCTGATGAGGAATCTGAGAATGCGACCATCCAACGTTTTGCTCATTAGCATCTGCTCACATCCCATCATCTCGGAGACGAAAAGTAGAATCAAATGCGAAGCCTGCGAGGAGGTCTATCGATGGTACACGTGGGTATTCTTTCTCCATGAGAGCTGCACCAAATCTGCCCCCAGAAATGTAATGCCCGTCTCTCCATGATCACCATCTCTCTTGCTTTCGGTCAATTGGTAGACCTCCAATGTAATGCCTGCCATACAGTTTCCCGCTGCAGCGAGTGCAATTTCAGCCTTGACATGGACTGTGCGGCTATAGTCTAGGTTCACAAGACCTGGAGGGCAACAAAGGCGCAGTTTTTTTGCCATTTCGCCCATCAGCATCTACTGGTGTCCTTCCACGTGAAGCTTGAAACCAGAATCGAGTGCAAAGCATACTAGGTGACGTCTATGGTTGCCTGGTGTTAAAATTTAAATGTGCACGGAAGCATGATTTTGGTATTGATGATAGTTTTTTGTTAGTGATGTGTGCAAGTGTATGATGTAATTTGTAGAGGATGGACAAGGGATGAGATAGGATAATTGAAGGACAAAGAACATGGGATATAATTTATCTAGTTGATGGAAATGGATAGTACATGATATTTTGATATAATGGAGGAGTATTTCATGACATGGAAACCATCTTAACTTTACTCCTCCACATGTGGAGGTCTAAACCTCACACACACAATGAACTACAAGCCTATTTATAGGCATGAGTCACACCTTAGTACAACATTCTAGATTTCCTATAGAATGTTGTCCATAGGTAATTCTAGATTGTAGTTCTTTTAGAGACTTCTACATTTTCTTGGCCACTAAGTAGATTTCCTTAAGGATTTTTCTTGACTTTTCTAGCTAATATCAATCTTGAAGTTTCAAGAAAGATACCACGTTAAAAAATAAACTTTTGGATTGTTGTGCTGTGAAAGCATGGTTTGGTATTAGTTATAGTTTTTGGTTAGTGACTTTTTTCTTTGGCCTTTTTGCTGTCCATGTGTTCTGCTGCCCACGTACCAGAAAATTCTTCAGCATTTGAGAGTCTTCTAGGCTTGCTTTTTGCCGGTTTGTTTCCGCCAACTTTTTCAGTCTTGTGTAGTCTAGTGTAGTCTAGAATTTTTCTAAAAATGGATCACTTTTTTAACACTCCTCCTTGATCCATTTTTGTGATATTCCAAGCATGCTTCTCAATGTCTTGAATTTTGCTGTTGGTAGTGCTTTAGTGAATATGTCCGTAATTTGATCTTCAGTCTTACAATACTTTAGCAACTCTAGAAAATTCTAGAAAATGGATCACCATTTTCAACATCTGGATTGCCTCTTCTTTCTCCAATTCACGATCATCCACTGCCGATGGAGCAGTGCTGCTCTCATCTGCTCCATAAATCATGTGCTGAATTGCCCTCAGTTATGCAACACCCCGTTCGCCCTGGCACAGCCACTTCTTCCCATATCAGGAAGGAACGCTCACTGATGCATGTCGTGAAGAGCATTGACGCTGTCTTTCTCTGCACAAAATGCGGCTTTGACTTCAACATTCCATGCACTTTTAAGAGGCCCACTTTCAAACATCACCTCCACGAGCATATGCTCTTTCTTATATTAGATCTACTGATGCGCACTTCCTATGCATTGTCTGGTAAATTTTGCACTTTCAACTTTCACGTTATTGTGCAGTGCAGTCTTAATGTCAATCATGATTGGCTTCCACAATTACCACCAACAATAAAAGATCACCATCACCTCCATCAACTCACACTTTACACTTCGTCCTTCAAAGATCATGCCTGTGAGTACTATTGCGACCTTTCAGAGAAAAAAGACCTGAATCTAGGTGCTTCCAGCTGCGATGAATGCCCGTGCATTGATTACTCATATCGAATGCGTTTTACCTACGGTATGCTTTCATCACAGAAGTGCTTTCTCACTAAACTGACAACTAGCCAACAAAGAGATACAAGATGCTGCCTTGTGATGTGGTGAATAGCCCTGTTCTTTTTTCTTTCTTTAACATCGTCTATAGACTCATTCTCCACAATAAGTTATAATCAACAGAAAATATGGTAATACCAAATGTTTTTTAAAGTAATGGAAGTACCTGAAGACCTTGCTATTGCTGAACTAGATGAAAAAATTGCAATTCTGCAGGAAAAGCAGAGAGAGTGAGCATACAACTGAGGGTACTGAAAAAGAAAAATAACGGGCAATGCTGGTCTCAAAAAGATGCAAGCAAAGTGCATGTAGTTGCAGAATTGGGGAGGCAGGAGACAACCTTCCTGTTTGATGGTTCAACTTACGTTCTCAAGCAAGTCAATCAGAATCACTGCTAACACTCGACATCCAATATTGTTATTCTCTGCATCAAAAGCAGATAAATATCCTATTTTTGAGTGTGAGACTTGTTTGCTTCATGTTATGAATTAATGCACTAAAATTGGGGACACATAAGTTGATTATGAATCAATTCGTCAGGAAGCTTGCCGGCCTTATTATTTCCTCGAAAAATGAATATCAGACAGGTGTAGTTTGTACAGACTAGACTCAAGCTTTTGCATACTATCAATATGGCTTTGCATTCATGAACTGTAAATTCTTTTCCAGCACATGAAGATGGGAAAAGTTCCGTTCTAACATCTGCAGAATACCTAAATTCGGTTATATTGGACTAAAGCCTCCCAAAAAAGAAATCTATATTTCAGTGCTCTTTTCTCACCTGTAACTTGAATCTCTGACTGAAGGAACAATTCTAGCTCCTGGATGAAAACCAATCAACCAGTGAGACAACATAGTCTTAGATTGGATTATTCAGATCCAAGAGCTTCTGGATACAAACAGGATACATCACAAAAGAAGTCACTGTCTTTATAAATCCTATTTGCTGAAGCAAGTTGATGCATTCGCTGGAACAAAGATCTAGTTCTCACCTCTCAAAGGTAAAGTGCTGACTATATGATGTAACCAATCTGTCATTCTGCAACAACAAACTCAAACAATATTATCATCAGAATAGCTAGTTGTCCTTCTGGAGGCACAAAGGACTTGGTTTTTTACCATTTCGATCATCAGCATCCACTGGTCTTCCACACGCAGCTTGACTGCAAAATCGGGTGTGAAGCTTGTGAATGGAAGATATAGGTGAGGTCTATGGTTGTCTTGATTGCCTCTTCTTTCTCCACTGCACTATCATTCTCTGCCGCTGGAACTGCCATATGAAGGATGGTGCGTGCAAGGCTTGTGTTGAATGTGTCAAATGTTTAGCCTATTGCCATGCAGAGCAGAGATGCTCTTCTCTGCTCCATAAGTTATGTGCTGAATTGCCCTCAGATGCAACAACCTGCTCACCCTGCACATCTTTTTTCTTCTCATATCAGGAGCACTGTTTACATATTTCGTGAAGAGCGTGGATGCTCTGTCTTTCACTGCATGGAAGTGACGACTTCAACACTCCATGCACTTTAAAAAGGCCCACTTCAAAACATCACCTCTGCAAGCATATACTCTTTCTTATTTTAAATCTACCTAATCATGCTACTATGAAGTGTCTGTGGTAAATTGTGCAGCTTCGGCTTTTGCAGTTGTGTGCAATGCAATCTTAATCATCACAGATTGCCTTCCACTACGGCAAAAGATTGCAATTAAATCCCATCAACTCACACTTTATGCTTTGTCCATTGAAGATAATACCAGTGAGCAGTACTATTGTGCCCTTTGTAATATTATAAGGGACACAAATCTGCGTGCTTATGACTGATGAATGCCCTTGCCCATTGATTACTCATATAAAATGCATTTTACCATGGTGCGTTTGTATCACAGTAGTGCTCTCTTGCTAAACAGCCTTTAGCCAAAACTGGATGCAAGATGCTGCCATGTGATGTGGTGAATAGCCACTCCTTTTTAACATCATATATATAGACTCATCTCCACAATAAGTAATAATCAGCAGAAAATGCGCTAATACCAAATAGTGTTTAATACAAGTTGCTAGAATAGTGCAAGTACATGAAGACCCTGCTATTACTGAACAGCCTGAACTAGATGAAAAAGTTGAAATTCTGCAGGAAAAAGTGGGCACATAATTGAAGGTACTCAAGAAAAGACGTGTAATGCTGGTCTCTGAAAGCCGCAAGCGAAGTGCATTTAGTTGCAGAGTTGGGGATGCCCTTACCAGGATGAAAAGAATTCGGGAGTCAGGAGAACACCCTTCTGTTTGATGTTTCAACACGTTTTTATGCAAGTCAATTGGACTCACTGCTATAGTCGACGTCCAAGATTGTTGTTCTCTGCAGTAAAAACAGACAAATATCATATTTTTGAAGTGCAAGGCTTTTGTGCTCTGTCATTTATCAAAGTATTAACGTTGGGATGCCTAATTTGATTATGAATCAACTTGTCAGGAAGCTAGCTGGTCTAATTATTTCCACAAATATGAACATCAAATGAGTGTAGTTTGAACAGAATTGTCTCGAGCATCTGCATACTATCTATCTAGCTTTGCATACATGAACTGTAAATTCTACAGCACATGAAAATGGGAAAAGTTCGGTTCTAACATCTACAGTCTGCCAAAATTCAGTAATCTCGAACTAAAGCCTACAGAAAAAAATCAACATTTCAGCACTCTTTTCTTACCTTGGCCTCGGCAGCTTGAGCATTAATCAGCCAGGGAGACAACATAGTCTTTGATTGCAAGTTAACGCATTTGCCACAGCAAAGATCTAGCTGTCGCCTCTCAGAGGTAAAATGAAGACTACATGATGCAATGACAAACTACAACTATATATCATCGGAATAGCTAGTAAGCAGTAATGGTGTATATGGAAGAGAGATGGAAAAAGCTGACATCTTTCATTTTGATTTGGATCACTCAATGATGTTAGTGTTAGATCAAAGCTTTTGAAATTGTAGCTGTGCTTGCATCACCAAGGCATCAATTTATCCCATGAAGAACATAGTACACCAGCAAAGAATGTAAAACGACACATATCCACCCACTGGCCAAACGGAAAGCTACAGAGAAATTCACAAGAAAAAAGAAGGAAATCTGCAACACTCTAACGATGTTTTCAAAGAGGTCAGGAGCTTTGACCTCAAGAACAATTACTACCCCTTATATGGCTGCTAGAAACAATTATTCTACTCGTCGTAACAATTGTTGAGGTCATCTTCAGTCTCTTCGATAACAACAGATCCCAATTTCTAGTCACTACAAGGTGCATCCCCATTCATGTCTAGGAACAGGAAAGATATGTAGGTGGTTTTTACTTGTTCCCTGCTCTCCTTTCTTATGATCGGGAGATAATTTGACGCCGAAGGCTTGGGGATTCCTCATGGCTATGGCTTCAGATAAAGAGAAGAAAGCCCCAAGCGCCTCTTACACGAAACTGGCTTAGCTTCCTAAAGTACTAATCATTTTATTTAAAGTGATCACACAATTGAAATTACTTCTTCCAAGCAGGGAGCAGTCAGTCGAACAACTACGGCGCTCAGACTTCCAGCATGAAACGCAGATCCACGACCGGGCGTGGCAAATGTGGCTGTGCTCTTCCACCGTGCCATACACGGGAGCCCCCCGCACGGATAATCATGAGAAAGCGTTTGCAGATAAACCACAGACAAAGTTTTTTAATGGGGCTGTGCAACAGATTCACGGAAAGCAACAGGAACAGCGCGAACCTGAGGACGGAGTGAAATGAGTCATGGAGCAGCAACCACGCGAGTGAAAACACCGATGTCAAACCGGTGAAGTGGAAAAGGAGGCGCGCTGCTCCATCACAAGAAAGAGTAGGGCCGCAAGGCAGTGGTGCCCAATTAGCAAGACGCCCCAAAGAGAAATGCAGGAGGACGTTGCAAATGGCAACGCGGGTGGCAAGGGGGTGGGTTTCCAAGGGTGAAATCGACTTCCCCTGATAATCCACTTGGATGATGTTAACCAGGATTGAGACGACGGACAAAAGATCCATGGCGTAAGGCGTGATGAGGTGAAAAAGACGGGGACTGTCATTTTATACACCTTTTTTGACATCAATTCGATTACATTAGATGATGCGTCACCCATAATGAAAAGTATGAGTATTAATCAGATTGAATCCGAAAGCATCCAAAAGAAAGAGGACTCAAATTGATGTCGACCCCCACCGACCCCCTCCCCCAAAAAAAAAAAAAAAAAAAAAAGAAAAAAGAAAACTGATGTCTTGAGCCACTTTCCATGAAAAAACAAGGATTAATACCCGAAAAACTTTTACAAAAAAGAAAAAAACTGAAAAACTTCAAACTAGTATACCTACGATAAATTTACCTCAGACTATAACCCCAAATTGTTAAAAACCATAAATTGATACATTTATGACAAATTTACCCAAAACTAATTTATTCAATCGCAAAAAACCCCCCAAACTGGTAAATTTGTGATAAATATACCCTATACTAAATTGGGTTAATATCACAAAAAAATTACAAAAATTGTAAATTGTGACAAACGGAACGTAAAATCTCAAATTGATATATTAGTTAACTGTCGCGTGTCATTTAATTTAATAATTTAACAGTAAAATTTAACAAAACTAACAGATGATAAATTTATCACAAGTGTACCAGTTTTAGGTAAATTTATCAAAGTTATACCAGTTTAGGATTAAATAGTTTAGGGTAAATTTGTTACAAGTGTATCAGTTTGGGGTTTTTTAAGATATTAACCCAAAAACACAAATAGCAAATGATGTCCCTAACCTCACCCCCTCACCATGCCATGGAGTGGACGAAAGTGTGGAACTGTACGACTTATTTTTTATTTGGTCATAATAACAAGGGAGAAAAGTGTCCAAAAAAAAAAATCATAAGCCTATCGAATTTATGCTAATTTAATCATAAACTTTATAATTATGTTAGTTTATTCATTCCAATTAATTTTAACTGGATATTGATGTGGACGATTGTGGAAATTTTTTAAAAATAATTTAATTTTTATTTTTAAAAAATTATTTTGTTTCTTCTTCTTTTGCCGATCATAAGCAATGGTAGAGCGAGCTGGCCACACCAAATCTGGCCTAGGCGAGGCTAACCCTTACAAGGCCTTACTTAGGGACGGGCGAGGGCTCCACTCGCTTAGGCTAAGGTGGCCTCGCTTGGGATCACTCTCACTTGGCTGGGTCTTGCCTGTGGTGGGCGACAACGATCCTCATCAAGTGAGGCTAGCCCACCTAGCAATGGCCAAGGAAGAATAAAGAAAAAATAGAAAAAAATAATAATAACAAATAAAAAAAAAATATTGAATTATCATTAAATCCATGTTAGGATCTGGCGTGCCACGTAGAATAGTCAATGTCCATGTCGGTAATTTCCTATCAAAATTAGTTGAAATGGCTTAATTAACACTAAGTCAAATTGACACTAATATATTAGATTTAGGATTTTTCTGACATTTTTCCTATGCCCAACTTTAATTTCGGTTGATCTTATCCTCAATCCACATACGATCCATCAATATATAATAACCTAAAAGATTTATCTTCTTGAATAAAGTTGCAAGAAACGGGCTTGCAAAAAATAATAAATAAGGGCAAAACATTAAACCCAAGCCTAAGCCCAAGCTCGAGTGTCTCGTTTTAACCCTTTCTTTCTTCATTGCCAGGGAAATTACAGGAGCAGAAAGAAAGAGAGAATAGAGAGCCCGGCCAAGAAGGTAAAAAGAGAAAAGAAAGAAGGAAAGCAGAGTTTGGAGAAACCGAGAAAAAGAGAGAGAGGAAACAAAGGGGGTTTTCCCACCCTCGACAGGATTGATTAATTCCATTTGGTAGCAGCAACTTTAATTTATCTAATTGGAGTAATTTTCGTAATTAAGCTGTAAATTCTGATTGTTCAAATTATGCCATGCAGACAACAAGAGAGAAGGAGATGTTCCGGGATGCTTCACGTACTCTAAATGTGTTTCATTTCCCGAAACTAGCTGAAAGTACTGTAACACTTCTGCTAAATTGCTCTTGCATGTTCCTTGTTAACCCGTTATTTTGTGATTAGTTTTGCTATGGCGACATAGCATTTCTAATTCTCCTCTTGCCTTTCATTTCCTCATAAATGATAAGTCAGTGGAAATAATTTGATCCGGGAGTTTCGATATTCGTTGCAATTTACTTGTTTTGAGTAAGTTGGTTTTTTGAAGTATGTAATTTACCTCCTCATCTTTCCATGGCTTTTTTTGCTACTGATGACAGTAGTAGCAAAAACAATTATAGTGGTTCACAATCTGACTATTATAGCCCCTAGTAAGGTTAGAATAGAACGGCTTCCAAAAACCTTTTGATATGAGCTCTACGTGGCTCTGGTTTTCCCTTCTCCAAACGTAGTTCATTCGATCATTTGAACATGTTTACTTACAATTCCTTGGAAGAATACCTCCTTTTTTTTTTTTTTTTTTTTTTTTTTTTTTTTTGGTTTTTTGCAAAAATGTTCTCCTGAGTCTTAGTCTTCATAGTTTATACATATGCCAACTTTTGACCTTGGAACTAAATTCTGCTTAACTGGTTAAAGTCGTAGGTTGTATGGTGAATTGGGTTTGTAACAACTTCAATCTATATTTTGTTTTCAAGGGTAAAAAATGTAGACAATTCTTTGATTTTTGAAAATGAAATTGAGTTTTATTTAAAGATAATAAACATTACAAGTTTAATGGTAACTACTATTTTGGCGAACCTTATTGACATAACTTACTGACCATTGTATTGTACATAACTCTCTTCCGATTATGTGGAATTCAAGATTACTGTGGAACATGCACATTTATGGATAAATTGATAACTAGAAAAAAAAAAAGATTTGGCTCATACTGTTGATACCTACATTTTGGCGACCTAAAGAAATAGAATAAAAATTGCATAGTTTATAATTTTTTGTCATTAGAGCAACTAAAAGAAAAATAAGGAGGATCAATTTGATTGATTATGAAGGGAAGATGGAAATTCTTATTAGCCAACCTTGCTTTGGCAAATATTCGAATCTTAGTATATGTGGAAGCAAATTCTCGATTAAAGATCAAGAGTTAAGAAATTAGGTGAATAAGAAAGCAAGAAATTTGATAAAAATGAAGGAATCAAGGCGTTCAAGGAAAGATCAAGCTGGCCGCGAAATCACGCACAATTAGCAGACCGTGAATTAAGGCTACCAAAAAAAAGAAGCTCGAAATTGCCATGAAAGGGGGTGCTCGAAACTACTATAGAAGAGGGGCGACAATTCGTGAAAAAGGGGGAACAATAGTGACAGAATTCGTTAAAAAAAGAGAGAGAGAGAGAGAGAGAGAAAGACCTTTCTTTTCTCCTCTGACAAAGTGCAGAGAAAAGAAAGAAGTCAGCAGCAGAGTACGGAGAGAGAGGGAGTGTAGACGTGAGAGGTTGGAGGTCTTCTTGTTCAGGGAGTCTTGGCTGCTGCCCGTCGCGCTGATCCCCGCCGCTGCTGCCTCCCTCCTTCCGGCGAACCCGCGTCGCCGACGTCGCGCGCCTCCCCCCGGCGCCCACAGCAGCCCGTCGTTGCACTTCCGCCAGTCCCCTGCAGCTCGAAGCCATGAGCGACGCCCGCAACCTGCAGCTGCCGTCACCGCGCCACTCCGCCCGCCACGAGCGACGTCGGCAACTCCACAGCCGCAAGCGCTACTCCGCCCGCCCGTCGACGCCTGCCTTCTGAGCGCCGACGCCGCAGCAGCCCGCCCGCCGCCTTCCTCCTTCGAGCGACGCCAGTAACCCGCGCCACCGTCTCTGCCTGACGCCCGCGCCACCGTCTCTGGCCGCCAGCTGCCGCGCCTCTTCCTGCCCGTCCCTCGCTGGTCACCGCACCTCCGCCAACCAGCCACGGCAGCCCCACTTGCTGCACTGCTCCAGCAGCGCCTACAGCGGTGTTCTAGCTCTACCGTCCTTTTTTTTTTTGCAGGTTTCCTAATAATTCCGGTGCCATACCACCACCAGCAGCTACGCCCGCCCCCACCCCCCGGGGCGGCTGTCTTGAGCTCATCGACCCGACACCGGCCCACACCTGGTCTGCACGCCAGAGCCCAACCCCTACGCAAACTGTCGTTCGCAAATTCCAGGCGCTGGTCCGTTTAGAGAATAAAAAATCCAGTCAGGGTAATTTTTTTTTAATCAAGTTTCATTATTATTGCTTAAATTGGAACATTGGATGTCAATGTTGATTTTATGAACATTTTAGGCATTATCCGTAGGGTATTGTCCAAAAATCATTATAATTACTAATTTGATACATAAGACGTCGGATTATTTTTTTTAATTATATTAATTTTTTTGGCACTTTGATAGTATTTTGACTTTTAAATTATTATAATTATTAATTTGATCCGTAAGATTTCGGATCAAAATTTTAATTATTTTAAACTTTCTTATATGTTGTGATGTTTATGGTTAAAATAATCGTTAATTCATGAGACAACGGATTATTTTTTATTTTAATCCTTCATTTGATGAATATCCTGAGTGGTTTAGGTATAATGTTTATTTGAAAATTGCTTGACTCGAAAAATACCCAAAAAAAAAAGGTCAAATGATGTATCGGGTAGGGGTCTCATAAATTAAGTTTGATTTCTTTTATTAGATTATACGTTAGGCTATATGTAGAACTTTATTATCTAGCTTGAATATGATTGCACGTTTAGATAATTTTGGAATAGATTAGGATTGGATCTAGATAACATTTTTATTATTATTATTATAGATAGGGTCTTAGATAATGTTTACACATTTTAATAATCTCATTTAAAAATATATATATATATATATATATATATATATATATATAATTTTCTAAGATAGGATAGGGTTTAAGTCAAATTAATCCCTAAAATAAATTAGAAAATTAGTCATTTTAGGTAGTTTAATTAAGTTTTTTTATTACGAATTTTTAATAAAAAAATACAAAAAAATTAGGTGCATGTCAAATAGTCTGCATGTTAAGTTCATTTAGTTAGAAGTTGCTTGTTAGTAGAGCTAGGTCATGTAGTTTGAGTGCACATTATATAGTAAAATTCTGACTACAAGATAAGAGAAAAACCCAAAAACATAATTGCTTACTTTGTGTGTTTAATTCTTTTGATGCAATTTATTTGATTCACTGAGTGTTTAATAATAGTTGAGCATTTGTGTGATCACCCTATTGCATGATAGTGATTTAGGCTAAAACTAATTCAAACTGCCTTAAAGATATTTTTGAAAATAAAAAGAATGATACTCAAAGAGTATTAGAGAAATCTAGTGTAATTAAATTTACGTACCCAAAGTCTCTGATTCGTATGAGTAAAATAATTCTCAAATTATTTTACTTAGGTGTCTAATCGACCTACCATAGTGATGACTTGTATGCTAAAAACTTGAACCTAAGTCACGAATTGGTACAAATTTAGGAAATCCCGAGCTAAGTTTATTAGCCAAAATCCTAAGTGGTGCACCCGAAGTTAGGTCGCAACACATACCATTTGTATGAATTGTATATAATAGCAAATGCAACATTACTTTTGCATATAAGGTGAGTTTAGTTTTATAGGCTATTAAGTTATATCTAGTTACATCCATTTTAGCAATTTCTAGAACCATTGTCACAATATTGTCTTAAGTAAGTTACTTTTAAAGTTGGATTAGCACTTTCTAATACATGTATAGACTAGCCAAAGGTGAATGCACCTTTTGACCTTATCCAATGTTTGGAGTTTTATATATTGGTTAATTTATGGAAAATTATATTATAATTACAGCTAACTACTAAATGAAAAATGATGTGAAACTTTTCATGGGCCACTTAGTTTTATTAACTATTGCATTAAAGCATAAATAAAATAAAATAAATGTACAAATTAACACTGAAATACAGCAACAAATAATATAACGGAGTGGGGTACGATTCATTTCACCCCATTTGCTTCGTGTTGATATCACTCAACAACTACAACTTCATTTATAACTTATGAAGTACTGACACTTTTCGAGAGCCTTCGTATCGTGTCGGAGTGTCTGACATTTTTCGACATTCTTGGATACTCTCAAATACTCGGTAAATATGTATCGAAAAATCCGACACCTAGTCAATTTTATTGACACTCGAGTTGGAATTCAGACATGTGAGTTTTCGACACGTGAGGTTAATTTTAAAAATTTCAATAAATGATGAGTCAAATTGTATATATGTGAAAAATAAAAAGAAAACAATAATAAAGAAAATAAATGGCAAAGAAAAAAACTAGTCTTTTATTTTTTATTTTTTTACTCTTAATTCCTATGATACACAATTCACCCCCAATTTTTTCTCTTCTCATCCAAGACGTCCGACACGTAAGTCTAGAATGTGAACTGCTTATTTTTTTTTCTGTCTCCAAGTTTTATGAATTATTGAAATAAAGTTGAATTGATCGAATTGAAACAATAAATGATATTAATAAATAGTAGATTAATATTTTAATATAAATTCATTCTAGCCTTTTATTATTTATTTATTTATTTATTTGCGAATTAAATCAAATTAATTTGATTGAAATAATCATAAAATGATTAATTATGTATGTATGTATGTATGTATGTATAAAAAATATACATTTAATATACAGCGTGTTTTAACGTGTTGGAATTCTTTTTTTTTTTTTTTTAAGGAATGACGTGTTGACATATCATGTTGTATCGTGTCGCGCGTCAGTGTCGGTATTACTTAGTTCACAATTCCTCTTTATTTCCTAATTTGCCTTGTTGATCATGGCATTGAATTTCCCGAACCTGAG
This sequence comes from Eucalyptus caleyi, assembly GCA_014182885.2. NCBI lineage: Eukaryota > Viridiplantae > Streptophyta > Magnoliopsida > Myrtales > Myrtaceae > Eucalyptus > Eucalyptus caleyi. The sequence goes on along the minus strand of CM024469.2, from coordinate 9,232,634 downwards.
TGGAAGGTTGTACTTGGAATGTCTCGCGTGCTGGTCTGGAATCAGCAGCTCATCCCTACTGCTGTAAAACGTGTCGAATCTTCTTTCACTAGTCTACGCTGTCCGCCCAAGATCACCCGTTTCACATGCTGTCCCTGATTGAAAACCTAGGAGGCGGAAGATGAGGAGGATTGTCGTAGTTGCCATGCGTGCGAGCAGGCTTCCTTCTTGCCGTACAAATGGTCGAGCCTTACTGCACGGCCCGATATTGCTTCTGTCTGCCTAGTCACAACTCTAAACCTGATGAGTATTCTGAGAATGTGACCATCCAACATTTTGCTCATTAGCATCCGCTCACATCCTATCATCTTGGGACGAAAAGTAGAATCAAATGCGCAGCCTGTGAGGAGGTCTATCGATGCTACATGTGTATATTCTTTCTCGAAGAGAGCGGTGCCGAATCTTCCCCCAGAGATGCAACGCCTGTCTCTCCATGATCACCCTCTCTCTTGCTTTCGATCAATCGGTAGACCTCCAATGTAATGCCTTCCATCTGGTTTCCCCCTGCAGCGAATGCAATTTCTGCCTTGACGTGGACAGCGTGGCTATAACTCTATGTTCACAAGATCTGAAGAGCGAGAAAGGCTCAGTTTTTTTACCATTTCACCCATCAGCATCTACTGGGGTCCTTCCACGTGAAGCTTGAAACCAGAATCGAGCGCAAAGCTTGTGAATGAAGCATACTAGGTGAGGTCTATGCTTGTCTAGATTGCCTCCTTTCTCCAATTCACGATCATCCACTGCCGCTGGAGCTGGGTCGTATGAAGGATCGTGCGAGCAAGGCTCCTGTAAAAATGCCAAAGGTTTAGCCCATGCCTGCCAGGAGCAGAGCTGCTCTTTTCTGCTCCGTAAATCATGTGCTGAATTGCCCTCAGTTATGCAACACCCCGTTCACCCTGGCACATCCACTTCTTCCCGTATCAGGAAAGAAAGCTCACTGACGCCTGTCCTGACGAGCATTGATGCCATCTTTCACTATGCAGAATGCGACTTCAACTTCAACATTACATGCACTTTTGGAAGGCCCACTTCGAAACATCAGCTCCTTGAGCATATACTCTTTCTTATATTAGATCCACCGACCTGTGCTTCCTATGCAGGGCCTGGTAAAGTTTTCACTTTCAACTTTCACGTTCTTGTGTAGTGCAATCTTTATGTCAACCATGATTGTCTTCCACGGTTAACACCAACAATAAAGATCGCCATCACCTCCATCAATGAATGTCACACTCTATGCTATGTTCATTGAAGACGATGCCAGTGAGTACTATTGTAACCTTTAACCGTTGAGAGAAACGGACCTGAAACTGGGTGCTTCCGTCTGTGATGAATGTCCTTGCCCATTGATTACACATATCAAATGTGTCTTACCCACCGTATGCTTTCATCACAGAAATGCTCTCTCACTGAACTGACTTTAGTCAACATACGGCCGCAATATACTGCCATGTGATGTGGTGAATAACCCTGTTCTTTTTTCATTGGTTATATCATATACAGATTCAAATCTCCACAATAAGTTATAATCAACAGAAAATATAGCAATACCAAATTTTTTTTAAAGTAATGGAAGTACTTGAAGCCTCAATTTTGCTGAACTAGATGCATTTCTGCGGGCAAAAGTGGACAGAGTGAGCACACAATTGGGGGTACTCAGAAAAACACTTGCAATGCTAGTCTCAAAAAGCTGCAAGTGAAGTGCATGAAGTTAAAGAGTTGGGGAGGCTATTATCCAGAAGGAAAGAATTAGGGAGGCACGAGACCACTTTTTGTTTGATGTTTCAACTAACGCTCTTACGCAAGTCAATTGGAATCACTGCCAACACTTGACATCTGATATTGTCATCTTCTGCAGCAAAAGCAGATAAATATCATATTTTTGAGTGTAAGACTTGTGTGCTCTGTGTTATGAATAGTATTAACATTGGGATGCATAATTTGATTATGAATAAACTTGTTAGGAAGGTTGCCGGTCTTATTAATTCCTTGAAAAAGAATATCAGGATTGTGTAGTTTGTTCAGACTAGCCTTGAGCTTTTGCATACTATCTATCTAGCTTTGCATTCATGAACTGTAAATTCTTTTCTAGCACAAGAAGATAGGAAAAGTTCGGTTCTAACATCTGCAGTCTACCAAAATTCAGTTATATTCTTTACCAAAAAAAAAAAATCAGTTATATTGAACTAAAGCCTCCCGCAAAAGAAATTGAGCGTTCTTTTCTCACCTTGGCCCTGGCAACTTGAATCTCCAACTGAAGCAACAATTCGTGCTTCTGCCTGAAAACCAAATTAGCCAGGGAGACAACATAGTCATTGCATTATTCAGATCCAAGAGCTTCTGAATACATGCAGGATACACCACAGAAGAAGTTTCTCTTTATAAATCTTATTTGCTGAAGCAAGTTGACGCATTTGCTGCGAAAAGGATCTAGTTGTCACCTCTCGGAGGTAAAATGCTGACTCTATGATGCAATCACCATGTTGTTCTGCAATGACATACTTAAAAATTGTTATCATCAGAACGGTCAGTAAGCATTACCTGTGCATACAAGACAGAGATGAAAAAACTGACATCGCTCATTTTGATTCCACTAACTCTATGACAACAGAAGAAACCTCTGATATTGCAGCAGTGCTCCCGTCTCCAGGGCATCTATTTATCCTAGTTCATATGGATAAATAAGCAAAACCATTGTATAACAGCCAAGAGTATATAAAATAACACATATAGATCCACTGGCCAAACAGAAAGTCACCAAGAGATTCGCCAGAAAAAGAAAAGCAAAACTGTGACGCACGCATCAAAGAATTCAGAAGCTTTAACCTCAAGAACAATTTTGACTTTATTTTGGCAACTAGTAACGACCATATGACAACGTTTGACATGTGGCAATGTGATAATAAGGTGCTGGTATCTGAAAATGCTAGTAAAAGTGCCATTTTTCAAGAATATCCCTCTTTTTTCTCTCTTGGTGAAGAAAAACTTCCAAATCTTTTGGTCTAGTAGGATCTTAAGTAACCTTGAAACAAACAATGAAACATCTCCTCATTCTTCTCATCGCAATAAGTGTCGATGTATTTTTGGTCTTTTCAATAACATTTTCCCTTTCATTGAAGGTAACAATTTTAAGTATCTGCCACCAAATTAGCAGAAGCATTCGACAGTCCTGCCATCTTAAGTTATCCAGTTGATCACCTACTTAGCTTCATTGTTTGACTTAGTATCATGATAGTCTCCTGGGAGTCGCTTTTCACAATAAGCATTTAGGCTTGTAAATAAATAAGAAGAAAATCAATTTCCAAGGTCAAATCAAATGATGAATGAATCCACATGAAAATTAAAATAGATTTAATTTGGACCTCCTACAGGAATCTGTAGGGATTTGTGTGTGAGACCACGATCCGCAAACTGATGCAGAGGGGCCAGACAGCATGTCACAAAAGCAAGACGAGGTTGAGCAACCAACTGCCAGTGGGACGCCTTGCCAGCCAGGCTTCCAGAGAAGAGGAGTTTTGGTGAAGCCAAGTCGATTTTGGGCAACCAAACCCTGCAACTGATGAGAAGTTCCTATGGATTAAAGGGTAGCATACATGATTGATGAAGTAGATAGAAACAATTGCCCGAGAAGGAAGAATGGTCCACCAAGAAGAGAAAGATACCGTCGTCTGTGACATATGCTTTCACTGAAGATAAATCATCTACTGCTCTTTCCAGTATCCATGGGCCACAACATTTATCACACATTTTGCTTTCATTGGAGATGACAGTACCAAATTTTTTTCCAACATAATTTGATTTGCTTTATGATAACTGCAATCCTGCACATACAATACAAAATGGCTAACCTTCAGAGTCAAGAGAAAATAATTTATTACCATCTGCATCTAAATCATCGGTTTAGTCCTCAAATCACATCCCATATTTCTGTTTGGCTCTTTGAGTAATGACATATGATTATACTCCAAGGTTATATGCTTTCTCTGATCTGTTCTTGAGAAATTGCTCGTTTTGAGCACTCTAAATCACTAAAAGGTATCTACAAATACTCATCTTGAAGCTGCACTATCATTTTATTTCCTAACAAACTTAGCCACTCATTGTCTGGAACACTAAGTCTAATATAGTAGAAGTAAGATGTGATCGATGGAAGGACACAAGAGGGAATGGCTTATCAAGGCTTGTCCATATTCCTAACAAACTTGGTCTCAAGGAAATACGTGACCTCACCAGTCTAGTGATACATATATTTCAATCAATATTTTGCATTTATACATGAAAACCTTCTCTTGGCAGTCGAATCCGTCTATTCTTACTCCACGGCCCAATATTGCTTGTCCTCCCAATGAAGATTCTCAGAATGTGGCCATCCAACAAATGCTGATGAGCATCCGCTCACATCCCATCATCTCGGGATGAAAAATAGAATCAAATGCAAAGCCTGCGAGCAAGCAATCTTGGGGGAGGTCTAAGGATGCTATGCATGCAAATACTTTCTCCACAAAAGCTGCACCAAATCTCCCCAGAGATGCAACACCCGTCTCCCCATGATCACCATCTCGCTTTTGATCAATTGGAGGAGCTAAATGTAACGCCTGCCATGGTTTCCTACTGCAGTGAATGCAAATTCAGCCTCGATATGGACTGCATGGCTTTAACATATTCGCAAGACCTGGAGGGCAAGAAGGACTTCATTTTTTACAATTTTGACCATCAGCATTCACTGGTCTTCCACACGAAACTCAAAAGCAGAATCACGTGCAAAGCTTGTGAAGAGAACGTACCAGGTAAGGTCTATGGTTGTCTTCATTGCCTCTTCTTTCTCCCCTGGACGATTATCTTCTGCTGCTGGAACTGTCATATGAAGGATGGTCGATGCAAGGCTTATGATAAATGCACCAGATGTTTAATCTAACGCTGGCTGGAGCAGAGCTGCTCTTTTCTGGTCCATAAATCATGTGCTGAATTGCCCTCAGTTATGCAACAACCTGTCCACCCCACACATCCTTTCTCTTCTCATATTAGGAAGGAGCGTTGTTGACATATCTCGTGAAGAGTGTCAACGCTCTGCCTTTCACTGCATGGAATGTGACAACGACTTCAACATTTCATGCACTTTTGAAAGGCCCACTTTGAAACATCGCCTCCACAAGCATATACTCTTTCTTATTTCAATCTACAGAACTGTGCTTCCTATGCAGTGTCTTTGGTAAATTTTGCAGGTTAGACTTTTATGGTTGTGTGCAGTGCAATCTTAGTGATCACAGATTGCCTTCCACTACAGTAAAAGATTGCCATTAACTTTCATCAACTCACACTTTACGCTTTGTTCATCAAAGATGATACCAGTGAGTACTATTGTGACCTTCGTGAGAAGATAAGGAACCTGAATCTGGGTGCTTATGTCTGCAATCATGCCCCTGACAATTGAATACTCATATCGAATGTGTATTGCCCACTGTGCGCTTCCATCACAAGTGCTATCTTACTAAACAGACTTTAGGCAACAAATGGATACAATACCATGTGATGTGGTGAATAGCCATGTTCCTTTTTAACATCATATATATAGACTCATCTTCCACAATAAGTAATAATCAACAGAAAATGCTCCAATACCAAACATTTTTTTTAATACAGGTTGCTGAAATAGTGTAAGTGCCTGAAGACCCTGCTACTCTGAACTCGATGAAAATATTGCATTTCTGTAGGAAAAAGTGGAAAGAATGAGCACATAATTGGAGGTACTCAAGAAAAGACGGGCAATGTTGGTCTCCAAAAGCCGCAAATGTAAGTGCCAGAAAGAATTTGGGAGGCACTTACCAAGACAGAAAGAATTTCCTTTCTGTTTGACGTTTCAACTTATGCTCCCACGCAGGTCAATTGGACTCACTGCCAAAGTCAACATCCAAGATTGTAGCTCTCTGCAGTAAAAGCAGATGAATATCATATTATTTAAGTGCCAAACTTGAGTGCTCTATGTAATGAAATGAAGTGTTGACACTGGAATGCATAATTTGATTGTGAATCAACTTGGCAGGAAGCTTGCCGGTCTTCTAATTATTTCCTCAGATACCAACATAAGATGGGTGTAGTTTATACAGACTTGTCTCGTGCATCTGCATACTACCTATCTAGCTTTGCATACATGAACTGTAAATTCTTCAGCACGTGAAGAGTGGGAAAAGTTCGGTTCTAAAATCTACAGTCAACCAGAATTCAGTAATCTTGAGCTAAAGCCTGCCGAAAAAAATCTACATTTCAGCATTCTTTTCTCACCTTGGCCTCGAAACTTGAATGTCCAAGCAACAGCAATTCAAGCTCTGGCCAAAAACCAATCTGCCAGCGCGAGACAACGTAGTCTTAGATTGCAAGTTAACGCATTTGCCACAGCAAAGATCTAGTTGTCACCTCTCAGAGGTCAAACAGAGACTATGATGTAAGATTCCCGCATTCTGCAATGACAAACTACAACTATATTATCATCGGAATAGCTAGTAAGCAGTAATGGTGTATATGGAACAGAGAGGAAAAAGCTGACATCTTTCATTTTGATTTGGATCACTCAATGATGTATGTGTTAGATCAAAGCTTTTGAAATTGTAGCTGTGCCCACATTGCCAAGGCATCTATTTATCCCAGTTCGTATGGATATATGAGCAAAACCATAGTACACCAGCAAAGAATGTAAAATGACACATATGGATCCACTGGCCAAACAGAAAGCTACAGAGAGATTCACCAAAAACAGAAGGAAATCTGCAACACTCAGCAATGCTTTGAAAGAGGTCAGAAGCTTTAACCTCAAGAACAATTACTACCCCTTATATGGCTATAGACACGACTATTCTTCCCTTGGTAACAATTGTTGAGGTCGTCTTTGATCTCTTCGATAACGATTGGTTTTTACTTGTTCCCTGCTCTCCTTTCTTATGGTCTGGAGATAATAAAATGCCGAAGGCTTGCGATTTTCTTATGGATTCAGATATAGTCGCAACAAGCCCCAAGCGCCTCCTAAACAAAACTAGCTAGCTTCCTAAAGTACTTATTCTTTCGTTTTAAAATGGTTAGATTACTTTTTCCAAGTAGAGAACAGTCAGTCGAACAACTAGGGCGCTCAGACTTCCAGCAATAAACGCAGATCCACGCCCGGGCGCGGCAGATGTGGCTGCGCTCTTCCACTATGCCATAGACGAGACGGCGCCACACGGAAAATCATGGCAAAGATCTTGTCGTAAATACAAACCCAAAGTTTTTGAAAGAGGCCGTGCAACAGACTCACGGAAAGCAACAGGAGCAGCATGAACAACCAGAGGACGGAGTGGGAGGAGTCGTGGAGCAGCAACCACGCAAGCAAAGCCACCGATATCGAACCAGTGAAGTCGATGAGGAGATCGATGATGCTCCATCACAAGGAGGAGCGCGGCCGCTAGACGGGGGTGCCCGATTAGTGAGATGCAGCAACAAGAAATGCAGGAGCAGGCTGCAGATGGCAACGCCGGTGGCAATGGGGTGAGTTTCAAAGGGCGAAACCAACTTCCCCTGGAATTTCACTTGGATGAAGTTGATCAGGATGGAGACGATGGATCGTGCTAACCTTGGTATGGAAGTTACTCTAACATAATTACTCTGATATAACTGGCTCTTTATGATAAACAGATCCTTTCGTTCGAAGGTTCACTCCTACCTTCAATCGTACAAGACTAGCAACAGTCCTTACTTTCTGACTTGAAGAAGCACTATCTCGTTGAAAGGTTCTGCAGAGACAGTTGGATAGGTACCCCCAGAAGTTGCTTCAGCTAACCAATTGGAATAGGTACAACTGGTGGGCGGAGTAGCAGAAAATATAGCCAGAAAGGCTATAAGCCAAGCCACTGATGCTACTGCTGCTAGATCAGCCGATGGAGTGCAAGGTTACCGGGTCATTCTGTCGGTTTTCGAATTTCTATGCGTGCAATTCCCTCCATCTGTCAGAGAAAAAGGAAAGAATGGCCAAATATGGTTTTTGGGGATGGAATTTGTGGGTACCACAAACAACCCTGGGACTTGGCCGCTGGCACAACAGGGTGGTGCCTTACCGCACCGCTGGTAAATTTCTGGAATTGGTTACTACTTTTGAATCGCATAAAAGAGATCTAAATTACTGCGGTAATCTAATACTAATAGAATAGAAAAGAACTGTCTTTCCCCCCATCGCATAAAAGAGATCTAAATTACTGCGGTAATCTAATACTAATAGAATAGAAAAGAACTGTCTTTCCCCCCCCATAAGGTACATCTTGCGCCTATGGGTAAGAGTCAAGGAATGCCGCTTTGGTCTAGAATAACCGCGTTCCATATGGATGGATGAAAGTAGGGACATCGTCATTCTTTTATGCAAGAGTTATGCATTGTTTGTCATATTGACGAACTAACATGACGAATGATGTCTAACTCTTGCATAAATGAATGACGAACGATGTCCCTATCTTTATCCCGTCCAAGAGTTAGACATCGTTCGTCAATATGACGAACTTGGATAAAAGAATGACGAATGATGTCCCTACCTTCATCCCGTCCTACCTTTCAAAGAATCACGAACGATATCCCTACCTTCATCCATCACTGGAGTGGAGAAAGGCCTTTTGAACTTTCATATTTATTTTTTATTGTGTTAGAAAAAAAAAAGACTTTCTTCGGTGCTGATTGAATTCTCCTTTGTCTTTTCTCGGCAGTGTGTCCGCATAGTTACAACTTACTTCAATACGTAATAACCAGGAAGATTCATGTGCAAAGAGTAAAGTTCCAATAACCGGGCTGGCAAAAAATAATAAATAAGAGCAAAACAGTAAGCCCAAGCCCAAGCCCAAGTGTCTCGTTGAAGTCCTTTATTTGGTTTTGCGTCAGTTGATGCCGTGGTAAGGGAATTACTAGAGCGAAAACAGAGAAAAAGATGAAAACAGAGTCTGCCAAGAAGAACACGAAAAAAGAAAAGAGAGAGAGAGAGAGAGAAGGAAAGCAGAGTCCAGAGAAACCGAGAAAAAGTCAGAGGAGATAAGAGGGGGTTCTTGCTGCATGCACTGGATTAATTCTCTTTCTTGGCAATCGGTAAGGATTCTAAACTTTTATTTATCTAATTGAAGGAGTTTTCATAATTAAATCATAAATTAGGTTTGGTATGGATTCTGTGTTGCAAGGTCGATTCTAGAAATTATTTAAGCTGTGAAATTATATTGTAAAGAAATTTTAGAGTATTGCATAATAGGACTTTAGAAAAATGAATGTAGGTTTATGATTTGATGGGGATAAATTTTTAAAATTTTGCACATTGCTAAAAACAGTTTTCAATCACTATGTTTGGCAATGAATTTCACCCTTCTCCAACCATCTTTTGGCTTTATGATTTCTTAGTAATTCGAAAGAGTTTTCTATTGAAAGTAAGCTCGCTTGAATTGGAATTTTAAGATATGGTCAACTCTATTTGTAAAGTAATTGTTCAAATGTCTTTTGTCAAGTGGACGATTTGACTCAAGAATATGGTATTGCCTATTAAAGTTTTAGTCGAGGTTAGTTGACATGTAAGTTTGACATATAGATAAACTTTGATAGTTTAACATTCAATTTGCATTTTATTTGGGGGTGGTTGTTATCCTCTCCAAATTTGTAAGCTCATGTCTTGAAAGTGATAGGGATTTGATATATTATATGTTGTGAAAAATATTGCACAAAATGATTTTTTAAATGAAAAAGTAATATTTGAAACATATTTGTTGCATTAAATCAAATGGATCATTCACTACCCTTTTGGTATATAATTTATTAGTATAAAGTTGCATTAAAGTGACATTATTCATATTTTGCTTTTATTGTACATTATATATTTAATTTGGATAAATGAATCTCTAGTATTGCTTTATCATAGCAGATTCTTGATCTATTTAGAGAGATTTGAATTAACCACTAAGTTGTGGTTGCTCATATCATTCATTCCAAATCTTTTTTTGGTAATCTAAAGTAGGACATGAGCATTGTTAGTGGGAAATTATTAATTGTTGGATTTGGATGTGAGTTTATACTTATATATGTCTAGGATGATATTTGTGGGGTTTAATTGAGTTTGGATATATAGTCATACTTTTATTTTTAATGAATTTTAGAACTCTTGAGTTTGTAACCAACTCACTATTTATCAAGTATATAGATGAATATATATTTTGATAATTTTATGCTGATAATTTTATGCTGCATCCTTTGGATAAGAGCATGGTGGTGTCATTTTCTTTATTTTATAGAGTTGGGGTGTGACAATAGATAAAGGAGAAATCTAATTCACAAAGTCAACAAAATGAAAACATACATCAATATATTATTATTATTATTATTTTTCTATATCATTATAATCTTACCAATTTCATATTACAATAATAGCCACTCCTCTCTTTTTCTAATTATCCATTTATTGTGCAAATAATATATGACAACATGAGCATTCTCGTGTCCCCATGTTTTATGCACGAACTCACTTATTTCTATAACTGTTGGATATACTAAATCCTATTAAAGTACTTTTGAAGCAGTGGGCATCTTTTCTTGATCAAATATTGCTAAAAATAATTTCCATCTTAATAAAAGATTACATTTTCTTCGGTTTGAGACACCTTGGATTGGAAGTATGAATTTTTATGCGCTAATCTCCTAAAAAAAAATCTCAAATTTTAATTTTAATCACAATTCTACCTCGATTTTTTTTTTTTTTTTTAAAGAATTCCAAACTTTCATGAAGGCCCCACTTCTGCCCGTGAGTGGCCATTGAATCATCATGTAACACCGCATAGTCCAACCATAGCAATGTGAACACCGAAGCTTCCCCTAAGACACAATTCAAAATCAAGATTGGACCAATCGTTGCTTTGATTAGTATAACATACTCGAAGTTCTAGCAAAAGACGCGTACAAATTAGTGAAAGGAAGATGAACACCATAGATGAAAAATGCGCATGCATCATAATTTTTATTTCATCCAAATATAGTTCATTCCATCATTTATACAGGTTTACTTGTAATTACTCAGAAGAGCACCTCTCTATTTTGTTTTCTACTCAGCTTTATAATTATTGAATCTCCCCCTAGAGAGCAACGCCGGGATCACCATCTCTCTTCCTTTGATCAATTGGTAGACCTCCAACGTTATGCCTGCCATATAGTTTGCCGCTGCAGCGAATGCAATTTCAGCCTTGACATGGATTGTGCGGCTATAAGTCTACGTTCACAAGTCCTGTAGGGCAAGAAAGGCCCAGTTTTTTTGCCATTTCGACCATCAGCATCTACTTGGTGTCCTCCACGTGAAGCTTGAAACCAGAATCAGAGTGCAAAGCATAATAGGTGAGGTCTATGTTTGTCTGGATTGCCTCTTCTTTCTCCAATTCAGTCATCCGCTGCTGCTGGAGCAGTGCTGCTCTCTCCTGCACCATAAATCATGTGCTGCCCTCAGTTATGCAACACCCTGTTCACCCTGCACATCCACTTCTTCCCGTATCAGGAAGGAACGCTCACTGACGCATTGTGAAGAGCATTGACACTGTCTTTTGCTGCGCAGAATGCAACTTCGACATCAAAATTCCATGCACTTTTGAAAGGCACACATTGAAACATCACCTCCACGATCATATACTCATTGTTGTATTAGATCTATTGACCTGCACTACTGATGCAGTGTCTGGTAAATTTTGCACATTCGACTTTCACGTTTTTGCACAGTGCAATCTTAAAGTAAATCATGATTGCCTTAAACAGTTACCACCAACAATAAAAGATGGCCATCACCTCCATCAACTCACACCTTACACTTCGTCCATCAAAGATGATGCCAGTTAGTACCTCTGTGACCTTTGAGAGAAAAAAGAACTGAATCAGGGTGCTTCTGGCTGCAATGAATGCCCTTGATTACTCATATTGACATGCGTTTTTGATGCAGCCCGCATTGAAGACCAGCTTTCCCGACCAAGAAGATCGGGCCGCATTCAAGCTCGACGAAACTGAGAAGCTATATTGACATAAAACACATTGGAAGCTCGCATAACGCTTTTACTAGTTTATAGTTTCCATGCTCTTTACTATTTCTCCTATTTTCAATGCTCCGTTTTTATTTCTCCTATTTTCAACGCTTTGTCTTTATTTCTCCTAGTTTCAACGCTCTGTTTTTATTTTCTTGATGATATAAGCCATCCAATCTCTTGTAGAAGAAAGACAGCTTCTGATGAATGAAAGAAAACTTTGCTTGAAGCAAGTATCATGAACCTTGTAGAGTTCATCTCCTTGAAAATCTAGAAGAGTTTTCACTCCGTCCTTGAAGAGTCGGAGCTTTCGAAATCTGCATCCTTCAAGAGTTGCAGTCATCGATCTAGAAGAATCGGTGCCCCTCAACTTCCTTGGAGGCCTAGAAGAGCAACCAACGGAGTCTCTGTCTTTTCCTGTTCTGTTCGTTACTTCCAACCCAATTTCGACTATCCTACAGTGATTATTTCAGAAAACCCAAAACAGAGAAATTGTAGATCCAGAAGTCTTTGTTCATTTGGCTTTGGAATCAGGTCAATCCGATTTGTATTGACAAAGATACGACCGTTCTCCTGAGCTCGCGCAGTGCTGAAATTCCTGTTTGTCCTGTTTCCGTGTGCAAGTCACTCTCCCGATCCTACTGTTTGAGAAAGCCTCCCCTAGGCTTGCATCAGTTTTACCCACGGCATGCTTTCATCACAGAAGTGGTCTCTCACTAACCTGACTTTCGCCAACAAACGGCTACAAGATGCTGCCCCATGATGTGAATAGCCCTGTTCTTTATTCTTTTGTTACATCATATACAGACTCAATCTCCACAATAAAATATAATCAACAGAAAATATGGTAATACCAAATTTATTTTGAAGTAATGGAAGTACCTGAAGCCCCGATATAGCTGAACTAGATGAAGAAATTGCAATTCTGCAGGAAAAAGTGGACAGTGAGCACACAATTGGAGGAACTCAAAAAAGGACTTGCAATGCTGGTCTCAAAAAGCAGCAAGCGAAGTGCATGTAGTTGAAGAGTTGGGGTGGCTCTTATCCAGAAGGAAAGAATTGGGGAGGCAGGAGACCAACTTTCTGTTTGATGCTTCAGCTTACCCACTTATGCAAGTCAATTGGAATCACCGCTAACACTTGACATCCGATATTTTTATCTTCTGCAGCAAAATCAGATAAATATCATATTTTTGAGCGTAAGAATTGTGTGCTCTGTGTTATGAATAGGAGTACTAACATTGGGATGCATAACTTGATTTCGAATCAACTTGTTAGGAAGCTTGCCAGTCTTATTATTTCCCTGAAAATGAATATCAGATGTGTGTAGTTTGTGCAGACTTGTCTCAAGCTTTTGCATACTAGCTATCTAGCTTTGCTTTCGCGAACTGTAAATTCTTCTCCAGCACATGAAGATGGGAAAAGTTCAGTTCTAACATCTGCAGTCTACCAAAATTCAGTTATATTGAACTAAAGCCTCCCAAAAAAGAAATCAAGTGTTCTTTTCCCACCTTGGCCCTGGCAACTTGAATCTCCAACCGAAGCAACAATTCTAGCTCCTGGCTGAAAACCAATCGGGCAGAGAGACAACATAGTCATTGCATAATTCAGATCCAAGAGCTTCTTGATACATACAGGATACACCACAGAAGAAGTGTCTTTATAAATCTTGTTCGCCGAAGCAAGTTAACGCATTCGCTGCAACAAAGATCTAGTTGTCACCTCTCAAAGGTAAAATACTGACTATATGATGTAACCACTCTGTCATTCTGCAGTTACAAACTCAAACAATGTCATCATCAGAATAGCTAGTAAGCAGTACCCGTGCATACGGGACAGAGATGAAAAGACTGACATTGTTCATTTTGATTCTGCTAGATCTATGGCAATAGAACAAGGCTCGGACATTGCAGCTGTGTTCATGTCTCCAAGGCATCTATTTATCCTTGTTCATATGGATAAATGAGCAAAACCATTGCATATGGTCAAAGAGTCTGTAAAATAACACATATAGATCCAGGTCAAACAGAAAGTTACGAAGAGATTTGCCAGAAAAAGAAAAGCAAAACTACAACGCTTACCATATTTTCAAAGAATTCAGGAGCTTTAATCTCAAGAACAATTTTGACTTTATTTTCGCAACTAGTAACAACCATGTGACAATGCTTGACCCATGGCAATGTGATGATAAGGAGTTGGTATCCCAAAATGCTAGTAAAAGTGCCTTCTTTCATGAATGTCCCTCTTTTTCTCTCTTCAGTAAAAAAAAAAAAACTTCCAAATCTTTTGGTCCAGTAGGATCTTAGGTAAACTGGAAGCAAACAATGAAATATCTCCCCATTCTTCTAGTCGCAATAATTGTCAAATTATTTTTGGTCTTTTCAATAACATTTGCCCTTTCGTTGATGGTAACAATTTGAAGTATCTGCTACTGAATTAGCAGAAGCATTTGACAGTCTTGCCATCTAAAGCCATACTACTGATCAACTTCTTAGCTTCATTATTTGACTTAGTATCATGATAACTCTCCTGGGAATTATTTTTCACAATAAGCATTTAGGCTTGTAGATATATGTGAGAAGAAAATCAACTGCAAGGTCAAATCAAATGATGAACGAACCTACATGAAAATTAAAATGCATATAATTTGGACCTCCTACAGGAATTTGTAGGGATTGGCGTTTGAGACCACGATCCACAAACTGATGCATGGGACTCACCCTTGACTATGGAATGCATGTCACAAAAGCAAGGCGAAGTTGAGCACTCTACTGCCAGCGGGACACTGTGCCAGCCAGGCTTCTAGAGAAGAGGAGTTTTGGCAAAGCCAATTCGCTTTTGGGCAACCAAACCCTGCAACTGATGAGAAGTTCCTATGAATCAAAGGGTAGTTTACATAATTGATGGAGTAGATAGAAACAGTTGCCTGAGAAGGAAGAATGGTCAACCAAGAAGAGAAAGATACTGTTGTCTGTGACACATGCTTTCACTGAAGATGAATCATCTATTGCTCTTTCCAGTTTCCATGGCCAACAACATTTATCACACATATTGCTTTCATTGGAAATGATAGTACCGAATTCTTTTGCTGACATAATTTGATTTGCTTTATGATACCTGCAATCCCGCACATCGCATACAAAATGGCTAACCTTCAGAGTCCGCAGAAAAGAATTTATTACCATTTGCATCTAAATCATCGGTTCAGTCCTCAAATCACATCCCATATTTCTGTTCATCCCTTCAAATGATGACATGTATTATTATGCTCCAAGGTTACATGTTTTCTCTGATCTGTTCTTGAGAAACTGCTCGTTTTGAGCACTCTAAAATCACTGAAAGGTATCTATAAATACTTTTCTTGGAGCTGCGCTATCATTTTATTTCCTAGCAAACTTAGTCACTCATTGTCTGGAACACTAAGTCTTATGGTAGAAGTTAAATGTGATCAACAGATGGACCCAAGAGGGAATGGCTTATCAAGGCTCATCCATATTCCTAATAGACTTGGTCACGAGGAAATACGTGACCTCACCAGTCTAGTGATATATATATTCCAATCAATATTTTGCATTTATACATTGAAACCTTCTCTTGCCAGTTGGATCCATCAATTGTTACCGCACGGCCCAAGATTGCTTGTCCTCCTAATGAGGATTCTCAGAATGTCGCCATCCAAAAAATGCTCATGAGCATCTGCTCACATCCCATCATCTCGGGATGAAAAATAGAATCAAATGCAAAGCCTGCAAGTAGGCAATCTTGGGGGAGGCCTATGGATGCGATGTGTACATATTCTTTCTCCACAAAAGCTACACCGAATCTCCCCCAGAGATGCAACACCTGTGTCTCCATAATTACCCTCTCTCTCCTGCTTTCAATAAATTTGAGGAGCTAAACATAACGTCTGCCATGGTTTCCTACTGCAGTAAATGCAAATTCAGCCTCGACATGGACTGCGTGGCTTCAACTCTATGTTTGCAAGAGCTGAAGGGCAAGAAGGACTTGGTTTTTTACAATTGTGACCATCAGCATCCACTGGTCTTCCACACGAAACTCGAAAGCAGAATCAGGTGCAAATCTTGTGAACTGAACATACCAGGTGAGATCTATAGTTGTCTTGATTGCCTCTTCTTTCTCCGTTGCACAATCATCGTCTGCCGCTGGAACTGTCATATGAAGGATGGTCCAAGCAAGGCTTGTCATAAAGTGTCAAATGTTTAGCATATTGCTGGTGGAAAAAAAAAAAAAGCTGCTCTTATGCTCCATTAATCATGTGCTGAATTGCCCTTGGTTGTGCAAGAAGCTGTTCACCCCACACATCCTTTTTTCTTCTCATATTAGGAAAGAGCGCTGTTGAAATATGTCGTGAAGAGTGTGGGCCCTCTTTCACTGCATGGAATGTGACTATGACTTCAACATTTCATGCGCTTTTGAAAGGCACACTTTGAAACAACACCTCCACAAGCACATACTCTTTCTTATTTTAGATCTACTGAACTGTATTTCCTAAGCAGTGTCTCTGGTAAATTTTGCAGGTTTGACTTCAATGGTTGTGTGCAGTGCAATCTTAATCATCACAGATTGCCTTCCACCACAGTAAAAGATTGCCATTAACTTTCATCAATTCACACTTTACGCTTCATTCATCAAAGATGATACCAGTGAATACTATTGTGACCTTTGTGAGAAGATAAGGAACCTGAATCTGAGTGCTTATGTCTGCAATGAATGCCCCTGCCCATTGATTACTCATATCAAATGTGTTTTGCCTACAGTGCACTTTCATCACAGAAATGATCTCTTACTAAACAGACTTTAGGCAACAAATGGATACAATGCCATATGACGTGGTGAGTAGCCATGTTCCTTTTCAACATCATTTATATAGATTCATCCTCCACGATAAGTAGTAATCAACAGAAAATGCTCCAATACCAAACACTTTTTAAATCAGGTTGCTGGAATGGTGAACGTACCTGAGACCCTGCTATTGCTGAACTAGATGAAAATATTGCAATTCTGCAGGTAAAAGTGAAAAGAATGAGCACACAATTGGAGGTCCTCAAGAAAAGATGTGCAATGTTGGTCTCGAAAAACTGCAAGTGAAGTGCATGTAGTTGCAGAGTTGGGGAGGCACTTATCAATATGAAAAGAATTTCCTTTCTGTTTGATGTCATGCAAGTCAATCGGTGTCACTGCTACAGTCAACATCCAAGATTGTTGTTCTCTGCAGTAAAGCAGATAAATATCATATTTTTGAAGACTCGAGTGCTCTATGTAATGAGATGAGGTGTTGGCATTGATATGCATAATTTGATTGTGAATCAACTTGGCAGGAAGCTTGCCGGTCTAGTTATTTCCACAGATACAAACATATTGTCTCAAGCATCTGCTTACTATCTATCTAGCATTGCACACATGAACCGTAAATTCTTTAGCACATGAAGATGGGAAAATTTCAGTTTCAACATATACAGTCTGCCAAAATTTAGTAATCTTGAACTAAAGCCTACAGAAAAAAATCAACATTTCAGCATTCTTTTCTCACCTTGGCCCCGGCAACTTGAATGTCAATCAGCCAGCGAGACAATGGAGTCTTAGATTGCAAGTTAACACATTTGCAACAGCAAAGATCTAGTTGTCACCACTCAGGGGTCAAATGAAGACCATATGATGTAACCACTCCCACATTCTGCAATGACAAACTACAACTATATTATCATCGGAATAGCTAGTAAGCAGTAACAGTGTATATGCGAGAGAGATGAAAAAGCTGACATCTTTCATTTTGATTTAGATCACTCAATGATGTTAGTGTAAGATCAAAGCTTTTGAAATTGCAGCTGTGCTCACATCTCCAAGGCATCAATTTACCCCAGTTCATATGGATAAATAAGCAAAACCATAGTACACCAGCAAAGAACGTAAAATGACACATATCCATCCACTGGCCAAACAGAAAGCTACAAAGAGATTCACCAGAAAAAAAAGGAAATCTACAACACTCAACCATGTATTCAAAGAGGTCAGAAGCTTTAACCTCAAGAACCATTACTACCCCTTGTATGGCCACTAGAAACGACCATTCTTCTCGTTATAACAATTGTCGAGGTCATCTTCAATCTCTACGATAACAATAGATCCTAATGTCTTCTGAGGGCTTAGCCTATCTTAATCAGATCTAGTCACTACAAGGTCCATCACCGTTCATGGCTAGGAATAGGAAAGATACATAGGTGGGTTTGTACTTGTTCCCTTCTCTCCTTTCTTATGATCGGGAGATAATTTGACGCCGAAGGCTTGGGGATTCCTTACGGCTTTGGCTCCAGATAAAGAGAAGAAAACCCGAAATGCCTCTTACACAAAACGAGCTTAGCTTCCTTAAGTACTAATCATTTGATTTAAAGTGGTCATACGATTAAAATTACTTCTCTCCAAGCAGGGAGCAGTCGAGCAACTACGGCGCTCGGACTTCTGGCATGGAACGCAGATCCATGACCGGGCGCGGCAATTGGGGCCGCGCTCTTCCACCACGCCATACACGGGAGCGCGCCGCACGGATAATCATGAGAACGAGTTTGCGGTAAAACCACAGCCAAAGTTTTTGAATGAAGCCCCGCAACAGACGCACGGAAAGCAACAGGAACAGCACGAACCAGAGGAGGGAGTGGAAGGAGTCGTGGAGCAGCAACCACGCGAGCGAAAACACCGATATCAAACCGGTGAAGTGGAAGAGGAGGCGCGCTGCTTCATCCCAAGAAAGAGCAGGGCCGCGAGGCGGTGGTGCCCGATTAGCGACACGCCCCAAAGAGAAATGCAGGAGGAGGCTGCAGATGGCGACGCGGGTGGCAACGGGGTGGGTTTCAAAGGGTGAAATCAACTTCCCCTGGGAAGCCACTTGGATGATGTTGACCAGGATAGAAACGATGGAGGTAAGATCCATGGCGTCGTGAGGGATTTAAATGACGGGACGTCATTTTATAGAACATCCTCTTTCTGGACTTGAAAGAAAGAGTACAAAATGTTTTATCCAAAATATAGAGTGTTCAAATTCACCCAAAATAAAGAGTATAAATTGACGTCCCATCTTTGCATCCTTCACGAGGCCCCGCAGCACCCAAAATAAAAACAATGTTCTATGCCCAGACCAAAAAAAAAAAAAAAAAATTATGTCCTGCGCCACTTTCCATGAAAACAAATATCAAACGATTTCCCTACCCTCACCCCTTACGACGCCATGGAGTGAACGAAGGCCCGGAACTGTTCCGTTAATTTTTCATTTGGTTATATTCAAAAGGGAGAACAGCACCAAAGAAAATCATAAGCCTATTGCATTTATCTAAATTTAGTCCTAAGCCTTAGAATTGTGCCAATTTAATAATTCCAATTAATTTTGGTTGAATATTGCTTATGTGGATAGTTGTAAAAAAAAAATTATAATAATAATTAGATATTTTTCGATTTTTACAAATTTTTCCTTTTTCTTCTTTTTGCCATTCATGGGCAATGATCGAGCATGCTGGCCTCACCAAATCTAGCCAAGGTGGCCTCATCGAGGATCACTCTCACCTAGTTGGGCCGGTGATCCTTGCCCAAGTGAGGCCAACTTGCTCGGTTGAGTCATGTTGAATAACCGGTATTTTATATAAGTAATTTTCACTTAAAATTAGTCTAAATGATTGAATTAGCAAAAATTTATGATTAAATTGTTATAATTTAAAGGCTTAGGATTAGATTGATATAAATGCAATAGATTTAAAACTTTTCTGACATTTTTTCCCATTAAAAAGGCCTTGATCTGGCCAACATTTTTCCCCCATGACCTATCCTCACCCCTAGCATAGTTCGTAATATATATTGCGACATGAACATTTGTTTGTTGCCATGTTTTAAGCACGAACTCATTTATTTCTATGATTGTTGCATATATTAAATCCTCCTAAAATACTTTCGAAGCAGCTAGATATATTTTCGACGAAATATTGCTAAAATAGGTTTAAAGACGCCTTGGATTGTTGATGGAAGCATTAATTTTATGGGCTAATTTCCTGAAAAGATGCCCAACTTTAATTTTAATCTCATTCTGCCTTGATTTTGTTTTAAAAAAACTCGTAACTTTAATTAAGATCTCATATGCGCGCACCTGGACATAGGATCATCATTTGATGCCACATGGTCCAACCATTGTTGCAGCCGCATCGAAGCCTCCCCTAAGACCCTTGGGAAACTCAGAGAGAGAGAGAGAGAGAGAGAGAGAGAGAGTGAGAGAGAGATTATTTGGCTCCGTCTAATTCAATAAATTAGATTGAAAAGATAGATAGAGAGAGAGAGGGGGGGTGTAGTCAATAATGGGGACTGAAGAAGTTTTTGAAGAGTGGTTTATGTGTCCATGCATACGCACGTACAGCCTAGTAGAAAAGAATAAATATGATAAAAAGAGAGAACTCTTCTTCTTTTACCTCGGAAAAGGACTTGAACCAGTTCAAATTAGGGTCGGACCTTGATTAATGTAATAAATTCAAAATTTTAGCAAAAGAAACATACAAATTAGTGGAATGAAGATGATACATCGCAGATGAAAATACTTGTGCATCATAATCTTTATTTCATCCGAATTGAATAATAATTATCATCTTTTTGAGAAAATAGAAAAACAAGGTATAGGGGAGGAATATTTGTGGAAACTTTTAAAGAAGAGAGAGAAATGGGGGAAGGCCACTCGAAAGCACAGCGGGGGATGAGGGGTGAGTAAAAGGGGGAAGGAACGGGGAAGGGCATGAGTGAAAATCTGATGACCAAGTCTTGTTCACAAAGAAACTACATTGGGATAGTCAATAAGGGAGACTCAGAAGTTTTTGAAGAGAGGTTAATGTATACATACATGCGCACACCCTACCAGGAGAGAATAAATATTATAAAAAGAGAGAACTTTGTCTTCTTCTTTTTTTCTTTTTTTTTCCTCGGAAAAAGGTCAAACAAGGTAGGACCTTGATTCGTCTAATAAATTCAAAATTTAAGCAAAAGGAACATACAAATTAGTGGAATGAAGATGATATACCGTAAAAAAATGTGCATGCATTATAATCTTTATTTCATCCAATTTGAATCATAAATGTCATCTTTTCGAGAAAACAGAAAAAAACAAGGTATTGAGGAGGAATATTTGTGGAAACTCTTAAAGAGGAGAGAGAAATGGGTGGAGGCCATGTGAAAGCACAACAGGGGACGAGGAGCAGTGCAAATGAAACGAGAACCGTCTAGATTGCCCAAAAACCAATGATTTCTAAGGAAATCGGTTTGGTTCTTGTTTTAGGTGTGGAACCACCAATCTGGACTAGACTGATAATATATATTGTATTTAATTTTTAATTAAAAAAATGAAAATCGTAAATTTTAAGTTTGATTAGTTTTTATGTTAGATAATGGCAAATGTGGCTGCGCTCTTCCACCATGCCATACGCGGGAGCATGCCACGCGGATAATATGAGAAGAAGTTTGTGGTAAAACCACAGCTAGAGTTTTTGAATGAGGCCCCACAATAGACTCACAGAAAGCAACAGAAACAGCACGAACCAGAGGACGGAGTGGAAGGAGTCATGGAGCAGTAACCATGCGAGCGAAAACACCAATATCAAACCGGTGAAGTGGAAGAGGAGGTGCGCTGCTCCATCACAAGAAGGAGGAGGGCCGCTTGACAGTGGTGCCCGATTAGCGACACGCCCAAAAAAGAAATGTAGGAACAGGCTGCAAATGGTGATGCGTGTGGCGATGGGGGTGGGTTTCAAAGGGTGAAGGCGACTTCCCTTGGTGTTTCACTTGGATGAAGTTGACCAGGACAAATACAATGGAGGTAAGATCCATGGAGTTGTGAGGGGCAACAATGGGAGCATCGTTTATACTTCCATTTATATGGAAGGGAATCATGGTCCACAAACATCCAAATTCACTTTTGATGCGGTGAGTTTGCAATGGTCCGCAGACATCCAAATTCACTTTTGGTGCGATGTTTTGCCGAAACACCGGACTCCAAAATTTGATTTTGGCAGTGGTCCACAAACATCCAAATTCACTTTTGGTGCAGTGTTTTGCCAAAACACCAAACTCCAAATTTTGATATAGCACCAGACTCCAAAATTTGATATAGGGTGACATACCACAGAAGTTGCCAAAAGTAACACCAGACTCCAAAATTTGATACAAGGCACCAAAAGTCAAATTTGGATGTCTGGACCATGATTCCCTTCCCGGACATCAAAAAGTGATTTGGGGCCATGGAAATTTTTTAATAATAATATAATCTATATTTTTATTTTTTTTTTTTTTCCTTTCTTCTTCCTTTTGCCGGTTATAGGCAATGACCGAACAAGCTGGCCTCACCAAGTCCGGCCTAAGCAAGGCTGACTCTCACAAGGCCTCACCTAGGCACAGTGAGGGCTCGACCTTTCCAAGAATGATACGGAGTGGCAAGCTTAACTGGGATCACTCGTTTGGCTAGGCCTCACCTTTGGTGGGCAACGACGACCCTCACCCAGGTGAGGCCAACCCACCCAACAATGGCCAAGAAGAATGAAGGAAAAAAAAAAAGAAAATAATAATAATAACAATAAATAAAAAAATATATTGAATTACTATTAAAAAAATTATCCATGTTAGGGCAGGCATGTCATACAGGATAACCAATGTCTATGTCAGTAATTTTTATCAAAATTAGTTGAGATGATTAAATTGATACTAGATCAAATTGACACAAGTACAATAGATTTAAAAATTTTCTGACGTTTTTTCTATTAGAAAAAGTGATGTGATCAACTTTAATTTCGAGTGACATATCCTCACTCCACATAGGATCCATCAGTACATAATAACCTAAAAGAGTTATCTTCATGAATAAAGTTGCAAGAAACGGGCTTGCAAAAAATAATAAATAAGAGCAAAACATTAAGCCCAAGCCCGAGTGTCTCGTTTTAGCCCTTTCTTTAGTTTTGCTTCGTTGCAAGATATATTACAAGAGCGGGAAGAAAGAAAACAGAGCTTGGCCAAGAAGAACCGAAAAAAAAAAAAAAAGGAAAGCAGAGTTCGGAGAAACCGAGAAAAAGAGTGTAAACAAAGGGGGGCTTTCGCTCCATGCACTCTTGGGAGAGCTCGACAAGACTGATTAATTATATTTGGTAGCAACAATTTTAATTTATCTAATTGGAGGAATTTTCGTAATTAAGCTATCAATTATGATTCTTCAAATTATGCTGTGCAAACAACAAGAGAGAAAGGAGACATTCCGGGATGCTTCATGTTCTCTGAATGTGTTTTGTTTCCCGAAACTAGCACTGCAACATTTTTGCTAAATTGCTTTTGCATGTTCCTTGTTAACTTGTTATCTTGCAATTAGTTTTGCCGTGGCCACATAGCATTTTCTGATTCTCCTCTTGCCTTTGATCCAGGAGTTTTGATATTCGTAGCAATTTACTTGTTTCGGGTAAGTTGGTGTATTGAAGTATGTAATGTACCTCTTGACCTTTCTATGGCTTTTTTGCTATTGGTGACGGTAGCAGCTAAAGCAATTCTATTACTAGAATTTGGTTTACAATCTGACTATTATAGCTCCTAATATAGTTAGGTTAGAATAGAACAGCTTCCAAGAACCTTTTGATATGAGCTCTACACAGCTCTGGTTTTTCTCTTTCAAAATGTAGTTCTTTCTATCATTTGGATAGGTTTACTTATTATTATTTGGAAGAGTACTTCCCTATTTTGTTTGTTCTTTCTTGAAATGTTCTCCTGGATCTTAGTCTTCATTATTTTATACAAATGCCAACTTTTGACTTGTGAATCTAAATTCAATTTAACTGGCTGAAGTCGTATGTTATAAATGTGAATTGGGTTTGTAACAACTTAGATCTACATTTTGTTTTCAAGAGTAAACAATGTGGACCATTATTAAATTTTTGAAAATGAAATTGAGTTTTATTCAAAGATAATAAAATGGCAAGTTTAATTGTAACTACTTTGGTGAACCTTATCGACATAATTTACGAAGCATCATATTATATGCAAATGTTTTTCAATAATGTGGAATTCAAGATTGCTGCAAAACATGCACATTTATGGATAAATTGATAACTAGAAAAAAGTACATTTGGCTCATCCCATTTGTACGGATTGTATTGAATAGCAGATGTAAACATACTTTTAGATATAAGGTGAATTTAGAATTCTAGACTATTAAGTTATGTCAAGTCACATCTATTTTAACAATTTATATAACTGTCATCTTAATATTGTCTTAAGTAAGTTACTTTTATAGTAAGTTGGACAAGAACTTTCTAATAAATGTATAGACAAGCTCAAGATGAGTACACCTTTATGACATTATACAATGTTTGGAGTTTTATTTATTAGTTGTTATATGAAAAATTATATTATAATTGCAGCTGAGTGCTAAATGAAAAAATGAAATGAAACTTTTCATGGGCCACTTTAGTTTTATTAACTATTGCATTAAAGCATAAATAATATATAAAAAAAGTGTACAAATTAGCGCTGAAATACAACATCAAATAATACGCAAGTGACGTACAATTCATTTCATCCCGTTTGCTTTGGGTTGATATCACTCAGCAACTATAACTCCATTCAAAGCGCCTTTTAATTTCCTAATTTGCCTTGGTGATCATGCATTGAATCTCCGGAACCTGAGCGGAAGGTTAAGCTAGCTTGGAATGTGCGTGCTGGTCTCCGATCCGCAGCTCAGCCCTACTTCTGTAAACTGTGTCGATTCTTCTTTCACGAGTCATGCCCCGAATTTAGCATGCTGTCCGTCCGAGAAAACCCGTTTCACCCACAGCCCCCGCTTGAACGCCTAGTAGGCGGACAATGGGGAGGATCGTCGTAGTTGCCATGCATTTGAGCAGGCTTCCTTCTTGCCATTCGGATGGTCAAGCGGTAATGCATGGCCCGATATTGCTTCGTCTGCCTAGTCACAACTCTACAGCGCTCAGACTTCCAGCATGAAGTGCTGATCCATGACCGGGCACGGCGAAAATGGCCGTGCTCTTCCATCACGCCATGCACGAGACCTTGCCACACGGATAATCATGAGGACAAGTTTGGGGTAAAACCACAGACAAAGTTTTTGAATGGGGCTGTGCAACAGATTCACGGAAAGCACTGGGAACAGCATGAACCAGAGGATGGAGTGAAAGGAGTCTTGGAGCAGCAACCACGCAAGTGAAAACACTCAAACCGTTGAAGTGGAAAAGGAGGTGCGCTGCACCATCACAAGGAGCACGGCCGCGAGAAGGTGGTGCACGCTTAGTGACACGCCCGAAAAAGAAATGCAGGAGCAGGCTGCAGATGGCAACGCCAGTGGCGACGAGGTGGGTTTCAAAGGGTGAAATCAACTTCCCCTGGTATTTCACTACAATGAAGTCGACCAGGATAGAGACGATGGACGTAAGATCCATGGTGCCGTGAGGGGTGAAGGCAGGGACGTCACTGGTGGTTCTTAAATACCACAGTTCGAAGCTGTGACTTTGAAAGCTGTGAAAAAGTGGAGGCTTCTCCACTTTTTAACGGCTTCAGACTGTCGTCTTTTATTCCATTTTGCAGTCCCTGCCTTCACCCCCACCACTGGAGTGGAGGAAAGCCTTTGAACTTTCCTATTTATTTTTCCTTGGATTAGAAAAGAAAAAAGGATTTTCTTCTGTCCCACTTGAACTCTCCTCTCTCTTTTCTCAGACTCTGCCCTTGTCTGACATAGTTCGCATCAATAGGTAACCTGGAAGATTCATGCGCACGAATAAAGTTTCAATAACCCGGCTGGCAAAAAATAATGAAAAAGAGCAAAACAGTAAGCCCAAGCCCAAGTGTCTCGTTGAAGCCTTTTCTTTATTTTTGCTTCAGTTGATGCCGTGGTAAGGGAATTACTAGAGCAAAAAGAGAGATACCGCATCGAATACGACGACCATTTCCTTTTTGTCCTTTTACTCAGCGACCTTGTGAACAAAAATATCCCTTTAAGACGGGAGATGGTTGGGCCAGCAGCAACTTGGGCTCGAACGCATGTGACAGTGATGGCAAAGCAACGGGAACCACGTGGGCTGCATTACTATTTTTGGAGACTGGATCCAACACGTAAAGCACTGGGCTTAACTACCACGTGCCACGTTCCCTCTCCTTTTAAAGTTGGGTTAATACCCTAAAATCTCAAACTAATACATTTGTGATAAATTTACCTCAAGTTATTTTTTTTACCATGAAAAACTCTAAATTGATAAACATGTGTCAAATTTGCTCCGATTGCCTACAAAAATCATAAATTGATACATTTATGACAAATTTACCTCAAACTAATATATTCGACCGCAAAATGTTCAAAACTGGTAAATTTGTGTCTAAATTGAATTAAGACCATAAAGAATCACAAAATTGTAAATTGTGACAAACGGAGATAAAATCCTAAATTGGTATACCGATCAACTGTCACGTGTCATTTAACTTAATAATTTGACAGTAAAATTTAACGAAAATTAATAGAGGGTAAATTTGTCACAAGTGCACAAATTTGAGGTAAATTTGTCAAGATATACTAGTTTAGGGTTTTTGATGATAAAAAAAAATAGTTTATGGTAAATTTTTCACATGTGTACAAGTTTGAGGTTTTTCAGGGTATTAACCCTTTAAAGTTTATCATTTATCGGGATAAATTTTTGGGTTAATACCCTTAAAAACCCAAAACTGGTAAACCTGTAACAATTTTACCACAAACTATTTTTTTGACTACAAAAAACCCTAAACCGGTATACATTTGACAAATTTACCCAAAATTAGTATACTTGTGACAAATTTACCATATATTTTGTCACCCTATATTAGTTTTTGTTAAATTTTACTATCAAATTATTAAGTTAAATGACACATGATAGTTGATTGGTATACCAATTTGAGATTTTACACTCCATTTGTCACAGTTTACAATTTTTGTGATTTTTTTGTGGTATTAATCCAATTTAGCGGATGGTATATTTGTCATAAATTTATCAGTTTGGGGTTTTTTGTTGTCGAATAAATTAATTTGGAGTAAATTTTTCATAAATGTACCAGTTTATGATTTTTTATGGTCAGTTGGGGTAAATTTGTCACATGTGTACCAGTTTAGAGTTTTTTATGGTCAAAAAAAGTTTGGGGTAAAATTATCACATGTGTACCGGTTTGAGATTTTTTAGAGTATTGATTCTAAATTTTTTAAAGTTTTGCGCACTACTAAGAAATACCTTATGAATTACAAGTTTAGCAATGGATTTCGCCTTTCTCCAACCATCTTTTGGCTTTATGATTTCTTGGGGAACGTTTGGTAGCTATTCTATTCTCATTTTCTAATTTTATTCCCTAGGTGAGTTTCTAAACATTTGAAAATGTTTGGTAATTATTTAAAATTTCTATTCTCGGAATAAAAATGCATATGGTATAGTCCTCAAATTCTTTTGTAGTTTAGAATTTCTATTAATTTTGAAATAATTCTATCACATTTTTCTTTTTTCCTTTTCTTCTTCTTTTTTCTTCCTTAAGCTTGTTGCCAGCCTCGGTCACGGCCAACAATCAACTAGACGAGGGTCAACGACCTCGTCAAAGTGTCACTAGCCTAAGCCTCATCCAAATTTGGTGAGATCAAGCTTGCTTAGCCACCAATAAGGCTTGACCTCATTGGGGATTGGTGACACTTCGATAAGGTTTTCTTTTTTTTTCTTTTTTTGGTAAAGGTAATGATATATTGAGCCAAGAACCAATAATTACAAAAGATTAGGCACCACAAAACTTTCACTCAAAGAGACACAACATCAAATGGAGTGAAAGGGTGCCTAATGCAAAAGAACACCGCAAAGCCGTCAAAGCAAGCAGGCAAACATAGACGGCCGAAAAGAAAGACAAAACAGCCACGCAGGGGGAAACAAAGAGAACAAAACCCACCAAGGAACAACAACAAGGAGGACCCGAAGATCCGAGGCAATCGCGAAAGGCGCAAAAAACGGGGAGGCAGCCGCAAAACACTAGGCGGTTGGCGAAGGAGATACTAGGCAGTCGGCATAGGAGAAGAGAAAATAGAAGGGTCGAGCCCCCAATTCCATTGAAGCCTTCTATTTCTCGGGCAATCTTCGACGCTTCTAAAGGTTAAGGCTTTGTCTTTGACCACTTTAATGAGATGCTTCTTGACAGCCACAGGCACCACTGGATGACCTCTGAAGAGAATGTCGTTTTTATACCTCCAAATAAGGTGGAAAAGGGCAGCAAAAGAGAACACTTCGACAAGGTTGCCGGCCCTCGTTTGGTTGATCATGTGCCTTGGGAGGAGGAAGAAGAAGAGTAAAAGAGAAGATAAAAAAAAATAAGCTCAACTGTAGAGTTGTTCTCAAGAACAAACAATCAACTTTTTTGACTTCTTGATTTTGTTCTCAAGAACAAAAATCTTACCAAATAGAATTCCGTTCTTTTTCTGTTTGGAGGAACAAAAAAAAAAAAAAAAATGAAATATTTACCATTTGGCCGATTACCAAACAAGGCCTTAATACTTCGAAAGAGTTTTCCATTGAAAGTAAACTCACTTGAATTAGAGTTCTAAGATGAGGTTGACTTTGTTGGCAAAGTAGCTGTTCATAGGCCTTTCATCAAATGGACAATTTGACTCAAGGATATGGTATCTCCTACTAAAATTTTAGTCAATTTTAGTTGATACGTAAGTTTGACATTTAGTTGACCTTCAATTGGACTTTGAAACTTCCAAAGTAGCATAACCTCCGATTTGGATTTTGGTTAGGGGTGAGCTATGATCTTTCACAAATTTGTGAACTCATATTTTGAAAGTGATATGGATTTGATAAATTATAAGTTGTAAAAGGCAATAATTTTGTAAAAGCAAAAAAAGTAATGTCTCAAACATATTTGCTGCGTAAAACTAGATGGACCGATTACTACTCTTGTGGTATTCAAAATTTGAATGAATATTAAGTGATATTACTCATATTTGCTTTCGTTGTACATTAGACATTGCATTTGGATAAAGGAGTCTCTAGTATTATTTTATATATATGTACAATTGATGCTTGATTTGCTTAGGAAATATTTAGGTTATTTACTAAGCTGTGGTTGCTTACACTATTTATTCCAAATCTTTTCAAATTTCTTCAACTAAAGTAGGATGTGAGCATTATTGACGGGAAATTTTTTACAGTTGCATTTTAGACATGAGTTTAGATATTTGTATATGTATGAGATGGTATTTGTGGAGTTTAATTGAGTTTGAAGACACTTTTTTATGAATTTCAGAATTCTTGATTCCGTCACTAACTCACTGTTTTATCAAGTACATAGATGAATATATCTTTTGATAACATGTTTACATTAGTTTGTAATTGAGGCTGCATCCTTTGAATGAGAGCACAGTGGTGTTGATTTTCCTATTCTGAAGAGTTGAGGTGTGACAAAAAGATAAGGATAGATCTTATTCACAATATCAACAAAATGGAAACATACATCAATATATCATTATTGTTTCTCTAATTCATTATAATCTTTACCAATTTCATTCTGCAATAATAGCTGCTTTATCCCTTTTTCTAATTACCCATATATAGTGCCAATTATATATCGCGACATGAGCATTCTCTTGTCAAGTCGCTACCTAGACCCACCGAATGGGTCCAATTTAGGTTGCTCCTATTTTGTTGGTATGTCTTGCCATGTTTAATGCACGAAGTCACCTATTTCTATAATTGTTGGATATACTAAATTCTACTAAAATACTTTTGAAGTAGTGAACATTTTTTTTGTGCTAAAATATTGCAAAAATAGGTTCGTATCTTACCGTAAGATTGTATTTTATTCAGTTTGAGATATCTTGGATTGTTGATGGAAGCATGAATCTTTATGGGCTAATTTCTTTATAAGAAATCACAAATTTTAATTTTAATTTCAATTCTACCTCTAACTTCTTCTTTTTTGTTTAAAAAAATCCAACTTCCCCATTTCTGCCTACGATTCCCATTAACTTCCATCAACTCACACTTTACGCTTCGATAAAATGATACCAATTAGTACTACTCTGACCTTTGCAAGAAGACAAGGGACCTGAATCTGGGTGCTTACGACTGCAATGGAAGACCTTGCCCATCGATTACTCATATCAAATACGTTTTACCCACGGTGCATTTTCATCCCAGAAGTGCTCTCTTACTAAATAGACTTTATCCATCTAATGGATACAAGATGCTGCCAACGCCATTTGCTGGGGTGAGTAGCCTTGTTCCTTTTTAACATCATATATATATATAGACTCATCCTCGACAATAAGTAATAATTAACAGAAAACTTGCTAGTACCAAATACAGGTTGCTGGGATAGTGGAAGCACCTGAAGATCCTGCCGTGGCTGAACTAGATGAAACAATTGCAATTCTGCAGGAAAAAGAGGACAGAGCGAGCACACAACTGAGGGTACTAAAAAAAAGATGTGCAATGCTGGTCTCAAAAAGATGCAACCAAAGCGCATGTAGTTGCAGAGTTGGGTAGGCACTTATCGATAAGAAAAGAATTGCGGAGGCGGGAGACCACCTTCCTGTTTGATGTTTCAACTTACAGGGATCACTGCAGACACTCGACATCTGAGATTGTTATTCTCTGCAGCAAAGCAGATAAATGTCATATTTTTGAGTGTAAAACTTGTGTGCTCAATGTTATGAGTTGGAGTACTCACATAGGAATGCATAATTTGATTATGAATCAACTTGTCGAAGCTTGCCGGTCTTATTATTTCTTTGAAAAATAAATGTCAGATGTGAATAGTTTGCATGGACTAGTCTCAAAGATTTGCAAACTACCTACAGGGCTTTGCATTCATGAACTGCAAAAATTCTTTTCCAGCACATGAAGATGGGAAAGTTCAATTCTAACATCTGCAGTCTACCAAAAGTCAGTTATATTAAACTAAAGCCTCCAGAAAACAAAATCTGCATTTCAACCTTCTTTTCTCACCTTGGCCCTGGCAACTTGAGTCTCTGACAGAAGCTACAATTCTAGCTCCTGACGAAAACCAATCAGCCAGTGAGACAACAGTCTTTGATTGCATTACTCAGACTCAAGAGCTTCCAGATTCATACTGGATCCATCACAAAAGAAGTCGCTGCCTTTATAAATATTATTTGCTGAAGCAAGTTGACGCATTCACAGCAACAAAGATCTAGTTGTCACCTCTGAGAGGAAAAGTGCTAGTTCACGACTTTATCTTGGCAACTAGAAACAACCATGTGACAACATTTGACACGTGCCAATGTGATAATAAAGAGTTAATATATGAAAATGCTAGTTAAAGCGCCATTTTTCATTAACGTGCCTCTTTTTCTCTTTTCAGTAAAGAAAAAACTTCTTAATCTTTTGGTCTACCAGGATCTTGGTTACCCTTGAAACAAACAATGAAACATCTCCCCATCCTCCTTGTCATAGTGATTTTGGTCTCTCCAGACTCCAATAACATTTGCACTCCAGTTAAAGGTTACAAGTTTTAAGCATCTGCTACTGAATTAGCAGAAGCATTTGACAGTCCTGAGAACAATGATCTAGTTGTCTTAGATTGCAAGTTCCACGATAAGCATTCAGGCTTTTATAAAACCGAGAAGAATATCAACTTCCAAGTTCATATCAAATGATGAAGAAACCTGCTGAAAATTAAAATCAATATGATTTGGTCCTCCTACAGAATCAGTAGGATTAGTGACAAAGTAGTCTTGGATTGCAAGTAGATGCATTTGCCACAAAAGTGATCTAGTTGTCACCTCTCAAGAGGTCAAATGAAGACTATATGATATAACCACTTTCATTCTGCAATGACAAACTAAAACTTTATCATCATCGGAATAGCTAGTAAGCAAGAATGGGGTATGTGGGACGAGATGAAAAAGACATCTTTCATTTTGATTTGGATCACTCAAAGTGATGTTAGAACAGAGCTTTTGAAATTGCAGCTGTGCTCGTGTCTCCAAGGCATCTATGTATCCTAGTTCATACGGATATATGAGCAAAACCATAGTATACTAGCAAAGAATGTAAAATGGCACATGTTGATCGAGGGCCAAACAGAAAGCTACAAAGAGATTCACCAGAAAAAGAAGGAAACCGCAACGCTCGCAATGTTTTCAAAGAGGTCGAAGCTTTAACCTCAAGAACAATTTCTACGCTTCATATGGCTACTAGAAACGATTATTCTACTCCTTGTAACAATTTTTGAGGTTATCTTTGATCTCTTCGATAACAAATAGATCCCAATTTCTTCTGAGGGCCACTGTCCATAAAAAGAACCACAAATGATGTCCCTGCCTTCATCCCTCATGGCGTCATGGATTTAACCCCCATTGTCCCTATCCTGGTCGACTTCATCAAAGTAAAATACCAGGGGAAGTTGACTTCACCCTTTGAAACTCATCCCGTCACCACCATCGTCGCCATCTGCAGTCTGCTCCTGCATTTCTTGTTGCTGCGTTTTGCTTATCTGGCAGCCATGCTCCTTCTTGTGATGGAGCATCATCCTTCCCCACTGACTTCACCAGTTCGATATCGGTGGCTTCACTTGCTTGGTTGCTGTTCCACAACTCCTTCCACTCTGTTCCCTGGTTCGTGCCACTCCTGTTGCTTTCCGTGAGTCTGTTGCAAGGCCCCATTCAAAAACTTTGGCTGTGGTTTTACTGCAAACTCATTCTCATAATAATCCATGCGGTGCAGTCTCGTGCATGGCATGGTGGAAGAGCGCAGCCGTATTCGCCTCGCACAGTCGTGTATCTGCATTTCATGTTGGAAGTCTGAGTGCCATAGTTGTTCAACTGTTCCCTGCTTGGAAAAAGTAATCTTGTTCTATATGGCCACTTTAAAACAAGTGACAAGTACCTTAGGAAGCTAGCTAGTATTTTATAAGAGGCATTTGGGGCTTTCTTCTTTTTATCTGAAACCATAAGGAGTTCCCAACCCTTTGGAATCATCAAATTATCTTCCGACCATAAGAAAGTAAAAACTACCCATGTATCGTGCCAATACCTAGCCATGAATGGGAATGCACCTTGTAGCAACTAAACTCCAAACCGACAAAGGGCAGTGATCCTCCCAGCCCAGACTGTCATCTTTTATGCCACTCTGCTATCCCTGCCTTCAACCCACCACGGAGTGGAGGAACGCCTTTGAACTTAACTATCCTATTGAAGTTTCAATAACCGGGCTGGCAAAAAACAATAAATAAGAGCAAAACAGTAAGCCCAAGTCCAAGTGTCTCGTTTAAGCACTTTCTTTGGTCTTGCTTCAGTTGATGCCATTGCAACGAAATTACTAGAGCAAATAGAGAGAAAAAAAAAACAGTCTGGCCAAGAAGAACCCCAAAAGAGGAGGAAAGCAGAGTCCGGAGAAACAGACAAAAAGACAGTGAGACAGGGGGCTCTCGCTGCATGCACTTTTGAGCAGCTTGGTCAAGCCAGATTATTTGTGTTTCTTAGCAATAGGTAAGGATTTGAAACTTTTATTTATCTAATTGAAGAAGTTTTTGTAGTTAAACTGTAAATTAGGTTTTTGCAGTTGTGCGCAGTGCAATCTTAATCCTCACAGATTGCTTTCCACTTCAGTAAAAGATTGCCACTAACTTTCATCAACCCACACTTATGCTTTGTTCATCAAAGATAATAACAGTTAGAAGTACTATTGTCCCCTTTGTAATAAGATAAGAGACACGAATCTGGGTGCTTATGACTGTGATTAATGCCCTTGCCCATCTATTACTCATATCAAATATGTTTTACCATGGTGCGCTTGTATCACAGTAGAACTCTCATGCTAAACAGACTTTAGCCAAAATTGGATACAAGATGCTGCCGTACAATGTGGTGAATAGTCATGTTCCTTTTTAATATTATATATAGAGACTAATCTCCACAGTAAGTAATAATCAACCGAAAATGCACCAATACCAAACAGTGTTTATACAAGTTGCTGGAATAGTGCAAGTACCTGAAGACCCTGCTATTGCTGAACTAGATGAAAAAATTAAAATTCTGCAGAAAAAGTGGGCACATACTTGGAGGTACTCAAGAAAAGACGTGCGATGCTGGTTTCCAAAAGCCACAAGCAAATTACATGTAGTTGCAGAGTTCGAAAGGCACTTAACAAGATGAAAAGAATATGGGAGTCGGGGAACCTACCTTTCTGTTTGATTTTCAACTTGCATTCTTATGCAAGTCAATTGACTCACTGCTAGAGTCAACATTCAAGATTGTTGTTCTCTGCAGTAAAAGCAGATAAATATCATATTTTTGAAGTGCAAGACTTGTGTGCTCCATTTTATGAATCAGAGTATTAACATTGGGCTGCATAATTTGATGATGAATCAACTTGTCGTAGCTTGCCGTCTAATTATTTCCACAGATACGAACATTAGAGATGTGTAGTTTGTACAGAATTGTCTCGAGCGCCTCGCATACTATCTATCTAGCTTTGCATACATAAACTGTAAATTCTATAGCACATGAAGATGCGAAAAGTTTGGTTTTAACATCTACAGTCTGCCAAAATTTAGTAATCTTGAAATAGAGCCTACAGAAAAAAAAAAAAAAAAAAAAAAAAATTCAACGTTTCAGCATTCTTTTCTCACCTTGGCCCTGGCACCTCGAATCTCTGACTGAAGCCACAATTCTAGCTCCCCACGAAAACCAATCAGCCTGTGAGACAACATAGTCTTAGATTGCATCACCCAGATCCAAGAGCTTCCAGATACAAACAGGATATATCACAAAATGAAGTCGCTGCCTTTATAAATATTATTTGCCAAAGCAAGTTGACGCATTTGCAGCAACAAGGATCTAGTTGTCACCTCTGAGAGGTAAAGTGCTGACTATATGACATAATCACTCTTGTCATTCTGCAATGACAAACTCAAACAAAATTATCATCAGAATAGCTAAGAAGCAGTACCCGTGCATATGGTACAGAGATGAAAAAACTGACATTTTTCATTTTGATATGGATAACTTTGTCACGATAGAACAAAACTTCTATATTGCAGCTGTGCTAGCGTCTCCAAGGCATCTATTTATCCTAGTTCAAAACCTTATTTTGGCAACTAGAAACGGCCATATGACAACATGTGACACGTGCCAATGTGATAATAAAGAGTCAATATCTGAAAATGCTAGTAAAAGCACCATTTTTCATTAACATGCCTCTTTTTTCTCTTTTAAGTAAAGAAAAAAACTTCCAAATCTTTTGGTCTAGTAGGATCTTTGGTATCCTTGAAACAAACAATGAAACATCTCCCCAACCTCCTCGTTGTAATGATTGTCATAGTATTTTTGGTCTCTTCAGTAACATTCGCACTCCAGTTAAAGGTTACAATTTTTAAGTATCTGCTATTGAATTAGCAGAAGCATTTGACAGTCCTGCAGTCTTAAGTTCTTCTGTAGATCATGTACTTAGCTTCATTATTTGACTTAGCATAATGATAACTCTCCTGGGAATTGTTTTCCACAATAAGCATTCAGGCTTTTATAAACCTGAGAAGAAGATTAACTTCCAAGTTCATATCAAATGATAAAGGAACCTGCTGAAAATTCAAATCAATAGGATTTGGTCCTCCCACAGGAATCTGTAGGGATTAGCGTGTGAAAGCACGATCCACAAACTGATGCATGGGACTCACCCTTGCCTGTGGAATGCAGAGGGGACAGAACCGTGCTTATATTAGATCTACCAAACCATGCTTCCTATGCAGCATCTGTGGTAAATTTTGCAGGTTTGACTTTTCGGTAGTGTGCAGTGCAATCTTAATCATCACAGATTAACCTCCACTACAGTAAAAGATTGCCATCAACTTCCTTCAACTCATATTTTACACTTTGTCCATCAAAGATGATACCAGTGAGTACTAATGTGACCTTCGCAAGATGATAATGGACCCAAACCTGGGTGCTTAGGACTCCAATGAATTCTCTTGCCCATTGATTACTCATATCAAATGTGTTTGACCCACGATGCACTTCCATCACACAAGGGCTCTCTTACTAAACAGACTTTAGCCAACAAATGGATACAAGATGCTGCCATATAATGTGGTAAATAGCCATATTCCTTTTTGAACGTCATATGTATGGACTCATCCTCCACAATACCAAACTTTTTTTTTTAATAATCAACAGAAATTGCGCTTATACCAAACGTTTTTTAATACAGGTTGCTGGAATAGTGGGAGTACCCGAAAATCCTGCTATAGCTGAATTAGATGAAAAAAAGTGCAACTCTACAGGAAAAAGCAGAAAGAACGAGCACATAATTGGAGGTACTCAAGAAAAGACTTGCAATACTGGTCTCTAAAAGCTGCAAGTGAAGTGCATGCAGTTGTAGTGTTTGGGAGGCACTTACCAAGAAGAAAAAAAATTCGGGAGTCAGGAGAACCTACCTTTTTTGTTTGATGTTTCAAGTCACGTTCTTATGCAAGTCAATTGGACTCACTGCTACAGTCAACATCCAAGATCATTGTTCTCTGCAGAAAAAGCAGATAAATATCACATTTTTTTAGTGCAAGACTTGTGTGCTCTGTCATATTTCAAAGTACTAACATTGGAATGCATGATTTGATTATGAATCAACTTGTCAAGAAGCTTGCTGGTCTAATTATTTCCTCAGATACGAACATCAAATGTGTGTAGTTTGTACAGATTTGTCTCGAGCACCTGCATACTATCTATCTAGCTTTGCATACATGAACTGTAAATTCTTAGCACATGCAGGATGGGAAAATTTCGGTTCTAACATCTGTAGTCAACCAAAATTCAGTTATCTTGAAATAAAGCCTCCTGAAAAATAATCTACATTTCAGTATTCTTTTCTCACCTTGGCCCCAGCAACTTGAATGTCAATGAGCCAGCGAAACGGCGTAGTCCTAAATTGCAAGTTAACGCATTTGCCACAGCAAAGATCTAGTTGTCACCTCTCAAGAGGTAAAGTAAAGATTATATGATGTAACCACTCCCACATTCTGCAATGACAAAGTACAATTATATTATCATCGGAATAGCTAGTAAGCAGTAATGGTGTATATGCGAGAGAGATGGAAAAAGCTGGCATCTTTCATTTTGATTTGGATCACTCAATGATGTTAGTGTTAGATCAAAAATTTTGAAATTTTAGCTGTGCTTGCATCTC
Organism: Eucalyptus caleyi; assembly: GCA_014182885.2. NCBI lineage: Eukaryota > Viridiplantae > Streptophyta > Magnoliopsida > Myrtales > Myrtaceae > Eucalyptus > Eucalyptus caleyi. Next base: position 9,195,352 of record CM024469.2, on the reverse strand, counting down.
CAAGGCGTCAATTTATCCCAGTTCATATGAATAAATGAGCAAAACCATAGTACACCAGCAAAGAATGTAAAATGACGCATATTGATCCACTGGCCAAACAGAAAGGTACAAAGAGATTCACCAAAAAAAGAAGGAAATCTGCAACACTCACTAATGTTTTCAAAGAGGACAGAAGCTATAACCTCAAGAACAATTACTACCCCTTATATGGCTACTTCAAAAGACCATTCTACTTGCCCTAACAATTGTTGAGGTATCTTCAATCTCTTCAATAACAATAGATCCCAACTTCTTTTGAGGACTAGCTTATCTTAAACGGATCTAGTCGCCACAAGGTCCATCACTGTTCATTGCTAGGAATAGGAAAGATACATAGGTGGGTTTGTACGTGTTCCCTGCTCTCCTTTCTTATGATCGGGAGATAATTTGACACCGAAGGCTTGGGGATTCGTTATGGCTTTGGCTTCAGATGAAGAGAAGAAAGCCCCATGTGCATCTTATACAAAACTAGCTTAGGTTCCTTAAAGTACTAATCATTTGATTTAAAGTAGTCATACGATTAAAATTAGAGTTTCCAAGCAGGGAACACTCAATCGAACAACTAGGGCGCTCAGACTTCCAGCAATAAACGCCGATCCACGACCGGGCGCGGCGTATGTGGCTGCGCTCTTCCACCATGCCATACACGGGAGTGCGCCGCACGGATAATCATGAGAACGAGTCTGCGGTAAAGCCACAGACAAAGTTTTTGAATGAGGCTGCGCGAGAGACTCACGGGAAGCAACAGGAGCAGCACGAACAACCAGAGGACGGAGTGGGAGGAGTCGTGGAGCAGCAACCACGCGAGCGAAGCCACCGATATCGAACCGGTGAAGTGGATGAGGAGCTGCGATCCTCTATCGGCGAGACGCGCCAACAAGAAATGCAGGAGCAGGCTGCAGATGGCAACGCCGGTGGCAATGGGGTGAGTTTCGAAGGGCGAAATCAACTTCCCCTGGAATTTAACTTGGATGAAATTGACGAGGATAGAGATGATGGAGGTAAAATCCATGGTGCCGGTTGGGGGTGAAGGTAGAGACATCGTTCGTGGTTCTTTTATCAAAGATGGGAGTTCCAGATGGAATTAAGTCAATTCCATCACTTCGATAAAAAGAACCACGATTTGTCAATTCCATCACTTTGATCAAAAGAACCACGAATGATGTCTGTACCGTCGCCCCACCACTGGAGATGAGGAAGAGCCCGTGAACTTCCCTATTTATTTTTTCTTGTGTTAGAAAAAGACAGACTTTGTTCGGTGCTGATTGAGTTCTCCTTTCTCTTTTCTCGGCAGTGGGTCCGCACATCAATACCTAATAACCAGGAAGATTCATGTGCAAGAGTAAAGTTCCAATAACCGGGCTGGCAAAAAATAATAAATAAGAACCAAACAGTAAGCCCAAGCCCAAGCCCAAGTGTCTTATTAAAGTCCTTTCTTTGGTCTTGCCGCAGTTGATGCCGTGTTAAGGGAATTACCAGAGCGAAAAGAGAGAAAAAAAGATGAAAACAGAGTCTGCCAAGAAGAACGCGAAAAAAAAAGAGAGAGAAGGAAAGCCAAGTCCGGAGAAACCGAGAAAAAGACAGAGGAGATAAAAGGGGGCTCTTGCTGCATGCATCGAATTAATTATGTTTCTTGGTAATCAATAAGGATTCAAAACTTTTATTTATCTAATTGAAGGCGTTTTCATAATTAAATTGTAAAATTAGGTTTTGTATGGATTCCATGTTGCCAGGTTGATTCTAGAGATTATTAAGTTATGAAATTATGTTGCAAAGAAATTTTAGGGTATTGCAGAACAGGAATTCAAGAAACTCAATATAGGTTTATGATTTGATTGGGATAAATTTTTAAAATTTTGCACATTGATAGAAACAGTTTTCAAATTGCTGTATTTGGCAATGGATTTCACCCTTCTCTGACTATCTTTTGGCTTTATGGTCTCTTAGTAATTCGAAAGAGTTTTATGTTGAAAGCAAGCTCACTTGAATTGGAGTTTTAAGATGAGATTGACTCTATTTGCAATGTAATTGTTCAAAGGTCTTTTGTCAAGTGGATGATTTGACTCAAGAATATGGTATCACCTACTAAAGTTTTAGTCGAGGTTAGTTGACACGTAAGTTTGACATTTAATTAATCTTTGATAGGACTTTGAAACTTTTCAAGCGGCGTAACTTTTTATTTGAATTTTATTTAGGGGTGGTTGTTATCCTCTACAAATTTATAAGCTCGTGTCTTGAAAGTAATTGGGATTTGATATATTATATGTTCTTAAAAGCATTGCACAATATGATTTTTTTAAATGAAAAAAGTAATATTTAAAACATATTTATTGCATAAAATTGATAGAGTGTTTACTACCCTTTTGGTATTTGAAATTTGAATGAATATAATTGATTAGTATAAAGTTGCATTATAGTGATGTTACTCATATTTTGATTCTACTGTACATAATATATTGGATTTTAAATGAATCTTTGGTATTGCTTTATTATAGTAGATGCTTGATTTGCTTAGGAGAGATTTGGATTAGTCACTCAGCTATGGTTACTTACACTACTCATTCTAAATCTTTTTCAGGTCAGCTAAAGTAGGACATGAGCATTATCGGCAAAAAAATTTTTATAGTTGGATTTGGATTTGGATGTGAGTTTAGATACTTGTATATGTTTGGGATGATATTTGTGGGGTTTAATTGAGTTTGGAGATACACTTACACTTTTTTTCTTTTTAATGAATTTCAAAACTTTTGATTTTGTAACCAACTCACAATTTATCAAGTATATAGATGAATATATATTTTGATAATTTAAAGCTACATCCTTTGGGCAAGACCATAGTAGTGTCGTTTTCCTTATTTTATAGAGTTGGGGTGTGACAATAGATAGATGACATATCTTATTCACAAAGTCAACAAAGTGAAAACGTGCATCAATATATCATTATCATTTCTCTATATCATTATAATGTTATCAATTCCATACTCCAATAATAGCCGCCCCTCCCTTTCTATCATTACCCATTTATTGTGCAAATAATATATCACGACATGAGCATCCTCGTGTCACTATGTTTTATGCACAAACTCACATGTTTCTATAATTGTTGAATATACAAAATCCTACTAAAATACTTTTGAAGCAGCGGGCATCTTTTCTTGGTGAAATATTACAAAACTAGGTTTTTATCTTACAAAAGATTGCATTTTCTTCTGTTTAAGACACCTGGATTGTTGATGGAAGTATGAATTTTGCTAATTTCCTAAAAAAATCTCAAATTTTGATTTTAATCGTGATTCTACTCGAATTGGTTTTTTTTTTTTTTTTTTAAAAGTTCCCAAGTTTCATGAAGGCCTCATTTCTACCCATGAGAGAGAGAGAGAGAGTCAATAAAGGAGATTGAAAAGAGGTTTATATATACACGTAAACACCCAATAAAGGAGATTGAAAAGAGGTTTATATATACACATAAACACCCTAGCAGGAGAGAATAAATATGACAAAAAAGAGAGCATCTTGTCGTCTTTCTCTTTTGCCTTGGAAAAGGATGTGACCCGGTTTAAAATCAAGGTTGGACCAACCGTTACTTTGATCAGTATAATAAATTCAAAGTTTTAGCAAAAGGAGCATATGATCACCATAGATGAAAAATGTGCATGCATCATAATCTTTATTTCATCCAAATGTAGTTCATTATATCATTTGGATAGGTTTACTTGTAATTACTCGGAAGAGCACCTTTCTATTTTGTTTTGCTCTTTCTAGAAATGTTTTCCTTGGTCTTAGTCATCATAGTTTATACAAATGCCAACTTTTTATTTGTGGATCTAAATTCAGTTTAGTTAGTTGAAGTTGTAGGCTGTATATGTGAACTAGGTCTATAACAACTTCAATATGTATTTTTTTAAAAAAACAGTGCGGATAATTATTTAATTTTTGAAAATAAAATTGATTTCTATTCAACGATTTAAAAGAAAATTACAAGTTTAATTACAATTGCTCCTTCAATGAGCCATATCGACATAGCTTACGGATCAAGGGTGCTGCTGAACATGTGCATTTTTAGAGAAATTGATAATTAGAAAAAAGTAGATTCGGCTCATACTACTTGTACGAATTGTATTTAATGGCAAATGTAAACATTACTTTTACATGTAAATGCAATCGACTAATAAATTAAAAAAATAACTCGTAAAATTAAAAATAGGTGAATTTGGTTTTTTAAACAATTATGACAAAACTATAATCGCAAAATTGTCTTAAGTTGGATAAGAACTCTCTGATGAATGTATGGACTAGCCCAAGGTGAATGCACTTTTGAGACCTCATATAATTGCGGCTAGCCTTAAATGAACAAGATAAAACTAGTTGTACGAATTGCATTTTAATAGCAAATGTAAGCGTTACTTTTACATATAAGGTGAATTTAGGTTTATAAGCTATTAAGTTATGTACATCTACTTTACTAATTTATAAAAAGTCATCGCACTATTGTCTTAAGTAAGTAGCATTCATAGTAAGTTGGATAGGAATTTCTAATAAATGTATAGACTAGCCCAAGGTGATGCATCTTTATGACCTTAACCAATGTTTGGAGTTTTATCTATTGGTTAATTTATGGAAAATTAAATTATAGTTGCAGCTGATTTTTATTTTTTGGTCGGATTGCAGCTGACTTCAAATGAACAAGATATGAAACTTTTTCATGGGCTACTTTAGTTTCATTAACCATTGCATTAAAGCATTAAAAAAAAAAAAGAATTGTACAAATTAGCACTGAAACACAACATCAAATGATGCGGGAGTGGGACAAAATTAATTTCACCACAATCACTTCGTGTTGATAACACCCAACAACTATAACTCCATACAAAACTCATTTTTATTTCCTAATTTGCCTTGGTGATCATGTATTGATATCTCCGAAACCCGAGCGAAGAAGCCAGTACTTGCTGGGAATGTCATGCGCGCTGATCTCCAATGCGCAGCTCAGCTCACCACTGTGAATCGTGTCGTTTCTTCTTTTATGAGTCATGCCGAATTTAGCATGCTGTCCGCACTAGGACACCAGTCTCACCCGCTGCCCCGACTTGACTGCCTAGAGGCCAACGATGAGGAGGATCATCGGAGTTGCCATGCGTGTGAGCAGGCTTCCTTCTTGCCATTCGGACGATTGGGCATTAGTGCACGGCCGGATACTGCTTCGTATGCCTAGTCACAACTAAGCCTGATGAGGAGTCTGAGAATCCATCCTGCATTTTGCTCATTAGCATCTGCTCACTTCCCTCCAATTTGGGACGAAAAGTAGAATCAAATGCAAAGCCTGCGAGGAGGTCAAGGGATGCTACACGGTGTATATTCTTAGTTCAAGGGAGCTGCACCGAATCTACCCCAGAGAAGCGACGCCCCTCTCTCCATAATCAACCCTTTTTCTTGCTTTCGATCAATCGGTAGACCTCCAATGTAATGTCTGCCATCTGGTTTCCCCCTGCAGCGAATGCAATTTCAGCCTTGATGTGGACTGCGCGGCTATAACTCTATGTTTACAAGATCTGGAGGGCGAGAAAGGCTCAGTTTTTCTTTTTTCTTTTTTTAAAACCATTTCGTCCATCAACATCTATTGGTGTCCTTCCACGTGAAGTTTGAAACCAGAATCTGGGTGTAAAGCTGAGAATAGAGCAACATACTAGGTGGGGTCTATGCTTGTCTGGATTGCCTCTTCTATCTCCAATTCACTATCCTCAGCTGCCGCTGGAGCTGGGTCGAATGAAGGATGGTGTGAGCAAGGCCCATGATTAGTATGTTAAAGGTTTAGCCCATGCCTGCCTGGAGCAGAGGTGCTCTTTTCTGCTCCGTAAATCATGTGCTGAATTGCCCTCAGTACCCCGTTCACCCTGGCACATCCACTTCTTCCCGTATCAGCAAGGCAGGCTCACTGACACATGTCCAGAAGAGCGTTGACGCCGTCTTTCACTATGCAGAATGCGACTTCGACTTCCACATTCGATGCACTTTTGAAAGGCCCACTTTGAAACATCAGCTTCTTGAGCATATACTCTTTCTTATATGAGATCTGCCGACCCATGCTTCCTATGCAGTGTCTGGTAAATTTTGCACATTCAGCTTCACGTTCTTGTGTAGTGCATTCTTTATGTCAACCATGATTGCCTTCCACGGTTAACACCGACAATAAAGATCGCCATCACCTCCATCAACTCACACTCTACGCTACGTTAATTGAAAATGATGCCAGTGAGTACTATTGTAACCTTTGAGAGAAACAGACCTGAAACTGGGTGCTTCCGTCTGATGAATGCCCTTGCCCATTGATTACACATATCAAAGGCGTCTTACCCACAGTATGCTTTCAACACAGAAATGCTCTCTCACTAAACTGACTTTAGCCAACAAACAGCCACAAGATACCACCATGCGATGTGGTGAATAACCCTGTTCTTTTTTCTTTTGTTATATCATATACAGACTCAATCTCCACAATAAGTTATAATCAACAGAAAATATGGCAATAACAAATTTTTTTTAAAGTAATGGAAGCACCTGAAGCCTTGATTTTGCTGAACTAGATGCATTTCTGCAGGAAAAGGTGGATAGATCGAGTACACAATTTGAGGTACTCAAAAAAACACTTGCAGTGCTAGTCTCAAAAAGCTGCAAGCCAAATGCATGAAATTAAAGAGTTGGGGAGGCTCTTATCCAGAAGGAAAGAATTAGGGAGGCCGGAGACCACCTTTTGGTTTGATGTTTCAACTAACACTCTTACGCAAGTCAATTGGAATCACCGCCAACACTTGACATCTGATATTGTTATCTTCTGCAGCAAAAGCAGATAAATATCATACTCTTGAGTGTAAGACTTGTGTGCTCTGTGTAATGAATAGGAGTATTAACAATGTGATGCATAATTTGATTATGAATAAACTTGTTAGGAAGCTTGCCGGTCTTATTAATTCCTTGAAAAAGAAAATCAGGATTGTGTAGTTTGTTCACACTAGCCTCGAGCTTTTGCATACTATCTATCTAGCTTTGCATTCATGAACTGTAAATTCTTTTCTAGCACAAGAAGATAGGAAAAGTTCCATTCTAATATCTGCAGTCTACCAAAATTCAGTTATATTGAACTAAAGCCTCCCACAAAAGAAATCAAGCGTTCTTTTCTCACCTTGGCCCTGGCAACTTGATACTCCAACTGAAGCAACAATTCATGCTCCTGTCCGAAAACCAAATTAGCCAGGGAGACAACACAGTCATTGCATTATTCAGATCCAAGAGCTTCTGGATACATGCGGGATACACCACAGAAGTTTGTCTTTATAAATCTTATTTGCTGAAGCAAGTTGACGCATTTGCCGCGACAAGGATCTAGTTGTCACCTCTCAGAGGTAAAATGCTGACTCTATGATTCAATCACTGTGTCATTCTGCAATGACATACTTTAAAATTGTTATCATCAGAACAGTTAGTAAGCATTACCTGTGCATACAAGACAGATGAAAAAACTGACTTGCTCATTTTGATTATGCTAACTCTATGACGATAGAAGAAAGCTCTGATATTGCAGCGGTGCTTCCATCTCCAAGGCATATATTTATCCCAGTTCTAAAGGATAAATAAGCAAAACCAATTTATAACAGCAAAGAGTCTGTAAAATAACACATATAGATCCACTGGCCAAACAGAAAGTCACCAAGAGATTCGCCAGAAAAAGAAAAGCACAACTGTGATTCTCACGATATTTTCAAAGAATTCAGAAGCTTTAACCTCAAGAACAATTTTGACTTTATTTTGGCAACTAGTAACGACCATATGACAACATTTGACATGTGGCAATGTGATAATAAGGTGCTGGTATCTGAAAATGCTAGTAAAAGTGCCATTTTTCATGAATATCCCTCTTTTTCTCTCTTCAGTAAAGAAAAACTTCCAAATCTTTTGGTCTAGTAGTATCTTAAGTAACCTTGAAACAAACAATGAAACATCTCCCCATTCTTCTCATCGCAATAATTGTCGACGTATTTTCGGTCTTTTCAATAACATTTGCCCTTTCATTGAAGGTAACAATTTTAAGTATCTGCCACCAAATTAGCAGAAGCATTCGACAGTCCTGCTATCTTAAGTTATCCAGTTGATCACCTACTTAGCTTCATTATTTGACTTAGCATCATGATACTCTCCTGGGAATCGCTTTTCACAGTAAGCATTTACGCTTGTAAATAAATAAGAAGAAAATCAACTTCCAAGGTCAAATCAAATGATGAATGAACCCACATGAAAATTAAAATAGATATAATTTGGACCTCCTACAGGAATCTGTAGGGATTTGTGTGTGAGACCGCTATCCACAAGCTGACACTTGGGACTCACCCTTGACTATGGAATGCAGAGGGGCCAGACAGCTTGTCACAAAAGCAAGGCGAGGTTGAGCAACCTACTGCCAGTGGGACGCCTTGCCAGCCAGGCTTCTAGAGAAGAGGAGTTTTGGTGAAGCCAAGTCGCTTTTGGGCAACCAAACCCTGCAACTGATGAGAAGTTCCTATGGATTAAAGGGTAGCATACATAATTGATGAAGTAGATATAAAATATTGCCCGAGAAGGAAGAATGGTTAACCGAGAAGAGAAAGATACCATTGTCTGTGACATATGCTTTCACTGAAGATAAATCATCTATTGCTCTTTCCAGTATCCATGGCCCACAACATTTATCACACATTTTGCTTTCATTGGAGGTGATGGTACCAAATTTTTTGCCAACATAATTTGATTTGCTTTATGATAACTGCGATCCTTCACATCTCATACAAAATGGCTAACCTTCAGAGTCCAGAGAAAATAATTTATTACCATCTGCATCTAAATCATCGGTTTAGTCCTCAAATCACATCCCACATTTCAGTTTAGCTCTCCGAGTAATTACATATGATTATGCTCCAAGGTTATATGCTTTATCTGATCTGTTCTTGAGAAATTGCTCGTTTCGAGCACTGTAAAATCGCTAAGAGGTATCTATAAATACTCATCTTGAAGCTGTGCTATCATTTTATTTCCTGACAAACTTAGTCACTCATTGTCCGGAACACTAAGTCTAACATGATAGAAGTAAGACATGATCGATGAATGGACCCAAGAGGGAATTGCTTATCAAGGCTTGACCATATTCCTAACAAACTTGGTCACAAGGAAATACGTGACCTCACTAGTCTTGTGATCTATATATATATACAATCAATATTTTGCATTTATATATGACAACCTTCTCTTACCAGCGGGATCCGTCAATTCTTAGTGCATGGCCAAAGATTGCTTGTCCTCCCAATGAGGACTCTCAGAATGCGGCCATCCAAAAAATGCTCATGAGCATCCGCTCACATCCCATCATCTCGGGATGAAAAATAGAATCAAATGCAAAGCCTGCGAGCAAGCAATCTTGGGGGAGGCCTATGGATGCTATGCATGCATATTCTTTCTCCACAAAAGCTGCACCAAATCTCCCCCAGAGATGCAACACCTGTCTCCCCATGATCACTCTCGCTTTCGATCAATTGGAGGAGCTAAATGTAATGTCTGCCATGGTTTCCTACTGCAGTGAATGCAAATTCAGCCTCAACATGGACTGCACGGCTTTAACTCTATGTTCACAAGACCTAGAGGGCAAGAAGGACTTGGTTTTTTACAATTTTGACCATCAGCACTCACTGGTCTTCTACATGAAACTCGAAAGCAGAATCAGGTGCAAAGCTTGTGAAGAGAACATACCAGGTGAGGTCTATGGTTGTCTTGATTGCCTCTTCTTTCTTCCCTGCACGATCATCCCCTGCTGCTGGAACTGTCATATGAAGGATGGTCCATGCAAGGCTTTAGATGAAAGCGTCAGATGTTTAATCTGACGCTGGCTGGAGCAGAGCTGCTCTTTTCTGGTCCATTTTGCCCTCAGTTATGCAACAACCTGTCCAGCCCACACATCCTTTTTCTTCTCATATTAGGAAGGAGCGTTGCTGACATACGTCGTGAAGAGTGTTGACTGTCGCGACCAATTTTTCGGGTGTGAACCACCTAGGATTTGGCTAATGGATTGTTAAGCCTAGACTTAACTCGGACTCTCCCAAGCCCATACCAATTCGCGACTTTAGGTTCAAGTTTTTTAACATGCAATTGATTTTTAACTAGGAGTCAGTATTAATCTATTTTTGGTCCTACGAACCAGAGATTTGGATACGGGGACTTGGTTACGCTAGATTTCTCTAACGCCCTTTCGATACCATTTCTTTTATTTTGAAAAAATGTTTTTTGCAAGCAGCTTGGGTTTATTTTAAATCTATTTCCCTAACATGTGAAGGCGATCATGCGAGTGCACAAACCACTAATTTAACACCCAGATAAACAATAAACAAATTACAAAAACTTACCTCAAAGCAACGAAAGCGTCTGCAATGTTAATTCAAAATCCACATCAACAACCTTGGATATGGTTTCTAATTAACACGCAATTTCTCTTTTTTGTTTTCACTTATTTAATGAAAATTATGCAATATGCGATGCAATATTAACTAAATAACCTAACTCTAATGACATGTAATTTCGAATTGAATGGACCTAGCAACAATTACCACATGACATGCATTTCAATGAATCTAATCCTAATGATGTGCATGTGACATTTTTCTTTCTTTCTTTTCTTTCTTTTTCCTAAAAGAATGCAATCTATCCTAGAAAATAAGACTAATTCAACCTATGGCATTTTTTGTATTTTTCATGAAATTCGAAATTAGGTGAAATGTGAAAATTACCTAATTAGATTAAGATCTTATTTAATTTATATTAGGAATTAGGTTGAGCCAAATCCTAATTTAAACTAAAACATTGTCTTAACCTAAATAATCCTAAAATGCAATCTATTTGATAAAATACCTAAACCTATAGTAAATTAAGAAAAACATAATCTAAAATTAAACTAAATGCAATTTTACCCTAATATGCTATGACGTGCAAAAGATGCCCTAATTTTACATGACATATGCATAATGACCTTTTTTGTGTTTTTCCTTTTTTCCAAAATTCGAAATAAATAAATTTCCTATTCTAGACATGCAAAATAATCTAAAACAAGTAACATCCTAACATGCATCTAATCTAACTCAAATATTTTTTTTTTACGGGAGCAAACAAATAAAGCATCAAGAACAACACGGCACCAAATCAAGCAAGACATCATCCACGTCCATTTAATTTTGGGAACTAAATTGACGAATCATATCTCGTGCATGAGATCGGATTGGCCAATTTTTAAATAAAATCACGAATCATATCTCGAGCGTGAGATCGGATTGGCGATTTTCCGTGCAATTGCAAGTCGGATTTTGAGCGTGAAAATCGGACTGTCAATCATATGCACGTTATGAAATTAGGGATTAATCCCCGAATTCATGAGAATTCAAAATATTTTTGGATATGGCAATAACGAACAAATATTCAAAATAAATCGCGATCCCATGGATTGGACAATAAAATATAAGAAAATCGAATCAATCAAAAATCTTACCTAGCTCTCGATATCGCACCGATAACTTTTCCAAATTGGGATGGCGACTCGCAACCGTGGACCAGACGACAGCCTTTGAGCTTAGGGATTGCTGGTGAGCCACCAAATTAAATGCGTTCCTCGACCCTCAGTATTCAAGTCCCTTCGTAAATTTATATTTGTCCGAGCTTCCACTGAAGACTTGATACTTTGACCGGGCAATCCACTTTGACCACCACTTTATCAAAAATTGGCGTCTTCTGCATGTGATGGTGATGATGAGGCCATGGGTGAGGCTGAGCAGAAATTTTCTGGTTGCTGCAAAGAACTAAGTGGACTTGCGCAAATTGTTCTTGACTTGTGTCGCTAGATTGACGTAGGGCAATGCTTGCGGGAGGCAACGCTTATTGCTACCAGGACTTGACGATTAGGCTCGTCGTCATTGGATCATTCTGGGGATACGGCTGTGTTCTCACGGGTGCAGCCAAGAATAGGAGCTGCATCTGAATCAGCAAGAATGGGTCTCACCGGGAAGCCTGCATGAAGAAACAAGCCTCGACAAAAAAAATCTGATTCGAGTGAATCGCTGATAGTCGTGAGAGAAACTCCAAAAAAAAAAAAAAAAAAATTCTCAAGATAACCGTCAGCATTGATTGGTGACTGGACGGGACTGTGAGCCTCAAAACAACGGCAACTTCGACAGGAACCTGCAACCTTCTAAGAGACTCGCCGGGATTGTTGGAAACTCGTTAGCCGTTGCTTGGGACTGGAAAATCGTGCTGCATCTCAGCAGTGGTTCGTCGCAATAGGCCCTGGGACAGAACGGATGATGGCGGAGCAATCGAGTCGAAATATCGATAGCGCTAGAGTGCAGGACACCCGAGCTTCGCTAGAAGTGACGTCGGACTTGTTGAAGCCAGGTTACAGGAGCAAGAACGGTGGTAGTGCTCGGAGAACGGCTGAGGACTTTGCCGGTTGTCTCGTGCTCGCTGGATTCGGATGAAATTCAGTGGGAAATGTGGGTCCCGCTGAGCACTGCTTGACCCTTGGAAATTGCTCACCGGCCTGGAATTGCTAGAGATTCTAGTTTCGCTGAGTTCCCTTGTATTGATCTTCCGTTGACCTACAAAGAGAAAAAGAAGCAAGAAACTTTTTCCTTTTTTACGTCTCCTCCCAATTGTGGCTATCGTTTTCTATATCAGGGAATTCAACCAACATTAGAATATTTCAAGGAATCGCAACAGAATATATGAAAACCAAATTGACTAAAATTCTTAGCTAGCTCTTGATATCACTCGGATGTGTTTCCAAATTTGGACTTGTCGGACGGCAGGAGAGGGGATGGTCACCGTGGGATGCTCATGAACACAGTGAATAATGGCTATAGACGTGGCCAACGAGGACTAAGAATTTGGCACGACCAAACAAAGAGGCTTGATGATAGCGTGCAAGCACGGATGGGACTTGTTGATTGCAGCTCCAGGGGGGCAATCTCCCCACAAGGCTGTTCTGAATATGGTGAATGACCTGCAGAAAAAAAAAAAAAAAAAGATTCAGCTCGAGAACACGACTGTGGACTAGAGATGCCGTAGGGATGCTTTAACGCTCTCTAGAATTGCAGGAGCTCGTCTAGGATCGCTTGGCGTTCTTTGGTGGGACTCCTGGATCGCTGCGACACTCGGCATGGCATTGCATGGCTTGTGATCTGGGCGATGCTCGGCTTGTTGAATTCTTGTCATGGTCCGCAACTCGGACAAACCAGCAGGTTGTCCTGTGGTGCAGGAGACAACAACTTTGTCGACGCTTCCAGCGTAGACAACTTGCTAGAAAATCCGGAAATAACCTGTAAAATAGAGAGAATAGAAACGCAGGTCGTGAGACCAAGAGGAAGCAGCAACGTCAGGCTCAATTCGGCTGAGGAGGCGCTTGAGGAAGAAACGCTTCCTCTCTCTTATTTCTCCTTTTTTAGTCAGAAGCTCCCTACGGATGATAGAAAAATTCTCCCTCTCACACTCTCCGTATCTCTTAATGTGGCCGTGTATTCAATATGTGTGGCCCCCTTCCATAGTCCTGTGCGATGGTCTTATTTATACTGCTGACCTCCTTATATATTCGTGTCCTCAATCTTTCCCCGGTTGGCTGATTCCATGCGAATATTTTATTCTATTGCGTGCGTTGATATCAGCAAAAGAACTCTTTCCAAGCGGTGGATGAATTGTTCGAGGAAAGAAATCTCATATGTGAAGAACGTCAAAATCTTCTTTCCTCCCTTTCCACTTGCTTTGTCCGCACGATTGTATTTTCCTTGTTTTATTTGCCCATACTTGCACATATAATGCTACGGTTACATATGATCAATTTTTCAAGATTTTAATTCTTCTCTTCCATCAGCAAAGATATTGGTCCAAAGCTTGGATTTTGCGTAAACCCATCATATATTCAGCTTATATTTGCTGCACCCTTCCTCTTAAGGCCTAGAATTATAAAGAATATGCTCTCTTGATTTCAGAATTCTTTCCAATTTAAATCACTGATTTTCAGCTATGCAGACTTGATGGGCTTGACTGAATTTTGTGCTTGTGCTTTTGTGGGCTCCATTAAGTTTGAGACCATTCACTTGAGTCTATCCATCGCCGGTCCAATGCAATGATGATAAATGCTCCTAAAACTATATGCCATGCAACTAAGTTATAATATTTTTGTTTAGGGGTTAAAAATTAATCCCTAATTTTTTATTGCGATAAATGACTAAATGGGTCGCCAAAATTTAGGTGTCAACATTGACGCTCTGTCTTTCCCTGCATGGAATGTGACTTTTGAAAGGCCCGCTTTGAAAAATCACCTCCACGAGCATATACTCTTTCTTATTTTAGTCTACAGAACTGTGCTTCCTATGCAGTGTCTCCGGTAAATTTTGCAGGTTCGACTTTTATGGTTGTGTGCAGTGCAATCTTAGTGATCACAGATTGCCTTCCACTACAGTAAAAGATTGCCATTAACTTTCATCAACTCACACTTTACGCTTCGTTCATCAAAGATGATACCAGTGAGTGCTATTGTGACCTTTGTGAGAAGATAAGGAACCTGAGTCTGGGTGCTTATGTCTGCAATGAATGGCCCTGTCAATTGATTACTCATTTCAAATGTGTAGTGCCCACCGTGCGCTTCCATCACAAGTGCTATCTTACTAAACGGACTTTAGGCAACAAATGGATACAATTCCATGTGAAGTGGTGAATAGCCATGATCCTTTTTAACATCATATATATAGACTCATCCTCCATTATAAGTAATAATCAACAGAAAATGCTCCAATACCAAACATTTTTTAATACAGGTTGCTGGAATTGTGTAAGTACCTGAAGACCCTGCTACTCTGAACTCCATGAAAATATTGCATTTCTGTAGGAAAAAGTGGAAAGAATGAGCACACAATTGGAGGCACTCAAGAAAAGATGGGCAATGTTGGTCTCCAAAAGCCGCAAATTTAAGTGCATTTAGTTGCAGAGTTTGGGAGGTACTTACCAAGACAAAAAGAATTTCCTTTCTGTCTGATGTTTCAACTTACGCTTCCATGCAAGTCAATTGGACTCACTGCCACAGTCGACATCCAAGATTGTAGATCTCTGCAGTAAAAGCAGATGAATATCATATTTTTTAAGTGCGAGACTTGAGTGCTCTACGTAGTGAAATAAAGTGTCGACACTGGGACGCATAATTTGATTGTGAATCAACTTGGCAGGAAGCTTGTCGGTCTAATTATGATGGGTGTAGTTTATACAGACTTGTCTCGTGCATCTGCATACTACCTTATCTAGCTTTGCATACATGAAGTGTAAATTCTTTAGCACATGAAGAGTGGGAAAAGTTCGGTTCTAACATCTACAGTCAACCAGAATTCAGTAATCTCGAGCTAAAGCCAGCCGAAAAAACTCTACATTTCAGCATTCTTTTCTCACCTTGGCCCCAGAAACTCGAATGTCCAATTGAAGCAACAATTCAAGCTCCAGGCCAAAAACCAATCAGCCAGTGAGACAACGTAGTCTTAGATTGCAAGTTAACGCATTTGCCACAGCAAAGATCTAGTTGTCACCTCTTGGAGGTCAAATAGAGACTATGATGTAATGATTCCCACATTCTGCAATGACAAACTACAACTATATTATCATCGGAATAGCTAGTAAGCAGTAATGGTGTATATGGAACAGAGATGAAAAGGCTGACATCTTTCATTTTGGTTTGATCACTCAATGATGTTAGTGTTAGATCAAAGCTTTTGAGATTCTTGCTATGCCCACGTTGCCAAGGCATCTATATATCCCAGTTCATATGGATATATGAGCAAAACAATAGTACACCAGTAAAGAATGTAAAATGACACATATGGATCCACTGGCCAAACAGAAAGCTACAAAGAGATTCACCCAAAAAAAAGAAGGAAATCTGCAACGCTCAGCAATGCTTTCAAAGAGGTCAGAAGCTTTAACCTCAAGAACAATTACTACCCCTTATATGGCTATAGAAACGACTATTCTTCTCTTGGTAACAATTGTTGAGGTCGTCATCGATCTCTCTGATAACAATAGATCCCAATTTCCTTTGAGGGCTTAGCCTATCTTAATCTGATTTAGTTGCCCCAGGGTGCATGACCATTCATGGCCAGGAATAGGTAAGATACACAGGTGGTTTTTACTTGTTCCCTGCTCTCCTTTGTTATGGTCCAGAGATAATTCGATGCGGAAGGCTTGCGATTCTCATATGGATTCAGATATAGTGGCAACAAGCCCGAAGCGCCTCCTAAACAAAACTAGCTAGCTTCTGAAAGTACTTATTCTTTCGTTTTAAAGGGAACAGTCAGTCGAACAACTAGGGCGCTCAGACTTGCAGCAATAAACGCAGATCCACGACCGGGCGCGGCGGGTGTGGCTGCGCTCTTCCACCATGCCATCGACAAGACGGCGCCACACGGAAAATCATGGCAAAGATTTTGTCGTAAAACCAAAGCCAAAGTTTTTGAATGAGGCCGCGCAACAGACTCATGGAAAGCAATAGGAGCAGCACGAACAACCAAGGGATAGAGTGGGAGGAGTCGTGGAGCAGCAACCACGCGAGCGAAGCCACCGATATCGAACCACTGAAGTCGATGAGGAGGTGCGATGATGCTCCATCACAAGGAAGAGCGCGGCCGCTAGACAGGGGCACCCGATTAGCGAGATGCAGCAATAAGAAATGCAGGAGCAGGCTGCAGATGGCGATGCCAGTGGCGACCGGGTGGGTTTCGAAGGGCGAAACCAACTTCCCCTGGAATTTCACTTGGATGAAATTGACGAGGATAGACACGATGGCTGTAAAATCCATGATGCCGCAAGGGGTGAAGGCAGGGACATCGTTCGTGATTCGTTTTATAAAAGAGGGGAGCCAGAATCAAAATGGGCACCCGACTTAACGGAACTACTGCCGTGCAAACGAAACTGCAACGAAAATATTGATGTCAAAGGTTTTCTTTGGACGAAGACTTCGATGGTTGAGTCAAGCCCTACCTGCTGGTGACTCCGTGCTGGCCGACAGTGGGCCACTTTGACTTTTGTGATTATATTAATAAGTAATACAAACGAAAATTTTGATTATTTTTTAATTTAAATTGATTGTTTGTATTACTTATGAAAATGAATAACTAAAAGAGTTTTTATTGTTCATGAAAATATTCATCGACTAAATATTTCATACGATATAAGCTTTTAATTTGTGAAAATTACCAAATAAATCTTAGACTTATTATGTTTGTGCTAATTCAGTCCTGAATCTTTTTTTTTTCTATCAATCAGTCCTAAACTTTTGTGATTATATTAATTTAGTCCAACCTGATTAAATTCCTCTCAACTCCTCCGGCAACAATTTCCAGCGTACTAGGCGCATATACGTTTAGATAAACCATAGACCGAGGGACCTTGTCGATTTTAAAGTTGAGATCAGAAAGTCGAGATCGACTGTGGAGCCCAGCTCTTCATGCAACACACTTCCGCCAACAGTAGTGCGCCGCTAACAAGTCAAAAAGGTGGGGTGGCACGTGCACGCGCGGGGGAGGTCCGTCGCTGTTCACCCGTCGCCCCGACCTCGAAAATCAGGGTCAGATTCAGGTAAATTCGCATAATATTTTGTTGGCGGTTTACGTGGCGGGCAGTCATTGCACGTCCCGCGGGGAGTTTTTTCGGTTTCGATCGGTTTCGGGCCCCCTCTTACGCAGCGCGAGAGAGACAGATAGAGAGAGAGAGAGAGAGAGAGAGACGTGTCCGTCTTTGTCAGCCGTTGATAAAAACCCTATAATTTCCCTTCCCTCCCATCCACACTACTGCCATCCCTCCCCCTCCCCGTACCTCGCCTGCAGCAGATTAGAGTCCAACTTTGGCCCACTGTGGCCCGCTATGAGCCACCGATATCGAACCAGGAAGTCGATCCAATATTAAGCTTGTCGGTGGCACAATATTTTCGTTGCAGTTTCGTGGTGGCCACCACGAAGTCGATCCAATCTTAAAGGAACTACTGCCGTTCACCACTCACCTCATGGCTTGTCTCTGTTCGCTCGTCTCATAACTTGCTCTCGTCTCACAACTTGCCCCTATTGATAGATATGTAATTTAAATAGTATATTTATCTTTTCAATGAATGTAAATAATGAAACAAAAAATTATCCGTTGGTTGCGAGTTAACCTTAGAATTGAACCAAAACTATTGGATCGGTCCGATTATTGGTCCTAGGCTCAACCAGATCGATTTTCAATCCCAAAAATTAGAAACTAACACCGTATGGATTGATTCCCGGGTTAAGTTTGAACCGGTCCAAACCGGACCTTAATCATTCCTATGGTTTTGCTCATATATCCATATGAACTGGGATAAATTGATTCCTGGGTTAAGTTTGAACCGGTCCAAACCGGACCTTAACATACGCCCCGCGGAGGAGGTGGAAGAAAAAGGGAAAGGAAGGAGAGAGAGATAGAGAGAGAGAGAGAGAGAGAGAAAAGGAGACAGAGGATTAGAAAAATGTGGATTTTTCACTTCGATCCCCGCGGGACGTGCAGATCGAAGTGAAAAAAAAAAAAGAAAAGGAGAAAAGACAGGCGTGGGAAAGTAGAGAGGAGAGAGAGAGGATTAGAAATGCTTGAAGATTCTTGGAGTCGAAAAAGAAAGGCGTGGGAAAGTAGAGAGGAGAGAGAGAGAGGATTAGAAATGGCCCTGCTTCTCTTTCTCTCTTTTACCTCTGGAATTCCTGTTGAGGCCAAAATCAAACATCGGCAACGGGTCCCATTCCTTCCCCCTCCTTCTTTCTGCATGTCATCATAGGCCTGTCTCCCTCGGGGTACTAAGAAATAACATGAATGCTCTTTTAAGTCGGGTGCCCATTTTGATTCTGGCTCCCCTCTTTTATGAAACGAATCACGAACGATGTCCCTGCCTTCACCCCTCGCGGCATCATGGATTTTACAGCCATCGTATCTATCCTCGTCAATTTCATCCAAGTGAAATTTCAGGGGAAGTTGGTTTCGCCCTTCGAAACCCACCCGGTCGCCACTGGCATCGCCATCTGCAGCCTGCTCCTGCATTTCTTGTTGCTGCATCTCGCTAATCGGGTACCCCTGTCTAGCGGCCGCGCTCCTCCTTGTGATGGAGCATCATCGCACCTCCTCATCGACTTCAGTGGTTCGATATCGGTGGCTTCGCTCGCGTGGTTGCTGCTCCACGACTCCTCCCACTCTGTCTTGTTGGTGCTGCTCCTGTTGCTTTCCGTGAGTTTGTTGCGCGACCTCATTCAAAAACATTGGCCGTGGCTTTACAACCTCATTCAAAACCTTTGGCAGTGGCTATACGGCGAATTCGTCCTCATGATCATCTGTGCAGCGCGGTCTCCTGTATGGCGTGTTGGAAGAGTGCAGCCACATTCGCAGCCCCCTTTCCGGCCGCAAGTCTGAGCGCCATAGTTGTTCTGTTCCCTGCTTGGATAAAGTAATCTAACCACTTTAAAACGAATGAATAAGTACTTTAGGAAAGCTAGCTAGTTTTGTTTAGGAGGCACTTGGGGCAACTAAATCAGATTAAGATAGGCTAAGCCTTCATAGGAAATTGTAATCTATTTTTATCGAAGAGATCGAAGAGGACTTCAACAATTGTTTCCAAGAGAAGAATAGTTGTTTCTATAGCCATATAAGGGGTAGTAATTGTTCTTGAGGTTAATGCTTTTGACCTCTTTCAAAGCATTGCTGAGTGTTGCAGATTTCCTTCTTTTTTTGGTGAATCTCTTTGTACCTTTCCGTTTGGCCAGTGGATCCATGTGTCATTTTACATTCTTTGCTGGTGTACTATGGTTTTGCTCATATATCCATATGAACTGGGATAAATAGATGCCTTGGCAATGTGGGCACAGCTACAATTTCCAAAGCTTTGATCTAACACTAACATCATTGAGTGATCCAAGCCAAAATGAAAGATGTCAGCTTTTTCATCTCTGTTCCATATGCACCATTACTGCTTACTAGCTATTCCGATGATCATATAGTTGTAGTTTGTCATTGTAGAATGTGGGAATGGTTACATCATAGTCTCTATTTGACCTCCGAGAGGTGACAACTAGATCTTTGCTTTGGCAAATGCGTTAACTTGCAATCTAGGACTACGTTCTCTCACTGGCGGGTTGGTTTTTGGCCAGGAGCTTGAATTGTTGCTTCAGTTGGACATTCAAGTTTCTGAGGCCAAGGTGAGAAAAGAATGCTGAAATGTAGATTTTTTTCGGCAGGCTTTAGCTCAAGATTACTGAATTCTGGTTGACTGTAGATGTTAGAACCAAACTTTTCCCACACTTCATGTGCTAAAGAATTTACAGTTCATGTATGCGAAGCTAGATAGGTAGTATGCAGATGCACGAGACAAGCCTGTATAAACTACACCCATCTAATGTTGGTATCTGAGGAAATAATTAGACCGGCAAGCTTTCTGCCAAGTCGATTCACAAATCAAATTATGCATCCCAGTGTCAACACTTTATTTCATTACATAGAGCACTCAAGTCTCGCACTTAAATAATATGATATTCATCTGCTTTTACTGCAGAGAGCTACAATCTTGGATGTCGACTGTGGCAGTGAGTCCAATTGACTTGCATGGGAGCGTAAGTTGAAACGTCAAACGGAAAGGAAATTCTTTTTGTCTTGGTAAGTGCCTCCCAAACTCTGCAACTAAATGCACTTACATTTGCGGCGTTTGGAGACCAACGTTGCCCATCTTTTCTCGAGTACCTCCAATTGTGTGCTCATTCTTTCAAATGTTTCCTACAGAAATGCAATATTTTCATGGAGTTCAGAGTAGCAGGGTCTTCAGGTACTTGCACTATTCCAGCAACCTGTATTAAGAAAATGTTTGGTATTGGAGCATTTTCTCTTGATTAATTCTTGTTGTGGAGGTTGAGTCTATACATATGATGTTAAAAATGAACATGGCTATTCACCACCTCACATGGTATTGTATCCATTTTTTGCCTAAAGCCTGTTTAGTAAGATAGCACTTGTGATGAAAGTTCACGGTGGGCAATACACATTTGATATGAGTAATCAATGGACAGGGGCATTCATTGCAGATATAGGCACCCGGATTCAGGTTCCTTATCTTCTCACAAAGGTCACGATAGTACTCACTGGTATCATCTTTGATGAACGAAGCGTAAAGTGTGAGTTGATGAAAGTTAATGGCAATCTTCTACTGTAGTGGAAGGCAATCTGTGATGACTAAGATTGCACTGCACAAAACCATAAAAGTCGAACCTGCAAAATTTACCAGAGACTGCATAGAAGCACAGTTCTGTAGACTAAAATAAGAAATAGTATATGCTCGTGGAGGTGATTTTTCAAAGTGGGCCTTTCAAAAGTGCATGAAATGTTGAAGTCGTTGTCACATTCCATGCAGGGAAAGACAGAGCGTCAACACTCTTCACGACGTATGTCAGCAACGCTCCTTCCTAATATGAGAAGAAAAAGGATGTGTGGGCTGGACAGGTTGTTGCATAACTGAGGGCAAAATGGACCAGAAAAGAGCAGCTCTGCTCCACCAGCGTCAGATTAAACATCTGACGCTTTCATCACAAGCCTTGCATGGACCATCCTTCATATGACAGTTCCAGCAGCAGGGGATGATCGTGCAGGGAAGAAAGAAGAGGCAATCAAGACAACCATAGACCTCACCTGGTATGTTCTCTTCACAAGCTTTGCACCTGATTCTGCTTTCGAGTTTCATGTAGAAGACCAGTGAGTGCTGATGGTCAAAATTGTAAAAACCAAGTCCTTCTTGCCCTCTAGGTCTTGTGAACATAGAGTTAAAGCCGTGCAGTCCATGTTGAGGCTGAATTTGCATTCACTGCAGTAGGAAACCATGGCAGACATTACATTTAGCTCCTCCAATTGATCGAAAGCGAGAGGGTGATCATGGGGAGACAGGTGTTGCATCTCTGGGGGAGATTTGGTGCAGCTTTTGTGTGGAAAGAATATGCATGCATAGCATCCATAGGCCTCCCCCAAGATTGCTTGCTCGCAGGCTTTGCATTTGATTCTATTTTTCATCCCGAGATGATGGGATGTGAGCGGATGCTCATGAGCATTTTTTGGATGGCCGCATTCTGAGAGTCCTCATTGGGAGGACAAGCAATCTTTGGCCATGCACTAAGAATTGACGGATCCCACTGGTAAGAGAAGGTTGTCATATATAAATGCAAAATATTGATTGTATACATATATATAGATCACAAGACTAGTGAGGTCACGTATTTCCTTGTGACCAAGTTTGTTAGGAATATGGACAAGCCTTGATAAGCAATTCCCTCTTAGGTCCATTCATCGATCATGTCTTACTTCTATCATGTTAGACTTAGTGTTCCGGACAATGAGTGACTAAGTTTGTCAGGAAATAAAATGATAGCACAGCTTCAAGATGAGTATTTATAGATACCTCTTAGTGATTTTACAGTGCTCGAAACAAGCAATTTCTCAAGAACAGATCAGATAAAGCATATAACCTTGGAGCATAATCATATGTAATTACTCGAAGAGCTAAACTGAAATGTGGGATGTGATTTGAGGACTAAACCGATGATTTAGACGCAGATGGTAATAAATTATTTTCTGGACTCGAAGGTTAGCCATTTTGTATGAGATGTGAAGGATCGCAGTTATCATAAAGCAAATCAAATTATGTTGGCAAAAAATTTGGTACCATCACCTCCAATGAAAGCAAAATGTGTGATAAATGTTGTGGGCCATGGATACTGGAAAGAGCAATAGATGATTTATCTTCAGTGAAAGCATATGTCACAGACGATGGTATCTTTCTCTTCTTGGTTAACCATTCTTCCTTCTCGGGCAATATTTTCTATCTACTTCATCAATTATGTATGCTACCCTTTAATCCATAGGAACTTCTCATCAGTTGCAGGGTTTGGTTGCCCAAAAGCGACTTGGCTTCACCAAAACTCCTCTTCTCTAGAAGCCTGGCTGGCAAGGCGTCCCACTGGCAGTAGGTTGCTCAACCTCGCCTTGCTTTTGTGACATGCTGTCTGGCCCCTCTGCATTCCATAGTCAAGGGTGAGTCCCAAGTGTCAGCTTGTGGATAGCGGTCTCACACACAAATCCCTACAGATTCCTGTAGGTGGTCCAAATTATATCTATTTTAATTTTCATGTGGGTTCATTCATCATTTGATTTGACCTTGGAAGTTGATTTTCTTCTTATTTATTTACAAGCGTAAATGCTTACTGTGAAAAGCGATTCCCAGGAGAGTATCATGATGCTAAGTCAAATAATGAAGCTAAGTAGGTGATCAACTGGATAACTTAAGATGGCAGGACTGTCGAATGCTTCTGCTAATTTGGTGGCAGATACTTAAAATTGTTACCTTCAATGAAAGGGCAAATGTTATTGAAAAGACCGAAAATACGTCGACAATTATTGCGATGAGAAAAATGGGGAGATGTTTCATTGTTTGTTTCAAGGTTACTTAAGATACTACTGGACCAAAAGATTTGGAAGTTTTTTCTTTACTGAAGAGAGAAAAAGAGGGATATTCATTAAAAATGGCACTTTTACTAGCATTTTCAGATACCAGCACCTTATTATCACATTGCCACATGTCAAATGTTGTCATATGATCGTTACTAGTTGCCAAAATAAAGTCAAAATTGTTCTTGAGGTTAAAGCTTCTGAATTCTTTGAAAATATCGTGAGAATCACAGTTTTGCTTTTCTTTTTCTGGCGAATCTCTTCATAATCAAAAGGATTTCGTGCGTGAGCCGAAAGGGAAAAGAAAAAACATATATGTTTGCTAAGCTCGAGTCTTTTCTCTATAAAAAGGGACTCATTGCGCGTAGGGAAGGGCGGAGGAGGTTCTTTTTGTTTTTGGAAAGGGAGTTGTTTTTCCGTTGAGGGGGGTCAAAGTCAACGAAGAAGGCGGTTTGTCATTTTCTGAAGGGGTGCAGGTGCAGAGAGAGGTGCAGAGAGAAGGGACGTGAGAGTGGACGGGTGAGAGAGAAAAACAAGAGGAAAAAAAAGAAGAACAGGGTCTTCTTCTTCGTGCAGCTCCTCGCCGGTTGCCGCGCATCCGCCCCTGCACTCGCTGCCGCTGCTGCCGACGCCAGCAGCCGAAGCTCCGCCCCTGCTCACCGCGCCACCGCCGCTCCTGCAACCAGCAGCCCGAGCCCCCTCGCCGCGCCACCGCTCAGCAACCAGAGCCGGTCGCTGCGTCCCCCGAAGTCCGCTTGCCGCTGATGCAACCTGCACCTCCGCGCCCCTGCTCTGCCGCGCCTCTGTCCGGGCCGGTCGCCGCGCCCCCGCGCCAGCCACCGCTGCAGCAACCTGAGCCGGTCGCCGTGCCCCCCGCGTTCACCACCACTGCAGCAACCTGTGAGCACCGCCGCGCCAGCAGCTCGATCCTTCTGCCGGTCACCGCCTCCGCGCCCCTGCTGCAGCACCCGCGACTCCGGCTGCTCGCTGCCGCCCTGCTGCCTCCAAGCCGTACATACGACTTTCATCGAATACGGCTTTCCACAGAATTCGATATATATCCATGAGATCGAGTATGGAATTCTGTTTCCCCTCGCCGGAGCTCCGAACGCCGGCGCCTCCGTCTGCCATCGCTGCCCTCCGCCCACAGCTGCCCGTCCTCGTAGCTAACCGAACACCACCACACACCGTCGCTCACTCGCCCGTTGAGCGGATTCCGTTCGGTTCAAATTTGATAATATTATTTGCAAAATTAGGTAATTATCTTATCTAAATTTAATTTGAATATTTTATTATCTAAAATATGCTTTTCAATATCTTACGTGCATGATAGGCATATTTCCAATTAGGATTTATTGCCTAAGGCGCGATTGCATGTTGTTTTTTATTCCATTTATCACGTGGGAATAAAATTCATGGGAATAAAATTGATATTTTGATTTTAAAGCTTAAGATCAATTTATCGATTTTATTAACGAAATAATCAAATTGATTAGATATTATTTCCTAATTTGAAAAATGGATAATGTCTTTGATGAACATGAATGATTTGGTGCTTATCTTTTAATTGCTTTATTTATCCCGAAAATACAAAAAAAAAAAAAAAAAAAAAAAAATACATTTGCTTATCATGTAGATTCCAATTAATTTCCTAGATAAAATTGCATGATAGAATAGTTAGGTACCTTTATAATTATATTAGAATGCACGTTTAGATGATTTCTAGATTAGATGGTATCTTGGAATTAAATTGCATTTTGAGATAAATTTCTAAGTTAAGATAGGATTTAGATTAGTCTATTTCCTAACTTAAAATATATAATATCTCACTTTAGTTAGATTTTTATTTTAGCAATTTTTAATTACGAATTTTTATAAAAAAAAAATACATAAAAATATCGTGCACATGTCATATAGAATTAGGTTAATGAAATGCATGTCATTTAGTGATTGTTGTTTGGTCCATTTGATTAGAAATTACCTGTCATTAGAATTAAGTCATTTGGTTAAATTGCATTGCAAATGGATTATTTTTTAATAAATAAGAGAAAATTCTTAAAATTAGAGTGACTACATGTTAATTAAGAATCACATCTAGAGCTTTTGATGTAAATTTTGAGCTAAGATTACAAATACTTTCGTTGCTACGAGGTAAATCTCGTAATTTATGTTTTTCTTATATGTTAAATTCATGATTTGCATACCCGCATGGTCACCTCATATATTAGGGAAGTAAATTAAAATCAATTCAAACTGTCTGTAATTTTTTTTTTTTCAAAATAAAAGAGAAAGGTATCAAAAGTACGTTAGAGAAATCTAGCATAACCAAGTTCCCGAACTCACAATCTCTATTTTGCAGAAGTAAATAAAATGTCCCGTTAGTTTACTTGGTTTCTAATCGACTCTCTAAAAATGGATTGTGTCGACTCCTAATTTGAACCTAAGTCATGAATTGGTATGGATTTAAGAGAGCCCGAGCTAAGTTTAGGCTTAGTAATCAATTGCCAAACCTTAGGTGGTTCACCTAAGATTAGGTCACAACACCATAATAGTGTTGTTTTCCTTATTGTATAGAGTTTGGGGTGTAACAATAGATAAATGACATATCATTATTGTTTCTCTATATCATTACAATCTTACCAATTCCATACTCAAATAACGGCTGCCCCTCCCTTTCTATAATTATCCATTTATTGTGCAAATAATATATCGTGACATGAGCATCCTCGTGTTGCCATGTTTCATGCACGAACTCACCTATTTCTATGAATGTTGGATATACAAAATCCTACCAAAATACTTTTGAAGCAACGGACATTTTTTTCTTTGTGAAATGTTGCGAAAATATGTTTTTATCTTACAAAAGATTGCATTTTTTTTTTCCAGTTTAAGACACCTTGGATTGTTGATGGAAGTATAAATTTTCCTAATTTCCTAAAAGAAATCTCAAATTTTAATTTTAATGTCGATTCTACTTGAATTGGTTTTTTGTTTTAAAAAAGTGCTCTCATGAAGGCCAGAGACACAAAGAGAGAGAGAGAGAGAGAGAGAGAGAGAGAGAGAGAGAGAGAGATTGAAAAGAGGTTTATATATACATGTAAACACCAAAGTAGGAGAAAATAAATATGACAAAAAAGAGAGCATTTTGTCTTCATTCTTTTTTGCCCAGAAAAGGGTGTGACCCAAATTAAAATCAAGGTTGGACCAACCGTTACTTTGATTAGTATAATAAATTCAAAGTTTTAGCAAAAGGAGTAGATGATCACCATAGATGAAAAATGTACATGCATCATAATCTTTATTTCATCCAAATGTAGTTCATTCTATCATTTGTATAGGTTTACTTGTAATTACTCAAAAGAGCACCTCTATATTTTGTTTTGCTCTTTCTAGAAATGTTCTCCTTGGTCTTAGTCTTCATAGATCCGTGGATCTAAATTCAGTTTAATTAGTTGAAGTTGTAGGTTATATATATGAATTGGATCTGTAACAACTTCAATCTGTATTATTATTATTTTTTAAATAACCAATGCGGATAATTGTTTAGTTTATGAAAATAAAATTGAGTTCTATTCAAAGATTTGAGAGAAAACTTCAGTTTAATTACAATTGCTGCTTCAATGAGCCATATCGACATAGCTTACGGATTAAGGGTGTTGCAGAACATGTGCATTTATAGAGAAATTGATCACTAGAAAAAAGGTAGATTCGGCTCATACTACTTGTACGAATTGTATTTAATGGCAAATGTAAACATTACTTTTACATGTAAATGCAATTGACTAATAAATTTAAAAAATAACTCGTAAAACTAAAAATAGGTGAATTTGGTATTTTAAACAATCATGACAAAACTGCTGTTGCAAAACGTAAGTTACTTTTAGAATAAGTTGGATAAGAACTCTTTAATGAATGTATAGACTAGCCCAAGGTGAATGCACTTTTAAGACCTCATATAATTGCAGCTGACTTTAAATGAACAAGACATAAAACTTTTCATGGGCCACTTTAGTTTTATTAACTATTGCGTTGAAGCATAAATAAAATAAAATAAAATAAAAATGTACAAATGAACACTGAAATACAACATCAAATAATACAGGAGTAGGGTACAATTCATGTCACCTCATTTACTTCGTGTTGACATCACTCAACTATAACTCCATTCAAAACGCTTTTTTATGTCCTAATTTGCCTTGGTGATCATGCATTGAGTCTCCGGAACCTAAGCGGAAGTTGTAGTTGCTTGGAATGTCTCGCGTGCTGGTCTTCGCTCCGCGGCTCAGCCCACTGCCGTGAATCGTGTCGATTTTTCTTTCGCCAGTTGCGCTGAATTTGGCATGCTGTCCGCCCTAGGACCCCCGTAGGACCCCCGTTTCACCCGCTGCCCCGACTTGACCGCCCAGTAGGCGATGATGCGGAGGATTGTCGGAGTTGCCATGCGTGTGAGCGGTCTTCCTTCTTGCCATTTGGATGGTTGACCGTTGCTGCACGGCCAGATATTGCTTCGTCTACCTAGTCACAACTCTTCAGCCTGATGAGGAATCTGAGAATGCGACCATCCAACATTTTACTCATTAACATCTGCTCACATCTGAGGACGAAAAGTAGAATCAAATGTTAAGCCTGCGAGGAGGTCTAGAGGTCTATCGATGGTACGCGTGCATATTCTTTCTCCATGAGAGCTGCGCCAAATCTCTCCCCAGAGATGTAATGCCCGTCTCCATGATCACCATCTCTCTTGCTTTCGATCAATTGGTAGACCTCCAGTGCATTGCCGGCCATATAGTTTCCCGCTATGCATTGTCTGGTAAATTTTGCACTTTCAACTTTCACGTTCTTGTGCAGTGCAGTCTTAATGTCAATCATGATTGCCTTCCACAATTACCACCAACGATAAAAAATCACCATCAACTCCAGCAACTCACACTTTACACTTCGTCCATCGAAGATCATGCTGGTGAGTACTATTGTGACCTTCGAGAGAAAAAAGACCTGAATCTAGGTGCTTCCAGCTTCGATGAATGCCCGTGCATTGATTACTCATATCGAATACGTTTTACCCACGGTATGCTTTCATCACAGAAGTGCTTTCTCACAAAACTGACAATTAGCCAACAAAGAGATACAAGATGCTGCCTTGTGATGTGGTGAATAGCCCTGTTCTTTTTTCTTTCTTTAACATCATACATAGACTCATTCTCCACAATTAGTTATAATCAACAGAAAATATGGTAATACCAAATGTTTTTTAATGTAATGGAAGTACCTGAAGACTTGCTATTGCTGAACTAGATGAAAAAATTGCAATTCTGCAGGAAAAGCAGAGAGAGTGAGCACACAACTGAGGGTACTGAAAAAAAAAATAATGGACAATGCTGGTCTCAAAAACGGGCAATCCTGTTTGATGGTTCAACTTACGTTCTCAAGCAAGTCAATCAGAATCACTACTAACACTCCACATTTGATATAGTTATTCTCTGCATCAAAAGCAGATAAATATCATATTTTTGGGTGTGAGACTTGTCTGCTTCATGTTATGAATTAATGCACTAAAATTGGGATGCATGAGTAAATTATGAATTAACTCATTAGGAAGCTTGCCGGCCTTATTATTTCCTTGAAAAATGAATATCAGACAGGTGTAGTTTGAACAGACTAGACTCGAGCTTTTGCATACTATCAATATGGCTTTGCATTCATGAACTGTAAATTCTTTTCCAGCACATGAAGACGGGAAAAGTTCCGTTCTAACATCTGCAATATACCAAAATTTGGTTATATTGGACTAAAGTCTCCCAAAAAAGAAATCTATATTTCAGCATTCTTTTCTCACCTTGGCCCTGGCAACTTGAATCTCTGACTGAAGTAACAATTCTAGCTCCTGGACAAAAACCAATCAACCAGTGAGACAACATAGTCTTAGATTGCATTATTCAGATCCAAGAGCTTCTGGATACAAACAGGATGCATCACAAAAGAAGTCGCCGCCTTTATAAATCTTATTTGCTGAAGCAAGTTGATGCATCCGCCGGAACAAAGATCCAGTTCTCACCTCTCAAAGGTATAGTGCTGACTATATGATGTAACCAATCTGTCATTCTGCAACAACATACTCAAACAATATTATCATCAGAATAGCTAGTTGTCCTTCTGGAGGCACAAAGGACTCGGTTTTTTACTATTTCGACCATCAGCATCCACTGGTCTTCCACACACAGCTTGACTGCAAAATCAGGTGTGAAGCTTGTGAATGGAACATATAGGTGAGGTCTATGGTTGTCTTGATTGCCTCTTCTTTCTCCACTGCACTATCATTCTCTGCCGCTGGAACTGCCATACGAAGGATGGTGCGTGCAAGGCTTGTGTTGAATGTGTCAAATGTTTAGCCTATTGCCATGCAGAGCAGAGATGCTCTTCTCTGCTCCATAAATTATGTGCTGAATTGCCCTCAGATGCAACGACCTGCTCACCCTGTACATCCTTTTTCTTCTCGTATCAGGAGCACTGTTGACATATGTTGTGAAGAGCATGGATGCTCTGTCTTTCACTGCACGGAAGTGACGACTTCAACACTCCATGCACTTTTAAAAGGCCCACTTCGAAACATCACCTCCGCAAGCATATACTCTTTCTTATTTTAAATCTACCTAAGCATGCTACTATGAAGTGTCTGTGGTAAATTGTGCAGCTTCGGCTTTTGCAGTTGTGTGCAATGCAATCTTAATCATCACAGATTGCCTTCCACTACAGTAAAAGATTGCTATTAAATTCCATCAACTCACACTTTATGCTTTGTTCGTCGAAGATAATACCAGTGAGTACTATTGTGCCCTTTGTAATATTACCAGGGACACAAATCTGGGTGCTTATGACTGATGAATGCCCTTGCCCATTGATTGCTCATATCAAATGCATTTTACCATGGTGTGCTTGTATCACAGTAGTGCTCTCTTGCTAAACAGCCTTTAACCAAATTTGGATACAAGATGCTACCATGTGATGTTTAACATCATATATATAGACTCATCTCCACAATAAGTAATAA
Organism: Eucalyptus caleyi; assembly: GCA_014182885.2. Classification (NCBI taxonomy): domain Eukaryota; kingdom Viridiplantae; phylum Streptophyta; class Magnoliopsida; order Myrtales; family Myrtaceae; genus Eucalyptus; species Eucalyptus caleyi. The sequence goes on along the minus strand of CM024469.2, from coordinate 9,164,703 downwards.
TCAGCAGAAAATGCGCTAATACCAAACAGTGTTTAATACAAGTTGCTAGAACAGTGCAAGTACCTGAAGACCCTGCTATTGCTGAACAGCCTGAACTAGATGAAAAAGTTGAAATTCTGCAGGAAAAAGTGGGCACATGATTGGAGGTGCTCAAGAAAAGACGTGTAATGCTGGTCTCCAAAAGCCGCAAGCGAAGTGCATTTATTTGCAGAGTTGGGAATGCCCTTACCAAGACAAAAAAATTTGGGAGTCAGGAGAACACCCTTCTGTTTGATGTTTCAACTTACGTTTTTATGCAAGTCAATTGGACTCACTGCTACAGTTCAACATCCAAGATTGTTGTTCTCTGCAGTAAAAACAGACAAATATCATATTTTTGAAGTGCAAGGCTTTTGTGCTGTAATCATTTATCAAAGTATTAACATTGGGATGCCTAATTTGATTATGAATCAACTTGTCAGGAAGCTAGCTGGTCTAATTGTTTCCACAAATATGAACATCAGATGAGTGTAGTTTGTACAGAATTGTCTTGAGCATCTACATACTATCTATCTAGCTTTGCATACATGAACTGTAAATTCTACAGCACATGAAGATGGGAAAGTTCAGTTCTAACATCTACAGTCTGCCAAAATTCAGTAATCCTGAGCTAAAGCCTACAGAAAAAAATCAACATTTCAGCATTCTTTTCTTACCTTGGCCTCTGCAGCTTGAATGTTAATCAGCCAGGGAGACAACATAGTCTTTGATTGCAAGTTAACGCATTTGCCACAGCAAAGATCTAGCCGTCGCCTCTCAGAGGTAAAATGAGAAATAAATGATGTAACGACTCCCACATTCTGCAATGACAAACTACAACTATATTATCATCGGAATAGCTAGAAGTAGTAATGGTGTATACGCGAGAGATGGAAAAAGCTGACATGCTTTATTTTGATTTGGATCACTCAATGATGTTAGTGTTAGATCAAAGCTTTTGAAATTGTAGCTGTGCTTGCGTCACCAAGGCATCAATTTATCCCATGGATAAATGAACAAGAACATAGTACACCAGCAAAGAATGTAAAAACGACACATATCCACCCACTGGCCAAACAGAAAGCTTCAAAGAGATTCACTGAAAAAAGAAGGAAATCTGCAACACTCAACAACGTTTTCAAAGAGGTCAGAAGCTTTAACCTCAAGAACCATTACTACCCCTTATATGGCCACTAGAAACGACCATTCTACTCATCATAACAATTGTTGAGGTCATCTTCAATCTCTTCGATAACAACAGATCCCAATTTCTAGTCACTGCAAGGTGCATCACCGTTCATGGCTAGGAACAGGAAATATACATAGGTGGTTTTTACTTGTTCCCTGCTCTCCTTTCTTATGATCGGGAGATAATTTGACGCCGAAGGCTTGGGGATTCCTTACGGCTTTGGCTCCAGATAAAGAGAAGAAAACCCCAAGTGCATCTTATCCAAAACTAGCTTAGGTTCCTAAAGTACTAATCATTTGATTTAAAGTGGTCATACAATTAAAATTACTTCTTCCAAGCAGGGAACAGTCAGTCGAACAACTACGGGGCTTGGACTTCTGGCGTGGAACGCAGACCCACGACCGGGCGCGGCAAATGTGGCTGTGCTCTTCCACCATGCCATACACGGGAGCGCGCCGCATGGATAATCATGAGAACGAGTTTGCGGTAAAACCACAGCCAAAGTTTTTGAATGAGGCCCCGCAACAGACGCGCGGAAAGCAACAGGAACAGCACGAACCAGAGGATGGAGTGGAAGGAGTCGTGGAGCAGCAACCACGCGAGCGAAAACACCGATATCAAACCGGTTAAGTGGAAGAGGAGGTATGCTGCTCCATCACAAGAAGAAGTAGGGCTGCGAGACCGGGGTGTCCGATTAGCGACACGCCCGAAAAAGAAATGTAGGAGGAGCTTGCAGATGGCGACGCGGGTGGCGAAGGGGTGGGTTTCAAAGGGTGAAATTGACTTCCCCTGGGAAGCCACTTGGATGATGTTGACGAGGATAGAGACAATGGAGGTAAGATCCATGGTGCGGTGAGGTGTGAAGACAGGTGCATCGCTTATATATATTTTCGTAGAAAGAGTTAGCTAGATTGCCTCGACCACATATCAAGTGCGAGTTAGCTAGATTGCCTTGACCACATATCAAGTGCACACTTGATATGTGGTCAAGGCCAATGCTACTATTTACCCTCTCTAGCTAACTCTTTCTATGAAAATATATGATATATAAGCGATGTCCCTGTCCCATGGTGCTATTTTTCCATAAAATATTTCGATGATGTTCCTGACTTCACCCCTCATCACGTCGTGGAGCGGAGGAAGGCCTTTAAACTTTCCGATTAATTTTTTCTTGTGTTAAAAAAATTAAGAAGAGAATTTGATCTGTCCTATTTTTTTTCCCTATCTCTGTCAGCAGGATGTAGGGGTTTGAATTTCGCGCTTGAAATTAAACGTCCTTATCTCTCCTAAATTTCTTATCATGGGATAGGGTGACTTTATTCTCGCTCCGCATAATTTGCATCCATCCGTAATAACCTATACAGATTTTTGCTGTAACCGAGCTTTGGCAAAAAATGATAAACGAGAGCAAAACATTAAGTCCAAGCCCAGGTGTCTCGCGTAAGCCCTTTCTTCAGTCATGCTTCAGTTCATGCCGCTCCAAGGGAATTCACGGGCGCAGAAAGAGTGAAATAGGGTCTGGCCAAAAAAAAAGAAAAGGAAAAGGAAAGAAAAGAAGGCAAGCAGGGTTCGGAGAAACGGACAAATATAGAAAGAGGCGGCAAAGTAGGCTCTCGCTGCATGCCCGCTCGAGAGACTTGATTAAGGCGGATTATTTCTGTTTCTAGCAATCGGTGAGGTTTCAAAACTTTATTTATCTAATTGAAGAAGTTTTCGTAGTTAAACTATAAATTAGGTTTTATATGGACTCTACGTTGCTGAGTTGATTATAAAGATATTTCAGTTGTAAAATTATGTTTTTAAAAAAAAAATTAGGGTGTCACAAAACAAGACTTTAGGAAAGTCAATTTAGGATTATGATTTAATTGGAATAAATTTCTAAAATTTTGCATGCTACTAGAAATAGTTTTCAAATAGCTGTGTTTAGCAATGGATTTCATCTTTCTCCGGCCATCTTTTGGCTTTGTGGTCTCTTAGTAATTTGAAAGAGTTTTCTATTGAAAGTAAACTCACTTGAATTGAAGTTCCGAGATGAGGTCGACTCTATTTGCAAAGTAGGTGTTCAAAGGTCTTTTGCCAAGTTGATGATTTGACTTAAGAATATGGCATTATCTGCTAAAGTTTTAATCAAGGTTAGGTGACATGTAAGTCTGACATTTAGTTAATCTTTGATAGGACTTTGAAGCTTTTTGAGTCGGTGTAACTTTCAACTTGGATTTTATTGAGGGGTTGTTATCTTCTATAAATTTGTAAGTTCATATCTTGAAAGTGATAGAGATTTGATATATTATAAGTTGTGAAAGACATTCGACAATATGATTTTGTTAAAACAAAAAAAGTTATGCGTAAAACATATTTGTTATATAAAACTGGATGAAGCGTTTACGACTCTTTTCGTATTTGAAATTTGAATGAATATAATCGATTAGTATAAAGTTGTGTTGAAGTGATATTACTAATATTTGGATTTTATTGTACATTGTATATTGGATTTGGGTAAATGAATCTTTGGTATTGCTTTATTATAGTGGATGCTTGATCTGTTTAGGAGAGATTTGGGGTAGCCACGAAACTGTGATTGCTCACACTATTCATTCCAAATTCTTTTTGAGTAAGCTAAGTAGGACGTGAGCATTATCAGTGGAAAATTTTTACAATTGGATTGGGATGTGAGTTTAGATACTTGTGTATGTCTAGAATGATATTTTTGGGGTTTAATTGAGTTTGGAGATACGCACACTTTTTTTTAATGAATTTTAGAACTCTTGATTTTGTATAGATGAATATATATTTTTTGATAATTTGAAGTTGTGTTCTTTGGGTAAGAGCATGGTGGTGTCGTTTTCCTTATTTTATAGAGTTGGGGTGTGACAATATATAAAGGACACATCTTATTCACAAAATCAACAAAATAAAAATATACATCAATATATTGTTATTATTTCTCTATATTTACCAAGTTCTTACTACATTAATGGCCACTCCTCCCTTTCTCTAATTACCCGTTTATTATGCAAATAATATATCGCAACATGAGCATTCTCTTGTCACAATGTTTTATGCACGAATTCACTTATTCTATAATTATTGGATATACAAAATCCTACTAAAATACGTTTGAAGTAGTGGACATTTTTTCTCGGTGAAATATTGTAGAAATAGGTTTCCATCTTAACAAACGATTGCATTTTCTTCGGTTTGAGACGCCTTGGATTGTTGATGGAAGCATGAATTATTATGGGCAAATTTCCTAAAAAATCTCAAATTTTAATTTTAATCTCAATTCTACTTGGATTTAAAAAAAAAAAAAATTCCCAACTTTCATGGAGGTCCCATTTCTACCGATGAGTGGCCATAGGATCATCATGTAATGCGGCATGGTCCAACCATTGCAATGTGAACATTGAATCTTCCCCTGAGACCCTGTGTGTGTGTGTGTGTGTGTGTGTGTGTGTGTGTGTGTGTGTGAGAGAGAGAGAGAGAGAGATTGAACAATTTATTGAAAAGAGGTTTATAAATACCTGCAAACACCTTAGTAGTAGGGAATAAATATGATAAAAAAGAGAGAATTTTGTCTTCTTTCTTTTTTTCCTAAGAAAAAGGGTGTGACTTGGTTCAAAATCAGGATTGGACCAATCATTACTTTGATTAGTATAGTAAATTCAAGGTTTTAGCAAAATGAGCATACAAATTAGTGGAAGGAAGATGATCACCATAGATGAAAAATGCGCATGCATTATAATCTTCATTTCATCCAAATGTAGTTCATTCTATAATTTTGATAGGTTTACTTGTCATTATTCAGAAGAGCGCCTCTCTATTTGTTTTGCTCTTTCTAGAAATGTTCTCCTAGGTCTTAGTCTTCATAATTTATACAAATGCCAACTTTTTATATGTGGATCTAAATTCAATTTAACTAGTTGTAGGTTATATATGTGAACTAGGTCTGTAACAACTTCAATCCATATATTCTTTTAAAGGATAACCAATGAAAATAATTATTTAGCTTTTGAAAATGAAATCGAGTTCTATTCAAAGATTTAAATGAAAATTACAAGTTTAATTACAATTGCTGCTTCAATTAGCCGTATCGACATAGCTTATATAGAGAAATTGATAACTAGAAAATAGTAGATTCGACTCATACTATTTTGTACAAATTGTATTTAATAGCAAATGTAAATATTACTTTTACATAAAAATGCAATCGACTACTAAATTAAAAAAAAAAAAAAATTCATAAAGTTAAAAATAGATGAATTTGGTTTTTTAAACAATTATGACAAAACTGTTATCATAATATTGTCTTACGTAAGTTATTTTTACTGTAAGTTTGATAAGAACTTTCTGATGAATGTATAGAGTAGCCCAAGGTGAATGCACTTTTGTCACCTCATAATTGCAGCTGACTTTAAATGAACAAGATATGAAACTTTTCATGGGCCACCTTAGTTTTATTAACTATTGCGTTAAAGCATAAATAAAATAAAATGTACAAATGAACAGTGAAATAGAACATCAAATGGTATGGAAGTGGGGTACAATTCATGTCACCCCATTTCCTTCGTGTTGATACCACTCAACAGCTACAACTCCATTCGAAACGCTTTTTTATTTCCTAATTTGCCTTGGTGATCATGCATTGAATCTCCGGAACCTGAATGGAAGGTTTACTTGGAATGTCTCGCGTGCTGGTCTCCAATCCGCAGCTCATCCCTACTGCTGTGAACCGTGTCGAATCTTCTTTCACGAGTTGGGTGCCCAATTTAGAATGCTGTCCGCACAAGAACACCCGTTTCACCCGCTACCCCTGCTTGAACACCTAGTAGGTGGACGATGAGGAGGATTGTCTTAGTTGCCGTGCGTATGAGCAGGCTTCCTTCTTGCCGTATGAACGGTCAAGCCTTACTGCACGGCCCGATATTGCTTTTGTCTGCCCAGTCACAACTCTAAGCCTGATGAGTATTCTGAGAATGTGACCATCCAACATTTTGCTCATTTAGCATCCGCTCACATCCCATCACCTTGGGACGAAAAGTAGAATCAAATGCGAAGCCTGTGAGGAGGTCTATCGATGCTACATGTGTATATTCTTTCTCCAAGAGAGCTGTGCCAAATCTCCCCCGAGAGATGCAACGCCCGTTTCTCCATGATCACCCTCTCTCTTGCTTTTGTCAATCGGTAGACCTCCAATGTAATGCCTGCTATATGGTTTCCCGCCGCAGCGAATGCAATTCAGTCTCGACATGGACTGCGCGGCTATAACTCTGTGCGGCTATAACTCTATGTTCACAAGATCTGAAGGCAAGAAAGGCAAGTTTTTTTACCATTTTTCCCAACAGCATCTAGTGGGGTCCTTCCACATGAAGCTTGAAATCAGAATCGAGTGCAAAGCTTGCGAATAGAGCATACTAGGTGAGGTGAGCTCTATGCTTGTCTGGATTGCCTCTTCTTTTCTCCAATTGACAATCATCCGCTGCCGCTGAAGCTGGTCATATGAAGGATGTTGCGTGCAAGGCTTGTGATGAATATGTCAAAGGTATAGCCCATCACTGCCTGGAGCAGAGCTGCTCTTTTCTGCTCCATAAATCATGTGCTGAACTGCCCTCACTTATGTAATCACCCTGGCACATCCACTTCTTCCCATATCAGGTAGGAACGCTCACTGATGCATGTCGCGAAGAGTGTTGAAGCTATCTTTTGCTGCGCAGAATGTGACTTCGACTTTAACATTCCATGCACTTTTGGGAGGCCCACTTTGAAACATCACCTCCACGAGCATATACTCTCTCTTACTTTAGATCTACTGACCCGCGCCTCCTACTCAGTATCTGGTAAATTTTGCCCATTTGACTTTCACATTCTTGTGCAGTGCAGTCTTAACGTCAATCATGATTGCCTTCCACAATTACCACCAAAAATAAAAGATCACCATCACTTCCATCAACTCACACTTTACACTTCGTCCATCGAAGATCAAGCTGGTGAGGACTATTGTATTGAATGCATTTTACCCACGGTATGCTTTCATCACAGAAGTGCTCTCTCACTAAACTGACATTAGCCAACGAAGAGATACAAGATGCTGCCTTGTGATGCGGTGAATAGCCCTGTTCTTTTTTATTTCTTTAACATCATATAAAGAATCATTCTCCACAATAAATTATAATCAAAAGAAAATATGGTAACCAATTTTTTTTTAAAGTAATGGAAGTACCTGAAGACCCTGCTATTGCTGAACTAGATGAAAAAATTGCAATTCTGCAGGAAAAAGCGGACAGAGTGAGCAGAAAACTGAAGGTCCTGAAAAATTAACAGGCAATGCCGGTCTCAAAAATATGCAAGAGAAGCACATGTGGTTGCAGAGTTGGAGAGGCACTCATCCAGAAGAAAAGAATTGGGAGGCAGGAGACAACCTTTCTGCTTGATGTTTCAACTTATGTTCTTAAGCAAGTCTATCAGAATCACTGCTAACGCTCGACATCTGAGATTGTTATTCTCTGTAGCAAAAGCAGATAAACATCATATTATCGAGTGTGAGACTTGTTTGTTTCGTGTTATGAATTAATGTACTAACATTGGGATGCATAAATTAATTATGAATCAACTTGGCAGGAAGATTGCAGGTCATCATTTCCTCGTAAAATGAAAATCAGATGTGTGTAGTTTGTACAGACTAGTCTCAAGCTTTTGCATACTATCTATATGGCTTGGCATTCATGAACTGTAGATTCTTTTCCCGCACATGAAGATGGGAAAAGTCCAGTTTTAACATCTGCGGTCTACCAAAGTTCAGTTATATTGGACTAAAGCCTCCCAAAAAAGAAATCTACATTTCAGCGTTCTTTTCTCTCCTTGGCCCTGGCAACTTGAACCTTTGACTGAAGCAACAATTCTGAACAATTCTAGCTCCTGGAACAAAACCAATCAACCAGTGAGACAAAATAGTCTTAGATTGCATCATTCAATTCCAACCTCATGCTTCCGGATACATACAGGATAAATCACAAAAGAAGTCACTGTCTGTATAAATCGTATTTGCTGAAGCAAGTTGATGCATTTGCCAGAACAAAGATCCAGTTGTCACCTCTCAGAGGTAAGATGTTGACTATATGATGTAACCAATCTGTGATTATGCAATGACAAATTCAAACAATATTATCATCAGAATAGCTAGTTGTCCTTCTGGAGGCACTAAGGACTCGGTTTTTTTACCATTTTGACCATCAGCATCCACTAGTCTTCCACACGCGGCTCGACTGCAAAATCGGGTGCAAAGCTTTTGAAGGGAACACATAGATGAGGTCTATGGTTGTCTTGATTGCCTCTTCTTTCTCCACTGCATTATCATTTGCCGCTGGAACTGTCACATGAAGGATGCTTCGTGCAAGGCTTGTGTTGGATGTGTCAAATGTTTAGCCTATTGCCATGTGGAGCAGAGCTGCTCTTCTCTGCTCCATAAATTATGTGCTAAATTGCCCTCAGATGCAACGACCTGTTCACCCTGCACATCCTTTTTCTTCTCGTATCAGGAGGAGCACTGTTGACCTATGTCATGATAATCGTCCCGTTAATCGGGTTTGCATTCTTCAGCCATTGGGACTTTGTGTTTACAAACTTTGACTACGATTAGATGACTCCATTAATCACGTGTTGTAACTAACACGCTTTATAAAGTTATTAACTTGATACCGAAATGTAACAACAACAAATTCCATGGAGGCCATGCGTGCATATTCTTTCTCCACAAAAGTTGCGCCAAATCCCCCACAGAGATGCAACACCCATCTCTCTCTCTCGCTTTAGATCGATTGGAGGAGCTAAATGTAATGCTTACCAAAAGAAATGTATTCCTCATAGCATAACTCGAACTATCAAATAACACAATCAAAACATATGAGAAACAAGCCCAGGATGACCCCAAAAACAGTTGGCCAGATCAAGGACTTTTTTAATGGGAAAAATATCATAAAAGTTCTAAATTTATTGCATTAGTGTCAATCTAATCTTAAACCTTATAATTCTGACAATTTAATCTTAAACTTTTTACCTAGTGCTAATTCAATCTTTCGGACTAATTTTGACCAAAAATTATTGACTGAATTGTCCTCAATTATGCAACAACCCTGTTCACCCCGCACGTCCTTTTTCTTCTCGCATCAGGAAGGAACTATTTGGAAGGTAAATATTTGACGAAACTTTTCCTGGGAGCTTCCTCAGGAACAAAAGCTAGATCTGCTCAAAGCTCTTGCTGAGATTTCATTAGTTTTATTAACTATTGCATTAATGCATAGATTTAAAAAAAAAAAAATTGTCCAAATTAGCACTGAAATACAACACCAAATAATACGGTAGTTGGGTACGATTCATTTCACCCCATTTGCTTATTGTTGATGTCACTCAGGAACTATAACTCCATTGCCTTGCTGATCATGTATTGAATCACAAAGAAGGCTGTACTTGCTTGGAATGTCTCGCCATCTCTCTTGCTTTCAATCAATCTGTAGACCTCCAATGTAATGCCTGCGATATGGTTTCCTGCTGCAGCTAATGCAATTTCAGCCTTGACATGGACTGCGCAGCTATTAACTCTACGTTCACAAGATCTGAAGGGTGAGAAACGCTTGTTTTTTTTACCATTTCGCCCATCAGCATTTACTGGTGTCCTTCCACAAGAAGGATGAAACAGAAATTAGTGCGAAGCTTGATGGAACATGCTAGGTGAGTTCTATGCTTGTCTGGATTGCCTTTTCTTTCTCCAATTCACAATCATCTGCTGCCGCTGGAGCTGGGTCATAGGAAGGATGGTGCGCTCAAGGCTTGTCATGAATATGTCAATAGGTTTAGCCCATCACTGCCTCAAGCAGTGCTGCTCTTTTCTGCTCCATAAATCATCTGCTGAATTGCCCTCAGTTATGCAACAACCCATTCACCCCGCACATCCACTTCTTCCCATATCAGGAAGGAAAGCTCACTGACACATGTCGTGAAGAGCGTTGAAGCATTCTTTCGCTCGCAGAATGTGAATTAGACTTCAACATTCCATGCACTTCTGAAAGGCCCACTTTGAAACGTCACCTCCACGAGCATATACTCTTTCTTATATTAGATCTACTGACCTGTGCTTCCTATGCAGTGTCTGGCAAATTTTGCACATTTGACTTTCACGTTCTTGTGCAGTGCAATCTTAATGTCTATCATGATTGCCTTCCACGGTTACCACCAACAATGAAAGATCCCCATCACCTCAGTCAACTCACACTCTATGCTACGTTCATTGAAGACGATGACGGTAAGTGCTATTGTAACCTTTGAGAGAAAAAGACCTGAATCTGGGTGCTTCAATCCGTGATGAATGCCCTTGTGCGTTGATTACTCATATTGAATGTGTTTTACCCACGGTATGCTTTCATCACAGAAGTGCTCTGACTTTAGCCAATAAACAGAAAACGATGCAGCTACGTGATGTGGTGAATAGTCCTGTTCTTTTTTCTTTTTTTAACATCATATATAGACTCTCTCCACAATAAGTTATAATTAATAGAAAATATGGTAATACCAAAATTTTTTAAAGTAATGGAAGTACCTGAATACCTCAGCTATTGCTGAACTAGATGGAAAAATTGCAATTCTGCAGGAAAAAAAGGACAGAGCGAGCCCACAATTGAACAATACTAAAAAATACAGACATGCAGTGCTGGTCTCAAAAAGCTGCAAACGAAGTGCATGTAATTGCAGATTTGGGGAGGCACGCTTATCCAGAAGAAAAGAAATGGGGAGGCAGGAGACCACCTTTCTGTTTGATGTTTCAACTTATGCTCTTATGTAAGTCAATGGAATCACTGCTAACACTTGACATCTGATATTGTTATCTTCTGCAGCAAAAGCAGATAAATATCATTACTTTGAGTGTAAGACTTGTTTACCGTATGTTATGAGTTGGATTACTAACATAGGGATGCATAATTTGATTATGAATCAACTTGCCAGGAAGCTTGCCGGTCTTATTATTTCCTCAAAAAATGAATCAGATGTGTGTAGTTTGTACAGACTAGTCTCAAGCTTTTGCATATTATATATATGACTTTGCATTCATGAACTGTAAAATCTTTTCCAGCACATGAAGATGGGAGAAGTTCGGTTCTAACATCTGCAGTCTACCAAATTCGGTTATATTGGACTAAAGCCTCCCAAAAATGAAAAATATATTCCAGTGTTCTTTTCTCACCTTGGCCCAGGAAACTTGAATCTCTGAGTGAAGCAACAGTTCTAGCAACAACTTGAATCTCTGACCTGCTCACCCTGCACATCCTTTTTCTTCTCGTATCAGGAGGAGCACTGTTGACATATGTCGTGAAGAGTGTCAACGCTCTGTCTTTCACTGCACGGAAGTGACGACTTCAACACTCCATGCACTTTTGAAAGGCCCACTTTGAAACATCACCTCCACAATCATATACTCTTTCTTGATTTAAATCTACCTAACCATGCTAATATGCAATGTCTGTGGTAAATTTTGCAGGTTTGGCTATTGCAGTTGTGTGCACAGATTGCCTTCCACTACATTCATAGATAGTCATTAACTTCCATTGACTCACACTTCATGTTTCGTTCATCAAAGATGATACCAGTGAGTGCTACTATTGTGCCCTTTGCAAGAAGATAAGGGACACAAATGTGGGTGCTTATGACTGCGATGAATGCGGTCACCCATTGATTACTCATATCCAATGCATTTTATCATGGTGTGCTCATATTGCAGTAGTGCTCTCTTGCTAAACATACTTTAGCCAAAATTGAATAGAAGATGCAGCCATGTGATGTGGTGAATTGCCACGTTCCTTTTTAATATCATATATATAGACTCATCTCCACAATAAGTAATAATCAACAGAAAATGCGCTAATACCAAACAGCGTTTAATACAGATTGCTGGAATAGTGAAAGTACCTGAAGACCCTGCTATTGCTGAACTAGATTAAAAAATTGAAATTCTGCAGGAAAAAATGGGCACATAACTCAAGGTACTCAAGAAAAGATGTGCAATGCTGGTCTCTAAAAGCTGCAAGTGAAGTGCATGCAGTTGTAGTGTTGGGGAGGCACTTGCCAAGAAGAAAAGAATTCAGGAGTCAGGAGAACCTACCTTTCTGTTTGATGTTTCAAGTCACGTTCTTATGCAAGTCAATTGGACTCACTGCTACAGTCAACATCCAAGAACATTGTTCTCTGCAGAAAAAGCAGATAGATGTCATATTTTTGAAGTGCAAGACTTGTGTGCTCTGTCATATTTCAAAGTACTAACATTGGGATGCATGATTTGATTATGAATCAATTTGTCAAGAAGCTTGCTGGTCTAATTATTTCCTCAGATACGAACATCAAATGTGTGTAGTTTGTACAGACTTGTCTCGAGCATCTGCATACTATCTATCTAGCTTTGCATACATGAACTGCAAATTCTTAGCACATGCAGAGTGGGAAAATTTTGGTTCTAACATCTGCAGTCAACCAAAATTCAGTCATCTTGAACTAAAGCCTCCCGAAAAAAAATCTACATTTCAGCATTCTTTTCTCACCTTGGCCCCAGAAACTTGAATGTCCAGCTGAAGCAACAATTCAAGCTCCTGGCCAAAAACCAATCCCCCAGCAAGACAACGTAGTCTTAGATTGCAAGTTTACGCATTTGCCACAGCAAAGATCTAGCTGTTGCCTCTCAGAGGTAAAATAAAGACTACATGATGTAACGACTCCCACATTCTGCAATGACAAACTACAACTATATTATCATCGGAATAGCTAGTAAGCAGTAATGGTGTATATGCAAGAGAGATGGAAAAAGCTGGCATCTTTCATTTTGATTTGGATCACTCAATGATGTTGGTGTTAGATCAAAACTTTTGAAATTTTAGCTGTGCTTGTGTCTCCAAGGCATCAATTTATCCCAGTTCATATGGATAAATGAGCAAAACCATAGCACACCAGCAAAGAATGTAAAATGACACAAATCCATCCACTGGCCAAACAGAAAGCTACAAAGAGATTCACCAGAAAAAAAGAAGGAAATCTGCAACATTCAGCAATGCTTTCAAAGAGGTCAGAAGCTATAACCTCAAGAACAATTGCTACCCCCTATATGCCTACTAGAAAAGACCATTCTACTCCTCGTAACAATTGTTGAGGTCATCTTCAATCTCTTCAATAACAATATATCCCAACTTCTTTTGAGGACTTAGCTTATCTTAAACAGATCTAGTCACTACCAGGTCCATCACCGTTCATGGCTAGGAATAGGAAAGATACATAGGTAGTTTTTACTTGTTCCCTGCTCTCCTTTGTTATGATCGGGAGATAATTTGACGCCGAAGGCTTGGGGATTCCTTATGGCTTTGGCTTCTGATAAAGAGAAGAAAGCCCCAAGTGCATCTTATACAAAACTAATACTACTCATTTAATTTTAAAGTAGTCATACTATTAAAATTAGTTTTTCAAGCAGGGAACAGTCAGTCGAACAACTACGGCGCTCAGACTTCGAGCGATAAATGCTTATCCATGCCCGGGCGCGGTGGATGTGGCTGCGCTCTTCCACCATGCCATACACGGGAGTGCGCCGCATGGATAATCATAAGAACGAGTATGCGGTAAAGCCACAGACAAAGTTTTTGAATGACGCTGCACAAGAGACTCACGGAAAGCAACAGGAGCAGCACGAACAACCAGGGGACAGAGTGGGAGGAGTCGTGGAGAAGCAACCATGCGAGCGAAGCCACTGATATCGAACAGGTGAAGTGGACGATGAGGTGCGATGCTCCATCGGCAAGACGCAGTAACAAGAAATGCAGGAGTAGGCTGTAGATGGCAACACAGGTGGCAACGGGGTGAGTTTCGAAGGGAAAAATCAACTTCCCCTGCAAAATCCATGGCACCGGGTGGGGTGAAGGTAGAGACATCGTTCGTGGTTCGTGGTCTCAGTCGCACTTTCATCACTTTCATAAAAGAACCACGAAGAACCACAAACCACGAAGGATGTCTCTACCTTCACCTTAAAATAATAATGCCACTCTCCAGAACGATGTCCCTGCCTTCACCCCACCACCGGAGATGAGGAAGGGCCTGTGAACTTTCCTATTTATTTTTTCTTGTGTTAGAAAAAAAAAAAAAAAGACTTTGTTCGGTGCTGATTGAATTCTCCTTCCTCTTTTCTCGGCAATGTGTCCGAAAAGTTACATCAATACGTAATAACCAGGAAGATTCATGTGCAAGAGTAAAGTTCCAATAACCGGGCTGGCAAAAAATAATAAATAAGAGCAAAGCAGTAAGCCCAAGCCCAAGCGTCTCGTTAAAGTCCTTTCTTTAGTCTTGCCTCAGTTGAGAGAAAAAGAGAGAGCCAAGAAGAGAGAAGGAAAGCAGAGTCCGGAAAAAACCGAGAAAAAGATAGGAGATAAAAGGGGGCTCTTGCTGCATGCACCGGATTAATTATGTTTCTTGCTAATCGAAAAGGATTCGAAACTTTTATTTATCTAATTGAAGGTGTTTTCATAATTAAATTGTAAATTAGGTTTTCTATGGATTCTATGTTGCTAGGTTGATTCTAGAGACTATTAAGTTATGAAATTATATTGTAAAGAAATTTTAGGGTATTGCAGAACAAGACTTCAGGAAAATCAATATAGGTTTATGACTTGATCGGGATAAATTTTTAAAATTTCACACATTGCTAGAAACAATTTTCAAATTATTGTATACAATGGATTTCACCCTTCTATGACCATCTTTTGGCTTTATGGTCTCTTAGTAATTCAAAAGAGGTTTATGTTTAAAGTAAGCTCACTCAAATTGGAGTTTTAAGATGAGGTCAACTCTATTTGCAAAGTAATTGTTCAAAGGTCTTTTGCCAAATGGATGATTTGACTCAAGAATATGGTATCGCCTACTAAAGTTTTAGTCGAGGTTAGTAGACACATAAGTTTGGCATTTACTTAATCTTTGATAGGACTTTGAAACTTTTCAAGTGGCGTAACTTTCGATTTGGATTTTATTTAGGGGTGGTTGTTATCCTCTACAAATTTATAACCTCATGTCTTGAAAGTGATTAGGATTTGATATATTATAAGTTCTAAAAAGCATTGCACAATACGCTTTTTTTTTTAAATGAAAAAGTAATGTTTAAAACATATTTGTTGCATAAAACCGGATGGAGCGTTTACTATCCTTTTGGTATTTGAAATTTGAATGAATATAATTGATTAATATAAAGTTGCATTAAAGTGATATTACTCATATTTTGATTCTATTATACGTAATATATTGTGGATAAATAAATCTTTGGTATTGCTTTATCATAGCAGATGCTTGATTTGCTTAGGAGAGATTTGGATTAGTCACTAAGTTATGGTTACTCACATTATTCATTCTAAATCTTTTTCAGGTCAACTAAAGTAGGACATGAGCGTTATCGGCGAAAAATTTTTTACAGTTGGATTTGGATGTGAGTTTAGATACTTGTATATGTCTAGGATGATATTTGTGGGGTTTAATTGAGTTTGGAGATACACTTACAATTTTTTCTTTTTAAATGAATTTCAAAACTCTTGATTTTGTAACCAACTCACTATTTATGAAGTATATAGATGAATATATATTTTGATCATTTGAAGCTGCGTCCTTTGAGCAAGACCATGGTAGTGCCGTTTTCCTTATTTTATAGAGTTGGGGTGTAACAATAGACAAATGACATATCTTATTCACAAAGTCAACAAAATGAAAACATGCATCAATATATCATTATTGTTTCTCTATATCATTATAATCTTACCAATTTCATACTCCAATTACAGCCGCCCCTCCCTTTATGCTGGCGATGATAGGTGGATCTGGTAATTGGTCTATAATTATCCATTTATTGTGCAAATAATATATCATGACATGAGCATCTTGTGTTGCCATGTTTTATCCACGAACTCACCTGTTTCTATAATTGTTGGATAGACGAAATACTACTAAAATACTTTTGAAGTAGTGGACATTTTTTCTTGGTGAAATATTGCAAAAATAGGTTTTTATCTTACAAAATATTGCATTTTCTTCAGTTTAAGACAACTTGGGTTGTTGATGGAAGTATGAATTTTGCTAATTTCCTAAAGAAATCTCAAACACCGAAGGTTCCCTAAGACCCTTTGGTAACTTGAGAGAGAGAGAGAGAGAGAGAGAGAGAGAGAGAGAGAGAGGAGAGAAAGAGAGAGTCAATAAAGGATACTAAAAAGAGTTTTATTTTTACACGTAAACACCTTAGTAGGAGAGAATAAATATGACAAAAAAGTGAGCATTTTGTCTTCTTTCTTTTTTGCCTCAGAAAAAGGATGTGATTTGGTTTAAAATCAAGGTTGGATCAACTGTTACTTTGATTAGTATAACAAATTCAAAGTTTTAGCAAAAGGAGCAGATGATCGCCATGGATGAAAAATGTGTAGGCATCATAATCTTTATTTCATCAAAATGTAGTTCATTCTATCATTTGGATAGGTTTACTTGTAATTACTCGGAAGAGCACCTCTCCATTTTGTTTTGCTCTTTCTAGAAATGTTCTCCTCGGTCTTATTCTCCATAGTTTATACAAATGCCAACTTTTTATCTGTGAACTGGGTCTGTAACAACTTTGAAAATAAAATCTAGTTCTATTCAAAGATTTAAAAGAAACTTCCAAGTTTAATTACAATTACTGCTTCAATGAGCCATATCGACATAGCTTATGGATCAAGGGTGCTGCAGAACATGTCCATTTATAGAGAAATTGATAGCTAGAAAAAAGTAGATTCAGCTCATACTACTTGTATGAATTGTATTTAATGGCAAATGTAAATATTACTTTTACATGTAAATGCAATCAACTAATAAATTAAAAAAATAACTCGTAAAATTAAAAATAGGCGAATGTGGTTTTTTAAACAATTATGACAAAACTGTTATCGCAATATTGTCTTACGTATGTTACTTTTACAGTAAGTTGGATAAGAACTTTCCGATGAATGCATAGACTAGCCCAAGGTGAATGCACTTTTAAGACCTCATATAATTGCAGCTGACTTCAAATGAACAAGATATGAAACTCCATTCAAAATGTTTTTTTATCTCCTAATTTGCCTTGGTTGAGTCTCCGGAACCTACGCGGAAGTTGTAGTTGCTTGGAATGTCTTGCGTGCTGGTCTTCGCTCCGCGGCTCAGCCCACTGCCGTGAATCGTATCAATTTTAATTTTACCAGTTGCACTGAATTTGGCATGCTGTCCGCCCTAGGACCCCCGTTTCACCCGCTGCCCCGACTTGACTGCTAGGCAATGATGCGGAGGATTGTCGGAGTTGCCATGCGTGTGAGCAGGCTTCCTTCTTGCCGTTGGGATGGTTAAGCGTTGCTGCACAGCCCGATATTGCTTCGTCTACCTAGTCACAATTCTAAGCCTGATGAGGAATCTGAGAATGCGACCATCCAACGTTTTGCTCATTAGCATCTGCTCACATCCCATCATCTCGGACACAAAAAGTAGAATCAAATGTGAAGCCTGCGAGGAGGTCTATTGATGGTACACGTGTGTATTCTCTCTCCATGAGAGCTGCGCCAAATCTCCCCCCAGAGATGCAATGCCCGTCTGTCGCAACCTTCCCGAAAGTGAATTACCTAAAGAAGACTAATGGATTACTAAGTCCGAAGACTTTGCACGGACCCTCCCAAGTCTTACCAATCGCGACTTGATGTTAAAAATTAATCTATTTAGACATGCGATCATATTCAATTTGGAGCTGTCACTAACAAATTAGGGTTGGTTAGAAACCCAAGTAAAGTATGGGAGAATACTTTACTTTTGCGAACCAGAGATTCAGTAGGTCCGGGGACATGGTTACGCTAGATTAGTCTAATGCCCTTTCGGTACCTTTTTATTTTAATTTTAAAAATATTTTGCAGGCAATATTTGATTAATTTAAACTTAAGCTACTAACATGCAAATTGTCATGCGGGTGTACAATCAATAAAATAACATTCAATAAAAAAAATGTTAATAAAAATGCATGCCCTAAACATGGTTTCTAAATGACAGGACACTTAATTTTTCTTTTTCTTTTTTTTTAAATGTTAATTATATGCAATCTTATTCTAAATTTAATATGCATGGATTTTACTTTAATGATATGTGAGATGCTATTCATATGGTATGACTTAAACTTATCACTATATGTATGCAATCTAATTTATATAATCATAAATATGCATGTACTACATGATATGGGATGAATGACATGGTATTTCTACATGCATGCTCTTTTATGATTTTTTTTATGATGATTCATTTTTAATGCATATATGCAACCTATCTAAATAATGATGATATGAGGTGAGATTAATTATGAATTAACCTATTAACTAACCAAGGAAATGATCTTTATTTTTTATTTTTTTTAATGACCTAATAATTAAAAAAAGTAACTTAATGGTGCAATGATCATCTTTTAGCATTTTCCTTTTTATTAAAAAAAAAAAATAAACTATAACTCACATGGCATGCATGACATTTTTTGTTCCTCTTTTGTTTTACTAAATGAAAATTGACTTAATCTAAAAATATCTAAGTGTGTTGCTTTAATATGAAATGTGTATGGACCTAAGTATCTGAGTTCTAGATATGACAATATTCTAATTAATAAACAAATTCTAATTAAACCTATTATACAAATTAACTAACATGTACCTAATTTTTTTTTTGATTTTTTTATTGAAATTCGAAATTAATAAAGAATAATTAAACTATCTAAAGTGAATAATATTCTAATTTATTTTAGGAATTAATTTAACTTAAACTATATCTTATCTTAAAAGCTATAAAATCAAGACATGCCAACATTATTTAAAATTGGCCCTAACAAAAATCACCCATCTAAAAGTATAGTCTAAAAATTATAATCCTATAAATGCAATTCTAATTTACTAACCCTAAAAATATAGTCCTAATTTACAACCTAAATGCTCTAATGCAATATTTAGATTTTTATGCACTTTTTGATATTTTTAATTTTTTAAAATCTTTTTGATCTTTCCAAGCAAGTAATTATTTAAAAAAATGAAGATAAGAATTAAAATAACTGAAAAAAAATAATCCGTTGTCTCACGGATTAAATTAACAATTATTTTAACTCTATAACGTTTTAATGATTGAAATGTTATCAAAATTTTAAAAATTAAAGTAATTAAAAAAAATGACCCGACGTCTTACGGGTCAAATTAATAACTACCTTAATTTGGAATAAAACCTAATGTCTACAAGGTCTACAAATATTAACATACAATACTACAATTCAAATAATTAAACTTAAAATAAGCTAACATAACATGAAATAAGTAAAAAATAAAAAAGTAACAATATACTACCTAATTTCCCTTTCTTTTTTCTTTTGTTTTTTCCTTTCTTCTTTTTCTTCCCAAGCACGGCTTGTGCTCGTGCAGCTGGTCACCGGCTCCAGTGGAGGGCCGCGGCTGTAACGGTGGCGTCAGGCACCGGGCGGTCGCGGAGATGGCGTGTCAGCAACAGGCGGAGAATGCGCGACGCTCAGGCAGTGGGTGGCGCAGGCGCGGGCTTCGGCGCTCGGAGTGCGGGAGAGCTGCTGGCGCGATCGTCAGGCGGAGGCGAGGGCAGGAGCACGATGGGAGCAGCGGAGGCGTCGGGTCGTCAGGCACCGGGTGGTCGCGGACGGAGGTGCTGCAGGGGCGTCGGGCACCGAGCGGAGATGGTGCAGCGCGGGCTAGCGGGAACGGCGTCGTGGCCGGGTCGCAGCAGAGAGATCGGAGCGACAGAAACAGGGGCGAGCGTGGGTCAGCAGCTGCCGGTGGTGGGTCGCTCGGGACTCAGCAACAACGAACCGGAGGCACACGAGTGCGGGCGGCAACAGCGACGGCAAACGGAACCAGCTTCTGTGACGGAGGTGGCCGGGGAAAGGGCCCACAGGTTCAGAGCTTCGGAGAGGCTCAATGCGGGCAGCGAAGAGATCGGGCAACAGGGGAGCCCGGAACAGAGCAGGGGCAGCCGCCGCTTCGCTGGTCTCGTAGGTTGCAGGTAAGGCGAGCAGGGACGTCGTTTGCTGGTCTTCGGCTCCGGACAGCGTCGGCACGTCGGGCGCTGGGTTGAGCGGGCAGTGAAACAGAAGCGAAACCGGTGGCTGGGGAGGAGCAGGGTCGGCGGTGCAGAGCTTCGGTCGTCGGAGGCAGCAGGCGGAGGCGCAATGGTGCGATCGCGGGCCTGCAGCAGCGAAGGGACCAGCGAGGAAGAAGATGAACAGCGTTTTTTTGTTCTTTTCTTTTTTTTGGCTCTCACCTCTCTCTCTCTCTCTCTCTCTCACGTCGCTTTCACGTCTCCTGTCTATGTCTCTCTCAGCACACTTCTTCTGACTTTTCCTTCAGCAGATTTTCCTCAAAAGGCATGGACGAAAAAGCCATGTAAAGCCTTTCATTCTTTTTTCTTCTTTTGAACCCCAAGAACCCCCACACTTTTTTTCTTTCTCTTTCAGTTTTCTATTTTTTTCTTCGACGAAAGATGAAGAGAAGCCCCCTTAGCTCGGTTCTAAAGCCTCGCATTTTATAGCGAAAACGCTCAAAGTTGTTGAAGGTTTGCAAATATTCGCTCAACCATCCAACAGTAAAAGGCTCCAAAATCACACAACCGAAATTTTTTTAAATTTTGAAATCAAGATATGTGTTCAACAAGAAAAACGTTTCATTATTCAATTTTTTTGAAATTTCCCTCCACAAACCCAAATGTTTTATTTTATTAAAAATTAATCCTAAATTAGGTGTCAACAGCTACCCTATTTGAAGGGAAGCTCGTAGAGGTTTCCTTCAAAGATAAATGACACCTAAATTTAGACCATGCAAAATGAATGCAAAATGAATATGAAATAAATAAGCAAATGCTAATTGTAATGACTTTTTTTTTTTTTTTTTATAAAATAAATGGACTCAAATAAATGCAAGGTCATGCAATAAAGAATGCCATGTAAATGTAATGATTTGATCAAGAACGTAGATCTGAATATGTCCACACTCAATGAAATGCAAATGCAATGAAGAACACGTACCTGTCATACTTATCTGGAGATTCAGAAAAGTATTATTAGGTGTGAAATGATTCCTATGAGACCTGGCAAACATCCGGAAATCTCTTTAGATAATTGAAAGGCTCAAAGTCTTCAGGACATTTGGAACTCTCATCAAATCCCAAGCACCTGGAAATTGCATCAAGTATTTAAAATTTATACCATGCAAAATGAATGCAAAATGAATATGAAATAAATATGCAAATGCTAATTGTAATGACTTCTTTCTTTTTCTTTTTTCTTTTTTATAAAAGAAATGGACTCAAATAAATGCAAGGTCATGCAATAAAGAATGCCATGTAAATGTAATGATTTGATCAAGAACGTAGATCTGAATATGTCCACACTCAATGAAATGCAAATGCAATGAAGAACACGTACCTGTCATACTTATCTGGAGATTCAGAAAAGTATTATTAGGTGTGAAATGATTCCTATGAGACCTGGCAAACATCCGGAAATCTCTTTAGATAATTGAAAGGCTCGAAGTCTTCAGGGGATTTGGAACTCTCATCAAATCCTAAGCACCTGGAAATTGCATCAAGTATTTAAAATTTCAAAAATCTGATTTCTCATATCAGACATTTGAAAGCATTTCCTGAACATCTGGAAATCACATCAGATGCTTGAAAAGACAAATACTTGTAAATCACATCAAGTATTTAAAGGTTCAAATATCTGGAATTCATACTAGACATTTGAAAACATTTACTAAACATTTGGAAATCATATTAGACATTTGAAAATATTTTTCTAAACATCTAGAAATCACGTCGATGCTTGAAAAGACAAACACTTGGAAATCACATCAAGCGTTTATAGGTTCAAACATCTGGAACTCAAACTGGACATTTGAAAACATTTTATAAATGGGTACTTGGAATTCTCATCAAGCACCAAGATGACTGAACAAACTCAGGGTTTCAAAGACAATTTTTTTTTTTTTTGGTCTTTGAGGAAAAATTCAATGAAGGTCCATGCATGATGGCTTTATCAAGTTTCTACCAAAAAAATTATCATAAGGACAATTTTCAGTTATAACGTGAATCTCTTGAACATGCTAAACGAGACGCTTTTGCTGTGAAAAAGGCTTTTTCACTCGCTCTCATTTAGGAGGGGTTATTTGTCCCGACCATTGATGCGGGAATACATCACTCAATCTTATCATTATCTTGTGACAAGAGTTCGAATTTTCTTGCAATTAGTACGACCTTACCAATCTTAGAGATCTTTGACAAGGATTGTAATGTGGGTTTGGTCAATGGCTTAGCAAAAGGGACTCTTTGAGTCAAAGCAGGTCTCAAAAAGATGCAAGCAAAGTGCATGTAGTTGCAGAATTGGGGAGGCACTTATCCAGAAGAAAAGAATTGGGGAGGCAGGGGACAACCTTCCTGTTTGATGGTTCAACTTACGTTGTCAAGCAAGTCAATCAGAATCACTGCTAACACTTGACATCCGATATTGTTATTCTCTGCATCAAAAGCAGAAAAATTTCATCGGAATAGCTAGAAAGCAGTAGTGGTGCATATGGGACAGAGATGAAAAAGCTGACATCTTTCATTTTGATTTGGATCACTCAACGATGTTAGAACAAGGCTTTTGAAATCGCAGCTGTGCTTGTGTCTCCAAGGCATCTATTTATCCTAGTCCATACGGATATACGAGCAAAACCATAGTATACCAGCAAAGAATGTAAAATGACACATATTGATCAGCTGGCCAAACAGAAAGCTACAAAGAGATTCACCAGAAATCGAAGGAAACTTGCAACACCCGCAATGCTTTCGAAGAGGTCAGAAGCTTTAACCTCAAGAACAATATCTACCCTTTATATGCTACTAGTTACGGCCATTCTTCTCTTCGTAACAATTGGTGAGGTATCTTTAATCCCTTCGATAACAATAGATCCCAATATGTTTTGAGGGCTTGGCCTATCTTAATTGGATCTAGCTGCTACAAGGTCCATCGCCGTTCATGGCTAGGAATAGGAACGATACATAGGTGATTTTCACTTGTCCCCTGCTCTCCTTTCTTATGGTCGGGAGATAATTTGATGCCGAATTCTTGGGGACTCCTTAAGGCTTCCCATAAAGAGAACAAAGCCTTGAGTTGCCTCTTATACAAAACTAGCTTAGCTTCCTAGAGTACTAATAATTTGTTTCAAAGTGGTGATACAATTAAATTTACTGAATCCAAGCAGGGAACAGTCGAACAACTACGTCGCTCAGACTTCTGGCGTGAAACGCAGACCCACGGTCGGGCGCAGAAAATGTGGCCGTGCTCTTCCACCACGCCATACACGAGACCATGCCGCACGGATAATCATGGGAACGAGTTTGTGGTAAAACCACAGACAAAGCTTTCGAATGAGGTCCCGCAGCATATGCACGGAAAGCAACAGGAACAGCACGAACCAGAGGACAGAGTGGAAGGAATCGTGGAGCAGCAACCACGCGAGCGAAAACACCGATGTCAAACCAGTGAAGTGGAAGAGGAGGTGTGCTGCTCCATCACAAGAAAGAGCAGGGCCGCGAGGCGGTGGTGCCCAATTAGCGACACGCCCCAAAGAGAAATGCAGGAGGAGGCTGCAGATGGCGATCCGGGTGGCGAGGGGGTGGGTTTCCAAGGGTGAAATCGACTTCCCCTGGTAATCCACTTGGATGATGTTGACCAGGATTGAGACGATGGAGCTAAGGTCCATGGCGTTGTGAGGGATGAAATTCTTTTTGGCCAGGGTAAGGCACATGTTGCGAAACATTATATACTTTTTTTTTGGACCGACTAATAATGGTCAGTACCTTTAGAATACTGACCATTAATGGTCACTACCAGGAACTAACAGGTGACCTTTAGAGTACTAACCATTAATGGTCACTACCAGGAACTTGAACTAAAAAGTTCCTGGTAGTGACCATTAATGGTCAGTATTCTAAAGGTACTGACCATTATTAATCGGTCCACAAAAAAAGAGTATATAATGTTTCGCAACATGTGCCTCAGTCTCGATTCAAAAAAAGCGTATAAAATGTTTCACAATATCCAAAGTAGTGAGCATGGTAGTGTTGACTCAAATGAAAGAGTATAAAATGTTTTGCAACATCCAAAGTATAGAGTATTCAAATTGACCCCAAAGAAAAAGTATAAAATGATGTCCTCATTTTTCATCCCTCACGACACCTTGCAGCACCCAAAATAAAAACAATGTCCTGTGCCCAGATCCAAAAAAAAAAAGGGTTAATATCCTGAAAAATTTCAAACCGGTACACATGTGACAAATTTAATCAAAACTATTTTTTTTTACCACTAAAAACCCCAAATTGATACACCTGTGACAAATTTACCCCGACTGACTATAAAAAACCATAAACTGGTACATTTATGACAAATTTAACTTAACCTAATTTATTTGATCGCAAAAGACCCCAAACTAGTAAATTTGTAACAAATATACATTTCGCTAAATTGGATTAATACCACAAAAAAATCACAAAAATTATAAACTGTGACAAATGGATCATAAAATCCCAAATTGGTATACTAGTCAATTGTCACGTGTCATTTAACTTAATAATTTGACAGTAAAATTTAACGAAACTAATAAAGGGTAAATTTGTCACAAATGTATCAGTTTGCCAGGGTAAATTTGTCAAATGTATACTAATTTGGGGTTTTTGGTGGTCAAAAATAGTTTAGAATAAATTTGTCATCGATGTACCAGTTTAAGATTTTTCAAGATATTAACCCAAAAAAAAATTATGTCATGTGCCACTTTTCATGAAAATACAAATATCAAATGATGTCCCTACCCTCACCCCTAATGACGCCATGGAGTGAATGAAGGCCTTGAACTGTCCGATTTATTTTTTATTTGGTTATATTCAAAAGGGAGAAAAGTACCAAAGAAAACCATAAATCTATTGTATTTATTCAAATTTAGTCTTAAACCTTATAATTGTGCCAATTTAGTAATTCTGATTAATTTTGACTAAATATTGCTTATGTGGACGGTTGTAAAAAAAATTTATAATAATAATTTAATATTTTTTTCGAATTTTTACAATTCTTTTCCTTTCTTCTTCCTTTTGCCATTCATAGGCAATGGCCAAGTGGGTTGGCCTTATCAAATTTAGCCTAGGCGAGGGCGAGGGATCCCCTCCCCCGGCTAAGGCGGCCTCATCGAGGATTGCTCTCGCTCCGGTCAGCCGGTGATCCTCACCCAAGTGAGGCCAACCTGCTCGGCCGAGTCACATCGAATGACTTGCGTCTATATCAGTAATTTTCAATTAAAATTAGTTTTTTTTGTTAGAAATTAGTTTGAAAGATCGAATTAGCAAAAAATTATGATTAATTTGTTATAATTTAAAGATTTAGATTATGACACAAATGCAATAAATCTAAAACTTTTATGACATTTTTCCCCATTAAAGAGTCCTTGATTTGGCCAACATTTTCCCCCATGACCTATCCTCACCCCTAGCATAGTTCGCAATGTATATTGCGACATGAACATTTGTTTGTTGCCATGTTTACGCACAAACTCATTTATTTCTACGATTGTTGCGTATATTAAATCCTTCTAAAATACTTTTGAAGCAGTTGGATATCTTTTCGATGAAATATTGCAAAAATAGGTTTAAGACGCCTTGGATTGTTGATGGAAGCATGACTTTTTTATGGGCTAATTTCCTTGAAAGATGCCCAACTTTAATTTTAATCTCATTTTGCCATGATTTTCTTTTGAAAAATTCGCATTTTTAATTAAGATCTCATACTTGGACATGGGATCACCATTTGATGCCACATGGTCCAAACATTGCTGCGGTCGCATCGCCCCTAAGACCCTTGGGAAACACTCAGAGAGAGAGAGAGAGAGAGAGAGAGAGAGAGAGAGAGAGAGAGAGATTGATTATGTGGCTTTGTCTAATTCAATAAATGAGATTGAAAAGATAGATAGAGACCCGGGGGAGGGGGTGGTTGGGGGTTGTAGTCAATAATGGGGGTTTTAGCAAATTCAAAATTTTACCAAAAGAAACGTACAAATTAGATACATCTCAGATGAAAAATACATGTGCATCATAATCTTTATTTCATCCAAATTGAATAATAAATATCATCTTTTTGAGAAAATAGAAAAACAAGGTATAGGGGAGGAATATTTGTGGAAACTTTTAAAGAAGAGAGAGAAACGGGGGAAGGCCACGCGAAAGCACAGCGGGCGATGAGGGGTGAGTAAAAGGGGGAAGGAACGGGGAAGGAACGGGGAAGGGCATGAGTGAAAATCTGATGACTAAGTCTTGTTCACAAAGAAACTTCATTGGGATAGTCAATAAGGGAGACTTAGAAGTTTTTGAAGAGAGGTTAATGTATCCATACATGCGCACACCCCAGCAGGAGAGAATAAATATTAAAAAAAGAGAGAACTTTGCCGTCTTCTTCTTCTTCATTTTTTTTTTCTTTTTTTGCCTTGGAAAAAGGCCAAACAAGGGAGGAGCTTGATTAGTCTAATAAATTCAAAATTTAAGCAAAAGGAACATACAAATTAATGAAATGAAGATGATACACCATAAAGGAAAAATGTGCATGCATTATAATTTTTATTTCATCCAAATTGAATCATAAATGTCATCTTTTCGAGAAGACATAAAAAAACAAGGTATTGAGAAGGAATGTTTGTGGAAACCCTTAAAGAGGAGAGAGAAATAGGTGGAGGCCATGTGAAAGCACAACAGGGACAGGAACAGGGTTGAGTAAATGAATCGAGAACAATCTAGATTGCCCAAGAACCAATGATTTCTAAGGAAATCGGTTTGGTTCTCGTTTTAGGTGTAAACTACTCATCCGGACCAGATCAATAATATATATTACATTTAATTTTTAATTAAAAAATAAAAAATCTTAAATCCTAGGATTGATTAGTTTTTACGTTAGATAACAGCAAATGTGGCTGCGCTCTTCCACCATGCCATACGCGGAATTGAATCTCCATTCAAAGCGCCTTTCTATTTCCTAATTTGCCTTGGTGATCAGGCATTGAATCTCCTCAACCTGAGCGGAAGTTGTACTTGCTTGGAATGTCTCGCGTGCTGGTCTCCGATCTGCAGATCAGCCCCACAGCTGTAAATCGTGTCGATTCTTCTTTCACGAGTCATGCCCCGAATTTAGCATGCTGTCCGCACAAGAAAGCCCGTTTCACCAACAGCCCCTGCTTGAACACCTAGTAGGCGGACGATGAGGAGGATCGTTGTAGTTGCCATGCGTGTGAGCAGGCTTCCTTCTTGCTATCTGGATGGTTGAACGTTACTGCATGGCCCGATATATCTTTGTTTGCCTAGTTACAACGCTAAGCCTGACGACGATTCTAAGAACGTGACCATCCAACATTTTGCCCATTGGCATCTCCTCACAGCCCATCATGTCGGCACCAAAAGTCGAATCAAATGCAAAGCCTGCAAGGAGGTCTATGGTTGCTACACGGTGCATATTCTTAATTCACAAGAGCTGCGCCGAATCTACCCCAGAGAAGCAACGCCCGTTTTTCCATTTCGCCCATCAGCATCCACTGGTGTCCCCCCACGTGAAGCTCGAAACCAGAATCTAGTGCAAAGCTTATGAATAGAACATACTAGGTGAGTTCTATGCTTATCTGGATTGCCTCTTTTTCTGCAATTCACGCTCATCCACTGCCGCTGGAGCTAGGTCATATGAAAGATGGTGCGGGCAAGGCTTCTAATGAATATGTCAAAAGGTTTAGCCCGTCCCTGCCTGAAGCCGAGCTGCTCTTTTCTGCTTTAGAAATCATGTACTGAATTGCCCTCAGGCATGCAACACCCCGTTCACCCAGGCACATCCACTTTTCCCGTATCAGGAAGGAACGATCACTGACGCATGTGGTGAAGAGCATTGACGCTGTCTTTCACTGTGCAGAACGCGACTTTGACTTCAACATTCCATGCACTTTTGGAACGTCCACTTTGAAACATCAGCACCTCGAGCATCTACTCTTTCTTATATTAGATCTACTGACCCACGCTTCCTATGCAGTGTGTGGTAAATTTTGCACTTTCAACCTTCATGTTCTTGTGCAGTGCAGTCTTAATGTCAATCATGATGGCCTTCCACAATTACCACCAACGATAAAAGATCACCATCATCTCCATCAACTCGCACTTTGCAGTTAGTCCATCGAAGATTAGGCTGGCGAGCATTATTGTGACCTTTGAGATAGGTAGTTCCAGCTGCGATGAATGCCCTTGCGCATTGATTACTCATATTGAATGCGTTTTACCCCCGGTATGCTTTCATCACAGAGTGCTCTCTCACTAAACTGACATTAGCCAATGAAGAGATACAAGATGCTGCCTTGTGATTTGGTGAAAAGCCCGGTTCATTTTTTCTTTCTTTAGCATGATATATAGACTTATTCTCCACAATAAGTTATAATCAACAGAAATACGGTAATACCAATTTTTTTTTTTTTAAATAATAGAAGTACCTGAAGACCCTGCTATTGCTGAACAAGATGAAAAAATTGCAATTCTGTGGGAAAAAGCGGACTGAGTAAGCACACAACTGAAGGTACTAAAAAAATAACGGGCAATGCTGGTCTCAAAAAGATGCAAGCGAAGCGCACATAGTTGCAGAGGTGGGGAGGCACTTATCCAGAGGAAAAGATTGGAGACAACCTTTCTGTTTGATGTTTCAGCTTACGTTCCTAAGCAAGTCAATCAGAATCACTGCTAACACTCGACATCTGAGATTGTTATTCTCTGCAGCAAAAGCAGATAAATATCATATTTTTGAGTGTGAGACTTGTTTGCTTCATGTTATGAATTAATGTACTAACATTGTGATGCATAAATTGATTACGAATCAACTTGGCAGGAAGCTTGCAGGTCATTATTTCCTCGAAAAATGAATATCAGATGTGTGTAGTTTGTACAGATTAGTCTCAAGCTTTTGCATTCTATCTATATGGCTTGGCATTCATGAACTGCAAATTCTTTTCCAGCACATGAAGATGGCAAAAGTTCAGTTCTAACATCTGCAGTCTACCAAAATTCGGTTACTTTGGACTAAAGCCTCCCAAAAAAGAATCTATATTTCAGCGTTCTTTTCTCACCTTGGCCCTGGTAACTTGAATCTCTGACTGAAGCAACAATTCTAGCTCCTGGACGAAAACCAATCAACCAATGAGACAAAATAGTCTTAGATTGCATTATTCAGATCCAAGAGCTTCTGGATACATACAGGGTACATCACAAAAGAAGTCATTGTCTTTATAAATCTTATTTGCTTGTTGACGCATTCGCTGGGACAAAGATCTAGTTGTCACCTCTCAGAGGTAAAATGCTGACTATATGATGTAACCAATCTGTCTTTCCGCTATGACAAACTCAAACATTATTATCATCAGAATAGCTAAGAATAGCTAGTTCTGCTTCTGGAGGCACTAAGGACTCGGTTTTTTACCATTTCGACCATCAGCATCCACTGGTCTTCCACATGCAGCTCGACTGCAAAATCAAGTGCAAAGCTTGTGAAGGGAACATATAGGTGAGGTCTGTCTATAATTGTCTTGATTGCCTCTTCTTTCTCCACTGCACCATCATTCTCTGCCGCTGGAACTGTCATATGAAGGATGTTGTGTGCAAGGCTTGTGTTGAATGTGTCAAATGTTTAGCCTATCACCGGGCGGAGCAGAGCTGCTCTTCTCTGCTCTATAGATTATGTGCTGAATTGCCTCAGATGCAACGACCTGCTCACCCTGCACATCCTTTTTCTTCTCGTATCAGGAGGAGCACTGTTAATGTATTTCGTGAAGAGCATCGACGCTCTGTCTTCACTGCACAGAAGTGACAAGGACTTCAACACTCCATGCACTTTTGAAAGGCCCACTTTGAAACATCACCTCCACAAGCATTTACTCTTTCTTATTTGAAATCTACCTAACTGTGCCGCTATGAAGTGTCTGGTAAATTTTGCAGGTTCGGTTTTTGCAGTTGTGTGCAGTGCAATCTTAATCATCACAGATTGCCTTCCTTTACAGTAAAATATTGCCACTAACTTCCATCAACTCACACTTTACCATCAACTCACACTTTACGCTTTGCTCATTGAAGATAATTCCAGTGAGTAGTACTACTGTGCCTTTTGCAATAAGACAAAGGAGCATGAATCGAGGTGCTCATGACTCTGATCAGTGCCTTCACTCATTGACTACTCATATCGAATCGTTTTACCATGGTGCGCTTGAATCACAGTAGTGCTCTCTTTCTAAACAAACTTTAGCCAAAATTGGATACAGGATGCTGCCATGTGAGGTGAATAGCCATGTTCCTTTTTAACATCATATATATAGACTCATCTCCATGATAAGTAATAATCAACAGAAAATGCGCTAATACCAAATAGTGTTTAGTACAAGTTGCTGGAATAGTGCAAGTGCCTAAAGACCCTGCTATTGCTGAACTAGATGAAAAAAATTACAATTCTGCAGGAAAAAGTGGGCACATAATTGGAAGTACTCAAGAAAAGACGCACAATGCTGGTCTCCAAAAGCCAGAAGCAAAGTGCATGTAGTTGCAGAGTTGAGGAGGGACTTACCAAAATGAAGAGAATACAGTAGTCAGGGGAACCTACCTTTCTGGTTGATGTTTCAACTTACGTTCTCATGCAAGTCAATTGGATTCGCTACTTCAGTTGACATCCAAGATTGTTGTTCTCTGCAGTGAAAACAGATTTAAAATCATATTTTTGAACTGGAAGACTTTTGTGCTTTGTGTCATATATCGAAGTATTAACATTGGGATGCATAATTTGATTATGAATCAATTTATCAGGAAGCTTGCTGGTCTAATTCTTTCCACAAATATGAACATTGGATGTCTGTAGTTTGTACAGACAAGTCTTGAGCTTCTGCATACTATCTATCTAGCTTTGCATTCATGAACTGGAAATTCTTTTCCAGCACATGACGATGCGAAAAGTTTTGTTCTAACATCTACAGTCTGCCAAAATTCAGTTATCTCGAACTAAAGCCTCTTGAAAAAAGAAAAATTCTACATTCAGCATTCTTTTTTCATGTTGGCCCTGGCAACTTGAATGTCCAACTGAAGCAACAATTCAAGCTCCCAGCCAAAAACCAATCAGCCAGTGAGACAACGTAGTCTTAGATTGCAAATTGATGCATTTGCCACAGCAAATTTCTAATTGTCACCTCTCAGAGGTAAAATGAAGACTATATGATGCAACGACTCTCATTCTGCTACAACTATATTATCATTGGAATAGCTAGAAAGCAGTAGTGGTGCATATGGGACAGAGATGAAAAAGCTGACATCTTTCATTTTGATTTGGATCACTCAACAATGTTAGGACAAGGCTTTTGAAATCGCAGCTACGTTTGTGTCTCCGAGGCATCTATTTATCCTAGTTCATATGGATATACGAGCAAAACCATAGTATACCAGCAAAGAATGTAAAATGACACATATTGATCAGCTGGCCAAACAGAAAGCTACAAAGAGATTCACCAGAAATCGAAGGAAACTTGCAACACCCGCAATGCTTTCAAAGAGGTCAGAAGCTCCTCAAGAACAATATCTACCCTTTATATGCTACTAGTTACGGCCATTCTTCTCTTCGTAACAATTGTTGAGGTATCTTGAATCCCTTCGATAACAATAGATCGCAATATCTTTTGAGGGCTTGGCCTATCTTAATTGGATCTAGCTGCTACAAGGTCCATCGCCGTTCATGGCTAGGAATAGGAACGATACATAGGTGATTTTCACTTGTCCCCTGCTCTCCTTTCTTATGGTCGGGAGATAATTTGATGCCGAATTCTTGGGGGACTCCTTAAGGCTTCCCATAAAGAGAACAAAGCCTTGAGTTGCTAGCTTAGCTTCCTAGAGTACTAATAATTTGTTTTAAAGTGGTGATACAATTAAACTTACTGAATCCAAGCAGGAACAGTCGAACAACTACTTCGCTCAGACTTCCGGTGTGAAACATAGACCCACCGCCGGGCACAGAAAAAGTGGCCGCGCTCTTCCACCACGCCATACATAAGACCACGCCGCACGGATAATCATGAGAACGAGTTTGTGGTAAAACCACAGACAAAGTTTTTGAATGAGGCCCTGCAGCAGATGCACAGAAAGCAACAGGAACAGTACGAACCAGAGGACGGAGTGGAAGGAGTCGTGAAGCAGCAACCACGCGAGCGAAAACACTGATGTCAACCCGGCGAAGTGGAAGAGTAGGCGCGCTGCTCCATCACAAGAAAGAGCAGGGCCGTGAGGTGGTGGTGCCCGATTAGCGACACGCCCCAAAGAGAAATGCAGGAGAAGGCTGCAGATGGCGACGCGGGTGGCGACCGGGTGGGTTTCCAAGGGTGAAATTGACTTCCCCTGGTAATCCACTTGGATGATGTTGACCAGGATTGAGACGATGGACGAAAGATCCATGGCGGGGCATGGTGAGGGATGAAAAGACGGGACGTCATTTTATACTCTATATTTTCGATGGTGCGAAATATTTTATACTCTGAATTCACCAACTCATCATTTTATACTCTTATATTTTGGATGGTGCGAAATATTTTATACTCTGAATTCACCAACTAATGACGTCCCGTCTTTTCATCCCTCAGCACTCAAAATAAAATAAAAAAAATCTCCTGTGCCCAGACCAAAAAAAAAAATCATGTCCTGTGCCACTTTCCATGAAAAAACAAATATCAAATGATGTCCCTACCCTCACCCCTTACGACGCCATGGAGTGAACGAAGGCCTCGAACTGTCCAATTTATTTTTTATTTGGTTATATTCAAAAGGGAGAAAAGTGCCGAAGAAACCATAAGTCTATTGCATTTATCCAAATTTAGTCATAAACTTTAAAATTGGGCAAATTTAGTAATTCCAGTTAATTTTTTTCTGGATATTGCTTATGTGGACAGCTGTAAAAAAAATTATAATAATAATTTAATATTTTTTTTCGATTTTTAACAATTTTTTTTCCTTTCTTCTTCATTTTGCCATTCATAAGCAATGGCGGAGCCAGCTGGCCTCACCAAATCTAGCTTGGACGAGGGCGAGGGCTCCCCTCGCCCAACCCTCGCGTAGGCCAAGGCGGCCTCATCGAGGATTGCTCTTGCTTTGGTGATCCTCACTTAAGTGAGGCAACCTGCTCGGCCGAGTCACGTTGAATAACCAATATCTATATCAATAATTTTTCATTTAAAATTAGTTTGAATGATTGAATTAGCAAAAATTTATGATTCAATCGTTATAATTTAAAGATTTAAGATTAGATTGACACAAATGTAATAGATTTAAAAAATTTATGACATTTTTCCCCATTAAAGAGGGCTTGATCTGGCCAACATTTTCCCTCCATGACCTATCCTCACCCCTAGCATAGTTCACAATATATTGTGACATGAGCATTTGTTTGTTGCCATGTTTTAAGCACGGACTCATCTATTTCTATGATTGTTGCATATATTAAATCCTCCTAAAATACTTTCGAAGCAGGTGGATATCTTTTCGATGAAATGTTGTGAAAATAGGTTTAAGACGCCTTGGATTGTTGATGGAAGCATGACTTTTTTATGGGCTAATTTTCTGAAAAGATGCCCAACTTTAATTCTAATCTCATTTTGCCTTGATTTTCTGTTAAAAAAATTCGCAACTTTAATCAAGATCTCATACACGCGCACCTGGACATAGGATCATCACTTGATGCCACATGGTCCAACCATTGTTGCGGTCGCATCGAAGCCTCCCTAAGACCCTTGGGAAACTCAGAGAGAGAGAGAGAGAGAGAGAGAGAGAGAGAGAGTTGGGGCGGGGGGTTGTAGTCAATAATGGGGACTTGGAAGTTTTTGAAGAGTGGTTTATGTGTCCATGCATACGCACAGCCTAGTAGAAGAGAATAAATATGATAAAAACAGAGAATTCTTCTTCTTTTGCCTCGAAAAAAGGACTTGAACCAATTCAAATCAGGGTCGGACCTTGATTAGTATAATAAATAAATTTTAGCAAAAGAAACATACAAATTAGTGGAATGAAGATGATACATCATAGATGAAAAATACGTGTGCATCATAATCTTTATTTCATCCAAATTGAATCATAAATATCATTTTTGAGAAAAAAAAAAAAAAACAAGGTATAAGGAAGGAATATTTGTGAAACTTGCAAAACAGTGATAAGTTATGTTCTTTTGTTCCAAGAGTAGATTTGAAGCAAAAATCCGTTTGGTAAAATTTTTGTTCCTGAAAATAAATTTCTATTTTTTTGTTCCAACAAGTAGATTTGAAACTAAATCAAGAAGTAAAAAAAGTTGATTATTTATTCTCGGGAACAATTTTAGAATTAACAAATCCATTTTCTCTCTTTTATTTTCTTTTTTTATTGTTCTTCTTATCTCTTTATTCTTCTTCAACTGCCGTCACCACCGCCGTTACTGTCCATTGCCGCCGCTGTTTGTTGCCCATTGCCGTCAGTCGCCGGTGGTTGGGGACTGGTTGGGTAAGATCCGGCGAGCTCGTTAGAGGCTTGCCTAGCCATCGGCGAGGCTGGCTAGGCGGGCCTCCCCCATGCCTCCCCCAACCACTGGCAAGTCTCGCCTGGTCGAGCAAGGCTCAACCTCCAATGAGGTCTCCGGCCCTCGTTTGGCCGGTTGCCAATCATCCCAAGGCTGGCAACCGGCAAACTGGCGACCGACAACCTTGAAGAAAAAAAGAAGAAGAGAAAGAAAGGAAAAAAAAAAAAAAAAAAAAATTATTTAAAATTAAAAGAAAATTTGAAGTATAAATTTTGAGAATGGTGCCAAACACAATTATATTTCAGAAATTGAAATTTTAGACAGTTACTAAATTGTTTAAAATGTTTAGAAATTATTCCCAAGAACCGAATAAAAAATAATAATTTCTGATCAGAAATTGTTCTCAGAATTGGAAGCGTTACCAAATGCGCCCAAAGTCTTGTTCACAAAGAAACTACATTAGGATAGCCAATAAGGGAGACTCCGAAGTTTTTGAAGAGGTTTATATATACATACATGCGCACACCGACAAGAATAAATATTATAAAAAGAGAGCTTTGCCTTCTTCTTTTTTTGCCAAGAAAATGATTAAACAAGGTAAGACCTTGATTAGTCTAATAAATTCAAAATTGAAGCAAAAGGAGCATACAAATTAGTGGAATGAAAATGATATAATGCACATGAAAAATGTGCATGCATTATAATCTTTATTTCATCCAAACTGAATCATAAATGTCATATTTTCGAGGAAAAAAAAAGACAAGGTATTGAGGAGGAATATTTGTGGAAACTCTTAAAGAGGAGAGAGAAATGGGTGGAGGTCATGTGAAAGCACAACTAGAGACGAGGAGCAAGGTTGTACAAATGAACTAAAAACCAATGATTTCTAAGGAAATCGGTTTGGTTCTTGTTGTAGGTGTGGAACAGCTCACCCGAACCAAACCGATAATATATATTATATTTAATTTTTAATTAAAAAATGAAAAATCATAAATTCTAGGTTTGATTAGTTTTTATGTTAGATAACGGCAAATGTGGCTGCGCTCTTCCACCATGCCATACGCAGGAGCGTGCCGCACGGATAATCATGATAAGAAGTTTGCGGTAAAACCACAGCCGGAGTGTTTTTGAATGAGGCCCCGAAACAGACTCACGAAAAGCAACAAGAACAGCACGAACCAGAGGACGGAGTGGAAGGAGTCGTGGAGCAATAACCACGCAAGCGAAACACCGATATCAAACCGATGAAGTGGAAGAGGAGGCACGCTGCTCCATCACGAGAAGGAGGAGGGCCGCTTGACAGTGGTGCCGATTAGCGACGTGCCGGATTAGCGACACACCTGAAAAAGAAATGTAGGAGCAGGCTGCAAATGGTGATGTGGGTGGCAACCGGGTGGGTTTCAAAGGGTGAAGGCAACTTCCCCTAGTGTTTCACTTGGATGAAGTTGACCACGACAGATATAATGGAGGTAAGATCCATGGAGTTGTGAGGGGCGACGATGGGAGCATCATTTATACTTCTATTTATATGGAAGGGAATCATGGTCCACATACATCCAAATTCACTTTTGATGCGGTGATTTGGCAATGGTCCACACATCCACATTCACTTTTGGTGCGGTGTTTTGCCGAAACATCGGGCTCCAAAATTTAATTTTGGCAGTGGTCCAAAGACATCCAAATTCACTTTTGGTGCAGTGTTTTGCCGAAACACCGAACTCAAAAATTTGATACAAGGCACCAAAAGTCAATTTGGATGTCTGCGGACCATGATTCCCTTCCGGACACCAAAAAGTGATTTGGGGCCATGGAAAATTTTTAATAATAATATAATATATATTTTTATTTTGTCTAATTTTTTTCCTTTCTTCTTCCTTTTGCCAGTCATAGACAATGGCCAAGCAAGCTAGCTTCACCAAGTTTGGCTTGGGCGAGGCTGACTCTTGCAAGGCCTCACCTAGGCACAGGTGAGGGCTCAACCTTTTCTAGGAATGATACGGAGTGGCAAGCTTGACTAGGATCACTCTCGTTTGGCTAGGCCTCACCCGTGGTGGGCGACGGCGACCCTCACCCAAGTTGAGGCCAGCCCGCCCAACAATGGCCAAGAAGAATGAAGGAAAAAAAGAAAATAATAATAATAACAATAAATAAAAAAAATATTGCATTACTATAAAAAAAAATTATCCATATTAGGGCAGGCATGTCATGTAGGATAGCCAATGTCCATGTCAGTAATTTCTGATCAAAATTAGTTAAGATGATTAAATTGATATTAGGTCAAATTGACACAAATATAATAGATTTAGAATTTTTCTGACATTTTTCCTATTAAAAAAAGTGATGTGCCCAAATTTAATTTCAAGTGACCTATCCTCACTCCACATAGGATCCATCAGTACATAATAACCTAAAAGATTTATCTTCATGAATAAAGTTGCAAGAAACGGGCTTGCAAAAAATAATAAATAAGAGCAAAACATTAACCCCAAGCCCGAGTGTCTCGTTTTAGCCCTTTCTTTAGTCTTGCTTCGTTGCAAGATAAATTACAAGAGCAGAAAGAAAGAAAACAGAGCCTGGCCAAGAAGAACGAAAAAAAAAGAAAAGAAAGAAGGAAAGCAGAGTTCGGAGAAACCGAGAAAAAGAGAGTGGAAACAAAGGGGGCTTTCGCTCCATGCACGCTTGGGAGAGCTTGACAAGACTGATTAATTATATTTGGTAGCAACAATTTTAATTTATCTAATTGGAGGAATTTTCGTAATTAAGCTATAAATTATGATTCTTCAAATTATGCTGTGTAAACAACAAGAGAGAAGGATACATTCCGGGATGCTTCACGTTCTCTGAATGTGTTTTGTTTCCCGAAACTAGCTGAAAGTACTGCAACATTTTTGCTAAATTGCTCTTGCATGTTCCTTGTTAACTTGTTATCTTGCAATTAGTTTTGCTATGGCCGCATAGCATTTTCTGATTTTCCTCTTGCCTTTGATCCAGGAGTTCTGATATTGGTAGCAATTTACTTGTTTCGGGTAAGTTGGTGTATTGAAGTATGTAATGTACCTCTTGACCTTTCCATGGCTTTTTTGCTACTGGTGACAGTAGCAGCTAAAGCAATTGTACCACTAGAATTTGGTTTACAATCCGACTATTGTAGCTCCTAATAAAGTTAGGTTAGAATAGAACAGCTTCCAAGAACCTTTTGATATGAGCTCTACACAGCTCTAGTTTTTCTCTTTCAAAATGTAGTTCTTTCTAACATTTGGATAGGTTTACTTATTATTATTTGGAAGAGTACTTCCCTGTTTTGTTTGTTCTTTTTTGAAATGTTCTCCTGGATTTTAGTCTTCATTGTTTTATACAAATGCCAACTTTTAACTTGTGGATCTAATCAGTTTAAATGGCTGAAGTCGTAGGTTATATATGTAAATTGGGTTTGTAACAACTTAGATCTATATTTTGTTTTCAAGAGTAAACAATGTGGACCATTATTAAATTTTTGAAAATGAAATTGAGATTTATTCAAAGATAATAAAATTGCAAGTTTAATTGTAACTACTTTGGTGAACCTTATCGACTTAATTTACGAAGCATCATATTATATGCAACTGTTTTTCGATAATGTGGAATTCAAGATTGCTGCAGAACATGCACATTTATGGATAAATTGATGACTAGAACAAGGTAGATTTGGCTCATCCCATTTGTATGAATTATATTGAATAGCATATGTAAACATTACTTTTAGATATAAGGTGAATTTAGATTTCTAGACTATTAAGTTATGTCAAGTTACATCCATTTTAACAATTTATAAAACTGTCATCTTAATATTGTCTTAAGTGAGTTACTTTTACAGTAAGTTGACAAAAACTTTATAATAAATGTATAGACAAGCTGAAGGTGAGTGTACCTTTATGACATTTTACAATGTTTGTAGTTCTATTTATTAGTTGTTATATGGGAAATTATATTATAATTGCAGCTGGCTACTAAATGAAAAAATGAAATGAAACTTTTCATGGGCCACTTTAGTTTTATTAACAGCATAAATAATATTAAAAAAATTGTACAAATTAGCGCAGAAATACAACATCAAATAATACGGGAGTGACGTACAATTCATTTCATCCCGTTTGCTTCGTGTTGATATCACTCAGCAACTATAACTCCATTCAAAGCGCCTTTTTATTTCCTAATTTGCCTTGGTCATCATGCATTGAATCTCCGGAACCTGAGCGGAAGGTTAAGCTAGCTTGGAATGTCTCGCGAGCTGGCCCAAGAATTTAGCATGCTGTCTGCCCGAGAAAACCCGTTTCACCCACGGGCCCCGCTTGAACGCCTAGTAGGCGGACAATGAGAAGGACCGTCGTAGTTGCCATGCATGTGAGCAGGCTTCCTTCTTGCCATTCGGATGGTCAAGCGTTACTGCATGGCCTGATATTGCTTCGTCTGCCTAGTCACAAGTCTACGGCGCTCAGACTTTCTGCATGAAACACTGATCCACGACCGGCATGGCGAAAATGGCCACGCTCTTCCATCATGCCATGCACGAGACCTTGCCACACGGATAATCATGAGGACAAGTTTGCGGTAAAACCACAGACAAAGTTTTTGAATGGGGCCACGCAACAGATTCACAGAAAGCACTGGGAACAGCACGAACCGGAGAACGGAGTGGAAGGAGTCTTGGAGCAGCAACCACGTGAGTAAAAACACCAATGTCAAACCGTTGAAGTGGAAAAGGAGGCGCGCTGCTCCATCACAAGGAGGACGGTCACGAGAAGCAATGCCTGCTTAGTAACACGCCCCAAAAAGAAATGCAGGAGCAGGCTGCACATGGCGACGCCAGTGGTGACGCGGTGGGTTTCAAAGGGTGAAATCAATTTCCCCTGGTATTTCACTTCGATGAAGTCGATCAGGATAGAGACAATGGACGTAAGATCCATGGCGCCGTAAGGGGTGAAGGCAGGGACTTCACTGGTGGTTCTTAAATACCACAGTTTGAAACTGTGACTTTGAAAGCTGTGAAAAAGTGGAGACTTCTCCACTTTTTAACAGCTTCAGACTGTCGTATTTTATTCCATTTCGCAGTCCCTGCCTTCACCGCCACCGCTGGAGTGCAGGAAAGCCTTTGAACTTTCCTATTTATTTTTCCTTGGATTAGAAAAGAGAAAAAAAGACTTTCTTCTGTCCCTCTCCCTTTTCTCAGCAGAGCGTGCCCTTGTCTGACACAGTTCGCATCAATAGGTAATAACCTGAAATATTCATGCGCATGAATAAAGTTTCAATAATCGGGCTGGCAAAAAATAATGAACAAGAGCAAAACAGTAAACCCAAGACCAAGGGTGCGTTTGGGAAGATTTTGGGAAAAAGTCATTGAGAAAATGTAAAGAACCTTAAATTAAATAAGATTTTCAAAATGTAAAGTGTGTTTGGTAAATCGTATTTGTAAAAGTCCATTGTGAAGTATCTTTGGGCTAAATAGTGTTTGGATAAATTAAATTTGCAAAAGACTTTTGTTATTAAAAAAAAAAAAAGGAAAAAAATCAAAGTTGGCCGGCCAAGGTTTTTGCTAGTTACCGTCGGCCAAGGGCTTCGCTAGTTACCGCCAGCGAAGGGTAGGTAGTGCAGCGAGGGGGAGGCGGTGTGGCAAAGGGCAGCGTCCGACAACCTCCGCGGAGCGGGGGGTCGTGCGACGGCGCAGCGAGGGTCGCAGTGATTCGACCACATGCCACGTCCCCTCCCCTTTTTAAAGTTGGGTTAATCTCTTGAAAAATCCTAAACTGGTACACCTATAACAAATTTATCACATACTATTCTTTTTTACATTAAAAAATTCCAAGCTAGTACACTTGTATCAAATTTGCCTCGATTGACTATAAAAACCATAAACTGGTACATTTATGACAAATTTGCCCCAAACTAATTTATTTGATTGCAAAAAAAATCCAAAATTGGTAAATTTGTGATAAATATACCATCTGCTAAATTGGATTAAGACCATAAAAAAAATCACAAAAATTGTAAACTATGACAAACGGAGCGTAAAATCCCAAATCGGTATACCACCAACCGTCACGTGTCATTTAACTTAATAATTTGACAATAAAATTTAACGAAAACTAACCGAGGGTAAATTTATCACAAGTGTACCAGTTTGGGGTAAATTTGTTAAGGTATACTAGTTTGGGGTTTTTTGTGGTAAAAAAAATAGTTTTAGGTAAATTTATCATATGTATACAAGTTTAGGGTTTTTCAAGGTATTAACCCTTTAAAGTTT
Source organism: Eucalyptus caleyi (assembly GCA_014182885.2). Lineage (NCBI taxonomy): Eukaryota > Viridiplantae > Streptophyta > Magnoliopsida > Myrtales > Myrtaceae > Eucalyptus > Eucalyptus caleyi. The sequence goes on along the minus strand of CM024469.2, from coordinate 9,123,540 downwards.
ATAGTTTATTGGAATAAATTTTTGGGTTAATACCTTGAAAAACCTACTTGTAACAAATTTATCGAATACGACGACCATTTCCTTTTTGTCCTTGTACTCATAAACCTTGTGAACAAAAATACCCCTTTAAGTTTGGAGATGGCTTGGGCCAGCAGCAACTTGGGCTCAAACGCATGCGACAGTGATGGCTAAGCAACGGGAACCACGTGGGCTGCATTACTATTTTTGGAGATTGGATCCAGCAGTAGGCTTAACTACCACATGCCACGTCCCCTCCCCTTTTTAAGGTTGGGTTAATCTCTTGAAAAATCCTAAACTTGTACATCTATAACAAATTTATCACATACTATTCTTTTTTACATTAAAAAAATTCCAAACTGGTACACTTGTATCAAATTTGCCTCGATTGACCAAAAAAACCATAAACCGATACATTTATGACAAATTTGCCCCAAACTAATTTATTTGATTGCAAAAAAATCCAAAACTGGTAAATTTGTGATAAATATACCATTTGCTAAATTGGATTAAGACCATAAAAAAAAATCACAAAAATTGTAAACTATGACAAACGGAGCGTAAAATCTCAAATTAGTATACCGGTCAACCGTCACGTGTCATTTAACTTAATAATTTGACAATAAAATTTAACGAAAACTAACCGAGGGTAAATTTATCACAAGTATACCAGTTTGGGGTAAATTTGTTAAGGTATACTAGTTTGGGGTTTTTTGTGGTAAAAAATAATTTTAGGTAAATTTATCACATATATACAAGTTTAGGGTTTTTCAGGGTATTAACCCTTTAAAGTTTATGGTTTATTGGAATAAATTTTGGGTTAATACCTTGAAAAACCTACTTGTAACAAATTTATCGAATACGACGACCATTTCCTTTTTTGTCCTTGTACTCATAAACCTTGTGAACAAAAATACCCCTTTAAGTTTGGAGATGGCTTGGGCCAGCAGCAACTTGGGCTCAAACGCATGCGACAGTGATGGCTAAGCAACGGGAACCACATGGGCTGCATTACTATTTTTGGAGATTGGATCCAGCAGTGGGCTTAACTACCACATGCCACGTCCCTTCCCCTTTTTAAAGTTGGGTTAATCTCCTGAAAAATCCAAAACTGGTACACCTATAACAAATTTATCCCATGCTTTTTTTTTTTTTTTAACATAAAAAAATTTCAAGCTGGTACACTTGTATCAAATTTGCCTCAATTGACAATAAAAAAAAACCATAAACTGATACATTTATAATAAATTTGCCCCAAACTAATTTATTTGATCGCAAAAAATCCAAAACTGGTAAATTTGTGATAAATATATCATTTGCTAAATTGGATTAAGACCATAAAAAAATCACAAAAATTGTAAGCTATGACAAACGGAGCGTAAAATCCCAAATCGGTATATCTATCACAAGTGTACCAGTTTTGGGTAAATTTGTTAAGGTATACTAGTTTGGGGTTTTTTGTGGTAAAAAAAAATAGTTTTAGGTAAATTTGTCACATGTATACAAGTTTAGGGTTTTTCAAGGTATTAACCCTTTAAAGTTTATGGTTTATTGGAATAAATTTTTGGGTTAATAGATTGAAAAACCTACTTGTAACAAATTTATCAAAAACTATTTTTTTTATCACCAAAAACCCTAAACTGATATACCTTTAACAAATTTACTCAAAATTGGTATACTTGTGACAAATTTACCCTCTGTTTGTTTTTGTTAAGTTTTACCGTCAAATTATTAAGTTAAATGACACGTGACAGTTAACTGGTATATCAATTTGAAATTTTACGCTCCATTTGTCACAGTTTATAATTTTTGTGATTTTTTTGTGGTATTAATCTAATTTAGCGGAAGGTATATTTATCACAAATTTATCAGTCTGAGGTTTTTTGCGGTTGAATAAATTAGTTTGTGGTAAATTTGTTATAAATGTACCAGTTTAGAGCTTTTTTTTATGGTTAGTGGGGTAAATTGATCACAAGTATACAAATTTGGAGTTTTTCAGGGTATTGATCCTAAATTTTTTAAAGTTTTGCGCACTACTAAGAAATACTTTTTGAATTACTATGTTTGGCAATGGATTTCGCCTTTCTCCGTCCATCTTTTGGCTTTATGATTTCTTGGGGAACGTTTGGTAACTATTCTATTCTTGTTTTCTAATTTTATTCCCTAGGCGAGTTTCTCAACATTTGAAGATGTTTGATAATTATTTAAAATTTCTATTCTCGGAATAAAAATGCATTTGACACGGTCCTCAAATTCTTGTGTAGTTTAGAATTTCTATTAATTTTGAAATAATTCTATCACATTTTTCTTTTTCCTTTTTCTTTTTTACATTTTCTTCTTCTTCTTTTTCTTCCTTTAGCTTGTTGCCAGTCTCGGTCACTACCAATAATTGGCTAGACGAGGGTCAGCAACCTCGTCAAAGCGTCACCAGCCTAATCCTCATCCAGATTTGGTGAGATTGAGCTCGCTTAACCACCAATAAGGCTCGACCTCATCAAGGGTTAGTGACACTTCGGCAAGGTTGTCAGCCCTCGTTTGGTTGATCATGGGCCTTGGTTGAGATTGACGACCAATAAGAGGAGGAGGAAGAAGAAGAATAAAAGAGAAGAGAAAAAAATAAGCTCGATTGTAGAGTTGTTCTCGAGAACAAACAATCAACTTTTTTTTACTTTTTGATTCTGTTCTCAAGAACAAAAATCTTACCAAATAGAATTATGTTCTTTTTTTGCTTGGAGGAACAAAAAAAATGAAATATTTACCGTTTGGCCGATTACCAAACAAGACCTTAATACTTCGAAAGAGTTTTCCGTTGAAAGTAAGCTCACTTGAATTAGAGTTCTAAGATGAGGTCGACTTTGTTGGCAAAGTAACTATTCATAGGTCTTTCATCAAATGGACAATTTGACTCAAAGATATGGTATCGCCTACTAAAATTTTAGTCAATTTTAGTTGATACGTAAGTTTGACATATAGTTGATCTTCGATTGGACTTTGAAACTTTCTAAGTAGCGTAACCTCTGATTTGGATTTTGGTTAGGGGTGAGCTGCGATCTTTCACAAATTTTTGAACTCATATTTTGAAAGTGATATGGATTTGATAAATTATAAGTTGTAAAAGGCATTGCATGATATAATTTTGTAAAAACCAAAAATAGTAATGTCTCAAACATATTTGCTGCGTAAAACTAGACGGACCATTTACTACTCTTTTGGTATTTGAAATTTGAATGAATATTAAGTGATATTACTCATATTTGGTTTTGTTGTACATTAGACATTGCATTTGGATAAAGGAGTCTCTAGTATTATATATTTGCTTAGGAAATATTTAGGTTATTTACTAAGCTATGATTGCTCACACTATTTATTCCAAATCTTTTCAAATTTTTTCAACTGAAGTAGGATGTGAGCATTATCGACGGGAAATTTTTTACAGTTGCATTTTAGACATGAGTTTAGATATTTGTATATGTTTGAGATGACATTTGTGGAGTTTAATTGAGTTTGAAGACACTTTTTTATGAATTTCAGAATTCTTGATTCTATCACCAACTCACCGTTTTATCAAGTACATAGATGAATATATGTTTTGATAACATGTTTACATTAGTTTGTAATTGAGGCTGCGTCCTTTGAATGAGAGCACGGCGGTGTTGATTTTCCTATTCTGTAGAGTTGAGGGGTGACAAAAAGATAAGGATAGATCTTATTCACAATATCAACAAAATGAAAACATACATCAATATATCATTATTGTTTCTCTAATTCATTAGAATCTTACCAATTTCATTATGCAATAATAGCTGCTTATCCCTTTTTCTAATTACCCATTTATAGTGCAAAATATATATCGCAACATGAGCATTCTCTTGTCCAGTTGCTACCTAGACCCACTGAATAGGTCCAATTTAGGTTGCTCCTATTTTTTCGGTATGTCTTGCCATGTTTTATGCACGAAGTCGCCTATTTCTACAATAGTTGGATATACTAAATTCTACTAAAATGCTTTTGAAGTAGTGAACATTTTTTCTTGCTCAAATATTGCAAAAATAGGCTTGTATCTTAACAGAAGATTGTATTTTATTCGGTTTGAGATATCTTGGACTGTTGATGGAAGCATGAATTTTTATGGGCTAATTTCTTTAAAAAAATCCCAAATTTTAATTTTAATTTCAATTCTACCTCTAACTCTCTCTCTCTCTCTTTTTTTTTTAAACAAAAAAATCCAACTTCCCCATTTCGGCCTACGATTGGACAGAGGATAATCATGTAACGCCACATGGTCCAACCAATACTGTGTGAACGCTTAAGCTTCCCCTAAGACCCTTTGGAAACTGAGTGTCGATGCTCTGTTGTAAACTTTGTAGGTTCGAATTTTACAGTTTCTGCATTGCAATCTTAATCATCACAGATTGCCTTCCACCACAGTAAAAGATTCCCATTAACTTCCATCAACTCACACTTTACGCTTTGATAAAATGATACCAGTTAGTACTACTGTGACCTTTGCAAGAAGACAAGGGACCTGAATCTCGGTGCTTACGACTGCAATGGAAGACCTTGCCCATCGATTACTCATATCAAATGCGTTTTACCCACGGTGCATTTTCATCCCAGAAGTGCTCTCTTACTAAATAGACTTTATCCATCTAATGGATACAAGATGCTGCCAGCGCCATTTGCTGGGGTGAATAGCCTTGTTCCTTTTTAACATCATATATATACAGACTCATCCTCCACAATAAGTAATAATTAACAGAAAACTTGCTAGTACCAAATACAGGTTGCTGGGATAGTGGAAGCGCCTGAAGATCCTGCCGTGGCTGAACTAGATGAAACAATTGCAATTCTGCAGGAAAAAAGAGGACGGAGCGAGCACACAATTGAGGGTACTAAAAAAAAGATGTGCAATGCTGGTCTCAAAAAGATGCAACCAAAGCGCATGTAGTTGCAGAGTTGGGGAGGCACTTATCGATAAGAAAAGAATTGGGGAGGCAGGAGACCACCTTCGTGTTTGATGTTTCAACTTACAGGGATCACTGCGGACACTTGACATCTGAGATTGTTATTCTCTGCAGCAAAGCAGATAAATATCATATTTTTTAGTGTAAAACTTGCGTGCTCAATGTTATGAGTTGGAGTACTAACATAGGGATGCATAATTTGATTATGAATCAACCTGTCAGGAAGCTTGCCGGTCTTATTATTTCCTCGAAAAATATATGTCAGATGTGAATAGTTTGTATGGACTAGTCTCAAGCTTTTGCAAACTACCTATAGGGCTTTGCATTCATGAACTGCAAAAATTCTTTTCCAGCACATGAAGATGGAAAAGTTCAGTTCTAACATCTGCAGTCTACGAAAAGTCGGTTATATTAAACTAAAGCCTCCCGAAAACGGAATCTATATTTCAACCTTCTTTTCTCACCTTGGCCCTGGCAACTTGAGTCTCTGACAGAAGCTACAATTCTAGCTCCTGACGAAAACCAATCAGCCGGTGAGACAACAGTCTTAGATTGCATTACACAGATCCAAGATCTTCCAGATTCATGCAGGATCCATTACTAAAGAAGTTGCTGCCTTTATAAATATTATTTGCTGAAGCAAGTTGACGCATTCACAGCAACAAAGATCTAGTTGTCACCTCTGAGAGGAAAGTGCTGACTATATGATCTAAGGACTCGTCATTCTGCGATGACAAACTCAAACGAAATTATCATCAGAATTGCTAGTAAGCGATACCCGTGCAAATGGGACAGATGAAAAAACTGACATTTTTCATTTGATATGGATAACTCTGTGACGAAAGAACAAAGCTTCTATATTGCAGCTGTTCTCGCCTCTCCAAGGTATCCTAGTTCACGACTTTATTTTGGCAACTCACGAATTTATTTTGGCAACTAGAAACGACCATGTGACAACATTTGACACGTGCCAATGTGATAATAAAGAGTTAATATATGAAAATGCTAGTAAAAGCGCCATTTTTCATTAACATGCCTCTTTTTCTCTTTTCAGTAAAGAAAAAACTTCTTCATCTTTTGGTCTACCAGCATCTTTGGTAACCTTGAAACAAACAACGAAACATCTCCCCATCTTCCTTGTCATAGTGATTGTCGAAGTATTTCGGTCTCTCCAGTAACATTTGTACTCCAGTTAAATGTCACAAGTTTTAAGCATCTGCTACTGAATTAGCAGAAGCATTTGACAGTCCTGGAGTCTTGGGAATCTTTTTCCACAGTAAGCATTCAGGCTTTTATAAACCCGAGAAGAATATCAACTTCCAAGTTCATATCAAATGATGAAGAAACCTGCTGAAAATTAAAATCAATATGATTTGGTCCTCCTACAGGAATCTGCAGGGATTAGTGACATTGCAAGTAGACGCATTTGCCCCAACAATGATCTAGTTGTCACCTCTCAAGAGGTCAAACGAAGACTATATGATATAACCACTTTCATTCTGCAATGACAAACTAAAACTTTATTATCATCGGAATAGCTAGTAAGCAGTAATGGGGTATGTGGGACAGAGATGAAAAAGCAGACGTCTTTCATTTTGATTTGGATCACTCAATGATGTTAGAACAGAGCTTTTGAAATTGCAGCTGTGCTCGTGTCTCCAAGGCATCTATGTATGCCAGTTCATACGGATATATGACCAAAACCATAGTATACTAGCAAAGAATGTAAAATGGCACATGTTGATCAGAGGGCCAAACAGAAAGCTACAAAGAGATTCACCAGAAAAAGAAGGAAACCTGCAACACTCGCAATGTTTTCAAAGAGTTCAGAAGCTTTAACCTCAAGAACAATTTCTACGCTTCATATGGCTACTGGAAACGATTATTCTACTCCTTGTAGCAATTGTTGAGATTATCTTCAATCTCTTCGATAACAAATAGATCCCAATTTCTTTTGAGGGCCACTGTCCATAAAAAGAACCACAAATGATGTCCCTGCCTTCATCCCTCATGGCGCCATGGATTTAACCTCCATTGTCTCTATCCTGGTCGACTTCATCGAAGTGAAATACCAGGGGAAGTTGACTTCACCCTTTGAAACTCACCCCATCACCACCATCGTCGCCATCTGCAGCCTGCTCCTGCATTTCTTGTTGCTGTGTTTCACTTATCAGGCACCACCATGTGGCAGCCGTGCTCCTTCTTGTGATGGAGCATCATCCTTCCTCATTGACTTCATCAGTTCGATATCGGTGGCTTCGCTCGCTTGGTTGCTGGTCCATGACTCCTTCCACACTGTTCCCTGGTTTGTGCCGCTCCTGTTGCTTTCCGTGAGTCTGTTGCAATGCCCCATTCAAAAAGTTTGGCTGTGGTTTTACTGCAAACTCGTTCTCATGATAATCCATGCGGCGCAGTCTTGTGTATGGCATGGTGGAAGAGCGCAGCCGCATTCACCTCACACAGTCGTGTATCTGCATTTCATGTTGGAGGTCTGAGTGCCATAGTTGTTCAACTGTTCCCTGCTTGGAAAAAGTAATCTTGTTCTATATGGCCACTTTTAAAACAAGTGAACAAGTACTTTAGGAAGCTAGCTAGTATTTTATAAGAGGCATTTGGGACTTTCTTCTCTTTATCTGAAACCATAAGGAGTTCCCAAGCCTTTGGAATCATCAAATTATCTTCCAACCATAAGAAAGTAAAAACTACCCAAGTATCGTTTCTATACCTAGCCATGAATGGGGATGCACCTTGTAGCAACTAAACTCCAAACTGATAGTGGCAGTGATCCTCCCAGTTCCAGACTGTCGTCTTTTATGCCACTCTGCTAACCCTGCCTTCAACCCACCACTGGAGTGGAGGAATGCCTTTGAACTTAACTTTCCTATTGAAGTTTCAATGACCAGGCTGGCAAAAAACAATAAATAAGAGCAAAACTGTAAGCCCCAGCCCAAGTGTCTCGTTCAAGCACTTTCTTTGGTCTTGCTTCAGTTGATTCAATTGCAATGGAATTACTAGAGCAGATAGAGAGAAAATTAAAAAACAGAGTCTGGCCAAGAAGAACCCCAAAAGAGGAGGAAAGCAGAGTCCGGAGAAACAGACAAAAAGACAAAGATGAGACAGGGGGCTCTCGCTGCATGCACTTTTGAGCAGCTTGGTCAAGCCGGATTATTTGTGTTTCTTAGCAATTGGTAAGGATTTGAAACTTTTATTTTTCTAATTGAAGAAGTTTTTGTCGTTAAACTGTAAATTAGGTTTTTGCAGTTGTGCGCAGTGCAATCTTAATCCTCACAGATTGCCTTCCACTTCAGTAAAAGATTGCCATTAACTTCCATCAACTCACACTTTATGCTTTGTTCATCAAATATAATACCAGTTAGCAGTACTATTGTCCCCTTTGTAATAAGATAAGGGACACGAATCTGGGTGCTTATGACTCTGATTAATGCCCTTGCCCATCTATTACTCATATCAAATACGTTTTACCATGGTGCACTTGTATCACAGTAGAACTCTCATGTTAAACTGACTTTAGCCAAAACTGGATACAAGATGCTGCCATACGATGTGGTGAATAGTCATGTTCCTTTTTAACATCATATATACAGACTAATCTCCACAGTAAGTAATAATCAACAGAAAATGCGCCAATACCAAACAGTGTTTAATACAAGTTGCTGGAATAGTGCAAGTACCTGAAGACCCTGCTATTGCTGAACTAGATGAAAAAGATTAAAATTCCGCAGGAAAAAGTGGGTACATACTTGGAGGTACTCAAGAAAAGCTGTGCGATGCTGGTTTCCAAAAGCCGCAAGCAAAGTACATGTAGTTGCAGAGTTCGAAAGGCACTTAACAAGATGAAAAGAATACGGGAGTCAGGGGAACCTACCTTTCTATTTGATGTTTCAACTTGCATTCTTATGCAAGTCAATTGGACTCACTGCTACAGTCAACATCCAAGATTGTCGTTCTCTGCAGTAAAAGCAGAAAAATATCATATTTTTGAAGTGCAAGACTTGTGTGCTCCATTTTATGAATCTGAGTATTAACATTGGGATGCATAATTTGGCAATGAATCAACTTGTCAGGTAGCTTTCCATTCTAATTATTTCCACAGATACGAACATTGGAGATGTGTAGTTTGTACAGAATTGTCTCGAGCGTCTGCATACTATCTATCTAGCTTTGCATACATGAACTGTAAATTCTATAGCACATGAAGATGGGAAAAGTTCGGTTTTAACATCTACAGTCTGCCAAAATTTAGTAATCTTGAAATAAAGCCTACAGAAAAAAAATCAACATTTCAGCATTCTTTTATCACCTTGGCCCTGGCAACTTGAATGTCAATCAGCCAGCAAGACAACGTAGTCTTAGATTGCAAGTTAATGCTTTTGCCACAGCAAAGATCTAGTTGTCACCTCTCAGAGGTAAAATGAAGACTATATGATGTAACGACTCCCACATTCTGCAATGACAAACTACAACTATGTTATCATTGGAATTGCTACTAAGCAGTAATGGTGTATATGGGACAGAGATGAAAGAGCTGACATCTTTCATTTTGATTTGGATCACTTGTTAATGTTAGTGTTAGATCAAAGCATTTGAAATTGTAGTTGTGCTTGCGTCTCCAAGGCATCAATTTATCCCGGTTCATATGGATAAATGAGCAAAACCATGGTACACCAGCAAGAATGTAAAATGACACATATCCATCCACTGGCCAAACAGAAAGCTACGAAGAGATTCACCAGAAAAAGAAGGAAAATCTGCAACACTCAACAATGTTTTCAAAGAGGTCAGAAGCTTTAACCTCAAGAACAATTACTATCCCTTATATGGCTACTAGAGAAGACCCTTCTACTCATTGAAACAATTGCTGAGGTTATCTTCGATCTCTTCGATAACAGTAGATCCCAATTTCTTTTGAGGGCTCAGCTTATCTTAATCAGATCTAGTCGCTACAAGGTCCATCACCGTTCATAGGTGGTTTTTACTTGTTCCCTGCTCTCTTTTCTTATGGTCCGGGGAGATAATTCAATGATGCCGAATGCTTGGGAACTCTTACGTTTTCTTTTCAGATAAACAGAAGAAAGCCCCAGGTGCATCTTATTCAAAATTAGCTTAGCGTCCTAAAGTACTAATCATTTGATTTAAAGTGGTCATACAAATAAAATTATTTTTTCCAAGCAGAGAACAGTCGAACAACTATAGCGCTCAGACATGCAGCCTTAAACGCTGATCCACGACTAGGCGCGGTGGATGTGGCGGCACTCTTCCACCGTGCCATACGTGAGACCACGCCGCACGGATGCTCACCATGCGGATTTTGTCAAAGAACCACAGACAAAGTTTTTGAATGAGGCGTGCAACGGACTCACGGAAAGCAGCAGGAGCAGCACGAACAGCCAGGGGACGGAGTGGGAGGAGTCGTGGAGCAGCACCCACGCGAGCGAAGCCACCAATATCGAACCGGCTAAGTCGATGAAGAGGTGCCATGCTCCATCCCAAGGAGGAGCACGGCCGCTGGACGGTGGTGGCCGATTAGCGAGACGCAGCAACAAGAAATGCAGGAGCAGGCTGCAGATGGCAACGCCGATGGCGACGGGGTGGGTTTCAAAGGGCGAAATCGACTTCCCCTGATATTTCGCTTGGATGTCCAAATGCCACTTCGAATAAAAGAAGCAGAACCATCAATCATGTCCCTGCGTTCACCCAATCACCGGGGTGGACAGTGGGAAAACGCCTTTAAACTTTCCTATTTATTTGTTCCTGTGTTTCAGCAGAGTGTGCAATTAACCTGGAAGATTCATGTGCAACGCTAAAGTTTCAATAACCGGGCTGGCAAAAAATAATAAATAAGAGCAATACAATAAGCCCAAGCCCACGCCCAAGTGTCTCGTTAAAGCCCTTTCTTTGGTCTTGCTTCAGTTGATGCCGTGGTAAGGGAATTATTAGAGCAAAAAGGGAGAAAAAAAAATGAAAACAGAATTTGGCCAAGAGGAGCACGAAAAAAATAAAAAAAAAGATCCCACTTTCTTTGATGTGAGACACTTTGGATTGTTTTGATGGAAGCATCAATCTTTATGGGCTAACTTCCTAAAAAGATGTACAACTTTAATTCTAATCTCAATTTTACTTCAACTTTTTTTTTGTTAAAAAAATCTCCAATTTCTGTAAGGATCTCATATGTGCCCCATAGGATCATCATGTGACACTGCGTGGTCCAACCATTGCTGTGCGGCTCGTCGGACCTGATTAGCATAATAAATTCTAATTTTAGCAAAAAAATCATATAAACTAGTGAAATGAAGATGATCGCCATTTGATAAAAAATGCTTTTGCATCATAATCTTTATTTCGTCCAAATTGCATCATAAATGCCATCTTTTCGTGACAGAGAAAGAATGAGGAATTGAGGAGGAATATTTGTGGAAACTTTTAGAGAGGAGAGGGAAATGGGGGAAGGCCACGTGAAGGAGACAAACAGGGGATGAGAAATGAATAAAAGTAGGGAGGAACCAGGAGGGCGTAAGTCGTCACTGCTTACGCGTCATCTTTCAGAGATGCTTTTCATCCATTTATGTCCCCGCCTTGATTCACCCAACTGTAACGCGCATACATTTATAATTTCATTTTATTTTCCTAGCAAAGTTGATCATGACACGATGAAATACACGATCTGACCGGTCTAGTAATATAGATATTATATATATTCCAATGAATATTTCGCTTTTTACATATGAAAACCTTCTCTTGCCATTCGAACGGGTTGATTGTTGTTGCACAGCCCAATATAGCTTCGTCTGCCGAGTCACAACTAAGCCTCTGATGAGGATTCTCAGAATATGGCCATCCAATATATGCTCAAGAGCCGCTCACACCCATCGTCTCAAGATGAAAAGTAGAAACAAATGCAAAACCTGCGAGCAAGCGATCTTGGGGGAGGTCTATTGAGGCCATGCGTGCATATTCTTCCTCCACAAAAGCTGCGCCAAATCCCCCACAGAGATGCAACACCCGTCTCTCCATGATCACTCTCTCTCTCTTGCTTTCGATCAATTGGAGGAGCTAAATGTAATGCTTACCATGGTTTCTGTTGGGAATAACGGATCCCCGAAAACCGGATTCGACACTGAATCGAACCCCTAAATCAATGCGGAAGACGAAGCTCGGGAAATCACGCATCACCGATCGTAAAGCACACCACGGATTCGAGCGTACCTTGTTATGCACAGATTAAACACCAAACGCTGAAGAAGAGGAAGAAATTCTGGCCCCGATGATGTCAATTCGCCTTGAGAGGGAAACGGCGTCGCCTTGAGCGTTTGGGAGAAAAAGAGAGGGAAAGGAACGTACGTTCTGCCAAGAGGTATCTTCTCTCTCTCTCTCCTTCCTTTTATACCTTCCCCCTCCACGGGCCCTATTCCCGTGGGCCGGGCCCTTTTGGGCCCAACTTAAGCGGATGGGCCTTAAGCCCATCTCTTAAATCCATCATCTCCCACTCGCACGTGGTGGTGCAAAACCAACATGGGCGGACAGGCCCTACTCAGCTCCATCAGAGAAAAATCCATCATAGACTCTCACTTAACATGGTGGGCCGAACATAATCCTCTTTTCCTCTCTTCAACATTCATACCGGTGAATAATCCGTGCGACCAGCATACTTTGAGAGCTCGTTGCCATACATTTGTTATGAATATATAGCAGCTCATAATGGGCATCACATCTTGAGTAGATTTAGTATGCAGTACCCTAGATCGATCGATCACATTTATATCTCTCTTGATCTCTTTTAAATAATGATATATATATATATATTGTATTCACAATTATGATTATCACAAAGACAGTCATAATTGGTTAACCGGTGAATACAAAACAATAATGTGATTCTCCAAAATCAATCTTCCTCTTTCCTTCAAACTCTCAATTTCAGTCCAGCTTGCTTTTCTAGAAATGCCCCATTAGATCGAATCACTCATGACCATTGGCAACATCCTAAGATAGCAAACACTAAATAGAAATCTTGAGAATAAGTAAGAGTCATAAGGGGACTAAAAATTTGAGGAACTCTTTTCCTCAAGAGTCTCACACGACATAAAAGTTGAGATCAAACTTTTGCCACTCTTATTGGTTGTCTCATGCATACGTAGTATGAAATACGTATTACGGTATTAACTCCTTTCCCATGGAGCGTATGTCTACACCTTTCAATACCGTACAGATGATTTCAGACATACCCAATGTCTAACTTGAGTTCACCTATCTACTTATTCACAAAAATTTATCAGAACTCACATCTGGCATCTTAGACAGATAAAGTAAAATGTGTGGGGCATTTTACTTTCAGACATCTTTAGTATTATGTCCTCATCTTAACACTCAGTTAAGGCGACATACGTGTTTTAAGCTTGAGCTCTCGATTATCACCTAGATAATAAGCTTAAAAACAGTCTCATCTCTATTTATCACACAGTAAACAGAGGTGATTACCCGTGTGAGTTGGCTAATCTTATATCTGTCCGACATACTTCTCAACTTAAAGTAATGCACTAAGCATTAAGATGCATAAGGATTAAACAAAGATTCATAGGCATTAATGATGAAAACACAAATTCATCAAATTGTGAACACTTAGGGAAAATACAATATTCAGTACATCAGTCTCTACGCAATCCTAAAGATTTCATATGGCCACAAAACACATCTCTAGGTATTGGCTTTGTCATAGGATCTGCTACCATTCCATGCGTAGTATGTACTCTAAGTTCACATCTTTTCGTGCAACCATATCCTTGACAAGATTATACTTGGTATCTATAGGTTTGGTCTTGCCATGATATTTTGGATCTTTGGTGTACACTTTTGCTGCTTGGCTATCACAGTTAACCAATAATAAATCTGCAGCACTTCCAATAACACCTAAATGATCCAAAAAATCTCTTAAGCCAAACACTCTCTTATACTGCTGTTGATAATGCCACGAACTCAACTTACATCGTGGACAAGGCTATACACTTATGTTTCTTACTGCTCCAACATATGGTGCCATTATTCGGTAAGAAAACAAACCCAGAGATAGATTTTCTTTCATCTAAATCTCCTCCCCAATCAGTATCACAATAGCCTTTGAGTTGCAGATCCTTTTCCTTAATAACTCATCATATAATCAGCAGTCCCCTTTAGATACCTCAGTATTCTCTTAACGGCTTTCCAATGTGCTTGACCTGGATCAGATTGGTAACTACTCACCATTCCAACTGCAAAACATATGTCAGGTCTTGTATACATCATAGCGTACATAAAACTTCTAACAGCACTAGCATAAGGAACATGTTTCATTTGTTCCTTCTCTTGTGGAGTCCTTGGACACAGACTATGGCTCAATCCTTCACCTTTTTGCAATAAGAGTGTCTATGGGTTTACAGTCTTGCATACAAAATCGTTGAAGAACCTTATTTATATAGGTTTTTTGCGAAAGAGACAACGATCTCTTGAAGTCTTAACTCCAAGAATGTATGCAGCCTCACCCATATCCTTCATCTCAAAGTTAGAAGACAACTATCTCTTGATAGTATTAACAAACTCCATATTACTTCCGGCAATTATTAACAAATTGATCATTGGATCTATTGATATATACACAATGATCATCGTCAATCATTGTAAAATCATATGCCACTATGGCATTATGAAAATGTATACACATTTGTCTTGATGACTGCTTAAGGCCATATATCGACCCCTAAAGTCAACATACCTTTTCTTCTTGGCCTTTCACTATGAAACCAGCAGGTAATTCCATATATGTTCCTTCCTCTAATTCTCCATTGAGGAAAGCAGTCTTTACATCCATTTGATGTAACTCAAGATCCATACTAGTCACTATTGCCAGAATAATGCGAATCAAGGTAAATCTCTCTACATGAGAAAATGTATTTTCATAATCAATTTCTTCCTGTTGATTATACCCCTTCGCCACAAGGCGAGCCTTATGCCTTTCTATTGAGCCATCAGCCTTTCGCTTTATTTAGAGAACCTACTTGTTCCTATAGCTCTGCGTCCTTTTGGAAGATCAACCAGTTCCCAGACTTGGTTTGATTTCATTGACTCCATTTCCTCTTTCATTGCATGAATCCATTTTTCTTTATTAGGGCAGTTCAGAGCCTCATTAATATTTCTTGGCTCATCCTCATCTTGTGGAGCAACCATAAAAGTTTCCCTTTCAATGTCAAAACATCGACCGGGAATACTTTGGCGACTTGTTCACCGTATGGGAGATTGTACACTTAACACATCATTCCCCATTTTGCTCCCACTTGGATTAGGTAATGATGATGTCGTCACATCAGGTGGTTACAATTGAGAATGAGTTGAATTCAATTCATTACATCTCATATTACTCCCACTTGAACGAACTCCACTGACATCATTATCTTAATCCAATGTTTCAAATAGGGAGTTATTTTCCCTTATTTCGCCCCTCTTAAAAAAATCATCCACTAAGGATGTGACATCCCGTGATTCAAATTCAGTTATACTCCCACTTTCCTGCTCACCTATGAACACATACCTTTTTGAGTGTTCGTAATATCTCATGAAAATACTCTTATTTTCTTTGGGACCCAATTTCCCAAATCTTGTGAGAGGACTCATGAGCATAGTTAGCACAACCCCATGGCTTAAGAAAAACTTAAGTCCGATGTTCTAACTGTCCATAACTCATATGAAGTGGAAATAACTGATTTGGAAGGCATCCGGTTAAGTATATTGGCAGCAGTTAACAACACATCACTCCAAAAAAGTGATGGGTAAATTAGCATGCGCCTTCATGGACCTAACCATTCCAGTAAGGTTCCGTTTCTTCTCTCTGCAACACCATTTTGTTGAGGAGTATATGGAATAGACAACTATCTTTCTATTCCTTTTTCATCACATAATTTTCTGAACTTATCAGATAAATACTTAACCTCGATTGGATCTAAATACCTTTATTTTCCTGTCTAATTGATTTTCTACCAGGTTCATAAACCTTCTAAAAACAACTTATGCTTCAGATTTATGAGAAATCAAATAGACATATCCGAATCAAGTAGAATCATCTATAAAAGTGATGAAACAAACAGCCCATTGCCTTCCTCTCACATTCATTGAACCACAAATGTCCAAATGAATTAAATGCCGAGGAAATTCAGCTCTTTTACCTTTTCCAAATGGTCTCTTTGTCATTTTCCCTACTAGGCAATGCTCACATATGGACAAATCAACTTTTTCAATATTACCCAACAAGCCCTTTTTGGCTAGTCTTTTCATATGTTGTTGGCCCATATGACCAAGTTTAGCATGCCATCATATTCACATCATTATCATATAAGATAGAAGACGTGAAACAAGGGGATAACATACTGACATCATCACAGTCAACATTTAGTACAATAAAACCATCTAGAAAGTGACCACAACCATAGTAGTTCGTATCTAAACACAAATCTACACATTTATTATGGAAGTTCATACCAAAATCAAGCTTAACCAACACTAAGACAGACACTAAATTTCGACGAATCTCCAGAGCATATAGAACATCAAGATGTGTCCACCATGCATGTTCAATTGGGAGGTGCCAATTCTTTTACATCAGCTCTAGAGTTGTTTCCAATATAGATCCACTTAGTTCCAATTGGTATCGTCGGAATTCCACGAAGGATCCTCTATCCTTTGCTACATGGTCTGTCGCTCCTGAATCTACATTCCACAAAGGATTGGATTCAGCCTATAATGCAGAACTTGACACATAAGCAAAGTTCTCAAATGTACAAGAGGTGTATAGCTTCTTTGGCTCACGACAGTCGCGAGCATAGTGACCTCTCTTGTCACAATTGTAACATCACACCCTTGACATTTTCTTCACTTGAGGACGCTTTCCTCTCTCTTGTTGGTTAATTCTTGATTTCTTACAATAAGGACTTGATCCTTTGCATTCCCACATATTGAACGAATCAATACGCTTGCGCTTAGAGCACAAAGCCCTTTCTGAGCTAGAACCAGCATAGCAAATGTCTATTTTCGGCTCAAATACCGTTAGACGGTCCTCTACTAGCTCAAGGTGGTGCACGACACCCTCAATATCTTCCATAATGTGGTCAAGAGCTCCTAGTGCTTCTTGCTTTTCCAATCACATATTGAATCTTCATATTCAATATTTCACAATTGTCACCGTTCATATCAGCAATTACATTCTTAATTGTTGAACCATCGTTCTGAACACATCAGACATACATGCACGAATAATTAATGCCTATCATTTATGCATCCCTATTTGCATAGACCCATTATATTAATAAATAATTTCAAGTAAGGTTTCAGAATCAAAAGGTCACTATGTTTCCAATCATCCTCCAAAAATCCTAACTTAAAATTATTATTAATATAATTATCTTATGCAAATAAATTCTATGAAGTTACAAAAACTTCTATTACTACCCACAACTAATTACCCACATCAACCAGCAATAACAGAAAGCAACAGATAATTGACATACAATTAAAAAACAATAATGCTTTCAATTTAACACAATTAGGTAGTAATCAGTACATAATCAATCAAAGAAATAAATAGGGAATGTCCCTTCTAATCTATCACCAAAACATCCGAGAAAACTGAAGGCACATTTGCCAACCATGGAAAAACTTTTGGAGAGCTTTCATGTCGCCTCCAAGGCGCATTCACTCGGCGCCATGTGGCGCTCAATCTAAGGGTTGAAGTTTTGGTCAACTCAATCCTATAGTGTTCTCTTACAAAAGCTTCCACCAGCCTCCTATAACCCGAGACCACGTTGACCTCCCATAGTCGATCCAACACTGCTTGCCATTCAGGTGAAAGAGTGTTCATCAAAGCCGGCACCTTCTCAAAAGCCGGCATAAGATAACCATTCCAGATGATTTCCGTATCATCCGATTGACCCCGACCACATGTGATACTAAATCACCGTCATGCCACCGATAATCGCCTAACTCGTCATCGCCTCTTAAGTCTTGCATTTCCCTCGTCCGTTCTCGGGATTGCAGTATCCTTGCATAACGCATCATAGTTCCCGCAACAAATGCAGAATTAAAATGGATCACTTATAATCCATAATTAATATAAGAGAAAATACATAATTTTCCAAAATTCATGCAACAAATGCAGAATTAAAAATGGATTACTTATAACCCACATAGGCATGACTGAAAAAGAAAACAAATTCATTTTTTTTTTTTTTTGGGGCTCAACGGTCAATGGTCAAAGTCAACGGTCGGTCAACGGTCACGGTCGTCGGTCAACGGGTCGGGTCAACGGGTGCACGGGTTGGACCGGTCGGACGAATCGACCGCACGTGCCGCGCGCGTGCGGTGGCTGACGTCACGCAGACGTCACCCGGCACGTGCCTCGCGCGTGAGCTTGCTGACGTCACGCAGACATCAGCCGCACGTGCGTGGCACGCGCCAGGTTGATCGGGTCGGGTCGGGTCGCCGGCCGGCCAACCGTCGTCGGCGCTGACGTCATCAATGACGTCATCCCCGACGGTTATCGACCGTTGGTGACGTCACTATGACGTCAACGGGTGACGTCAGCACGCGTCGGTCCGCGGACCGGCGCGTGCCGGTTCGCCGGCCGCCGGCGCGCACGTGCCGGTTCGCCACCGGCGCGTGTGGCGCACGCGTTGGCGAAGCCAGCGCTTCCAGGCGCGTCGCGGCCACGCGCAGCGCCTTCCGGCCGCGCGTGTGGGCGCGTGCGGCGGCTTCCGGTGGCGGTCGACACATCGCCGGACTCGTCTCGACGTCGCGCTTCTCCCGATGTCTTCAGAATTTGATTTCGATTTACGAAAACTCAGAAAAAAGGCCGAAAAGCGCTCGGGTGTCGGGATTTTCGCCCGATTCCGTACGGCCGAAGTAATTTCGCGAAAAATCAATCAAAAACATCAGAATTGATCGGGAAAAACGTGAACTAGGGCTCTGATACCAATGTTGGGAATAACAGATCCCCGAAAACCGGATTCGACACCGAATCGAACCCCTAAATCAATGCGGAAGACGAAGCTCGGGAAATCACGCATCACCGATCGTAAAGCACACCACGGATTCGAGCGTACCTTGTTAGGCACAGATTAAACATCAAACGCTGAAGAAGAGGAAGAAATTCTGGCCCCGATGATGTCAATTCGCCTCGAGAGGGAAACGGCATCGCCTTGAGCGTTTGGGAGAAAAAGAGAGAGAAAGGAACGTACGTTCTGCCAAGAGGTATCTTCTCTCTCTCTCTCCTTCCTTTTATACCTTCCCCCTCCACGGGCCCTATTCCCGTGGGCCGGGCCCTTTTGGGCCCAACTTAAGCGGATGGGCCTTAAGCCCATCTCTTAAATCCATCAGTTTCCAACAGCAGCGAATACAAATTCAGCCTCGACATGGACTGCACGGCTACGTTCACAAGATCTAGAGCCAATAAGGATTCGGTATTTAACCATTTCAAGAATCAGCATCGACTGGTCTTACACAAAAAGCTCGAGAGCAGAATCCGGTGCAAAGCTTGCGAAGAGAACATACTAGGTGAGGTCTATGCTTGTCTTGATTGCCTCTTCTATCTCACAATCATCCTCTGCCGCTGGTATTGTCACATGAAGGATGGTCCGTGCAAGACTCGTGATGGATGCGTCAAATGTCTAGCCTATCGCAGGGTGGAGCAGAGCAGCTCTTTTCAGCTCCATAATTCTTGTGCTGAATTGCCCTCTGTTATGCAACAACCCGTTCACCCCGCACATCTTTTTGTCTTCTCGTATTGGGAAGGAGCAGTGTTGACATATGTGGTAAAGATTGTCGATGCTCTTTCACCGCATGGAAAGTGGCAACGACTTCAAGATTCCTTGCACTTTTGATAGGCCCACTTTGAAAAATCACCTCCACGACGATATACTCTTTCTTAATTTAGATCTACCGAACCGTGCTTCCTATGCAATGTCTGCGGTAAATTTTGCAGGTTCGACTTCGACAGTTGTGTGCATTGCACTCATAATCATCACAGATTGCCTACCACTACAGTAAAGGATTCCCGTTAACTTCCATCAACTCACACTTTACACTTCGTTCATCGAAGATGATACCAGTGAGTACTATTGTGACCTTTGCAAGAAGATAAGGAACCCGAATCTGGGTGCTTACGAGTGCAATGAATGCCCTTGCCCATTGATTACTCATATCAAACACGTTTTACCCACAGTGCATTTTCATCCCAGAAGTGCTCTCTTACTAAACAGACTCTAGCCATCTAATGGATATTAGATGCCGCCAGTGCCATTTGCCGCAGGGAATAGCCTTGTTCCTTTTTAACACCACATATTTAGACTCATCCTCCACAAATAATAATTAACAGAAAACTTGCTAGTACCAAATACAGGTTGCTGGAATAGTGGAAGTACCTGAAGACCTTGCTATGGCTGAACTAGACGAAACAATTGCAACTCTGCAGGAAAAAGAGGACAGAGCGAGCACACGTCTGGGGGCACTAAAAACAAGATGTGCAATGCTGGTCTCAAAAAGATGCAACCAAAGCGCATGTAGTTGCAGAGTTGGGGAGGCACTTATCGAGAAGAAAAGAATTGGGGAGGCAGGAGACCACCTTCCAGTTTGATGAGTCAACTTACACAGAATCACTGCTGATACTCGACATCTGAGATTGTTATTCTCTGCAGCAAAACCACATAAATATCATATTTTTGAGTGTAAGACTTGTGTGGTCTATGTTATGAGTTGGAGTGCTAACAAAGGGATGCATAATTTGATTATGAATCAACTTGTCAGGAAGCTTGCAGGTCTTATTATTTCTTCAGTTCTAACATCTGCAGTCTACCAAAAGTCGGTTATATTAAACTAAAGCCCCCCAAAAAAGAAATCCATATTTCAGCATTCTTTTCTCACCTTGGCCCTGGCACCTTGAATCTCTGACTGAAGCCACAATTCTAGCTCCCAACGAAAACCAATCAGCCTGTGAGACAACATAGTCTTAGATTGCATCACTCAGATCTAAGAGCTTCCAGATACAAACAGGATATATCACAAAAGAAGTCGTACCCTTTATAAATATTATTTGCCAAAGCAAGTCAACGCATTCGCAGCAACAAAGATCTAGTTGTCACCTCTGAGAGGTAAAGTGCTGACTATATGAACCACTCTTGTCATTCTGCAATGACAAACTCAAACAAAATTATCATCAGAATAGCTAAGAAGCGGTAGTGCATAAGGGACAGATGAAAAAACTGACATTTTTCATTTTGATATGGATAACTCTGTCACGATAGAACAAAACTTCTATATTGCAGCTGTGCTCGCGTCTCCAAGGCATCTGTTTATCCTAGTTCATAACTTTATTTTGGCAACTAGAAACAACCATATGACAACATTTGACACATGCCATAAAGAGTTAATATCTGTAAATGCTAGTAAAAGCACGATTTTTCATTAACATGCCTCTTTTTCTTTTCGCAAAGAAAAAACTTCCAAATCTTTTGGTCTAGTAGGATCTTCGGTAACCTTGAAACAAACAATGAAACATCTCCCCAACCTCCTCGTCGTAATGATTGTCAAAGTATTTTTGGTCTCTTCAAGAACATTTGCACTCTAGTTACAATTTTTAAGTATCTCTTATCTGAATTAGCGAAGCATTTGACAGTCCCGCAGTCTTAAGTTCTACCGTAGATCATGTACTTAGCTTCATTATTTGACTTAGCATAATGATAACTCTCCCGGGAATTGTTTTCCACAATAAGCATTCAGGCTTTTATAAACCTGAGAAGAAGATTAACTTCCAAGTTCATATCAAATGATAAAGGAACCTGCCAAAAATTAAAATCAATAGGATTTGGTCCTCTCACAAAAATTAAAATCAATAGAAGTTTCTAGTACTATTACAATGACTTCCATAAAATAATCACGAACGATGTCCCTACCTTCACCTTAAAATAATAATGCCACTCTCCAAAACAATGTCCCTGCCTTCACCCCACCACTGGAGAGGAGGAAGGCCTTTGAACTTTCCTTTTCATTTTTTCTTGTGTTAGGAAAAAAGAAGAAAAAAGACTTTGTTTAGTGCTGATTGAATTCTCCTTTCTCTTTTCTCGGCAGTGTGTCCGCATAGTTACATCAATGCGTAATAAGCTGGAAGATTCATGTGCAAGAACAAAGTTCCAATAACTGGGCTGGCAAAAAATGATAAATAAGAACAAAACAGTAAGCCCAAGCCCAAGCCCAAGCCCAAGTGTCTTATTAAAGTCCTTTCTTTGGTCTTGCCTCAGTTGATGCCGTGTTAAGGGAATTACTAGAGCGAAAAGAAAAAAGATGAAAACAGAGTCTGCCAAGAAGAACACGAAAAAATAAAAGAAAAAGAGAAGGAAAGCAGAGTCCGGAGAAACCGAGAAAAAGACAGAGGAGATAAAATGGGCTCTTGCTGCATGCACCGGATTAATTCTATTTCTTGGTAATCGATAAGGATTCGAAACTTTTATTTATCTAATTGAAGGCGTTTTCATAATTAAATTGTAAATTACGTTTTGTATGGATTCTATGTTGCTAGGTTGATTCTAGAGATTATTAAGCTATGAAATTATATTGTAAAGAAATTTTAGGGTATTGCAGAACAGGACTTCTGGAAAATCAATATAGGTTTATGATTTGTTTATGATTTGATGGGGATAAATTTTTAAAATTTTGCGCATTGCTAGAAACAGTTTTCAAAGTGATGAATTTGGCAATGGATTTCACCCTTCTCTGACCATCTTTTGACTTTATGGTCTCTTAGTAATTCGAAAGAGTTTTATGTTGAAAGTAAGCTCACTTGAATTGGAGTTTTAAGATGAGATCAACTCTATTTGCAATGTAATTGTTCAAAGGTTTTTTGTCAAGTGGATGATTTGACTCAAGAATATGGTATCGTCTACTAAAGTTTTAGTTGAGGTTAGTTGACACGTAAGTTTGACATTTAGTTAATCTTTGATAGGACTTTGAAACTTTTCAACCAGCGTAACTTTTGATTTGGATTTTTTTTAGGGGTGGTTGTTATCCTCTACAAATTTATAAGCTCATGTCTTGAAAGTGATTGGGATTATATGTTCTTAAAAGCATTGCACACTATGATTTTTTTTTTTTTTTAAATGAGAAAGTAATGTTTAAAACATATTTGTTGCATAAAATCGGATAGTGTGTTTACTACCCTTTTGGTATTTAAAATTTGAATGAATATAATTGATTAGTATAAAGTTGCATTATAGTGATATTACTCATATTTTGATTCTATTGTACATAATATATTGGATTTGGATAAATGAATCTTTGGTATTGCTTTATCATAGCAAATGCTTGATTTGCTTAGGAGAGATTTGGATTAGTCACTAAGCTATGGTTACTCACACTATTCATTCTAAATCTTTTTCAGGTAAGCTAAACTAGGACTTGAGCATTATTGGTGAAATTTTTTTTATAGTTGGATTTGGATGTGAGTTTAGATACTTTTATATGTTTGGGATGATATTTGTGGGGTTTAATTTAATTGAGTTTGGAGATGCACTTTTTTCCTTTTTAATGAATTTCAAAACTTTTGATTTGGTAACCAACTCACAATTTATCAAGTATATAGATGAATATATATTTTGATAATTTGAAGCTGCGTCCTTTGGGCAAGATCATAGTAGTGTCGTTTTCCTTATTTTATAGAGTTGGGGTGTGACAATAGATAAATGACATATCTTATTCATAAAGTCAACAAAATGAAAATGTGCATCAATATATCATTATTGTTTCTCTATATTATTATAATCTTACCAATTCCATACTCCAATAATAGCTACCCCTCCCTTTCTAAAATACATCAAATAATATATTGCAACATGAGCATCCTTGTGTCGCCATGTTTTATGCACGAACTCACCTATTTCTATAATTGTTGAATATACAAAATCCTACTAATATACTTTTGAAGCAGCAGGCATTTTTTCTTGGTGAAATATTGCAAAAATAGGTTTTTTTATCTTACTAAAGATTGCATTTTCTTCGGTTTAAGACACCTTAGATTGTTGATGGAAGTATGAATCTTGCTAATTTCCTAAAAAAATCTGAAATTTTAATTTTAATCGCGATTCTACTCGAATTGGTTTTTGTTTTAAAAAAGTTCCCAACTTTCATGAAGGCCCCATTTCTATTCATGAGTGGCCATACGATCATCATGTAACTCCGCATAGTCCAACCATTGCAATGCGAACACCGAAGGTTCCCTAGATAGAGAGAGAGTCAATAACGGAGATTGAAAAGTGGTAAGAGTCAATAAAGGAGATTGAAAAGAGGTTTATATATACACGTAAACACCCTAGTAGGAGAGAATAAATATGACAAAAAAGAGAGCATTGTCTTCTTTCTTTTTTGCCTCAGAAAAAGGATGTGACTTGGTTTAAAATCAAGGTTGGACCAACCATTACTTTGATTAGTATAATAAATTCAAAGTTTTAGCAAAAGGAGTAGATGATCACCATAGATGAAAAATGTGCATGCATCATAAACTTTATTTCATCCAAATGTAGTTCATTCTATCATTTGGATAGGTTTATTTGTAATTACTCGGAAGAGCACCTCTCCATTTTGTTTTGCTCTTTCTAGAAATGTTCTCCTTGGTCTTAGTTTTCATAGTTTATACAAATGCCAACTTTTTATCCGTAGATCTAAATTCGGTTTAATTAGTTGAAGTTGTAGGTTGTATATGTGAATTGGGTCTGTAACAACTTCAATCTGTATATTTTTTTTTTAAATAACCAATGTGGATAATTATTTAGATTTTGAAAATAAAATCGAGTTCTATTCAAAGATTTAAAAGAAAATTACAAGTTTAATTACAATTGCTGCTTCAATGAGCCATATCAACATAGCTTACAGATCAAGGGTGCTGCAGAACATGTCCATTTATAGAGAAATTGATAACTAGAAAAAAAAAAATAGATTCAGCTCATACTACTTGTACGAATTGCATTTAATGACAAATGTAAACATTACTTTTACATGTAAATGCAATCGACTAATAAATTAAAAAAATAACACGTAAAATTGAAAATAGGTGAATTTGGTTTTTAAACAATTATGACAAAACTGTTATTGCAAAATTGTCTTACGTAAGTTACTTTTAGAGTATGTTGGATGAGAACTCTCTGATGAATGTATAGACTAGCCTAAGGTGAATGCACTTTTTAAGACCTCATATAATTGCAGCTGACTTTAAATCAACAAGATATAAAACTTTTCATGGGCCACTTTAGTTTTATTAACTATTGCGTTGAAGCATAAATAAAATAAAATAACAATGTAGAAATGAACACAGAAATACAACATCAAATAATACGGTAGTAGGGTACAATTCATGTCACCTCATTTACTTTGTGTTGACATCACTCAACTATAACTCCATTCAAAACGCTTTTTATCTCTAATTTGCCTTGGCGATCATGCATTGAGTCTCCGGAACCTAAGCGGAAGTTGTAGTTGCTTGAATGTCTCGCGTGCTGGTCTTTGCTCCGCGGCTCAGCCCACTGCCGTGAATCGTGTCAATTTTTCTTTCACCAGTTGCACTGAATTTGGCATGCTGTCCGCCCTAGGACGCCCATTTCACCCGCCGCCCCAACTTGACCGCCTAGTAGGCGATGATGAGGAGGATGGTGGAGTTGCCATGCGTGTGAGCGGGCTTCCTTCTTGCCATTTGGATGGTTGACCGTTGCTGCACGGCCTGCTATTGCTTCGTCTACCTAGCCACAACTCTAAGCCTGATGAGGAATCTGAGAATGCGACCATCCAACATTTTGCTCATTAGCATCTGCTCACATCTAATCATCTGAGGACGAAAAGTAGAATCAAATGTGAAGCCTGCGAGGAGGTCTATCGATGGAACACGTGTATATTCTTTCTCCATGAGAGCTGCGCCAAGTCTCTCCCCAGAGATGTAATGCCCGTCTCCATGATCACCATCTCTCTTGCTTTCGATCAATTGGTAGACCTCCAATGCAATGCCTGCCGTATAGTTTCCCGCTGCAGCGAATGCAATTTCAGCCTTGACATGAACTGTGCGGCTATTAGTCTAAATAAACAAGACCTGGAGGGCAAGAAAGGCTCAGTTTTTTGGCTATTTCGCCCATCAGCATCTACTGGTGTCCCACAACGTGAAGCTTGAAACCAGAATGGAGTGCAAAGCATACTAGGTGAGGTCTATGGTTGTGTGGATTGCCTCTTCTTTCTCAAATTCACGATCATCCACTGCCGCTGGAGCAGTGCTGCTCTCATCTGCTCCATAAATCATGTGCTGAATTGCCCTCAGTTATGCAACACCCCGTTCACCCTGGCACAGCCACTCCTTCCCATATCAGGAAGGAACGCTCATTGATGCATGTCGTGAAGAGCATTGACGCTGTCTTTCTCTGCGCAAAATGCGGCTTTGACTTCAACATTCCATGCACTTTTAAGAGGCCCACTTTCAAACATCACCTCCATGGGCATATGCTCTTTCTTATATTAGATCTACTGATGTGCACTTCCTATGCATTGTCTGGTAAATTTTGCACTTTCAACTTTCACGTTCTTGTGCAGTGCAGTCTTAATGATAATCATGATTGCCTTCCACAATTACCACCAACAATAAAAGATCACCATCACCTCCATCAACTCACACTTAACACTTCGTCCATCGAAGATCATGCCGGTGAGTCCTATTGTGACCTTTGAGAGAAAAAAGACCTGAATCTAGGTGCTTCCAGCTGCGATGAATGCCCCTGTGCATTGATAACTCATTTTGAATGGGTTTTACCCACAGTATGCTTTCATCACAGAAGTGCTTTCTCACAAAACTGGCAATTAGCCAACAAAGAGATACAAGATGCTGCCTTGTGATGTGGTGAATAGCCCTGTTCTTTTTTCTTTCTTTAACATCTTATATAGACTCATTCTCCACAATAAGTTACAATCAACAGAAATTATGGTAATACCAAATGTTTTTTTAAAGTAATGGAAGTACCTGAAGACCTTGCAATTGCTGAACTAGATGAAAAAATTGCAATTCTGCAGGAAATGCAGAGAGAGTGAGCACACAACTGAGGGTACTGAAAAAAAAAATAATGGGCAATGCTGGTCTCAAAAAGATGCAAGCAAAGTGCATGTAGTTGCAGAGTTGGGGAGGCACTTATCCAGAAGAAAAGAATTGGGAGGCAGGAGACAACCTTTCTGTTTGATGTTTCTACTTACGTTCTTAAGCAAGTCAATCAGAATCACTGCTAACACTCGACATCCGAGATTGTTATATCTCTGCAGCAAAAGCAGATAAATATCATATTTTTTAGTGTGAGACTTGTTTGCTTCATGTTATGGATTAATGTACTAACATCGGGATGCATAATTTGCTTATGAATCAACTTGTCAAGAAGCTTGCAGGTCATTATTTCCTCAAAAAATGAATATCAGATGTGTGTAGATTGTACAGACTAGTCTCAAGCTTTTGCATACTATCTATATGGCTTGCCATTCATGAACTTTAAATTCTTTTCCAGCACATGAAGATGGGAAAAGTTCAGTTCTAACATCTGCAGTCTACCAAAATTCGGTTATATTAGACTAAAGCCTCCCAAAAAAGAAATCTACATTTCAGCATTCTTTGCTCACCTTGGCCCTGGCAACTTGAATCTTTGACTGAAGCAACAATTCAAGCTCCTGGACGAAAACCAATCAACCAATGGGACCAAAGAGTCTTAGATTGCATTATTCAGATCCAAGAGCTTCTGGATACAAACAGGATACATCACAAAAGAAGTCACTGTCTTTATAAATCTTATTCGCTGAAGCAAGTTGATGCATTCACCGGAACAAAGATCTAGTTCCCACCTTTCAAAGGTAAAGTGCTGACTATATGATGTAACCAATCTGTCATTCTGCAACGACAAACTCAAACAATATTATCATCAGAATAGCTAATTGTCCTTCTGGAGGCACAAAGGAATTGGTTTTTTACCATTTCAACCATCAGCATCCACTGGTCTTCCACACACAGCTTGACTGCAAAATTGGGTGTGAAGTTTGTAAATGGAAAATATAGGTGAGGTCTATGGTTGTCTTGATTGCCTCTTCTTTCTCCACTGCACTATCATTCTCTGCCGCTGGAACTGCCATATGAAGGATGGTGCTTGCAAGGCTTGTGTTGAATGTGTCAAATGTTTAGACTATTGCCATGCAGAGCAGAGATGCTCTTCTCTGCTCCATAAATTATGTGCTGAATTGCCCTCAGATGCAACGACCTGCTCACCCTGCACATCCTTTTTCTTCTTGTATCAGGAGCACTGTTGACATATGTCATGAAGAGCATGGATGCTCTGTCTTTCACCGCACGGAAGTGACGACTTCAACACTCCATGCACTTTTAAAAGGCCCACTTCAAAACATCACCTCTGCAAGCATATACTCTTCTTATTTTAAATCTACCTAACCATGCTACTGTGAAGTGTCTGTGGTAAATTGTGCAGCTTCGGCATTTGCAGTTGTGTGCAATGCAATCTTAATCATCACAGATTGCCTTCCATTACAGTAAAAGATTGCCATTAACTTCCATCAACTCACGCTTTATGCTTTGTTCATCGAAGATAATACCAGTGAGTAGTACTATTGTGCCCTTTGCAATGAGGGACACAAATCTGGGTGCTTATGACTGTGATGAATGCCCCGGACCATTGATTACTCATATCCAATGCGTTTTACCATGGTGCGCTTGTATCACAGTGTAGTGCTCTCTTGCTAAACAGACTTCAGCCAAAATTGGATACAAGATGCTGCCATGCGATGTGGTGAATAGCCCTCTTCCTTTTTAACATCATATATATAGACTTTTTTTTTTTTTTGGTAAGTATCATATATATAGACTCATCTCCACAATAAGTAAGAATCAACAGAAAATGCGCTAATACCAAATAGTGTTTAATACAAGTTGCTGGAATAGTGCAAGTACCTGAAGACCCTGCTATTGTTGAACTAGATGAAAAAAAAATGAAAATTCTGCAGGAAAAAGTGGGCACATAATTGGAGGTACTCAAGAAAAGACGCGCAATGCTGGTCTCCAAAAGCCGGAAGCAAAGTGCATGCAGTTGCAGAATTGGGGAGGGACTTACGAATATGAGAAGAGTATGGGAGTCAGGGGAACCTACTTTTCCATTTGATGTTTCGACTTACGTTCTTATACAAGTCAATTGGATTTACTGCTACAGTCGACATCCAAGATTGTTGTTCTCTGCAGTAAAAACAGATAAATGTCATATTTTTGAACTGGAAGACTTTTGTGCTTTATGTCATACATCGAAGTATAAACATTGGGATGCATAATTTGATTATGAATCAATTTGTCAGGAAGCTTGCTGGTCTAATTCTTTCCACAAATATGAACATCGGATGTGTGTAGTTTGTACAGACAAGTCTTGAGCTTCTGCATACTATCTATCTAGCTTTGTATTCATGAACTGTAAATTCTTTTCCAGCACATGAAGATGGGAAAAGTTTGGTTCTAACATCTACAGTCTGCAAAATTCAGTAATCTTGAACTAAAAGCAAAAAAAAAAAAAAAAAAAAATCTACATGTCAGCATTCTTTTTCACTTTGGCCTTGCAACTTGAATGTGCAACAATTCAAGCTCCCGGCCAAAAACCAATCAGCCAGAGGGAGACAACGTAGTCTTTAGATTGCAATTGATGCATTTGCCACAGCAAATTTCTAAGCTGTCACCTCTCGCCGAGGTAAAATGAAGACCATATGATGCAATGACTCTCATTCTGTAATGACAAACTGCAACTATATTATCATCGGAATAGCTAGAAAGCAGTAATGGTGCATATGGGAGAGAGATGAAAAAGCTGATGTTTCATCTTTCATTTTGATTTGGATCACTCAACGATGTTAGAACAAGGCTTTTGAAATTGTAGCAGTGCTTGTGTCTCCAAGGCATCTATTTATCCTAGTCCATGGATAAATGGACAAAACCATAGTATACCAGCAAAGAATGTAAAATGACACATATTGCCCACTGGCCAAACAAAAGCTACAAAGAGATTCACCAGAAATCGAAGGAAACTTGCAACACCAAATGCTTTCAAAGAGGTCAGAAGCTTTAACCTCAAGAACAATATCTACCCTTTATATGCTACTAGTTACGGCCATTCTTCTCTTCGTAACAATTGTTGAGGTATCTTTAATCCCTTCGATAACAATAGATCCCAATATCTTTTGAGGGCTAGCCTATCTTAACGATCTAGCTGCTACAAGGTCCATCATCGCTCATGGCTAGGAATAGGAAAAATGCATAGGTGATTTTACTTGTTCCCTGCTCTCCTTTTCTTATGGTCGGGAGATAATTTGATGCCGAAGGCTTGGGGACTCCTTAAGGCTTCCCATAAAGAGAACAAAGCCTTGAGTTGCATCTTATACAAAACTAGCTTAGCTTCCTAGAGTACTAATAATTTGTTTTAAAGTGGTGATACAATTAAATTTACTGCTTTTCCAAGCAAGGAATAGTCAGTCGAACAACTACGGCGCTCAGACTTCCAGCGATAAATGCTGATCCACGCCCGGGCGCAGCGGATGTGCCTGCGCTCTTCCACCATGCCATACACGAGAGTGCGCCGCACCAATAATCATGAGAACGAGTCTGTGGTAAAGTCTCAGACAAAGTTTTTGAATGAGGCTGTGCAAGAGACTCATGGAAAGCAACAGGAGCAGCACGAACAACCAGAGGACGGAGTGGGAGGAGTCGTGGAGCAGCAACCAGGCGAGCGAAAACACCGATGTCAAACCGGTGAAGTGGAAGAGGAGGCGCGCTGCTCCATCACAAGAAGGAGCAGGACCGCTAGATGGTGGTGCCTGATTAGCGACACGCCCGAAAAAGAAATGTAGGAACAGGCTGCAGATGGCGACGCGGGTGACGATGGGGTGCGTTTCAAAGGCTGAAATCGACTTCCCCTGGTAATCCACTTGGATGATGTTGACCAGGATCGAGACGACGGAGCTAAGGTCCATGGCGTTGTGAGGGATGAAATTCTTTTTGGCCAGGGTAAGGCACATGTTGCGAAACATTATATACTTTTTTTGGGACCGACTAATAATGATCAGTACCTTTAGAATACTGACCATTAATGGTCACTACCAGGAACTAACAGGTGACCTTTAGAGTACTAACCATTAATGGTCACAACCAGGAACTTGAACTAAAAAGTTCCTGGTGTACCTACCAGGAACTAAAAAAGTTCATGGTAGTGACCATTAATGGTCAATATTCTAAAGGTACTGACCATTATTAATCGGTCCATAAAAATAGAGTATTTAATGTTTCGCAACATGTGCCTTAGTCTCGATTCAAAAAAAGAGTATAAAATGTTTCACAATATCCAAAGTAGTGAGCATGGTAGTGTCGACTCAAATGAAAGAGTATAAAATGTTTTGCAACATCCAAAGTATAGAGTATTCAAATTGACCCCAAAGAAAAAGTATAAAATGACGTCCTCGTTTTTCATCCCTCACGACACCTCGCAACACCCAAAATAAAAACAATGTCCTATGCCCAAACCCCCAAAAAAAAAAAAAAGGGGTTAATACCTTGAAAAATCCCAAACTGATACACATGTGACAAATTTACTCCAAACTATTTTTTGACTACCAAAAATCCCAAATTGGTACACCGTGACAAATTTACCCCGACGATTATAAAAAACCCTAAATTAATATATTTATGACAAATTTAGCTTAACCTAACTTATTTGATCGCAAAAAACCCAAAACTAGTAAATTTGTAACAAATATACATTCCGCGAAATTGGATTAATGCCACAAAAAAATCACAAAAATTGTAAACTGTGACAAATGGAGCATAAAATCCCAAATTATTATACTACTAACAAATCACGTGTCATTTAACTTAATAATTTGACAGTAAAATTTAACGAAACTAATAAAGGGTAAATTTGCCACAAATGTACCAGTTTGTGGTAAATTTGTCAAAGGTATACTAGTTTTGGGTTTTTTGTGGTCAAAAATAATTTAAAATAAATTTGTCATCGATGTACCAATTTAAGATTTTTCAGGATATTAACCCCAAAAAAAATTACGTAATGTGCCACTTTTCATGAAAAAACAAATATCAAATGATGTCCTTAACCCTCACCCCTAATGACGCCATGAAGTGAATGAAGGCCTTGAACTGTCCGATTTATTTTTTATTTGGTTATATTCAAAAGGGAGAAAAGTACCAAAGAAAACCATAAATCTATTGTATTTATTCAAATTTAGTCTTAAACCTTATAATTGTGCCAATTTAGTAATTCCGATTAATTTTGGCTGAATATTGCTTATGTGGACGGTTGTAAAAAAAAAATTATAATAATAATTTAATATTTTTTTTGAATTTTTACAAATTTTTTCCTTTCTTCTTCCTTTTGCCATTCATAAGCAATGGCCAAGTGGGTTGGCCTTATCAAATCTAGCCTAGGCGAGGGCGAGGGCTCCCCTCCCCTAGCTAAGGCGGCCTCATCGAGGATCACTCTCGTCTGGTCAGGCCGGTGATCCTCACCCAAGTGAGGCCAACCTGCTCGGCCGAGTCACATTGAATGACCTGTGTCTATATCAGTAATTTTCAATTAAAATTAGTTTGAAAGATCAAATTAGCAAAAAATTGTGATTAAATTGTTATAATTTAAAGATTTAGATTATGACACAAATGCAATAAATTTAAAACTTTTCTGACATTTTTACCCATTAAAGAGTCCTTGATCTGGCCAACATTTTTCCCCCCATGACCTATCCTCACCCCTAGCATAGTTCGCAATATATATTGCGACATGAACATTTGTTTGTTGCCATGTTTACGCACAAACTCATTTATTTCTACGATTATTGCGTACATTAAATCCTTCTAAAATACTTTTGAACCAGCTGGATATTTTTTCGATGAAATATTGCAAAAATAGGTTTAAGATGCCTTGGATTGTTGATGGAAGCATGACTTTTTTATGGGCTAATTTCCTTGAAAGATGCCCAACTTTAATTTTAATCTCATTTTGCCATGATTTTCTTTTGAAAAAATTCGCAACTTTAATTAAGATCTCATACTTGGACATGGGATCACCATTTGATGCCACATGGTCCAACCATTGCTGCAGTCGCATGGAAGCCTCCCCTAAGACCCTTGGGAAACTCTCAGAGAGAGAGAGAGAGAGAGAGAGAGAGATTGATTATGTGGCTTTGTCTAATTCAATAAATGAGATTGAAAAGATAGATAGAGACCCGGGGGGGTTGGGGGTTGTAGTCAATAATGGGGGTTTTAGCAAATTCAAAATTTTACCAAAAGAAACGTACAAATTAGATACATCTCAGATGAAAAATACATGTGCATCATAATCTTTATTTCATCCAAATTGAATAATAAATATCATCTTTTGAGAAAATAGAAAAACAAGGTATAGGGAGGAATATTTGTGGAAACTTTTAAAGAAGAGAGAGAAACGGGGAAGGCCACGCGAAAGCACAGCGGGCGATGAGGGGTGAGTAAAAGGGGAAAGGAACGGGGAAGGAACGGGTAAGGGCATGAGTGAAAATCTGATGACTAAGTCTTGTTCACAAAGAAACTACATTGGGATAGTCAATAAGGGAGACTTAGAAGTTTTTGAAGAGAGGTTAATGTATCCATACATGCGCACACCCCAGCAGGAGAGAATAAATATTAAAAAAAAAGGAGAACTTTGCCGTCTTCTTCTTCTTCATTTTTTTCTTTTTTTGCCTCGGAAAAAGGCCAAACAAGGAAGGAGCTTGATTAGTCTAATAAATTCAAAATTTAAGCAAAAGGAACATACAAATTAATGAAATGAAGATGATACACCGTAAGGGAAAAATGTGCATGCATTATAATTTTTATTTCATCCAAATTGAATCATAAATGTCATATTTTCGAGAAGACAGAAAAAAACAAGGCATTGAGAAGGAATGTTTGTGGAAACCCTTAAAGAAGAGAGAGAAATAGGTGGAGGCCATGTGAAAGCACAACAGGGACAGGAACATGGTTGTGCAAATGAATCGAGAACAATCTAGATTGCCCAAGAACCAATGATTTCTAAGGAAATCGGTTTGGTTCTCGTTTTAGGTGTAAACCACTCACCCAGACCAGATCAATAATATATATTACATTTAATTTTTAATTAAAAAATGAAAAATCTTAAATCCTAGGATTGATTAGTTTTTACGTTAGATAACGGCAAATGTGGCTGCGCTCTTCCACCATGCCATATGCGGGATTGAATCTCCATTCAAAGCGCCTTTTTATTTCCTAATTTGCCTTGGTGATCAGGCATTGAATCTCTTCAACCTGAGCGGAAGTTGTACTTGCTTGGAATGTCTCGCGTGCTGGTCTCCGATCTGCAGATCAGCCCCACGGCTGTAAATCGTGTTGATTCCTCTTTCACGAGTCATGCCCCGAATTTAGCATGATGTCCGCACAAGAAAACCCGTTTCACCAACAGCCCCTGCTTGAACACCTAGTAGGCGGACGATGAGGAGGATCGTTGTAGTTGCCATGCGTGTGAGCAGGCTTCCTTCTTGCTATCTGGATGGTT
The DNA here is from genome assembly GCA_014182885.2 of Eucalyptus caleyi. NCBI lineage: Eukaryota > Viridiplantae > Streptophyta > Magnoliopsida > Myrtales > Myrtaceae > Eucalyptus > Eucalyptus caleyi. The sequence continues at coordinate 9,088,883 of CM024469.2, read as the reverse complement.
GAGCGTTGCTGCATGGCCCGATATATCTTTGTTTGCCTAGTTACAACGCTAAGCCTGCCGACGATTCTAAGAACGTGACCATCCAACATTTTGCTCATAGGCATCTCCTCACAGCCCATCATGTCGGCACCAAAAGTTGAATCAAATGCAAAGCCTGCAAGGAGGTCTATGGTTGCTACACGGTGCATATTCTTAATTCACAAGAGCTGCGCTGAATCTACCCCAGAGAAGCAACGCCCGTCTTTCCATTTCGCCCATCAGCATCCACTGGTGTCCCCCCACGTGAAGCTCGAAACCAGAATCAAGTGCAAAGCTTGTGAATAGAACGTACTAGGTGAGTTCTATGCTTGTCTGGATTGCCTCTTCTTTCTGCAATTCACGCTCATCCACTGCCGCTGGAGCTAGGTCATATGAAAGATGGTGCGGGCAAGGCTTGTGATGAATATATCAAAAGGTTTAGCCCATCACTGCCTGGAGCAGAGCTGCTTTCTGCTCCAGAAATCATGTGCTGAATTGCCCTCAGGCATGCAACACCCCGTTCACCCGGCACATCCACTTTTCCCGTATCAGGAACGATTACTGACGCATGTGGTGAAGAGCATTGACGCTGTCTTTCACTGCGTAGGACGCGACTTCGACTTCAACATTCCATGCACTTTTGGAAGGCCCACTTTGAAACATCACCTCCACGAGCATCTACTCTTTCTTATATTAGATCTACTGACCCACGCTTCCTATGCAGTGTCTGGTAAATTTTGCACTTTCGATCTTCATGTTCTTGTGCAGGGCAGTCTTAATGTCAACCACGATTGCCTTCCACAATTAACACCAATGATAAAAGATCACCATCACCTCCATCAACTCACACTTTACACTTCGTCCATCAAAGATCAGGCCGGTGAGCATTATTGTGACCTTTGAGAGATAAAAGACCTGAATCTATGTACTTCCAGCTGCGATGAATGCCCTTGCGTATCGATTACTCATATTGAATGCGTTTTACCCACAGTATGCTTTCATCACAGAAGTGCTCTCTCATTAAACTGACATTAGCCAACGAAGAAATACAGGATGCTGCCTTGTGAAGTGGTCAAAAGCCCGGTTCTTTTTTCTTTCTTTAACATGATATATAGACTTATTCTCCACAATAAGTTATAATCAACAGAAAATATGGTAATACCAAATTTTTTTCAAATAATGGAAGTACCTGAAGACCCTGCTATTGCTGAACTAGATGAAAAAATTGCAATTCTGCGGGAAAAAGCGGACTGAGTGAGCACACAACTGAAGGTACTAAAAGAATAACGGGCAATGCTGGTCTCAAAAAGGTGCAAGCGAAGCACATGTAGTTGCAGAGGTGGGGAGGCACTTATCCAGAAGAAAAGAATTGGGGTGGCAGGAGACAACCTTTTTGTTTGATGTTTCAGCTTACGTTCCTAAGCAAGTCAATCAGAATCACTGCTAACACTCGACATCTGAGATTGTTATTCTCTGCAGCAAAAGCAGATATATATCATATTTTTCAGTGTGAGACTTGTTTGCTTCATGTTATGAATTAATGTACTAACATTGTGATGCATAAATTGATTTTGGCAGGAAGCTTGCAGGTCACTATTTCCTCAAAAAATGAATATCAGATGTGTGTAGTTTGTACAGATTAGTCTCAAGCTTTTGTGTACTATCTATATGGCTTGGCATTCATGACCTGCAAATTCTTTTCCACACATGAAGATGGGAAAAGTTCAGTTCTAACATTTGCAGTCTACCAAAATTTGGTTACATTGGACTAAAGCCTCCCAAAAAAGAATCTATATTTCAGCATTCTTTTCTCACCTTGGCCCTGGTAACTTGAATCTCTGACTGAAGCAACAATTCTAGCTCCTGGACAAAAACCAATCAACCAATGAGACAAAATAGTCTTAGATTGTATTATTCAGATCCAAGAGCTTCTAGATACATACAGGATACATCACAAAAGAAGTCACTGTCTTTATAAATCTTATTTGCTTAAGCAAGTTGATGCATTCGCTGCGACAAAGATCTAGTTGTCACCTCTCAGAGGTAAGATGCTGACTATATGATGTAACCAATCTGTCTTTCTGCAATGGCAAACTCAGACATTATTATCATCAGAATAGCTAAGAATAGCTAGTTGTGCTTCTGGAGGCACTAAGGACTCGGTTTTTTACCATTTTTCAACCATCAGCATCGACTGGTCTTCCACATGCAGCTGGACTGCAAAATCAAGTGCAAAGCTTGTGAAGGGAACATATAGGTGAGGTCTGTCTATAATTGTCTTGATTGCCTCTTCTTTCTCCACTGCACCATCATTCTCTGCTGCTGGAACTTTCATATGAAGGATGGTGTGTGCAAGGCTTGTGTTGAATGTGTCAAATGTTTAGCCTATCGCCAGGTGGAGCAGAGCTGCTCTTCTCTGCTCTATAAATTATGTGCTGAATTGCCTCAGATACAACGACCTGCTCACCCTGCAATCCTTTTTCTTCTCGTATAAGGAGGAGCACTGTTGACGTATGTCATGAAGAGCGACGATGCTCTGTCTTTCACTGCACAGAAGTGACAATGACTTCAACACTCCATGCACTTTTGAAAGGCCCACTTTGAAACATCACATCCACAATTTGCATTTTGGAAAACTCCTTTAACTCAATGGCCTTTGCATTTCCCCACAGACTTTCCCCAAAAGCCTTCCCAAATGCACCCTTACCTTTCTTATTTTAAATCTGCCTAACTGTGCCACTATGAAGTGTCTGTGGTAAATTTTGCAAGTTCGGCTTTTGCAGTTGTGTGCTGTGCAATCTTAATCATCACAGATTGCCTTCCACTACAGCAAAATATTGCATTAACTTCCATCAACTCACACTTTACGCTTTGTTCATCGAAGATAATACCAGTGAGTAGTACTATTGTGCCTTTTTCAATAAGATAAGGAGCATGAATCTGGGTGCTCATGACTCTGATCAATGCCTCACTCATTGACTACTCATATCAAATGCGTTTTGCCATGGTGCACTTGAATCACAGTAGTGCTCTCTTGCTAAACAGACTTTAGCCAAAATTGGATACAAGATGCTGCCATGTGAGGTGAATAGCCATGTTCCTTTTTAACATCATATATATAGACTCATCTCCATGATAAGTAATAATCAGCAGAAAATGTGCTAATACCAAAAAGTGTTTAATACAAGTCGCTGGAATAGTGCAAGTGCCTGAAGACCCTCCGATTGCTGAACTAGATGAAAAAAAATTAAAATTCTGCAGGAAAAAGTGGGCACATAATTGGAGGTACTCAAGAAAAGACACACGATGCTGGTCTCCAAAAGCCGGAAGCAAAGTGCATGTAGTTGCAGAGTTGAGGAGGGACTTACCAAAATGAAAAGAATATAGTAGTCAGGGGAACCTACCTTTCTGTTTGATGTTTCAACTTACGTTCTTATGCAAGTCAATTGGAAGACATCCAAGATTGTTGTTCTCTGCAGTAAAAACAGATTTAAAATCATATTTTTGAACTGGAAGACTTTTGTGCTTTGTGTCATATATTGAAGTATTAACATTGGGATGCATAATTTGATTATGAATCAATTTATCAGGAAGCTAGTTGGTCTAATTCTTTCCACAAATAGGAACATTGGATGCGTATAGTTTGTACAGACAAGTCTTGAGCTTCTGCATACTATCTATCTAGCTTTGCATTCATGAACTGTAAATTGTTTTTCAGCACATGACGATGTGAAAAGTTCTTATCTAACATCTACAGTGCCAAAATTCAGTTATCTTGAACTAAAGCCTCTTGAAAAAAAAAAAAAAAAAAAATCTACATTCAGCATTCCTTTTTCACGTTGGCCCTGGCAACTTGAATGTCCAACTGAAGCAGCAATTCAAGCTCCCAGCCAAAAACCAATCAGCCAGTGAGACAACGTAGTCTTAGAATGCAAGTTGACGCGTTTGCCACAACAAGTTTCTAATTGTCACGTCTCAGAGGTAAAATGAAGACCATATGATCTAACGGCTCTCATTCTGCAATGGTAAGCTGCAACTATATTATCATCGGAGTAGGTAGAAAGCAGTAGTGGTGTATATGGGACAGAGATGAGAAAGCTGACATCTTTCTTTTTGATTTGGACCACTCAATGACGACGAAGGATTGAGGACTCCTCATGTTTCCAGATAAAGAGAAGAAGGCACCAGGTGCATCTTATACAAAATTAGCTTAGCGTCCTAAAGTACTAATGATTTGATTTAAAGTGGTCTTACAATTAAAATTACTTTTCCCAAGCGGGGAACAGTCAAACAACTACAGTGCTCAGACTCCCGGCGTGAAATACCGATCCACAGCCGGACGTGGCAAATGTGGCTGCGCTCTTCCACCATGCCATACATGGGAGCGCGCCACATGGATAATCATGAGAACGAGTTTGTGGTAAAACCACAGACAAAGTTTTTGAATGGGGCCGCACAACAGATTCACGGAAAGCAACCGGAACAGCACAAGCCAGAGGACGGAGTGGAAGGAGTCATGGAGCAGCAACCACGCGAGCAAAAACACCGATGCTAAACTGGTGAAGTGGGAGGCGCACTGCTCCATCACGAGAAGGAGCAGGGCCGCAAGGCAGTGGTGCCCTATTAGCGAGACGCAGCAACGAGAAATGCAGGAGGAGGCTGCAGATGGCGACCCGGGTGGCGAAGGGGTGGGTTTCAAAGGGTGAAATCAACTGCCCTGGTATTTCACTTCCATGAAGTCGACCAAGATAGAGACAGTGGAGGTAAAATCCATGGCGCCGTGTTGGGTGAAGGCAGGGACATCAGTTCTTTTATTCAAAGTGGCTCTAACTAAAAGGAACTGACGTCCCTGCCTTTAGCCCGCCATTTACCCCGCCACTGGAGTGAACAGTGGAAGAACGCCTTTGAACTTTCCTATTTATTTTTTCTTGGGTTTTTTTTTTTTTTTTAAAAGGGACTTACCAAGTTACCCTTTGTCCAACTTGAATTCTTTCGTGAAGCCGACCACATCAACTAAAAATATGGAAGTCAGACTTTGTATGAGGAGCAAAGTATTTTTTAGTTTCTTTCTCCTCTCTCTTTCTCAGTAGAATATGGAAGTCAGACTTTGTATCTGAAACTAAACCTGCTCATCCCACTTGCCTCATCACATTCAATTTTCTTACCACTGGGCAAAATCACCTTAGGGGCTGTTTGTTTGTGTTTTTTTTTTTTTTTTTTTTTTTGTTCATGAATACAATTCCTATTTTTTTTGTTCTGGGAAATAAAAAAATAAACACGTTTGTTTACGTTTTTGTTCCAAATTTATTTTTTTTATTCCTGGGAACAAATTTAGAACAAAGCCGTTGAGGGCCGGCGACCTTGCCGGAGCGTCGTTGGCCCCTGGCGAGGCCGATCGTCGCCAGTGGCTGGGCGAGCTTGGCCTCGCCGGATCTAGGCGAGCTCGAGCTCGCCCATCCAAGGCGAGGCCAACCTCGTGCCGGCCGACGAGCCTCACCATGGTTGGGCGAGGCCGCCGGCCCTCATCGGTCGGTCGCCGGCCATGGCCGAGGCCGGCGACCGGCCAAAAGGAAGAAAAAATTTAAAATTTAAAATTAAAAAGAAAAATAATATTAAAATATTAAAATATTAAAATAAACAAAAAAATCATACAAGTTTATGAATTGTGTTCTTGTTCTTTTTTTATTTTTTTATTTTAGGAATAAATTTACTAAACGTGTTCCCGTTCTTTTATTTCTGAGAGAGAGAGAGAGAGAGATGGAATCAATAGAAATTACCAAGCGCCGGCATGGAGAGACAATGACTTTGTCCGGTTTTGTCTAGTCAATAAAGGAGGCTGAGAAGCTATTGAAGAGAGGTTTTTGTATACAAACCTTAGCAGGAAAGGATAAATATAATAAAAAGAGAGAATTTTATCTTCTTCCTCTTTTTGGCTTGGGAAAAAGGATGTGACCTGGTTCAAACAAGGATTGACCCTTATTAGTATAATAAATTCAGAAATTTTAGCAAAAGGAATATACGTATTAGTGGAACGAAGATGATCACCATAACTGAAAAATGCGTGTGCATCGTAATCTTTATTTCATCCAAATTGCATCGTACATAAGTTTCATCTTTTTGAGATAGAGAAAAATTAAGGTATTTTCTTTTTGGTTGAAAATAAAAAGGTATCAATGAGGAATATTTGTGGTAACGTTTAGAGGAGAGAGAGAAATGGGGGGAGGGCACGTGAAAGCGGCAAACTGGGGATGAGAAATGAGTAAAAGAAGGGAGGAATGAGAAGGTTGTAAGGGGACACATCTGATGACTAGGTTTTTATTTATTTTTATTTTTTTTCTCTGATGACTAGGTTTAATTACAAAGAAACTACATTAAACTGGTCATTGTCTTCACCGCTTACCTGTCGTCTTCAAAAGATACTTTGCTCCTTATATCTTTATGTTGGTGTCTTGATTCGCCCAACCGTAAGGTGCATTTATATACAATATCATCTTATTTTCCTAACAAACTTGGTCATGGCATGATGAGATATGAGACCTCACTAGTCTAGTGATATATGTAGTTATATATTCCAATCAATATTTCACCTTTATATATGAAAACCTTCCCTTTCATTCGGATGTGTCTATTGTTAATGCATGGCCCAATGTAGCTTCATCTGCCTAGTTGCAACTAAGCTCCGGCAAGGATTCTCAGAATGTGGCCATCCAACAAATGCTCAAGATCATCTACTCACATTCCATCATCTCAGGATTAAAAGTAGAATCAAAAGCAAAGCCTACGAGCAAGCGATCTAGGGGTAGGTCTGTGGTGCTATGCGTGCATACTTTTCTCCACAAAACTTGCATCGAGTCTCCCGCGAAGATGACACTCTCTCTCTTGCTCTCGAACAAATGAAGGAGCTAAATTTAATGCTTGGGGAGGGTTTGGTAACACTCCGAAACACGTATTTTGTCTTTTTGTTCTCTGGAATGGAAATAGAATAGAAACGCATTTGGTAATCTTTTTTATTATTGGGAATTTGTTCCTAAGAATAGATTTAGAATGGAAACAAAAAACAAAAATGAAATTGTTTCTTGTTCTTGGAAACAATTCTAGAAATAAGAAACAAGTTTTTTCTTTCTCTTCTTCTCTTCTTCCCCCAACTGGTCAAGCGACCTGCCAGACGAGGTTCAGCGACCTTGGCAACATCGGTGTCACTTGGCCATGACCTTGCCCAGCCACCGTGAGGCTCGGGGGGACCTTGTCAGTCCTTGTCTGGCCGGTCATTGGCTGGCCATGGCCAAGTTCGGCAGTTGGCTAAGAGGGAGGAGAAGAAAAAGAAAAAGAAAAGAAAAAAATGTAATAAAATTATTAATAAATTTAAAAAAATTAAATCATAAAAATATTTGCGTATCAAATGTATTTTTGTTCTGGGAATTGTTCCCGAGAACAAAAATAGAAAAAAGTGCTTCCGAAAAAAAACTGTTTCCTAGACCGAAACGTTACCAAATGCGTCCTTAGTTGCTTATCATGGTTTCCGACTGCAAAAAATGCAAATTCAGCCTCGACATGGATTGCACGCATGGCTTTATCTCTATGTTCGCAAGATCTGGAGGCACTAAGGACTCGGTTCTCTACCATTTCGACCGTCAGCATCCACTGGTCTTCCACACGAAGCTCTAAAACAGAATCAGGTGCAAAGGTCCATGGTTGTCTTGGTTGCCCCTTCTTTCTGCACTGCACGATCACCCTCTGCCGCTGGAACTGTCATATGAAGGCTGGTCCGTGCAAGGCTTCTGATGAATGCATCAAATGTTTAGCCTATCGCTGGCTGGAGCAAAGGTGCTCTTTCCTGCTCCATAATTCATGTGCTGAATTGCCCTCAGTTATGCAACAACCTGTTCACCTGCACATCCTACCTTCTTCTCATATCAGGATGGAGCACTGTTGACATGTCATGAAGAGTGTCGATGCTCTGCTGTAAACTTTGCAGGTTCGAATTTTACAGTTGTCTGCATTGCAATCTTAATCATCACAGATTGCCTTCCACTACAGTAAAAGATTCCCATTAACTTCCATCAACTCACACTTTACGCTTTGATAAAATGATACCAGTGAGTACTACTGTGACCTTTGCAAGAAGACAAGGGACCTGAATCTGGGTGCTTATGACTGCAATGGAAGCCCTTGCCCATCGATTACTCATATCAAATGCGTTTTACCCACGGTGCATTTTCATCCCAGAAGTGCTCTCTTACCAAATAGACTTTATCCATCTAATGGATACAAGATGCTGCCAGTGCCATTTGCTGTGGTGAATAGCCTTGCTCCTTTTTAACATCATATAGATAGACTCATCCTCCACAATAAGTAATAATTAACAGAAAACTTGCTAGTACCAAATACAGGTTGCTGGGATAGTGGAAGCACCTGAAGACCCTGCCGTGGCTGAACTAGATGAAACAATTGCAATTCTGCAGGAAAAAGAGGACAGAGCGAGCACACAACGAGGGTACTAAAAAAGATGTGCAATGCTGGTCTCAAAAAGATCCAACCAAAGCACATGTAGTTGCAGAGTTGGGTAGGCACTTATCGATAAGAAAAGAATTGCGGAGGCGGGAGACCACCTTCCTGTTTGATGTTTCAACTTACAGGGATCACCGCGGACACTCGACATCCGAGATTGTTATTCTCTGCAGCAAAGCAGATAAATGTCATATTTTTTAGTGTAAAACTTGTGTGCTCAATGTTATGAGTTGGAGTACTCACATAGGGATGCATAATTTGATTATGAATCAACTTGTCAGGAAGCTTGCCGGTCTTATTATTTCTTTGATAAATAAATGTCAGATGTGAATAGTTTGCATGGACTAGTCTCAGCCTTTGCAAACTACCTACAGGGCTTTGCATTCATGAACTGCAAAAATTCTTTTCCAGCACATGAAGATGGGAAAGTTCAATTCTAACATCTGTAGTCTACCAAAAGTCAGTTATATTAAACTAAAGCCTCCGGAAAACGAAATCTGTATTTCAACCTTCTTTTCTCACCTTAGCCCTGGCAACTTGAGTCTCTGACAGAAGCTACAATTCTAGCTCCTGACGAAAACCAATCAGCCAGTGAGACAACAGTCTTAGATTGCATTACTCAGACCCAAGAGCTTCCAGATTCATACAGGATCCATCACAAAAGAAGTCGCTGCCTTTATAAATATTATTTGCTGAAGCAAGTTGATGCATTCACAGCAACAAAGATCTAGTTGTCAGCTCTGAGAGGAAAAGTGCTGACTATATGATGTAAGTACTCGTCATTCTGCGATGACAAACTCAAACGAAATTATCATGAGAATAGCTAGTAAGCAATACCTGTGCATATAGGACGGAGATGAAAAAACTGACATTTTTCATTTGATATGGATAACTCTGTCATGAAAGAACAAAGCTTCTATATTGTAGCTGTTCTCGCGTCTCCAAGGTATCCTAGTTCACGACTTTATTTTGGCAACTAGAAACGACCATGTGACAACATTTGACACGTGCCAATGCGATAATAAAGAGTTAATATATGAAAATGCTAGTAAAAGCGCCATTTTTCATTAACGTGCCTCTTTTTCTCTTTTCAGTAAAGAAAAGACTTCTTAATCTTTTGGTCTACCAGGATCTTGGTTACCCTTGAAACAAACAATGAAACATCTCCCCATCCTCCTTGTCATAGTGATTGTTGAAGTATTTTGGTCTCTCCAAAGTAACATTTGCACTCCAGTTAAAGGTTACAAGTTTTAAGCATCTGCTACTGAATTAGCGAAGCATTTGTGATCCCGAGAACAATGATCTAGTTGTCTTAGATTGCAAGTTCCACGATAAGCATTCAGGCTTTTATAAAAACGAGAAGAATATCAACTTCCAAGTTCATATCAAATGATGAAGAAACCTGCTGAAAATTAAAATCAATATGATTTGGTCCTCCTACAGGAATCTGCAGGGATTAGTGACAAAGTAGTCTTGGATTGCAAGTAGATGCATTTGCCACAACAATGATCTAGTTGTCACCTCTCAAGAGGTCAAATGAAGACTATATGATATAACCACTTTCATTCTGCAATGACAAACTAAAACTTTATCATCATCGGAATAGCTAGTAAGCAGTAATGGGGTATGTGGGACAGAGATGAAAAAACAGATGTCTTTCATTTTGATTTGGATCACTCAGTGATGTTAGAACAGAGCTTTTGAAATTGCAGCTGTGCTCGTGTCTCCAAGGCATCTATGTATCCTAGTTCATACCGATATATGAGCAAAACCATAGTATACTAGCAAAGAATGTAAAATGGCACATGTTGATCAGAGGGCCAAACAGAAAGCTACAAAGAGATTCACCAGAAAAAGAAGGAAACCGGCAACGCTCGAATGTTTTCAAAGAGGTCGGAAGCTTTAACCTCAAGAACAATTTCTACGCTTCATATGGCTACTAGAAACGATTATTCTACTCCTTGTAACAATTTTTGAGATTATCTTTGATCTCTTCGATAACAAATAGATCCCAATTTCTTTTGAGGCCCACTGTCCATAAAAAGAACCACAAATGATGTCCCTGCGCATCATGGATTTAACCTCCATTGTCTCTATCCTGGTCGACTTCATCAAAGTAAAATACCAGGGGAAGTTGACTTCACCCTTTGAAACTCACCCCGTCACCACCATCGTTGTCATCTGCAGCTTGCTCCTGCATTTCTTGTTGCTGCGTTTCGCTTATCTGGCAGCCATGCTCCTTCTTGTGATGGAGCATCATCCTTCCTCATTGACTTCACCGGTTCGATATCGGTGGCTTCACTCGCTTGGTTGCTGTTCCACGACTCCTTCCACTCCATTCCCTGGTTCGTGCCACTCCTGTTGCTTTCCGTGAGTCTGTTGCAAGGCCCCATTCAAAAACTTTGGCTGTGGTTTTACTGCAAACTCATTCTCATAATAATCCATGCAGTGCAGTCTCGTGTATGGCATGGTAGAAGAGCGCAGCTGTATTCGCCTCGCACAGTCGTGTATCTGCATTTCATGTTGGAAGTCTGAGTGCCATAGTTGTTCAACTGTTCCCTGCTTGGAAAAAGTAATCTTGTTCAATATGGCCACTTTAAAACAAGTGACAAGTACTTTAGGAAGCTAGCTAGCATTTTATAAGAGGCATTTGGGGCTTTCTTCTCTTTATCTGAAACCATAAGGAGTTCCCAAGCCTTTGGAATCATGAAATTATCTTCCGACCATAAGAAAGTAGAAACTACCCATGTATCGTGCCAATACCTAGCCATGAATGGGAATGCACCTTGTAGCAACTAAACTCCAAACTGACAGTGGCAGTGATCCTCCCAGTTCCAGACTGTCGTCTTTTATGCCACTCTGCTATCCCTGCCTTCAACCCACCACTGGAGTGGAGGAACGCCTTTGAACTTAACTTTCCTATTGAAGTTTCAATAACCAGGCTGGCAAAAAACAATAAATAAGAGCAAAACAGTAAGCCCAAGTCCAAGTGTCTCGTTTAAGCACTTTCTTTGGTCTTGCTTCAGTTGATGCCATTGCAACGAAATTACTAGAGCAGATAGAGAGAAAATAAAAAAACAGTCTGGCCAAGAAGAACCCCAAAAGAGGAGGAAAGCAGAGTCCGGAGAAACAGACAAAAAGACAAAGTGAGACAGGGGCTCTCGCTGCATGCACTTTTGAGCAGCTTGGTCAAGCCAGATTATTTGTGTTTCTTAGCAATTGATAAGGATTTGAAACTTTTATTTATCTAATTAAAAAGTTTTTGTAGTTAAACTGTAAATTAGGTTTTTGCAGTTGTGCGCAGTGCAATCTTAGTCCTCACAGATTGCCTTCCACTTCAGTAAAAGATTGCCATTAACTTTCATCAACCCACACTTATGCTTTGTTCATCAAAGATAATACCAGTTAGCAGTACTATTGTCCCCTTTGTAATAAGATAAGAGACACGAATCTGGGTGCTTATGACTGTGATTAATGCCCTTGCCCATCTATTACTCATATCAAATATGTTTTACCATGGTGCGCTTGTATCACAGTAGAACTCTCATGCTAAACAGACTTTAGCCAAAATTGGATACAAGATGCTGCCTTACAATGTGGTGAATAGTCATGTTCCTTTTTAATATCATATATAGAGACTAATCTCCACAGTAAGTAATAATCAACCAAAAATGCACCAATACCAAACAGTGTTTAATACAAGTTGCTGGAATAGTGCAAGTACCTGAAGACCCTGCTATTGCTGAACTAGATGAAAAAAATTAAAATTCTGCAGAAAAAAGTGGGCACATACTTGGAGGTACTCAAGAAAAGACGTGCGATGCTGGTTTCCAAAAGCCACAAGCAAATTACATGTAGTTGCAGAGTTCGAAAGGCACTTAACAAGATGAAAAGAATATGGGAGTCGGGGAACCTACCTTTCTGTTTGTTTTTCAACTTGCATTCTTATGCAAGTCAATTGGACTCATTGCTAGAGTCAACATCCAAGATTGTTGTTCTCTGCAGTAAAAGCAGATAAATATCATATTTTTGAAGTGCAAGACTTGTGTGCTCCATTTTATGAATTGGAGTATTAACATTGGGCTGCATAATTTGATGATGAATCAACTTGTTAGGTAGCTTGCCAGTCTAATTATTTCCACAGATACGAACATTAGAGATGTGTAGTTTGTACAGAATTGTCTCGAGCGTCTGCATACTATCTATCTAGCTTTGCATACATAAACTGTAAATTCTATAGCACATGAAGATGGGAAAAGTTTGGTTTTAACATCTACAGCCTGCCAAAATTTAGTAATCTTGAAATAAAGCCTAAAAAAAAAAAAAAAAAATAAAAAAATAAATAAAAATAAAAATTCAACATTTCAGCATTCTTTTCTCACCTTGGCCCTGGCAACTTGAATGTCAATCAGCCAGCAAGACAATGTAGTCTTAGATTGCAAGTTAATGCTTTTGCCACAGCAAAGATCTAGTTGTCACCTCTCAAAGGTCAAATGAAGACTATATGATGTAATGACTCTCACATTCTGCAATGACAAACTACAACTATGTTATCATCAGAATAGCTATTAAGCAGTAATGGTGTATATGGGACAGAAATGAAAGAGCCGACATCTTTCATTTTGATTTGGATCACTCGTTGATGTTAGCGTTAGATCAAAGCTTTTGAAATTGTAGTTGTGCTTGCTGCTCCAAGGCATCAATTTATCCCAGTTCATATGGAAAAATGAGCAAAACCATAGTACACCAGCAAAGAATGTAAAATGACACATATCCATCCACTGGCCAAACAGAAAGCTACGAAGAGATTCACCAGAAAAAGAAGGAAAATCTGCAACACTCAACAATGTTTTCAAAGAGGTCGAAGCTTTAACCTCAAGAACAATTACTATCTCTTACCTGGCTACTAGAGTAGACCTACTCGTCAAAACGATTGCTGAGGTTATCTTCGATCTCTTCAATAACAGTAGATCCCAATTTCTTTTGAGGGCTTAGCTTATTTTAATATGATCTAGTCGCTACAAGGTCCATCACCGTTCATAGGTGGTTTGTACTTGTCCCCTGCTCTCCTTTCTTATGGTTGGGAGATAATTACCGAAGGCTTGGGGACTCCTTATGTTTTCATATAAACGGAAGAAAGGCCCAAGTGCATCTTATACAAAACTAGCTTAGACATGCGGCCTTAAACGCTGATCCACGACCGGGAGACCACGCTGCACGGCACGGATGATCATCATGAGGATTTTGTCGTAAAACCACAGACAAAGTTTTTGCATGGGGCCGCACAACGAGACTCACGGAAAGCAGCGGGAGCAGCACCGTACAACCAGGGGACAGAGTGGGAGGAGTCATGGAGCAGCAACCACGCGAACGAAGCCACCAATATCGAACTGACGAAGTCGATGAAGAGGTGCCATGCTCCATCCCGAGAAGGAGCACGGCCGGTAGACGGTGGTGCCCGATCAGCGAGACGCAGCAACAAGAAACGCAGGAGCAGGCTGCAGATGGCAACGCCGATGGCGACCGGGTGGGTTTCAAAGGGCGAAGTCGACTTCCCCTATATCTCACTTGGATGAAATGGACGAGGATAGAGACGATGGGGTAAGATCCATGGCGCCGTGTTGGGCGCAGGCAGGGACATCATTGATGCTTCGCTTCTGCTTCTTTTATTCGAAGTGAAATTTGGACATCATTCATATTCACAGCATGAATAGGTGCAAATGTCACCTCGCATAAAAGAAGCAGAAACATCAATCATGTCCCTGCGTTCACCCCACCACCGGGGTGGACAGTGGGGAAACGCCTTTAAACTTTCCAATTTATTTTTTCCTGTGTTTCAGCAGTGTGTGCAATTAACCTGGAAGATTCACGTACAAGAATAAAGTTTCAATAACCAGGCTGGCAAAAAATAATAAATAAGAGCAACACAGTAAGCCCAAGCCCAAGTATCTCGTTAAAGCCCTTTCTTTGGTCTTGCTTCACTTGACACCGTGGTAAGGGAATCATTAGAGCAAAAAGGGAGAAAAAAATGAAAACAGAGTCTGGCCAAGAGGAGCACGAAAAAATAAATAAAAAAAGATCCACTTTCTTCGATGTGAGACACTTTGGATTGTTTTGATGGAAGCATGAATCTTTATGGGCTAATTTCCTAAAAAGATGCACAACTTTAATTCTAATCTCAATTTTACTTCAGTTTTTTTTTTTTTTGGTTAAAAAAATCTCCAACTTCAATTGAGATCTCGTATGTGCCCCCATGGGGACATAGGATCATCATGTGACGCTGCATGGTCGAACCATTGTTGTGCGGTTCGTCGAACTTTGATTAGCATAATAAATTTGAAATTTAGCAAAAAATCATACAAACTAGTGAAATGAAGATGATCGCCGTAGATGAAAAATGCCTATGCATCATAATTTTTATTTCATCCAAATTGCATCAGAAATGTCATCTTTTCGTCACAGAGACAGAATGAGGAATTGAGGAGGAATATTTGTGGAAACTTGAGGGAAATGGGGGGAGGCCACGTCAAAGGGACAAACGGGGATGAGAAATGAGTAAAAGAAGGGAGGAACAAGAAGGGCATAAGTCGTCACCTATGTAGCACGGATACTCTCCGGAAGCCTTCGTGTCGTGTTCGACACTCCAACACGTATTCGACACGCTCCGACACGTCCCGACACGTGGTCAACGAGTGTCGAAAAATCCGACATGTGGTCAACTCTCTCCGACACGCTCCGACACGCGAGTCCAGAATTCCAACATGCGATTCCGACATGCACAGGGTCAATTTTAAAAATTTCTAATACTTGAGGGGTCAAAATATAAATATACACAAAAAAGTAATAAAAGAAGTAATAAAATTGCTATAAATATACACACACGGGTTTTTTTTTTTTTTATAGTTATTTTAGTTTTTTTAAAAGTCTTTTACTATGAAATAAGTAATAAAAAAAACACTATATATGATAAATAAATAAATTTAAAAATAGGGTTAATACCCTGAAAAACCTCAAACTGGTACACTTGTGACAAATTTACCCCAAACTATTTTTTTGACCACCAAAAACTCAAAACTGGTATACTTTTGACAAATTTACCCCAAATTGGTACATTTGTGACAAATTTACCCTATGTTAGTTTTCGTTAAATTTTATTCTCAAATTATTAATTTAAATGACACGTAACAGTTAACCGGTATACTAATTCATGATTTTACGCTCCGTTTGTCACAGTTTACAATTTTTGTGATTTTTTTGTGGTATTAATCTAATTTAGCAGAGGGTATATTTGTCACAAATTTACCATTTTAGGGTTTTTTGCAATCGAATAAATTTGTTTGGGGGTAAATTTGTCATAAATGTACCAGTTTATAGTTTTTTATAGTCAGTCAGGGTAAATTTGTCACAGGTTTACCAGTTTGGGGTTTTTCATGGTCAAAAAAATAGTTTGAGGTAAATTTGTCACAAGTGTACCAGTTTGGGGTTTTTCAAGGTATTAACCCTTAAAAATATCAATTCCGCATTTTTCTTTAAAAAATGTTTTTTTCCTCTACGTTTTATGTATTATTGTAACAAATTAAAATAATGAATGATATTATTTAATATTTTTCATGTAAATTAATTCTAGGCTATTATTATTATTATTATTATTATTATTATTATTATTATTATTATTATTATTATTATTATTATTATTATTATTTATGTATTTATATATAAAAATATATTTAATATATAACGTGTCGGAACGTGTCGAAATTCTCTATTTTTAAGAAATGACGTGTCGGCGTGTCGTGTCGTGTCGTGTCGCGTGTCGCGTGTCGCGTGTCGGTGCTACATAGGTCGTCACCGCTTGTGTGTCGCCTTTCAGAGATGCTTTTCATCCATTTATGTCGCCGCCTTGATTCACCCAACCGTAACGCGCATACATATACAGTATCATTTTATTTTCCTAGCAAAGTTGATCATGACACGATGAAATACACGACCTCACCGGTCTAGTGATATAGATATTATATATATTCCAATGAATATTTCGCTTTTTATAAATGAAAACCCTCTCTTGTCATTCGAACAGGTCGATTGTTATTGCACAGCCCGATATAGCTTCGTCTGCCCAGTCACAACTAAGCCTCGATGAGGATTCTCAGAATATAGCCATCCAATATGTGCTCAAGAGCCGCTCACATCCCATCATCTCAGGATAAAAGTAGAAATAAATGCAAAACCTGCGAGCAAGCGATCTTCGGGGAGGTCTATTGAGGCCATGCGTGCATATTCTTTCTCCACAAAAGCTGCGCTGAATCCCCCACAGAGATGCGACACCCGTCTCTCCATGATCACCCTCTCTCTCTTGCTTTCGATCAATTAGAGGAGCTAAATGTAATGCTTACCATGGTTTCCTACTGCAGCGAATGCAAATTCAGCCGCGACATGGACTGCATGGCTACGTTCACAAGATCTGGAGCCAATAAGGACTCGGTTTTTAACCATTTCAACAATCAGCATCGACTGGTCTTACACACAAAGCTCGAGAGCAGAATCCAGTGCAAAGCTTGCGAAGAGAACAGACCAGGTGAGGTCTCTGCTTGTCTTGATTAACTCTTCTTTCTCACGTTCATCCTCTGCCGCTGGTATTGTCATATGAAGGATGGTCCGTGCAAGACTCATGTATGCGTCAAATGTTTAGCCTATCACCGGCTGGAGCAGAGCAGCTCTTTTCAGCTCCATAATTCTTGTGATGAATTGCCCTCTGTTATGCAATAACCTGTTCACCCCGCACATGCTTTTTCTTTTAGTATCAGGAAGCAGCATTGTTGAAATATGTCGTAAAGATTGTTGACACTCTTTCACTGCACGGAAAGTGACTACGGCTTCAATATTCCATGCACTTTTGACAGGCCCACTTTGAAACATCACCTCCACAACCAAATACTCTTTCTTAATTTAGACCTACTGAACTGTGCTTCCTATGCAATGTCTGTGGTAAATTTTGCAGGTTCGACTTCTACAGTTGTGTGCATTGCACTCATAATCATCACAGATTGCCTACCACTACAGTAAAGGATTCCCATTAACTTCCATCAACTCACACTCCATGCTTCGTTCATCGAAGATGATACCAGTGAGTACTATTGTGACCTTTGCAAGAAGATAAGGGACTTGAGTCCGGGTGCTTACAAGTGCAATGATTGCCCTTGCCGATTGATTCCTCATATCAAACGCGTTTTACCCACAGTGCATTTTCACCCCAGAAGTGCTCTCTTACCAAACAGACTCTAGCCATCTAATGGATATAAGATGCCGCCAGTGCCATTTGCTGCAGTGAATAGCCTTGTTCCTTTTTAATGTCATATATATATAGACTCATCCTCCACAATAAGTAATAATTAACGGAAAACTTGCTAGTACCAAATACAGGTTGCTGGAAAAGTGGAGTACCTGAAGACCCTGCTATGGCTGAACTAGATGAAACAATTGTAACTCTGCAGGAAAAAGTGGACAAATCGAGCACACGACTGGGGGTACTAAAAACAAGATGCGCAATGCTGGTCCCAAAATGATGCAACCAAAGCACATGTAGTTGCAGAGTTGGGAAGGCACTTATTGAGAAGAAAAGAATTGGGGAGGCAGGAGACCACCTTCCTGTTTGATGTGTCAACTTACGCAGAATCACTGCTGACACTCGACATCTGAGATTGTTATTCTCTGCAGCAAAAGCACAAAAATATCATATTTTTGAGTGTGAGACTTGTTTGGTCTATGTTATGAGTTGGAGTGCTAACAAAAGGATGCATAATTTGATAATGATTCAATTTGTCAGGAAGCTTGTGGGTCTTATTATTTCCTCAAAAAAAGAATATCAGATGTAAGTAGTATGCACAGACTAGTCTCAAGCTTTTGCATACTATCTATATGACTTTGCATTCATGAACTGAAAAAATTATTTTCCAGCACATGACGATGGGAAAAGTTCAGTTCTAACATCTGCAGTCTACCAAAAGTCGGTTATATTGAACTAAAGCCTCCCAAAAAAGAAATCCATATTTCAGCATTCTTTTCTCACCTTGGCCCTGGCACGTTGAATCTCTGACTGAAGCCACAATTCCAGCTCCCCATGAAAACCAATCAGCCTGTGAGACAACATAGTCTTAGATTGCATCACCCAGACCCAAGAGCTTCCAGATACAAACAGGATATATCACAAAAGAAGTCGCTGCCTTATAAATATTATTTGCCAAAGCAAGTTGACACATTCGCAGCAACAAAGATCTAGTTGTCACCTCTGAGAGATAGTACTGACTATATGACATAACCACTCGTCATTCTGCAATGACAAACTCAAACAAAATTATCATCAGAATAGCTAAGAAGCGGTACCCGTGCAGATGGGACAGAGATGAAAAAACTGACATTTTCATTTTGATATGGATAACTCAGTCACAATAGAACAAAACTTCTATATTGCAGCTGTGCTCGCGTCTCCAAGGCATCTTATTTATCCTAGATCATAACTTTATTTTGGCAACTAGAAACGACCATATGACAACATTTGACACGTGCCAATGTGATAATAAAGAGTCAATATGTAAAAATGCTAGTAAAAGCACCATTTTTCATGAACGTGCCTCTTTTTCTCTTTTCAGTAATGAAAAAAAACTTCCAAATCTTTTGGTCCATCAAAGATGATACCAGTGAGTACTAATATGACCTTCGCAAGATGATAAGGGACCCAAATCTAGGTGCTTAGGACTCCAATGAATTCCCTTGCCCATTGATTACTCATATCAAATGTGTTTTGACCCACGATGCACTTCCATCACACAAGGGCTCTCTTAGTAAACAGACTTTAGCCAACAAATGGATACAAGATGCTGCCATATAATGTGGTAAATAGCCATATTCCTTTTTGAACGTCATATGTATGGACTCATCCTCCACAATACCAAACTTTTTTTTTTTTTTAATAATCAACAGAAATTACTCTTATACCAAACATTTTTTAACAGGTTGCTGGAATAGTGGAAGTACCCGAAAACCCTGCTATAGCTGAATTAGATGAAAAAAATTGCAACTCTACAGGAAAAAGCAGAAAGAACGAGCACATAATTGGAGGTACTCAAGAAAAGACGTGCAATGCTGGTCTCTAAAAGCTGCAAGTGAAGTGCATGCGGTTTTAGTGTTGGGGAGGCACTTACCAAGAAGAAAAAAAATTCGGGAGTCAGGAGAACCTACCATTTTTGTTTGATGTTTCAAGTCACGTTCTTAAGCAAGTCAATTGGACTCACTGCTACAGTCAACTTCCACGATCATTGTTCTCTGCAGAAAAAGCAGATAAATATCATATTTTTGAAGTGCAAGACTTGTGTGCTCTGTCATATTTCAAAGTACTAACATTGGAATGCATGATTTGATTATGAATCAACTTGTCAAGAAGCTCGCTGGTCTAATTATTTCCTCAGATACGAACATCAAATGTGTGTAGTTTGTACGGACTTGTCTCAAGCATCTGCATACTATCTATCTAGCTTTGCATACATGAACTGTAAATTCTTAGCACATGCAGGGTGGGAAAATTTCGGTTCTAACATCTGTAGTCAACCAAAATTCAGTTATCTTGAAATAAAGCCTCCTGAAAAATAATCTACATTTCAGTATTCTTTTCTCACCTTGGCCCCAGCAACTTGAATGTCAATGAGCCAGCAAGACGGCGTAGTCTTAAATTGCAAGTTAATGCATTTGCCACAGCAAAGATCTAGTTGTCACCTCTCAAGAGGTAAAATAAAGATTATATTATGTAACCACTCCCACATTCTGCAATGACAAAGTACAATTATATTATCATCGGAATAGCTACTAAGCAGTAAGCCCAAGCCCAAGCCCAAGTGTCTTATTAAAGTCCTTTCTTTGGTCTTGCCTCAGTTGATGCCGTGGTAAGGGAATTACTAGAGCGAAAAGAGAGAAAAAAAGATGAAAACAGAGTCTGCCAAGAAGAACACGGAAAAAAAAAAAAAAAAGAGAAGGAAAGCAGAGTCCGGAGAAACCGAGAAAAAGACAGAGGAGATAAAAGGGGCTCTTGCTGCATGCACGGATTAATTCTATTTCTTGGTAATCGGTAAGGATTCGAAACTTTTATTATCTAATTGAAGGCATTTTCATAATTAAATTGTAAATTAGGTTTTGTATGGATTCTATGTTGCTAGGTTGATTCTAGAGATTATTAAGCTATGAAATTATGTTGTGAAGAAATTTTAGGGTATTGCAGAACAGGACTTCAAGAAAATCAATATAGGTTTATGATTTGATTAGGATAAATTTTTAAAATTTCGCACATTGCTAGAAACAGTTTTCAAATTGCTGTATTTGGCAATGGATTTGACCCTTCTCTAACCATCTTTTGCCTTTATGGTCTCTTAGTAATTTGAAAGAGTTTTCTGTTGAAAGTAAGCTCACTTGAATTAGAGTTTTAAAATGAGGTCGACTCTATTTGCAAAGTAATTGTTCAAAGGTCTTTTGTCAAGTGGATGATTTGACTCAAGAATATGGCATCGCCTACTAAAGTTTTAGTCGAGGTTAGTTGACACGTAAGTTTGACATTTAGTTAATCTTTGATAGGACTTTGAAACTTTTCAAGCAGCGTAACATTTGATTTGGATTTTATTTAGGGGTGGTTGTTATCCTCTACAAATTTATAAGCTCATGTCTTGAAAGTGATTGAGATTTGATATATTATATGTTCTTAAAAGCATTGCACAATATGATTTTTTTAAATGAAAAAATAATTTTTAAAACATATTTGTTGCATAAAATTGGATAGTGCGTTTACTACCCTTTTGGTATTTGAAATTTGAATGAATATAATTTATTAGTATAAAGTTGCATTATAGTGATATTGCTCATAGTTTGATTCTATTGTATATAATATATTAGATTTGGATAAATGAATTTTGGTATTGCTTAATTATAGTAAATGCTTGATTTGCTTAGAAGAGATTTGGATTAGTCACTAAGCTATGGTTATTCACACTATTCATTCTAAATCCTTTTTAGGTCAGCTAAAGTAGGATGTGAGCATTATCGGTGAAAAGCTTTTTACAATTGGATTTGGATGTGAGTTTAGATACTTGTATATGTTTGGGATGATGTTTGTGGGGTTTAATTGAGTTTGGAGATACACTTTTTTTTTTTTTTCTTTTTAATGAATTTCAAAGCTTTTGATTTTGTAACCAACTCACAATTTATCAAGTATGTAGATGAATATATATTTTGATAATTTGAAGCTGTGTCCTTTGGGCAAGATCATAGTAGTGTCGTTTTCCTTATTTTATAGAGTTGGGTGTGACAATAGATAAATGACATATCTTATTCACAAAGTCAACAAAATGAAAACATGCATTAATATATCATTATTGTTACTCTATATTATTATAATCTTACCAATTCCATACTCCAATAATAGCCGCCCCTCCCTTTCTAAAATTACCCATTTATTGTGCAAATAATATATCGTGACATGAGCATCCTTGTGTTGCCATGTTTTATGCATGAACTCACCTATTTCTATAATTGTTGAATATACAAAATCCTACTAATATACTTTTGAAGCAGCGGGCATTTTTTCTTGGGGAAATATTGCAAAAATAGGTTTTTATCTTACAAAAGATTGCATTTTCTTCGGTTTAAGACACCTCGGATTGTTGATGGAAGTATGAATTTTGTTAATTTCCTAAAAAAATCTCAAATTTTAATTTTAATCGCGATTCTACTCGAATTGGTTTTTTGTTTTAAAAAAGTTCCCAAGTTTTCCTTACCAAAAAAAAAAAAAAAAAAAGTTCCCAAGTTTCATGAAGGCCCATTTCTACCCATGAGTGGCCACACGATCATCATGTAACGCCGCATAGTCCAACCATTGCAATGTAAACACCGAAGGTTCCCCTAAGACCCTTTGGTAACTCTGTGTGTGTGTGTGTGTGAGAGAGAGAGAGAGAGAGAGAGAGAGAGAGAGAGTCGATAAAGGAGATTGAAAAGTGGCAAGAGTCAATAAAGGATATTGGAAAGAGGTTTATATATACACGTAAACACCCTAGTAGGAGAGAATAAATATGACAAAAAAGAGAGCATCTTGTCTTCTTTCTTTTTTGCCTCATAAAAAGGATGTGAACTGGTTTAAAATCAAGATTGGACCAACCGTTACTTTGATTAGTGTAATAAATTCAAAGTTTTAGCAAAAGGAGCAGATGATCACAGTAGATGAAAAATGTATATGCATCATAATCTTTATTTCATCAAAATGTAGTTCATTTTATCATTTGGATAGGTTTCTTGTAATTACTCGGAAGAGCACCTCTCTATTTTGTTTTTCTCTTTCTAGAAATGTTCTCCTTGGTCTTAGTCTTCATAGTTTATACAAATGCCAACTTTTTATCCTTGGATCTAAATTCAATTTAATTAGTTGAAGTTGTAGGTTGTATATGTGAATTGGGTTTGTAACAACTTCAATCTGTATTTTTTTTTTTTTTAAATAACCAATACAGATAATTATTTAGTTTTTGAAAATAAAATCGAGTTCTATTCAAAGATTTAAAAGAAAATTACAAGTTTAATTACAATTGCTGCTTCAATGAGCCACATCGACATAGCTTACAAATCAAAGGTGCTGCAGGACATGTGCATTTATAGAGAAATTGATAACTAAAAAAGTAGATTCAGCTCATACTATTTGTATGAATTGTATTTAATGGCAAATGTAAACATTACTTTTACATGTAAATGCAATCGACTAATAAATTAAAAAAATAACTCGTAAAATTAAAAATAGGTGAATTTGGTTTTTTAAACAATTACGACAAAACTGTTATTGCAAAATTGTCTTACGTAAATTACTTTTAGCGTAAGTTGGATAAGAACTCTCTGATGAATGTATAGACTAGCCCAAGGTGACTGCACTTTTAAGAGCTCATATAATTGCAGCTGACTTTAAATGAATAAGACACAAAACTTTTCATGGGCCATTTTAGGTTTATTAACTATTGCGTTCAAGCATAAATAAAATAAAATAAAAATGTAGAAATGAACACTGAAATACAACATCAAATAATACGGGAGTAGGGTACAATTCATGTCACCTCATTTACTTTGTGTTGACATCACTCAACTATAATTCCATTCAAAACGCTTTTTATCTCCTAATTTGCCTTGGCGATCATGCATTGAGTCTCCGGAACCTGAGCGGAAGTTGTAGTTGCTTGGAATGTCTCGCGTGCTGGTCTTCGCTCCGCGGCTCAGCCCACTGCCGTGAATCGTGTCATTTTTCTTTCACCAGTTGCACTGAATTTGGCATGCTGTCCGCCCTAGGACCCCCGTTTCACCCGCTGCCCCGACTTGACCGCCCAGTAGGCGATGATGCGGAGGATTGTCGGAGTTGCCATGCGTGTGAGCAGGCTTCCTTCTTGCCGTTCGGATGGTTAAGCGTTGCTGCACAGCCAGATATTGCTTCGTCTACCTAGTCACAATTCTAAGCGTGATGAGGAATCTGAGAATGCGACCATCCGACGTTTTGCTCATTAGCATCTGCTCACATCCCATCATCTCGGAGACAAAAAGTAGAATCAAATGTGAAGCCTGCGAGGAGGTCCATTGATGGTACACGTGTTTATTCTCTCTCCATGAGAGCTGCGCCAAATCTCCCCAGAGATGCAATGCCCGTCTCTCCATGATCATTATCTCTCTTGCTTTCGGTCAATTGGTAGACCTCCAATGTAATGCCTGCCATATAGTTTCCCGGTGCAGCGAACGCAAGTTCAGCCTTGACATGGACTGTGCGGCTATAAGTCTAGGTTCACAAGACCTGGATGGCAAGAAAGGCCCAGTTTTTTGCCATTTCGCCCATCAGCATCTACTGGTGTCCCTCCACGTGAAGCTTGAAACCAGAATCGAGTGCAAAGCATACTAGGTCACGTCTATGGTTGCCTGGATTGCCTCTTCTTTCTCCAATTCATGATCATCCACTGCTGATGGAGCAGTGTTGCTCTCATCTGCTCCATAAATCATTTGCTGAATTGCCCTCAGTTATGCAACACCTGTTTCGCCCTGGCACAGCCACTTCTTCCCATATCAGGAAGGAACGCTCACAAACTCATGTCGTGAAGAGCATTGACGCTGTCTTTCTCTGCGTAAAATGCAACTTTGACTTCAACATTCCTTGCACTTTTGATAGGCCCACTTTGAAACATCACCTCCAAGAGCGTATGCTCTTTCTTATATTAGATCTACTGACCCACGCTTCCCTATGCATTGTCTGGTAAATTTTGCACTTTCAACTTTCACGTTCTTGTGCAGTGCAGTCTTAATGTCAATCACGATTGCCTTCCATAATTACCACCAACAATAAAAGATCACCATCACCTCCATCAACTCACACTTTACACTTCGTCCATCAAAGATCATGCCGGTGAGTACTATCTTCCACAATTCCACCAACAATAAAAGATCACCATCACCTCCATCAACTCACACTTTACACTTCGTCCATCGAAGATCATGCCGGTGAGTACTATTGTGACCTTTGAGAGAAAAAAGACCCAAGTCAAGGTGCTTCCAGCTGTGATGAATGCCCGTGCATTGATTACTCATATCGAATGCGTTTTACCTACGGTATGCTTTCATCACAGAAGTGCTTTCTCACTAAACTGACAACTAGCCAACAAAGAGATACAAGATGCTGCCTTGTGATGTGGTGAATAGCCCTGTTCTTTTTTCTTTCTTTAACATCATCTATAGACTCATTCTCCACAATAAGTTATAATCAACAGAAATTATGGTAATACCAAATGTTTTTTAAAGTAATGGAAGTACCTGGAGACCTTGCTATTGCTGAACTAGATGAAAAAATTACAATTCTGCAGGAAAAGCAGAGAGAGTGAGCACACAACTGAGGGAACTGAAAAAAAAAATAACGGGCAATGCTGGTCTCAAAAAGATGCAAGCAAAGTGCATGTAGTTGCAGAGTTGGGGAGGCACTTATCCAGAAGAAAAGAATTGGGGAGGCATGAGACAGCCTTCCTGTTTGATGGTTCAACCTACGTTCTCAAGCAAGTCAATCAGAATCACTGCTAACACTCGACATCCGATATTGTTATTCTCTGCATCAAAAGCAGATAAATATCATATTTTCGGGTATGAGACTTGTTTGCTTCATGTTATGAATTAATGCACTAAAATTGGGATGCATGAATTGATTATGAATCAACTCGTCAGGAAGCTTGCCGGTCTTATTATTTCCTCGAAAAATGAATATCAGACAGGTGTAGTTTGAACAGACTAGACTCAAGCTTTTGCATACTATCAATATGGCTTTGCATTCATGAACTGTAAATTCTTTTCCAGCACATGAAGATGGGAAAAGTTCCGTTCTAACATCTGCAGTCTACCAAAATTCGGTTATATTGGACTAAAGCCTCCCAAAAAAGAAATCTATATTTCAGCATTCTTTTCTCACATTGGCCCTGGCAACTTGAATCTCTGACTGAAGCAACAATTCTAGCTCCTGGACGAAAACCAATCAACCAGTGAGACAACATAGTCTTAGATTGCATTATTCAGATCCAAGAGCTTCTGGATACAAACAGGATACATCACAAAAGAAGTCGCTGTCTTTATAAATTTTATTTGCTGAAGCAAGTTGATGCATTTGCCGGAACAAAGATCTGGTTCTCACCTCTCAAAGGTAAAGTGCTGACTATATGATGTAACCAATCTATCATTCTGTAACAACAAACACAAACAATATTATCATCAGAATAGCTAGTTGTCCTTCTGGAGGCACAAAGGACTCGGTTTTTACCATTTCGACCATCAGCATCCACTGGTCTTCCACACACAGCTTGACTGCAAAATTGGGTGTGAAGCTTGTGAATGGAACATATAGGTGAGGTCCACAGTTGTCTTGATTGCCTCTCCTTTCTCCGCTGCACTATCATTCTCTGCCACTAGAACTGGCATATGAAGGTGCTTGCAAGGCTTGTGTTGAATGTGTCAAATGTTTAGCGTATTGCCATGCAGCACAGAGATGCTCTTCTCTGCTCCATAAATTATGTGCTGAATTGCCCTCAGATGCAACGACCTGCTCACCCTGCACATCCTTTCTCTTCTCGTATGAGGAGCACTGTTGACATATGTCACAAAGAGCATGGATGCTCTGTCTTTCACTGCACGGAAGTGACGACTTCAACACTCCATGCACTTTTAAAGGGCCCACTTCGAAACATCACCTCCGCAAGCATATACACTTTCTCATATTAAATCTACCTAACCATGCTACTATGAAGTGTCTGTGGTAAATTGTGCAGCTTCGGCTTTTGCAGTTGTGTGCAATGCAATCTTAATCATCACTGATTGCCTTCCACTACAGTAAAAAATTTCCATAAAATTCCATCAACTCACACTTTATGCTTTGTTCATCGAAGATAATACCAGTGAGCAGTACTATTGTGCCCTTCGTAATATCATAAGGGACACAAATCTGGGTGCTTATGACTGATGAATGCCCTTGCCCATTGATTACTCATATCAAATGTGTTTTACCATGGTGCGCTTGTATCACAGTAGTGCTCTCTTGCTAAACAGCCTTTAGCCAAAACTGGATACAAGATGCTGCCATGTGATGTGGTGAATAGCCATGCTCCTTTTTAACATCATATATATAGACTCATCTACACAATAAGTAATAATCAGCAGAAAATGCGCTAATACCAAACAGTGTTTAATACAAGTTGCTAGAATAGTGCAAATAGCTGAAGACCCTGCTATTGCTGAACAGCCTGAACTAGATGAAAAAGTTGAAATTCTGCGGGAAAAAGTGGGCGCATAATTCGAGGAACTCAAGAAAAGACGTGTAATGCTGGTCTCCGAAAGCCGCAAGCGAAGTGCATTTAGTTGCAGAGTTGGGGATGCCCTTATCAAGGCGAAAAGAATTTGGGAGTCAGGAGAACACCCTTCTGTTTGATGTTTCAACTTACGTTTTTATGCAAGTCAATTGGACTCTTTGCTACGTCGACATCCAAGATTGTTGTTCTCTGCAATAAAAACAGACAAATATCATATTTTTGAGGTGCAAGGCTTTTGTGCTCTGTCATTTATCAAAGTATTAACATTGGGATGCCTAATTTGATTATGAATCAACTTGTCAGGAAGCTAGCTGGTCTAATTATTTCCACAAATATGAACATCAGATGAGTGTAGTTTGTACAGAATTTTCTCAAGCATCTGCATACTATCTATCTAGCTTTGCATACATGAACTGTAAATTCTACAGCAAATGACGATGGGAAAAGTTCGGTTCTAACATCTACAGTCTGCCAAAATTCAGTAATCTTGAACTAAAGCCTACAGAAAAAAAAAAAAAAAAAAAATCAACATTTCAGCGTTCTTTTCTTACCTTGGCCTCAGCAGCTTAAATTTTTAATCAGCCAGGGAGACAACATAGTCTTTGATTGCAAGTTAATGCATTTGCCACAGCAAAGATCTAGCTGTCGCCCGCAGAGGTAAAATGAAGACTACATGATGTAATGACTCCCACATTCTGCAATGACAGACCACCTATATTATCATCGGAATAGCTAGTAAGCAGTAATGGTGTATATGCGAGAGATGGAAAAAGCTGACATGTTTCATTTTGATTTGGATCACTGATGTTAGTGTTAGATCGAAGCTTTTGAAATTGTAGCTGTGCTCGCGTCACCAAGGCATCAATTTATCCCATTGATAAATGAACAAGAACATAGTACACCAGCAAAGAACGTAAAACGACACATATCCACCCACTGGCCAAACAGAAAGCTACCGAGAAATTCACGAGAAAAAAGAAGGAAATCTGCAACACTCAACAATGTTTTCAAAGAGGTCAGGAGCTTTAACCTCAAGAACAATTACTACCCCTATATGGCTGCTAGAAACGACCATTCTACTCATCGTAACAATTGTTGAGGTCATCTTCAATCTCTTCGACAGATCCCAATTTCTAGTCACTGCAAGGTGCATCACCATTCATGGCTAGGAACAGGAAAGATACATAGGTGGTTTTTACTTGTTCCCTGCTCTCCTTTATTATGATCGGGAGATAATTTGACGCCAAAGGCTTGGGGATTCCTCATGGCTATGGTTTCAGATAAAGAGAAGAAAGCCCCAAGTGCTTCTTACACTAATCTTGCTTAGCTTCCTAAAGTACTAATAATTTGATTTAAAGAGATCACACAATTAAAATTACTTCTTCCAAGGAGGGAGCAGTCAGTCGAACAACTACGGCGCTCAGACTTCCAGCATGAAACGCATATCCACAACCGGGCGTGGCAAATGTGGCTGCGCTCTTCCACCGTGCCATACACGGGAGCCCCCCTCACGGATAATCATGAGAAAGCGTTTGCGGAAAAACCACAGACAAAGTTTTTAATGGGGCCGTGCAATAGATTCACGGAAAGCAACACGAACAGCATGAACCAGAGGGTGGAGTGGAAGGAGTCGTGGAGCAGCAACCACGCGAGCAAAACACGGATGCCAAACCGGTGAAGTGGAAGAGGAGGCGTGCTGCTCCATCCCAAGAAAGAGCAGGGCCGCGAGGCGGTGGTGCCTGATTAGCGACATACCCCAAACAGAAATGCAGGAGGAGGCCGCAGATGGCGACGCGGGTGGCGAGAGGGTGGGTTTCCAAGGGTGAAATCGACTTCCCCTGGTAAGCCACTTGGATGATGTTGACCAGGATAGAGACGATGGAGGTAAGATCCATGGCGTCGTGAGGGGATGAAAAGACGGGGACGACATTTTATAGAACACTACATTTTGGATGTTGTGGAACATTTTATACTCTTTCTTTTAGATTTAATGTACCTTGTATTTTATAAAATGTTCCGGATATCCTAGGAATCCGGAACATTTTATAAAATACAAGGTACATTAAGTCTAATCCTGTAAGAATCGGGAACATTTTATAAAATATAAGGTATATTAAATCTAAAAAAAAGAGTATAAAATGTTCTGCAACATCCAAAATATATTGCGAAACATGTTGCGAAACATTTTATAAAATATAAAGTACACTAAACCTAAAAGAAAGAGTATAAAATGTTTACAACATCCAAAATATAAAGTGCCCTAAACCTAGAAGGAGTATAAAATGTTTCACAACATCCAAAATATAGTGTTCAAATTCACCCAAAAGAAAGAGTATGAAATGACGTCCCCGTTTTTTCATCCCATTTGGGTGCAGATCATCAATGGTTTGGACCTAAAAAGAAAGAGTATAAAATGTTTTGCAACATCCCAAATATAGAGCGTTCAAATTCACCCAAAAGAAATAGTATAAAATGACGTCCCGTCTTTTCATCCCTCACGACGCCCCGCAGCACCCAAAATAAAAACAATGTCCTATGCCCAGACCCAAAAAAAAAAAATTTATGTCCTGTGCCACTTTCCATGAAAAAACAAATATCAAATGATGTCCCTACCCTCACCCCTCAGGACGCCATGGAGTGAACGAAGGCCTTGAACTGTCCGATTTATTTTTTATTTGGTTATATTCATAAGGGAGAAAAGTATCAAAAAAAATCATAAGCCTATTGTATTTATCGAAATTTAATTCTAAATCTTATAATTGTATCAATTTAGTAATTTCGATTAATTTTTACTGAATATTGCTTACATGGGTGGTTGTAAAAAATTTATAATAAAAATTTAATATTTTTACAATTTTTACAATTTTTTTTTCATTCTTCTTCCTTTTGCCATTCATAGGCAATGGCTGAGCAGGCTGGTCTCACCAAATCTTAGCCTATGCGATGGCGAGGGCTCCCCTCGCCCAGGCCAAGGCGACCTCATTGAGGATCGCTCTCGCCTAGTCGGGCCAATGATCCTCACCCAAGTGAGGCTAACCTACTTGGCCAAGTCACATTGAATAATCGGTATCTATATTAGTAATTTTCAGTTAAAATTAGTCTGAAAGATTGAATTAGCAAAAATTTATGATCAAATTGTTATAATTTAAAGGTTTGAGATTAAATTGACACAAATGCAATAGATTTAAAACTTTTCCGACATTTTTTTCTCATTAAAGATGCCTTGATTTGGCCAAACATTTTTCCCCCCATGACCTATCCTCGCCCCTAGCATAGTTTGCAATATATATTGCGACATGAACATTTGTTTGTTGCCATGTTTTAAGCACGAACTCATCTATATCTATGATTGTTGCATATATTAAATTCTCCTAAAATACTTTTGAAGCAACTGGATATCTTGTCGATGAAATATTGCAAAAATAAGTTTAAGATGCCTTGGATTGTTGATGGAAGTATGACTTTTTTATGGGCTAATTTCCGGAAAAGATGGCCAACTTTAATTTTAATCTCATCCTGCCTTGATTTTCTTTTAAAAAAATTTGCAACTTTAATTAAGATTTCATACGCGCGTACCTGGACATAGGATCATCATTTGATGCCACATGGTCCAACCATTGTTGTGGTCGCATCGAAGCCTCCCTAAGACCCTTGGGAAACTCTCTCTCGAGAGAGAGATTATTTGGCTTTGTCTAATTCAATAAATGAGATTGAAGAGAGAGAGAGAGAGAGAGAGAGAGAGAGAGAGAGAGGTGTATTCAATAATGGAGACTCAGGAAGTTTTTGAAGAGTAGTTTATGTGTCCATACATATGCAAAGCCTTGTAGAAGAGAATAAATATAATCAAAAGAGAGAATTCTTCTTCTTTGCCTAGAAAAAGGACTTGAACCAGTTCAAATTAGGCTAGGCCTTGATTAGTATAATAAAAAGAAACATACAAATTAGTGGAATGAAGATGATATATCGCAAATGAAAAATACGAGTGCATCATAATGTTTATTTAATCCGAACTGAATAATAAATATCATCTTTTTGAGGAAATAGAAAAAAAAAAAAAGTTATAGGAGAGGAATAGTTGTGGAAACTTTTAAGGAAGAGAGAGAAATGGGGGAAGGCCACGCGAAAGCACAGCAGGGGATGAGAGGTGAGTAAAAGGGGAAGGAACGGGGAAGGAACGGGGAAGGGCATGAGTGAAAATCTGATGACTAAGTCCAGCTCAAAAAGAAACTACATTGGGATAGTCAATAAGGGAGACTTAGAAGATTTTGAAGAGAGGTTAATGTATCCATACATGCGCATACCCCAGCAGGAGAGAATAAATATTCAAAAAGAGAGAACTTTGCCGTCTTCTTCTTCTTCATTTTTTTTTTTTTTTTGCCTCGGAAAAAGGCCAAACAAGGTAGGAGCTTGATTAGTCTAATAAATTCAAAATTTAAGCAAAAGGAACATACAAATTAATGGAATGAAGATGATACACCGTAAGTGAAAAAATGTGCATGCATTATAATCTTTATTTCATCCAAATTGAATCATAAATGTCATCTTTTCGAGGAAACAAAAAAACAAGGTATTGGGGAGGAATGTTCGTGGAAACTCTTAAAGAGGAGAGAGAAATGAGTGGAGGCCATGTGAAAGCACAACAGGGACGAGGAACATGGTTGTGCAAATGAATCGAGAACATTCTAGATTGCCCACGAACCAATGATTTCTAAGGAAATTGGTTTGGGTCTCATTTTAGGTGTAAAACCGCCCACCCGGACCAAATCGATAACATATATTATATTTAATTTTTAATAAAAAGATGAAAAATCTTAAATCCTAGGATTGATTAGTTTTTACGTTAGATAACGGCAAATGTGGCTGCGCTCTTCCACCATGCCATACACGGAATTGAATCTCCATTCAAAGCGCCTTTTTATTTCCTAATTTGCCTTGGTGATCAGGCATTGAATCTCCTCAACCTGAGCGGAAGTTGTACTTGCTTGAATGTCTCGCGTGCTGGTCTCCGATCTGCAGATCAGCCCCACAGCTGTAAATCGTGTCGATTCTTCTTTCACGAGTCATGCCCCGAATTTAGCATGCTGTCCGCACAAGAAAACCCGTTTCACCAACAGCCCCTGCTTGAACACCTAGTAGGCGGACGATGAGGAGGATCGTTGTAGTTGCCATGCGTGTGAGCAGGCTTCCTTCTTGCTATCTGGATGGTTGAACGTTACTGCATGGCCCGATATATCTTTGTTTGCCTAGTTACAACGCTAAGCCTGACGACGATTCTAAGAACGTGACCATCCAACATTTTGCTCATTGGCATCTCCTCACAGCCCATCATGTCGGCACCAAAAGTTGAATCAAATGCAAAGCCTGCAAGGAGGTCTATGGTTGCTACACGGTGCTTATTCTTAATTCACAAGAGCTGCGCTGAATCTACCCCAGAGAAGCAACGCCCGTCTTTCCATTTCGCCCATCAGCATCCACTGGTGTCCCCCACGTGAAGCTCGAAACCAGAATCTAGTGCAAAGCTTGTGAATAGAACGTACTAGGTGAGTTCTATGCTTGTCTGGATTGCCTCTTCTTTCTGCAATTCACGCTCATCCACTGCCGCTGGAGCTAGGTCATATGAAAGATGGTGCGGGCAAGGCTTGTGATGAATATATCAAAAGGTTTAGCCCATCACTGCCTGGAGCAGAGCTGCTTTCTGCTCCAGAAATCATGTGCTGAATTGCCCTCAGGCATGCAGCACCCCGTTCACCCGGCACATCCACTTTTCCCGTATCAGGAACGATTACTGACGCATGTGGTGAAGAGCATTGACGCTGTCTTTCACTGCGTAGGATGCGACTTCGACTTCAACATTCCATGCACTTTTGGAAGGCCCACTTTGAAACATCACCTCCACGAGCATCTACTCTTTCTTATATTAGATCTACTGACCCACGCTTCCTATGCAGTGTCTGGTAAATTTTGCACTTTCGACCTTCATGTTCTTGTGCAGGGCAGTCTTAATGTCAACCACGATTGCCTTCCACAATTAACACCAATGATAAAAGATCACCATCACCTCCATCAACTCACACTTTACACTTCGTCCATCAAAGATCAGGCCGGTGAGCATTATTGTGACCTTTGAGAGATAAAAGACCTGAATCTATGTACTTCCAGCTGTGATGAATGCCCTTGCGTATTGATTACTCATATTGAATGCGTTTTACCCACAGTATGCTTTCATCACAGAAGTGCTCTCTCATTAAACTGACATTAGCCAACGAAGAAATACAAGATGCTGCCTTGTGAAGTGGTCAAAAGCCCGGTTCTTTTTTCTTTCTTTAACATGATATATAGACTTATTCTCCACAATAAGTTATAATCAACAGAAAATATGGTAATACCAAATTTTTTCAAATAATGGAAGTACCTGAAGACCCTGCTATTGCTGAACTAGATGAAAAAATTGCAATTCTGCGGGAAAAAGCAGACTGAGTGAGCACACAACTGAAGGTACTAAAAAAATAACGGGCAATGCTGGTCTCAAAAAGGTGCAAGCGAAGCACATGTAGTTGCAGAGGTAGGGAGGCACTTATCCAGAAGAAAAGAATTGGGGTGGCAGGAGACAACCTTTTTGTTTGATGTTTCAGCTACGTTCCTAAGCAAGTCAATCAGAATCACTGCTAACACTCGACATCTGAGATTGTTATTCTCTGCAGCAAAAGCAGATATATATCATATTTTTCAGTGTGAGACTTGTTTGCTTCATGTTATGAATTAATGTACTAACATTGTGATGCATACATTGATTTTGGCAGGAAGCTTGCAGGTCACTATTTCCTCGAAAATGAATATCAGATGTGTGTAGTTTGTACAGATTAGTCTCAAGCTTTTGTGTACTATCTATATGGCTTGGCATTCATGACCTGCAAATTCTGTTCCACACATGAAGATGGGAAAAGTTCAGTTCTAACATTTGCAGTCTACCAAAATTTGGTTACATTGGACTAAAGCCTCCCAAAAAGTATCTATATTTCAGCATTCTTTTCTCACCTGGCCCTGGTAACTTGAATCTCTGACTGAAGCAACAATTCTAGCTCCTGGACAAAAACCAATCAACCGATGAGACAAAATAGTCTTAGATTGTATTATTCAGATCCAAGAGCTTCTAGATACATACAGGATACATCACAAAAGAAGTCACTGTCTTTATAAATCTTATTTGCTTAAGCAAGTTGATGCATTCGCTGTGACAAAGATCTAGTTGTCACCTCTCAGAGGTAAGATGCTGACTATATGATGTAACCAATCTGTCTTTCTGCAATGACAAACTCAGACATTATTATCATCAGAATAGCTAAGAATAGCTAGTTGTGCTTCTGGAGGCACTAAGGACTCGGTTTTTTACCATTTTTCAACCATCAGCATCCACTGGTCTTCCACATGCAGCTCGACTGCAAAATCAAGTGCAAAGCCTGTGAAGGGAACATATAGGTGAGGTCTGTCTATAATTGTCTTGATTGCCTCTTCTTTCTCCACTGCACCATCATTCTCTGCCCCTGGAACTTTCATATGAAGGATGGTGTGTGCAAGGCTTGTGTTGAATGTGTCAAATGTTTAGCCTATCGCCAGGTGGAGCAGAGCTGCTCTTCTCTGCTCTATAAATTATGTGCTGAATTGCCTCAGATACAACGACCTGCTCACCCTGCACATCCTTTTTCTTCTCGTATAAGGAGGAGCACTGTTAACGTATGTCGTGAAGAGCGACGATGCTCTGTCTTTCACTGCACAGAAGTGACAATGACTTCAACACTCCATGCACTTTTGAAAGGCCCACTTTGAAACATCACATCCACAATTTGCATTTTGGAAAACTCCTTTAACTCAATGGCCTTTGCATTTCCCCACAGACTTTCCCCAAAAGCCTTCCCAAATGCACCCTTTCTCTTTCTTATTTTAAATCTGCTTAACTGTGCCACTATGAAGTGTCTGTGGTAAATTTTGCAAGTTCGGCTTTTGCAGTTGTGTGCAGTGCAATCTTAATCATCACAGATTGCCTTCCACTACAGCAAAATATTGCATTAACTTCCATCAACTCACACTTTACGCTTCGTTCATCGAAGATAATACCAGGGAGTAGTACTATTGTGCCTTTTTCAATAAGATAAGGAGCATGAATCTTGGTGCTCATGACTCTGATCAATGCCTCACTCATTGACTACTCATATCAAATGCGTTTTGCCATGGTGCACTTGAATCACAGTAGTGCTCTCTTGCTAAACAGACTTTAGCCAAAATTGGATACAAGATGCTGCCATGTG
Source organism: Eucalyptus caleyi (assembly GCA_014182885.2). Taxonomy (NCBI): domain Eukaryota; kingdom Viridiplantae; phylum Streptophyta; class Magnoliopsida; order Myrtales; family Myrtaceae; genus Eucalyptus; species Eucalyptus caleyi. Next base: position 9,053,170 of record CM024469.2, on the reverse strand, counting down.
AGGTGAATAGCCATGTTCCTTTTTAACATCATATATATGGACTCATCTCCATGATAAGTAATAATCAGCAGAATGCTAATACCAAAAAGTGTTTAATACAAGTCGCTGGAATAGTGCAAGTGCCTGAAGACCCTCCGATTGCTGAACTAGATGAAAAAAAATTAAAATTCTGCAGGAAAAAGTGGGCACATAATTGGAGGTACTCAAGAAAAGACACACGATGCTGGTCTCCAAAAGCCGGAAGCAAAGTGCATGTAGTTGCAGAGTTGAGGAGGGACTTACCAAAATGAAAAGAATATAGTAGTCAGGGGAACCTACCTTTCTGTTTGATGTTTCAACTTACGTTCTTATGCAAGTCAATTGGATTCACTGCTACAGTTGACATCCAAGATTGTTGTTCTCTGCAGTAAAAACAGATTTAAAATCATATTTTTGAACTGGAAGACTTTTGTGCTTTGTGTCATATATTGAAGTATTAACATTGGGATGCATAATTTGATTATGAATCAATTTATCAGGAAGCTAGTTGGTCTAATTCTTTCCACAAATAGGAACATTGGATGCGTATAGTTTGTACAGACAAGTCTTGAGCTTCTGCATACTATCTATCTAGCTTTGCATTCATGAACTGTAAATTCTTTTTCAGCACATGACGATGTGAAAAGTTCTTATCTAACATCTACAGTCTGCCAAAATTCAGTTATCTTGAACTAAAGCCTCTTGAAAAAAAAAAAAAAAAATCTACATTCAGCATTCCTTTTTCACGTTGGCCCTGGCAACTTTAAAGTCCAACTGAAGCAGCAATTCAAGCTCCCAGCCAAAAACCAATCAGCCAGTGAGACAACGTAGTCTTAGATTGCAAGTTGACGCGTTTGCCACAGCAAATTTCTAATTGACACCTCTCAGAGGTAAAATGAAGACTATATGATCTAACGGCTCTCATTCTGCAATGGTAAGCTGCAACTATATTATCATCGGAATAGGTAGAAAGCAGTAGTGGTGTATGTGGGACACAGATGAAAAAGCTGACATCTTTCATTTTGATTTGGATCTTTTGATGACGAAGGATTGGGGACTCCTCATGTTTTCAGATAAAGAGAAGAAGGCACCAGGTGCATCTTATACAAAACTAGCTTAGCGTCCTAAAGTACTAATCATTTGATTTAAAGTGGTCTTACAATTAAAATTACTTTTCCAAGCGGGGAACAGTCAAACAACTACAGTGCTCAGACTCCGGCGTGAAATACCGATCCACAGCCGGATGTGGTGGCAAATGTGGCTGCGCTCTTCCACCATGCCATACATGGGAGCGCCACATGGATAATCATGAGAACGAGTTTGTGGTAAAACCACAGACAAAGTTTTTGAATGGGGCCGCACAACAGATTCACGGAAAGCAACCGGAACAGCACAAGCCAGAGGACGGAGTGGAAGGAGTCATGGAGCAGCAACCACGCGAGCAAAAACACCGATGCTAAACTGGTGAAGTGGGAGGCGCACTGCTCCATCACGAGAAGGAGCAGGGCCGCAAGGCAGTGGTGCCCTATTAGCGAGACGCAGCAACGAGAAATGCAGGAGGAGGCTGCAGATGGCGACCCGGGTGGCGAAGGGGTGGGTTTCAAAGGGTGAAATCAACTGCCCTGGTATTTCACTTCCATGAAGTCGACCAAGATAGAGACAGTGGAGGTAAAATCCATGGCGCCGTGTTGGGTGAAGGCAGGGACATCAGTTCTTTATTCAAAGTGGCTCTAACTAAAAGGAACTGACGTCCCTGCCTTTAGCCCGCCATTTACCCCGCCACTGGAGTGAACAGTGGAAGAACGCCTTTGAACTTTCCTATTTATTTTTCTTGGGTTTTTTTTTTTTTTTTTTAAAGGGACTTACCAAGTTACCCTTTGTCCAACTTGAATTCTTTCGTGAAGCCGACCACATCAACTAAAAATATGGAAGTCAGACTTTGTATGAGGAGCAAAGTATTTTAGTTTCTTTCTCCTCTCTTTTTCAGTAGAATATGGAAGTCAGACTTCATATCTGAAACTAAACCTCCTCATCCCACATGGCTCATCCCATTCAATTTTCTTACCACTGGGCAAAATCACCTTAGGGCTGTTTGTTTGTGTTTTTTTTTTTTTTTTTTTTGTTCATGAATACAATTCTATTTTTTTTGTTCTGGGAAATAAAAAAATAAACACGTTTGTTTACGTTTTTGTTCCAAATTTATTTTTTTATTCCTGGGAACAAATTTAGAACAAAGTCGTTGAGGGCCGGCGACCTTGCCGGAGCTGCCGTTGGCTCCCCGGCGAGGCCGATCGTCGCCGGTGGCTGGGCGAGCTTGGCCTCGCCGGATCTAGGCGAGCTCGAGCTCGCCCATCCAAGGCGAGGCCAACCCGTGCCGGCCGACGAGCCTCACCATGGTTGGGCGAGGCCGCCGGCCCTCATCGGCCGGTCGCCGGCCATGGCCGAGGCCGGCGACCGCCAAAAGGAAGAAAAATTTAAAATTTAAAATTAAAAAAAGAAAAATAATATTAAAATATTAAAATATTAAAATAAACAAAAAAATCATACAAGTTTATGAATTGTGTTCTTGTTCTTTTTTTATTTTTTTATTTTAGGAATAAATTTACTAAACGTGTTCCCGTTCTTTTATTTCGAGAGAGAGAGAGAGAGAGATGGAATCAATAGAAATTACCAAGCGCCGGCATGGAGAGACAATGACTTTGTCCGGTTTTGTCTAGTCAATAAAGGAGGCTGAGAAGCTATTGAAGAGAGGTTTTTGTATACAAACCTTAGCAGGAAAGGATAAATATAATAAAAAGAGAGAATTTTATCTTCTTCCTCTTTTGGCTTGGGAAAAGGATGTGACCTGGTTCAAACAAGGATTGACCCTTATTAGTATAATAAATTCAGAAATTTTAGCAAAAGGAATATACGTATTAGTGGAACGAAGATGATCACCATAACTGAAAAATGCGTGTGCATCGTAATCTTTATTTCATCCAAATTGCATCGTACATAAGTTTCATCTTTTTGAGATAGAGAAAATTAAGGTATTTTCTTTTTGGTTGAAAATAAAAAGGTATCAATGAGGAATATTTGTGGTAACGTTTAGAGAGAGAGAGAGAAATGGGGGAGGGCACGTGAAAGCGGCAAACTGGGGATGAGAAATGAGTAAAAGAAGGAGGAATGAGAAGGTTGTAAGGGGACACATCTGATGACTAGGTTTTTATTTATTTTTATTTTTTTTCTCTGATGACTAGGTTTAATTACAAAGAAACTACATTAAACTGGTCATTGTCTTCACCGCTTACCTGTCGTCTTCAAAAGATACTTTGCTCCTTATATCTTTATGTTGGTGTCTTGATTCGCCCAACCGTAAGGTGCATTTATATACAATATCATCTTATTTTCCTAACAAACTTGGTCATGGCATGATGAGATATGAGACCTCACTAGTCTAGTGATATATGTAGTTATATATTCCAATCAATATTTCACCTTTATATATGAAAACCTTCCTTTCATTCGGATGTGTCTATTGTTAATGCATGGCCCAATGTAGCTTCATCTGCCTAGTTGCAACTAAGCTCCGGCAAGGATTCTCAGAATGTGGCCATCCAACAAATGCTCAAGATCATCTACTCACATTCCATCATCTCAGGATTAAAAGTAGAATCAAAAGCAAAGCCTACGAGCAAGCGATCTAGGGTAGGTCTGTGGTGCTATGCGTGCATACTTTTCTCCACAAAACTTGCATCGAGTCTCCCGCGAAGATGACACTCTCTCTTGCTCGAACAAATGAAGGAGCTAAATTTAATGCTTGGGGAGGGTTTGGTAACACCAAACACGTATTTTGTCTTTTTGTTTCTCTGGAATGGAAATAGAATAGAAACGCATTTGGTAATCTTTTTTATTATTGGGAATTTGTTCCTAAGAATAGATTTAGAATGGAAACAAAAAAAAAAAATGAAATTGTTTCTTGTTCTTGGAAACAATTCTAGAAATAAGAAACAAGTTTTTCTTCTCTTCTTCTCTTCTTTCCCCAACTCGGTCAAGCGACCCGCCAGACGAGGTTCAGCGACCTTGGCAACATCGGGTGTCACTTGGCCATGACCTTGCCCAGCCACCGTGAGGCTCGGGGGACCTTGTCAGTCCTTGTCTGGCCGGGTCATTGGCTGGCCATGGCCAAGTTCGGCATTGGCTAAGAGGGAGGAGAAGAAAAAGAAAAAGAAAAGAAAAAATGTAATAAAAATTATTAATAAATTTAAAAAAAATTAAATCATAAAAATATTTGCGTATCAAATGTATTTTTGTTCTGGGAATTGTTCGAGAACAAAATAGAAAAAAGTGCTTCCGAAAAAACTGTTTCCTAGAAAAAACGTTACCAAATGCGTCCTTAGTTGCTTATCATGGTTTCCGACTGCAAAAATGCAAATTCAGCCTCGACATGGATTGCACGCATGGCTTTATCTCTATGTTCGCAAGATCTGGAGGCACTAAGGACTCGGTTCTCTACCATTTCGACCGTCAGCATCCACTGGTCTTCCACACGAAGCTCTAAAACAGAATCAGGTGCAAAGGTCCATGGTTGTCTTGGTTGCCCTTCTTTCTGCACTGCACGATCACCCTCTGCCGCTGGAACTGTCATATGAAGGCTGGTCCGTGCAAGGCTTCTGATGAATGCATCAAATGTTTAGCCTATCGCTGGCTGGAGCAAAGGTGCTCTTTCCTGCTCCATAATTCATGTGCTGAATTGCCCTCAGTTATGCAACAACCTGTTCACCTGCACATCCTACCTTCTTCTCATATCAGGATGGAGCACTGTTGACATGTCATGAAGAGTGTCGATGCTCTGCTGTAAACTTTGCAGGTTCGAATTTTACAGTTGTCTGCATTGCAATCTTAATCATCACAGATTGCCTTCCACTACAGTAAAAGATTCCCATTAACTTCCATCAACTCACACTTTACGCTTTGATAAAATGATACCAGTGAGTACTACTGTGACCTTTGCAAGAAGACAAGGGACCTGAATCTGGGTGCTTATGACTGCAATGGAAGCCCTTGCCCATCGATTACTCATATCAAATGCGTTTTACCCACGGTGCATTTTCATCCCAGAAGTGCTCTCTTTACCAAATAGACTTTATCCATCTAATGGATACAAGATGCTGCCAGTGCCATTTGCTGTGGTGAATAGCCTTGCTCCTTTTTAACATCATATAGATAGACTCATCCTCCACAATAAGTAATAATTAACAGAAAACTTGCTAGTACCAAATACAGGTTGCTGGGATAGTGGAAGCACCTGAAGACCCTGCCGTGGCTGAACTAGATGAAACAATTGCAATTCTGCAGGAAAAAGAGGACAGAGCGAGCACACAACTGAGGGTACTAAAAAAAAGATGTGCAATGCTGGTCTCAAAAAGATCCAACCAAAGCACATGTAGTTGCAGAGTTGGGTAGGCACTTATCGATAAGAAAAGAATTGCGGAGGCGGGAGACCACCTTCCTGTTTGATGTTTCAACTTACAGGGATCACTGCAGACACTCGACATCTGAGATTGTTATTCTCTGCAGCAAAGCAGATAAATGTCATATTTTTTAGTGTAAAACTTGTGTGCTCAATGTTATGAGTTGGAGTACTCACATAGGGATGCATAATTTGATTATGAATCAACTTGTCGAAGCTTGCCGGTCTTATTATTTCTTTGATAAATAAATGTCGATGTGAATAGTTTGCATGGACTAGTCTCAGCCTTTGCAAACTACCTACAGGGTTTTGCATTCATGAACTGCAAAAATTCTTTTCCAGCACATGAAGATGGGAAAGTTCAATTCTAACATCTGTAGTCTACCAAAAGTCAGTTATATTAAACTAAAGCCTCTGGAAAACGAAATCTGTATTTCAACCTTCTTTTCACCTTAGCCCTCGGCAACTTGAGTCTCCGAAGCTACAATTCTAGCTCCCGACGAAAACCAATCAGCTGAGACAACAGTCTTAGATTGCATTACTCAGACCCAAGAGCTTCCCCATTCATACAGATCCATCACAAAAGAAGTCGCTGCCTTTATAAATATTATTTGCTGAAGCAAGTTGATGCATTCACAGAACAAAGATCTAGTTGTCAGCTCCGAGAGGAAAAGTGCTGACTATATGATGTGGGTACTGTCATTCTGCGATGACAAACTCAAACGAAATTATCATGAGAATAGCTAGTAAGCAATACCTGTGCATATAGGGACTGAGATGAAAAAACTGACATTTTTCATTTGATATGGATAACTCTGTCATGAAAGAACAAAGCTTCTATATTGTAGCTGTTCTCGCGTCTCCAAGGTATCCTAGTTCACGACTTTATTTTGGCAACTAGAAACGACCATGTGACAACATTTGACACGTGCCAATGCGATAATAAAGAGTTAATATATGAAAATGCTAGTAAAAGCGCCATTTTTCATTAACGTGCCTCTTTTTCTCTTTTCAAGAAAGAAAAACTTTTAATCTTTTGGTCTACCAGATCTTGGTTACCCTTGAAACAAACAATGAAACATCTCCCCATCCTCCTTGTCATAGTGATTGTTGAAGTATTTTGGTCTCTCCAAGAACATTTGCACCCAGCTTAAAGGTTACAAGTTTTAAGCATCTGCTTTGAATTAGCGAAGCATTTGTGCCTCCCGAGAACAATGATCTAGTTGTCTTAGATTGCAAGTTCCACGATAAGCATTCAGGCTTTTATAAAAACGAGAAGAATATCAACTTCCAAGTTCATATCAAATGATGAAGAAACCTGCTGAAAATTAAAATCAATATGATTTGGTCCTCCCACAGAATCTGGGGATTAGTGACAAAGTAGTCTTGGATTGCAAGTAGATGCATTTGCCACAACAATGATCTAGTTGTCACCTCTCAAGAGGTCAAATGAAGACTATATGATATAACCACTTTCATTCTGCAATGACAAACTAAAACTTTATCATCATCGGAATAGCTAGTAAGCAGTAATGGGGTATGTGGGACAGAGATGAAAACAGATGTCTTTCATTTTGATTTGGATCACTCAAAGTGATGTTAGAACAGAGCTTTTGAAATTGCAGCTGTGCTCGTGTCTCCAAGGCATCTATGTATCCTAGTTCATACCGATATATGAGCAAAACCATAGTATACTAGCAAAGAATGTAAAATGGCACATGTTGATCGAGGGCCAAACAGAAAGCTACAAAGAGATTCACCAGAAAAAGAAGGAAACCGGCAACGCCGAATGTTTTCAAAGAGGTCGGAAGCTTTAACCTCAAGAACAATTTCTACGCTTCATATGGCTACTAGAAACGATTATTCTACTCCTTGTAACAATTTTTGAGATTATCTTTGATCTCTTCGATAACAAATAGATCCCAATTTCTTTTGAGGCCCACTGTCCATAAAAAGAACCACAAATGATGTCCCTGCGCATCATGGATTTAACCTCCATTGTCTCTATCCCGGTCGACTTCATCAAAGTAAAATACCAGGGAAGTTGACTTCACCCTTGAAACTCACCCCGTCACCACCATCGTTGTCATCTGCAGCTTGCTCCTGCATTTTTGTTGCTGCGTTTCGCTTATCTCGGCAGCCATGCTCCTTCTTGTGATGGAGCATCATCCTTCCTCATTGACTTCACCGGTTCGAGCATCGGTGGCTTCACCGCTTGGTTGCTGTTCCACGACTCCCTTCCACTCCATTCCCGGTTCGTGCCACTCCCGTTGCTTCCGTGAGTCTGTTGCAAGGCCCCATTCAAAAACTTTGGCTGTGGTTTTACTGCAAACTCATTCTCATAATAATCCATGCAGTGCAGTCTCGTGTATGGCATGGTAGAAGAGCGCAGCCGTATTCGCCTCGCACCGTGTATCTGCATTTCATGTTGGAAGTCTGAGTGCCATAGTTGTTCAACTGTTCCCGCTTGGAAAAAGTAATCTTGTTCAATATGGCCACTTTAAAACAAGTGACAAGTACTTTAGGAAGCTAGCTAGCATTTTATAAGAGGCATTTGGGGCTTTCTTTCTTTATCTCCTAAACCATAAGGAGTTCCCAAGCCTTTGGAATCATGAAATTATCTTCCGACCATAAGAAAGTAGAAACTACCCATGTATCGTGCCAATACCTAGCCATGAATGGGAATGCACCTTGTAGCAACTAAACTCCAAACCGACAAAGGGCAAAGGATCCTCCTGGGCCTGGACTGTCGTCTTTTATGCCACCGCTATCCCTCGCCTTCAACCCACCACCGGAGTGGAGGAACGCCTTTGAACTTAACTTTCCTATTGAAGTTTCAATAACCAGGCTGGCAAAAACAATAAATAAGAGCAAAACAGTAAGCCCAAGTCCAAGTGTGATGCAGCCCACATTGAAGACCGGCTCCTCGACCAAGAAGATCGGCCCGCATTAAAGCTCGACGAAATCAAGAAGCTATAATGATATCTTGAGTGTATTCCCGAAGTTTGAA